>JARFIW010000295.1:3165010-5619849 GCA_036346225.1 Platerodrilus igneus
CAGCCCTAACTGGTTCGATTTTGTATTTGAATTTGTTAAGTAACCTTATGGTTAGGTTACCTTCATTTTGATTATCTCTTTGCAATAAAGTTGAAACGTATTATATTTTCTTGATCGCTAACCCCAAACGGTCACATTCTTTCCTAAATTGAGCTTAACTAATGCTCTCTTCTTAATACATACATCTGACTCTAGAAGTTGGGGTCAGCAAAACAAAGTCTTCCGACGTAACTAGGGTCTATTCCTTGGGTAGAGCTATGAGCAATGGGGGTAAGTCGAAATCTATGGAGGTTACACTTAACAAAAAACAAACAGGCGTCACCAAGTCCAAATTGATTTATTTTAGGGGCATAGCTATTTTTAAGGGCGGACTTGGAGACCCAAAAAAGAGATCGCCTTCGTTGATACACAAACTTGTCTTAACAGAATAAGACGCTGTTCCTGTAAGAAAGAATAATAATTAAGTCACATAAAAATGGGAACACTATTTGCGTCCCTCAAGTATACCTAAAAGTATAGAGAATATTTTCTGCATAATGGGATCATAAAATTTTAGTTCTTATTGCTTTTTGTTTACCAAGTCTGATCAGACTAGATCAGAATAAAAAACTTTAAATGAAGAATATTAATTTACTAATAAGAATTTTCTTGGTTTCAGTAAATAAAGTATCATTGTAATTAAATAAAATAAAAATTTGAAGTACTTGCAAAACTGGTAGTAAAGGTTATCAACTAATCCTTACTCAAATATTTTATAATTCTATGTAACTAAAAATGCTAGAGTTTCTTTATAACCCAATCAGATCTGTGTGAGTCATTTACAAATGAATATACGAAATTTTCTCTTTAGGTTAACAAACTTAAATTTAGTTTGAAGTCAAAATAATCACCAAGATATTCTCTAATGTTATCTATAGTGGTTGTACTAAAATGCTAAACATGTGTTAGCCATTGGGCAATTGTTGACAATAGTGAACAAACAAACAGGTGATGTAATAGCAGCTGTTAAATTACGTTGAAGCCACGTGTGATCACGTATTTACGAAGCTAAGTGAAAGCAAATTTAATACTGGGAAAACCAGCTTATTTACAGGTAAACTGAATAACAATTTTGTACGTCTAACAAACAAAATGAAATAATGTACTTTCAGAAGGAAAGTACTCAGGAAATCTTAATTCTATTACGAACCCAAGAGCAGCAGTTGTCCCTTGATGTAATGGAAATTACCTCGCAGCGCGGGAACAGCAACTAATTATACTTGCTTTCCATGCTTTAACACAGGTGTAGGAGCAAAGCGGGTTCCTTACTTGGATCACGGCAGCATTACTTTGTAACGTAATCTTCCGTTGTCTAAATTTATTTACTAAAATAATTTTTCATTGCGTAGCCAACAATTTAAGCTTTCTAAATTGTAACTTCAAAGGGATCATGTTGTCTCAAATTTTACAGTTGCGATTTTCGACGTGGTGTGCGATATATACGTTATCCATGCAGTTTTCTAATTTCTCGTTGGGATTTCAAATGTGTCGTTGCGAGTTCAAATAGATCGTTGCGAGTTCAAATGGGTCGTTGCGAGTTCAAATGGGTCGTTGCGCTAAATAAATTTTGTAAATTAGCTAATATGACAACGAATATACAAAATGTGGATTAGGTACTAACCGTTACTCAGGAAGTGTTTCACAAACATAGAGCGACTCGGAGGTCACTCGCCATTCTCTTAGAATGCATCTTGACGCTACTTTTAACTATCGACGAGTGCGCTCGCTGCTTTCTTGTATGGTGGGAGGTTCCGGATTTTAGTTCTCGAACCTCTCACGCGCGCGCCAGTGGCTGTGAAATTACACCGAACTCGGAAACAACTCGACTAATAATCCTTGATATTATAATACTATAAAAGTTTGATTGTTACTTGAATATTTATTTTAATTAATAAAGGTATTTTACTATTCATTGTACGTTTAATGAATGGATTCTCCTACTGCAAAAATAAAATTGTTACACTACCTCTTTCCTAAAAGAAAAAATTTTTCTTAAAAACTTCAAATATAACTAATACAAAAAAATTTTTTTACAACAATACTAGCCTTTCCTATCTTCCTAACCAACTATGCAATTTTATAAATTTACTCAAATGGGGGACCTTCATTTATAATTGAGAGTGTGTTGGTAACTACGTGTACCTGACGTCCATCGGGAGACAAAATCGGGGAGTCACAATCGGTAATAATCAAAATTGGGAGGGGGTCAAATTAGAGAGTCAAACACTCCACGGGACAAAAGAATTTAAATTTACAAAATTTCTTGACTTGAGATTCCTACTTCTAATAAGGCTAATATTTCTGACCTAAAATCAAACACTTACAATTTACTTCTAATTTCAAAAAAAACTTCACTTCCAGGAGCTCATTTAGCTCTATTTACAAAAAACAGGAATGCTTCCTCATCAGAACAGCATTACCATTCAAAATATCATCACTATAAGGTGAGAATCAAAAGAAATACCCTACTAATAGGTCTAAATTTAAGCATCATCACAAGGTGATAACCAAAACAAAAGTGACCTAATCAAAAGGTTACTTATCAAATTCAAATACAAAGTATTATCACTTTATTACAAAGAGATAATCAAAACGAAGGTAACCTGACCATCAGGTTACTCATCAAATTTCAAACCCAAAATAACCCAGTTAGGGTTGTAGAATCCTACACCCTACTGATCATCCTATCACTAATTGCTAACGAACAACTGATCTCATTAGTGATGGACCAAACGGTGAAAATCACCAAGTCAACTTTGACCTTATCAAATCTAAGAACTTCTAACGGTCAAAAGGAACAAGGAAAGAACAATTCATTCTCTCCACCTTGACATGTAGAAATCAGGACCAATAGTTAAATAGCCCACCTACTTCTACATTGTAAGGATATCTGTCAAAGACATCCTCCAAACACATCTCCGAGCAACGCGCGAGCAAAACGACCAGCGTGCACCAAGGCACACCTCAACTTACAAAACTTACAAAATCTCAAACCACTTATTTCACTCCTCAAACAAAATACTCAATATTAGTGGACCGACACTAGATCAAGAATTGGAACAAAACAAAACAGACCACTACGTCATTACTTAATATCAAAGAGATGACCGGACCGGAATTAATCGTCAAAATCATCATTTTCATTTGGATCTGATACTCCAATTGGTTTCAAGTCCTTTATGTGCCATTTCCTGCTCTTGTTCCATCTTCGTTTTCTAACTCATATACTAAACTGGAATGTTTTTCCGAATTTTACTCATAACGAACTTAGGAGCTAACTTAGCGGAAAATTTATCACTAGCACTCGAGAGGACCTTATTAGTTCTCCAAACATACTCTCCGACTCGGAATGAAATGTCTCTTCTCCGAAGATTGTAGCGTTTACACGAACGTTGATAAGCTACATGCAAATTTTCACGGACACTTCCAAAAATATCAAACAAAAGTTGACGATCCAAAACATAAGAAGGTCTACTACTGGAGACGACATCAACATCCTCACCAGGTATAAAATTATCCTTATAAGCTTTTCCACTTAAAGGTACCTGACGACCAAAAACTAAAAATTTGGTGAATAGTTGGTGGACTCATGTTTTGCTGAGTTGATCGCGTATTGGATCTTTGATATCTCAACATCCCACGTATCATGTTCTTCTACGTATGTACGGATTGCTGTACCAACTGTCTTATTGATTCTTTCCACAAAATTGCATTGGGGAGCATAAACAGCGTTATACCAAATTTTTGAATTTCGTACCTTGCACACAAAGCTTTAAAAATACGTCCAACTAATTGTGGACCATTATCACAAATAACAAATTGTGGTACTCCGTAGACAAGAAATACCTTTTCTTCCAAAACTTCTCGATCAAATGTGCGGTAGCACTACGTAAAGGTTGCAAAATCGAATACTTCGAGAACCAATCACCAACAACTAAGAGCCATTTATGTCCGCGTTTGGAACGAGGAAACGGACCCATCAAATCTAATGCAATGGTTTGGAATGGTAGTCCAACTTCTTTCTCCTTTCCCATCATTCCAAGGGGACCTCTATTGGGTGGTTTTGAGCACCACAAATCAAACATTTCCTACAAAATTTACGTACGTCAAAGATCATCTTTGGCCAATAATACAATTCTTGGACTCGAGACAAAGTTTTAAGGAACCAAAATGTCCTGCTGAAGGGGGTCATGACATGATTTAATGACATCTACGCGCTGAGACTTTGGCACCAAATATTTCCACTCTACAACATTCGCCGAATGCGGTAATAAGGAAGGTATAAACTTATAAATAAACCCATCTTCTACTTTCCATTGTGGGTAGCTTTTCGATGACAACAAAATTTTCTTTCTCAAAGACTCATACCACAAGTCTACTGCATCAAGTTTAATCTCTACTAAGTTAACTTCTGGATTTTCTAAAGGAACACCACGACTAAGACAATCTGGAACTATATTGAACTTTCCTTTTCTATGCACCAAATCAAATGAGTGTTGCCTTAATCGAACTGACCATCTGGCGAGTTTTCCAGTTGGATTCTGAAGATTACTCAACCAAAGTAACGAAAATGATCGGTGACAACGGTGAATCGAACTCCTTCTACCCACGGACGAAATTTCTCAACTGCAAAATAACCGCTAAACACTCTCTTTCAGTGGTGGAATAATTGCGCTCAGTACGGCTCAGGGTTTTGCTTGCGTACGAAATTACACGCTCTTCTCCGTTTACATTCTGAATCAACACAGCTCCTAACCCAGTGTTGCTTGCGTCACACTCAACGATAAAGGGTGCCGAGTAGTCTGGCTGCGAAAGAAGAGGTGCAGAAACTAATGCTTGCTTGATTAGCACAAATGAATTTTCTGCTTCCGCACTCCAGTTTACAGTTTGACCTTTTTCTTACTTTTAATGAGGTCATTAATAGGCGAAACTAAAGACGAAAAATTCTTTATAAAGCGCCTGTACCAGCTGCACATTCCTATAAACCTTTAATTTCCGTTGTGGTTTTCGGACGGGGAAAGTTAACCATCGCCGACACCTTATCGGGATCTGTACGAAGTGAGTTCGAACCTACTATATAACCCAAAAATTTAAGTGTTTTTAAAAATTCACATTTACTTATATTTATGGTAAGGTTAGCTTCTTTTAAACGTTGCTTAACCTCTACTAATAACTTTAGATGATCTTCAAAAGATGACGAACATAATATTATGTCGTCCAAATAGCAAAATACATGGGGTTCAAAACGTGGACCAAAAATTGCATCTACTAAACGCTGTTGCGTCTGCGCAGCATTCTTCAACCCAAATGGCATGCATGTAAATCTATATTGTCCTCGTGAGATAACACTGAAGGCAGTCTTATCCTTAGACGATTCACTAAGAGGGATTTGCCAAAACGATTTTCTCAAATCCAGAGACGAAATGTAGTTCGCACCTCTCAACATATTGAGAATTCTATCTACGTTCGCAAGGAAGTACGAATCATGAACAGTTAAGTCGTTCAGGGTTCTACCATCAAAACAGAAGCGATATTCTCCATCTGCCTTCTTAACCAACAAAACTGGAGAGGACCACGGACTAGTACACGGTTCTATAACTTTAAGTCTAAGCATGTCGTCCAATTCCTCATTCAATATCTTACCCATATATGGTGACATGACATATGGTTTCTTGTGGAAGGGTTTGGCATTGCCTGTGTCTATGTCCAATTCGATTAGGTGAGTTCGTCCTAATCTATCGTCGCTGCTAATCTCACTAAATGAATTTATTAACTCTTGTGCTTGCGCACTTTGAGCATCTGAGAGGTCAAATAAACCACATAAAGAATCTTCAGTGTTCAAAGGGATGGAAGACGGACCTATATACCCTATGTCGTTCCCAACATTGCTTTGGATAAACCAATTATTACTTCTAAAGTCAGCAACTACACCAAATAATTTTGCAAAGTCACTACCGAAAATAAATGTATGCGGTAGGGACGGAACCACTAATGCATTAAGGATGCGGCAATCATTACCTATACAAATTGGCAAATCTACTGAGCCTACAACAGACTTTATTGAACCATCAGCTGTAGTGATACCTGTTTTGCTGAACTAAAATTTTCAAGTCTAATTCTCTAACAATTGAAAGTGCTAAGGATCCTACTACTGAGGTAGTGCATCCCGAATCCAGAAGACCGGTAATGTCTCTATCTATTAATTTCACCATAATGTAGGGTCGATTATCACACTGCTTCTCAATGAACAGAGTATTATTCTTAGGCTTCGAAGAGTCCTGACAAAATTTTTAACAACTGTAAGCCATCTCGACCACTCGTCTTTACTAAGGTATTTTTCTTGTTTACAAATCATAACTGTAGCCTTATGACGCGGAACAGGATACCGACCACTATGTACCTGCCGCCTTACTGGTTTTTTGAACAATGTGGACATGACGTTGCCTTAACGCCTTTTCGACCACATCCAAAACAAAAATTTTTTTGTTGCTCTACAATCTCTAAACCAATGTCCACTACGGGAGCAATTCCAACAAACAAAATGATTCCTCTTATCGGGACTAAAGGAATTACAAACCGAGGATTCTAAAGAGCTCTTATCCGCTACTGTTACTTGAGGATTGACTAATTTATTCTGAAACACCCTACTCTTAACAGCATAAACTTTCTCATTCAACCCAGGATGTTTGTTCTCATATGGGTGCTTAGAGGGGTTGCAAATCTTATTAGGTTTATTAGAAGACGCCAAAACCGAGTTTAGTTTCATCAAAGAAGCTTCTTCTAACCTTTACACAAATTTACTAGGGTCGACAAATCTTGAATGTCCGACAATGCAAGTGCCGAAATATATTCAGGAACCAAATTTCTTCTAATCATTTTAACTTTAGTAACTTCTGCTGGCTCGTTGGTCAGTCTACTAAAGAGGGTTTGCATATGCGCGACAAATAAAATAATCCTTTCGTCTTTACCTTGACGACGATTTCTGATCTTTTCCCAAATGTCATCATCCGAAGAACCAGGTAGAAAATCTTCCTTAAACGTTCTAACAAGGAGTTCCAGTCTCGCAAAGAATTTTTCACTGTTCTAAACCAAACCAAAGCGTCACCCACAAAAGTTCACATGCTGATCCAAATAAGTCAGCTTCGGATACCTTACGATATTGTGCTAAATCACTAACTCTATCTAAAAATGAATGTAGTTGTTTGGGGTCACCTGAGAATTTTACAGGCCATGAACCTATAGGTACTGAAGGTGTTACATACGAAGTCGAATGGATAGGTGCACTAACTAAAGGAGATACTACAACGGACCGATCTAAATAGGTGGACTCTGTACTTTTATTGATTTTATCGTACAACTCAGCTTCAAGAGTTAATATCGTTGCTACGGTCTCATTTCTAAACTTAATTGCTTCATCGGGATTTATTGAAGGATTTTCATACGCTTAGCTCGTCCCGAAAGGTGGTTTATCCTTGAACAAGCTCTTCTAAAAATTGAGTCTGATGAGTCGCCCTCAAACTCGGACACAATATTACGAACTGACTCGACTGAAACTGAAATTTCTTTACTTTCCGTTGCAAAATCTACTTCATAACACGAAAGGTCAACCAAACAACCAGGCTTATCTATTTCTTTAGCTAACAATCTACCTAAAATTTTCCGTTTCTCCAACACTGGCCTCTCACTTACCACTCCTCTGATTCTTAGTTCATACTCCAATTCTTCTTTAAGTAGACAAACAATTTGGAATTTTTCCGACATGGTTACTACAACCTAATGGAATCAAACCGATAAATCTAACTAATCCGAATCTTACAAAAGCTATCAAAACAAATTCGTACTACTAAAGGTAAAAATCAAAAATGTTTTGGTAAAATTATTTTGCCAAAACAATATCAAAAAATTTAAGGGTCAAAACAGAACTAAAGTCAAAAGTAAATTTGACCAAATTAACGAATTGAGTGTATGGGGATTACCGTTACAACCAATCTTTTATCAAAAGCAAACAAACAAATCTAAGTGTCAAATAAACCTTAAGCAAACAAATTTCGAGCAAAATAATTTTTGGACAAATGGACTTCAAAGGAAAATAAATTTAGAGCTAACAAACTTCGAATCAAATTAAATTTAGAACAAATAAATTTCGAAGCAAATTAATTTTAACAAATAAATTTTAAGGTAAATCAAATTATGAACAAACAACTTTCGAGCTAAATTAAATTATGAACGAACGAATTTCAACAAATTACTCGTTGAACAAACAAATTTCGAGCCCCAAATAAATTTTGATCAAACAAATTTCGAAGCCCCAAGCGTTGGGCGCTAGTGAAACGTATTATATTTTCTTGATCGCTAACCCCAAACGGTCACATTCTTTCCTAAATTGAGCTTAACTAATGCTCTCTTCTTAATACATACATCTGACTCTAGAAGTTGGGGTCAGCAAAACAAAGTCTTCCGACGTAACTAGGGGTCTATTCCTTGGGTAGAGCTATGAGCAATGGGGGTAAGTCGAAATCTATGGAGGTTACACTTAACAAAAAAACAAACAGGCGCCACCAAGTCCAAATTGATTTATTTTAGGGGCATAGCTATTTTTAAGGGCGGACTTGGAGACCCAAAAAGAGATCGCCTTCGTTGATACACAAACTTGTCTTAACAGAATAAGACGCTGTTCCTGTAAGAAAGAATAATAATTAAGTCACATAAAAATGGGAACACTATTTGCGTCCCTCAAGTATACCTAAAAAGTATAGAGAATATTTTCTGCATAATGGGATCATAAAATTTTAGTTCTTATTGCTTTTGTTTACCAAGTCTGATCAGACTAGATCAGAATAAAAACTTTAAATGAAGAATATTAATTTACTAATAAGAATTTTCTTGGTTTCAGTAAATAAAGTATCATTGTAATTAAATAAAAATAAAAATTTGAAGTACTTGCAAAACTGGTAGTAAAGGTTATCAACTAATCCTTACTCAAATATTTTATAATTCTATGTAACTAAAAATGCTAGAGTTTCTTTATAACCCAATCAGATCTGTGTGAGTCATTTACAAATGAATATACGAAATTTTCTCTTTAGGTTAACAAACTTAAATTTAGTTTGAAGTCAAAATAATCACCAATATATTCTCTAATGTTATCTATAGTGGTTGTACTAAAATGCTAAACATGTGTTAGCCATTGGGCAATTGTTGACAATAGTGAACAAACAAACAGGTGATGTAATAGCAGCTGTTAAATTACGTTGAAGCCACGTGTGATCACGTATTTACGAAGCTAAGTAAAAGCAAATTTAATACTGGGGAAAACCAGCTTATTTACAGGTAAACTGAATAACAATTTTGTACGTCTAACAAACAAAATGAAATAATGTACTTTCAGAAGGAAAGTACTCAGGAAATCATAATTCTATTACGAACCCAAGAGCAGCAGTTGTCCCTTGATGTAATGGAAATTACCTCGCAGCGCGGGAACAGCAACTAATTATACTTGCTTTCCATGCTTTAACACAGGTGTAGGAGCAAAGCGGGTTCCTTACTTGGATCACGGCAGCATTACTTTGTAACGTAATCTTCCGTTGTCTAAATTTATTTACTAAAATAATTTTTCATTGCGTAGCCAACAATTTAAGCTTTCTAAATTGTAACTTCAAAGGGATCATGTTGTCTCAAATTTTACAGTTGCGATTTTCGACGTGGTGTGCGATATATACGTTATCCATGCAGTTTTCTAATTTCTCGTTGGGATTTCAAATGTGTCGTTGCGAGTTCAAATAGGTCGTTGCGAGTTCAAATGGGTCGTTGCGAGTTCAAATGGGTCGTTGCGCTAAATAAATTTTGTAAATTAGCTAATATGACAACGAATATACAAAATGTGGATTAGGTACTAACCGTTACTCAGGAAGTGTTTCACAAACATAGAGCGACTCGGAGGTCACTCGCCATTCTCTTAGAATGCATCTTGACGCTACTTTTAACTATCGACGAGTGCGCTCGCTGCTTTCTTGTATGGTGGGAGGTTCCGGATTTTAGTTCTCGAACCTCTCACGCGCGCGCCAGTGGCTGTGAAATTACACCGAACTCGGAAACAACTCGACTAATAATCCTTGATATTATAATACTATAAAAGTTTGATTGTTACTTGAATATTTATTTTAATTAATAAAGGTATTTTACTATTCATTGTACGTTTAATGAATGGATTCTCCTACTGCAAAAATAAAATTGTTACAAAGTGATAATATTTTGTATTTTGAATTTGTTAAGTAACCTTATGGTTAGGTTACCTTCGTTTTGATTATCTCTTTGTAATAAAGTGATAATATTTTGTATTTGAATTTGTTAAGTAACCTTATGGTTAGGTTACCTTCATTTTGATTATCTCTTTGCAATAAAGTGATAATATTTTGTATTTGGGTTTGATAAGTAACCTTTTGGTTAGGTCACTTTTGTTTTGATTATCACTTTGTGATGATAGTGTTTTAAATTTAGACCTATTAGTAGGGTCTTCTTTTTGATTGTCACCTTATAGTGATAATACTTTGAATAGTTATGCTGTTTTGATGAGGAAGCATTCCTTTTTTAGAGAGAGCTAATTGAGCTCCAGGAAGTGAAGTTTTTTGTGGAATTTGAAATAAATTGTAAAATGTTTGGTTACAGGTAGTAAATATTAGCCTTGTTAGAAGTAAGAACCTCAAGTTAAAGAATTATCGTGAATTTGAATTTTTTTGTCCCGTGGAGTGTTGACTTTCTAATTTGACCCCCTCCCAATTTTGATTAATACCGATTGTGACTCCCCGATTTTGTCTCCCGATGGACGTCAGGTACACGTAGTTACCAACACAATCGCATTTGTAAATATTTGTCTCCCCCATTTGAATAAATTCATAAAAATTGCATAGTTAATTAGGAAGGTAAAAAAGACTAGTATTATTATAATAAAAATTTTTTTGTATTTGTTATATTTGAAGTTGTTCCTTAAAGGAAAAAAACTTTTTCTTTTAGGAAAGGGGTAGTGTAACAATTTTATTTTCGCATTAAAATCTCTTCATTAAAGGTATAACGAATGTTAAAACACCTTTATTAACTAAAGTAATAATACGTGTAACAATCAAATTTTGCATTAATACAGTATCTAGAGTCGTTAGTCTATTTGTTTCGGAGGTCGGTGTATTCCACAGCCACAGGCACGCGCGTGAGAGGATTGACAACCCCTCGGGACCCTCCCACCATGCAAGAACGCGGCAGGGCACTCGTCGATAGGTAAAAGCAGCGACAGCATGCATTCGAAGAGAATGGCGAGTGACCTCCGGGTCGCATTAATTGTGTAACACACTTCCTGAGTAACGGTTGGTATTGTATATTCGTTATCATAGTATCTAATTTAAAAATTTGTTTAGCGCAACTACGACTTACAAACTACGACTTACAAACTACGCAACGAAAATTATATTTATAACTAAGATTAGACCATGGAAGATTACGCTACAAAATTTATGCAACTTTGAATCAATGTAAGAAACCCACTTCGCTTCAACACCTGTATTTAAAGCATGGAAAGCAGGAATAATTAGCTGCAGACTCCGCACGGCGATGCAGTTCCCAATCTAGCCAAGGACAGCAGCCCGGGGTTTGGTTCGTAATAGCTTTAAGATTTCCTCAGTGCTTCCTTCTAAAAGCACGTTATTTCGTTTTGTTTTATAGAAGCACAAATTTGTTATTCAGTTTATCTGTAGCTAAGCTGGTTTTCTCCAGTATCAAATTTAAATTTCACTTAGTTTCGTAGATATGTGACTACACGTGGCTTCAGCATGAATTAACAGCTGCGGATACGTCACTTGTTTGTTTGAAATATGCCGTCAACAATTGCACAATTGCAAGCAGATGTTTAGTATTACATTACTACCACCTTTGATAAAATTAGAGAATATCTTTGTGAATATTTTGACTTCAAATCGATTTTAATACTGTTAACTTAAAAAGAAAGTTTTGTATATTAATTTGTAAATGACCTACACAGATCTGATTGGGTTAGAAAACCTTAGTATAACCAGTCACACTGGGTTGTAATATATTTGAGTAAGAATCAAGTTGATGAACTTTACAATAATTCTTCAAGTAATTCAAGTATTCATTTTATTTTGTTGCATTAAATTTTATTTACAGAAAAGAAAAATTCTTTCTAGTAAATTTATAATCCACGCTTAAAGTCTTTTTATTCTGATCTAGTTTGATCAGACCTGATAAACATAAAGCAATAAGAGTTTAATTTTTATGGTACCCTTATGTAGGAAACATTCTTTTTGCATTTTTAGATATATTTGAGGGACACAAATAGTGTTCCCATTTTTTATGTGACTTAATTATTATTTTTCCTTACAGGAACAGCGTCTTATTCTGTTAAGACAGGTTTTTGTCAGCGAAGGCGATCTTTTTTTCTTTGGGTCTCCACGTCCGCCCTTAGAAATTAGCCATGCCATTTACATGAATCAATCTGGACTTGGTGGCGCCTGTTTGTTTTAGTTTGAGTGTGACCCCCACAGATTTCGACTTACCCCCATTGCTCATAGCTCTACCCAAGGAATAGACCCTAGTTACGTCGGAAGACTTTGTTTTGCAGACACCTAACTTGGAGCATGGTGATTATAAAGTATTGTCGGCCAGAAGTATAGAAAAGCGTTTCACTAGCGCCCATGCGTGAGGCTTGCGGAGCCAATAAGAGAGAGAGAAAAAATCGTTACAATCTTAAACTAAATCTGGCGCCGAGGATAGGCGATATACCCGCAGAATTAATAAAATATTCAAATCAAAAAACTTAGCACAGATTATATGAACTAGTAAAAGTTATATATGACACAGGTGAGGTCCCAACAGGTATCGAAGAAAATATTATTATCCCAATCCCAAAAGTCAGGAGTTGACAGGTGTGAGAATTTTAGAACGGTTAGTTTAGCTCCTCATGTTTCCAAAATACTAACAATAATAATTAAAAATAGAGTAGAAGCTATGACTGAGAATTATTTAGGCGTAGATCAATATAGTTTTCATAAAGACAGAGGGAATAGAGAACCCATACTAATAATTAGGATAATTATCGAAAAAAGGTTACAAAAAATAAAAAGACTTATTTCGCGTTTGTAGATTTAGAAAAAGCATCTGATAGGGTTAATTGGAGAGTTATGTTCAGATTTGCAAAAAATAGGAATTTCTCATAGGGATAGAAAAATTATTTACAATGTATATAAAAACCAAAGCGTAGTAATTAGATTTGATGAAATAGAAAAGAAAGCTAAGATTAGAAATCGTGTTAAATAGGGTTGTAAACTATTTTCCTTGATTTTTAATGTTTATATTGAAGAAGCTTTGAACTTAGCTAGAGAGAGAAAAGTGTACAGGGATAGAAAATAGACATGTTACGTTTTGCAGATGAAATAGTCATTATAGCAGAGTCTAGAAAAGAGTTAGGAGAGTTTTTAAATATTTTAAATGGGATACTATAGAATAACTATAATATGAGAATTAACTCAGGAAAGACAAAGATAATGACAAGTGAGTTACAGCCTAGTTCTAAACCAAAATTAAAAATAGTTAATACCGAGTTAGAAGAGGTAGATGAATTTTACTATTTAGGTAGTACAATTACAAAGGACGGACGTAGCAGAAGGAATACAGTAGCTAGAATAGCTCCAAGCTAAAAAAATGTTGTTAAAAAAGAAAGACTTACTAATAGCTAATAGTACTAGTTTAGATAATGGAAAATTTTCTTAAAGTCGTACGTATGGAGTGTTCAATTATATGGTAGTAAGGCTTGGACAATTAAATAAGTAGATAAGAAAAAGTAGAAGCTTTTGAAACTTGGTGTTATAGGAGAATGTTAAAGATTATTTGGACAGATAGAGTAACAAATGAGGAAGTATAAAGAAGAATAGGTGAGGAATCCTGTATGTGGAAACAATTAAAGGTCAGAAGAGATTGAATGATAGGGCTCCAGTTAAGGCATGAGGGACTATTTAGTAGCATCTTAGATTATAGAATACCAAATAGAAATAGAGCAGGAAGACCTAGACAAAGCTATACTAATCAGTCAAATTATCAGAGATTTAGGTTGTGAAGGGTATGTAGACCTTTATATACTAGCTCAGAATAGAAAAGAATTTAGAACTGCGTCAAACCGACCTAAGTAAGTTCGAAAACAAAACAAAAAGATAAATAAAAATCCGGTAACTAAATGTCACCATGACATAGCTCACAATTAGTTAGCAGTCTGTCATGTTGGTAACGATTCGTTGCCTAAGACTTAGCACAACGTATAATTTAATAAACGTCACCATGACATAACGCACAATTAGTTAGCGGCCTGGCATGTTGGCAGCGATTCGTTGCTTAAGCCTTATCATAAAATATAATTTAACACTTTTCCTCTTTTGGAGGAGATAACCAGGTAATATTTCATTTCCTTATAAATGGGAATCATGTAAACATGTTGGAGTTCTATAAGACCCATGAGGTTGCTAATATCTATGTAGAGCCAGGTAGATAAGAAAAAAGATAGAAGAGTATAGGAAGACCTAGACCAAGCTATATTAGTCAAATTATTAGAAATTTAGGTTGTGAAGGGTATGTAGAACCTTTGAGATTAGTACAGAATATAAAAGAAGTTAGAGCTGCCTCAAACCGATCTTAACTAAGGTCGAAAACAATATAATATGATGATGACCAAGCAAACATAGGACCCGGAACATATGTGAACTAATTTTCAACAACAACGTATGGAACCAATCAGAAAGCGATTTATTTCAAAGTACAGTGGTGGAACAAAGCATTTTTAAGCAAATTTAGAATTCCATGGTGTGTTCCGTATGTGCCTTTAATAAATTGCCTTTGTTTAAAGTGTGTGTTGTCATGTCATTGTTAATTAAACCTTCTAAAATTATTACAAATTAAAAAACACAATAATGCCATTAATGTTGAATATTAATAACCTAACTTTGAAAATATTTCAATTTGACAAATGAAAGCTTTCTACTTTGAGTGTACTTCTTAGCAGGCAGTGACACCAAGGACACAGCTACCAAGTCCTATGTTTGCTTGGTGGCACCCTATAAGATTAAACTTAATAAAACCCATTACTTTAAATTTCAGTAAATAATTTTAAAAAACCTAAATTTTCAATTTCGTTTAAACTTCTCAATCGCTCACATCATTGCAAGGCACTATGAACTGCACTTACTTACTAAGTAGATCAGAACGATTTTTAAGGGTATGGTTGTCTATCAATAGGACTACCTTAAACCTGAGAATAAAAAACAACATAAATAATAGATTTGTTTATACTTTTTACTGTCGGGAATACTTTTCAAGATAAATATGTTATGTGAGCTATCAAATTATATTAAGATTTTTTCAACTACCCGAATCGGAAAGAATTTTTTGAATCGCATCGGACCCCTAGTCACCAGCGCTATATCTAAATTTTCTACCAAACGGTACTATTGTAGCATGTTTAACTTGCTCAGTATTTATTCGCATTGAATTACAAGTATAATGCGCCAAGCGTGCCTTATTCTTTATTAATGTTCCATATAGTACATAATGGAACGCTTCGTTTTAATAATCTTCTTGTAGTAAAATATCTGTGTGACATAAAGTTATTTCGTCGTGCATCTCTAGCAATCTTGTTGCTTTCGTATTTTCCTACCTCTAACGGCGAGTCTTTGAATCGTCGCTATCGTTTGTTTCTCGTTTGTTCGTTAGTCGCAGCCAAACTATCAATTCCTCAAGATGTTTTCCAGACTAGAGGCTTGCGACCTTCGATTAAATTATTTGTGTGAGTAGTTCAAGTCATGGTAGACTTGAATAAATATCTATAACTTCTACTAACGGTTTGTAATTTATACATTTTACGAACTTAATTTAATTTTGTTTCATTTATTTAGCGCGCCTACAAAAAACAATAGAGAAGTACAAGTGAGAATTTTGTTTTGTAAGTTATATGGTTCTGTACAAAGATTAGAGATTGCGGACATGTGGTCGTGATTGCTGTTACCCCAAGAAATGGTTACGGCTTCCTAAGTTTGAAATGGTTTATGGTCTTGTTTGGAGCTGATGAAATTTCTGATGGGATTTGTCTATGAAAATCAGATGCAGTTTGGTTCGTTGTTAAATTTAAGAAATTTTGCATGTGTTTAGAATGTCGTTAGTCTTTGATATACAGACAGTCATATAAAAAACACGAAATTTGCTATCATGTTTATGGCCATATGACCTGTTTCGATTATTGTTAGACTAGTTTTACAAACCGCAGAAAGAAATTTTTGTTAGGTTAGGTTTATATATTTGTAGGCTTTGTTTACATTCGAACTTCAGATAAATTTCGAGGTATATTTTCGACGTTATATTTTTTTTTGTGATGTAGTAACATTTTAAAGATGTTTGCCGTGAAAGCAGATGCTTCGTGTAGCTTTCCTAAAATTCAAATTAAACATTTTTCAACCTTGAAGTTAGCTTTTATTCACATATAAATTATAAAAGCTTAATTTAAAAATTTAAATTCGTTTAGTGACAATTGCAAAGTGTTTGCATTTGGAGGTTATGAAAATTTATATACTTAATATAAAAAGTACTTGATAGGTAATAGCAGTGAACTTTTGTTTACTTTTAATTTGTTATGTACATGGAAGTTTATTTCACTTCATTGCAAAATTTAAATACACGCTGCGTAATAATTATGAAACTGTAATCTACCTGATAAGATCTGCCCAGGATAGAAGAGCTAGTTCAATGCATTGTGTTTACAAATTTTTTTTGATTAAATATTTAAAACAAACTTATGTTTAGAGAGCAGGCTTTTGCTTTAAAAAGACAAAATTTTGATTTTGCTATAAACATTATTGTTGAGAATTTTTACATGTTAAAACGTTATGAATTTTTAAAAGAAAGTTTTTTTTTACTTCAGTAAACAATTAAGTAAACTTTGAGACTTTTATTTTGGTCAAATGCGATCAAAATTTATGGGTAATAATTTTGTGCCAATATCATATTGGATATACATTTTTCATTTTTGATACTTTTATAGGACACAAATGGTGTTCTACATTTTTTATTTAATCTATGTAATTTCTTACAGGAGCTGCGTCCTATTTTTATAAGACAGGTTTCTGTTAACGAAGGCGATTGTTGTATCTTTGAGTTTCCACGTCCGCCCTTAGAATTGTGCTTTGCTCTTATCGTGATTATCTCAGGACTTGGTGGCGCCTATTTAACTTTGTTCAGTTTTTGTTTGAAAACAAAATTCGACTTACCCCTCTACTTCTTATTGCTCTACCCACGAATAGATCCCTAGCTATGTCGGAAGATGGCCCTTTCTTCGATTCTCTCTGAAGGAAGCGGAAAATTTTTGTGCACTGGCGCCCAAACCATAAAATACGGACACTGGCGCCCAACAAAAAAATACGTTTTACTATTAGCGATACTTTTTATTTGACTCCGCCGTGTAAGGTGTTCACTAATATTGTTTTTTCATTAGCTTCTCAAATCTTTTGCAATTTTTCAAATGGGAATATCCCTTACTGAATTAAAACTGCTCAGATTTTCTAACAGCAACTTTTACAAATTATTTTGCCATCATCCACAAAAATACATTATTGTGCCTGCACAAATTCTTCAACTTAGCACATGCACACAAACTTTCTCTCTTATATTCTCCTTAGCAAGTTCATACAAATTAGGAAAAAAACCGACAACAAAGTCTTGAAAGGAGTGTGACAAAGACGCGTACTTGTTATAGGTAATTAGAATACAAGGTTGATCTATCAAACTAGATCTAAATGTAATATATAATCGAGCATTGGAACAATCGATATAAATCCACAATTTGATCCCCTATATGCTTGCTATTGATTAGACGGCAAGCTTGGTATGTAATCGATCGAAATCATAACATACTACATTTTAAAATTGATGTTTAATAAAAACAGCTTGTAATTCTTTAACGACTTAAATTCGCACCGCTATTAAGGTGAACTTAATACACTAAAAATATGTTAAAACTGCACTTACTAACTCGATCACTTCGATTTACTGTTGCAGATGCTACATTAGCAAGAATCAATTATATCCTTGCTGCTTCTTCGAATATTTCGGGAGCATTCATTCTCAGGGCCGGATTTAGAGTCTTTGTGGCCCCCGGCGGAATATTGAAGTAAGGCCTCTCCATATTTAATTATATTCCCAGGATAAAAATCGTTGATATTTTAATATGTAAATTAGAAATGTTCTCTATTTGGTAAATGAATTTTGCCTTTGTTAAATTCTCTCCGTGTACATGCTGCCTTTTTAAAAATTGAACATACTTTTTTCTCCAAAAAAGGCTCAAAGTGAGGCCCCCTCCGACCGAGGCCTCCGGCGACCGCCGTGTCCGCCGTTAGGTAAATACGGCACTGTTCATTCTACATGATAATACCAAAATTCTTTATGTTTACTGCTGGTTGCTGTAACCTAACCACTTTAAATTCTTATTTTTAAACTTACGACTACGCGTTTATCTTCTACATACATTTCTACCCAGTAATTGGATATGTACAATATGTCCAGATTTTCGATCTGCAAAATATAACCGATTTATTGCTAAATTTAGTTTACAGGAAAGAATACAACTCACTTACCGCGCACCGGACCGAAGCGGACCGAGGTGGACCGCGTACCGGGCCGAGGTAGGCCGCGCACCGGGCCACGCAAAACCTATTTTTAAGACAAAACAATTTTTTATATAATTTTATTTAAAAACAGATACAAACTATATAGATTATTTAATTGTGAATAAGTCTATTAACAATTTCCGTGAACGGATTATATTCAAACATGGAGTCGTGTATAATTAAAGCATAAGCCTTCATCGACGGTTCAAAATCTATTGAAGCATCCAATTCCATTCTTACGTCTACTGTTGCATCCTTGAGACTTTCAAGCTGTGACGTCAGTCAATCACAAATACAGGCGATTGTTTAAATTTGTTGTGGTCCAAAAAACATTTACTAGATGTCTTGTTTGGGTAATATTGTTCCATAAAAGTTGCATACGACATGTACGCCGGTAAATATTCTTTTTGTTCAACATCCAGCTTCATGCGACGTTGAGGAAAAGTTTGAGAGTTTAGATACACTTTCACATTGGTCACATAGGCATGTGCAAAGCTAGTAGCATTTTCTCATTTCTTGTCATATATTCCAATTTGCAACGCTAGTAATATCCACCGAGCCTTTTCTGTTTTGTTTGATACTTTAATTCTCCACACTTGCGACTTAGTTTGCGTTAGTGACGGGAGTTCGTGTAGTTCCCATTTACTAAAATAGGACATTTGATTTTGCATTTTCGATAGCAGTGAAGCCTTGACATAATCGCTTAACATGCGGAACATCCCATGTGATGCGTTGTATGCTAGAGCTCACGGACTTGGATCTAATTAGAATTGGTTCTTGGGACATGTTTACACTAGCAGTAGGTAGTTTTGGGGGCAACCACCACCTCATTTCTATCAGCTTCCCTCATTACCACACACATCTGGACCAAATTTACATGTAAATTCCCATAAGGAGGATTTGAGGGGAGAAATTTCCTCCTTCCTCCCTCCTTGCTCTCCTCCTTGCTCGAACACCCCAACATCAACCATTTTGATTACGTCACACCCGCCTTCTTTCCACCCGCGAGATAAATCTATATTGTTTGGTATCAATTAATATTAGATTTTTCTCAGCTACCTAAATTTCTAGGAGTTTTTTAGATAACATCATCCCCCCAAGAAACCACTCCAATTTTAATATTTTTTTACCGCTAACATTCTGAACCAAATAGTTTTCTTCGGCTAGCCATTTCCACCCACGAGATAAATGTACCTTGTTTGGTGTCAATTAATATTAGATTTTTCTCAGCTACCTGAATTTCTAGGAATTTTTTAGATAACATCATCCTCCCAGAAAACCACTCCAATTTTAATATTTTTTTACCGCTAACATTCTGAACCAAATAGTTTTCTTCGACTAGCCATTTCCACCCACGAGATAAATGTACCTTGTTTGGTGTCAATTAATACTAGATTTTTATCAGGTACCTAAATTTCTAGGAATTTTTCAGATTGCATCATCTTCCAGGGAGCTACCCTCATTTTAGGATTTTTTACCGCTAACATTCTGAACCAAATAGCTTTCTTCGACTAGCCATTTCCACCCACGAGATAAATGTACCTTGTTTGGTGTCAATTAATATTAGATTTTTCTCAGCTACCTGAATTTCTAGAAATTTTTCAGAATTTTTAAGAATTACTACAGGCAACGATTTCTGACCGTCTTTATAAATTTTTTAGCCATGCGATACATCAAATTAGTCTAAAATTTTAGGTAGAATCCGAATCTGCAATCAGATTAAAAATGTGACCACCCCTTACCGATTTACACACACATCCTCTAGCGAACATACCGCCACCGCACCACTACTCGCTTTTATTGTCATACCATACTTTCTATCTTGTTTAGCTCATCTTTCGAAATAAATGTACCTTGTTTGATGTCAATTGATATTAGGTTTTTCTCAGCTACCTGAATTTCCAGGAATTTTTTAGATAGCATCATTCCCCGGGGAGCTACCCAAATTTTAAAATTTTTCTGCTGGCAGAGATTTCTGACCGTCCTTATAAATTTTATTAATCACGCGATACATCAAATTAGTCTAGAATATTACGCAAAATCCAAATCTGTAAATAGATTTAAAATCTGTCCGCCCCATACCGTTTAACACACATACCATCTAAATTATAACTTTCCTGCAGCTCATACCTAAAAGAAAATCTAAACACTATTCTTAAAACTTTTAATTACAAACAATTTTTACTAATACAGTTTAAATTGTGTAAACCACATTTCTAAATACATATTCACAAGTTTTATTCTTAACCTAGAACTCCTCACATCGGCTTATACTTATAAATATTTATTTCTAAATAGAGCACCTTTTTCAAAGACCAACCGGACTCACGTGTTTCAAATAACTTTGATTTTGTTTTCATGGTTTCGCTTAAGACCTCGTACATATTTTCCAGATTACTAGAAGATGTTATAACCATATTTTTTGTGTTAAAGGATTTCACATCGGTAGTCTTTTCTCCCATTTTTGTGTACACGCCGTAGGGTTCGCAATTAACCTTTATTGCTGTATGTTGTGTTCTTTTTTCATTAATTAATCGAAAAACCGCCATTTCTGCCTCCAAACAAACTCGGACACTCCATCATCGACACTGGCGTTTTTTATGCGATAGCTAGCCATACGGTTGCTAAACGCTGTACTAACTATTTCTACGCCATCTTCGTCAGTAGCAGTAACAGTTGCATTTTTATCCCTGTTGCTCCTCAAATGTGCGGCAAACGTATTCTTTTTCATTTTGCAATCGCATACTTTACACAGAGTTCGTGGTGGTTTCATACAAGACCCTTTAACAGCTGGCGGAGCTGAATGTTTACATCTTAATGACATACCATGCTGTTTTTCCTTGTGCATTCTCGTAAAAGCGATACCGCAAGACCCACAGCTTAAGTACTTTGCTGCTGACGGATGCATAAGCTTAACCGTGGACGATGTTACACCACGACATTTGTTCTGGTGCCATTTGAGAGCATTTTTCAAGGTATTGGAAGCACCACAAGACTTGCAAGTCAAAATTTTTTCGGATGACATTTTTCTTCGACAAGCTTCCATGGATAGCGCCATGGTTTATACACATTTTGGAAACAATCGAAAATTGCCGAAGACACTCGAAGAGTGCATAAGCGTTGTCACTAAACCAATTAGCATTAATACCAAGTATTCCGTACTTTCGTAGGTTGCTCATTTCCTAGAACCAAATCTTTCGCATAGCGGTCGGTAGCACGTAATTATTTTTAGAGTCGACAAGTACTCGATACCGCCCAAATAGAGAATTAGATGCTCGATGTCTGTTAACTTTCGATTCCCTCGTAAAAGGCAGAAAAAAGCTTGGTCAATCATCCATCTAACTCATATTTCGACCCGCTTCCGTTCTAATAATTTCCAAACATTTTTCAAACGACAATGGTTTCAGAATTTTAAACCTCCGAGGGATCTATAAGTCGTGATCAATTACACGTTCGAGCTACCGATAAACTAACATATTTTATAGTAACAGTGCGCTGTATAATACATGCATACCCTTTCTCTGCGCTACTGCTATTCTTGTAGTTGCTTGAAAAAGTCAGTCGCTTTTTTATTGCTAGGACCGCTGCAAAGCATCATTCTATACTTTCTTTATAAGTATAGCACATTGCGCATTTTTTGTCTGATAATTAAATTTTGCTCATGTACGCTTTTACACTTTCGCATATTTAAACATCTAATACGATCGATTAACCACTGTCGATTATTCTAACGGGAACCACCATATATTCCGCCGCACCGTTCTTTTTGAATCCAACGATCCGATAAGCTTCCACATACTAACACCTAACGTATCTTTCCTACTATTTGTTAAACAAAAGCTACCGGCATCGTCATGTCGGTATGTGGACGTAAGCAGATGTTTGTGGATGAGTACGAGAATATGTAACCATATACATTAATTAGTCCCAGGAAACTATTATTTTTCTAAACCACAATTAATAATCGCCTTTATAGGTTTAACATTTCTACCATTTCCCAATGACTGGTGCTACGTACATGAAAACTTTAATTTCTTATTCGAGAGTATCCTTTTTTCGCACGCACTGTTGCGTAGTTGCATGCCCACCCCATTTGGAAATATATGCTCGTTATAGGTTGTAGGACCCTCGGCTTCACTTAACTACACTTCGTGAGACCCCTTTAATCTTTTTAATCGTGTCTTTCTTGCTTACAATACAGTAGGACTTAGTTTTTGTACCGACGAATTCTAGTACTAAACCCCCATTAAATTTGTCTTTGAATTTCCCTACAACTTTTTTGTTGCCAAGCGGAATATTGCATTTATTATCCGCGGAGTAGTCACTCTTATAAGATAACTATATTTTGCTTGGTATCAGTTAATATTAGATTTTTCTAGGGAGCCCAAATCTGCAAATAGATTTTAAATAGAACCACCCCTTATAAAGTTACGCCTTTTAAAGACCCAAACCTCTAATTCTTCTCCATCTATATTTAACACCATCCTTAAAACCTTTTTTTCGCTACCATAATATGTATATGTAAAAAAGAAATTTGTGGTGCATTTAACAGCTATCAACGAAGAAAGTTCGACCGATTTGTTTCCGCTAGGCATAGTGTTAAAGCTAAGCTTTCGCTTTCTCTGGAAAGCACTAACAAAGATATGCCACGGAGTAAAAAAAATTATCGGAAAAGAAGACCGCGAAAGCATTAGTAAAAAATTCCAAAATCTTATATGTGTTCCGTACAAAGTGGAACTAGCAGATGTTAAGTTGGAAACTTTATTGGAAGAACTACCAGATATATTAGACGAACTCAAAAAGATTTTTACTATCTTTTTGACATGGATGTAGCCCAAGATTTTGCTGGCATATATAGCAAGATGCGAGATGTGTAATTATTTAGCTACAAACCATTACTTTTGCTACAAGGGCGAATACGAAAAAAAGTGTAATATTATAGTTGACAACGATAAAACTGTGGGAATCGATTGTTTAACATGGCTAACAACCAATGCAAGAATTAAAATATACAACAAATTTATGTGTTAGATAACAAGTCCTGGTGTTAATAATCGACTTGGAAATCATATACTAGAATTTTTACGTTGTCCAGATGCACGTTTAAGGGAAACATGTGCGTCTACTTTGGCCAAAGAAGATGGTATTACGCGATTGGAAGCGACAATATACAACTGTACAATTGGAAACTATGTCAGTGGGGAACGGGTGTATAATCCCATACAAGACTGTTTAAACTTATTGGAAGATAGTAAGTTATACTTCCTAAAGGCGCCAATGTACTCGGAACCACTTGCCAAAATGTGGAGTAAGCTATCGGACTGCTACAAAATAGCTGCTGTTTAGTGTATAATAACCTCCTACAGTACGTGTATTAGGAAAATGGCAATACAAAGAAATTGACGGGCTTGCAAAATAAGTTGTCCGAAAAACCAGAGGAAAGGGAAAAATTGATAAAGTATGTGCTTTCGGCTTTTAGTTTTAACTATTTACCTGTAAATTATTTGGAGATAGTAGAGGAGGAAGACTGCCAAGATAAAATAAAAATCTTAATCAGTGCTTTATTAAAGCAGGTAGTACATATTTTACACAATCTGCAACACCATATTCTACAATTCCAAAAGAAATAATCATTTTCGGAATTGGGGTTGATAAACATTCGCCCAGAGGTTGTATAACAACGCGTAAATATTTCTAGTAAACTCTATCTGTTTACGCTAAAGGATATTGCCCTATTATGCACGCTATACGCTGTAAGTGGAAGAAAAAGACAGTGGGAATTAGAGGAAATAGATCCAAAAAGGCGAAAGTTGGACTACATGGAAGACACTGCGACAATACGCGTACAATACAAAGATGTGTTAGACAAAGAACATTTTATTAGAGAAAATCGGGCAGAATTATAAAATTATTTTTTGTGCCGATGGACTGACTTAAATACATCCGGGTCTACACGCTGTATGCATTTGCGGTTAGTAAGATAAACCTTTTTAGTTATGTAGAAGTCCTTGCAGAAAAGGATGGTACTAAATCCGTATACTTTTTAAAAGGTTATTCTAAAAACGTATTTATCAAAATGGCAGATAACAAAAACGAACTAAGGAAAGCGGGTTTCGTAACCTTGGCGTCCATTACAAGCAAAGGGGTTCCGCTAAACATTGTATATTTACCTAGTAAAGAATCTTTTGGATTATTTGAAACCAAGGGCCCTACAACCTATAACGAGCATATATTCCCAAAAGTGGTAGACATGCAACTGCACAACAGTGAGTGGGAGAATAAGGATTCCTTCCAATACCGACAAGAAGAAGTCGATCAAGCTAGCAAGATACGTATGCAGGATATAGTGGGAAAGCTGCGATTAAAAGATTGTCATAAGCAGCAAGAATTACACAAAGGAATGGATCTAGTTGTCGGTGGAAGCAAATACTTTATACATAGAGACAAACTTCGGTATATTTTGCAATTCGAAAACCTAGACGGTCTCTACGTATCAAACTATTGGCTAGAAAAGGAGATAGAGTACTTGCCAGCGTATGTATCCGGAGTAAAAAACACGATTTGTACACGCAGCTTATTAATAAAATTAGTTTATCAAGCGCAGAAAACAAGCGTAGCGTCATCCTTCAAAGCATATCAATCTACGCATGAGGGCATAAAGAAATAGGTCTAAGATAGTTGTTTATATTTGTATAGATTATGTAAATCTATTGTATATATTTGTTTTAAGATTCCATAATTTTTGAGTTTTTCTGCCACCGTCCCTTCTTCCAAATCCTTCCTGCTTCTATCCTGGTGGACAGAGTATACGTGTTATCTTCACGTGGTGTTCGCGGGGCACGGCGGTTTTAGATTTCTCGGGAAATGAATGATGTGCTTGATTTGCAACTTTCGAATATTAAAGCTAATTATAGTCGTATTATCCTTGAATCTTCACGTACAACAAAGCTTCTACACTATGCAAATTTAACACTACGATTTTTAATACAAATGTAAGGTCAAAACTAATTAAATTGGAGCGTAAATAATTTTTTCCTATTTTCTATCGAAAACAAAAAATCTAAACGCGAACTTCTTGAAATGTGTTACATTTATCAAAATTCCAGTACACTCAACAAAAAAACAAACATTAGAAACCTGAGCTCTATATATACTTACCTTTTAAACCTGAATAAACCAATAACAAATAACTAAATTACACAACATCTTCTTACAATCACACACACACACACACACACACACACACAAACTTATAAACACAACTAAATAAATTAAACTAAACATGTACATACATATTTACTAAAAATTATATATACAAGATCATTTTTAATAAGCCACCAAAAATCAACATACAAACGACTGCTTTACAAAAATTAAAATCCAAGATAGTATACATCATCATCAAAATAATATTACTATTTAAAATATTAAAACACATTTTATACATTTTCTAAATATTTTATCTTTATATTTAATTATACTACACACCAACATTATCATATTTACTATTATTAATCATACAATTGATTGTTATCTCACTTTAGTAAGTATTAAATACTATTTCTGTAATTTTTAGCTCTTAGTCAAATCCTGTTCACATAACTAATTCAATGTATTTATTTGTAGTACTCATGATAATGGAAAATAAATTTCCGAAAGCTTAAATTTATAAAAAAGAGAATTCTTCAATCCTGCTGACCTAAAACCCATAAAGTTATATACTATATATATATATATATATATATATATATATATTGTTGTAATTATAGGGTTAATTTAATAATAACAAAAGAAACTCACAAGTAACAAAAGCACATAATTACAGATGTTAGAAAAGTAAATAGGTCATTATAAATATTATTGGTTGAGTGCACACTGTATATAGCAGTACAAGCTATTGAAACACATATCCAAGAGTAGCTACGAGCAAAGATAAGAATTTAAAAATGTAACGAAACGCATTGAAATTAAATTAATAAAAAACCTGCATGAATTGGCTAGATAAATATTCAAAAGTTGCGTTAATATATCATCTTAAACGCGCACAGAAATTATGCATTATTTGAAAAGCGTACGTGATCTAAAAGTATCACATTTGTTCAAAAATCCAATTTAGTTAGGAAATAAACAAACACCAAATTTATTCCATTCTGATTAGAATAAGGCCAATAACAATAGTACGTGATTTGTTGGACAAAGATTCCTGGGATTTCTGAATTAAATGTGAGATATAATAATGAATTACGTGACATTCTTAGCATCGCCTCATACAATCGAACTACACAATTGGTAAAGTTTCCCAAAATAACAAGAGATAAGACACTTGGTCTCGCCCAGCACGTGAAGTCAACGAATCGCAAACAAAAGGGGCCGATCCTATAAATATCATGACAATTGAATATTGAGTTAGTATATTTTAGAAACTGGGCAGTCATTATACATGAAAGTGCTAAATATTTACGTAAACAGTAAATTAAATTAAAGTTAAAATTAAAGAGTGTATAATTGTGCAAGCGAGCCGTACTTCTGAAGACGTAAGTAGATAAGATTTAGTGAAATTATACCATTTCTAATAATAAATAAAACAGGGCTCTTAATTACCATCTTAATTACCATCTTTATTTACCATCTTAATTACCATCTGAATTACCATCTTAATTACCATCTTAATTACCATCTTTATTACCATCCTAATTACCATCTTAATTAATATCTCAGTTACAATCTCAATTACAATCTTAAATTACAATCGAAATAACGTTACGATTCCTGTTAAAACTTTTAATAACGATCAATTACGATCTTAAATACAATTTTGGATACGAGACTTTGGAGAATGCTGCCTGTTCAAGCAATTTGAAAATTTCTGAAAATGGTGAATATTCTATTACGGAAATGAAAAATCTTTCATTGGAATAAACTCACCAACAACGATTTGGATACTAATTTGGTTGGATGTCTACTTCAATTCTTAGGAAAGCAGAGCAGCTACTAAGCCACTTCAGGTTAGATATTTTTGATATGATTTATTTTTAAAAACTGTTTTTATCTCAATAATAATTCAAAGTGTAAGAGCCGACAAATTGGGGTTTTTTGTATAAATTTATGAAAAGTAATAGTAAAAGTAAAAAGTAATCTTGATACGTTTCAAAAGGTCTCTAAATGTAATAAAAAGTTCGTTTCGCTGGCTTGATTTTCTAAAAATCTGACAGATGTAAATAATTTAAAAAGGGAGAAGATATTTAAAAATGTTGTAAATATTTAATCATTATACTGTGTATTGTAGAATTGCTTTATTTAATTGAATCAGCTAGTCGAGGCAAAGAAAATTATAAATTACCATTTCTACAAGTGCTTGAGTAATAAAAGAATAAATCACAGCATAAATAAATATGTACGTCCAAGCGTAGGGGCTAACAGGGGTTAACACAGCATAAATATACCTGCCAAACCGTGGGGCGAGTCATCACGACATAAATATGACAAGCCCAAATCGTGGGGCTCGATTATCATAGCGTAAATACGGCGTCCAACGTGAGGCTCGATTAATGCTGTAATTATAGGGTTAATTTAGGGGTAGGTTAACTCATAGGGGTCGTAGAATAAACAAAAGAATGCAAATTTACACTAGCATATTAAAGTTTATTACTGCAAATTAAATGACATTGAAAATCGCTTTAAAAAATCTTTAGGTAGCTTTCAGCTTCAAGAGACAAGACAAGATGTATGCAAATTTAAATTGTACACGAGGGTTCCAATTAGGATAGTTTAGGTAAATCTATGTATACGCAATTGAAGTTCTTAGCACTTATAAGAGAGACCCTACTTGAAAAAATGCTATTGCACAACGGAGTTATATTATAAATATCGCCGAAAGTACTGGTAAAATTTTTAAATGGTGCCGATTTAAAAAATTTTAATATAATTTGATGGGTTACACGATGTATTTATTTCAAAAGACAGAATAATACTGTTTAGAAGAAGACTAAAGATGAACACTGTATTGTTTGGTAAAGGACTATTAATTAATTCAGTAAGGAATGCTCCAATTAAAAAAATTCCACAAGAATTAAGTAGTTGGGGAAAAACAATATTAACGAAAACCTTAAACAGCGGGCTCATATTAAAAACGCCGCTAAGAGTAGTATATTCTATAAATAACGGTAGTAGTTAGAGGTCCGGTCCGATTTAAAAAATTCTTTTAGATTTGAGTAGCTGGGAATATATTAAAATAAATAGATAGGTTATACTATCAAAAAAAGTACAAAGGCGTGTAGAAAATGCAAAAACGGTAAGTGTAGGGAAAACAGATTGGGTATTTAGAAATCCATAAATGAGACTGTTACAAAATTTCGTGTTCCTAAAGTTACTCCTACATAATTCAAGATAGCATTTGCAAAATGTTTGTCTGGACTCTTACCCTAAAGTTTTTTCATATTTAAAGGTAAGACGAAGTCAATCTATAAGATAAAAGGAAAATTATATTTAAATACAAACCCACGATAACACAATAATGAGCGTCACTTTTCCTGTCAGGACATAATACTAATTAACTTAGTAAGGAACTGCGCGCGCTTGACCGCCAACATAGAAAACGGTGGAACCATGTTCCAGAATATTAGTTTTCAAAGTATCGTCGAATTGATCAAAACTACAACTAGAAAATGAATTTTTTCTAGTGTTGACGTTAAAAGTGTCGTAAAAGCGCTATTAGATCTCCACATACTAGTAGCTAAGACCACCTATTCGTTAGGTGATTTTACATCAAATTTTTACCATCGTAACCTGGAAGATGGTTTTGATTTATACGGTGGTTTGCGGTCAGTCCTACAAATTAAATGCAATAGTAAAATGTGCCAAAATTATGCTATAAAAATGACAACTTTAAATAAAGAGGGTTTTGCGATTTTCAGTTGGAATATAGAATCATACAATTTACCCAAGAAGCAGCAAACGTAAAATTGAATGGTTTATCTAGTGAAGGTGTGGATCGTAAATTCAAATTGAAACTGATTCACCGAAACATCTATTAGAGGTGTTGTATGGGTGGCGAATAAGTTTTAAGAAGAAAATACATATAATACTGAAATTACGAAAGACCGAAATATTATTGTGTTACCTGAGTACGAGTGCTTCGAGCTATTAAATTTGCGAAAATTAATATGTTATAAAACGGAAGAGTTGAGATGTAGAAACTTTCCAGAACTTTACAAAAAATTTGAAGGTGTTATAAAAACTAAGTGGAAATACGACAGATGAAGAAATGGTTCAAACGTTATTAGAGGGAGAGAGTCGTGTGGGTATTTCCTTGTTTAATGATTACAGCAATATAGATTACTTGACAGTGTTGGGAATTATTAAAGGTCATTCCGATCAGTACTTAAAAGATGCGACTCTGGGACGAACGCAAATGTTTAGAGATTTGGCTATCCCAGATTCACCAGACTCCGGATACCACAGCGGTTATTAATAAATGTATATATTTTAATAAAATTGAAATATTTCTTGATATAGTTGTTTTACTTATTTGTAAGGTTAGCACCAGCAAAAATTATAAATAAATGTATTAAATTACGTTGTTCTTTATTCTCAGGTTTAAGATGGTAGTCCTACTGATAGGCAACGATACCCTTAATTAAATTCATGGGGGAATAGGTGGGGTTAATTAAAAAAAAGATAAATCCCAAGTTGTTTAGTTTAAAGACGTCTGTCGGCCGATGTAAACGTCTAGTGTGTGGTACTCGTTAATAAAAAAAGGGGGTAAGTCTTTATAATATTTTGGGCTGGAATATGTTCAATGTGATATTTTATTTTAAGTAGATTGGGAACTATGTCAGAATTACGGCACCGTAACAAAAAGGTGAGTGTAGAAAGTAATTTTGCTAATGAGTGTCTAAGGTTTTTGTTTTGTTTACAATATCCTAACCGTAAAGGTTTTTCTGATATTGTCGGGGGCTTTCACGGCCGGAAACATTATAAATATTTATGGTTCCTGGTTGAGACCGTGTCATTTCATAAACTAAGGTCGACGTTTCGCCCACTTTTGTAAGGGGTTTTATCAGGACAAGAAAAGAAAATAAATAATAAAAGTAGAAATAATAACAAATATAAGAATGATAATATTAACTAGACAAGTTAAAATGTAAACAGTAAGTAAAGTTACTTCTGAACTAGCAGACTCATCAGTCCATTTAAGCCGAAAGGTGTCTTGTGGGAAAGTAATATATTCATGTAGTCTTTGGAATCCATGGCTCTAGAATCTACAGATCTTAAACCAAAAACTTGGACTAATCTAGACCAATTGTTGCATTTCTTAGAAAGGAATAAAGCAAACAAGATCTTAGAATAAACACTGCCTTGAAATTTTGGCTTTTACAAAACAGTTTATAGTTCGGTATCCGTTCTTTTCAGTATCTTATTTAAGCTTCTTGCAAAACAAATACTAAGAAAAGATTATACCTGCCCACTGGATTACAAAACAACTTTCAACCTATCACTCTTCATGAACAAATTAACCGTGTATACTACATCGTAAAATGCAAATTCTCATTATTGTCATAAACCTCCTAAACATTCTGAAAATGTATTTTAATAATTTCAAAAGAAACATAATAATATGCGAGCTTGGTTCATTTTTCTTAGAAGCAGATCCTTTAAGAGGAGAAATAACTTGTTTGCAGAGGTGAATTAACCAAAAATTGTCAATAGCTTTTATCATTGAACATGTTTATGAGCACCCTACAATCAATGGTCCTCCCGCAATACGGGTTGTCGGCCTGCTAATTCCGCCCGTGACAGCAAGGTAAGTTATCATTGCAAGGTATTTGAACAGAGCATATTGAAGTCATCGCACCACGGCTACTTATATTGTTCAATGCGTTTACAGAGTTTGGTAAACTATAGTTTTAACAATTTCTGTTCCCAAAAAAAGTATTTTAATATTTGCCGTTAATCACCGAACGTATACAAAGCTTCAGGCGCTCCACTTTATAAAAAGACTGAATATGCAAATCCTTCACTGGCAAATTTGTAATGATTCACTTTGTATGCAGACTAAACGCAAAAATGGGTTTTGATTAAAGCAGGGAGCTTACCCTATCCAACAAGCTTTTGCGAGGTCAACTACACTGAAACGACTCCCTTTCATGAATATATAGTTTATATCGCACTTCTAAGTCGAGTGAATCACTTGAATAGCTCTCAGCGGTTAAAATAAATTGGAAAATCTAAAGCCTGGTTATTGTAAGGGGAATATAAACTTTAGCAATACAGTTAAAATATAGTAGTACGACCAACTAAGTTTATTTTTGAGGTTTGCTTGCAGAGGCAAATGGGGTTTTTGCAATGCGCTTAATGTAGAAAACTAATACATAGAAGAATTCAGGTATCCATGGGCTTGCGAATCGTATCAATTAAGGCTGAATGACTATGATTCTTGTTTTCTAAAATTAAATTAAGAAGTATTTCTAGGTAGTCTTTGCTGAAACACAAACTATGGTAATTAGCGAATTTAGATTATTCCGCATAACAAAAGTTTTCATTACAAATTCCTTTTCAGTGTACTTAAACGTGACTTTTCTTATAAGATTAGTGCCAGTAAATAGTTAGCTTGTGCAACATAAAACTCACTTTCCATTAACAACAACTGTCCTTTTTAAAGATGCTCTTTACAATGTAAATGTATGTTATTTTACATTTTATGGAAAATTGTGGTCTGCCGGAAACTCAATCTTAAATGAAGTGTTCTGCAATTAAAATTGATGCTACCCAATATCCATAAGTGAAATTTAAAAATACTCTTTACCATAAGCTTAGACCTATAAATTGCACCTGATATGATGTATATTAATTTTCAAATATAGCGGTTTTGACTTGTTGAAGGCTGTTGTCAATGCAGTTACTACGGAACGACAAGGCCCAGATACATACAGTGTAAGTCAATGACTGATGGAGCAATATCCACCTGCATCCTGAAAGGACCTTTCTGAGCATAAAAATTTCGAATACCCTATGTTATAAACTGTATGGTAAAAAACACACAACTAGTGGAAACTTGTATCATAAATTAAGTTAAACTTACGTCGTTATAGCAATATTATAACTAATCGAGTTAACAATGGCTAAAGGTTTTATAAATGCATTAATTTAATTAGTAGCAGCTTGTTAAACTGTTCAAGACCTTTGAGTTCAATAGTTGATTTCAGTGCGTAAGAGTATTCGAATATTGTATATCTGTTAACGAATATGTATTGGTTTTCCACCCAACTTCATTTACAGGTTATCATGCAATTTGTGTTAAATAATAAAATTACATTACCCGAAATTATATAAGACAATTACTGTCGAATGCAAGTTACGTTTTGGGCCTTGGGTGCCGTCTTTTATAAACTTCTTCCGAAATAAAATCATAATTGAATTAATACTAGGGCGAGTAGCTTAAGTAAACGGCAATGTTAGCGCTAAAGTCTTGGGACTCCCGGGATATTTATGTTGTCCCTGCTCTTCACATGTCTGTGGGAACCTGCAGAGCTCATGTCTGCTTATTTCTTAACTCTATTCATTATACAATGTAACAATCTTAATTTCTAAATAATTGCGGTTTCTTAACCGTATGTGACCTGCACCTGCTGTATCACTTACTGTCTGGAATACAATGTATTGTATCCGTTCTCACAACTTGCTTGTAATCTTTCAATAACCTCTCTGGTTTATTTTTAAATTTACATTGTTGCATATACTTTTCTTTAACAATTTTTAATAATCCCTAATAAATTCTATCCTGTTATACATATATATATATATATATATATATATATATATATATATATATTGGGGGATACATAACTCTTTCCGACGTAAATGAAAAATTAAGGTTTTCTTTGATTAATTTTTTAAAATTCATTAAGTAAAATTCATTGTTTCTAGGGGTACATTTGTCGCTTCTTTATTTCTCTTTGTATCCTTATTTCTAAACTTTTTCTCTTTATTTTTATATCTAAGATAAATTTTGTAAGATACATACATGATTAATAAAATAATTAAAATGATTAATACAATTGTCTAAACGCTTATATTGTCGTAGTGTAATTTCGGCACTTTTAACTCACTCGTGTTCTTTATAATTGTCCATTATTTTCATGGCGTGGTTAAGATCGTCTAAGTCTAGGTGCTCTAGTTGCATGGGATTCTTGATTATTTCTACGTCTTCAGGTGGTGTGATTTTGAATTGTAGTTCTGCTAAATTTACGAATTTCTTGGTTATTGTGGGGTCTTGATAAACTCTGAGGATTTCGTTCTTCAATTTTAAATAAGTCTTCCTTAAGGGTGATTAATTTGCTTTCGGTCAATGCTAGATTATTTTCGTATTGATTGCAGTGGACGGTTGCTATTACTTCTGTTGGAAATATGACAATTCATTTGATTTCGGTAATTTTCTGAATTTTCATATTTGTGATTTGTACGGGTTTTGTTTCACAGTTTTCGTAATGATTTGAAAATCTTAGTAATTGTACTTCGCAAGCGTAGTCTACTTGAATTGTTGTTGTTGTCAATGAGTGGCATAAATATTGATTTGGTGTTACTTCGTTACATCTTTCGTTTGTGTAACCATATCTTGGTTCATTTAAGGATAGGAACTTGGTTTTGGGTGTGATAACTTGATACATGCTAGTAATTTACATTGGAAAAGCAAATAAATAGTAATAATTATGATTGTTACTTTCTACTATTGGGATTTCTATTAAAAATGTTATTTCGTTATTCTTTACATAGCCTTTTTACTATAGCTAGTTTTTCAAATATGAGAATGTTTGATTCTGTTACGTCAAAGGGTAATTTACTGTTAATTATAAATGATCTAATTCTTAATAATTCTTTTAATAAGTCAGTTGGTTCAATGATACTAGAGTGTAATGTATTTAATTTTGCAAATGTTACAGCATTTTCTAATGTGGTTAAAATTTGTTGGATTAAAGTAAGGGTTGATACTATTTGAGTGAATATCGTGTTGAATCTAATTAAGTCGCGCATTCTTAACACGGTAGTGTGCCTGTTAGTTTCAAGGATTTGTATTCTATTGGCTATACTATCTTGATTTCTTATAAGCTTTCTTAACGTTCTGTTGAATTTTATTATAATTGATTGGGTTAGAGATATTTGGTTGCTAACAATGGTCTTCATATCGTTTTGGATTTCACTTAATTCCTATATTGCTTTGTCATAACGTTCTGCGTCTTGGTTATCTAAATTGCCTGTGTTAGCTTTTATTATGTTACCTAGTTTGTTAATTAGTCCTCTTTTTCGTCTTGCAATTTGTTCTGTGGGTATTAAACCATTAAATTTATGTTCTATGTTCCCTAAAAAGTTTTCTGTTATGCTGTTGTAATTCATCGTTTCTATGGCGTATTCCTTTCCGAATTTAGCTGTGTCCATTGATTGTTTTAATCGGTAATAATTGTCTTTGATTGTTTAAAATTTTTGTTTTAGTTCCGTTAAATCGAATTTTTGTGCGAATGGCCAATAGTCTATTGTATTTTGCATACTTCCTAATTTTATTGGTAGTATACCCAGGTTGTTTTTATTTCTTCAACTACTACGTCGTTGTCCGTTCTACCTGAGCGGAGGTTGACGGGAAGGGTGATGATTGTCCATCTGAAATTGCAAGGTGTCTTAGGTTTTTCAAATGAATGTATTTTATTACCTTGCCGTTGTCTACTACGGTTATATTTTTGTCTGATATTCTCTTAATTTTAAACGGGCCTAAATTCCTGGGTGCCGTTTGGTGTCGTTTGCTTTGGAAGTTTTTCTCGACCACGGTTTGTCCTATTGAAAATTTATTTGCGACGGTATTCTTATTGCAGGTTGTGGTGATACGTTCTTTGTCGTTATCTAGTTTATCCTTTACATTATCGTAAGCTATTTTAAATTTATCTGTGGTCTTTAGCGTATTGCTGATATACTTCTTTGTTATAATGTATGTCGCAAGGGTTGCGGGATTCTGAATGTCCTAATGTTAATTCTAAAAGTGTACAATTTGTTGACGAGTGAATTCTATTATTGTAGGCGATTAGTGCGTATGACATTAAATTGGTGATGTGTTCCTTCTTGTAAGTTAATCTCAACAATATGATATGTTCTAACGGGGTTGAGTGTAATCTGTCAATTAATTCGTTCGATTCAGGGTGGTTTTCAGCTATAAAATGAATTTTCATTTTGTGGAATTCTAAAGTGTTTTGTATCGCTTCATTCTTGAATTCGCTGCCGATATCTAAAGTTATTGTTTTGGGTGTGTCATAAAATGTAAAGTATTATAAAACCGCTTGTGTTACGTCAATGCTATTTTTAGAGGTGACGGCTATTGTTGGGCTATTTTGGTGAATGCACATACACTGGCTAAAAAGTTTTGTGCTTCTACTACTAGAGTGTCTGCATGTAATTTTTGAAAAGGTTTGTCGGGTGTTTTGGGTAACATTAAGGGTATTTTTGGGGATGTACTGTCGTAATTTGCCTTGTCGCATGGTTCACATTGGTTGATAAAGTCTGTGGTTAACTCTATCATATCTATAAAATAATATCGTCTTATAGGTTGCTATAATGTTTCACTAATTCTACGATGGTTGGTTTTGCATTCGTGTTGATTTCTTATTACGTCGTTTATTTCGTCATGGTCCTCTAAGGTTATTAATTTTCTTATGCATCGAATATTTTCAGGGCCGGAGTTATTGAATGATATAACGTATAATTCTGATAATCGTTCATATAAATGTTCGGTATTAAAATAAAGGTAAAATTGTTTTTTCGGGGGTGTATTTTTTTAGAATTTTAATTATTTGGTTCTCGTAATCGTCCTTGGTTACTTGAATTTGATGTTTTTTCTTGTTGTCTGTTTTTGTATATTTTACGGGATTAGTTAAAACTTCGGTAATTATAAATTGATTTGGTTTTATATCGATTGCTTCGTTAAAAATTTTAATCGCGGTTTTTCGTTCTTCATTCAGTGTTGAATGTATTGTGTCTATCTCTTCTGGGTCTTTTCTTACTTCCGTCTGGCCTACGTTCCTATAATTAATTCCGTTTCTAGTGCGTTGAGCTGTATTCTACTTAGGGCGTCTGCGTTGTTATTATAAATTCCTTTTTTGTATATAATTTCGTAATCGTATTCCCCTAGTCTGATTCTCCATCGTTGTAATTTTGAGTTTGGTTCTTTGAGTTTGCATAGCCATACTAATGGTACTAATTGGTATAACTCCCTGGGGTGCTATTATATGTCCTAAAAATGATACTACTTTCTATAAAAATTTGCATCTATCTAGTTGTACTTTAAAATGTGCTTTTCGTAGTCTTTCAAATACTTCTCTTAATCTTTCTGTGTTCTATCAGTGATGTTGAATAAACTATTATGTCGTCTAGATACACAACACATTTTCGTTGTGTATTCCTCGCAAAATGTTGTCCACGACTCTTTTAAAAGTTGCGGGTGCATTCTTCAATCCAAATGGCATTCGTTAATATTCATAATGTCCTCTAGGTGTGCTAAATGCGGTTTTCACTGTCTTTCTCGTACATTTCTACGTAGTGGTATCCTGATGCAAGGTCTAATGTTGAAAAATATTGACACTTCCCTAGCTTATCTAAAATTTCGGTGATATTGGGTAGTGGGTATTTGTCATCTACCGTTTTTTTGTTTAGTTTCCTATAGTCTATTACCATTCGATATTTTCTCTTGCCTGAAGCGTAACTGTATTGGTAAAGGTTAAGGGTATTCCTTCACAATGAAATGTGTCGCGGTATTCAAAGTATAGGGTTTTAATTGCTCTCTGCTCTTCTTTGTCAATATCGGTATTGAAGCTAATGTTACTTAAATTTTCTCTTAACATTTTGTCATGTTCAACGGGGTTGTAATCGTTTTCTAAATTTTCGTCTACTTCCATTTCGTTAAAATTTAATTTTTCTACGTTAATTGGGTTTATTAGCGATAGTTCTACGGGGTAGTTATTTGAGTTTAGAATTGTTGTAGTGGCATAATTGTCTTTTATCTGTACTAATCCGGTGGGGGGTTTCTACTCCTTGTTGAAATGTTATGTAGTTTATAATTTTTATTTCGTTTTTTGAGTTTACTGGGATTTTAATTTTTTTCGCTGTTCGGGGTTCTATCGTGTATTTTTGTTTGGTTTAGATATTTTGAAATTTAATCGGGATTTGTCCGTGTTTTGTCTTTAATAAACAGTTTTTTATATCATTATTGGCTCCTAGTTTTCTTAGAAGGTCCATTCCTATTAGTCCGTCGTATTTATCGTTGAATTCGAAAATACAAAATTTGTGTTTTATTTTTACGTTGAAGGTTTTTAGTAAGGGTATATTACCTATAAATTGGTGTAAGGTTGTTTGATTTCCCGTTTTAATTTAAACGGGTTCTCTTTCTACAAAATCTAAATAATGTCTTTTTACGGTTCCGGGGCTAATTAGTGTTTTTGAGGATTCGGTATCGATTAGTAATAGAAATTCTGGGTTGAGTATTTCTATATATGGCAACACTTGTTGATTGATATTATTTAAATTGATTACGTTTGATCGATTATAAATCGGTCTATCTGAAAATTTGAGCGCGCGTTTTCTTCGTTGCTTTCTTCGTAGTTTTCACATGGGTCGTTATGTTCGTATGTCTCTAATTGGTTTGATTCATCGTTCGGTTCTTCTATTTCTTGGTAAAATAATTCTTTGGAGGTAAAGTTTCGTTTTTGGTTATGATTTGGTCGGGTTTGCGATATTATAATGTTTTGTCTGGTGTTACCAGATGAGGTATCCATAGGGGTTGGTTTGTAATAATTGTTAGGGTTATTAATATTATTATTATTATTATTCATTGGCCTGTTTCTAATGGAGTTTGCACTGAATGCTGGTCTTTGTTAGTTCATATTTTGGTTGAATCTTGGTGTGAATGTGTGAATGGTGTGAATTTTGGTATGAATTATTAAAATTTGAGTTATTACTTCGCAGTTGGTTCATTTGTGCGTTGAATGGTAAGAATTTTGGTTGGCTGGATTTTTGTCGCGGTTTGTATGGTGTTTATTGGTGAATAACGTTTATTTGCGTTCGAGTTTATAGTCTGTTTCGATAATACATTACGTTTTCTCCTTCTATAATCATATTCATTGCTTCTTCTAGATTTTGGGGATGTTGGAATCTGATTTTATTATATTGTCATTCTGGTAGTTCATTTATGTAGGTGTCCATTGCTATTGCGTAATATATTTTTGTTTTTAGTATGCGGATATTTTGGTCGGGTTTTTCGACTTTTAATTTTGTTAAAATTAAATTTCTTTCGTCTTGGCATTTCATTTCAAATTGATACGGGAATTGGTTACTTTCCATTCTTAGGTTTATTAGGTCGCGGATAAGACACTTGATGTTGCGTTGGTCGCCGAAATATGCAATTAATATGCGTTTAAAGTCTTGCCACTGTTCTAAATAGTCTCGGCTGGCTATTAACGTTAGTGCCCGTCCGGTCAGCTTACTTATTACCAGGCGTAAAAATAATACATTTGGTTATTGTCTCCTGTTTTGTAAAAGGTTTTCAAAAATATTACACGCGCTGCAATGAAATTTACTAATAGTGACTGCTCTTTGTTGAGTTGAAGAATAATTTTTGATAAATTTTTATATCTAAACTCACGATTGTTAAGCGTTGGTCTAATAATTAATAGTTACTTCCGGTTTTAATTAATTTTAAATTTTTGTAAAAATTTAATTTTCAGTTTGGTTAATTAATTTTCAGTGTCGTTGTGCTGAAGTATTTAATCATAAAATGTCACGTTTGAATGAGCCTTCTCTGTGATTTTGTAAATGTTTCGCTATAATTAGATATATTCGTACTAAACTATGCACTTATAACTTTTTATAGAATTTCCATGTGCAAATATCGTTTTTATTCAATGATAAGGGTTTCCGGTAATCAAAGTCGCGTTTTAATTTTGCACGTTTTGTTTCAATTTGTAATGAGTTAATTTTAATAATAAATTGAAAGGTTGTCCTACAATTATACACTAGGTGTTTAATTATAGGCTTTGATAAAGGTAAAGTTTGAATATTCGTTTTGATAATTTTGCGGTGATAGAATGGTACAATTTTTTTTGTTCTATTTTTGTATTTTAAAACCGTTTTCGTTTTGTATTAATAATTCGTGTGCCAGTTATGTGTTTGTTTTATTGATAATTCGTAATTATTGTACTAGTTCGCGCATGTAAATGAGTCTTTTCAGATCTCTTGGTTTAAAATTCTCTTGCTTTAAAAATAAATTCTCTTAAAATAGTTCTCCTTTGAAAATAATTTCTCTTAGTATATTATTTTCGTAAAATGAGTAAATTGCAATAATTAAAAAAAAATATTTGCACATATACAAAATAATAAAAACTTTTTCTATTACTAGCTAATATCAATAAATTTGTAAAAAGATTCGATTGGTTTACGAAAATGAACTTACATAATTTTCATGGTCGATATTTTTTGATGTCTGGTTGTAAGCCCGGTCTATTCTTGTACTTTATCCACGTTTTTGTTTTTTTGAGCTCGATCGATGCTTGTACCTCGTCCAAATTTGTTTGGATGGGTTCGGTCGATGCTTGTACCTCTTCCACCTTTGTTTGGGTTCTTCCAGAATTGGGAATTGAAATTAATATTGCACGAGTCAGTTACACATTGTGTGTCCTTTTCGCTCAATAAACTATAAACTCCACAAAGGTTAAATAGATGTTTTACACACGATGTTTCCCTATACTCGGTCATAAACTACACAAAGGTTGGATAGATGCTCTATGTATGTTGGTTTATTGATACCAGCTTATAAAACATGTAAAATGAAATTTTCTTTTACCAAGTGTACACCCTTGAATACCAAAAAAGGCCCGAGACATGAATTTATTTGTGACAGGTATTTATACTTAATTTTTCCTCTTGCTTGTATTTGAAGTAAGCGTTGACTTAACTCTAAGAAAACTGCATTATACAAAATTTAGTTCAGTCACATTTGCATATTTTAAAAAAACGCGCATTTTTTTATGAATTTAAGTTGTTTATCAAAAACCAATGCCTCATCAAGTCAAACAAGGTTTTATTTCGACATTAGTAAGTTTAAGGAAGGCTAGTTCTGTGTTATTTACCTGTTTATAATTGACTTACGTTTACTCCATGTAATTGTGTTTGATATTTTTGTATACGTTTTGCTTGTTTGTTATTAGATTTAAGTATTTGTTACAAGACTTAGCGCAAGCCATTTTAATTGCGAGTTGTACTTTTAGTTGTTCCATTTAACTGTTGTTCTGTGTTGTTTTTAAAATAAAAATACCTTTATACACGTGTTTTGGTAAATGTTACTGGCTCGAGAAGAAAAATAAATCACCCTATTTGCAAATCAGTGCGAGATTGGTCCAGGCCGAGACCAACTGCACACTGAGTTTTTCAAGTGGTTTTTGAATAAGGTCAATTGTCAAACAATACCTTTAGTGCTACTGCGATGGAAATGGTACTTGTGCTGCTGCAGAATGTGGGTATTGGTTCTCAAATAGACTACCACAATTTCGAGTATATGCAAATATTGATCTAGGCCCTAATGATATACTAGTGAGGTGTGACGTAACACCCCTATTCATAAACGTACCTGTCATAGACACTATCCCCATTATTAAACAACTCCTACCTCAAGAAGACGAATTTGAGTATCTGGCCACAATCATTGAAATATGCTTAACTTCTACCTACTTTGTTTTCGACGGACAATTCTACAAATAAGCTTCTGGCACACCCATGAACTCACCTCTATCCTCTACTGTGGCCAATACATTTATGAAACCTTCCGAATCCACGGAGCTAGAATCCACAGACCTTAAACCAAAAGCTTGGGTCCGTTATGTAGATAGCACTTTTGTAATCAGGCCCCATGGACACCAAACGCTCAATAATTTTCTAGATTACATAAACAATCAACATAAAGATATTAAGTTCACTATAGAAATTGAAAAAAAACGGAACTTTGCTATTCCTTGACGTTTTCGTGTGGAGTGCCAACCCAGCGGATGCCTAGGTAATTCGTATATCGAAAACACATATACACAGACAGATACGTACATGCGTCATCACATCATAATCCGTCACAAAAATCATCAGTAGTCAACTCTCTAGTCCATCGTGCAATTAAAATTTCACAACCAGAACATTTATCTAATGAACTGACCCATCTAAAAATTAGTCTTATAAAAATCGGCTATCGCAACTCAGATATCGGTAGAGTAAAAAACCGGCATCTGCATCCAACCCAAACTCTCAGACCCCGCTGGAATCCCGACACATGATTTTTAGCAATCCTTTCATATATACACAGAGTAACAGACCGAATTGGCAAATTTTCTACGTAAACACATCAAAATAATCTATAAGCCCACTAATAAAATTTCACAAATATTACCAACCCCAAAAGGTTCCGAAAACAGTATTAAGGCCCCTTGCGTATAGAGCATACTTTGCAGTTCCGGTTTAGTATACATAAGAGAAACAGGACGGTCAGCACAGGCTAGACTAAATGAGCATAAACGATGCTTAAGAACAAGTCAGTACAATCGCTCAACAGTGGCCGAACACCAACGTGAAACAGGTCATACCATAAACTTTGACAGGACGGAACTAGTTGCCAGAATTCCATCTTTCTACAATAAAGGAATCAAAGAATCTGTAGAAATCACTAAAAATTCTAACAATCTAAACAAAGATGGTGGTTACTACCTTTCCCCATTTGGAAAACATGTTCACAAAAGCAGAACCGTGACGTTCACCAATCCGCTACGATACTCCTCTCTATTCATAATCACTCATGCATTGAGTTCTCGCCCTATATAAACTTCCACTTTCGCTATCTTTACCGGTTACTTTGCCTTTTGGCTTAAATGGACTGGTGGGTCTGCTAGTTAGAAGTAACTTTACTTACTCTTTACACTTTAACTTGTCTACTTAATATTATCATTCTTATCTTTATTATTATTTTTTCTTTTATTATTTTTTTCCCTTGTCCTGATGAAGCCCCTTACAAAAGTTGGCGAAACGTCGACCTTAGTTTATAAAATGACACGGTCCCAACCTGGAACCATAAATATTTGTTAACAACCCTGTATGTATTTAGTTTAACTTCAAACTTGCATTCCAATTTTAAAATGTAAACAAGCTAATCCATTTCATGAAGTTAAATTCTTAAAATCATCGAGTCTGGTTAGAACGTTCAAATTTAACTATTCAAATGAACGAGCATAAATTGCGTTAATTGATAGGTATAGAATTCGGCACCCGAAACTCATTAATTACTCGTTTACTTGGGTACTGGTACAAGGTTATGTTGTTGCACTACCAATTACATCAGAGGTTCGGTTTGAAGAAGCTTTTTAGTGCAGGTCACTTGAATATTATAAAATTTCATTTAAATTTTTAGCAAAAGTTGCTATTTTTAAGTTATTTAATTAATTCAAAAAGTGCTTAGGTTTTAGTTTTGTTGGTCTCAAATTATACTAAATTATTCAACATATTTCTAGGTTTTACTCTGATTTTAGCGACAAAAACTTCATGTTTTTTACAAACGCATTTATTGCTGTTTAAAAATCATACAGTATCTATTTCATTAGATTTTCGGTTTATTATACCAAAAGGGTTTTATTTATTAAACTTATTTAGTTTGAACGCGAGTTTTAGGTAGAATTTAAAGCAAAACTAGACTTATTTTTTATTTTATTTTACTACTCCGCTTTTAAAATATTATTATAAAATATTAATGCCCTGCTCTTGTGACGTAAATGACGTATTAAAAACCAAAGCTCCAGAACGTAAAATGGTGAAGGGAAAGGAAAAATGTGGAAGGTAAATGTGATAAGTAAAATGTGGAAGATAAAAGGTGGAAGGTGGAAAAAGGTGAAAGATAGGAAGTGGAAGGGAAATTATGGAAGGTAAAAAGAGGTGAAAGGTTAAACGTGGATGAAAAATAGTGGAAGGTATAGTGTGAAAAGTAGAAGGTGGGAAGTGAAAGGAGGGAAGGTAGAATGAGAAAAGAGGGAAGTGGAAGATGGAAACAGGGTTGTAGATGGAGGGAGGTAGAATGGGGGAGGTCGAACGGAGGAAGTGAAAATGAAAGCTGGGAGTTGAAAGGATTGAGGTAGAAAGACGGCGACGGGGTAGTTCCAGACTTGTCCAAATCACCTACTAGCCTATTAAATATAAAAACTTTTAATGACTTTAAATGGGGAACGGTATGAAAATTTTTAAGCCCATGCTTGCATTAAATTCAGGTCAAGTTCTATTACTAACTCACGGAAGGCAAAAACCTATTCTTTTCAGTACAAATTAAAATAACAATGACAGTTGCAAAAGAAAACCATCAACGTCTTCTTACGAATTCTTCCTTCGTGTATGCTATTTTCATATGGATTGGTAGTATATCAAAAAGTCCCAATGATTTGCAATTAGATCGTCTTTTTCTGTACATTATTGTTATAATGGACTGGTCAGTCTTATAGAGTGTACATATGAAAAGTCTTTTTGAGATGTAGTCCAATAATGAAAAGAATAATTAATTGAGAAGTTTTAATCAATACTTAAAATTTTTACCATTTTCAAAAGCTAAAACGGAAAAAGAAAAAACGACATGAGCAGAAATACATACTAAGACTTTGATTACTTACTATGATCTCACTGAATTTCTAAAATCTACATAAGAAAATCTAAAAGATTTACATAATAAATTTGGCTCAATTTATAAAATTAAATTGTGCCATAAGGGCACGTCTTGCACTAATGGCGGTTAAAAACGGAAAAGAAGAAACGAATCTAACAAAATTATTTGAAGCTGATAGGAGAACGTTCCAAAAAGTGACAGCAGTTACATTACAATGAATATTAACTCCTTTATCGATGTTTGAAAATTTCGTTATTACATGGAGCGGAGTAAACGTTATGTACTTTATCAACATCCATTTTGTTATTAATAGGATTGATTTCTTTGTTGATATAAAAAGACACAATGAATAACCTAGTTTTGTAATTAGGTTCCCTGTCGAAAATCATTGAATAGAGGTGTATGTTTAGTTGAAGAAACATGTGATGACAATGCACATTTAACAGAGTTTCTTTGACAGTTACTGCTGTGCTGGGTTAAACGACTTTTTAGCCATTGACTCGTCTGCCCAATGTAGCTATTATTGCAGCTACAAATGATCTTGTAAACGATGTTACTGTTTAATAGTTTTGCAGTATATTCCTTTAACTTAGTGAATAATCTTTGGATGAAATGGTTGTATTCGTAGACGATATTCACCTTAGGTTGTTTGAGTAATCTTACCAACTAAGGAGATAGCGTTTGTATATTTGGAAGCTTCTTGTATGTCATATCTGTTATATTAGTGTTAAGACTTAGGAATTTACCATACATCAGCTTATGTAACATCTCTTTTGGGTAACCTTTGCATAATAAAGTGTCTATCAATATATTCTTTCTTTCATATTAGAACCATTATCATAACCTTGCCCCGCTAATTTTGAATGTCGAAGTTTAATTCTATAAATGAACTTACGACAAAATTTAATAAAGTCGCATCAGTATATCTGGTAGTCGGACAAAGTCCAACGAAATGTTCACATACCTTTACCTTTGTTTTTGTATTATTTTAATAACATGTCTTAGTATTACAGTTATTTGTTCCATATAGCTTGCATCCGGTGTGCAGTATAAAATGACCGAAGAATATTACGATTCTCTGATTTTGTCCAAAATAGAATTTTTTATTGTCGTACCGAGTAAATCAATAATTTCGTTTCGAAAAGTATCTCCTAAATAGTGAGCCTCAGTTTTTGAGAACTCAATTCTATGAATATGTTCCCGCAAAACTGAATCAGAAGACGCTATCATTTCAATTGCTTTTAGAAAATTACTGTTATCATGCTTAAATAATGCTTTTGGTGAATCAAGAAAAGTCAAACATTGACGTGATAAAAATTTGATAATGGCAATAATTCTTTATATTGTGTCAGATCAGTGCTTTTCTTTGTATTCCAATAACCACAGCTGCATTTGGTTTACAGTGGTTTTAGTTTGTATCATATTTTGCAATTGAAATCATGATTTGACATTTTCGTTGTATCAATGCTAGTCTCATGTCTTTTTAGAGTTAATGATAAATGCTGCCAATCCGAAAAACCATTCAAATCAGATACACTACTTACAATTTTACCAAAAATTTTACAGCAAAAGCAATAGACTGAATCTTTTGAAATATAGTAAAAAAGCAAATCTCAATTAACTTTTCCTCTATTAGAAAAATATCTGTAGTAGTAATAATCACTAAATTTTCTTCCATGATCATTAACAGGATAACTGTGGTTACGCAACTGTACAGGAACACATCTAACTAAAGTATTAGCAAGATCACAATGAATATTAACAGGCCACAAACTCAGGTCATGACTATAAGTTATATTTATACTACTACAAACCGCTAATGACGCCAATGACAGTGCATCGTTAATACGTTCTTGACAAATATCTTCTTTTGCAGATATTTTTATAACAGCTTCTAATAAAGTTGCTTCATTGCCTCTATCCGAAAAGAAAAAGTATGAAATAAAATAGAATTTGCATAACTGAAGAGCTTTTATTAATGAAACAGCATGCATACAGTGTATCTCGGTGTATTTACCTCTAACTTCTGTAGGCATACCAGAGACTTAGAAATTTAATAAGTACTAAACTTTCGGTAACAATTTTGACTCGGAATAAAACAGTAAAGAAAAATAAACCAAAAATTGAATATTAAATTTTAAGATCGACAATTTAACAAAGCAAGGCTATTTTAAGATTGAGTTTAATTAAAGATTGAGGATTAATTGTCATTGGTGTGTATCATAAATGAGAGGTAGAAGTATTGAAATTAATACATAAGGATTAGTAGTTGTTCTATTTGGAAGAGTGAACTCTGGTGAATGGAAAAATACAACGAAAGCGCATTTAACGGCAAAAATGAAATATTTTGATTCAATTAAGTAATTCCATTGCAGATTAATTTTTAGATTAAAGATTTATATTTTCATAATTAGATTTGTGAGCAAGTGACATAATTTAATTTAGTGTGAGATGGCAAATCAAGTAACAGTATTCGTAGTTGCATAAGGTACAATAAACAAACTGAATTCGGTTAGGTTTGATACAGCTTTTAAGAGTAATAGATATTAAAATAGTTGACTTCTAAAAATAACTGGTGTAAATGGTTATTATAATAAAAACTTAAATTAGGATTTATAAATAAATGATTGTCATATATTTAAAAACTTGTTTATTGCGGTGGTATTGTTAGAACACGACTAAGGTACGTGTATATTAGAAGGAGATTTTGAATTCACAATATTTGCATTTAGAATGCCGTTTATGAGAAGCATAATTGAGAAATGCGTGTTGTTTAAAATATTGTTTGTAGGAGAAAGATTTTATGGACTAACCATATTTGTATTTAGAATATTGTTTGTAAAAAAACATGTTGTGGACTTATTTTATTTGTGTTTAAAGGATTGTTTGTAAGAGGATAATAATGACGTCATTATATTTGTATTTCTCACATTTATGTGTGTGTGTGTATCTGTGTATGTGTATTAATATATGTGAAACAAATTTTCTGTCCTTAATTATCTTTTGATATACGTAATGATGTGATAGTGGTCATGTAGAGGTCACTCTAAATGCTGAAACCCTTGTTATGATAACTTTATCTGTGTTGCATAATAATATCTTTAAATAATACATGTTACTTAATTAAAATCCGCGAATTTGCTCCTAACTAAATAGCGCTCAATACCATTTTTAACGCGTTCCGTGCTTCTGAAAGTAGTCTTTAAAGCATTATTTAAGACGCTTTTAGTTCATTTCATAACAGGATTAAAAGTTTCAATCCACTTTATGACAGGATTAAAAAGATTTAATGCAAAACATGCAAGTCGTGTACTATAAACCAAAAAGTAGTTCATTTTTCTATATTGTTTAAGAGATTTTAAAGTTCATTCATCGAGTAGCAAAACACAGTTAAAAACTATAGTAAAACGTTTTACGATGTAATAAATCAAATAGATAACCAGCAAAGACGGCTATTAATCAACATAACAGATACTAGACATTTAACGATGTAATAAATCAAAGATGACAGCAATTTGGAGAAGATAATGTGCTAATTAAGTATTATTGTGAGCTCAGTTTCGAGAAAGTTGCTTTAGTTGTGTGAACGGGACCTGAAAATTTTTTCTGGATTTTAGTGACGTAGGAAGTTTACACTATATAAACCGATCATAGAAAACAACCAGGATAATTAAAGTCAGTTCATTTCAGAGCGTTTAACTGCTCGCAAAAATATTAGTAAAGAATTTGTATATTTTATAAGTGAAAAATTTAGTGTGCAACCGAAAATAAGAAATAAACTTATTTCTTATTTGGTAATATGCGTATTTTGTAATGAATGAATGCATGCAAGACAATGTAATAACGCAAGTAGTATAATATTTAGTGGCTTAAATATTCCGGAATTTAAATTCGTGCTATTGAAAGACTGATGAGGTTTGAAGCATGAAGTAATTAGGTAATTATTGTAATAAGGAAATTATGAGTAACGTAAAAGACGTTGTTACGTCATCATCGAACATTTATTGGAATTGGTGACAATAAATACTTAGTGCGGGTATCCTATAGTTTTTTAGTGAAACATTATATACCGACAGTGGAAGTGCGTGAACACAGTCGCATATGAACCCTTGCAGAAGACGGTTGTATCAGAGCTTTCGAAAGCGACACCGACACCCAAACGTGCGTGTTATTGGTTGTCCGTGAAGCTTTTGTGTGTGAACTTTTATTGTCCACAGCGGCACAGGCTTTAAGGTATTTATACCCTTCATTAAAAAGGTTGATGTAGTTGTTCTTAGTTATTACATAACCGCCCCACTGCTATCGGTATTGGTACAAAAAGCAATTGGTCCTTCCCTATAATTAGCATATCTATATCAACTCATTCACCCCACAATAATCCATTGGTCCTAATTCGATCCGAATTTACTAGTCCTATGTTAATACGTATGTCCTAAATTAAATACACTTTTGCATTTCAGCGAGCTTTTTAATTAGTTAATGATTTAGCTTTAAATTTGTGTTCAAACCCCATATTTAGCGGGTTAAAATATGTACAATATTAGTTACATACTTTCGTTAGACTAAAATTAAGTGAAAACAAATCCTTAATATAAAATCTGCTAATTTGCATTAAAAACCATTGCGCGTTTTTAGTTTCACATACAACTTTCGGTCGGTTTACAACGTAAAATATTTAATACATTTGCAGGGTAATAAAGTTGTAAAACTGAACCCATCTTGTAAATATGTTAAGCCGCATGTTTAAACGTTCCTGTGATCTTTTGATGGTAAAAGCCGCCCCTGTTTTTAAGCTGTAAATCTTATCTAAACGCTTTGTTTGACAAACCGGTAGGTTTTCTACATGGCTTAAGACCACATTGCAGGCTAATAGTCATAAAACGTGATTTATTGGTTTATATGCTATTTGACATTTTTCGTGGCTTGAACAACAACCCATAATATTTTAATATTTCTCAGCGCACATCTGAGCGTTACCGGTTTACAGCATTTTTATAGTGTAGGCCTTTCAGAATAACTTTCAGAATGGCTCCGAAGAAAATACAGGTAGCCGAGCTTGAATTGATTAAAATACGCATTATGGAAATGTGGGAACTGGGTAACGCTATACAAAGTGACCCAACTTTAAAAACGTTGTTCCTTATTCAAACAAGGGGAGTAAATGACCTTTACAGAAATTTCAATAAAATTTTAGTAGCTGTCTTGGCGTCCTGTGACGAGGTAGAATCATTAAATTACAACGCTTTACGGAAGGAAGTAGATTCCGCTTATTATTGCATACTGCTGCATCTCGAAACGATGCAAGAAATGAAAGCACCACAAATCATTGAAAATGCTCCAAAAGCACGGGATCAAAATTGGTACCGTTAAAGCTCCCACATTTTAATAATGAGGTAAGGGAATTCACATCCTTTATCGATTTATTTGACAGTCTGGTCTATAATAACGCGTCGCTGTCCAATATCGAAAAATTAAATTACCTTATTAGTTGCTGTAGCGTGGAGTCTTTGAAAATCATTAAATCGGTACCCATTTCGGGAGATAATTTTATCATTTCATATAATGCCTTGCGTGAGAGATTTAGCAATCCGCGTTTATTGGCAACTTTGCATTGGAAAGCTATGAAAAACTTTCCACTTTTAAAATCAGAAGACCCTAAGAAACTTAGGGCACTTATTGATTGTTTTTCAGAGAACCTTGCTGTTCTAACTAACTTAAAGTTTCCCACTGAACATTGGAACTTTATTCTAGTCGATTTTCTTTCAGAAAAACTCGATCCGTTCACTAGAAAACGCTTCGAACTCCAATCGGATCCAAAGCAAATACCCAATTTCGATGATTTGAAATATTTTTTAACTCAACAATGTGCAGCATTGGAAACCTTTTCTTCAACCGCACCTGTTTCTTATTCGACGACTGTCCATGCATCTCACACATCAGTGCCTAAGAAATCCTCAGCGTTTCAATTTAAACCAAAAGTTTCTTCTAACGTAGTTTCACTGGATACACCAAGTAGCTCCAGTGACTCAAATAATTCATTTTCGCACCATTGTCCTTCTTGCAAAGGCAATCACTTAATTTACAGATGTCAATCGTTTCTAAAGAAAACTCCGACAGAACGTTTCGACATTGTCAAACGCTTACGCCTTTGTTTAAATTGCTTACGAACAGACCATGCGTCTATGCAATGCAAATCTTATAATTCCTGTCGAACTTGCGCCAAGCCGCATCATACCTTGCTACATTTTGAACCGCAACCTGCTTCTAGCCGTTCAGCTGAACCGATCGCTACACCTATGCATAAAAATGCCAATAGGACGCAGTCAGCCTCTCCTATTTCGGCAAATGTTTTGTCTTCACAGACGAATTCAAATCTTGGGGTTACTGTCTTACTCTCCACTGCTGTTGTGGAAGTTCAAGATCGTTCTGGTAGATACAAACCGATCAGGGTACTCTTAGACCCTGGCTTCCAAGCTAGCTTTATTCGAGACGATTGCGTGAGCAAACTTTGGCTTCCACGCATACGTTCTCAAGTTCCGATTTATGGACTTGGACAGACAACTTCAGCAGTCAATAGGGGTGCCGTCAGCTGCACCATTCGCTCTATGTTAGACTCTGAAAAATCTCTAGAAGTCACAACTTTTGTGCTTTCGTCAATATCTGGCAAATTACCCAGCGTTGAAGTTCCTAATAATTGGGAACACTTATGCGGCCTGCACTTTGTAGACCCGACCTGAAACTCTCCAGGAACCATTGACATGCTCCTTGGAGCAGATGTTTATCCGTTTATCATCAATGGCGGTGTTATACATGGCAAATTTCTTCAGCCTGCCGATATAAATACAATTTTTGATTGAACTATTATTGGTCCCACAAAAAGCTTGCAGTCTGACACTCTCTAAGCATTTTTTACTTCTGTAGAAGATCCTATCAACCAGACCCTAAGGCGGTTTTGGGAGACAGAAGAGTTGCCATCCAAGCCTTATACTTCTCCAGAAGAAGAAAAGGCACATTTGATTTTTGAAAACACGTTTTCTCGTGACCCTAGCGGTCGTTTTATTGTTACGTTACCGTTCAACGATACTTTGCCCGTTTTTGATAATTGCTTTGAGATGGCTAAAAAAAGACTATTTTCGTTGGAGCGCAAGTTGCATGCTCAACCGGAGCTACGCGCCCAATACAACAATTTCATGCAGGACTATCTTGATGCGGGTCATATGGCATTACTCGATTCTCCGCCCGTTGGGAACGATAATTATTTTTTACCCCATCACCCTGTGTTTAAAGAGGAAGGTCATACTTCTAAAATTCGTGTGGTTTTTGACGCCTCTGCAAAGGCTAAAAACAACGTGTCACTTAATGACACTCAATTGGCTGGACCTAGTCTCCAAAACGACATTTCGTCAATCTTACTTAAATTTCGTTCTCATCGTTTCGTTTTTACTTGTGATGTTCGCCAAATGTATCGACAAATTTTGGTTACCGAAGAACATCGAAAGTTTCAGTTAATTGTTTGGCGGTTCTCCGCAGAAGAACCCATTCAGACTTATCAGCTTAATACAGTGACCTATGGTATTAAGTCATCGCCTTATCTAGCATTAAAAACTCTTCAGCAATTAGCCATTGACGAAGGCAAAAGGTTTCCGTTAGCCGCTGAGGCTATACGGTCAAATCTATATATTGACGATTTCGTCGCCGGTGGAGATTCTATACAATCGGCCCGAGAAATCAAAGATCAACTTATCCGACTTTTACATTTGGCTGGTTTTAAACTTCGAAAATGGAGTTCTAATTCAGTTTCTATTTTGGAAGGCATTCCGTCAGATTTTTGCCAATATACTTCACTCGATTTCGATTCTGACGAATCAATAAAAATATTAGGTTTTCAATGGTCACCTACAGAAGATATTTTCTCATTTCGGGTTAAACCATTAAACCCAATATGTACAAAGCGCAACATACTTTCGCAAGTTGCCAGAATATATGATCCATTAGGATTTTTAGCCCCACTAACACTTTTAGCGAAACGCCTAATCCAGCATCTGTGGATGTTAGGTTTAAATTGGGATGACATCCCACCAGCAGACATTTCGTCTCAATGGCAGCAGTATCAAGAAGAGTTGCCGTTATTATCGTCATTAATTTTACCACGTTGTTTACCCCCTTCGGATCCTTTTACTTGTCATTTGCATGGGTTTTGCGATGCTAGCGAGGTAGGGTATGCAGCGGTAGTGTATTTCCAGTTCATAAATCAAACTACTGGAGAAATAACTGTACAATTTGTAACCGCTAAAACAAAAGTAGCTCCAATTAAGCGCATTTCAATTCCACGTTTGGAATTATGTGCCGCCGTTTTATTAACCGATTTACTTTCTTTTATCATTCGGTCTTATCAAGGCTTGATTGAAATCTCCGATGTTTCAGCGTGGAGTGATTCTACGGTCGCTCTCACTTGGATACGTTCTCCACCTTTTCGTTGGAAAACTTTTGTGGCAAACCGTGTTAGCCACATTCAAGAAAGCATTGCACCTAGCCGATGGTTTTATATTAAATCTTCGCATAATCCGGCTGATCCTGCATCTCGGGGATTAATGCCAAGCGCGGTTATTTTATGTTCGCTATGGTGGGCGGGGCCTGAATGGCTTCACTACCCTAGTGACTCGTGGCCGCCTCAACCAACATTGTCAACCTCAATTGCTGAGGTAACTACGGAAAAGAAGATCCTAACATTTGTCGGTCAAACAGATCCAAACGTCATTGACATTTTACTAAGTCGCTTTTCATCGTTATATAAAATCCAAGGCATCGTGGCTTACATTTATAGATTTTCTAAACCCATGGCTCAACGTCATACGGGTCCCTTAACAGACATTGAATTACACAATGCTCTCATGATTATCGTTCGGCATGTACAAAATGTTACATTTTCAAAGGAAATATCTTCGATCAAGGCAAACCGTAAATTACCTAAAAGCTTGCGAAAGCTTTCTCCATTTGTTGATCCACAAAATATCTTAAGAGTAGGTGGGCGCTTGACACATTCTTCGCTTTCCTATTTCGAAAAGTTTCCTGCGTTATTGCCCCAGCGGCACCGATTAACCGAACTTATCATTCGGTCAACTCATGAAAGGTATTGCCATCCCGGTGTTAATACCACAGCGTATCTTATCCAACAGAATTTCTGGATCCTTTCTAATAAAAATTTAATCCGAAATTATTTATCATCATGTCATAGACGTTTTCGTACCAAACCGGTCCTGGTAACTCCTCCTATGGGAGACCTACCGGCATTATAATTTGAATTAGGGCCGCTATACTTGCGGCCACGTCCCCAATGCTCCACCCGGAGGTACTACATTGGGTTTAAACGCGAAAAATGATCGTGCTTCTAATTAATTCTTACTTCATAGTTGATTCACCCTAAATAAAAACTAAATAAAAATCTAACAAACCTAAAAATCTAACAAACCTAACAAACTCTAACAATCTAATAAACCTAAAAATCGAGACCTACCGGCAGCACGTATTACCCAAATCAAACCGTTCAGTATTGTTGGTGTTGATTTTGCTGGCCCTCTTTTAATAAAGGCTAACCGCCTGCGAGGGTCTAAAACTCTTAAGGCCTATATTTGTATTTTTGTTTGTTTTGCCACTAAGGCAGCACATATTGAACTTGTGTCGGATTTGTCGGCAGACGCGTTTCTTGCCGCTTTGCGACGATTTATAGCACGTCGAGGACGCTGTTCTCAAGTATTTAGTGATTGCGGTACTAATTTTGTAGGTGCCTATCGTCAGCTTACGAGTTATCTGCATAGTGCAGTAACCTCAGAAAAAATAAAGTGGTCGTTTAATCCACCTAGCGCCCCTCACTGCGGTGGCTTGTGGGAAAGCGGTGTTAAGTCGGTAAAGACACACCTAGCTCACGTAATCGACGAACAAAAACTTACCTTTGAGGAACTTTACACAGTTCTTACTCAAATTGAATCTGTTCTAAATTCAAGGCCACTCTGCGCTTTGAGTTCGGATCCAAATGACTTGCGTTGCCTAACACTAGGTCATTTCCTAACTATGGGGCCTCTTTCTGCACCACCAGATGAGGACCATTCAACTAACGTTTTACCATTAAAAAGCAGGTGGAAACTTTTGCAAAAACTCCACCAAGATTTTTGGGCTCGCTGGAGCCATGAGTACTTACATATTCTGAATCAAAAGGTTAAATGGCACTCTAAGGTAGGTGTCCGACAAGTTGAAAAGGACACTATTGTCCTCGTCAAGGACGACCAGCTTTCTCCACTTCAATGGAAGTTTAGTCGTATTATTAATACTTTTCCCGGTGCGGACGGTATCATACGTGTCGCTAAAGTCAAAACTGCACATGGCACATTAAAACGACCTTTGGTCAAACTAGCGCCGCTACCGGTATTTTAATTTTATTTTATGTTTAGATGTATATACACATTTCTTACATGTATAGTAGTATATTATTTTTACATATTTGCTTATTTACATATATATTTTTATTTTTGCATAGTTGGTAATATCGCTCGCTGTAGTGTACCACCCTATTTTTCGTTACCTGCTTTCCTAGCAAGGTCAAATCCCATGTGATTTCCTTCACCCAACCTACTTCCCTCCTTTTCAAAATTCTATGAATTTGGTGGGCGGTATGTTACGTCATCATCGAACATTTATTGGAATTGGTGACAATAAATACTTAGTGCGGGTATCCTATAGTTTTTTAGTGAAACATTATATACCGACAGTGGAAGTGCGTGAGCACAGTCGCATACGAACCCTTGCAGAAGACGGTTGTATCAGAGCTTTCGAAAGCGACACCGACACCCAAACGTGCGTGTTATTGGTTGTCCGCGAAGCTTTTGTGTGTGAACTTTTATTGCCCTCAGCGGCACAGGCTTTAAGGTATTTATACCCTTCATTAAGTAGTTTGATGTAGTTGTTTTTAGTTATTACATAACCGCCCCACTGCTATCGGTATTGCTACAAAAAGCAATTGGTCCTTCCCTATAATTAGCATATCTATATCAACTCATTCACCCCACAATAATCCAGACGTGTTTAGCACAAATCTGCATTAGTTTGTATAAACCTTCCTAGTTGTTTTGGTATAAAAAGTAAGGATTAGATTAGAAAGTCGGTACTTATTTGAAGCTGTTCTACTTTCCACAATATGAACTGTGAATAGTACTCACATATGGAAGTGTAATTTATAATAAATAAATTATTCTAAAGTTTATCATTTATTTAAACGAAGTTAGCGTCAGTTAAAACTACAGCATCGACGCTAGTTGTTCATGTCAATTGTTAACACTTTTGGCTGTTCAAGCCATATGTGTTTGTAAGGCGCATACTAACTGCTCTTTTGACGACCAAAGGTTGGGCTTCAAATGCCCAATTTTTGCCTTTACAACTCCAATTTGTCGATGTTCTTTGTTCGAAGAACTGAAAACTTGTCAAAGCTGCCCAAATTTAAATAATAGTTTATCCAAATTTTGGTCCTCCGAGCAAAAAGTAACCAAAATTTAGGTAAACTTATTATGTTCCATTTTACACTACTAAATATTTACGTTCGATTTGAGATTTTTCAAATATACCCATACCTTCACTTCGACATCTTGTATAACAACTTGTTGTAGGAGACGGCTCTGATCACGTATTATAATTTAACAATTTGATTTGTTACCATAAACTCCTTCTAATATAATTCTTGCATGTATTGTTCTATTAAACATTCTTTTGGCAATACCAACGTTCTGATATTTTATAGTTGTACTTTTATACCACTTGCCATTTTCAATTCACAATGATTCTACTTTATTGTTTGAATATAATTGCTTCTATATTTAACCCATTTCGACCTCATTTGCGCAGATGCTATGCATTTTAAATGCTCTCAAAGTGTGCTTTTGACAAGTGGTATTCAAATACTTAGGTCTATTATGATATCGTTTTAAAAACGGAGTTCGATAGTCTTCGCGAAAAAGCGAACAAATAAAGTTAATTCTTCATTACGGGACAATGTGAAGATATTTAATGTGAATTCGTACTAAACCAACCCAGCAGAAGATTTGTTACTACCCCAGCCTTGATGCTAGGAGTTTACTACATTAGAGGTTACTTCAAACCGGTGCTCGAACGAATCGACGGTCATGTAGAAATAATCAGTGAGGTTTGTTGCTGATAGGCTTTTTCTTCTTCAATGTAATTCGACGATGATGCAAATGGTTCCCAAGATTTCTACTTATTGCAGAACGAAGCCTAGAGTGCATCGTTCGAATCTCTCTACAAACTGTACGTATTTAAACTTGTTTATTCTACATGCAATACCATGCTTCCGCTTTTTACATCAGCTGATGTAGTTGACTGAATCGTGTCGTACTTACAAGCTTTAGGACAACAATATTCTTTCCTTTATTTACACAACAATAATACTTCTTGATATAAAAATTTAGTTTAAAAAAGCGCGTAAATACCATCCATCTATTCTAGAATTTCTTTTTGTTAAATAATCGATTAGGAATATGATGTATACCTTTTGGCTATAATAAAGTAACATTTATAAAATTGTTTACCACTACCTCGAAGTGCACTTTGTCGAGTGAGGGTTTTTTTTTTAAATTATTTACTAACTACTATGAAATTTTATTTGTTTACTTACCAGAGATTAAATCGTGTGAAGTGCGGGTAAACGTTATGTATAATCTATGTATTTCAATTTGGAGGAATATTTTGTAGATGATTTTTTAGAAAATCAGTAAGATCATGTTTTTTAATTTCTTTTTTTTAGGACTGGTATAATAGATGGTAAGATTTTCCTTTTGATATGTAACCAAAAAATTATTTTGAGGTATTTAGAATTAGGTGCTATACTTTAAAATTTTTTGATATAGTTGTACATATAAATTTAGGTTCTCATATTATGTAAAACCCGTCGGAACGAATGCGAACAGTCTCTTTTTTGCTTCTTTTGTTGGATTTCCTATTATTTATTGTCAATTTTGCTTAAATGATTTTCTAATGAAAATTATATCGAGGTTTCTGTCTCTTTTTGCTTTAACCCACTGTATTCTACCACTTTTTACTTAGCGCGGTGTTTCTAGTTTTCTTTTTTTATCTTTTATACGTTATCGTTTTTTATGCGGTTCGTTACTTTACTTTCTTTTTGGATTTTTCCTGACCCGTGCGTTTTACCGTATCAAACTATGGTCTAAAACTTGGGCATCTTGAACAAATTTTTGGTTCTTCAAGTAAAGAACGTCAAAAAGTTGGAGTTGTAATGTCAAATGTTGAGCATTTGGAGCCCAAATTTTGGTCAGCAAATAAGCAGTTAGTATGTGCCTTACTACTAATTGAAGGAAATCAAGCTTGCGGATCAGCGTAAATGGGAAATTGGGAAACTTAATGCTATAGTAAACATTGGTAGGTTCACGTAAATATTTGGTACTGGATTAGTGCGTCTCGTACATACATATGCTAATTGGAAAGAAATCAAAGTTGATGGTCAGTTCTGACAAGAACAATTGCAAATCGTCTAAGGCATTGGTTGCTGCAGAAAAACAGGAAACTTTTAATACTTGGGAGGTCAAATACTAAAAGTATGAATCCCAAAGCAATAACGGATTTGGCTGCTTTGAGATTATTAGAAATTATATTGGAGTAGTGTATGTGTCTTAGAAATACACACCTTATGTGGAAATTCAGTTAAAGGTACATTTAAAATGGAGGAATTAGTAAAGGAGCAAGTAAGGATTGCGGAAGACTTGCAAAAGGTATTGGTAAATATAAAAAGTGATCCAACAATTAGGAAAATTGAAAGTTATTTTGTAACGGAAAGAGAGAAAGTTCACGCTTGGTAGGAAGAGTTTGTAATAAATAACGAGAAACTGGAAGCAGGGTTAGAAAAGAGTTACGGGTATTTCACAAAAAATCTGGTGGGACAATTGAAAAGGATGCACAACGTAGTGAACGACTATACAACAGAGGGTGAAGAAAGGGTAGCAGAAAGAAAGCAAGCTAACGGTCGGGCCGCAGACAGTGAGAATCTGCCGCCAAAGGTTACAATTCAAGCGTTTGACAAAAGAAATAGATATGGCAGACATCACAAGGTGGTTACAAAAATATAAGGTGATCGACGAAAATTGGAAATGCTTACGAAGACATCATGATGGAGGAAACTTATTTCAAAGATGAAACCTTTATATAAGACATGTCCGAGAAAATTGTAGAAGAAAAGAAGCGATTTCTAGAAAAAATCAGAGCATCCAACTATGCTAAAGGGAATCACAAATGAAAAAATTCACAATTAGCCCTGCCACAATTCTTTTGTTTAATGGATGCATGTGTTCGCGCCAATTGTAATTTAATTTATTATTAAATAAATGATGGTAAATCCAATCTATATTGTACAACATAGAACTGGTTCTTATCTACAAAATTCATTCATTTTCAAAATTATAGTTAGTTGAACCTTACTAATTGTACCGACGTGTTTAAATTTTGGTATGTGTTGAGATGTGTCAATCACATGTTTAATTATATAGCAAAGACTCACCAGTGGTTATAACTAGTGACCGTACGTAATAGTATAATACTCCAATTACCAAATATCACTCCTGTTTTCCTTGTTCCATATTATTGCGTGTTGAATGAAGTGATAATCTACAGCGATTGGTAAGTCTCTGTTACGCATTATATCATATTAATTGTTGTTGTTACGCATATGGTCCTGCTATCGAAGGTATTTAGAGTTTGAATATTGCATTCACGCACTTAATGTAGCACATTTGCTAAATACATAAACATCTGGTCCATACGACCTGGGTTTGTTATCGCGACTTATGGAAAGTGGTTGACATATCTAAGCACGTTGATAAGTTTGTTTACAGTAGGTTCACAATTTTATAAATTTTCAACACAAGTTTATTTTGCATGTTGTATACAAAATCTCATACAAATGATTGTTTACAATTTGTGAGTTAAATTTTGCAATAATTTGTTAACGCATCTATATAATTTTAAACGCATTATTCCTAGTTCAAAATTAAGATTATAAAATTTAACAACGATAATATTAGGCAAGAAACTTATTTAGAAACAAAACGTATATAAGTTTAAGCATATGAAACCGTAAAAATAGCCAGTTTTAATATCAGAATAACATTTATAGACGATACATTCACCAGTTTAAGAAACGAAACTTTGACGAGGGTTAATCGCTATGAGAGTGGTAGCACACACTTCGTACGAGAGCAAAACTAATTCCGAAGTTATACACGGAGTAAATCCAATTGGTAATTTTTAAGGTAATTTACGATACAATTTTCAACATTATAGTAATTTAAACTATTTGGGAAAATTATAAAAATTGATTCTAAACGTTTTCGGAAAATTAACAATTTGTAATCTTATCAAATTCGAAAATGTTTATGAAACTTTTAAAAAAAGGTAAATTTAAAAATATTCAAGTGTGATTTAAACTCTTCGAATTTGTCATAAAGATTAAAATTTGAAATACGATAACGATTAAATTAATGCCATTAAGAATTATTTTTTATAATAAATTTTAAATTCAACACCTTAATAAAAAGATACTACTAATAACAAATTTGTCTTTTGTAAAAGATAAAATTTACTTTAAAGATTTCATAACGTCGAATTACAATTCATTTGTAAAATTACATATTTAGTGCATTCTTCAGATTCCCATTAAGTGTAATTTGCAAAGGCAAAGTTAAATTTGCAATACAATTTATTGCATAACTGTATCGATAAATCTGAATTTCAAGTCATCATTTGTTATTAGCTCAAACAATTTAATCTCAATCAATAAAAATACATATATTTAAGTACGAACCTATATTTGTAATGAACAACTAAATGTTAAATTAACAAAAATTGGTACTTAAAATTATATAATCAAATTAGTGCAGTAAAGGTTGTAGAGGTATGTGGATCTGCATAAATCAAATTTTAAAAATGTTTAAAAATTATGCAAGTATATCGTCATCGTATCAATTAAATCAATTACTCAAATTAAGCAAATTCTTAAATTTATCAACTAATAGATAGATTTTCAACATTATGAAGAAACTGTATATTTCAATACTTGTACCAATTACTCTAAACTAACTATTGACCTTGAATGGTATTGGTCCGCAAATTTGAATTCGTAATCTTAACCCATTAGTTTTTGGAATATAGTACGTTAAGTTTTTGTTGAGTTTCCGCACCTTGAATTGCTCGATATAAAACTTTTGCAGGTTAATAGAGTTCAAGGTTAATAAGAGTTGACTAAAGACATTTATGGACGTCAATTGAAATTTGCATCAATAATTGCTGAACGATCATAATTTTGATTTAAAAGATATATATAGAGTTTAAAACAATAATATTTTGAATACACTTAACAATAATAATCTTTAACAATATGAATTAAAAACTACCTTGCATCTTTATTATATTCACTACATGTTATTCATAATCCTTTTCAAATCAGATTTATTTCAGTTTGGGATTTATTAAAACACAGGAAAATTAATGATTTATTTCGTAAAATCACTATTTATATTCTATGTGATTTCGAATTTGCATTCATAATCGAAAAATTTCATCTATCGCAAAAGAACATTCAGTTCTAAAATAATTTTGCTGCTCAATTTAATTCCGTACACATTGCAATGACGTATATCGTGTAAGAATTAAATTCTTTACGATTTGCAATTTGCAGTTTCAATTTGCTTATACGAATAACAATTTTTGTGGAATATTAATTTGTGACAGTGCTAATTAAGTGAATGAATCTCGTTAAAAGATACATTTAGTTTGAAAACATTAGTTATGACCCATGTAATTTGTTGCATGGATTAGGATTTTGCTTACAAGTTTAATTCACACCGAATTTATCGTGGGATTTGACCCTTATATTGCACTGTAATAGATTTGACTATTGATTGAGAAACTTGATTCATTTGGAGTTGAAATCCATCAGATTGATTTGAGTTTCGAAAGTATGTATTTTAAAGTTTCGTAAGATGTAAATTAATTACTTTGAAGTTTGGTTGCCTTAGAAAGTATCAGGAGTTTAGAAGACTTTTGCAAGCTAAATTTACTTAAATATTCCCCATTGAATGCATTCACCTTTGGAGTTTTCTATGATTCAACTCCAAGAGTTATTTCGCATAGACAGATTAGTTTTTGGATCAGGTTGCCGTTGGAGAGTCGCGCGAGTGTTCCTTATTTTGTCCGTATTGCACATTGCACGGGATAGCATTTCGGGAAATTCCACATTTTCCGAAAATTTCCGTAAGAAATAACTTTGATAAGTTTTACAAATAATTGGAAAAATCATTATAAGAAAGAAATTTCTTGATAATTTTAACTTACCATGTTAAAACTTTTATATTACCTGAAATCACTTATAATGATTTAATTACGATGTAAATTTTAAATTTTAACATATGGTTTAAAAGTTGATTTTAATAAAGGATATACGTTAACGTATTCAAAAATCATGTAGTCTTTGTTGAACTTGGTAAGAAAATTTTTTAGAAACAATTCAATTTTGCTAAGTGCCTCTTGGACCTTATATTCTGCACAAATTTCCTAGATAATTTACCAAAATATTAACTATCTAAGTTAATTCAACATATAAATATTGTTTTAAGGCCCATTTGATTTTACCATAATGAATTTATCTGGCTTTTTAAAATAATACATTGCAATTATAAAAGGGCCTTCTATTTCCGAAACGCGGCTTAATCCAGTAAGTTGTTATTCGGTCGTATTCAGTCTTAAACGTTAGAACGCGGCAAATTATGCTTAATGTTTATCGGGCGTGCAACGATGTTCCGATTGGTCCGATTTTATGCCTAGTTTAGAGGCCTTTACTCAATTTTCGATGGATGTTTATTTCCAATGTACGATGATATTAGCCAACTTAAATGTAAAAATGGGTACTCAAATATGATAAAATAATGAATTGTACAAATAAGAGAATTTGCCTCAAAGAGATGAAGCTTTTAAAACTAATCATTTAATTAACTTCAAATTTGCTGGATTTTACGTTAACCTAATATAGTAACTCGATAAACTCATCCCTACTACAATCTTTAACATGCCATTCGTAAGTTTGAACCTACATGCACGTTAAATTAGTGGAAACATCCCACTGAATGGTGCATGGTGTATCAACAGCACGTAGTGGACCGTTGATATGGTTTTCGGTCGTTAGTGGGTGCCCTTCCCAGTACGTATTAAGACGTTTCCGTGTTGACGTATGATTCAATTTTGTTTTGTATAAGTCATTTATTGGTTATCTTGTTAATTTATTAATTTGTTCTTTATTAATTATTTAATTTTTTTAAAAATTATTATTTTATGTAATTTAATTATGTTATTTATTATCTATAATTTTTATAATTTATTATTGTCGAAATTCATTAATTTATTGATTTAAAATGTGTAATTATATTTAACATGTAAATCTATTTAAATGTCGTTCTAATTTATATTAATTACAAAATACCAGTTTTAACTTATTTACGAGTTAATAATAATTCAATTGGTAATCCTTGTTAATATATTTGTTTGTACGCATAGGTCTCTATGAGTATTAAGTTAATATCATTACCATATACCTTCTAATCATAAATTGGTCATAGACTGGTTGTATCCGTTAGAATGTTACATATTAATTGTAGTTGTTACGTAGGTTCACAATTTTATAAATTTTCACCATTTATTTGCATTTGCAAATCATAAAATTGTTACATTGGGTTAATTTTGCAATAATTGTTACATCTAAATTTAAAGTTCTAGTTCAAATTTTATAAATTTTAGTTTATTTTGCATGCGTTAGAAAACTCTAAAATATTATACAAAAGGAACTTATTTGGCAAAAGTTACGATTATAAATTAAACGAACCGCTCAAAATTTAGTTTAAACTTTAAGAACGAAACCGTTTAAGAAGAAATTAAAATTTATAGAAAGAAACATTACGCCAGTTTAGTTTGAATTTAAACGCGATCAGACGCCACGTCCTCAAGAAAGAACCATTGTTACGAAGGTTAAAGCACTAAGATCGATGATTACCATTTTGAGTCAATGGATGCAATTTTAACTTCAAATTATCATGAAACGCGATTTCATAGAAATACTTTTGTTAGGCGGTTGAAAAGCTTAAATTGTTACGTACCATTTGGAAATAGACAATTGGAAATCTTTAAAATCAGAAAGTTTAATCGAAACCATTAATCAACAATTAGAATTAACAACCGTTCGATCGGTTTCTAAAGCTTTAAAAGTTTATACAGCGGAAATTAAAAATTTGAACTTGCAATAGGGATTTATGTTTATTGCATTAAATTAATACAAACAATTAAATTTAAAAACGTAAGTTCAACGCACTCTTAAGAAGTGTCACTTTGTAAGGCAAAAAATTTGTGTCAGATCACGGTTTATAAATAACACCTATAGATAAGAAATTATCTTTGGTAATGTAATATTCAATGTTTCAAAAGAATCCTCCTTTAAGGCAATTTCTGTGTCGCAATACAGTTAATTTAGGAAAAAGTATCGCAATTGTAGTTCTTCTGCTAAATCTTTATTCAAATGTTTGTTTGTAAGTCCACATTTGTTACTTGCCTAAGTTACGCCAATGAATAAAATCAGAAAAAGTACTCAATTCGACTTATTTGTTCACGACATAATCTTTGTAATTCGCAAAGACATTTAAACTCACAAATAAGTACAGCTTCTACGCATGTTAAGTGAAACCAAAGGACAGAATAAGGTCTATGGATCGTATATGTCAAATTTAAACTAAAATTGTAAAATTGGGTGCATGACAAGTTATCTTCGTAACGTATTGTCCGGGCATCATAATGCAATAAAACATAGTAAAATTATGAATTTTATTAAATTATATACATTGAAAAATTGTGTTACTGCAATTATTCGAACCGTATTTTTATCCAATCTCGCCAGTTTTAACCTCAAATAGAAGAATATGGCAATTTTTCAATGTATTGTACGAAATATGAATTCGAAATATTACGCGTCAAATCTTAGATATTTATGACCACCTGCAGCCCGTTTTTACAACCTTTGTGGTTTGGTCGAATATGCAATGTTAAGGTTTTGAATAGAGAATTCGAAAATTAGGACAAATAGAAACTTTGACACCGTCAAGTCGATGGCCAACGTGGTTTGCTTAACAGATCATTTATAGGTTTAGAAATGCAGCAATGATTGATAGACGCAAATTAAAAATTTTGATTAAAGTCTAAAGAATCAGGCTATAAACATTAGGTTTTTAAACACCTACCAATCCGTTTTCATCGCATCAGTTTCTCAAACGCAAAAAAAATCTTCGAATTTGGATGTGTTAAGCATATGAAACATTAAAATTATTGCAGTCAAATTCACTATTATATCTGTTTTATTCCGCATATTTAAATGCAACACGATTTAAGAGTGTTTGATTTAGTAAACGACACAGAAAATCATTATGAGTTTTCCAAAGACCATTGCATTATATTTAAAATTATTTTTGAATCTCCCATATTGATACGCACCGTAAAAATGTGAGACTGAAATTCCGTAGCCACGAATTTAAATTCTTTTGGAGTTTTCAAGTTTGCTTATCAAGTAAGAATTTATACCATATCGTGTTAGGCGGGTTAATGCAAGTGGTGATATTCCGTTATCAAGAATCCAAATTTCTTTAAAACATTCTTGTACAGTGTGCCTAAATATAGGTTGCAATGACCATACGATTATTTTGTTTACTTGAAATTGAAATGTCATCTAAACGCATATATCAATCCCGAATTTTCGTGGTATTGACCTTTATACTTCCAAAGTATTATAAGGACTTGGATCTTGTTGCTGGTGAACACCCAAGAATGTCACTTTGACGATTTTATCCCTCGGGAAATTTCGATGTTGATCATGTTTAAATCGAAAGTATATTATGGATTTGACGCTCAGAAGGTTGGGGCACATTAAGAATGTCGTCTAGGAAATCAAATATTACTTTTGAAGTTGGTTTCGCATAAAATAGTAATTCCCGTTTGATTTTGACTTTTTGCAGCTCTAAAGTAGGTAGAATATACTCCGAAACAATAATTTACTTCGATCAGTTTCTTATGATAAGCTCCCCGTGGATTTGTTGCTATAGGTGTCCAGTCAAATTTCACGTGTTGACTTTAGGCGGAGAATCAGCATTGCTTCGGATTAATTCGTCAGTTATACCGCACGCTGCACGGCAATGTTTGTCGTAATAAATGCAATAAATCTTTCAGAAACATGCAATTTCGAAGGAAATCGCACTTGCTTACGTTTTCCTGAGCATTGGAAACCATTTAATGATTAAATGCTGTCTGGTAATATAAATTCCATATTTTAAAATCTAATTTTCCTAAAGATTAATTCAGTTAGTTTATAAGCAGAAATCTTATGATTGTTCAAAAAATTGTTTGGACAATTATTTAAGAATTACCTCGTTAAAAATTCCCATTTTATGAGGTTTATTAAGTTGCGTTTGTAAGCAAATATTCTATGCTCAAACAATTGTTCTAGAGGAAGCTTAACAAAATATTACCATTAAATTCATTTCATACGGCTATTAGATTGGTTCGCAAATTGTTTAGCGCAGTATTGCAAATAATAAACTCAACTTTTGTTTAAAGGCGCCTTCACAATCAATATGGACCTTCTATTTGCCGGGCTCGTAACATTTATAAAAGTTAGATTTCGGCCGTTTATTAAATAATAAAACGCGCTAGTAAAAGGCATACATATTTATGGTGATGCAGCGGCGTGCGATTACCATTTATCGGGGACTATTCAGTCCTTTAAACTTTTATGGCGGCCATGTACAAGTTTCATTGTGTACGATTTATGGCAGCTGTAGTGATAAATTGTATCGATTCGGAAAATGTACTCCTTAAATAAATCGAGGATTTGCCACCAAGTTCCATGGGAGAATTGGAAGTAAAAGGCTTAATGATTATATAAACTTGGTAATCAAATTGATAGAAATGTACGTTTTGATAATGAGGATTTTACCAAGCCCCACATGTAAGTAGCTCACCAAACTTAACCCTCGCATTTTTAACGTAACCTTAAAATGTACGGTAATGTGTTGATAAACGCTAATCTTAACTAACAATCCTCAATGGTCAGCATTCTGAACGGCATTTACCCCTGCATTTAAGTGAACCCTTTATCCAGTCGGTTGGTACGTGTCTTAACCAGACAATACCCACAAGTGGCCGTTGGTTGAAAGGTTTCGGGCATGGGTGTGCTCCCAAGTTGATAATAATCGTTTAAAGCAGTTGTAGTGTCTTTCCCGCAATAATAAATATTTTGTTCTTTAATGAAATTATTTCTGGAAACATTATTTGGTATGTCAATTACTATAATTGTTTTAGTTACTTTTAATTTCTTTCGAATAATTAAATTTAGTGGGATTTCCCAATGTAATTTATTATTATAAAAAATATGGTAATCGTCAATTAACTAGAATGTTTTATTACAAATTATTCATTTAAATTATAGTTAGTGACTAATGTCCGATGTTTAATTTTGTATTTAATGTGTATCCAGTTAATTTAACAAGAACTGGTTACTTACTACATTATATTCATTACAATATACTCTTTTCCTGTTCAATTTTGGTGTTGAGAGTGTAATCACAGTTGTAATTTTAGCATATACATTAATGTGTGTTACGATAGTCTTACCAGATTTCAATTTAATTTGTTCCTGTTCAATTATCTTTGATAAATAATAACATTGTAGTCCTTATTATTTGCAGTTTTATTTTATTAAAAGCCGGTTTTGAAGTATATTTTGTATTTAATTTAATTTTTTAAAAATTTATTTAATTTAATTTAATTTAATTCTAAATTTAATTTTTTACAGAAAAAATAAAAGAACTTTGAAGTTAATAAAACCAATTGTTAACTTAAAAAACTTTATTAATTAAAAATCTTTATGTTAGCCATCAAAAAACTTGTCAGTAAACATCATGTCTTTTGGAAGAGCATTTAATAAATTATGAAGTTCATAATTTTTGGTGAAATTAATTTCCTTGAAATAATTGAAATTAAAAGAATTAAACTAAAATTAAACCTCAGTTAATTATTGATAAAATTATCGTTTTTTTTTTTAATAAAATAATTAAAATACCATTTTAAAAAAATTTTTTAAAAAAACATTAGAATTTTGATTTTTTAAAATCCCTTAATCCAAAATTAGAAAAGTATTATTTAATATAAAGTTTAATTTTGCATACAAAAACAAATACATTTCACAATTTTATTAAATTTAACAAAATCCTTAGGCAAGGAAAGGGTGAATTTAAAATAAAATGGGTAGTTGACGTGCGGCAAAATAAATTAAATAAATTTAAATAAATTCATTAATATTTCATCGCCTTTCCAAAGATGGCTTTTAGTTGCAAAATGAAAATACTAATTTATTGCCACTTTAACTTTTTAAATAAGTTTTATAATCAATGATAATTTACTAGGGGTTCTTTAAGCTTGTTAAATTGAAATTAAATTTATTAAATAAATAAAAATGTTTAACCCCACCTTTTCGTAACAAAAAACTTTTGGTTAAGGAATAATGCAAATTTTTCTTATTCTTAATCTTAAATTTATAAACGAAATTGGTTTCCAAAACTTTATTAAATATTTTGCCCCGACAATAATTCTCAATTTAAATTTGTTTCTCTAGAATCATTTTTGGCGGGGTTAATAAGATCCTAAAACCAATTTTTAAAATCTTCAAATGTTAGCCGTTTTTTTATATAAAATCATCTGGTTGCTAAGTATAGATTGTGGGAACCCCAAATTTGATTTTCTAAATTTTAAATAATTTGTTTCAAGTGGGTTAAAGAAAAAAATTTTAAGGTTCTAAAAAATCCCTTGTTCTTTCAAAAATCCAATTTTGTAGTTTTGCCGGTTAGGCCTATTTCCTTGCTAGGGGACCTCGTATCTTCATGAGCAAGTTTCGAAAATGCAAAATAAAAAATTTCAAAATTTATTTCCTGGAAACTTATTTAATGAATTAATCTTTAAATTAATTCAAGTTAGTTTATAAATATTTAAAAAGTTGGTTTTAAGAACTAAAATCCTTGGTTTGGTGAAATCCACATTCAGATACAATTATAATTTGGCTTTTTAAATTTTGGTATAAAAAAATATTTTTTAAAGCCTCCAAGGCTCTTCGGTAACTTAAGTTGCTTTATAAAAGAAGTTTGAGGCATCTTGGCTTCTTAATTTGGCCATTTCTGATTTCCTTAATTATATTAAAAGTAAAAAAAGATTTCCACGGAAGGAAAAATAATTAAAGGAAATTAATGTTTGTTAAGCCCGTATCCCACTTACCCTTTTATACCTTAAACGGTATGAACAATAACAAATAAGCTTGAAGGTATAGACCTTACTTGTGTTCGACCCCCGGCTGGAGTTCGGGGGCTAATGTTTAAGCTTACTTCCAAATAAATTTTTTTCTTTAAATTTTTTGAAATTTTGTATATATTTTTTTTATTTAAATTTGGGGATCATATTATTTTAAAAGAACTAAGTTAAATTTTTAAATTTACTATCTTAATTTGTATTATAACGTACAACATCAACTTTCTTCTTTAAAATCTACAGCGATTGGTAAGTCTCTGTTACGCATTATATCATATTAATTGTTGTTGTTACGCATATGGTCCTGCTATCGAAGGTATTTAGAGTTTGAATATTGCATTCACGCATTTAATGTAGCACATTTGCTAAATACATAAACATCTGGTCCATACGACCTGGGTTTGTTATCGCGACTTATGGAAAGTGGTTGACATATCTAAGCACGTTGATAAGTTTGTTTACAGTAGGTTCACAATTTTATAAATTTTCAACACAAGTTTATTTTGCATGTTGTATACAAAATCTCATACAAATGATTGTTTACAATTTGTGAGTTAAATTTTGCAATAATTTGTTAACGCATCTATATAATTTTAAACGCATTATTCCTAGTTCAAAATTTATATTAAAGTATTTAGTTTATACGTCATTTCGCAATGCCGTCTAAGGAAGAAACTCTGAAAATATTATAGCAAAAAGGAAACCTTATTTAGGCGCATACAAAGGTTATACGATTGTAGTAAAGATCTTCAAAACAGAACCGCCATCAAAGAGTTTCGCGCACGGTTTGAAACCTTTCAAGAAACGAAAACCGAGTTTTATAGTATAATCGATAGATTTAACGCAATTTCTATAGAAATCGATAAAACATTCACGCCAGATTTTAATGTTCTGGACTCATTTGATGAACTGTGCGGATACTGCATGCTACGCCAAGCAGCTTCCTCAAGAAAAGCAAACCACTTTGGTTACCGAAGCGGTTAAAAGCACCGTAGTAAGATTGCCGAAGTTGGAGTTACCATTTTTTGGAGGTCAAATAGCGGAATGGCCAATATTCTTTCAAACATTCAAAAGTTTAATTCATGGAAACGCGGATTTAGATCCAATTAGTAAATTACATTATTTGTTAGGTCGGTTGTCTGGAAAAGCTTTAACAATTTGTTCTACCGTACCACTTGTTGCGGAAAATTATGAACTAATTTGGAAAACTCTTATTGAAAAATACGAGGATAAACGTTTAATCGCAAACCATTATATACAAACAATGCTAGAATTTAAACAAGCCCGTTCCGAATCAGGTGTTCACTTAAACGCATTCTTAGAGAAGTTTGATACAGCGGTAAGCGCATTAAAAAATTTGAACTTGCCAGATCTAGCGGATTTTATGTTGTTTTATTTAGCACTTTCTAAATTAGATAACGAAACAATTAAATCATTTGAAATAAATCGTAGAGATTCAACCGCACCTACATATACAGAAGTGCTCACTTTTGTTAAAGAGCAAAGCAAAATTTTGTGTCGTTCAGATACACGTGTTTATAAAAATAAACAACCTGATACGCAATTAAGGAAAGTTTCGCAGTCTTTCGTGGCTAATAGTACTATTATTTCATGTATTGTTTGTCAAAAGAATTCCCATCCTATTTACAAGTGCGATATCTTCCTAGAGATGTCGCCAAATGACAGATATAAATTTGCAAGGGAAAAAAGGTTATGCGTCAATTGCTTAAGTTCTGTTCATCGCATTAAATCTTGTAATTCGCAAAAGTGCTGTGATGTTTGTTATAAGCGTCACAACACTTTGTTACATTGGCCTAAGTTAACGCCAGTATGTAATAAATCCAGAAACAAGTACTTCAAGTCTATCGCCGAACGTTATTAGTGTTCCAGAACCGAACACTAATACATTTTGTTCAATTTCGCAATCAGAACAACATTTTAAACCTATCACAAATAAAGTAGCAGTACTTCCTACCGCATTGATTAAGGTGGACACACCTAAAGGGACGTAGAAATAAGGGTACTAGTGGATTCGGCTAGTATGTCAAATTTTATAACTACAAAATGTTGTAAAAATTGGGGTTGTCTATGTACAAGGTATATTCTTCGGTAACCGGTATTGGTGCCGGGTGCATCCAATCAAATCGCAAGTTAAACTCACAATTAGTTCAAAATTAATGCAAATTTTACTCTAACATCTAATGCATACGTAATTGATAAAATTACTGATCAGTTACCTGCAACATTATTAGACGCAAACTCGCTTAATTATTTATACCAATTACCTCTCGCGGACCCAGCTTTTTGTACACCCTCTGAAATAGAAGGAATATTGGGTGCCGAGATTTTTGCAATGGTTATTGGTACCGCAAAATAGTGAATTCGGAAAATAACTTAACCGCGATTCAAAGTTCTTTAGAATACTTAGTAGTTGGAGCCGCACCTGTAGCAATGTCCTCGATTTCTTCACAAACCTTTTGTGCGTTTGCGTCTGAATCAATAGATACAACTGTTAAAAGGTTTTTTGAATTAGAAGAAGTTCCGCACGCTAATGTAATTAGTAGTGAGGACGCAGAATGTGAGAAACATTTTGCATCAACCGTTCAACGTGACGGATCAGGGCGCTATACAGTAGGTTTGCCTTTAAACAGGATCCTATATTATTAGGACGTTCTTACGAAACTGCAGTCAATAGATTTCTGGCACTAGAACGCAAATTTAATAAATTTTCTGAATTTAAAGTGCTTATACGCAAGTAATGCAAGAGCATATTAAAAACAATTATATGGCATTATTTGTAAATCCTCACCTACCCAATCCCTGTTATTTCATTCCGCATCACGGTGTTCTCAAACCGCAAAACAAAAGTACTCCTTTGCGAGTAGTTTGGGATTGTAGTTCAAAGACTACTAGTGGGAAATCATTAAATGATATATTGCACACAGGTCCAAAATTGCAGACTGATTTATTATTCCTGTTGTTGAATTTCCGCATATTTGAAATTGCACTGACAGCCGATTTAAAGAAGATGTTTTGCAAGTTCTAGTAAAACCGGAGCACAGAAAATATCAGTTGCTATTGTGGAGGTTTTCCCAAAAGAACCTATTGCTATTTATCAATTTAAAAGATTAATTTTGGCAGTACGTCCTCCCCATATCTGGCAATACGCACCGTACAACAACTCGCGTTAGATGAACGTGAATCATTTCCGTTAGCCTCTAACGCAATTTTAAAATTCATTTACATGGACGATTTTGTCCACAGTGTTGCCTCGTTATCAGAAGGTAAGCAATTATATACCGAATTATTACAGTTGTTTAGGGCCGGGTTTGAAATTGCAAAGTGGTGCACTAATTCGCCCGAGTTAATGCAAGAAATACCCATCTTTTCGTTTAGAAAATCAATTACCTTTGATGACAGTGTGCCTAAAATATTAGGTTTGCAATGGCACCCGCATACGGATTACTTTTGTTTTACTGTGAATATTGAGAATGTCACTTGCTCAAAACGCAATATATTATCCACAGTCGCGCGAATATTCGATCGCTTGGGTTATTGGCACCTGTTATACTATACGCAAAGGTATTAATTAAGGAACTTTGGACTGCTCATGTTGGCTGGGATGACAAACCACCCCAAAGAATTGTCGATCTTTGGAATCGATTTTATTCCGAGCTTCATGGATAGAAAATGTTCGAGTGTTACGACACGTATCAGTGTTTGAAAATTCGAAAGTTATGATTATTGGATTTTCTGACGCTCTGAGAAAGGTTATGGGGCGTAGTCTATTTAAGAAGTACGTCGTCTGAAGGAAAAGTCAAAATAAGTTTACTTTGTGCAAAGTCTAGGGTTTCGCCATTAAAAATAAGCTCAATTCCCCGTTTGGAGCTTTGTGCTGCACCTTTATTGTCCAAGCTACTAAAGTACGTGATAGAAACTTATACTCCCGCATAGAACTATATGAATTTACGCATTTACGGATTCAATGGTTGTTCTTAGTTGGATACACGCATCGCCGCACCGGTGGAGTGTATTCGTTGCTAATAGGGTGTCCCAGATTCAAGATCTTTTGCCACCGCGTGTTTGGCACCATGTTGAAGGGCGGGAGAATCCAGCCGATTGTCTCTCCGTGGATTAATTCCGTCGCAGTTATTAGCCGCAACGCATTGGCTAACTGGACCTAAATGGCTTTTGTCCGGTAATAAATTGGCCAATAAAATCTTATCAAGAAAACAATGCAATTTTCCTCGAAGAGAAATCTGCAACTTTGCATGTTAACGTTTTACCTGATAGCCATTGGGAAAATCCACTTTATGAATTGATTTCGAAATGCTCGTCTTGGACTAAATTATTAAATATTACCGCATATGTTTTAAAATTCTTAAATTATTACCTAAAGGATTTAATATACAGGTTAGCGATTTAATTAAAGCAGAACATACGTTAATTCGTATTGTTCAAAAAATATGGTTTAGGGACGAGATTATGCTTTTAGAGAAAGAAATGTACTCCGATTAAAGAAACTTCGCCCATTTCTGATGGACGGTCTTATTAGAGTTGGCGGTCGCTTGGCTACCAAATATTGCCTATGACCATCAACATCCAATCTTGTTGCCTAAGCAGGAACGCTTAACCAATCTAATTATTGAACACATTCATAAATTACATTTGCATACAGGGCCTCATTTAGTATTGTGTATTTCACGTCAAAATATTAGATTTTATCGGCGCGAGGCTTAATTCGCAAAATAATAAAACTTGCAACTTTTGTTTTAAAAGGCGCCCATTGCCGACATATCCAATAATGGGTGACCTTCCTATTTGCCGCGTGGCGTCGGTTAAACCATTTATAAATACAGGTGTAGATTATTCAGGTCCGTTTTATATAACATTAACTAGAAAACGCGGCATAAGATCACAGAAGGCATACATATGTTTATTCGTGTGTATGGCAACGGGCAGTGCACCGATTAGTGTCCGATTTATCGGCGGACCTATTTCTAGCTGCCTTTAAACGCTTTATGCGCGCGGCCCATGTGCTACAATGTTTTCCGATTGTGGTACGAATTTTATAGTAGCCAGCGCCTTGTTAGATGAAGTATATAACTTTGTAACTTCAGAAGATTTCGATAGAAAAATAGGTACTCATCTTACGCAAAATAAAATCGAATGGAAGTTTTGCCACCAAGATCTCCACATGGGAGATGTGGGAAGCTCAAAATAAGAGCATTAAATCGCATTTATATAAAACTATGGGTAATCAAATATTGAGTTACGAAGAATTCTGTACGGTTTTGAGTCAGATAGAGGCTATTCTTAACTCAAGGCCCCTCACATGTTAAGTTCAGATCCTCTGACCCACAACCTTTAACCCCTGCGCACTTTTAACGTTAACCTTTAAAATCGCTACCGGCGGTTAATGTGTTGGATAAACCGCTAATCGCTTAAACCGTAAACAATTACTCGATCAAATGGTCCAGCATTTCTGGAAACGGTGGCATGTTGAGTATCTGCATACACTGCAAGTTAGAGATAAGTGGAATACCCTTTCGAATCCAGTTCGAGTTGGTACGTTGGTTCTTATACACCAGGACAATACCCCACCACTCAGGTGGCCGTTGGGTGTGATAGAACAGGTATTTCCGGGCATGACGGTTGGTGCGTGTCGCCACAGTTCGCACTAATAATTCGGTTTTAAAGAGGCCAGTTGTTAAGCTGTGTCCTTTGCCCGCTCAATAAATTAAAATTATATTTTGTTTCCTTTTAAATGAATATATTTATTTTCATTAGGTAAAACATTTATTATTGGTTAATTGTCAATTAATGCTAGTATATTGTTTTAGTTTATCTTATTAATTTCTATTCTGAAATAATTATCATGATTTCAGGTCGGGAATTTCGCGCCAATTGTAATTTAATTTATTATTAAATAAATGATGGTAAATCCAGTCTATATTGTACAACATAGAACTGGTTCTTATCTACAAAATTCATTCATTTTCAAAATTATAGTTAGTTGAACCTTACTAATTGTACCGACGTGTTTAAATTTTGGTATGTGTTGAGATGTGTCAATCACATGTTTAATTATATAGCAAAGACTCACCAGTGGTTATAACTAGTGACCGTACGTAATAGTATAATACTCCAATTACCAAATATCACTCCTGTTTTCCTTGTTCCATATTATTGCGTGTTGAATGAAGTGATAATCTACAGCGATTGGTAAGTCTCTGTTACGCATTATATCATATTAATTGTTGTTGTTACGCATATGGTCCTGCTATCGAAGGTATTTAGAGTTTGAATATTGCATTCACGCATTTAATGTAGCACATTTGCTAAATACATAAACATCTGGTCCATACGACCTGGGTTTGTTATCGCGACTTATGGAAAGTGGTTGACATATCTAAGCACGTTGATAAGTTTGTTTACAGTAGGTTCACAATTTTATAAATTTTCAACACAAGTTTATTTTGCATGTTGTATACAAAATCTCATACAAATGATTGTTTACAATTTGTGAGTTAAATTTTGCAATAATTTGTTAACGCATCTATATAATTTTAAACGCATTATTCCTAGTTCAAAATTTATATTAAAGTATTTAGTTTATACGTCATTTCGCAATGCCGTCTAAGGAAGAAACTCTGAAAATATTGATAGCAAAAAAGGAAACCTTATTTAGGCGCATACAAAGGTTATACGATTGTAGTAAAGATCTTCAAAACAGAACCGCCATCAAAGAGTTTCGCGCACGGTTTGAAACCTTTCAAGAAACGAAAACCGAGTTTTATAGTATAATCGATAGATTTAACGCAATTTCTATAGAAATCGATAAAACATTCACGCCAGATTTTAATGTTCTGGACTCATTTGATGAACTGTGCGGATACTGCATGCTAGCCGCCAAGCAGCTTCCTCAAGAAAAGCAAACCACTTTGGTTACCGAAGCGGTTAAAAGCACCGTAGTAAGATTGCCGAAGTTGGAGTTACCATTTTTTGGAGGTCAAATAGCGGAATGGCCAATATTCTTTCAAACATTCAAAAGTTTAATTCATGGAAACGCGGATTTAGATCCAATTAGTAAATTACATTATTTGTTAGGTCGGTTGTCTGGAAAAGCTTTAACAATTTGTTCTACCGTACCACTTGTTGCGGAAAATTATGAACTAATTTGGAAAACTCTTATTGAAAAATACGAGGATAAACGTTTAATCGCAAACCATTATATACAAACAATGCTAGAATTTAAACAAGCCCGTTCCGAATCAGGTGTTCACTTAAACGCATTCTTAGAGAAGTTTGATACAGCGGTAAGCGCATTAAAAAATTTGAACTTGCCAGATCTAGCGGATTTTATGTTGTTTTATTTAGCACTTTCTAAATTAGATAACGAAACAATTAAATCATTTGAAATAAATCGTAGAGATTCAACCGCACCTACATATACAGAAGTGCTCACTTTTGTTAAAGAGCAAAGCAAAATTTTGTGTCGTTCAGATACACGTGTTTATAAAAATAAACAACCTGATACGCAATTTAGGAAAGTTTCGCAGTCTTTCGTGGCTAATAGTACTATTATTTCATGTATTGTTTGTCAAAAGAATTCCCATCCTATTTACAAGTGCAATATCTTCCTAGAGATGTCGCCAAATGACAGATATAAATTTGCAAGGGAAAAAAGGTTATGCGTCAATTGCTTAAGTTCTGTTCATCGCATTAAATCTTGTAATTCGCAAAAGTGCTGTGGTGTTTGTTATAAGCGTCACAACACTTTGTTACATTGGCCTAAGTTAACGCCAGTATGTAATAAAAATCCAGAAACAAGTACTTCAAGTCTATCGCCGAACGTTATTAGTGTTCCAGAACCGAACACTAATACATTTTGTTCAATTTCGCAATCAGAACAACATTTTAAACCTATCACAAATAAAGTAGCAGTACTTCCTACCGCATTGATTAAGGTGGACACACCTAAAGGGGACGTAGAAATAAGGGTACTAGTGGATTCGGCTAGTATGTCAAATTTTATAACTACAAAATGTTGTAAAAAATTGGGGTTGTCTATGTACAAGGTATATTCTTCGGTAACCGGTATTGGTGCCGGGGTGCATCCAATCAAATCGCAAGTTAAACTCACAATTAGTTCAAAATTAATGCAAATTTTACTCAAACATCTAATGCATACGTAATTGATAAAATTACTGATCAGTTACCTGCAACATTATTAGACGCAAACTCGCTTAATTATTTATACCAATTACCTCTCGCGGACCCAGCTTTTTGTACACCCTCTGAAATAGAAGGAATATTGGGTGCCGAGATTTTTGCAATGGTTATTGGTACCGCGAAAATAGTGAATTCGGAAAATAACTTAACCGCGATTCAAAGTTCTTTAGAATACTTAGTAGTTGGAGCCGCACCTGTAGCAATGTCCTCGATTTCTTCACAAACCTTTTGTGCGTTTGCGTCTGAATCAATAGATACAACTGTTAAAAGGTTTTTTGAATTAGAAGAAGTTCCGCACGCTAATGTAATTAGTAGTGAGGACGCAGAATGTGAGAAACATTTTGCATCAACCGTTCAACGTGACGGATCAGGGCGCTATACAGTAGGTTTGCCTTTTAAACAGGATCCTATATTATTAGGACGTTCTTACGAAACTGCAGTCAATAGATTTCTGGCACTAGAACGCAAATTTAATAAATTTTCTGAATTTAAGAGTGCTTATACGCAAGTAATGCAAGAGCATATTAAAAACAATTATATGGCATTATTTGTAAATCCTCACCTACCCAATCCCTGTTATTTCATTCCGCATCACGGTGTTCTCAAACCGCAAAACAAAAGTACTCCTTTGCGAGTAGTTTGGGATTGTAGTTCAAAGACTACTAGTGGGAAATCATTAAATGATATATTGCACACAGGTCCAAAATTGCAGACTGATTTATTATTCCTGTTGTTGAATTTCCGCATATTTGAAATTGCACTGACAGCCGATTTAAAGAAGATGTTTTTGCAAGTTCTAGTAAAACCGGAGCACAGAAAATATCAGTTGCTATTGTGGAGGTTTTCCCAAAAGAACCTATTGCTATTTATCAATTTAAAAGATTAATTTTGGCAGTACGTCCTCCCCATATCTGGCAATACGCACCGTACAACAACTCGCGTTAGATGAACGTGAATCATTTCCGTTAGCCTCTAACGCAATTTTAAAATTCATTTACATGGACGATTTTGTCCACAGTGTTGCCTCGTTATCAGAAGGTAAGCAATTATATACCGAATTATTACAGTTGTTTAGGGCCGGGGGGTTTGAAATTGCAAAGTGGTGCACTAATTCGCCCGAGTTAATGCAAGAAATACCCGAATCTTTTCGTTTAGAAAATCAATTACCTTTGATGACAGTGTGCCTAAAATATTAGGTTTGCAATGGCACCCGCATACGGATTACTTTTGTTTTACTGTGAATATTGAGAATGTCACTTGCTCAAAACGCAATATATTATCCACAGTCGCGCGAATATTCGATACGCTTGGGTTATTGGCACCTGTTATACTATACGCAAAGGTATTAATTAAGGAACTTTGGACTGCTCATGTTGGCTGGGATGACAAACCACCCCAAAGAATTGTCGATCTTTGGAATCGATTTTATTCCGAGCTTCATGTGATAGAAAATGTTCGAGTGTTACGACACGTATCAGTGTTTGAAAATTCGAAAGTTATGATTATTGGATTTTCTGACGTCTCTGAGAAAGGTTATGGGGGCGTAGTCTATTTAAGAAGTACGTCGTCTGAAGGAAAAGTCAAAATAAGTTTACTTTGTGCAAAGTCTAGGGTTTCGCCATTAAAAATAAGCTCAATTCCCCGTTTGGAGCTTTGTGCTGCACCTTTATTGTCCAAGCTACTAAAGTACGTGATAGAAACTTATACTCCCCGCATAGAACTATATGAAATTTACGCATTTACGGATTCAATGGTTGTTCTTAGTTGGATACACGCATCGCCGCACCGGTGGAGTGTATTCGTTGCTAATAGGGTGTCCCAGATTCAAGATCTTTTGCCACCGCGTGTTTGGCACCATGTTGAAGGGCGGGAGAATCCAGCCGATTGTCTCTCCCGTGGATTAATTCCGTCGCAGTTATTAGCCGCAACGCATTGGCTAACTGGACCTAAATGGCTTTTGTCCGGTAATAAAAATTGGCCAATAAAATCTTATCAAGAAAACAATGCAATTTTCCTCGAAGAGAAATCTGCAACTTTGCATGTTAACGTTTTACCTGATAGCCATTGGGAAAATCCACTTTATGAATTGATTTCGAAATGCTCGTCTTGGACTAAATTATTAAATATTACCGCATATGTTTTAAAATTCTTAAAATTATTACCTAAAGGATTTAATATACAGGTTAGCGATTTAATTAAAGCAGAACATACGTTAATTCGTATTGTTCAAAAAATATGGTTTAGGGACGAGATTATGCTTTTAGAGAAAGGGAAATGTACTCTCCGATTAAAGAAACTTCGCCCATTTCTGATGGACGGTCTTATTAGAGTTGGCGGTCGCTTGGCTAACGCAAATATTGCCTATGACCATCAACATCCAATCTTGTTGCCTAAGCAGGAACGCTTAACCAATCTAATTATTGAACACATTCATAAATTACATTTGCATACAGGGCCTCATTTAGTATTGTGTATTTCACGTCAAAAATATTAGATTTTATCGGCGCGAGGCTTAATTCGCAAAATAATAAAAACTTGCAACTTTTGTTTTAAAAGGCGCCCATTGCCGACATATCCAATAATGGGTGACCTTCCTATTTGCCGCGTGGCGTCGGTTAAACCATTTATAAATACAGGTGTAGATTATTCAGGTCCGTTTTATATAACATTAACTAGAAAACGCGGCATAAGATCACAGAAGGCATACATATGTTTATTCGTGTGTATGGCAACGCGGGCAGTGCACCTAGAATTAGTGTCCGATTTATCGGCGGACCTATTTCTAGCTGCCTTTAAACGCTTTTTATCGCGGCGCGGCCCATGTGCTACAATGTTTTCCGATTGTGGTACGAATTTTATAGTAGCCAGCGCCTTGTTAGATGAAGTATATAACTTTGTAACTTCAGAAGATTTCGATAGAAAAATAGGTACTCATCTTACGCAAAATAAAATCGAATGGAAGTTTTTGCCACCAAGATCTCCACACATGGGAGGAATGTGGGAAGCTCAAAATAAGAGCATTAAATCGCATTTATATAAAACTATGGGTAATCAAATATTGAGTTACGAAGAATTCTGTACGGTTTTGAGTCAGATAGAGGCTATTCTTAACTCAAGGCCCCTCACATGGTTAAGTTCAGATCCCTCTGACCCACAACCTTTAACCCCTGCGCACTTTTTAACGTTAACCCCTTTAAAATCGCTACCGGCGGTTAATGTGTTGGATAAACCGCTAAATCGCTTAAACCGTAAACAATTACTCGATCAAATGGTCCAGCATTTCTGGAAACGGTGGCATGTTGAGTATCTGCATACACTGCAAGTTAGAGATAAGTGGAATACCCTTTCGAATCCAGTTCGAGTTGGTACGTTGGTTCTTATACACCAGGACAATACCCCACCACTCAGGTGGCCGTTGGGTGTGATAGAACAGGTATTTCCGGGGCATGACGGTGTGGTGCGTGTCGCCACAGTTCGCACTAATAATTCGGTTTTAAAGAGGCCAGTTGTTAAGCTGTGTCCTTTGCCCGCTCAATAAATTAAAATTATATTTTTGTTTCCTTTTAAATGAATATATTTATTTTCATTAGGTAAAACATTTATTATTGGTTAATTGTCAATTAATGCTAGTATATTGTTTTAGTTTATCTTATTAATTTCTATTCTGAAATAATTATCATGATTTCAGGTCGGGGGAATGTTCGCGCCAATTGTAATTTAATTTATTATTAAATAAATGATGGTAAATCCAGTCTATATTGTACAACATAGAACTGGTTCTTATCTACAAAATTCATTCATTTTCAAAATTATAGTTAGTTGAACCTTACTAATTGTACCGACGTGTTTAAATTTTGGTATGTGTTGAGATGTGTCAATCACATGTTTAATTATATAGCAAAGACTCACCAGTGGTTATAACTAGTGACCGTACGTAATAGTATAATACTCCAATTACCAAATATCACTCCTGTTTTCCTTGTTCCATATTATTGCGTGTTGAATGAAGTGATAATCTACAGCGATTGGTAAGTCTCTGTTACGCATTATATCATATTAATTGTTGTTGTTACGCATATGGTCCTGCTATCGAAGGTATTTAGAGTTTGAATATTGCATTCACGCATTTAATGTAGCACATTTGCTAAATACATAAACATCTGGTCCATACGACCTGGGTTTGTTATCGCGACTTATGGAAAGTGGTTGACATATCTAAGCACGTTGATAAGTTTGTTTACAGTAGGTTCACAATTTTATAAATTTTCAACACAAGTTTATTTTGCATGTTGTATACAAAATCTCATACAAATGATTGTTTACAATTTGTGAGTTAAATTTTGCAATAATTTGTTAACGCATCTATATAATTTTAAACGCATTATTCCTAGTTCAAAATTTATATTAAAGTATTTAGTTTATACGTCATTTCGCAATGCCGTCTAAGGAAGAAACTCTGAAAATATTGATAGCAAAAAAGGAAACCTTATTTAGGCGCATACAAAGGTTATACGATTGTAGTAAAGATCTTCAAAACAGAACCGCCATCAAAGAGTTTCGCGCACGGTTTGAAACCTTTCAAGAAACGAAAACCGAGTTTTATAGTATAATCGATAGATTTAACGCAATTTCTATAGAAATCGATAAAACATTCACGCCAGATTTTAATGTTCTGGACTCATTTGATGAACTGTGCGGATACTGCATGCTAGCCGCCAAGCAGCTTCCTCAAGAAAAGCAAACCACTTTGGTTACCGAAGCGGTTAAAAGCACCGTAGTAAGATTGCCGAAGTTGGAGTTACCATTTTTTGGAGGTCAAATAGCGGAATGGCCAATATTCTTTCAAACATTCAAAAGTTTAATTCATGGAAACGCGGATTTAGATCCAATTAGTAAATTACATTATTTGTTAGGTCGGTTGTCTGGAAAAGCTTTAACAATTTGTTCTACCGTACCACTTGTTGCGGAAAATTATGAACTAATTTGGAAAACTCTTATTGAAAAATACGAGGATAAACGTTTAATCGCAAACCATTATATACAAACAATGCTAGAATTTAAACAAGCCCGTTCCGAATCAGGTGTTCACTTAAACGCATTCTTAGAGAAGTTTGATACAGCGGTAAGCGCATTAAAAAATTTGAACTTGCCAGATCTAGCGGATTTTATGTTGTTTTATTTAGCACTTTCTAAATTAGATAACGAAACAATTAAATCATTTGAAATAAATCGTAGAGATTCAACCGCACCTACATATACAGAAGTGCTCACTTTTGTTAAAGAGCAAAGCAAAATTTTGTGTCGTTCAGATACACGTGTTTATAAAAATAAACAACCTGATACGCAATTTAGAAAAGTTTCGCAGTCTTTCGTGGCTAATAGTACTATTATTTCATGTATTGTTTGTCAAAAGAATTCCCATCCTATTTACAAGTGCGATATCTTCCTAGAGATGTCGCCAAATGACAGATATAAATTTGCAAGGGAAAAAAGGTTATGCGTCAATTGCTTAAGTTCTGTTCATCGCATTAAATCTTGTAATTCGCAAAAGTGCTGTGGTGTTTGTTATAAGCGTCACAACACTTTGTTGCATTGGCCTAAGTTAACGCCAGTATGTAATAAAAATCCAGAAACAAGTACTTCAAGTCTATCGCCGAACGTTATTAGTGTTCCAGAACCGAACACTAATACATTTTGTTCAATTTCGCAATCAGAACAACATTTTAAACCTATCACAAATAAAGTAGCAGTACTTCCTACCGCATTGATTAAGGTGGACACACCTAAAGGGGACGTAGAAATAAGGGTACTAGTGGATTCGGCTAGTATGTCAAATTTTATAACTACAAAATGTTGTAAAAAATTGGGGTTGTCTATGTACAAGGTATATTCTTCGGTAACCGGTATTGGTGCCGGGGTGCATCCAATCAAATCGCAAGTTAAACTCACAATTAGTTCAAAAATTAATGCAATTTTTACTCTAACATCTAATGCATACGTAATTGATAAAATTACTGATCAGTTACCTGCAACATTATTAGACGCAAACTCGCTTAATTATTTATACCAATTACCTCTCGCGGACCCAGCTTTTTGTACACCCTCTGAAATAGAAGGAATATTGGGTGCCGAGATTTTTGCAATGGTTATTGGTACCGCGAAAATAGTGAATTCGTAAAATAACTTAACCGCGATTCAAAGTTCTTTAGAATACTTAGTAGTTGGAGCCGCACCTGTAGCAATGTTCTCGATTTCTTCACAAACCTTTTGTGCGTTTGCGTCTGAATCAATAGATACAACTGTTAAAAGGTTTTTTGAATTAGAAGAAGTTCCGCACGCTAATGTAATTAGTAGTGAGGACGCAGAATGTGAGAAACATTTTGCATCAACCGTTCAACGTGACGGATCAGGGCGCTATACAGTAGGTTTGCCTTTTAAACAGGATCCTATATTATTAGGACGTTCTTACGAAACTGCAGTCAATAGATTTCTGGCACTAGAACGCAAATTTAATAAATTTTCTGAATTTAAGAGTGCTTATACGCAAGTAATGCAAGAGCATATTAAAAACAATTATATGGCATTATTTGTAAATCCTCACCTACCCAATCCCTGTTATTTCATTCCGCATCACGGTGTTCTCAAACCGCAAAACAAAAGTACTCCTTTGCGAGTAGTTTGGGATTGTAGTTCAAAGACTACTAGTGGGAAATCATTAAATGATATATTGCACACAGGTCCAAAATTGCAGACTGATTTATTATTCCTGTTGTTGAATTTTCGCATATTTGAAATTGCACTGACAGCCGATTTAAAGAAGATGTTTTTGCAAGTTCTAGTAAAACCGGAGCACAGAAAATATCAGTTGCTATTGTGGAGGTTTTCCCCAAAAGAACCTATTGCTATTTATCAATTTAAAAGATTAATTTTTGGCAGTACGTCCTCCCCATATCTGGCAATACGCACCGTACAACAACTCGCGTTAGATGAACGTGAATCATTTCCGTTAGCCTCTAACGCAATTTTAAAATTCATTTACATGGACGATTTTGTCCACAGTGTTGCCTCGTTATCAGAAGGTAAGCAATTATATACCGAATTATTACAGTTGTTTAGGGCCGGGGGGTTTGAAATTGCAAAGTGGTGCACTAATTCGCCCGAGTTAATGCAAGAAATACCCGAATCTTTTCGTTTAGAAAATCAATTACCTTTGATGACAGTGTGCCTAAAATATTAGGTTTGCAATGGCACCCGCATACGGATTACTTTTGTTTTACTGTGAATATTGAGAATGTCACTTGCTCAAAACGCAATATATTATCCACAGTCGCGCGAATATTCGATACGCTTGGGTTATTGGCACCTGTTATACTATACGCAAAGGTATTAATTAAGGAACTTTGGACTGCTCATGTTGGCTGGGATGACAAACCACCCCAAAGAATTGTCGATCTTTGGAATCGATTTTATTCCGAGCTTCATGCGATGGAAAATGTTCGAGTGTTACGACACGTATCAGTGTTTGAAAATTCGAAAGTTATGATTATTGGATTTTCTGACGCCTCTGAGAAAGGTTATGGGGGCGTAGTCTATTTAAGAAGTACGTCGTCTGAAGGAAAAGTCAAAATAAGTTTACTTTGTGCAAAGTCTAGGGTTTCGCCATTAAAAATAAGCTCAATTCCCCGTTTGGAGCTTTGTGCTGCACCTTTATTGTCCAAGCTACTAAAGTACGTGATAGAAACTTATACTCCCCGCATAGAACTATATGACATTTACGCATTTACGGATTCAATGGTTGTTCTTAGTTGGATACACGCATCGCCGCACCGGTGGAGTGTATTCGTTGCTAATAGGGTGTCCCAGATTCAAGATCTTTTGCCACCGCGTGTTTGGCACCATGTTGAAGGGCGGGAGAATCCAGCCGATTGTCTCTCCCGTGGATTAATTCCGTCGCAGTTATTAGCCGCAACGCATTGGCTAACTGGACCTAAATGGCTTTTGTCCGGTAATAAAAATTGGCCAATAAAATCTTATCAAGAAAACAATGCAATTTTCCTCGAAGAGAAATCTGCAACTTTGCATGTTAACGTTTTACCTGATAGCCATTGGGAAAATCCACTTTATGAATTGATTTCGAAATGCTCGTCTTGGACTAAATTATTAAATATTACCGCATATGTTTTAAAATTCTTGAAATTATTACCTAAAGGATTTAATATACAGGTTAGCGATTTAATTAAAGCAGAACATACGTTAATTCGTATTGTTCAAAAATATGGTTTAGGGACGAGATTATGCTTTTAGAGAAAGGAAATGTACTCTCCGATTAAAGAAACTTCGCCCATTTCTGATGGACGGTCTTATTAGAGTTGGCGGTCGCTTGGCTAACGCAAATATTGCCTATGACCATCAACATCCAATCTTGTTGCCTAAGCAGGAACGCTTAACCAATCTAATTATTGAACACATTCATAAATTACATTTGCATACAGGGCCTCATTTAGTATTGTGTATTTCACGTCAAAAATATTAGATTTTATCGGCGCGAGGCTTAATTCGCAAAATAATAAAAACTTGCAACTTTTGTTTTAAAAGGCGCCCATTGCCGACATATCCAATAATGGGTGACCTTCCTATTTGCCGCGTGGCGTCGGTTAAACCATTTATAAATACAGGTGTAGATTATTCAGGTCCGTTTTATATAACATTAACTAGAAAACGCGGCAGAAGATCACAGAAGGCATACATATGTTTATTCGTGTGTATGGCAACGCGGGCAGTGCACCTAGAATTAGTGTCCGATTTATCGGCGGACCTATTTCTAGCTGCCTTTAAACGCTTTTATCGCGGCGCGGCCCATGTGCTACAATGTTTTCCGATTGTGGTACGAATTTTATAGTAGCCAGCGCCTTGTTAGATGAAGTATATAACTTTGTAACTTCAGAAGATTTCGATAGAAAATAGGTACTCATCTTACGCAAAATAAAATCGAATGGAAGTTTTGCCACCAAGATCTCCACACATGGGAGGAATGTGGGAAGCTCAAAATAAGAGCATTAAATCGCATTTATATAAAACTATGGGTAATCAAATATTGAGTTACGAAGAATTCTGTACGGTTTTGAGTCAGATAGAGGCTATTCTTAACTCAAGGCCCCTCACATGGTTAAGTTCAGATCCCTCTGACCCACAACCTTTAACCCCTGCGCACTTTTTAACGTTAACCCCTTTAAAATCGCTACCGGCGGTTAATGTGTTGGATAAACCGCTAAATCGCTTAAACCGTAAACAATTACTCGATCAAATGGTCCAGCATTTCTGGAAACGGTGGCATGTTGAGTATCTGCATACACTGCAAGTTAGAGATAAGTGGAATACCCTTTCGAATCCAGTTCGAGTTGGTACGTTGGTTCTTATACACCAGGACAATACCCCACCACTCAGGTGGCCGTTGGGTGTGATAGAACAGGTATTTCCGGGGCATGACGGTGTGGTGCGTGTCGCCACAGTTCGCACTAATAATTCGGTTTTAAAGAGGCCAGTTGTTAAGCTGTGTCCTTTGCCCGCTCAATAAATTAAAATTATATTTTGTTTCCTTTTAAATGAATATATTTATTTTCATTAGGTAAAACATTTATTATTGGTTAATTGTCAATTAATGCTAGTATATTGTTTTAGTTTATCCTATTAATTTCTATTCTGAAATAATTATCATGATTTCAGGTCGGGGGAATGTTCGCGCCAATTGTAATTTAATTTATTATTAAATAAATGATGGTAAATCCAGTCTATATTGTACAACATAGAACTGGTTCTTATCTACAAAATTCATTCATTTTCAAAATTATAGTTAGTTGAACCTTACTAATTGTACCGACGTGTTTAAATTTTGGTATGTGTTGAGATGTGTCAATCACATGTTTAATTATATAGCAAAGACTCACCAGTGGTTATAACTAGTGACCGTACGTAATAGTATAATACTCCAATTACCAAATATCACTCCTGTTTTCCTTGTTCCATATTATTGCGTGTTGAATGAAGTGATAATCTACAGCGATTGGTAAGTCTCTGTTACGCATTATATCGTATTAATTGTTGTTGTTACGCATATGGTCCTGCTATCGAAGGTATTTAGAGTTTGAATATTGCATTCACGCATTTAATGTAGCACATTTGCTAAATACATAAACAGCATGTGTCAACATTAAAGATACCTTCGAGCAAACATTGATGGAAAATAGGGAGTTGAGCGTTGCAGAAAGATGTACTTAAAAACGCATGTAAAAAGCGACGCTGGAAAATTAATAGAAAAACTTCTGGGAGCAGTTAATCTACAGGCAGCATGGAGTATACAGCAAAAGAGATACAACAAAGAAAGGGTGCATTTTATAAAATACACGGACAACATTGTAGACGTTCCTAGAATGATAATAGAATCAGCATCCGCATTAAACCATATTCATGACACCATCAAGAAGAACTTGCAGGCAGTCACCAACTTAGGGATAGAGATAACAACGCGGAGTCCATTTACAGTACATTTCGTATTAAAAAAATGGACGAGGAGACAAAAAGTTTACTGGAAAAGAAAAGGGACAATCCAAAGCAGTTGATATACCTTGACGAGATTATGCAGTTTATTGAAACCGAATTTCAATCATTGGAGTTGCGACAAAAAGAAAACAAAATGGCAGGATACAACAAAACGCAAGATCTTCCCGAAAGGCAGTGTATGATAAAGACCATGCAGTTTTACAAAACAGTACTTTTATGAGACAAGCTCCCACGGAATGAATGAGTATGGTTAATAGAGCAAAGCTATGCAAGAGATGATTAAGACATTTGAAGGCGACAATATGCCATAACCGCAATGAGTGCAGAGTATGTAGAATCAACTTACATCATACCATGTTACACATACCACAGTCAACAAATCAGGAGCAGCTACACCCCCAAGACAGTCAACGATCACTGTCTAAACAAAGACCCAGATTCAAAAGGCCGGTTGCCAACAGCGATGGATTGACATAGACATAAACAATCATGACGGGCATTAATTGATATAGGAGCTCGGGCGTCGTTTATCTCTAAAAAAATGGTGCAGCTGACATTACGAAAAGAAAAAACACACGCTACGATCCACGGTTTAGGAAAAACAGCAACTTGTACATGCAAAGTAAGAATCAGTACGCTATTCCTCACTAAGCAGGATAATGGGTTTGAAACAGTGGGAACATTTTTATTATTACCACACTTAACGGGGGTGTTCCCGCAAAAAGGCATAGTATCGGTCTTTAGTATATGGAACAATGTAGACTTAGTGTACCCGGAATTTATAACTCCAGGAACAATAAATATAATTTTAGGTATAAATAGAGATAAAGCAAGGGATATATAAGAGAATTTGGGATATAGCTCAAGATTCAGAGATAGGCTGGATAATTTCTGACAATCCAGCAAACACAACTCCCCATGTAATGGGTCTAAACGTTCAAAACTTCCAAAAAGACGAATTAAGAAAGTTTTGGGAACTCAAAGAAGTAGATGAAAAAGCAGAAAAGAAACATCAAACCACTTTCTCTTAAAAATATTTCCAGCATTACGTTTCAGGGAAGGAAGGAGCATAATCTGTGACTATCCCCTTCACGAAAGACTCCGCATTGGAATTGGGCAAATCAAGAAATGATGCAATAACTGGACTCTTATAATTAGAAAAAAGATCTAATGATAATGATGATGATGAAGTATCTGTGATATATCAAAAGGCGATTCTTGATGCATAGTTCGAAGGGGAACAAGGAATAGATTAACATCATAGACTGGTAAACAATCATGCAATTGAATGCTCAAAAATGATGGATCAACAATTAGGCATCCAGAAAAAGTTGGAATATTCCAACTGGCATAGTCCTTCAGTATTGATAAGTCTATCTGCAACTGTTATTATTATAGACATATGCGACACTGTTTTTATAACTGTATTGCAGAGATTTAGAAGTAAGAAGAAAAATATTAAATATGCCCCCCCCCCTCCCAACAAAAGACTCGAACAATTCTGAAGAAACCAAGCAGTTTATGCAACGCAACATCCCCAAAGAAGACAATTAGAATTGTGCGTAAACACACAACAGTTTATAATATAGCAGGTGTAGATAATAGGTATCGGTTTAAATGCGGCAAGATGTTCGCAAAACTATTGCAAACATATTTTTAGGTAAATTTACGGTTCCTATTACAATTAATCTCAGGTTAAAAATCATAAAATTACAAGTAAGAAATTTAATGTGTTACAGAAAATAGGAAATAAGCTTATTTCTTATTGGTAGTAGGCATATTTTGTAATTCATGATTGCAGGGTAATGTAATAACGCAAATGGTATTATGTTCAGTGGGTCACGTATTCAGAAATTTAATTGCATTCAATTGAAACACTGATGAGGTGTAAAATATGAAGTAATAAGAAAATTATTAGTAATCTAGAACAGGAGTACAGCACTAAACTGAATATGTTTGGATAAACTTCCCTAGTTTTTAGGATATAAAAAGTAAGGATTAGATTAGGAAGTCAGTACTCATTTAAAGTGTTCTACCAACCACAGCAAGAACTTAGAATGGTACTCACTAATGAGCACTAGAAATAGTTTATGGTAAATAAAATAATCCTTATTCTATCAGTTATTTTAAGGAAGTTAACATCAGAATGATGGACTTATCGTCAAAACTACAGCATCGACGCCAGTTCTTCATGTCAATTGTTGACAACAGGGTTTGAGCATAACCAACGACGTTAAAAGTTGATTTGGTGTTAAGATTATAAAAATTAAGATCATAAAGTTAATAATGGTATTAAATTCTGCAATGAAAGAATATGATGTGAATTTTCAAATGCAATTGATGGGAAGGTAGTGAAATGATACCGATATGGTTTTGGAAAAGAATAGAACCGTATGGGATATGAATGTAGAAGTTTAACTACCGATTTTGAACATGGACCACTTTATGAATCCAAGCATAATCTAAAGGTGAAAGCAAGTATATCTTTGTTTTAGATTTCTTATAAGACACTTTGTTTGCTCTGTTTATTTAAGTAGGTTAGATTACATAACAATTTTGTGTGTTAGTGGATAATTTGAAAATCTTTACAAGATCGAGTAAAAAGTTTACTCTTAAAAAGGGCTTTATTGAATGTATTTTATCAGCTACGTTTGGTTTAGAAGTAAGAAATGTTAAGAATTAGTCATTGTCGTTTCTAAAAATTTGTACATAGTGTGAAGATTTGTGAAAAACTAATTAGAAAAAACGGTTTATGGACTACCAAGTAGTTGTAAAAATATTTTTCTTTACAACTTAGACGTTCTGATGGTATTGAAGCTTATTGTAGATTTTAATGTTTATATGTGTGTATTTTTTTATGTGCATTAAAGAAAAATGATAGTGGATTCAGCAGTTTTTAATGAATATTTGATATCATTCAAAGTTATGTGTTAAATTCCCGTTGTTTCATGTAGGCTGAGCTACCAAGGTAATTGGATCATCGTCAGGCAACAAGCCTTTGCTCTTGCTCCGAACGTCGGGCCGCCTCGGGTACAGCACACAGCAGAATTGAAGAGTTCCCTTTTCTATAAGCTCAAGTTTTCGAAAATTTATTTTTCTATTATCAAAAGTACTAAAAGTAAATACAAATGAATTAGTTATGATTAGTTATGAAAACAGGGTTGACTTATTAGCTAAAAATTATATATAACTGATACTTACTAAAGTGAGATAAGATACAATTGGACGATACGATACAGTTGGGCGATTAATAATAATGTACAGTGTATAAAAGTAAGGTATAATTAAATTTCAAAGTAAAAATAAAAATAACACTAATTATATCATCAAAGGGAGTTAAAATATAAATTTGATTATGCTGTATACTGTTTTTATATTTAATTTTTGTAAACAGTTGTTCATATGAAAATTTTTTGTTTGGGAAAGGTATCTTTATATGTATGAAATAAACGCATTAATTGTAATGACATTGTCTGTAGATATATTGCATTTTAAAATATTTTTATCAATTTGTGTAATTATCTTTATAATTTTTTTGTGTCAGTATAGTTGTAAGTAAAATAATATTATAACTTAATTATTTATTTCTTAATTTTTTATTTTTAAATACATAATCTTTTTAAATTTAGAAGGTAGGTGTATATAGAACTCAAGTCTCCAATGTCGGTTTTTTTATTAAGTGTATTAGAATTTTGATAGATGTAGCACACATTTTAAGAAATTCACGTTTTAATTTATTATTTTATATATGTAAAATTTCTGGAATGTTAAAATCAATTTTGTGGTTGGTGGTATTTACGTGTGTTGATAGGGTAGTTGCATTTGGTTTAATGCGTATGTCACTTTTGTGCTATGTTAACCGCTGCTTGAGGTTTTGTGAACTTTGCCCAATGTATATTCTAGTATTCTAGTATTGGTAGAATTTTTATAGTTTATTTTAGTAGTGTGGTTAAATATCAGTCTTATTATCAGAGGAGCAGGATAGCTGTTATCTTTTAGGATATTATAGAGTTTGTTTAAATTTGTTTAGTATAAAGAAGAATGGCTTATGTTTTTTATTCTATTTTTTACTCCTAAAATATAATTAATTTCCATATTTAATGGGTGATACGAATAATAATTAAGATACCTGTTTGAAGTTGTAGGTTTCTGATAGCAGTCTAAAATAATTTTATTAGTTTTATCTCTAATTAATAACGTATCTAAAAACAGAACTGAATAATGTTTTTCTCTTTCTATTGTAAATTGAATTTTACTGTTGTAATTATTAAATATTTCTAAAGTTGTATCGATTTTATCAAAAAGTACTGCTGTATTTATATCATCCATAAATTTTTTTAAAAACGGTAATCTGTATGGTACTTTGGGAATTACTTCTTGTATTGTCATCCATAATAATTTGTGCAATTATTGGACTTAGGTTAGAACCCATAGGACAACCATCTCTTTGTAAGTAGTAAGACTTATTAAGGCAAAAGTAACTACTATTAAAAATAAATTCCACTATTTGTATAAAATGTTGTTTTGATATTTTCAATTAATTTTAATTTTGTTCCATAATTTGTTAATGTAGTCTAGAACCAAATATTTTGGAATATTAGTAAATAAAGATACTGCGTCTAAACTTATTAGTACATAATTGTGAAGTAATTCAAAATTACTAATAAAAAGTGCAAATTCGAAAGAGTCTTTAACATGATATATACTTTCATTAATAGATTTTTGTAAAATTTCAGCTATAAATTTGGATAGCTTTTTATTATATAAAGGACAACGATGATTTAAATATCGTTAAAACCGATACAGGAAACGTCACGGTAGCAATGTCAAAAACAGATTACAATGAAAAAATTTAAAATTTGATTAATGACACAGAAACCTACAAAAAAATAAATAGAGATCCAACAAAAAAATTTCATAGACAAATGCTAAATATTATTAAAAAATAGAAAAAATCCAATGCTATCACAGTAGAAGAAGCAAGAATTTTAAATAACTGTAGTAGTACATCTTCAAAATTATACGGTTTACCAAAAATACATAAACCAGATAACCCACTAAGACCAATAATAGCCTCAAACAATAGTCCTAATGAAAAACTATCCAAATTTATAGCTACAATTTTACAAAAATCTATTAGTGAAAGTATATATAATGTTAAAGACTCTTTAGAATTTGCACTTTTTATTAATAATTTTGAACTACCTCATAATTATTTACTAATAAGTTAGGACACAGTGTTTATATTTACTAATATTCCAAAATATCTGGTTCTAGACAACATTAACAAATTATGGAACAAAATTAAAATTAATTGTAAAATATCAAAACAACATTTTATACAAATAAAAGAATTTATTTTTGATAGTAGCTACTTTTGATTTAATATCTCTTACTACTTACAAAGAGATGGTTGTACTATGGGTTCTAACCTAAGTCCAATTTTTGCACAAATTATTATGGATGACTTAATACAAGAAGTAGTTCCCAAACTACCATACAGATTACCGTTTTTAAAAAAATTTCTGGATGATATAATTACAGCTGTACCTTTTGATAAAATCGATACAACTTTAGAAATATTAAATAATTACAACAGTAAAATTCAATTTACAATAGAAAGAGAAAAACATTATTCAGTTTCTTTCTTAGATACTTTATTAATTAGAGATAAAACTAACAAAACTATTTTAGACTGGTATCAGAAACAAACCACTTCAAACAGGTATCTTAATTATTATTCGTATCACCCATTAAATATGATAATTAATTATATTTTAGGACTAAAAAAGAAACAAAATATTAGCTATCCTTCTTTATACCACAAAAATTTAAACAAACTTTATAATATCCTAAAAGATAACAGCTATCCTGCTCCTCTAATAAAAAGACATATTTAACCACACTACTAAAATAAACTTCAAAAATTCTACCAATATAGAACCAATACAATTCCTAATTACAAGGTATTTCTATATTTTGATAAGTTAACTTCTCAACTATATAATATTTTTAAAAATTTTAAAATAAAACTTGCAAAAAAACACGATCTAATAATAAATAACCTTTTTTCTAAAATTACAGACAAAATTATTCCTTTAGATCAAAGGAACATCTTATATCAAATTAATTGTTCAAATTGTCTCAATATATACATCGGGCAAAGTTCACAAAACCTCAAACAGCGGTTAACACAGCACAAAAGTGACATACGCATTAAACCAAATGCAACTACTCTATCAACACACGTAAATACCACCAACCACAAAATTGATTTTAACAATACAAAAATTTTACATATAAAAAATAATAAATTAAAAAACGTCAATTTTCTAAAATGTGCTACATCTATCAAAATTCTAATACACTTAATAAAAAACCGACATTGGAGACTAGAGTTCTATATATATCTACCTTCCAAATTTAAAAAAATTATGTATTTAAAAATAAAAAATTAAGAAATAAATAATTAAGTTATAATATTATTTTACGTACAACCATACTGACACAAAAAAATTATAAAGATAACTACACAAATTGATAAAAATAATTTAAAATTTAATATATCTACAGACACTGTCATTACAATTAAGGCTTTTATTTTATACATATAAAGATACCTTTCCCAAACAAAAAATTCTCATATAAACAACTGTTTACAAAAATTAAATATAAAAACAGTATACATCGTAATCAAAAATATTTTTACTCCTTTTGATGATATAATTAATGTTATTTTTATTTTTATTTTGAAATTTAATTATACCTTACTTTTATACACTGTACATTATTATTAATCGCCCAACTGTATCTTATCTCACTCTAGTAAGTATCAGTTATATATAATTTTTAGCTAATAAGTCAACCCTCTTTTCATAACTAATTCATTTGTATTTACTTTTAGTACTCTTGATAATGGAAAAAAAAAATTCCGAAAACTTGAGTTTATAAAAAAGAAAACCTTTCAATTCTGTTGACCTAAAGCCCAAAACTAATTATATACAATTAATAAAGCAAGGTCGTTACCAAATTTAGTTTATTATATATATATATATATATATATATATATATATATATACATATATATATATATATATATATATATATGTATATAAAAGACAAGTTAATGGCTATAAAACTACCAGCCCGATTTGTATTTGTCAATGGCTCTTAACATTTTCATAAGAGTTTGTTTACAGATACATCTTACTATATATATATATATATATATATATATATATATATATATATTGCCGTGTACCCTAGTAAGCTCAGTACTTTCTCAAAACACATTCGAGGATTTTATTAATTTACCCAAAAATCGTCATAAATTTCACGCAATAGAAGAATTTTCAAAAAAATAATTTCTTACACAGATTCCTGCTTCTTTCAGTTAATTACTTCAACAGCTCCCTGGCTAGCTCAGTTGGGCCTCCTCTTGGATACCTAGATTCACTATAATACTCTTTATCGTTCACGCACACTCTCAACAAAACCACAAAATAATACAACAATCATACAATATTTATTTACCACTATTTACAAATTACACTTCAAGATTATTTACATTTCAGTGGTCAAGTTACACCTCAATAAATTCGATTGAAGTAAAGTCCAGAATTTTAACTAGAAATATCCAATACATTGAATGCAACCTGAGTAAATGGGCCCTGAATAATACCTTATTTTTCTTTTCTTTATTTATAATTAATTTTAATTAGGAAACTCTGGAGTATGGTGAGCTCATGATAACCCAGTTAATTATGATTAATGTATGCTTTTTACTTTGCATATTCTTATTACAAGCACAACAAAAACCCATGTACTCATAACAAAGAAATATTTAAATTCCTGAGGAACGTAAGCAGCTTTATATACACCTTTAGATTTATATTTAAATACCATAATAAAAGTTAGTTGTAGGTACTATTTTCAATACGCAACATAATGCAAAATACTATCATAGTTCACTCTCACACATCACAATAATCTTCATAGTTTATCAATGACAACAAATTCTAAAGCGTTACCTGGAATTTCTTGAAGATCCCTACTACGTTGATGATGCCGTTAAGTTGTTTTGCTCTTGGTTTCGTGGTTCTGCTCTGCTCGCCGCCTCCAGCTATTTGTAGATGAACACCCTCTAAGTTGTGCTGCAATGCTGTTCATACACAATACCTCCAAATCCAAATCCAAATATTACACTTCTTTTATAGTTGCTTAATTTAATTTACGTTACATTACGTCACTTCACGAGCTTGTTAAAAAATTATATGTTGCACTTCAATAAAATTTAGACTTGACACTATCTGCGTATCAAATTATGAGGCCAACACAGTACTATTTAATTTAAAATGTTTTTTTTATACTTACTAGTTAGTGGTAAATTTCTGTACGTAGTCTGAAGCGATGAAAATACTAAGAGACCTCTATTAATTTTCTTAAAGTATTTATACAATTTACTATGCCACCTCTCGGCCGCTCTTTACGCGAAATCCTTCATTTAAAATAATACTTCTTAAAATTTTGGTTTAACCGTTTTCGAAATCTTCGAAATTTAACTCGTCGTTATTATATTTTCCGAAAAGCGCGCATGCAAATTTTCCCGTGTTTGTCTGTTGTACTACTAACTATATAGACCAATGAGATATCAGTGACGCCTTGAAACCCCGCCTGTATTAATGCTATTCCTCTTTTATACATATTCTGTTTCCTTCTAACTTTGTTTGAGTGGTAGAAATCGATATTACTGTCCGCGTTTCAAACTAACCCATATGGACTGAATACGTGCGTTTCAAAATGAACTGCTATTATGCCTGTCTCATTTCGAAACATTTTATAGATTCTCCATCTCTTCTGTGCTCTAAGAAAACTTTTAGTTAGCATTCATGCGAACTGTTCGACCGTTTACCCGATATACCGCGAATCCTGTCTTTTATCTACACAAATAAGGGGAACATGACATTTCGAAAACATGCAGGTGTTCAATTAACGATCGTTTTTAAAACAACCTTTCTAGGTATTTTATATTCAACGGCTGTTCGTTCGTTAGCAAAAGCGTTTCATCTTGGTATTACCGATTTTTCCAGCTCTTATGCGTATTAGACGTAATAACCCTTTCGACTAAACTCTATTAAATTAATTATTAATTTGCATTGGCTTTTACAATTTATTTTCTTTACGAACCTAACTAAATTTTAATCACTACTTGTAAAATTATGGTAATACTTGTTACTTTAAATTAACTACATGAAATAAATTTCGCACGTAAATTCTGGTTGTTTCCTCTATAGAGGGTGTTTGTACACTACACGTAAACAGCACTAAAGTTCAGAAAACTAAACGATTTTATTATAAAAGTTACGCAATTTGCCAATTAAGCAAAAAACTAATATCAAACACACTGTATATAAATCTCAACTAACTTGAATTACTGAAAGAAAGCTCATTCTTTAAAAATCTAATCATATTTAGTAAGATACATAGCTTGTACGTTATACAATTCATTTTAAAACACAATGCGAGCATAAAACCCAAAATATATACGCATGAATAACATCTTAACCGCGACCAGTCTTATTGAAATAAATACCCATCAGTGTAACGATATAACCATGCATACTCGCAATAAAAAAATCCCATTCAAAACAAATACGTTTTATAAACGCAGGAAGTGAATATACGCATTCAATTTACGACATCATAAAGATTTGACTACGTAATCTCTCATTTGTGAACATCAGGAAATTCGAATGAAATCCAACAGATTGAGGAAACAAAACAAGAGAACAGATGTTTAGCTACGTGATAAATTAAACAGAAAGTTTAAATAAATTGCTATACAAACAAGCGGACGTGACGTGGAAAAGGTACAGATGTTTTATATTTAGAGAAATACATTATACAAAATTAGATGTCTAGGTGATGCACTAAGCATTTCGACGAAGATTTGATGGTAACTTTATAGAAATCCCGAAGGCCTGCATAATAAAGCAAAGTGCAACGCCTCAATCAACAACGGGAAACCAATCATACAAGTGAAAAGGAGGATCCTTTATATAGGACACGAATTTGATCAACAATCAGTCTTTCTTTAACTAAGCCACGCTTTGTACCAGTTCAAATTATAAAATCACGCGAAGTAAAAAATAATAAATTAAACCAATGTAATTTTAGTGAAAGTCGTAATAGAAAATTTTAAAATAACTATACTAGTGCAAGTATTCGCTAGAAGTTTTCCGTTAACTTTAAAACGTAAGTTAAACTTTTTAATTAAACATAATATTAATTTTTAATAACTTAGGGCTTTAAATATTCGACCGCAGAACCAACTAAGTACGCTAAATGTTTGACTAGATCTAAATATTTGACTAAGATAACCGTATAAGTTTCCAATACATAATCTACTACGTAATCATTTAAGTATTCGTCTAAACATTAGTCTACATAAGCAACTGAGCATTGAAGGGTGAAACTAATTAAAAGAATCAGCTAAGGATTAAACTGAGTGTTTGACTGAGCTGTACTACACAATAAACAAAAGAAGTAGAGCAGATACAAGCGAATCAGCCCCTCATTTCCTCCAGCATCCTAATTTCCTCACACATCTGGAAGAAATTTACATGTAAATTCCCATAAGAAAGAAGTGTGGAGAGGAATCTCCTCCTTGCTCAAACACCCCGACATTAACAATTTTGAATACGTCACACCCCCTCCTTTCCACCCCGCGAGATAAATCTTTCTTCACATTTCCACATACGAGATAAATCTATATTGTTTGGTATCAATTAATATTAGGTTTTTCTCAGCTACCTGAATTTCTAGGAATTTTTTAGATAGCATTACCCCCCAGGAAGCTACCCCAATTTTAAGATTTTTTACCGCTAACATTCTGAAATAAATAGTTTTTTCGACTAGCCATTTCCACCCACGAGATAAATGTACCTTGTTTGGTATCAATTAATATTAGAATTTTCTCAGCTAACTGAACTTCTACGAATTTTTAAGATAGCGTCATACTCCAGAGAGCTACCTTCATTTAAGATTTTTTGCTAGTAGCCATTTCTCACAATGCTTATAAATTTTTTAGCCATGCGATACATCAAATTAGTCTACAATTTTAGGCAAAAACCGAATATGCAAAAAGATTTAAAATGAGACCACCCCTTACAGTTTTACACATATACCCTCTGCGAGATCAATCTTTCTTCACATTTCCACCACGAGATAAATGTATATCGTTTGGTATCAATTAATATTAGATTTTTTTCAGCTATTCGAATTTCTAGGATTATTTTAAATTGCATCATCCCCCAGAGAGCTACACTCATTTTAAGATTTTTTACCAGCAGCGATTCTGACCGGCCTTATAAATTTTTTAGCCATGGGACACATCAAATTAGTCTAGAATTTTACGCAAAATCTAAATATGCAAATAGATTTAAAATCCCACCACCTATTACAAAGTTACACCTTTTAAAGACCCAAACCTCTAAATTTTTGCTCATCTATGACATATGCTTTAACCAACCATTCCTGAAAATCTAAAACCGTGGGAATTTTAGAAATAAACCTTTTATAAGCCATAAGTGTTTAATATTTAGAACCATTTTCAAACAGTAATGTACTGTTCTTAGAATATTCAAATCCACGACTTTTAAAATTTTTACAGAGTAAAAATTTTATCAATTTTCTGGTTTTAAATTTTAATTTCTAAATACGTCATAACATAATTATGTAGTCAATGTAGTCAACGCTAAATAAATACGTGGAAAATACAATTCGTATCCGAACTAATTTCTTGACGATTATGGATTACCCAAATTACATGTGAAAGCAGTGTATAATTCCTTTTAAAGCGTATTTCTTCCTCAAACAAATACATTAATTACAGAAGCAAAGTACGCTAAATGTAAGCCAATTAATAGCTAATTTAATATTGCTTACTGACTTACCTTAATTGTTTGTACAAGCAAACAATAAAATATATACAAATATACCAACTATCTTATATCTTTATGCCCCCATGCGTAGGTTGATATGCTTCCAGGGATGACGTAACCCTTGTCATCTTCGTCCAACAAACTAATTTTATTAATTAATTGGGTATAAATTTGGTGTATACATGGTTTCGTTTAAGACGTCGTACATATTTTCCAGATTACTAGAAGATGTTATAACCATATTTTTTGTGTTAAATGAGTTTACATCGGTAGTCTCTTCTCCCATTTGTCTGTAGACGCTGTAGAGTTCGCAATTAACTTTTATTGCTGTATGTTGTGTTCTTTTTTCTTTAATTAATCGAATAAACCGGTCTTTCTGCTTCCAATAATACTCAAACACTCCATCGTCGACACTGGCGTCCTTTATGCAATAGCTAACCATACAGTTGTTCCGTACAAGAACCTTTACCAGCCGGCGGAGCTGAACATTTACGGCTTAATGACATACCGTGCTGTTTTTCCTTGTGCTGCAGTAAGTTGTCTATTCTCGTAAAAGTGATACCGCAAGACCCACAGTTTAAGTACTTTGCTGCTAAAGGATGTACAAGCTTAACCGTGGAAGATGTTACACCACGACATTTGTTCTGGTGTTGTTTAAATATGCGAAAGTGTAAAAGCCTACATAAGCAAAATTTAGTTATCAGACAAAAAGTGCGCAATGTGCTATACCTATAAAGAAAGTAAAAAGGTGACTGACTTTTTCAAGCAACTACAAAATAGCAGCGCAGAGAAGGGATATTCATGTATTACACAGCGCACTGTTACTATAAAATATGTTAGTTTACCGGTAGCTCAAACGTGTAATTGATCACGACTTATAGATCCCTCGGAGGTTTAAAATTCGGAGATCATTGTAGTTTGAAATATGTTTGGAAATTATCAGAATGGGAGCGGGTGGAAGTATAAATTAGACGGATGATTGACCGAGTTTTTTCTATCTTTTACTAGGGAATCGGAAGTTAACAGACATCGAGCATCTAATTCTCTATTTGGGTGGTATCGAGTACTTGTCGGCTCTTGAAATAATTACGTGTTACCGACCGCTATGCGGAATATTTGGTTCTAGGAAAATAAGCAACCTACGAAAGCACGGAATACTTGGTATTAATGATAATTGGTCTAGTGACCGCGCTTGTGCACTCTTCGAGTGTCTTCGGCAATCTTCGTTGTTTCTAAAATGTATATAAACCATGGCGCTGTCCATGGAAGTTGGTTGAAGTAAAATGTCATCCAAAAATATTTTTAAATGCAACTCTTGTGGTGCTTCCTATACCTGGGAAAAATGCTCTCAAGCGGCACCAGAACAAATGTTGTGGTGTATCATCTTCCATGGTTAAGCTTATACATCCGTTAGTAGCAAAGTACTTAAACTGTGGATCTTGCGGTATCACTTTTACGAGAATGGACAACTTACTGCAGCACAAGGAAAAACAGCACGGTATGTCATTAAGCCGTAAACGTTCAGCTTCGCCAGCTGTTAAAGGGTCCTGTACGAAACAACCGTATGACTAGCTATCGCATAAAGAACGCCAGTGTCGACGATGGGTGTGCGAGTTTCTTTGGAAGCAGAAAGACCAGTTTATTCGATTAATTAATGAGAAAAGAAAACAACATACAGCAATAAACGTTAATTGCGAACTCTACAGCGTCTACAGAAAAATGGAAGAAGAAACTACCGATGTGAAATCTTTTAAAACAAAAAATATGATTATAACGTCTTTTAGTAATCTGGAAAATATGTACGAGGTCTTAAACGAAACCATGTAAACAACAACTCTATACCCAACTAATTAATAAAATTAGTTTGGTGGGAGAAGATGACAAGCGTGACGTCATCCCCCGGAAGCATATCAACCTACGCATGTGGGCATAAAGGTATAAGATAGTTGCTATATTTGTATATATTTTATTGTGTGTCCTTGTACAAACAATTAAGGTAGGTCAGTAAGCAGTATTAAATAAGCTATTAATTGGCTTGCATTCAGCGTACTTTGCTTTTGTTACTAATGTATTTGTTTGGAGAAGAAATACGCTTTAAGAAAAATTATACACTGCTTTCACATGTAATTTGAGTAATCCACAAACGTCAAAAAATTAGTTCAGATACGAATTGTATTTTCCAAGTACCTATTTATCATTGCCTACATTGACTACATAATTATGTCATGACGTGTTTAGAAATTAAGATGTAAAACCAGAAAATTGATAAAATTTTTATTCCGTTTAAAATTTTAAAAGTCGTGGTTTTGAATATTCTAAAAACAGTACATTACTGTTTGAAAATGGTATTAAATATTAAACACTTATGGCTTATAAAGGGTTCATTTTTAAAATTCCCACGGTTATAGATTTTTAGGAATGGTTAGTTAAAGCATATGTCATAGATGAGCAAAAATTTAGAAGTTTTGGGTCCTTAAAAGGTGTAACTTTGTAATAGGTAGTCGAATTTTAAATCTATTTGCATATTTGGATTTTGCGTAAAATCCTAGACTAATTTGATGTATCCCATGGCTAAAAAATTTATAAGGACGGTCAAAAATCGCTGCTGATAAAATTTTTTAAAATGAGTGTAGCTCCCTAGGGGATGATGCAATTTAAAATAATACTAGAAATTCGAATAGCTGAGAAAAATTTAATATTAAATGATACCAAACAATGTACATTTATCTCGTGGGTGGAAATGTGGAGAAAGATTTATCTCGCAAAGGGTATATGTGTAAAACGGTACGGGGTAGTCTTATTTTAAATCTGTTTGCATTTTCGGATTCTGCGTAAAATTGTAGACTAAGTTGATGTATCGCATGGCTAAAAAATTTATAAGCATTGTCAGAAATTGCTACCAGCAAAAAAATCTTAAATGAGTGTAGCTCTCTGGCGGATGATGTTATCTAAAAAATTCGTAGAAATTTAGGTAGCTGAGAAAATTCTAATATTAATCGATACTAAACAAGGTACATTTTTCTGGTGGGTGGAAATGGCTAGTCGAAAAAAGCTATTTGGTTCAGAATGTTAGCGGTAAAAAATCTTAAAATTGGGGTAGCTTCCTGGGGGGTGATGCTATTAAAAAATTCCTAGAAATTCAGGTAGCTAAGAAAAATCTAATATTAATTGATACCAAACAATATAGATTTATTTCGTGGGTGGAAATGTGGAGAAAGATTTATCTTGCGGGGTGGAAAGAAGACGGGTGTGACGTATTCAAAATGGTTGATGTCGGGTGTCCGAGCAAGGAGAAGAGCAAGGAGGGAGCAAGGAGGAGATTCCCTTCCACATTTCCTCCTTATGGGGATTTACATGTAAATTTGGTCCAGATGTTGAGGAAATGAGGAGCTGGGGGAAATGAGGGGCTGATTCGCTTGTATCTGCTCTACTAAGAGAGCTTAACTGAAAACAATCCAGAGGTACCGGTCAATCGCTTGTAGGGGCGGTTCTAAGAATTGCAAACATACAAGGAAAACACAGATCAAAAATAGAAGCATTCTTTAATAGCATAAGGCATTATTTTCATTTTGAATAGTTACTTTTTTGTATATATTGAAATATTTATGTAAAGGTTAATCAAATGTCTTTTAAAGGTTACGTAGAGAGAAAGAAGGTCTTTTGAACGTTCAAAAGTACTTCCAGTAGTATACGGTGTTATTTTTGCTGGCTTTAAAGGAGTTATAATATGGGAACAAACAAATTGATATTGTTACTTTAATTCAGATGTTTATTTTTGACTAGCAAATCACATTATAAAAGTTGTAAGCTGTAAAGTGTATATATTTTTAAGTAGGAAAGTGTTAGAGGAAAAGGGGGGTAAAAATTTCTTTTTATCATACCGCCTTCACTCTGTGTGTATTGAACTAAGCTAGTCGAGGCATATAAAACGAATTGTATTTAAAATTTATATCTAATATTATTCAGAGGAACAGAGCAGAGGCTCAAGTTAAAAAGAGCACAACAAAAAATTTATGACAATCTATGCGTAAGGTAAGTGCGCCGATATCACAGCAAAATGTATATATATATATATATATATATATATATATATATACCAATTATATGAGATGTATTCATAAATACACTTTGTATTTACGTATACAAATCGGACTGGTATTTGCATAGCCAATACAAAACAATTACTTGTTCGTTTTGTAGAGAGAAAAAACATCCAAAGCTTACAAAGTGTATTTATGGATACATTTCATGTAATTGGATTAATTTTAATTGCAAAGTAAATTTATGGATACATCTCATGTAATTGGTTTAATTTTAACTTCAAATTGCAGAGAAAGTCTTGTTTTATATATATATATATATATATATATATATATATATATTGCTGTGAAACCTCCAAATCCGTGAACTACGCTTTTCGCCTCGGCTGCTCACCTAATTTTATAAATCTCCTCATTCATAAAAATTAAACACATTCCTACCACAAACATCAACGTTAACTCTATTTACATCAATATTCAGAATACATTAAATTTTCAAATTAAATTTCAGCATAAAATTCAGTTTTTAAAAGGAATTTCAAAATTAATTTTATTATCACTTTAACGTGCATCCAGAATTCAAGTCCTTGTTGGATGCCTACTAATTAATATAACAATATAAACAGACCGGAGTCTGAGTACAAAGGAGCATCTACCACCCTTTACGTTAATTAACCAGGTTTGTCTAATTGAGCTCAAAGACATACCCAAAGTTTCATCATATTCCCGAACATCAAAACAAAATACCCCTTTTACTTAAACAAGCAAATTTCATCTTAAAATTAAACTTTTATGGTTAGAACAATTTCACTAATGTCCATTTAAAGTAAATCAATTATAAAGTCATTCAATACACACAAAATGTCAAACAAAATAGTATAATTTACCTGAAGGTTACTGTCCTCGTCGTTTCAAGGTATCGTTTCTTTAGTTAATCACACCATTCAACAGGATTATAATTACGGCTTCTGATTCTCTACGCTTTTAAAATTTTCTCCATCACCAGTTGTTTCTGGGCTTTTCCGGAACTCATCTATGTATATCTGACCCTTGTTTCGTGGATCCAGACACGTATTTGAACCATTTAATTATTAACACCCCCGAAAAATAGCAAATAACTTCATGCTTCTGTCACCAATATACGCCAAAACTGCCTACTTTTGTGTATACATTCGTCGTTGTAAATTTTGCTAATTGGTACAGTGAAACTAAATTTTATTACCTTGTATTTAAGTGCACTGAAGTACATTCATGTTAACACGTAAATAACAAGCTATTTTGAATCACTAAAATATACTAGCAAACTTTAAATTATTTAATCAAACTAAAATGCACGGTTTAACATTTTCAATCAAGTCGCGTATGTACGAGCTTTTAACGCATCGAATCGTCAAAAGTCTCCCCGAGCTTGTTTATCTTCATCTCGGTATATATAGCAAAAAGCCTGTCTGTCGGTCGGTTCCCCAAAACGGGTAATTCTAAAGAATTCCTCATTCTATGTTCCCAGTCTGTTGCTCGCACGTCGATTTTTACGAATTTTCACTCGCCCCATTCAAATCTCAGAAAATTTCCACACGGCACGCAAGCATGTCCGAGAAAAACTAATTGATTTTGTACAGAAATTGTTGTTCTACCTCTGATATTTGCATCCTCATTTTTAACCAATTGTGACCCCCGTGACGTTGCTTAAATCCCGCCTTCTACAATATGTGTCTTTGCTTGACGCATTTTCTCTTTCCTTCTCTACCGTGTTCTTATTGGTGCAACTTGATATTCTTTATTATCGATTATTTTAGTCCACATGGAGTGTGAAATAACTAGCTTTAGCAATTCTCGTAACTATTATGCGACGTTTTCCCAAGATTCTTTGAAACATTAATTATCTGCAAAATTTACGCCGAATGTGATATTTAAACTACGCAGGTGTTCAAAATAATATTAATTCTCAGAGCTTTTATTCCGTGGTATTTTAATCTTGGGTTTTACAAGTTTCTATAGGTATTATATGTTATTAACGGTTTAATTAACTCAATTAAAATTGATTTCTATCCTTTTCATTTTAGCGAATACAACTTAAATATTAATTATTATAGGTACACTTTGTTTTACTACCGGTTACTTAAATAGAGTTAATTAAGATAAATTTTGCACGTAATTTCTCTTTGTTTAGAAATAATTACATTACACGCAGAGCTTTTCAATACTGCTTCTTTTGATATAAAGCGTCTTATAAATAATTTAAATTCCTTATTTTTACTGAAACAACCGAGTTTATTTATGCTTCATGGTTTTAATAACGCGTATTATTTAATGAAATTCCTTATACACGGTGATTAAAATTATTTGATGTGATTATTTATATTTCTACCCTGGTCTAAATATGAGTATTTTCCCCCTATTTGAATACAAATAATCCCACTTATTGGAATGCAAATATAAAGCATTTAGACAAAACAGTACAAAAAAAAATTGCCTATCTCTCTCTACCCTTATCTATCTAACTTACCTACTTTATCTCCAATCCAAAAAAAAATATTTACAGCTATCCTATATCCCTATCCTATTCCTAACTTTCACCTAATTCTATAAACTGAAATTATCCCTAACTTCATCCTACTCATCCATCTAATCCTATATACATCCTATCTACCTATCCTATTCCTAACTTTTAACTAATCTTCACTATACTTCACTTCCCCCTACCTAATCCTATATACCTATCCTACTCTTACTCTATTCCTAACTCTCCACTAATCTTATATGAATATCTATACTTAACCTATCTTATTTTCTTCCTACATTTACTCTTTATTCCCATCCTAAACCTATTCCTAATTATCTCCCATATTTATCCTATACCTAGCTTTATTTTCTATAAACACTTACTTCTACTTTTCTATATATACCTATCTCTATCCTTATCCTATTTAAATCTAACTCTCTTCTTGACCCTCCAAGTCTTTCTTCTCACCATCCTAATACTCTTCATCCCTATCTCTCCCCCTTCTATATCTATACTTATCATCCCTATTATCTCACATAAAATAAACTTATCATCCCTATTATCCTGACTCTTAAATATTACTTCTTCTTTAGTCTCTACACATGTCTGTTTCTTATTTATTATTATTTTCTTTTCTGCCGACAAACCAAACGATACTACTTTACAATTATCGATTTTTCCCTCTATGGAAAATCCTATGTACCTTCTAGAATTTTTGTGTAATGGAATCCGCCAGAATGAATTCCTTAAATCTACTTTCTTAAAAACAAACTTGCCACTTAACCTCGTCAAAAATAATTCTGCCTTCACCTGCTCCCGATATGCTGCTGTTGCTTCTACCCCCACTAATTCTGCATGTTTTTGTACTAAAGCTTGAACCTCTACTCTCCTCTCCTCTGGACATCTTATTGTGTTGATCTGTTTAACCTCATCATCCTCTACCTCTACTACATTAATACTTAACCCCGTGTCATCCTCTGTGACTTCATAACTGCCCTTCCATGGCACTACCCTATCTTTAATCCTTACTACCTTCCTTTCCATATCTATCAAAACCCCTAACTTCATCATACAGTCAACACCTAAAATGCTCTGAAACTTCAGTCCAGGTACAATTACAAACTCCTGTTCACAGCTTAAATCTCCTATATCTATCCTAAGCACCACAACACTATTTACTACAGCAAACTTCTTTTTATTTGGAGCTACTAAATGGCTACGTTTTATAGGCATAATTCTATCACAAACCTTATCCCTAATTTTGCTGACGAATTCCTCCGATATTAAACTCGCCTCTGCCCCTGTATCAAGTAATACTTCTACATTATTTTCAAAAATTTCTAAATTAACAATTGGCAAACATAAATTTTCTACAGTTTCTGGCTCTACTTCCTCCTCAATTTTGAAAAATTCACGTGGATGTTCGTATACATTTACACAGAAATCTAGTGGTCTGTCACGTTCTAAAAATCCTGTCTCATCCTGTTTTCCGTGCTTGGTCCTGGTTGTCCTTCTACAACCTGTGCGTACGTCCTTCTCGTGTTAATATCCGTGTCCCTGTCTCTATTCGGCGTGCTGGTCACAGTCCTGTTTACTTCCGGTAAACTGTTCTGTCGCGTGTAACTAGGTCTTGGCGTCGGTCCCCTAGTCGCACTATTGCTCCTGTATTCCTGTCCTCGTCGTTCCCAATTCGGTCGAAAATTTCTGCTGTAGTCAGGCCGTCTCGGATAATTCGGTGTCCTGTTGTCAAACCTAACTGTGTTAACGTTTCGTTCTCGTATCTCTCTTGTCCGTCCTACACATACATCGTCATATCTCTGCAAATACTCTAAAAATGTCTCCCGTTCTGTGATGTTTTGTAAGGCCACGTGTTGTCTAATTTCCAGTTCAAAATGTCGTGATAGGTACTTAATAATCTGTCTGTCCGTCAATGGTGGATTCAGTTGTTTGGCCACACTGTACTTGCGGATGGCATATTGCTCCCTAGAACCTGCAAACTCTCCCTTAAATTTTCCTGTAATCAAGTCGTCCCTAATCTGATCCTGTTTGTGATCACTCCAGTAATGTTGTAAAATTTGTCTTCAAAGTCCTGATACGTGTCTATGTCCTGTCCTACCAAATTGTACCATGCTTCCGCGTTGTCCTTTAATAAAGCCTTTATCGTATTTAGTTTGGTCTGTTCGTCAAATAAATTTCCCACTAGATTTCTTACACTATTTATAAAAATTTGTGGATTTACCCTGTTATCGCCATAAAACTTCATGTGTTGGTCCAATGATACTCCACCTGTAGAAAATCTGGGACCATCCCCCGTTAAATTTGACATGTTGTATTTAATACTACTAACTTCGCGTTCTACCCTGCCTAACTGATCCCTACATGAGTCCGTCACTTCAGTCATTTTACGTTTAATCTTTCTTCACAAAAATGCGTACTTCGGACCTTAAATGTCCCATTTCCTGTCGAAGACCTGTAATATCACGTTCATTTTTTTCAACCCTATTTTCAACTTCCCCCATCTTTACGGTAAGACTATTTTTAAATTCTGAAACTTCTTGATTCGTCTTATCTATTTTCTGACTAATTTGTTCAAACTTACGATTCGATTCCTCACTCATTTCTCTAATCTCTTCTAACTTCCTGCTCGATTCTTCCCTAGCTCTATTAGATTCATCGCTTAGCTGTTCTAATTTTCTATTGGACTCCTCCATCGCTCTATTCGATTCTTCCCTAGCTCTATTAGATTCTTCACTCATCCTCTCTAACATTCTCAATATCATCTCGTTTCCTTGATCCCCTGATTCCGTCCTCGACTGATCTCTACTGCCTCCAGCATCTTCCATTTTAGAAATTTTCTCACACAATGCACTATCGTCACTTCCAATTTCCACTCCTTGACTCCTTAACCACTCTTTTCTCTGCATACGTTCTAATCACTCACACACACTCTAAAATACTCTTAAATTTATACACACAAAAACTCTCTCTCAGATCGCCAGTTTCCTGGAATAAAATCACAAAAATTTTATTTGGAACTCGTGCCCCACGTTGGGCGCCAAATTATGCTGTGAAACCTCCAAATCCGTGAACTACGCTTTTCGCCTCGGCTGCTCACCTAATTTTATAAATCTCCTCATTCATAAAAATTAAACACATTCCTACCACAAACATCACCGTTAACTCTATTTACATCAATATTCAGAATACATTAAATTTTCAAATTAAATTTCAGCATAAAATTCAGTTTTAAAAGGAATTTCAAAATTAATTTTATTATCACTTTAACGTGCATCCAGAATTCAAGTCCTTGTTGGATGCCTACTAATTAATACAACAATATAAACAGACCGGAGTCTGAGTACAAAGGAGCATCTACCACCCTTTACGTTAATTAACCAGGTTTGTCTAATTGAGCTCAAAGACATACCCAAAGTTTTATCATATTCCCGAACATCAAAACAAAATACCCTTTTACTTAAACAAGCAAATTTCATCTTAAAATTAAACTTTTATGGTTAGAACAATTTCACTAATGTCCATTTAAAGTAAATCAATTATAAAGTCATTCAATACACACAAAATGTCAAACAAAATAGTATAATTTACCTGAAGGTTACTGTCCTCGTCGTTTCAAGGTATCGTTTCTTTAGTTAATCACACCATTCAACAGGATTATAATTACGGCTTCTGATTCTCTACGCTTTTAAAATTTTCTCCATCACCAGTTGTTTCTGGGCTTTTCCGGAACTCATCTATGTATATCTGACCCTTGTTTCGTGGATCCAGACACGTATTTGAACCATTTAATTATTAACACCCCGAAAATAGCAAATAACTTCATGCTTCTGTCACCAATATACGCCAAAACTGCCTACTTTTGTGTATACATTCGTCGTTGTAAATTTTGCTAATTGGTACAGTGAAACTAAATTTTATTACCTTGTATCTAAGTGCACTGAAGTACATTCATGTTAACACGTAAATAACAAGCTATTTTGAATCACTAAAATATACTAGCAAACTTTAAATTATTTAATCAAACTAAAATGCACGGTTTAACATTTTCAATCAAGTCGCGTATGTACGAGCTTTTAACGCATCGAATCGTCAAAAGTCTCAGAGTCTAAGAGGGCTTGTTTATATTCATCTCGGTATATATAGCAAAAAGCCTGTCTGTCGGTCGGTTCCCCAAAACGGGTAATTCAAAAGAATTCCTCATTCTATGTTCCCACTCTGTTGCTCGCACGTCGATTTTTACGAATTTTCACTCGCCCCATTCAAATCTCAGAAAATTTTCACACGGCACGCAAGCATGTCCGAGAAAAACTAATTGATTTTGTACAGAAATTGTTGTTCTACCTCTGATATTTGCATCCTATTTTTAACCAATTGTGACCCCCGTGACATTGCTTAAATCCCACCTTCTACAATATGTGTCTTTGCTTGACGCATTTTCTCTTTCCTTCTCTACCGTGTTCTTATTGGTGCAACTTGATATTCTTTATTATCGATTATTTTAGTCCACATGGAGTGTGAAATAACCAGCTTTAGCAATTCTCGTAACTATTATGCGACGTTTTCCCCAAGATTCTTTGAAACATTAATTATCTGCAAAATTTACGCCGAATGTGATATTTAAACGCAGGTGTTCAAAATAATATTAATTCTCAGAGCTTTATTCCGTGGTATTTTAATCTTGGGTTTTTACAAGTTTCTATAGGTATTATATGTTATTAACGGTTTAATTAAATCCAATTAAAATTGATTTCTATCCTTTTCATTTTTAGCGAATACAACTTAAATATTAATTATTATAGGTACACTTTGTTTTACTACCGGTTACTTAAATAGAGTTAATTAAGATAAATTTTGCACGTAATTTTTCTTTGTTTAGAAATAATTACATTACACGCAGAGCTTTTCAATACTGCTTCTTTTGATATAAAGCGTCTTATAAATAATTTAAATTTCTTATTTTTACTGAAACAACCGAGTTTATTTATGCTTCATGGTTTTAATAACGCGTTTTTTTTAATGAAAGTCCTTATACACGGTGATTAAAATTATTTGATGTGATTATTTAATTTTCTACCCTGGTCTAAATATGAGTAATATATATAAAGTAAGATGTATCTGTAAACAAACTCTTATGAAAATAATAAGAGCCATTGACAAATACAAATCGGGCTGGTAGTTATATAGCCATTAACAAAACATAAGCTTTATTACTTCATAGGGGAGGAAACATCCACTGACCAATGGTTTCGGCTAGTTAGCCTCATCAGAGTGGAATAGTTCCCAAAAACCCTATAAAGTAATCGAAGCTATTATAATGATATAATTTCGAAACAATCACTGTACTATGGCAAAAGTAAATAAAACCGCCATCAGGTGATAAAAACCAAAACTACTAAAGTGTGGAAGTACAGAATTGAACCGAAACTACATAATAAATTTTATAAATGACTATAAAAGTACGTCTGGCCTTTGAGATTTGCGGAATGTTACAGCAAAATTTATTTGCATACGTAACAAACCTTCTCGTGGCGACACCCGGGTTCATGCCCCAAAGGCAATTCAAATGAACCAAGACAAGTTATTTGCAGCCCGCAATAAGAAAATTGTATAAAAAGTAAGATGTATCTATAAACAAACTCTTATGAAAATAATAAGAGCCATTGACAAATACAAATCGGGCTGGTAGTTATATAGCCATTAACAAAACATAAGCTTTATTACTTCATAGGGGAGGAAACATCCACTGACCAATGGTTTCGGCTAGTTAGCCTCATCAAAGTGGAATAGTCTCCAAGAACCCTATGAAGTAATCGAAGCTATTATATTGATATAATTTCAAAACAATCACTGTACTATGGCAAAAGTAAATAAAACCGCCATCAGGTGATAAAAACCAACACTACTAAAGTGTGGAAGTACAGAATTGAACCGAAACTACATAATAAATTTTATAAATGACTATAAAAGTACGTCTGGCCTTTGAGATTTTGCGGAATGTAACAGCAAAATTTATTTGCATACGTAACAAACCTTCTCGTGGCGACACCCGTGTTCATGCCCCAAAGGCAATTCAAATGAACAAAGACAAGTTATTTGCAGTCCGCAATAAGAAAATTGTATAAAAAGTAAGATGTATCTATAAACAAACTCTTATGAAAATAATAAGAGCCATTGACAAATACAAATCGGGCTGGTAGTTATATAGCCATTAACAAAACATAAGCTTTATTACTTCATAGGGAGGAAACATCCACTGACCAATGGTTTCGGCTAGTTAGCCTCATCAGAGTGAAATAGTTCCCAAGAACCCTATAAAGTAATCGAAGCTATTATAATGATATAATTTCGAAACAATCACTGTACTATGGCAAAAGTAAATAAAACCGCCATCAGGTGATAAAAACCAACACTACTAAAGTGTGGAAGTACAGAATTGAACCGAAACTACATAATAAATTTTATAAATGACTATAAAAGTACGTCTGGCCTTTGAGATTTTGCGGAATGTTACAGCAAAATTTATTTGCATACGTAACAAACCTTCTTGTGGCGACACCCGGGTTCATGCCCCAAAGGCAATTCAAATGAACAAAGACAAGTTATTTGCAGTCCGCAATAAGAAAATTGTATAAAAAGTAAGATGTATCTGTAAACAAACTCTTATGAAAATAATAAGAGCCATTGACAAATACAAATCGGGCTGGTAGTTATATAGCCATTAACAAAACATAAGCTTTATTACTTCATAGGGGAGGAAACAAATCTCAAAAGCCAGACGTACTTTTATAGTCATTTATAAAATTTATTATGTAGTTTCGGTTCAATTCTGTACTTCCACACTTTAGTAGTGTTGGTTTTTAACACCTGATGGCGGTTTTATTTACTTTTGCCATAGTACAGTGATTGTTTTGGAAATTATATCATTATAATAGCTTCGATTACTTCATAGGGTTCTTGGGAACTATTCCACTCTGATAAGGCTAACTAGCCGAAACCATTGGTCAGTGGATGTTTCCTCCCCTATGAAGTAATAAAGCTTATGTTTTGTTAATGGCTATATAACTACCAGCCCGATTTGTATTTGTCAATGGCTCTTATTATTTTCATAAGAGTTTGTTTACAGATACATCTTACTTTTTATACAATTTTCTTATTGCGGACTGCAAATAACTTGTCTTTGTTCATTTGAATTGCCTTTGGGGCATGAACCCGGGTGTCGCCACGAGAAGGTTTGTTACGTATGCAAATAAATTTTGCTGTAACATTCCGCAAATCTCAAAGGCCAGACGTACTTTTATAGTCATTTATAAAATTTATTATGTAGTTTCGGTTCAATTCTGTACTTCCACACTTTAGTAGTGTTGGTTTTTATCACCTGATGGCGGTTTTATTTACTTTTGCCATAGTACAGTGATTGTTTCGAAATTATATCATTATAATATATATATATATATATATATATATATATATATATATATTTTGCTGTGATATCGCCGCACTCGCCCTATAACCGATTTTAAACATTTTTACTAATAAAGTGATTACGTAATAGCGGTAGTCGATACATGAAATTACTTTTGTGAGGAAGTTTATAATCTTACGAGCACTGTATATACAAATTTCAAATGTATTACTGCTTTCTGGATTCAGTTCTTTGCGTATTTTGTAAGTCATAATTCTGCGTCAAAAAGTACTAACAGAATAAGTGCACTTTCCATAAATTCAAGTCCACCGTCCCTGATTTTTAATTTTATTTTTTTGTAATAATTATATCCTAACTGCCGGATTGGAATGGGAACCAAACAACGTAATCATCGATTTATTAGAATTTATAATCAGCCAAGGCTATGCTGCTGAATCAGCAACCGATTTCATTCTATGTTTGTTGCTGACGGGTTAAATCTATACTATTGATGATAAATGAACAATTTAACTGGATGTCGTCCGCATACACGTGATTCTAACAATATTTTACACTCTTCACAGTAAAGGAACAATAGCTAGAGAAAGGTGATGGATTTAATATTAATACCGAGAGTACCCTACAGGTTATGGACCATTTGCTTCCTCTTAGACGAATAACTACAAAAGCAAAATAAGGTAGCATTAGTTCGTAACTCAGTGTTTCTAATATTTTAGAAAAATCTACAAAAATTCACAATTCCAGTTCACGTTGATCAAGCGCAGTATAAATTCTGTTAGCTACTTGTAGAAGTACAGTTTCAGATCTATATAACTTAAAAGCCAAAATAAATAACTTTTTTTGCATAATTTTTGGAGGTATTGACAATATGCTAATAGTCTAAATACCATTATAAGAATTAAGTTGGTTAGTTTTTGGTATTGAAATTACCATCACTGTTTTCCACAGTTCCGCATAAAGACTATTTTCAATAAAGTAATAAGCAATGTGTGTAATATTTGGAGCAGTACTAGAAAGGCAGATTTTAATCAAGTTCAATATAATTTCATCACATCACGCAAAATTAGAATCTCAGAAATTACAATTTTTTAATACCTCATCGTCTTCTACAAATGGGAATTCTAAAGTAGCATTAACCGTGTTTAGCGTGCAACTTGCATAATGAGTAACTAGATTAAGGCAAGGTTTTTTATTTCTAAGAGACGATGATAAAGGCGTTTATATCGTTATGGATGCTTATGCAATTTCTTAATAGCGCTGATATTTTGGTTTGCATGTGATTGAGAATATGATTTTTTTTCTTCCGCTAATCGTTAGAGTTCAGCCTCTTGTTCCTCAGATGCTAAAGAAATCCTCGTTGCATACAAGTTTGGCCGTAATTTAATAAAATGGGTCGTGATGCGTCCGTAAGTAGATCGATAAAGTATTTTAGCGAGCAGCTTTGTATAAATATTAGCAATCGATAAATTGCGGTAATCGGAACCCATTTGCAAGAGCTTGGTTAAGATTTCTGTAGTGTAGCCATTAACTTAGTGCTTTGAGGTTTTGACGCAGATGGTCTTTAACTTCTCGCATCAATAAACTACAAGCACAAGAGTATGTCTTTATGTTAATCATGAATATTTTCGGAGTACCTTAGATTTACCTCCAAGATCAAACTTTCTGAAGCATTATAACAAACTGATGTCACATCGATGTCGGTACACGTTCATTCCAAGCCGGTTTGAAACTATCATACGTTCGTATATACTTACTGTTTGCAGAAACACGACCTTTATAAACAATAGCTGATCTATGTCTGTTCAATAGCACAAGATTCTGTGCAGATAATTTTTCTGAATAATCATAATAAAGCTCCAAACTCGAAAGCTCCCATTAATTAATTTTTCTCTACCATTTCTATTTGCAGAATTTGCCAGACACGTTGTTCAACGAATCGCACAAGTTTTAATTTACCTTTATTCACAAAGGGTATACAAAATAACCCCTGTTCTCTCAATTAATGAATAATCTATTACTATTTTGCAAGCGGACCATCAAATAACCATCACCACGTTTGCGTCACTGCGTCGCGAAACTCGTTTTCATTTTTTAACAGAACGATATTCTAATTTGCAGGAACTGAAAATAATGAAACTTAGAAAACGCTTTAATTACTTTCACTGTTAAACAAGGCAATTATTTTCGCACGTGTAGAAATGTTTTGGTTAGTTATAGTGGTCTGGGAAGAATTTTGTGTTATTTTTCAATACACAAGATTTGTTCATGTTAAACTTTGTTAACCTGAAGTGCTAAACTTTCTTCTTTTCAAACAAAATATCTGAAATGCCGGAGGATAAAATTACAAATATACTGAGTAGTAGTCACAAAATCACCTAGTTATTAATTGTTACATGCGTGTTCTATGCAAAAGCCAAGTTATGGCGGCGCTCAACCAATATGCATCTACAGGAACGTGTTTCTTTCAAAAAACCTTAAAGTTTTTTCATCCGAGAATTTGAAATAATAAAAGAAAATTTAAGGTATTGATAGAAATGTTTAAAGTTAGCAATACAAATGAATAGATTATTCTGATGGTGTATAATATCTCAGTGTCATTTAGACGAAATTTTGACTATATTTTCTAACGTTCTGTAAAAGTAAAAGTTAGTTTGGGCCAATTATTCAAACTGCTTTTGATGACGCGCGAGTTACATATACCCCAAATTGATCTATATGTATATTTAAATGAAACTATTAAGCCTTAAAAAATAGATTGTTACATTGTATAATTGAAGGACATATTATAAAAGGTTAATGGAAGTTCATTAATCAGACATGAGAAAGGAAGCAACTACTTTGTATTCCAGGCGTAACATGATACTGCACGTGCAGGTCACAATAGACTATAAGAAACCAATTGTTAGAATTAAGATTATTAAAAAGTAATACATTGTATTGTATCAAGAAATAACAGACATGAGATCTGCATTTCCCTCAAGTGACGTAAGGGCAGGGATTGTATAAATACCCTCAAGAACCCAAGTTGGCCAGTCAGTCTCGAATTTCTTAACCTTAGCATTGTTGGTTGTTCAGCTACTCATTAGTAAGTAGTAATTATTAAACTTTGATTATTGTTAACTAAGACTTTAATGAATATAACGTCCCAGTTGTAAAAATCATTATTGTAATTATTATAAAAATAAATTTGATAGAAGTGTCTTTTGGAAGAAGCCTTTTTAAAAGAGAAGCTCCAAGAGGCCCAAAACCTATCTCGCGTCAATATATAAACGTATTAGAGCGTTACGTAGCAGAGACTAATATCTTTCTATTTGTTTTGTATTATCGCAAACCATAATATTTTATTGCATTGAACGAGCCCTACTTAATAGACTAATTATAAGTATTTACCATTAAGTAATATTGTTGAAGCGACATTATAGGGCTTAGCTTTGGCTTATATATTGATGATTGAGACACAAGAATGGTAACTGAATGTTAGTGGGCATGCAAGTGCACAGCCTTCCCATCCAGTTTATATATTGAAGTTCATCCAGTGGAAGAAGTTAAGTGTTTGCTTACAGTTTAAACATTTCTCTAGAAAATCGTAGCTTGGGCTTTTGTTTTGAGAAAAATAGAGTGCCATAGACTACGAAATTACAAGTTAGATTTTTTAGCTTTAAATACATCATCTGCTATTTATTTTATGTGACACGAAAAGTATTTAGTTGTATGCAAATTTATAATTGCATGTCAAATCTAGGGAGACAAATTAGATGAGTATTGAATCCTTTTATGAAGAATTAATTCCTGACTGTGTACACGAAATTTTCAATAAAATCCAAAAAGAGAGTATGCTCGTGTAAAATAATATAATATTTAAAAAATCTTTATAAAAATTACAGTCTTTATTGATGTGATATTAGTATAATAAGTAAAATGTCCTATATTTAATGTAATAGTTTGAAGGATTATATATTTCTAAGTTGACATGTCACCGAAGATGGCTAACGCCGAACGCACTCTGCTGTAATTTTTATAAAGATTTTTTAAATATTATATTATTTTACACGAGAATACTCTCTTTTGAATTCTATTGGATACATTTATACTCTATTTGCAGATGCTTAAATATTAGTTGTTTGTACTGTTAAAATTCTGACATATTTGCGTCATTTAGGCATAATGGATCCACTCATCTGCAGGACAGCTTTAGATTCACATTCCATGAAAACGGGAAAATCACGCACTATCTTTGGACATCATAACTTATCGAAATTGACGGATTATAATGGAACAGAGCTTTTTGTCTTCAGTTGTTCGAAAACAAACAGCAAAACGGAGTCACGCAACCATCGCCATAAAGATACAGTTGAAAATTGGGTTGAAAATGGCTGTATCTAAAAGTCAAAGATTGTTAGAAAAACAAGTCTCCAAACGCGAGTGTAGACGCTAAATTAAAATTACAGTTACCGGTGGAAGTACCTTTGTGTTGGAAGCTTTAATTTAATGCTAAGTTGGAATGCTGATTTAACTGCAACCCTTTCCCAGCACTTAGGATCGTTTGTGGCTTTGTACAGAACCAATAAACTTGTATGATACTAAAGTTTGCTTTTCATCTGCTACATATTTCATGCTGTTGTATATCTAATAATTGCGATAATACAAATGGAAAAAGCTTATTATTGTTAAGAGGACTTTAACTTAATGCAGGCTTGGTTAAAGCGCAGTCTAAACCATGAATTCTTGTATGGAAAAGCACCACCACATAATTTTCATGACCCAGTTAATTTGGTTGGATTTTTATAATTGATAAATTTAAGATTTTCTTTACTTTCAGAAATACGCATATTTGGTCAATTAGGTACAGAGTTTGTTTGTTTTTGTTTGTTATTTACTGCGATATTCACATTTGATAAATATACGTAAGGTGAACAAAAGTTAGAGTTTTTTTATTAATTACGGTTATTTTAAATTCGTAGAAGGTAGCAAACCGCGTACGCAAAGCTATATCAATATATATTTTAGTTAGAACAAATATATTGTCTCTCAAAACACTAGCTTTTCGGACAGGCGTTATTCAGGTAGGTTGAAAACCAAAGGCTTTATTAGACCTCGAGTTGATGAACCTCTTAAAGTAGGTGTAAAGGTATTTGATAAAAGTGTTACAATTTGTATCCTCCTAAAGAGACTAGCATTTGCTTTTATAGAACCCACTTCTTACCATTAACTGCTAGTTGGTACACTATTGTTCATACGTCACTTCGCTTCTGTGAAATTAATTAATTTAGACACTTATCGTCAATTAAACACGTAACAAATACCTTCTAATAGACTTTTAAAAAACGGTTTACGTTAAGGCTAGTACGCAGTTCTTCTTGAAGATCAAGATAGCATCCTTGCTTGTCTTGCACGAGGAAAAATATTATCGTTCTTTATTTACACTTCTGCAACTAGTCAAGCCACAGGTTTGCTTTCTATGCTAACATAAGCTTATTCAGCTTGTGTTTAGCATAGCTCAAAAATTTCTATTAACTGTATAATAGTCTATATTCACAACTAAATCTACCACAACTCCTAAAGCAGTAGAATCTTCCTAAACTAGGTTTTACAAGGTACCTTGGTAAACCTCAAGAAGTTCTACTTCGCGTGACATTTGTAGCTATAGCATGAAAAAGATTTGAGCCGTTAAATTTCGTCACAGAACCTATATGGCTACACTTTTATGACACCATGAACAACAGAATTTCAATAATACGGCACGTTATTTTAATGTAAACAGTTTATCACTTACGTTTATAATTTTTTAACCTTATACTCCCTTTTTACAAAAAACCTATATCAGTTTTACCGTTAGAACGTAATTTGGGGAAGTGTGGAATGAAAACCCAGGAAAAACTTGAAATGCTACCTAGATATTGTGGGCATTTGATTTTCATTTGTTATTTTTTTTAGTAATGGAATCCATTGTTTACTGAAAGTCACGGATTTGTTTGCTACGCAGTTATTTTTACGTAGGGTTATATAAACAGCTTCTTTGATTTTGTGTTTTTGGTGGTTTTCTTCTTTGTCGATAATTTTTGCGTCCTCCTATTTTATTTTATGGCTGGAGTCTTATGCATGTTGGCAAATCACGGATTTTTCAAATTTTCTATTTTTTATATATGATTTATGTTCTTTTAATCGAACTTCAAATGGTCTGGAACTTTCCCCTATATAAAACTTGTTACATTCGCACGGTATTTTGTAGATGCAGTTTTTGAACTTTGTATTGCGTTTTTGGGTTTTGTTTTTGTTAATTGTGCTCTTAGTGTATTGTTGGTTCTAAATACTGTTTTAATGCTGAATTTGTTTCCTATCTGTTACGTTATCTGTTGGATGACTAATTAATGGATCGACAATACATTTTATATTATTTTATTCAATGATTCTTTTAGATACATAAATTAGTTGTAGTGCCCTTATTGCCTGCCATTCACGTCTCCATACACTCTGGTCGTGTCTCGCCTACCAGTATACTAAACATTATGACATCTTCCCCTTTTCGGAGAATAAAATTTACATTCAGTCGCTATTCTAAATAAACAAAGTATTAGTTTAAACATAATCCTTTAAGTATAAAGGTTTCTTAATGCTTCGTCCAAAACGCGAACAATGTCTTCTATCAACTATATTTTCTTCTTTCACTAGTTGGCGATCACTATCTCCGATATCACTTCTATTTGCGACATCACTACTTACCCTTTCTTCATTTACAACATGTGGTTTACTATTAACATTACTAGTAGAATTCATCATATAGTGGTCTAAAATTTCGTCATATTCGTTATCAGGTAAGTACTGAAAATTGTCTCGATTAATTTTTTTTAAAAATCTCCTATTGCGAATAAACAACTTATTATTTTTAAGTAATTTGACTAAATATGATCGAGGTCTATAAGGATCAACTTTAATAACCTGTGCGGGTTCCCAGATCTTATCAAACTGGACCATTACAAAATCATCAACTTCAAGATCAGGTAGCTCGTTCATCATAATATTTTTTATGTCTATTCTGATTATTTCTAAAAATTTTTGTATAATAATTCTTTATTGGTTTCAATAAACTTTCTTTTACAGGTACATGACCTTTAATTTTTCGATTAAACAATAGTTCAGCTGGTGAAGGAATGTTGTGACTTATTGGAGTATTTCTATATTCTAATAATGTTAAATAAAGATCTTTATTATCATGACATGATTTTTTCATTATTTTCTTTATAGTTTGAATATGTCTCTCTATAAAACCATTTGATTGAGAATAAGTAGGTGAACTAGTTTTATGTATGATTTCCCATTCTTTCAAGAATTGTTGAATTGCAACATTAGCAAATTGCGGACCGTTGTCTGTATATGGAATTTCGGGTTTCCCATGAATTGCAAAAATTGATTTTATAGCATCTATAACTTTAATATGTGTAGTATTATTTTCTAAACAACGAATTTCTGGAAATTTTGAATAGCTGTCTACAACAATTAAATATTGCTTACCAATTAAATAAAAGAAATCTGCTGCAGCAGTATGCCAAGGGCGACAAGGCACATCGTGATTTATTAAAGGCTCTTTTGCATTAGCGTTTTGATATTTTAAACATGTTGGACAATTTTTTATAACATCTGTAAGTTCTTTATACATAAAAGGCCAATAAACTAGATCTCTAGCACGTAACGATGTTTTATCAATTCCCATGTGATTATAATGCAACCTGTTAATTATTTCCGGTCTCATTTTCTTTGGTATTACCATCTGATTACCTTTAAATATTACACCATTCTGCTCTTACATTCCAGTACAATGAAGCATACTGGCTTACTTTACTTTTTTGTACTGGCCACCCATTTTTGACATAGTTCAGTACTTCATTTAATTCGTTATCACTTTTGGTTTGTATTTTAAGCATGTCATATTTTTGAGGACTTATACTATTATATTCAATAAGATTAACTTGTGTTTCAATATCGTTTTCAATTATGTCAACATTTGTATCATTATAGCTAGCACGAGATAAAGTATCTGCACAATAAAGTAAAACGCCTGGCTTATATTTAACTTGAAAATCATAATTTTGTAAAGTTATTCGTAATCTTTGCAATCGAAGAGAACATTTATTAAGTGGCTTTTTGAATATCATTTCTAACGGTTTATGATCAGTTTCGACAAGAAATTGTTTACCATATAAAAATTGGTGAAACCTTTGACAACCTAAAACTATCCCTAGCATTTCTTTTTCTATTTGAGCATAGTTAAGTTGTGTTTCCGTTAAACTTTTTGAAGCGTATGCGACTGGAGCTGTATTTTGAAGAATAACTGCTCCAAGCCCATCCTTAGAACTGTCTACTGAAATAACCATAGGTTTGCTTTCATCGTAATATTGTAACACTGGTCTGTTCATTAATAATTCTTTTAAATGATCAAATTCTCTTTGACGAACTTGATTCCAATCCCATAACACATCTTTTTTTAATAATTTTCTCAGATTAACAGTTAACTGTGACAAATTAGGTATAAACTTAGCAACGTAAGTTATCATTCCCAAAAATCTACTTAAATCTTTAGAATTTTTTGGCACTTCAATTTGCTTTATTGCTTCAACTTTATCAGTATCCACTACTATACCTTTATCAGTTAGTATATGACCTACATACTTAACTTCATTTTGTCTAAACTTACATTTATTTTTATTAAATTTAACACCTTTTTCTTTTGCCCGTACAAGAACTTTCTCTAATATTTCATCATGTTCGTCTAAGTTTTTTGCATGAATCACTACATCATCAATATAAATCATAACACTTTGAATTCCTTCAAAAATTTCTGAAAACGTTCTATGAAATATTTCGGCTGCATTTTTTAACCCATAAGGTAATCGTAAAAATTTAAACCTACCATAAGGCGAAGCGAATGTAGTTAGTTTAGACGATTCGTCTGATAGCTCTAATTGCCAAAACCCTTTATTAGCATCTAACGTTGTAAACCATTTTGATCCACACATATCCCTTGTAATTTCATCAAAAGTGGGAAGTTTATAATGCTCCCTCATCAGCGCTTCATTTAAATATAAGGGATCAAGACAAATTCTTATATTATTGTCAGACTTTTTAACAAGTACTATTGGATTAACAAATTCTGTGGTCTCTATCACCTTTGTAATAATTTTGTCTGACAACATTCTATCTAATTCTATTTTAAGTTTGTTCATTAGCTGAAATGGTACCCAACGACATGGAACAATTTGTGGTTGATAGCCCTGTTTAAGTTTAAATTCTATCGGATTATTAGAAATTTTTCCAATACCTGTAAACAAATCTTTATATTTTAACAATATTTCCTGACTATTTTGAATATTATATACATTTCTTTTGATAAGATTTAGGTCCTGCACAGCTTTCACGCCCAAAATCGGCGCTGCATTATAATCAGTTTTTATTATAACAAATTTCAGTAACCTACTTGTATCATTATTATTACAGGTTACATTTAAATTACAAGAACCAAGTACTTCCAATTTTTGACCACCATAATTAGTTAAACAAGTATTGACTACATCTAAATTATTTAGCTGTAAACGCTCATAAACATTTTGTGGTATGACGTTAACTTGCGCACCCGTGTCAAGTTTAAATTTAACAAATTTATTACATTCTTTAATAAAAAGAGTTGTGTACCAATCATCTACTCCATTATTTATCATATTAATCTGAATAGTCCCTAACACATAATCATTGTTAGTATCTACTCTACTATTATTAGCTACTGATAATGTTGCATTTTCTGGCGTATCAACTACTGCATGTACGTTAGAATTAATTTTACGCCTACACATTGATGCAAAATGATTAAATTTAAAACATTTTTTGCATAATTTACCTATAGTTGGACATTTTCTAGCAAAATGCTTCATTCCACATCGGCTACAACCTCTTGGTGAATTAGTTGACTCAAATTGCTTGTGTTCAACCTGGTTAATTCCACCCCAAGCACCTTCAGTATGAATACCTGATTTGTCTGCAGTTTTCTTCTAAACACTTTCACCGTTTCTACCATAATATCGACCCATATTACCTTGGTAACGTTGAAAATTAGTTTTTTTAACTGTACCAACCTCAAGTGATTTCGCTTTGTCTGCCAAATCTTTTATTGCTGCTCAGTTTGTTTTGCTGCTCTATAAATTTCTATTGCTTTATTTAAATCTAAAGCATGTTCTCTTAACAAACGATCTTTAATCTTTGGATTATATACTCCACTCACAATTCTATCTTTAATTAATCTTTCTTTGAAATTATCAAAATCACAATTACCTGCCAATCTCTTTAAATCGTTTAAATAATTGTCGAATGACTCCTCCGGTAGCTGAGTTCTAGCATTAAATTTATGAGTTTCAATACTTACGTTTGACTTAGGTATAAAATGTTGCTCTAGTTTTTGTATAATCTTCATGGGATCCTTTTTATCATCCTCTGATAAATCTAATGTTTCGTAGACTTCATATGCTTGCTCACCTATGCAATGCAACAAAACCGCTATCTGGACATTATTGGATTTTTCTTTACAGCCTGTGGCTACTGAATATAATTCAAAATTATTTTTAAATTTCCTCCAATTCGCACCCAAATCACTTTCCATTAGCATTGGTTTTGGTTGTTTTAGAAATTCCATTTTATTTTTACCACGTGGTTATAACCTCACATATATGATTATTCACTTTACTATTTTTGCACGTAAATTCTTTCAAATAGAAGACTGCGCCATGTTACGTTACCTGTTGGATGACTAATTAATGGATCGACAATACATTTTATATTATTTTATTCAATGATTCTTTTAGATACATAAATTAGTTGCAGTGCCCTTATTGCCTGCCATTCACGTCACCTTACACTCTGGTCGTGTATCGCCTACCAGTATACTAAACATTATGACACTATCCTTTGGATTTTTTGGAGAATCTTTTTATGTATGGCATGGAGAACATTTTTTGGTGGGTATCGTTGTTTTTGTTTTCTTGTTCTTTATTTTTTGGAACTTCATTCATTTCTTTTTCTGTTATTCTTTTAGAATGCTTTTTTCTATTAATATACATCTGACAACGATCCTAGGTCGTGGATCGAAATGTAAATAAAGATGATTTTAAAAACTATGAGTAGTTTAATTCTCTAAGAAGATTAAAAGAAATGCTGAACAAACCACAACAAACATACAGGGAGTATTTACAAGTATAGATTATGTTTGGAGCTAGTTCTTTAAATTAAACGGATATCGGGTTTGTTATATACAAAGTTTGGCATACAGTTTTCTCTTCTTCGAAAGAAGCTTCTTACTAGCACTGATAGTTCTAGTTCTGAGAGCAGCAAATAAATATACAAATTTGCCATAAATTATACATTATAGCTGGGTTATGTAATACGTTTAAATACTTGCTACAATGAAACAAACGCACCGCTTATAGTAAAGACTTATATCTATCCAAAATTAAAATAAATTTCTAAACTGTATTGCTGTTGTATTTTAGTCAGGTAAGTATATCGCCGCAGATACCAGTTTTATACTGACGTAACCAGTTAACAATCAATTAATTGAAAATCTGAGTAACTTTTTAAGAATAACTGTTGCATATCGTAAACGTAATTTAGTTAAACCTTGGCGTAGCTTTGGCTTACCACAATTTTGGCGCAACTTGTGTACCTCGATTTACTACTGGAACTAAATTAAAGTGGTACTCCACTAGCTAATGTTTGGTATAAATTTAGGGAAATGCTGCATACAGAGCATTTTATCCTTAGCTGTGAAGTTTAGTTATGCAAAGATGCTAGTTTGCTAATTAGTTATACACCCTAAGGAGTTGGATGTGCGAATACGTTAATAAAATTCTAATTAATTTTAAGGGTTGGTTTAGCAGGGCGCTTTCTGAAGCACAAGACCCCTTGAGAGATACGAATGGAAGCCTTGAGGCATTGCAGCGAGAGTTAACATTAATTAATATGCCATATTTAGCTTCCCAGTACCATAGCCTTGCTGGTAATTTAGAGCGGATTGAAGCTGTAACATGAATTAAATTAAATTTGTCTATTTTATCTAGTGTGATAGTGCGGCATCGCCTTTTATTCAATATACACAGAAAATCAAACGTCAGTTAAACACAGGTAGAAAGTTGTTTAAGTGTGATTCAATGACAGCTATAAGCTGCAGTAAACAAGCAAACTAATGTAGAATAGTGCTTTTACACTCGTATGGACCCATTGCACCCACGCCCGACTAGCATCGTTTTAGTAAATCACGCAAAGACAGTGTTAAGATAACCGCTTTATGATAACATAATGAGCATACACTGAAAACGCATTCCTGTAAAATATCTAAGGAAGGCTAATATTTTTATCATATATGAGCTTTATTGGTATCAATTTGCTAGGGAAGGTAAATACAATACTTTTTATAATAACTCATCATGTAAGATGTGATTAATCTTTTATAATATATCCTGCTTGTGTGAATTTATTGAAGCATGTGATGAATGATTAAAATAAAATATTAATCACTGAGAAAGAGTTTTCGTTTTCCGCCAGCTGACTTCAAATACGTTGATATATATATATATATATATATATATATATATATATATATATATATCACTTTTTATTTTCATTAATTTAAGACTCATTAAACTAACTTCTCGATTAAATTATATCTTTGGCTATGGAAAAAGGCAGTTGAGCCGGATCTCCTCCGTGCCGACTGTTGTTAAAACCTGCGATATTAGGTGAAACGATACGAAGACACAAATTGTGAGCTAGGTGATGCTGTACTTCCCATACGGTGTCTGTATTAAATGTTACAACTTTGCTACTCCTGTCCTGATGAGCCCCAATTAGGGCGAAACGCGTCGACAGGATGCCCTCGTGCCTGAATTTGAGTCACTTGCCATTAATTCTTTTTTATTTTTCATTAATTTAAGACTCATTAAACTAACTTCTCGATTAAATTATATCTTTGGCTATGGAAAAAGGCAGTTGAGCCGGATCTCCTCCGTGCCGACTGTTGTTAAAACCTGCGATATTAGGTGAAACGATACGAAGACACAAATTGTGAGCTAGGTGATGCTGTACTTCCCATACGGTGTCTGTATTAAATGTTACAACTTTGCTACTCCTGTCCTGATGAGCCCCAATTAGGGCGAAACGCGTCGACAGGATGCCCTCGTGCCTGAATTTGAGTCACTTGCCATTAATTCTTTTTTATTTTATATATATATATATATATATATATATATATATATATAGATATATAGAAGGAGTGATATGAAAATGGTTTCGCGTTGGGAGCGTCGCTGAAAGGGTGCTGTGAAAAGATACTTCTAGTTTGAAAACTTGAAATTATTCACTTACCTTACTTTTTCACTTTGCCTGGATAGCTAAACGAAATTTACATAGTTTTTAAAATGAAATAAAACGCAGCAATATCACAAAGCGTTTATACAATATGAAACATCTTCTTTCATACAAAAGCATTACAATATCGTTCTTTTCAAACAATTTCTAAGAAGACTTGTTCACAAACAAAAATATTGTTGCTTAACTTATTTTACATTTACAGAATTAAACTAATTCCTTTGAGGATCGTTTACCTGGTTATAAATTATTTCCACGCTGTTAGAATTTGTTTTGGCAAAAAAACATTTATGACACATAATCTATTAAAGGTCAGAGTATATCGAACTCTGAACACAAACTCCTGGTAAAAAAATTCCTCACACAAGAAAAAAATTATTACGATTATCTTAAATTAGATCTAAATACTCTAATGTCAGTTAAAGATAAATTTAAGGGTGATACTTACAGAATCCACAGAACGCTTCTCGTAATTAAAAATTATCTTATTTTAAATTGATCTCCAAATCGGCTTACAAGTTTTCCAAATTAATATTTTTAACAGCAATTAGCAAAGTACATTTTTCTGCTAAACCTTCTTTTCAGTTATGTAATACATCTTTAAAAATAGCTTTATATTGAAAAATTTTTTGCCTTTTCTTCGTAATTATTTATTCCATTTTTATATGTAATTTGCGTAGAAAAACATCACCTCAATATTCATTGCAACCTCGCAACTATGTTTTATGGCATATTTCTGTAAAGCAACGGCTAGCGTTAGAAAATAACATTTATTGATCTACTTTAAGCGTAGACTGCATCGGATCAAATATAATGAACGGATTTCCTTGAAACGATAAGCACTTTTTTATATACAAATTGTTTTTTTTTCCAAAATTTCACCAGTATAATCTCGAACATTATGATGTAAGGTTTTCAGAATGCCCAATTAGCGTATAATATTTCGACATTTTGTTACCTGCTTATCAGTTCTAGGTGTCTGTGACGCGTTCTTTGTCCTTGTTTCTCATATGCTATTATTGCGGCGTCACATACAAATGCAAAAGGTAATCGATTGTTCCAGGGATTTTGAAAGTATTTTTTGATGTTCAAGCTGCTTCTTGAAAAAAAAATGTTTATTTAATGGGTTTATACGTAGTTTTAAATACTGATAACTCATATTCTAGAAAGTTTTTATTTCGAATCAATTGCTACAATCCACGGGTTAATTAATTTACTTTGATTGCTTTTTAATGCAAAAAGGTTACGTTTTATAGTAAATACACAAAATTATATATATTGATGCTAAATGCGTAAACTATTTACAGCAAATTTTATCAAAAATGTATAGATTTGCATTCGCATCGAAATACGTTTTACGGTATCTTACAATTTACATATCCAATTTACGTTACTTGCTATTTATTTACAATATGCTTATATCATACAAAGTGAGTATTTATACACGTGCAATTTGCGTTTCTGTATTGTACATCAATGAATAAAGGTACGCTTGTATTATACATGGCGTAACCATGAATTTACCGAAAATTCCGTTTTTTTCATATACTATTACATTTTAGTAGGATTTATTTTTAGAATTAGGGTTTCAATGACCTTTCGTGACCCCTTATCACGTCAATACATATAAACATATAGTTAATTACAAAAGGTAAATTGATAAATACTTACGTATTACAGTTAATAAGATGAAATAATAACTTGGACTTTTTATGCAAAACCCAAATGATCCTTTCAAATCGAGCTAGTAATTGAAAGACAAAAAATATAACGTCTTGAACAGAATTCAAACCTGCATCTTGGTCTATCGCGCACCATGCGTTTTTCAATTACGCCACCGAGATCGATGACGACAATTTACAAATTTACAAATCCGAATCGTGTACACAAACATACATCAATCTAATTTTAAATTACGTTTAGCATTTTTGTCCAAGACCTTCTCTTTTAAATTATAACTTTTGGCTATCGAAAAAGACATTTGAGCCGGATCTTCTCCGTAGCGACTGTTGCCAAACCCTGCGATGTCAGGCGAAACGACATGAAGACACAAATTGTGAGCTAGATGATGCTGTACTTACCATAAGGTGTCTGTATTAAATATTGCAACTTTGCTACTCCTGTCCTGATGAGCCCCAATTAGGACAAAACGCGTCGGGAGTTTATTTTATTTTATTCTTTCTTTCCATTTTCTTCCAACAATTCAATAACTAATGCTAAAGGAATATTGGTGAATAAAGATTGGTATCTCTTGACGTTGAATCTTTATTCACCAATATTCCTTTAGCATTAGTTATTGAATTGTTGGAAGAAAAATGGGAAGAAAAAATAAAACCTCACTGCAACTTTTCACGTTTACTATTCATTACGACCATTAACTTAATTTTTAACAATACCTATTTTTCATTCGATAATCAATTTTATTTACAAATCTCCGGTACTCCAATGGGCTCACCCTTATCACCGATTATTGCTCAAATTATACTGGATCACTTAATAAAAACCACTCTACCGGTACTCTCATTTCAAATGCCTTTTATAATTAAATTTGTAGATGCTATTCTGTGTACAATACCAAATACCTCTATAACGGAAACCTTAAATACTTTTAATAACTTTAACCCCAATTTAAAATTTACAATTGAAATTGAACACGATAATAGCATCCCCTTTCTGGATATAAAAATTATAAAAGACAATAATAACAAATTAATTCTAGACATTTATAAAAAACCCACAGATTCTGGTAGGTATGTCAACTTTAATTCAGATCATACATTCAAACATAAATTAAATACTGTTTTAACGCTAAAAAATAGAATTATAAAAATCTGTCATCCACAGTTTCGAAAACAAAATTTGATTAATTTAAGAAATACTTTAATAAATAACGGTTATCCAAAAATCCTACTGCATAAAATGTTGTTCAACACCACTACTGAAAGTAAAATCGATACACAATCTACCAAAATCGTGCACAAAAGTTTTCCATATATCCGAAACTTAACTTCAACTCTGATAAAGACATTAAGCACTCCAGATATGCACATTGCTGTGAATTACAATAGAAAATTAAAAAACCTCTTTACACCTCTTAAAGATCCTACCAATAAGAAAATACTAAGTAATATAGTCTATAAAATCAACTGTGAGTGCAAACAATGCTACGTTGGAGAGACCAAACAATGGTTACGCAATCGTATCACCCAGCACAAAAGTGACTCAAAAATTAATAAAAAATCGTGTGCTCTTGCAATTCACTTGAATAATAAAACACATAATGCCGATTTTGATGATATACAAATTTTAGAAGTAGAAAATAATTATAAAAAACGTTTATTTTTAGAATCCTTTCATATCCAAAACAACAATAATACAATAAATTTTAAAACAGATATAGACAATTTAAACACAGTGTATTCACTACTGTACAAATTAAGTAGGCGCAATAATAATGAATAGAGTTAAACTAAATTTTCAAGTTCTCTCACCAGGTACAACGTAAAAATTTAATGAATATACAAAATCATCAACCATATAATTGTTTATACTTATCAGTTATGGCATGTTGTTAACCTATCAAAAATAATTCTTACTATAAATTCTAGTAACTTATGTGAATTTAAACCATTTGTAAATAGTGTAGTACAGTATAAGTTTAAAGATAATTTTATTTATATGACTAGAGTTTTATCTTACAAATTGTTTTTTAAATGTCAGTGTCATTAATTTATTATGGTTTTCTGAAGTACTGTTTTTTAACAAATAAAGCTCGCATAGATTGTAAGTAACACCAATTATATAGATTTGTATTATAACGAATATTCATAGGTCATGATTAAGAGAATAAATTACCCGAAACGTCGACAAATTTATAAATGAGCGTTTTTTTTATTAACTAGTGGACGAACATATTCCCAAAGAAGATAATCAACAACTAAAAATTTATATTATTATTATATATATATATATATATATATATATATATATATATATATATATATATTACCGTGGTACTCGGGTAAGATCCTCACCAACAAAAATATTTTCGAAAATTTTATAAAAGTTTCAAAACTCGAAAATTCAAAAATTAAATAATACAAAAAAAAATTTCTTACCCGCTTTTCTCTCTTCCTCGGTTGAACGGCCTTCTTCAACTGCTTCCGGCTAGCTCATTTGGACCTCCTTTTGGATATCTATATTCACTCTCAAATTCTATCATTCACGCATACTCCCAATAAAACCACAAAATACAACTAACATACAATCTTTTATTTATTCCTATTTACAAATGCAATTCAACATTGTCCATATTTTATTGTTCACGTTACACTTCAGTAACTTTTATTTTGTAATGTCCTGTATTTACCTTTTTAAATCATCAAACACATAAAATGTACTCGGAATAAATGGACCTTGAATAATACCTTCTTTAAAATTTCTTCTTTATAATTTAATTATTTATTTTAATAATCTAAGTAAACTGTGGGGTATGGTGAGCTCATAATAACCCAACTAATTCTGCATAATGTATGCCCTTTAACTTTGCATACTCGTAAAATAATTTAAAAAAACAAAGCCATGTACTCTTCACAAAAGTTTCACGTTTTGATGGAACGTTTAAAAGCTTTCTAGACACCTTCAAATTTTTAGTTGAATACCGTAATAAAGTTATTTACACATATTCTGTTCAATACGTAAATATTTCACACTACCTTAAAAAACACTCTCATACGCCACCCCAATATTTACAGTTTATAGGAATCACAACTTTAAATCGTTACCTGGAAATTTCTAGAAGATCTCTGCTCTTGTAGATGATGCCATGTATTTTCTCCCTGGTCTGCAGGTCGTTTCTCGCTATTATTAGACGAACTCCATCTAAGTTGATCCGCAAACGCCGCCTTCTCGGTGTAATCAAATTCCAAATTTCATTTCAATTATTCTTCTTTCACATTAATCTACGTTACTTAATGTCCCGACACGAGTTGATAAAAAATTATAGGTGATACCTCAATAAAAATTTTTACTCTCGGCACACTAACCGCATTTTTAATTTAAGAGGCTACCACTATGCAATACAATTTAAATGATTTGATAATACTTACAACTCGTGTTAACCTTCATACGTGCTTTTGGGACGATCGAAATAATAAGGGTTTTAATAATATTCTCTTAAACTATTTACATGCTTCCAATGTAACTTCTCCTGGCGACATTTATCCGAAATCCCCTGCTCACAACAACACATTCCACAATTTTGCACTCAACCCCATTTTCAAATCCGTGAATTTCAGTGCTTTGTAATAATATTTTAAAAAAATTACGCTCCACTATCCTCGTGCCTATATCAAGTCAAACTAAACATATCGACCAATCGTAGACCTAATGACGTTTCTCAAATCCCTCCTATACTATTGTGGTCTCATGCTTATACGTTTTCTACGTCTTCTTCTAACCTTGCTTTGAGTCGTAGAAAATCAATATCCTTGTTTGTGCGCTGTCTACTACACGTGGACTTTCTCATTAGCATTTCATGCTAAAACATCCGACCGTTTGAACAATCCGTAGAATAATTTGTTCGTTATCTACAAATTAAACAGAACTTGACATTTAGGAAATAAGCAGGTGTTTAATTTTACATGAACGTTTTAAATACATTTCCACGATTTAGAGTTCGGCGTATTTCTACCCCACGCGTTTCATCTTGGTATCATTGGGTTTTTACACGCTTTTATGCAAATTATACATTAATAATCGTTCAACTAAATCCAAATTAATTAATAAATTAATGGCATTGGCTTCTACCATTTAGTTTCTTTGCAAACCTACTTAAATTTCATTAATTATTTATAAAATTTCGTTAATACCTGATACTTAAAAATGAATTAACTGATATAAATTTCACACGTAATTTCTGATTGTTTCGTTATACAGGGTGTTTTGAAATTGCTTTGTTTATATTTATTTTTGATCTTTTAAAACCACTATAATATATACATATATATATATATATATATATATATATATATATATATATATATTGTTATGGATTCAAAGGGTTAAATTTGGGGTAAGCAATGCAATTTTAAACACCCTGCATAGAGAAAGGAACAGTTTATTTACGTGCAAAATTTATTTCATATATTTAATTTAAATGAACAAGTATTGACGTATTTTTATAATTAAGGATAGGATCATAAAAAAACCAGTTTTAAAAACAAATAGAAACGTATAATTAATTAATTATATTTTAATTCAACGTGTATCAGCATTAAGAAACACAACAGGGTATAAAAAATCAATAATCTCAAAGCAAAAGGTTTCGTGGTAGTAGATAAGGACTTCTAAAATTGTTGTTTAAACGGTTGATAATTAAGAACAACTGCATGTTTAAAAGGTTATCTTCTTCGAATTTATCAGCATAATAAAGCGGGCTTCATAGAATATATTTCCAACCGTCAGTGGCTTCGAATAACAAACTAACAAAATGTTTTAAACAGCGGAGGAGATGCGCGATCAGTAATACGCTACAGATAGAGACGGATATAAAAGCATTGGTTTCAAAACGTACCTCCTCAATTCACGTGGAGTCATGAGACGCCATCAGCAATATTGATTTTGTATAACTCAAGTGGGGTTGGAACGCGACATCAAATATGCATAAGACAGGGATATAAATATTACAGGCGGAGTTTTATGACGACACAGGACTGTATCATTGGTTGAAATGGATAGTTTTACAACGGACAAACACGCGACAGATAAAAGCGATTTTTCGGATTATATTGCGCGTCCACGAGGTAAATTTTTGGAAGCTTTAAGTCAGTTAGATTAAAATTTGCAGAAGTATTATTTTAAATTAAGTATTTCGCGCGAAGAGTGGCCGAGAGGTGGCATTTTGGATTATATAAATACTCTAAGAAAATTAGTAGGGATCTCTTTGTACTTCCCTTTAGACTACGTATAATAATCAACCGACGTTATGGGAGAGCCTTGTGAGTATTGAAAAAATTTATAATTCAGTAAAAGTAGTATTAGCACTTATAACGTGGTAAGTTGCGGCCTTATAGTTAGTAACGTGAGTAGTGTTAAATTAAATTAACCGAGGTTTAACTAATACCATAACAAGCTAATAAATCAATGAACAAAAGTATAATGTACGTGAATTTGCATGCTGTGATGGAATGGTAATTGGTAGCAAGAAGTTTGGCATATACTGAGGTTATCATCTATCTGGAGTATCAGAGCGCATAATCTCGAAGCCAAGGGGTTCTGTAGAGCATCCTCGAAGGAGGTGGAAGGCTTGAAGTATTTTCCAGGTAACTCATTTGTATTTTCTGTTATCTGATAAACTTTTGGAATTATTTGTGATGTGTGAGTGAACATTGGGGTTATTTATGGTTAATATAACGTATCGGAAAAGATACGTGTACTTGACAATTATTAGGGTATTTTAAATATTGAAAAAAAGGTGTATGTAAAGCTTACTAAATTTCATTATGAATTTAAATTTGATTGTTAAGGGTGCATGGGTTTGGTAGTTTTGTAGTAATTTTATGCAAGGTAAAAGGCATACATTAATGAACTGGGTTATTATGAGATCACTATACTCCAGTGTGCAATAAATATAGGGTATTATTTGAGGCCTATTTACTCCTATTGTATTAAATGTGTTTGCAATTAAAAATTTAAAACAAGGACTTTACAAAGATATCCCTTATTGAGTTGTAACTAGTGTACCAAACTATATATCTGTGAATAATTGTTTGTATATAACGGTAAATAAAGATTGTATGATTGCTGTATTATTTGGTGATTTTATTGAATGGTGTGTGAGTGGGCAGGAAGAATGATTGTAAATTTAGGTATCCGAGAAGAGGCACAACTGAGCTAGCCAGGAAAGCTGCTGAAGATATTTTGAAGCAGAAATCAGGGTAAGAAAATTTTTTTTTGTTGTGAACTTTTTATTTTGAATAATATTTAATGACTCACTCTTGATTCTTAAACCTTTAATCCCCGATCCACAGCAATCTTATGACGCCCAATTCGTAAGGCTCGAATGAGTAGAGGTAAAGGACCGATGTTAAAACTTCAAAGGCCACAATTCACAGCAATCTTATGGCGACCCGAACGTGCGGCACGAGCTCCAAATAAAATTTAAGCAATTTTATTCCAGGAAACTGGCGATCTAAGAGAGAGAGTCTGTCTTGTATAAATTTAAAGATAATTTTTGAGTGTGTGTGGGAGTGATTTGAACGTATGCAGAGAAAGGAGTGGTTAAGAAGCCAAGGGGTAGAAATTGGAAGTGACGATAGTGCCTTGTTTGACAAAGCAAGAAAAAAGGAGAAAGCTGGTAGTAGTAGGGATCAGTCGAGGACGGAATCAGGAGAAACTGGGAATGAATTGATGATGAGAATGTTAGAAGAAATGAGATTAAGTAGGGAAATTTGAGGAGATTAGAGAAATTGGAGAAGAATCTAAACGAAAAGTGGAGAAAATGACGGAAACATTAGGTGCAAAGATTGATAAGTCTTCCCGAGATTTTAATGAATTCAAAAAGAGTTTAACGGTAAAAATGCGGAAAGTAAAAAATAGGGTTGCTAAAAATGAGCGTGATATTAGAGGTTTAAGTCAGGAAATGGGACAATTAAGGACAGAAGTAAGGATTTTCTGTGAGGACGAGATTAATGCTAAAATGACAGAAGTAACGGACTCATGTAAGGATCAGTTGGTAGGGTCGAGAGAGAAGTGACCGGAATTAAACAAAATGTAGCAACTTTGATGGGAGATGGTCCAAGATTTGTAACAGGCAATATGTCGCTAGATCAACAAATGAAATTTTATGGGGATAGTAGAGTAAACCCTCAAATATTCATTAATAACATTAGAAGTTTGGTAAATAATTTATATGACGAACAGGCGAAACTTAATGTTGTGAAAGCTTTACTAAAAGACCTTGCTGAAGCTTGATACAATTTAATTGGATAGGAAATCGACACGTACAGTGACTTTGAGTACAGATTTCTTAAACATTACTGGAGTGACCACAGACAGGACCAGGTTCGAGACAATCTTATCACAGAAAAATTTAAAGGGGAGTTTGCAGGAAGTAGGGAGCAATATGCTATACGAAAGTATAGCATAGCCAAGCAACTAAATCCACCACTGACTGACAGACATAATTAAATATTTATTACGACATTTTGAGGTTGAGGTGAGGCAACATGTAGCGTTGCAAAATATTGTGGACAGAGAGATGTTTTTGGAGTACCTGCAAAGGTATGATGACGCGAATAGTGGACGACCTCGTGAAAATTGGGAACGACAGGTAAATACCGTGAGATTCGATTAAAGACGGGACAACTACGCAAGACGGGGGACCAATTTTACATACAAAAGACAAAATTGGGAACCTAGTCGCACGTTTTTCAGGAGCAACAGTGTAGATAGGGGACCTGCACCTAGACCGGGGGTAACTAGACAGAACAGTTCACCGGACATAACGGGGACATCAACAATAAATAGGGAAAGTGACAACACGAACAGAATTGAAACGCCTAGGACATATGCTGAAGTGGTAGCAAGACCAGTACCAAGTAGGGAGACCAGACATGGACAGTATTTTTAGACCAGAACAAACCACTAGACATCACTGTGTAAAAGTATGAACATCCAAAGGAATTTTTAAAAATAGAGGAAGAAGTTGAGCCAGAAATAATAGAAAATTTTTATTTGCCCATAATTGATATTAAAATTTTTGAAACAAATTTAGGAGCGTTATTAGATTCAGGAGCTGAGGCGAGTTTAATATCGGAGGAATTCGTCAATGAAATTATGGATAAAGTGTGTGACAGGATAATGCCAATAGAAAGAAGTCACCTGGTTGCTCCGAATAAAAAGCGATTTGCTGTTGTAAATAGCGTAGTTATTTTAAATAAGTAGACTTAGGTTCAGTTAGCTGTGAACAGGAATTTATAATCGTACCTAGTTTAAAGTTTAAAGGGATATTAGGGGTCGATTGTATGATGAAGTTAGGTGTTATAATAGATATGAAGAGGAAAATAGTTAGAATTGGGGATAGGATATTGCCCTGGAAGGCAAATTATGAAGTCACAGAGGATGACATGGGGTTATGTATTAATAGTATAGAGGGAGATGGGGAAGAAGTGAAAGAGATCGACTCAGGTGAATATAATGAGGAAAAGTTAGAAGAGGTACAATTGGTAGTGAACGAAGGGGCTGAACAAGTAGAGGTAGAGTCAAGCGCAACAGCGTTAAAGTGTAACGAGTCAGAATTAGTAAAGGTAGAAGAGAAAACAGCATTATGTGACACACAACAGGTAAAAGTAGGCATAAGTGAGTTAAGTGGCAAAGATAATTTTGGTAATTTGAATTTAGGAGATTTTTATGGGGTGAATATTGTACATGAAGGGTCTAGAAGAAATGAAGAGTTTTATTTAGAGGAAAAGATGAAGATGTTGAGGTAGTATCGTTTGGTTTGTCCGCAGAAAAGAAAATTATAGTAAATAAGCAACAGACATGTATAGAGACTGAAGAAGAAATATTGAAGAGTCAGGATAATAGGGATGATTTGATTTTATGTGAAGTAAAAGGGATTATAAGTATAGAAATAGAAGGAGGAAAAATAGGGATGAAGTGTATTAGGATGGTAAGAAGAAAGACTTGGAGGATTAAGAAAAGAGTCAGACTTAAATAAGGAAATGAAAGTTAATAGACAAAAATATAGAGATAGGTGATTGCTAGAGTAAAATTTAAATAGTTAGAGATAGAGATCGGTGTGATCATTGATGTCTTTTACTTATGTCAAACTTACGCTAGTACCTTAAAACATAGACTCAGAAATAACAACAATGTAATCGCATTATGAAAACAGGATGACAAAAACCTTCGCCATATCTTTCTTGATCATACAGGTGGTGACACATCATACCTTAAAGTTAAAGAAATGTGCTTTCGGTGTTGGGGTGGGGGCGACTCGAAACAGTTTTATTACTATCGTAGACGACTTTGATTTGGATAAGGGGTGGTATTAGGAAAAATTTCGACGAGAATATAAATATAGAAGAAGACGTTTAATGGGTAGCCCCAATCCGACGGCGACGCCATATAGGTAAAATCTCCGCTTTGCTATGTTCTCGGTTACCTAGTTTTGACTATTTCTTCAAGGTCGTGGTAACGCCATAACATTTTATAAATAAAGAGCAATGTAATACTATTCTGAAACTTTTATTCTGACATTATACATAACAAAATTTAAAGATATTTTATGCCGTGCATGGAGCCATTTAAACTTAATTTTAATACAAAGTTATACACAGAAAACAGTCCTTTCTTTATGTGTGTTTAAAGTGGTTTTAATTGAATCGACAGCCAAGTCCTCTATCTCCTTTTCTAGCCGATAGTTTAATACATCGGGACAGTCTAGGTTTTCGAATTGTAAAATGCACCTAAGTTTGTCTCTATGTATAATGTCTTTGATTCCACCGACAACCAGATCTATTCCTTCGTGCAATTTTTGCAGCTTGTGATAATCTTTTAACGGTATTGGAGGGAATCCTTATTCTCCCACTTAGTGTTGCGTAGTTGCATGTTTACCACTTTTAGGATATACAGTCGTTATAGGTTGTAGGACCCTCCGTTTTAAATGATCCGAAAGGTTTCTTACTAGGCAAATATACAATGTTTAGGGGAACCCCTTTGCGTGTCGTGTCTCCTTCTTGGTACACCTATCTGTAAGGGAGTAAAAAAATATATTTAATACCTCGGGACTGCTGCACTGGCTGCAAACTCCGTCTCCCTAAGTATGGCAGAATCTAAACAAAACACTACTTTTGCTTACAAAAAAAAACATAGCCTAAGCTATAATAATTTAAGAGCATAAAACGTCTAATAACTTCTTCAGGGGTGGGATGACCTGTATAGCTTAACACAGTAGTGTACCATTTAATGCACTAAGTCACAGACACACCAGTTCAATAAATAAACAATTGGAAGGCAAAGTATTTCTAATGTTTTAGTAATATATTGTAACAATTTTATTTTTGATTAATAAATCCCTTCATCAAAGTGCGAGAATAATAAAACACTTTTATTAAAATAATGGTAAAATACATTTAACAACTAAGGTAATACGTTAAAGCAGCATCGTACTTTGGTATTCTATTTGTGGATGAATATCTGTGTCTTCTACAGCTATTCGCAGGCGTGTTTCGGTTTGACAGCCCTCCCTCGGACGCTCCGGTCGCCCGAGCTAGTTTGGTAATCAGTCGGCCATACGTGGAAGAAGAGATAAGATGTACCCAAGACTGCAGGCCGGCAATTTGCGTATCCACTTTGAGGAGTCGGGACACATCTTTGAATAGCGGTTGGTATAGTATGAAGGTTATTAACTTGTTTAATTTGAGATAATTTATTTAGCGCGTACGATGTAAGGAAAGCAACTATTAAAAATGCAACTTAGAAGATAGAAAGTTTAACCAATTTTATTAAGAAAATCACTTTGCTATACGACGTGAAGAATGCAACTTTGATAATAGAAAGTTTAACCAATTAGGAGAAGATCACTTTGTTATACAGCGTAAAGATGCTACTTTGGTGAGGCGGTGTGATTCAACATCCAGATTGCAGCAGATGCCGAATGTATTTCTACACCTGGAACAACTCCATTTGGTAGAAGCTGTTTAGTACGAGCTTGGTTCACACTACACGCAATAAACTTCGCATGATATAACAAGTACCTCATCAAGGCGAGAAAAGCAGCTTTTGGTTCGTAGTTAACTTTAAGTACTTTCTTGGTGTTTCACATTAGAAACACGATAATTTGTTCTTATGTGTAAAAGCACGAATATTATAAAAGTTACAACTATTGCTGAGCTGGATTTCTAGTGTCGAAATTAAAATTCACTAATTTGATGTTTTAAGAAACAACACGCGTGGTTCAGTATGAATCGTTAGTTACAACAACAGCTGTTACTGACGTCACTTATTTTTCTGTTGTATACTGCTGACAGATGTGTTCTTGAAAGCAAATGCTTCGAACAGCTTTAGCACAAGTTATGTAAACAAGAATATTTTTGTGATCTGCTTTTTTAGAAACTAAAACTAGTACAGGTAACTTAAAAAAGAAAGATTTGAGTAGTAACATTATTAGATGTAACCTGCCTGAACAGATCTGCACGGGTCGGAGTTTTTTTTGTGTAACAAGTTTACAATTTACTGTAAAATGTTTGATTATGAATAATTTAGATAAACCTGAAATTAAAATTCACGAAGTAATTCAGTTATTAATTAAATTTTGTTGCAAGTCATTTTATTTTAAAAGAGATTCTTTTTAGTAAATAATTGGTTCAAGATTAAAGTTTTTTATTTTGATCAAATATGATCAAACCTAACCACAGAAAGCTAACATCTTTAAGAGTAGAATTTTGATGCCAACTTTATATAGAAAATATCTTTTTAATACTTCTTTATGTATATTTGCGGGACACAAATAGTGTTCCACTTTTTTATTAACCTAACTATTATAATTTCTTACAGGAACAGCGTCTTATTCTATTAAGACAGGTTTTTGTCATCGAAGGCGATCCTTTTTTTCTTTGGGTCTCAACGTCCACCCTTAGAAATATGCCATGCTATTATCCTGAATAAGTCCGGACTTGGTGGCGCCTATTTGTCTGAGATTAAGTTTGACCTACAAACAGATTTCGACTTACCCCCCCATTTCTCATAGCTCTACCCAAGGAATAGACCCCTAGTTATGTCGGAAGACTTCGTTTTACTAGCGCCCATGAGTGGGGCAGGTGTCTAGAGAAAAACAGTTACACTCACGCCCAACGTCTAGGGCCAGATGAATAAAGAAAACTCGTTTCACTGGCACACAACGTGGTGCAAGACACATTAGTTCAGCAAAAACACCGTTACACTGGCGCCGGCAACGTGTAGGGCTTCGAAATTTGTTTGTTCGAAAACTATTTTGATTCGAAATTTGTTTGTTCGAAAATTATTTTGCTTCGAAATTTGTTTGTTCGAAAATTATTTTGCTTCGAAATTTGTTTGTTCGAAAAATATTTTGCTTCGAAATTTGTTTGTTCAAAAATTATTTTGCCTTGAAATTTGTTTGTTCAAAAATTGTTTTGCCTCGAAATTTGTTTGCTCAAAGTTTATTTGACATTAAGATTTGTTTGTTTAAAAGTTTGGTTTAGACGTTAACCCCCATTCAGTCAATTAATTAACTTAGTCAAATTTATTTTTAACTTTCATTCTGTTTTGACCCAATATAATTTTTTTTGATAGTGTTTTGGCAAAGGTTTATTTTACCAAATACACTTTTTGACTTTTACCTTTGGTTGCCCGAATTTGTTTTGACATTTTTTTTAAGGTTCAAATCATTTAGATTTATCAGTTTGATTTGGTTAAAATATTGGGCTATAGCAATCATGTCGGAAAAATTCCAAATTGTTTGTCTACTTAAAGAGGAACTGGAATATGAACCGTAAATTAGAGGAGTAGTGAGCGAGAGACCAGTGTTGGATAAAAGAAAAATTTTAGGAAGATTGTTAGCCAAAGAAGTAGATAAGCCTGGTTGTTTGATTGACCTTTCGTGTTATGAAGTAGATTTTGCAACGGAAAGTAAAGAGATTTCTGTTTCAGTTGAGTCAGTTCGAAATGTTTTGTCCGAATTTGAAGGTGATTCATCAGATTCAACTTTTAGGAGAGCTTGTTCAAGGTTAATCCACCTTTCTGGGCGAGTTAAGCGTATGAAAATTCCTTCAATAAATTCCGAGGAAGCAATTAAGTTCAGAAATGAGACCGTAGCAACCATACTAACCCTTGAAGCTGAGTTATACGATAAAATCAATAAAAGTACAGAGTCCACCTATTTTGATCGGTCTGTTGTAGTATCTCCTTCAGTTGCTAGTGCGCCTACCCATTCGATTTCGTACATAACACCTTCTTTACCTATAGGTTCATGGCCCGTAAAATTCTCAGGAGATCCCAAACAACTATATTCATTTTTAGATAGACTTAGTGATTTAGCACAATCTCGTAAGGTACCCGAAGCTGATTTATTTGGATCAGCATGTGAACTTTTTGTGGGAGATGCTTTGATTTGGTTTAGAACAGTAAAAAATTCGTTGAGAGATTGGAATTCTTTATTAGAACGTCTAAAGGAAGATTTTCTGCCCGGTTTTTCAGATGATGACATTTGGGAAAAAATCAGACATCGTCGTCAAGGTAAAGACGAAAGGATTATTTTATTTGTTGCGCATATGCAAACTTTATTCAGCAGACTGACTAACGAGCCAGCAGAAGTCACTAAAGTTAAGATGATAAGAAAAAATTTGATTCCTGATTATATTTCAGCACTTGCATTGTCGGACATTCAAGATGTATCTACCTTAGTAAATTTGTGCAAAAAGTTAGAAGAAGCCTCTTTGATGAAACTAAACTTGGTTTCTTCATCTTCTAGTAAGCTTAACAAGACTTATAGTCCTTCTAAGCATCCATTTGAGACTAAACATCCCGTGTTGAATGAAAAAATTTGTGCCGTTAAGAATAGGGTGTTCCAAAATAAATTAGTTAATCCTCAAGCAACAGTAGCGGATAAGAGTACTTTGGAGTCTTCAGTTTTCAATTCTTTTAGTCCCGATAAGAGAAATAATTTTGTTTGTTGGAATTGCTCCCGTAATGGACATTGGTTTAGAAAGTGTAAAGCAACCAAGAAGATTTTTTGTTTTGGATGTGGTCGAAAAGGCGTTAAGGCAACGTCGTGTCCACAATGTTCAAAAAACCAGTAAGGCGACAGGTGCATAGTGGTCGGCATTCTGTTCCGCGTCATAAGGCTACAGTTATGATTTGTAAACAAGAAAAATATTTTTGTAAAGACGATTGGTCGAGATGGCTTACAGTTGTAAAAAATTTTTGTCAGAACTCTACGAAGCCTAAGAATAATACGTTGTTCATTGAAAAGCAGTGTGGTAATCGACCTTACATTATGGTGAAGTTGCTTGATAGAGACATTACCGGTCTTCTAGATTCAGGATGAACTACCTCAGTGGTAGGATCCTTAGCTCTTTCGATAATCAGAAAATTAGACTTAAAGATTTTTAGTTCAGCAAAAACAGGTATTACTACAGCTGATGGTTCAATAAAGTCTGTTTTAGGTTCTGTTGATTTACCAATTTGTGTAGGTAGTGATTGTCGTATTCTTAATGCATTAGTGGTCCCGTCCCTACCTCATGCCTTTATATTCGGTAGTGACTTTGCAAAATTATTTGGTGTAGTTGCCGATTTTAGAAACAATAATTGGTTTATTCAGAGTAACATTGAGAACAATATTGTGTATTTAGGTTCATCTTCTATCCCTATGAACACTAATGATTACTTATTTGATTGCATGACCTTTCGGATGCTCAGTGTGTGCAAGCACAAGAGATAATAAATTCATTCAATGAAATTAGCAGCGATGATAGGTTGGGACGTACTAACCTAATCGAAATGGATATAGATACAGGTAATGCCAAGCCCTTCCATAAGAAACCATATGTGGTGTCACCATATATGAGCAAGATATTGAATGATGAGTTGGACGACATGCTTAGACTTAAAGTTATAGAACCGTGTACTAGTCCGTGGTCCTCTCCGGTTTTGTTGGTTAAAAAAGCAGATGGAGAATATCGTTTCTGTTTTGATGGTAGAGCCTTGAACGACTTAACTGTTCACGATTCGTACCCCCTTGCGAATGTAGATAGAATCCTCAATATGTTGAGAGGTGCGAACTATATTTTGTCACTTGATTTGAGAAAATCGTTTTGGCAAGTCCCTCTTAGTGAGTCATCCAAAGATAAGACTGCTTTCAGTGTTATTTCGCGAGGACAATATAGATTTACAAGCATGCCATTTGGGTTGAAGAATGCTGCGCAGACGCAACAGCGTTTAGTAGATGCGATTTTTGGTCCACGTTTTGAACCCCATGTATTTTGCTATTTGGACGACATAATACTATGTTCGTCATTTTTTGAAGAACATCTGAAGTTATTGTCAGAGGTTAAGCAACGTCTAAAAGAAGCTAGCCTTACCATAAATATAGGAAAATGTGAATTTTTCAAAAAAACACTTAAATTTTTGGGTTATATAGTAGGTTCAAATTCACTTCGTACAGATCCCGATAAAGTATCGGTGATGGTTAACTTTCCTCGACCTAGAACCACGACATAAATTAAGAGGTTTATAGGAATGTGCAGTTGGTATCGTCGCTTTATAAAGAATTTTTCGTCATTAGTTTCGCCTATCAACGATCTCATTAAGAAAAAGAAAAAAAGTCAAACTGTAAATTGGAGCGCGGAAGCAGAAAATTCGTTTGTGTTGATCAAACAAGCATTAGTTTCAGCACCTCTTCTTTCACAGCCAGATTACTCGGCACCCTTTATTGTTGAATGTGACGCCAGCAACACTGGGTTAGGAGCTATTTTGATACAAAATATAAAAGGAGAAGAGCGTGTAATTTCGTACGCAAGTAAAACCCTGAGCCGTACAGAGCGCAATTATTCCACCACAGAAAAAGAGTGTTTAGCAGTAATTTTTGCAATTGAGAAATTTTGTCCGTGGGTGGAAGGTATTCGATTCACAGTTGTCACTGATCATTTTTCGTTACTTTGGTTGAGTAATCTTCAGAATCCTACTGGAAAACTTGCCAGATGGTCTGTTCGATTAAGGCAACATTCATTTGATTTGGTACATAGGAAAGGAAAATTTAATATATTTCCAGATTGTCTTAGTCGTGGCGTTCGTTTATAAAATCCAGAAGTTAATTTAGTAGAGATCAAACTTGACAATGTAGACTTGTGGTATGAATCTTTGAGAAAGAAAATTTTGTCGTCACCCAAGAGCTACCCACAATGAAAAGTGGAAGATGGGTTCATTTTTAAGTTTATCCCTTCTAAATTACCGCATTCGGCGAATATTGTAGAGTGGAAGCACTTAGTACCGAGATCTCAGCGTAAACATGTCATGACCCCCCTACAGCAGGACATTTTGGTTCTTTGAAAACTTTGTCTCGTGCCCAAGAATTATATTATTGGCCAAAGATGATCTTTGATGTACGTAAATTTTGTACGAAGTGTTTGATTTGTGGTGCTCAAAAACCACCCAATAAAGGTCCCCTTGGCAGGATAGGAAAAGAAAAAGAGGTTGGACTTCCATTCCAAACCATTGCTTTAGATTTGATGGGTCCGTTCCCTCGTTCCAAACGCGGACATAAATGGCTTTTAGTTGTTGGTGACTGGTTTTCGAAGTATTCGATTTTACAACCTTTGCGTAGTGCCACGGCACATTTGATAGAAAAGTTTTTGGAAGAAAAAGTGTTTCTTGTCTACGGAGTACCACAATTTGTTATTTGTGATAATGGTCCACAATTGATTGGACGTGTTTTTAAAGCTTTGTGTGCAAGGTACGAAATCCAAAAGATTTGGTACAATGCTGTTTATGCTCCTCAATGCAATTTTGTGGAAAGAATTAATAAGACAGTTGGTACTGCCATTCGTTCGTACGTAGGAGAACATGATACGTGGGATAGTGAGATATCAAAAATTCAGTACGCAATTAATTCAGCAAAACATGAATCCACCAACTATTCTCCAAATTTTTTAGTCTTTGGTCGTCAGGTACCCTTAAGTGGAAAAGCTTATAGTGATAATTTTGAACCTGGTGAGGATGTTGATGTTGTTTCAAGTAGTAGACCTTCTTATGTTTTGGATCGTCAACCTTTGTTTGATATTTTTGGAAACGTCCGTGAAAATTTACATGTAGCTTATCAACGTTCGAGTAAACGCTACAATCTTGGAAGAAGAGACATTTCATTCCAAGTCGGAGAAAGCGTTTGGAGAACTAATAAGGTACTTTCGAGTGCTGGTGATAAATTTTCCGCTAAGTTAGCTCCAAAGTTCGTTTTGTGTAAAGTTCGAAAAAAACATTCCAATTTAGTGTATGAGTTGGAGAATGATGATGGAACAAGAGCTGGAAAATGGCATGTTAAGGACTTGAAACCCGTTGAAGCATCATGTCCAGATGAGAATGATGATCCTGACGATTAGTTTCAGTCTAGTCATTTCTTTGATGTTAAGCAAAACAATAGTTGTTTGCTTTGTTTTGTTCCGATTTTTGATTTAGTATCGTTTAACTAATACTAAATGGAGACGGCCCTTTTGTTACTCATTTTGTTTGAAAATTGTGTTTGATAATTGAAGCATGTGTTTAAGAATTTATGTAGTAGTTTTGTGGTGTGCATTAGTGTGCATACTGGTTGTTTTAGTCGCGCGTTATTTGAAGATGTTGTTAGATGTCTTTGAGAGATATCTTTAGAATGTAGAGATAAGTTGACTATTTAAGTTGCTAGTCCTGATTTCTACATATTTAGGTAGAGAGAATTTTGATTTATTCTTTCCCTTATTTCGGACCTTTCAGAAATTTTCATTTGATAAGGTCAGAGGTTTGCATGATGAACCTCACCATTTGATCCATCACTAATAAGATGCGTTGTTTGAAAAATTAGTGATAGGATAATCAGTAGGGTGTAGGAGATTACAACCCTAACTGGTTCGATTTTGTTATTTTGTATTCGAATTTTGTAAGTAACCTTTTGGTTAGGTTACCTTAGTTTTGATTATCACCTTGTGATAATAATATTTTGTATTCGAATTTTGTAAGTAACCTTTTGGTTAGGTTACCTTTTTGATTATCACTTTATAGTGCTAATATTTTGAATAGTTATGCTATTTTGATGTTGTAGCGTTCCTTTTTTGTAAATAGATCTGCTTGAGCTCCAGGAAGTGGAGTTTTTATTTGTGGAAATTAAGATAATTTGTCATATGTTTGGTTACAGTTAGTAGATACTAGCCTTAGTAGGAGTAAGAAAACTCTAGTTAAAGGGTTACCATGAATTTAGATTTTGATTAATTTTTTTGTCCCGTGGAGTGTTTGACTTTTTGATTTGACCTCTCCCAATTTTGACATACACCGATTGTGACTCCCCGATTTTGTCTCCCTATGGACGCTTGATACACGTAGTTACCGACACACCCAAATTTGTAGATATTTGTCCCCCTCGTTTTAATAGGTTCATAAGAATTTGTATTGATAATTAAGAATGTGGAAGAGGCTAGTATATATTAAAAAAAAAAATCTTTTGTATTTGTTTTACTTAAAGTTTTTTCTTTGTTAGAAAAAAAAGATTTTTTTCTTTTAAGAAAGGGGTAGTGTAACAATTTTATTTTTGATTAATAAATCCCTTCATCAAAGTGCGAGAATAATAAAACACTTTTATTAAAATAATGGTAAAATACATTTAACAACTAAGGTAATACGTTAAAGCAGCATCGTACTTTGGTATTCTATTTGTGGTTGAATATCTGTGTCTTCTACAGCTATTCGCAGGCGTGTTTCGGTTTGACAGCCCTCCCTCGGACGCTCCGGTCGCCCGAGCTAGTTTGGTAATCAGTCGGCCATACGTGGAAGAAGAGATAAGATGTACCCAAGACTGCAGGCCGGCAATTTACGTATCCACTTTGAGGAGTCGGTACACATCTTTGAATAGCGGTTGGTATAGTATGAAGGTTATTAACTTGTTTAATTTGAGATAATTTATTTAGCGCGTACGATGTAAGGAAAGCAACTATTAAAAATGCAACTTAGAAGATAGAAAGTTTAACCAATTTTATTAAGAAGATCACTTTGCTATACGACGTGAAGAATGCAACTTTGATAATAGACAGTTTAACCAATTAGGAGAAGATCACTTTGTTATACAACGTAAAGATGCTACTTTGGTGAGGCGGTGTGATTCAACATCCAGATTGCAGCAGATGCCGAATGTATTTCTACACCTGGAACAACTCCATTTGGTAGAAGCTGTTTAGTACGAGCTTGGTTCACACTACACGCAATAACCTCGCTTGATATAACAAGTACCTCATCAAGCGAGAAAAGCAGCTTTTGGTTCGTAGTTAGCTTTAAGTACTTTCTTGGTGTTTCACATTAGAAACACGATAATTTGTTCTTATGTGTAAAAGCACGAATATTATAAAAGTTACAACTATTGCTGAGCTGGATTTCCAGTGTCGAAATTAAAATTCACTAATTTGATGTTTTAAGAAACAACACGCGTGGTTCAGTAAGAATCGTTAGTTACAACAACAGCTGTTACTGACGTCACTTATTTTTCTGTAGTATACTGCTGACAGATGTGTTCTTGAAAGCAAATGCTTCGAACAGCTTTAGCACAAGTTATGTAAACAAGAATAATTTTGTGATCTGCTTTTTTAGAAACTAAAACTAGTACAGGTAACTTAAAAAAGAAAGACTTGAGTAGTAACATTATTAGATGTAACCTGCCTGAACAGATCTGCACGGGTCGGAGTTTTTTTTGTGTAACAAGTTTACAATTTACTGTAAAATGTTTGATTATGAATAATTTAGATAAACCTGAAATTAAAATTCACGAAGTAATTCAGTTATTAATTAAATTTTGTTGCAAGTCATTTTATTTTAAAAGAGATTCTTTTTAGTAAATAATTGGTTCAAAATTAAAGTTTTTATTTTGATCAAATATGATCAAACCTAACCACAGAAAGCTAACATCTTTAAGAGTAGAATTTTGATGCCAACTTTATATAGAAAATATCTTTTTAATACTTCTTTATGTATATTTGCGGGACACAAATAGTGTTCCACTTTTTTATTAACCTAACTATTATAATTTCTTACAGGAACAGCGTCTTATTCTATTAAGACAGGTTTTTGTCATCGAAGGCAATCTTTTTTTCTTTGGGTCTCCACGTCCACCCTTAGAAATATGCCATGCTATTATCCTGAATATGTCCGGACTTGGTGGCGCCTATTTGTCTGAGATTAAGTTTGACCTACAAACAGATTTCGACTTACCCCCCCATTTCTCATAGTTCTACCCAAGGAATAGACCCCTAGTTATGTCGAAAGACTTCGTTTCACTAGCGCCCATGAGTGGGGCAGGTGTCTAGAGAAAAACAGTTGCACTCACGCCCAACGTCTAGGGCCAGATGAATAAAGAAAAATCGTTTCACTGGCACACAACGTGGTGCAAGACACATTAAGAAAAAAAAACACCGTTACAATATGTACAAGAAAAGGTATGTACAAATAAGCATGATTCGCCTTAATTCTTTAAGAAAAGATTCAAACAGCAAAACTATATACAAACCGACTTAAACTTTCATAAGTCAAAATTTTATATACAATTAATGGAAAAAAAATTAAATTACGTTAAATCATTTACAATTAAATTAAATGCGCCGATAAGTGTCTGAGCTCATAACCTCATCAGTGTTACACTGTTTGTTAATACAAAATATGTGTACAAAGCACTTTATGCAAAGTTGCTATATTTTCAAAGTGAAATTAAATTTAGGTAACGGTCATTATGGTTCAAATTTAATTTCAAGTAAATGTGAACTGATACCGGTATTAAAATTATCTAGCAGGCACCAGGTAACTTACTAACAATTTTAAAATAGAATTAATTTAAAACGTCCAGGAATGTTTACAACATCATGGGGTAAGTTACGAAGAAAGATTATTGTAGTTTACACTTTTGTTTAAATAAATTCTGTTCCAAACCCGATCAGATAAGAAAGTCATAATTACCTAATTACATGATTTGTAGGAAAACAATATCATCTGCCTGCAAACAGCCAAACCTAACCGCCAGCTGAGTCCTTGACTTGACTTGACCCTTGCGATGAACATGGAATTGTAAAGTATCAGCAACCTTTGCTCTTCACACTCGCACTTGTGGATTCGTCACCTGTTATTTGTTTAAATTCGAATGGTACAGCTTCCTATGAAATTCCGTTTAATCAAGTCCAAATTTATGCCAACGCCATTAGATAACTGGGAAACCTCTTTCGTTCAAGACGGTACCTTAGTCATCTAATTTTTAAAATAACTATAGTTATTTGTTTCAGCCGTAATTGACAGCTAAAATTTGTAATACCTCATTAGCAAAATTTTATTTAAAAGAAATCTCACTTACCACTAGCCTGCTGTAAGTTTCGTTAAGTAAAACTTTTTAAATCGAACTCGCTTATTTGTAAGAATTCTTACTAAGAAGCCGATTTCTCGGATCACCATCATGCTTGCAAGTTTAACTCAACAAGAACCAGAAAACCGCGACGACCTCGAGTATCGCCGTCGGATCTCGAATCCCTACTCCGTTCTAACTTGTTCTACCCGAACTAGAACTATATACTACCATAGATGTATACGCTCCGTAATTAGGATTGCCTACCTATAATGATATTAGCAGGATTTTACACTGCTACACTACCCCTCCCACATGAGAAACTCTCACCATGAAGAAAACAACTTTTCTGAAGAAAATCAGCTTCCTTCGAAAAGCATGGGGTCCTGCCAGGCAACCGGACAGCAAGGTGCAAACCCACCTCCCTCAAAGAGAACCAACTCCCAGCAGAAACGTCTCCCTGTAGGTGTAGACAACTTAATTAACTAAAAATCTGGCTTCAGATCTTGCACATGCCAGACTCCAATATCCTTTCCGTTGCAATCCCGCAATCTGTAAGTGACTGTACCCGTTTGTTCAATGATTTTGCAGCGCACATATTTCGGTGCTAATTTCTGTGAAAAAGCATCTGATTCTTTGGACTGAGCCATATTTCTTTTCCACACATAGTCTCCCTTCTTGTACTTGACTGCTCTTCGTCGCAGATCATATGTTTTTTTATTGCGCTGGTACGCCCTGTGGAGTCTCTCTTTCACTTCTTTATATAAACTTGATAAATTATTTACATCTTGAACTAACTGTTCCCTGGAATGGACATTTAGTTCTTGATCTGTAAATTCGGAGAGTCTTCCATAATACTCCCCCGTTATTGGTATGGATCTCCCAAAATTTAAAAATGCTGGTGTGTGGTTAGTGACTTCACTAATTGCGTTGCGTATAGCGTGTCCTACTTTAAATAAGTGTTCGTCTCATTTCTTGTAGTTGTCTGTGACATATGACCTTAATGCTGTAACTATTACGCGGTTAGTCCTTTCCACTGGGTTCACTTGCGGTTGGTAGTTTGCGTTGTACCATATTTTTTGAATTTTATATTCTTCTGTGAACTTTTTAAATTTATTACTTATGAACTGTGACCCATTATCGACGACTATAATTTGTGGTACTCCATAAATTAAAAATACTTGGTTTTCTAAGAATGTAGTTATACTGGAAGTAGTTGCTTGTTTGAGCGGTTGGACTAGTATATATTTTGTGAACCAGTCATGTACTGATAAAACGTATTGATACCATTTGCTCGATCTTGGCAATGGTCGGATAATATCAACGGAGATCATTTGGAATGGGTATTTCACGTCCCTTTCCTTTCCCATTAATCCTGATTGAGTAAAGGTGGCAGCTTTTGCTCCTAAGCAGATTTGACACTTTCTGACATATCTACTTATATCTATCTTCATCTTAGGCCAGTAATACATTTCTGTTATTTTGCCTTTGTTTTGTATGTACCAAGATGTGCAGAAGTTGATATATCGTGACATTGCCGTATTATGTCTTCTCGATTTGCACGTGGAAGGACTTGTTTCCATTGTATCAGGTTTGATTTTATCCAATGTTTAGCTTTTATGTACCTAAACAATAAACCGTTTTCTACTTTCCAAGTTGGAAAGTTGTCTGGGAATTCCTCCACTTGTTGAAGCATTTTGTTGTACCATGCGTCGTTTTGGCTATTGTCCACTTGTATCATACTTATGTTTATGGGCGCTCTTGAAAGTGCGTCTGGGACGACATTATGTTTGCCCTTACGGTGCACTACTTTATAAGTGAATTGTGATAATCTCAGGCTCCATCGTTGTAGTCTCCCAGATGGGTTTTTAAGCCTATCCAACCAGAGTAACGAGTAATGGTCGGTGATGACTGTGAAGGTATCTCCTTCTATGTATGGCCGGTATTTTTCTACTCCAAAAATTACTGCCAATAATTCTTTTTCGGTTGCTCCATATGCTCGTTCTTGTTTCGACAAGGATCTGCTTACATATGTTATAACCTTCTCTTGCTCCCCTTCACCTTGCAATAAAATTGCTCCCAGTCCAACATCAGATGCGTCTGTCTGTATTATTAATTTCTGGGAAAAATCCGGACTAGTTAAAATGGGTGCACTGATCAACAACTCCTTTAATCGTTGGAAAGCACATTCTGCCTCTTGATTCCATTTAATATTTTTCTTTATTGATCGACCTTTAATAAGTTCTAGAATTGGATCAGCTAGTGTAGAAAAATTTTGGATAAATCTTCGATACCACCCCACCATTTCTAAAAATCTTTTTATTGAGCGTACCGTTGTGGGTGTTGGAAAGTTCGTTATAGCCTTCACTTTTTCCGGATCTGTACGTAATCCTTCCCTGTCGATTACATATCCTAGGTATTTTAGTGATGGTCTGCAAAATTCACATTTTTCCAAGTTTATTATTAATCCGGCCTCTTTCATGGCCTTCTGTACTTCTTGTAGAGTTTTTATATGCTTCTCAAAAGTAGGTGATGCTATGATCACATCGTCGAGATAAACCCATACGTTATCAAAGCGTGGTCCTAAAATGCTGTCCAGGAGCCTTTGTAAAGTTTGAGGACTGTTGCAAAGGCCAAACGGCAGTACGGTAAATTCATACAACCCTCTTCTTGGCACTGTAAACGCAGTTTTCTCACAAGACTCAGGCATTAATCCTATCTGATAAAACGCTGTTTTCAGATCAATAGACGATAAGAATTTAGAATCCCTAAACTTGTCTAAGATGTCGTTTACAAATGGTAAACCGTAGGCATCTTTTTTTGTGACAGAGTTCAGCTTCCTTCCATCAAAACACACACGCATGTCTCCACTCTTCTTTTTCACCAAAACTAAAGGCGAGTTCCATGGTGAGTTCGATGGTCTTATCACTCCTTGCTCTAACATCTTGTCGATTTCCTCATTCAACTGCTTCAACATTGCTGGCGATATTGTGTGATACCGCTGTTTTATCGGTTGTGCATCTCCTGTATCAATATGATGTATTGCTTTTGAGGTTCTTCCCAACCCAGGACCACTTATGGCTTTATACTGTCCTTTATGTCCTCCAGTAGTTTTGCTTGTTCTGGGGTGAGATCCTCTATTGAACATATTGCCGGTTGCGTTAACATTGAGATTTTACATTGTCTTCTGGTATTTGAAATGTATTATTTGCGAAGTTAGTTTTTAATTTAAAAACCCGACATACATCTGAGCCAAGTATCACACTTGCCTGTATTGCTGTCGAAACTGTAGCAATTATGTCTTGTTTCCTTTCGTTTATTTCGAGTGGTAAAACGACTTGTCCTATCGCCGGTTGCTTTTTTCCATCGGCTGTTTCTAATACCGTATTAGAACTTTTTTTTATAATTTTTAAACCTTGCTGTTCTAGAATTTGTAATCCCATATTACCTACTACTGTATGAGTGGCTCCTGTATCAAGTAGTGCTAGCAGCGGTTGATTTTTTATTCGTACATATATGAATGGTCGTGGATCTTGCGCTTTTGCATATAGCAGTGAATTAAGCTTCTTATTCTGTGGTCTCATGAAGTCCTTGATTTTCTCAAGCCATTGCTTCCACTCCATTTCGTCAGCCTTTATGCCTTCTTTTGCGTTTCGCCGGCTGCGGGTGAAACTGGCAGATATTTGTTTTTTTTCTTCGCTGAACATTTAGGACAATTTGTGTATGTAACATCACTAGTTCCACATATGTAGCAAAATAGAGTCCTATCTTCTGGGCATCGGCGATACGTGTGTCCATTTTTGTTGCAGTTATAGCAGGCTAGATCTAAACTCTTTGGCTTTGGCCTAGTCTTCTTGTATTTGCTGGCATTGTTGAAAGCTATTTCTTGCGTGTCTTTCTTGGTTGCTATCGCATGTAACGTTTTCATGTCGGTCGCTGCTGTGTACGCTAAATCTGGTTTTAAAAGCGATGTGATTTTTGTGTCATTATGCCGAAATCTAAAGTTTTGTTGTTTCGTTTCTTCTAATTGCAAACAAAGTTCAATTAATATATCTAGTGATTCTGTATCTGTCAAACTTAAATGGCTTGCATAATATGGTTGCAAATTCCTTCTGATGAAATATATTTGATCAGATGGCGAAGGTGTCTTGACTAATCTGTTAATTAGATTAACCATGGCGGCAATATAAATTATTGGCTTTTCGTCTTGACCTTGCTTTCTAGCTCGAATTTCTTCTAATAAAGCTTCATCATAATTCCTTGGTAGAAAATGCAGTTTTAATTTTTCTTCTAGTTCCGCCTGTTTTTATGTTCACTTTCATGGCTCTGTACCACATAAGAGCTGGTCCTTCAAAGAGGTCTGCCGCACCTCTCAGAAGTTGACTGTGAGTATAACCTCTAGCCGTACGCATTTCCTCAATTCGCTCCAAAAAAGCTTTTACTCCTATGTGTTTGGTGTCACCATTAAAAGTGATGTTCCATTTCTTTAAAGATTTGTCCACATTTTGCCGAAAATTGTGTTCCTCTGCTGTAGCTGGTTGCGCATGCATTGACTGTGTATTCGTAGTTTCTAAAGTGGTTATACGAACAGGCTTTTCCGATTGTACCAGTCGTGCCATTGTAGCTACGGGACTTGACTGCTCACATGCTTCTAGGTTAGCTATTGGATTAATGTCCGCGTCTACTTGTATCTGAGATTCCATACGAGAGTTAACAAATGCCTCCATGTCGTTTTGGAACATTGCTTCAGCATCGATGTCCTCTAACAAGTCCAAGTATTCTAAACATTTACTGTTTATAATATCCCATTGCTGCTGGTTATCCTTGGTTATTTCCATATATTCCAATCTACGGCCTATATGTAGTAATTTTGCCTTTATTCTCTTATGAACCAGCTTAGTAGGTTTGTCCACAAAATCCAATACTGGTTGCCGTATTGTTGCTATAGCAGTTTCACAAAATTGGATTTGCTCACTTAAATCAAACTTCATTTCCGGGTACTTTTCTACTCTGTTTGGATCTATTTTTTCTTTCGAAACAAACGTTCGCAATACTTTTCTTTTTCCTCAGCTTTCAATTCGTCGCTGCCTTTTTCCCTAATTGCCAATTCTCACGATAACTCGTCTGTAGACAAACAATTTATCCATGCCATTACTAACAAACAATTCCCTCAAACAGTATTAACACTTGGACGCAAATTTATGCATCAAAAAAATTTTTTTTTTAAAAAAACTTCCAACTCTAACAATCAATTAATAACTGTTATGTCTCCGCAGGAATATTCCACGTACCAGATTGTTTATAATTATTTTACAAGACTCGCTTGTTCATTTAATTATATTCGAATATTTTGAAAAAAATTCACAACAAAACAGGGTAGGTTGAAGATCAAGGGGTTTTAGCCTTTTGAAATGGTTATTTTTGATGATTCCTACTTTTACACGAGGACAATCTTCAGTTTTTATTGGTTTATGTTAGCGCTCCCAAATCTCTATTTCTAGGGATCAGAGGTTCTACCACAAAACGCCAATAGTCACCACGCTACCTACGCGACCTGTAGTTCGGAACAAAATTTTTAATGCAATATTAATATACCACAAGCAATAGTTATAAAATACACGTATCAAAATAATTTCTAAATGTTTGTCTTATTTAATGAACTTGGTGTCAGTGCATAAATTCTTCGTTTAGTACTTAATATTCAATTTTTGAATTTAAAATTTAACTGATCACTACTGTATTAGCATGCGTTAATGTCCTGGCTACCTAAAAAAATTTTTTTTTAAATGTGAGACCAAATAAAATTACTATCAACTTCGTTGTTGGCACTTGTTAACGTTGCTCGCTATAAATATCTTTTAGTTGGGCGGCACGTGTCTACTCCTTGGTACACCTATCTGTAAGGGAGCAAAAAAATATATCTAATACCTCGGGACTGCTACACTGGCTGCAAACTCCGTCTCCCTAAGTATGGCAGAATCTATACAAAACACTAATTTTGCTTACAAAAAAACATAGCCTAAGCTATAATAATTTAAGAGCATAAAACGTCTAATAACTTCTTCAGGGTGGGATGACCTGTATAGCTTAACACAGTAGTGTACCATTAAATGCACTAAGTCACAGACACACCAGTTCAATAAATAAACAATTGGAAGGCAAAGTATTTCTAATGTTTTAGTAATAAATGTACAAGAAAAGGTATGTACAAATAAGCATTATTCGCTTTAATTCCTTAAGAAAAGATTCAAGCAGCAAAGCTATATACAAACCGACTTAAACTTTCATAAGTCAAAATTTTATATACAATTAATGGAAAAAAAATTAAATTACGTTAAATCATTTACAATTAAATTAAATGCGCCGATAAGTGTCTGAGCTCATAATCTCATCAGTGTTACACTGTTTGTTAATACAAAATATGTGTACAAAGCACTTTATGCAAAGTTGCTATATTTTCAAAGTGAAATTAAATTTAGGTAACGGTCATTATAGTTCAAATTCAATTTCAAGTAAATGTGGACTGATACCGGTATTAAAATTATCTAGCAGGCACCAGGTAACTTACTAACAATTTTAAAATAGAATTAATTTAAAACGTCCAGGAGTGTTTACAACATCATGGGGTAAGTTACGAATAAAGATTATTGTAGTTTACACTTTTGTTTAAATAAATTCTGTTCCAAACCCGATCAGATAAGAAAGTCATAATTACCTAATTACATGATTTGTAGGAAAACAATATCATCTGCCTGCAAACAGCCAAACCTAACCGCCAGCTGAGTCCTTGACTTGACTTGACCCTTGCGATGAACATGGAATTGTAAAGTATCAGCAACCTTTGCTCTTCACACTCGCACTTGTGGATTCGTCACCTGTTATTTGTTTAAATTCGAATGGTACAGCTTCCTATGAAATTCCGTTTAATCAAGTCCAAATTTATGCCAACGCCATTAGATAACTGGGAAACCTCTTTCGTTCAAGACGGTACCTTAGTCATCTAATTTTTAAAATAACTATAGTTATTTGTTTCAGCCGTAATTGACAGCTAAAATTTGTAATACCTCATTAGCAAAATTTTATTTAAAAGAAATCTCACTTACCACTAGCCTGCTGTAAGTTTCGTTAAGTAAAACTTTTTAAATCGAACTCGCTTATTTGTAAGAATTCTTACTAAGAAGCCGATTTCTCGGATCACCATCATGCTTGCAAGTTTAACTCAACAAGAACCAGAAAACCGCGACGACCTCGAGTATCGCCGTCGGATCTCGAATCCCTACTCCGTTCTAACTTGTTCTACCCGCACTAGAACTATATACTACCATAGATGTATACGCTCCGTAATTAGGATTGCCTACCTATAATGATATTAGCAGGATTTTACACTGCTACACTACCCCCTCCCCACATGAGAAACTCTCACCATGAAGAAAACAACTTTTCTGAAGAAAATCAGCTTCCCTTCGAAAAGCATGGGGTCCTGCCAGGCAACCGGACAGCAAGGTGCAAACCCACCTCCCTCAAAGAGAACCAACTCCCAGCAGAAACGTCTCCCTGTAGGTGTAGACAACTTAATTAACTAAAAATCTGGCTTCAGATCTTGCACATGCCAGACTCCAATATCCTTTCCGTTGCAATCCCGCAATCTGTAAGTGACTGTACCCGTTTGTTCAATGATTTTGCAGCGCACATATTTCGGTGCTAATTTCTGTGAAAAAGCATCTGATTCTTTGGACTGAGCCATATTTCTTTTCCACACATAGTCTCCCTTCTTGTACTTGACTGCTCTTCGTCGCAGATCATATGTTTTTTTATTGCGCTGGTACGCCCTGTGGAGTCTCTCTTTCACTTCTTTATATAAACTTGATAAATTATTTACATCTTGAACTAACTGTTCCCTGGAATGGACATTTAGTTCTTGATCTGTAAATTCGGAGAGTCTTCCATAATACTCCCCCGTTATTGGTATGGATCTCCCAAAATTTAAAAATGCTGGTGTGTGGTTAGTGACTTCACTAATTGCGTTGCGTATAGCGTGTCCTACTTTAAATAAGTGTTCGTCTCATTTCTTGTAGTTGTCTGTGACATATGACCTTAATGCTGTAACTATTACGCGGTTAGTCCTTTCCACTGGGTTCACTTGCAATTGGTAGTTTGCGTTGTACCATATTTTTTGAATTTTATATTCTTCTGTGAACTTTTTAAATTTATTACTTATGAACTGTGACCCATTATCGACGACTATAATTTGTGGTACTCCATAAATTAAAAATACTTGGTTTTCTAAGAATGTAGTTATACTGGAAGTAGTTGCTTGTTTGAGCGGTTGGACTAGTATATATTTTGTGAACCAGTCATGTACTGATAAAACGTATTGATACCATTTGCTCGATCTTGGCAATGGTCGGATAATATCAACGGAGATCATTTGGAATGGGTATTTCACGTCCCTTTCCTTTCCCATTAATCCTGATTGAGTAAAGGTGGCAGCTTTTGCTCCTAAGCAGATTTGACACTTTCTGACATATCTACTTATATCTATCTTCATCTTAGGCCAGTAATACATTTCTGTTATTTTTGCCTTTGTTTTGTATGTACCAAGATGTGCAGAAGTTGATATATCGTGACATTGCCGTATTATGTCTTCTCGATTTGCACGTGGAAGGACTTGTTTCCATTGTATCAGGTTTGATTTTATCCAATGTTTAGCTTTTATGTACCTAAACAATAAACCGTTTTCTACTTTCCAAGTTGGAAAGTTGTCTGGGAATTCCTCCACTTGTTGAAGCATTTTGTTGTACCATGCGTCGTTTTGGCTATTGTCCACTTGTATCATACTTATGTTTATGGGCGCTCTTGAAAGTGCGTCTGGGACGACATTATGTTTGCCCTTACGGTGCACTACTTTATAAGTGAATTGTGATAATCTCAGGCTCCATCGTTGTAGTCTCCCAGATGGGTTTTAAGCCTATCCAACCAGAGTAACGAGTAATGGTCGGTGATGACTGTGAAGGTATCTCCTTCTATGTATGGCTGGTATTTTTCTACTCCAAAAATTACTGCCAATAATTCTTTTTCGGTTGCTCCATATGCTCGTTCTTGTTTCGACAAGGATCTGCTTACATATGTTATAACCTTCTCTTGCTCCCCTTCACCTTGCAATAAAATTGCTCCCAGTCCAACATCAGATGCGTCTGTCTGTATTATTAATTTCTGGGAAAAATCCGGACTAGTTAAAATGGGTGCACTGATCAACAACTCCTTTAATCGTTGGAAAGCACATTCTGCCTCTTGATTCCATTTAATATTTTTCTTTATTGATCGACCTTTAATAAGTTCTAGAATTGGATCAGCTAGTGTAGAAAAATTTTGGATAAATCTTCGATACCACCCACCATTTCTAAAATCTTTTATTGAGCGTACCGTTGTGGGTGTTGGAAAGTTCGTTATAGCCTTCACTTTTTCCGGATCTGTACGTAATCCTTCCTGTCGATTACATATCCTAGGTATTTTAGTGATGGTCTGCAAAATTCACATTTTTCCAAGTTTATTATTAATCCGGCCTCTTTCATGGCCTTCTGTACTTCTTGTAGAGTTTTTATATGCTTCTCAAAAGTAGGTGATGCTATGATCACATCGTCGAGATAAACCCATACGTTATCAAAGCGTGGTCCTAAAATGCTGTCCAGGAGCCTTTGTAAAGTTTGAGGACTGTTGCAAAGGCCAAACGGCAGTACGGTAAATTCATACAACCCTCTTCTTGGCACTGTAAACGCAGTTTTCTCACAAGACTCAGGCGTTAATCCTATCTGATAAAACGCTGTTTTCAGATCAATAGACGATAAGAATTTAGAATCCCTAAACTTGTCTAAGATGTCGTTTACAAATGGTAAACCGTAGGCATCTTTTTTTGTGACAGAGTTCAGCTTCCTTCCATCAAAACACACACGCATGTCTCCACTCTTCTTTTTCACCAAAACTAAAGGCGAGTTCCATGGTGAGTTCGATGGTCTTATCACTCCTTGCTCTAACATCTTGTCGATTTCCTCATTCAACTGCTTCAACATTGCTGGCGATATTGTGTGATACCGCTGTTTTATCGGTTGTGCATCTCCTGTATCAATATGATGTATTGCTTTTGAGGTTCTTCCCAACCCAGGACCACTTATGGCTTTATACTGTCCTTTTATGTCCTCCAGTAGTTTTGCTTGTTCTGGGGTGAGATCCTCTATTGAACATATTGCCGGTTGCGTTAACATTGAGATTTTTACATTGTCTTCTGGTATTTGAAATGTATTATTTGCGAAGTTAGTTTTTAATTTAAAAACCCGACATACATCTGAGCCAAGTATCACACTTGCCTGTATTGCTGTCGAAACTGTAGCAATTATGTCTTGTTTCCTTTCGTTTATTTCGAGTGGTAAAACGACTTGTCCTATCGCCGGTTGCTTTTTTCCATCGGCTGTTTCTAATACCGTATTAGAACTTTTTTATAATTTTTAAACCTTGCTGTTCTAGAATTTGTAATCCCATATTACCTACTACTGTATGAGTGGCTCCTGTATCAAGTAGTGCTAGCAGCGGTTGATTTTTTATTCGTACATATATGAATGGTCGTGGATCTTGCGCTTTTGCATATAGCAGTGAATTAAGCTTCTTATTCTGTGGTCTCATGAAGTCCTTGATTTTCTCAAGCCATTGCTTCCACTCCATTTCGTCAGCCTTTATGCCTTCTTTTGCGTTTCGCCGGCTGCGGGTGAAACTGGCAGATATTTGTTTTTTCTTCGCTGAACATTTAGGACAATTTGTGTATGTAACATCACTAGTTCCACATATGTAGCAAAATAGAGTCCTATCTTCTGGGCATCGGCGATACGTGTGTCCATTTTTGTTGCAGTTATAGCAGGCTAGGTCTAAACTCTTTGGCTTTGGCCTAGTCTTCTTGTATTTGCTGGCATTGTTGAAAGCTATTTCTTGCGTGTCTTTCTTGGTTGCTATCGCATGTAACGTTTTCATGTCGGTCGCTGCTGTGTACGCTAAATCTGGTTTTAAAAGCGATGTGATTTTTGTGTCATTATGCCGAAATCTAAAGTTTTGTTGTTTCGTTTCTTCTAATTGCAAACAAAGATCAATTAATATATCTAGTGATTCTGTATCTGTCAAACTTAAATGGCTTGCATAGTATGGTTGCAAATTCCTTCTGATGAAATATATTTGATCAGATGGCGAAGGTGTCTTGACTAATCTGTTAATTAGATTAACCATGGCGGCAATATAAATTATTGGCTTTTCGTCTTGACCTTGCTTTCTAGCTCGAATTTCTTCTAATAAAGCTTCATCATAATTCCTTGGTAGAAAATGCAGTTTTAATTTTTCTTCTAGTTCCGCCCAAGTTTTTATGTTCACTTTCATGGCTCTGTACCACATAAGAGCTGGTCCTTCAAAGAGGTCTGCCGCACCTCTCAGAAGTTGACTGTGAGTATAACCTCTAGCCGTACGCATTTCCTCAATTCGCTCCAAAAAAGCTTTTACTCCTATGTGTTTGGTGTCACCATTAAAAGTGATGTTCCATTTCTTTAAAGATTTGTCCACATTTTGCCGAAAATTGTGTTCCTCTGCTGTAGCTGGTTGCGCATGCATTGACTGTGTATTCGTAGTTTCTAAAGTGGTTATACGAACAGGCTTTTCCGATTGTACCAGTCGTGCCATTGTAGCTACGGGACTTGACTGCTCACATGCTTCTAGGTTAGCTATTAGATTAATGTCCGCGTCTACTTGTATCTGAGATTCCATACGAGAGTTAACAAATGCCTCCATGTCGTTTTGGAACATTGCTTCAGCATCGATGTCCTCTAACAAGTCCAAGTATTCTAAACATTTACTGTTTATAATATCCCATTGCTGCTGGTTATCCTTGGTTATTTCCATATATTCCAATCTACGGCCTATATGTAGTAATTTTGCCTTTATTCTCTTATGAACCAGCTTAGTAGGTTTGTCCACAAAATCCAACACTGGTTGCCGTATTGTTGCTATAGCAGTTTCACAAAATTGGATTTGCTCACTTAAATCAAACTTCATTTCCGGGTACTTTTCTACTCTCTTTGGATCTATTTTTTCTTTCGAAACAAACGTTCGCAATACTTTTCTTTTTCCTCAGCTTTCAATTCGTCGCTGCCTTTTCCCCTAATTGCCAATTCCCATGATAACTCGTCTGTAGACAAACAATTTATCCATGCCATTACTAACAAACAATTCCTCAAACAGTATTAACACTTGGACGCAAATTTATGCAACAAAAAATTTTTTTAAAAACTTCCAACTCTAACAATCAATTAATAACTGTTATGTCTCCGCAGGAATATTCCACGTACCAGATTGTTTATAATTATTTTACAAGACTCGCTTGTTCATTTAATTATATTCGAATATTTTGAAAAATTCACAACAAAACAGGGTAGGTTGAAGATCAAGGGTTTTAGCCTTTTGAAATGGTTATTTTGATGATTCCTACTTTTACACGAGGACAATCTTCAGTTTTTATTGGTTTATGTTAGCGCTCCCAAATCTCTATTTCTAGGGATCAGAGGTTCTACCACAAAACGCCAATAGTCACCACGCTACCTACGCGACCTGTAGTTCGGAACAAAATTTTTAATGCAATATTAATATACCACAAGCAATAGTTATAAAATACACGTATCAAAATAATTTCTAAATGTTTGTCTTATTTAATGAACTTGGTGTCAGTGCATAAATTCTTCGTTTAGTACTTAATATTCAATTTTTGAATTTAAAATTTAACTGATCACTACTGTATTAGCATGCGTTAATGTCCTGGCTACCTTAAAAAATTATTTTTTTTTTAAATGTGAGACCAAATAAAATTACTATCAACTTCGTTGGTGTCACTTGTTAACGTTGCTCGCTATAAATATCTTTTGGTTGGGCGCCACGTGTCTACTCCTTGGTACACCTATCTGTAAGGGAGTAAAAAAATATATCTAATATCTCGGGACTGCTGCACTGGCTGCAAACTCCGTCTCCCTAAGTATGGCAGAATCTATACAAAACACTACTTTTGCTTACAAAAAAAACATAGCCTAAGCTATAATAATTTAAGAGCATAAAACGTCTAATAACTTCTTCAGGGGTGGGATGACCTGTATAGCTTAACACAGTAGTGTACCATTAAATGCACTAAGTCACAGACACACCAGTTCAATAAATAAACAATTGGAAGGCAAAGTATTTCTAATGTTTTAGTAATAAATGTACAAGAAAAGGTATGTACAAATAAGCATTATTCGCTTTAATTCCTTAAGAAAAGATTCAAGCAGCAAAGCTATATACAAACCGACTTAAACTTTCATAAGTCAAAATTTTATATACAATTAATGGAAAAAAAATTAAATTACGTTAAATCATTTACAATTAAATTAAATGCGCCGATAAGTGTCTGAGCTCATAATCTCATCAGTGTTACACTGTTTGTTAATACAAAATATGTGTACAAAGCACTTTATGCAAAGTTGCTATATTTTCAAAGTGAAATTAAATTTAGGTAACGGTCATTATAGTTCAAATTCAATTTCAAGTAAATGTGGACTGATACCGGTATTAAAATTATCTAGCAGGCACCAGGTAACTTACTAACAATTTTAAAATAGAATTAATTTAAAACGTCCAGGAGTGTTTACAACATCATGGGGTAAGTTACGAATAAAGATTATTGTAGTTTACACTTTTGTTTAAATAAATTCTGTTCCAAACCCGATCAGATAAGAAAGTCATAATTACCTAATTACATGATTTGTAGGAAAACAATATCATCTGCCTGCAAACAGCCAAACCTAACCGCCAGCTGATTCCTTGACTCGACTTGACCCTTGCGATGAACATGGAATTGTAAAGTATCAGCAACCTTTGCTCTCCACACTCGCACTTGTGGATTCGTCACCTGTTATTTGTTATTCGAATGGTACAGCTTCCTATGAAATTCCGTTTAATCAAGTCCAAATTTATGCCAACGCCATTAGATAACTGGAAAACCTCTTTCGTTCAAGACGGTACCTTAGTCATCTAATTTTTAAAATAACTATAGTTATTTGTTTTAGCCGTAACTGACAGCTAAAATTTGTAATACTTCATTAGCAAAATTTTATTTAAAAAAAATCTCACCTACCACTAGCCTGCTGTAAGTTTCGTTAAGTAAAACTTTTTAAATCGAACTCGCTTCTTTGCAAGAATTCTTACTAAGAAGCCGATTTCTCGAATCACCATCATGCTTGCAAGTTCAACTCAACAAGAACCAGAAAACCGCGACGACCTCGAGTATCGCCGTCGGATCTCGAATCCCTACTCCGTTCTAACTTGTTCTACCCGCACTAGAACTATATACTACCATAGATGTATACGCTCCGTAATTAAGATTGCCTACCTATAATGATATTAGCAGGATTTTACACTGCTACAGTCGTGAACGCCTAGGTTACGGAATCCGCATTTCTTAACTCGTCAATGTTATCTACCATAGTGATAATTACGCTTTTTAGAATGACATTTTAAAAAGCATACGGATTTAGTTTTATCCTTTTCCGCAAGGACGCCTACATAACTAAAAGAGTCTTCCTTACTAACCACAGATGCATACAGCTTGTAGAACCCGGATGTATCTAAGTCAGTCCATCGGCACATAAAATAATCTTTTAATTCTCATACGTTTTTTCTAATAAGATGTTCTTTTTCTAACAAATCTTTGTATTGTTCGCGTATTGTCGCAGTGTTTTCCATGTAGTCTAACTTTCAGCTTTTTGCATCCATTTCCTCTCATTCCAGTTGTCTTTTTCTTCCACTTACAGCTTATGGCGTGCATAATGGGGCAATTTCCTTTAGCGTAAACAGATAGTTGTTTACTACCAATATTTACGCGTTGTCGTACAAGTTCTGGGCAAATGTTAGGCGCATTTATGAACCACAATTCCAAAATGATTATGTTTTTTGGAATTGTAGAATATGGTGTTGCAGATTGTGTAAAATATGCTTTAATGTAGCACTTGTGTAAGATTTTTAATTTATCTTGGCTGTCCTCCTCTATTATATCCAAATAATTTACAGGTAAATAGATAAAACTGTAAGCCCAAAGTACATACTTTATCAATTTTTCCCTTTCCTCGGGTTTTTCAAACAACTTAATGTGCAAGCTAGTCAATTTCTTTGTATTACTATTCCCCCAATACACGTACTCTAGTAGGTTATTATACACTAAACAGCAGCTATTTTGTAGCTTGTCCGATAGCTTACTACATAATTTGGCAAGTGGTACCGAATACATTGGCTCCTTTAGGAAGTATAACTTACTGTCTTCCAATAAGGTTAAACAGTCCTTTAAGGGATTATACACCTGTACCGCACTGACATAGTTTCCAATTGTACAGTTGTATATTGTTGCTTCCAATCGCGTATAATCATGTTTTTTGGCCAAAGTAGACGCGAATGTTTCCCTTAAACGTGCATCTGGACAACGTAAAAATCTAGTATATAATTTCCAAGTTGTTTATTAACACCAGGACTTGTTATGTGACACACAAATTTGTTGTATATCTTAATTCTTGCATTGGTTGTTAGCCATGTTAAACAATCGATTCTCTCAGTTTTATCGTTATCAACTATAATATTGAAGTTTTCTCGTATTCGCCCTTGTAACAAAAGTTATGGTTTGTAGTTAAATAATTACACATCTCCATCTTGCTAAATATGCCAGCAATATCTTGGGTTACATTTATGTCAAAAGATAGTAATAATTCTTTTTAGTCTGTATAATATATCTGGTAGTTCTTCCAATAAAGTTTCCAACTTATATTTAAAGCATTTTTGTAAAAAAAAGTGGCTAAGTTGTTAATAGATTTATACACAATTAAATTATATGGTTTGTATCTTCTGTTTTAATATAGCTTTATAAAAATTCGCTCGCAGCCCGCCCGCTCACCCGCTTGCCCGCCAGCCCAACAGTCCGATCTAGATCGGATGAATTCGACTTAGGTCGGATGAAAATTTAACTAGATCGGACTAATCCGACCTAGGTCGAAAATAGCCCGAATGTTGGACATATGTCGGACATATGTTGGACATATGTCAGATATATGTCGGATATATGTAGGATGTATACTGGGTATGTGTCGGATGTTTCTCGGATATAGTGCGGATGTATGTCGGATGTATGTCATACGGATGCGAGAAGTGAGAGAAGGACAAAGTATGGAGGTGGGTTCAGGGTGGTTTACGTTGTTTAGAGTTAGGTTAGCTGATGTTGTCTAGAGTTAGGTTAGGTAAGTTGAACTTGTCAGGAGTTATGTTAGCTAGTGTTGTCTGGAGTTAGGTTAAGTTAGTTGGAGTTGTGTGGACTTAGGATAGATAGCAGGAAAAATTGATAGGTTAGGTCAGCGCCGCGACGCTGACTAACCTATCAATTTTTCCTGCTATCTATTCTAAGTCCACACAGCAGGAAAGATTGATAGGATAGCTCTTTGAAATATAAAAGTATCCGAGAAAATAGAAATTTCCGTAAATTCATGGTACACCCTGTATAATACAAGCTTACTCTTATTCATTAAAGTGCCATGCTAAAACGTAAGCTCCGCGTGCATAAATAATCACTCTGTGTGATATAAGCATATTGTAAATACATAGCTGTATATGTAAAAATAATTAAAATAAATCCAAGAAGCCAAAGATATTTAATTGGAAAAGCTCTTCGTGGATTTTTACAAGTATAATTTTTTTAAACATTGCTTGTAACTGATACTTGAATTTTGTCATTTAGTTTAAGATAGAGTAAGTCCTAATCATTTTATTTTTATAAGGTTCTTTACCAAGAAAGTCTATGTTCAGAGTTTGAAACACTCTGACTTTTTAATAGTTTATCTGGCAAGGATTTTTTGTTTAAATCAAACCTTACCAGCGTGAGAATCATAACCAGGTAAAGAATCCATAAGAAAAGAAATTTTGTTCTGTAAATTTAAAGTAAGGTACGGTACATTTTTCTAATTAAGTAAATAAGTACTCATTAGAAATTATTTGATGTTTGAAGAAACGATGTTGTAAATGTTTTTGTATGAGAGAAAATATTTTATACTGTATAAATGCTTTAATATTGCTGTGTTTGAATTTCGTTTTATAAATTTTAACATTTCCTTTGAACTAGCCAAGCAAGGCAAATTTAGAAAGGAAGGTAAGTCAACAATTTCAAGTTCTACAATTTTCTGTATCTGTATCACTGCACTCTTCTAGTGACGCCTCAACGTGCTTATACTAATATCATCATGAAATATATACAACATAAATTCCTACAGATAAATACCCCTACTTTAGTAAACAAGCATATAACTAAAATGGACTCAATTTTGTTAAATACCTAGACGTAATTTCAAATGACTTTGTAATGAAACGGTCATTGACTCGTACATCAGCTGATTCCTGTTTGCATTTTTTTATAATCAATTTTCCTTTTACTTATTTCCTTCATGATTTCCTTTAGAAACAGCAATGTAAATTATACCAAAGTGCCACACAATTCTCGTTAGTTACTAAAGTGGACAGAGTTGTGTTATTTATTTATTATTTGGGCTGCTCTTCTAATGGTGAAATGCTGACAGTCGATTGTTTCTAGTCCAATATAAATGCAAAACTGTTACACTTAATGACTTGAAAGATAATAAAATTACAATTTCAAGGCACTTGCAAAGTTAGGCTTAATAGTTTACAACAGCCAACGTCTAACCCTTTACGTTTTAATTACGTTTAGCCTTTCAAACCAACGAAGCCCTATTAGAGCACATTAAAGGACCTTCCTTAAGGTATGTAAACGGCGTTTGAAGCGTTTCGCCTTCTATCTGATGTCGTGTCCGCATTATTCCGTGCAAACCTAAGTGGTGTAATTCCAATTTTACAAAAAAGAATAGCTCTTGTTTGTATCAAACTGCGTACCATTAAATGTAATGTTAAGCATTTCTGTAGCTTGTACTTTAACTGGATAATAAGCCAAAGCGAGGAACTTCAAATGTATATCTTGCATGCAGGTAGTCTCAAAAGCGGTTTTGGTTATATTAGTGTACTCACTCTATTCGAACAGAATATATAAATTCACTACGAGGCAATTTGAGGTTTGATAGATATTTATTTACTTGCGATTTCCAACACTAAATTGAACCGGCTTATATAGAAAAAAATAGAATTTCTTGAAAAGGTGCAGCGAATAGAATATCTAGACTGTTTAAAACAACTAACCCACAGTGATGGCAACATCACAATATTGGATGAAGTCGCTAACATAAAATTTAATTGAATACACGTAACACCAATCCCTTAAAAAAAGAAAAAAATTTCAAAAAAAAGCAAGCATAATATAATAACAAAAAAATTTAATATGAAAACAACGATGGTTTGATATTACAACTTTCAAAAGAATATACTTTTCCAAAAATCACATATTACGTATATTCTCACAATAACCTTTTATACGCAATTTTTTACAGTACACATCTTAAACTTTTTTCAGAAAGCGTAGTTAGATTAGATAAATTTTTAAAAGACTTAATATAGTTATAGACCTAGACGAAAAATTAGTTTCGATGAACAACTGTCACGAACATAAAACTGACCGTAGATGGGTTATTAAGACTAAATGAATTTCTAGGAAAGACTATTATTAGATAAGCATGACCGATGCCAACACAAAATTTATTAACTTATAGGAAATATGCTGAAAAGCAAAACACACAAGTAGAAGGAGAGCCTATGTTCTGATCCCTCCACACCCCGCCACCTATCTCCCGGTAACACTAATTACCGCCCACTTACCACTACCACATTCCACTTCCCACCTCCCACCCCACACCTTCGACTTCCTACATCCGTCTACAACCTCCCACTATTTATCTTCCACCGCCCACCTGCTACCCTCGCTTGCTGACTCTCACCTATTACCTCAAACTCCTCTTTTTCATACTTCCCACCTTTCAACTCTCCTCTCCCAGTTCTCAACTCACACTTTTCACCTCATATGCCAAATCCGTGATTATTTCACTGGTCTAGTAAATGATGTTTAAACTAATTAGTGCCTAATTTAAAGGTACTCTTCAAACAATGCTCACGGCTCAATATTTCCTATTGTACTCAAACAATCTTGTTTAATTAGGTAAATGTAAACACACTGCAAACTATAAGTTGTTAAATCTTGAACCTTCCCTTAGGATCTTATCTACTTGGCAAATAAGGATCACGTACAAGTGCGTTATTTAAACCAAGCAAACACTGCATCCCTTAACTCGATTCAAAATTCAAGTTTCCTGTACTTTCTCATCGTGTTTAAACTGATCTAGTGTTTTACGTAGTCCTTAGTTTAAAATGTTTTTATCATAGTCAAGAAGGTTGGCATAATAGTACAGACCAACTCGATTTCTGTTTCCTGATATCTGGTGGGTTTTGTTATGTATTTTTGGTAGCTGAAACCGAATATGCACTCAGAATTTTCCTATTGCGCTTCGGAATTAAGATATTTGTTAAAAACGATTTACAGTACATTACCCGTTGTAACGAACTTATCTAGTGGGTGAATCATAATTAGAATGTAAACAGCAGAATAATGTTTGGCAAATGTTCTAAAATCGCAGAAAAGACCGGCTTGATGTGTATATTTGCGCAGCGGAAAGGATGAGCAGCTGTTGATGTTCTAAACGCGTCTATAAATAGATATATAATGTAAATAAGACAATAATATCTTATCCTACAGTACATGTTGTTGATGGAGTTTATAGAATATGGCACAAGTGTGCAAATCAAACGGATACGCTTTGTTACACATGTAACGAATTTTAGATTAAATCTCACAAAAAGATAGCAACTACGTTAATTGAAAATGCTAATGAGCTGTATTTTGAATGCATAGCATAAGATTAGGATAAATCTTGAACGCCACATGTCATTTGCGCAACGTATGCTTTGAATTTAAAAGGATGACCAAACGGTACCCTTGAGTTGATGTTGAAGCATCTTTGGAGTGGAAAGAACCTAAAGGTCATTAAAGCTTACTATTTCTGCTCGACCAATCTATCTGGAATTTCACTGCAGTCGAATAATACATTACAATACTCAAACTTGCAATCAGCTCTCGGACAAATTTTTCACATCCAGAATTTACGTGTCACCAAACGTCCAGAGCCATATACACTTAATAATGATATCAATGCTGCTGAAGCTGATATTGTTGAACCTATGGCAGAAGACGCGGATCATAATTTTTAACCATTTGATATATGTACTACACGTTTATTGATGAGATTTATGACTTAGTACTGCATTTAAACTTGTCGAAAGCTTAAGCCGAACTCTTTGGATCCAGGTCGAAAGATATTAAATCTATTACAGAGTGTTTCGCATATTTCCACATATCGAAGACGCCTACAAGATATTCTTCATTTTTACATCATGTGATCAGTTGGTGTACTATGTAAATATGCCTGGGTTAATGAATGCGTTAGGATGTAAATATAAAGCTAATGAGTGGAGATTATGTATCGATTCACCTACTCTAAGCTTGAAGGCAGCTTTCCTGCGCAATGGAAATTCGTACTCCGCTGTTACACAATTAAAGTTATGGCAATATAATATCTTTACTCAAAAAAATTAAGTATACAGTTATCTAAAAGTCATAACACTTTTGTTAGGAGTGAATTGGGTTACACAAAAAATTGCCGTTGTCTGCGTATGGGACGCCAAAACGGAGGACAACATCACTTTCAAAAAGACTGTAAATTGCGGAAAAGCAATGTTTCAAATCCTCCTCTCTTCCATTCCACCCTACCAATCTACACAATCGTCTTTCTCGTTCTTATACATACAATCTAACAGTCCTACTCTGTCTGTAGCCTTCTACCCTACTTTCGATTTCCTTCTTTAACCAATGTCTAATGCAAATACGCTGCATCTCCGTCTAGCTTATTTACCTTTAAAAATTCATTTGTCTTACAGATGTTTCAAAGCCAATGACAACTAACCATATGCTATCTTCCGTTGCTTGCTACCTCATATAAAACACAGTCTTTCTCTTTGTATTATCGATCCATTCTTGTTTGTAACGTTCAACACCTTATCTTACATACACCTACTATTTGTTTTTAACCATCTTTTCCTAAAAAACCTTGATATTTGTTGACAGGTTTTTAAATAAATACAAAGAACGTATTTACACTGCTAAACTTTACTGAAAATATTTTGTTCTTAGAAACTCCTAATAGATAACTTGTTTATTGACTACACTTTTACATTTTATGCTAAACCTTTGAAAAATTGTACATGTTCTAGCTTCATATTACCTTACACTAAGTTATGTGCACAAATAAAATAATTACGCTTTGAATATCCGTTACTAACAAATTCCCCCTATTCAATTATCGATTTTTATGCTACAAAATGAAAAGCTTTCCTATCACTCACTCTACATGATAACTACACATTTAAACGCACGGATTTATGCTCTTTATATCTAAAAATTGTACCTAACCTCTACCCTAATTCTAAAATGTAGTAAAATTAATCTTGAAGCTTATTTTAAATAATAAATTCTTATGTTCTAGCTTTGAAAAATATTATAACTAATTACTGGCATTTTATACACATGGTGAATCCTGTTAAAATATTTCACTGGCATATCCACCATCAGTTCTAACCTAAAAATCCATAGAAATATACACATATATATATATATATATATATATATATATATATACACCGGGTGTAAAATTGGTTCACGCCCACCAAATTATTTTATAGAGAAAGTGTAGAAGAAAATACTGTATACAACCCCATCATTACTTATTTTCTTCACTCTATACATACTCTTTTAACAAAAATAGGTTGTGCCTTGGAATTGTTGATACAATGGTAATGCTACAGATTGAGACGTATTTTAAGTAGTTTTGCGTCACAGACCACATAAGCTATGCGTTTAGACAATGTTTGCGGATGCCGAAAATATATTTCTCTTTTTCAAAAATATTAAAAGCAAGGAATTACCAAACTGCTATCTTAACAAAACCCAGCGTTGATGATTTGAAAACTATTGAAACAAATTCGCCGTTATGCGGACATGTTAAATAAATCTCATTTTCCTTACATAATGAGAATTTCTAAAATAATGTGAGTAATGATCTGCAATAGAACAAGAATTAAATTTTATTCAACGAATTAACACCAAAAAGCAATTATTATAATAAATGTTCAAATAAGCCTTCATTCACTGTCAAGCAATAACCCAGTCTATCATAAAATTCACGCCTGGCATTTGCCAACTGATATGGTGAAGTTCTTGCATAGTGATCTTGAATGCGGTTTAGAAATTGTTTCAAATTTCTACAACTGGTAACACTGTAAATCTTTGATTTCAAATTTCCCCGTAGAAAAAAATCATTAGGAGAAAGGTCAGTGCTCCGAGCAGGTCAACCATATTCATATCCTCGACCAATAACTTTGCCATTAGAGCTTTGATTTAAATACTCGTCGATGTCACGACTGATATGTGCAGGACAACCAACCATCTGAAACCAAATTTTTTCATATTCCGACGCAACTTCATTTATAACTGGTGTTATTTCTTCGGACAATAGTTCTAAAAACGTTCAGACGTTAAATTTTCCCGCGTAGGAAAAACGGTCCCATAATAATATGAAGCCCCAAGATACCGGCACAAACATTTAATTTTTGAGGATATTCGGTTCTCGTTTCTATATAATTATGAGGATTTTGTGTAGAGCAAATCCTACAATTTTGAGTGTTTGGCTCATTGTAAAGCGTGAACGTGCACTCATCCGTAGAACAAATTTTTCTTAAAAAACTTCTATTTTGTTTGCTAATTCGATAATGGTGTAGCAAAACTCAGCCCTTTTCTCCATATCATTTGGTCGCAATTCTTGATGGCATTGATATTTGTAGGATCGGTACTTGTGCTTTTTCAAAATTTTGTGCGCTGTAGTGTAGTGTACCCCAACATTTTCAGCTAGTTGGCGCACACTTACATTAGGATTTTCATTTACTGAAAGTAATACGTCGACAACGTTTGTATTATCTTGATGTCTTACATTTTTACCACTTTCTAGTTACCGCTTGAAGCGAGCGGACGTGTTTTTGCAGTGCTCCGCTTCAGCAACTGAGAAGTAAGTTTTTATCTAGGGTTTTTGCTATTTATTTTTATATTATTTTATTTGAAGCTTTGCTTTTTATTGTGTTTTATTTTTATATGGCATCAAATTTTAAATACAGGGCAGTAAAATAAAATTTAAAAACAGAATTTAAACCAAATAAATATTAAATAAATTCCGTTTTTCTTTTTAATTTAACTTAAAATCCGCGTTTTAAAATAAACTAACTAAATTTCTGGATAACAAAACAAAAATCTACTAAACAAATACTCAAAAATAATTTCGAATTAATTTAAAAAGACGTTTTTAATAAACTTAAAACAAAAACCGCGTAAATCGAGTTAAAAAGCCGGGTAAAACAACCAAAAAGTGTGTGGATTTTTTATAGTGCGTGTATAATCAAATAATAACTTAAAAACAAACATCTAGGCCTTTTTAAATCAAATAAATAATTCAAAAACTGTACATTTTAAAACAATTTTAATATAAATTTTCCGTAATTTAAGTACACGCGTACTTAAAAAATCCATTAAAACGATTTTTGGTATAATTAAGAAGTGTAACAGTTGAAGATCGTGCTAGTTACCGAGTGATAAGTGGAAAGTGCGTTTCCGGTAACTGCACCCCGATAGCGCTTGATCTTATTTGTTAACTACAAAGTAAAATAAAGTGTTTTATTTATAAATTAGATATTTTGATCTTTTGACGTAATTAGTTTATTTAAATTTGATTTAGCGGTTTCAAAAATTTAAAATATATAGTGTTCTTTACGGTACATTTTAAATCGAGATATTTTTATTGGGTTAGCGAATTTATTTGGTTCTAGTTGTTATTTTGACGCCTAGTGCTTGTTGTACTTTTGATAAAATTTGAAATTTAATTGGACCGTTTGAAGTTTAAATAAATACAAGTTTGCTTACCTTTGCTCACCTTTAAACAAAACATTTTTATTGGCCCAACGTTTTGCGCTCTTCTAGCGTCGTTCTTTTAGCGTCGTAACGGTCAAGTCGTTTTTTGAGCTGCGTTTTAGGTGTCATTCTTTGTTGTTAGTTTTGTCAGCATGGTGGTCCACCGCGACGAGAAGCCCATGCCTAGGAAGAAGAGGGGAGATTGGTCGGAGTCTGATAGGTCGGAGGCTGAGGGCGCTGTGGGGGGAAACAGCTGCAGGTAGTGTTAAAGGATGTTATGTTAGGGATTCAAGAAGAGGTAGAGGATCCTGTGTCTGCGACGGTCGTGTCGGGGGGTCGGGGCTGCCTGGGGTGGTTGTGGCGCCGGAATCGCCCTCAACTTCGGGAGCCCAGTGAAGGATGTCGACTGGCAGCGACGGTAGCGTTGCTGCTAGCGACCTCGATGAGCTGGACCTCCTGAGATTGAGGGTGAGGAAGGCGCATTCGGCTATCTTCGGGAGGGTGCCGACGACCTCTGCCACTATCGTCGTAGACGATAGAAAGCGGATTCGCTACGCCGTGGATGATTTCCTTGACGCAGCGAATCAACTTATAGATATGGTTAGGGCGCTGCGGCTTGTGGCTAGTGATTATGGAGAGCTAATGTTGTCGGGGGAAGTCCAGCGGTGGTTGCTTCTGTTTCAGGGCAGCAGTGTTCCCGGAGCCAGGAGGTGCCGATGCTGCGGAAGGCGTCGTATGCTGCAGCTGCTGCAAATGTTATGCCTACTTTTGCTGTTAAGGTCGACGGCAGGCCAGGGGAGAAAGATGACGTCATGTCGACCCTGAAGAAAAAGGTCGATTCCGCTCGTGATGGTTTTGTTGTGGTCGGAGCTCGTAGGACTCGCAGGGGCGGTGTAGTAGTCGAGTGTGCAGGTCGAGAAAATGCGAAAAAATTGCAATCAAAGGTTGTAGATCACTGCAAAGAGTTCGTAGCGAAGACCATCGAGAAGAAACGTCCACGGGATGTTCAATTGTCGGGTTTGCGGACGATACGCTTCTAATTATCAGATCGCGATTATTAATGGATATGCGTACAAAACCAAACGAGGCTCTGAATAAATTACACGAATGGTCACAGAACGTAAAACTAAAATTTAACACGTCGAAGTCGGAAGCGCTTTATTTTGGTACAAAACCGGGACAGCGACCTCCTAGGCTAGGAGGGGAGAAAATACCGTTCAAGGAAGCTATTACATACTTCGGGGTAAAAATTGACGATAAGTTAAATTGGAAAGCTCACGTACAGTACGTCAAAAGTAAAGGAAGCCAAATATCAAATAAAATGATGGCGGCGGCAAAAATAAACTGGGGTTTCAGGGGTGAATCGCTGAGGACGGTCTATGCCGGAGCAATTGAGCCGGCAATGCTGTACGCAGCATCCGTATGGGCGGAAGGTTGTAAAGTCCGGAAGATGCGTCAATTAACGAGCGTGCAACGTATAACCGCGGTAAAGGCGACGAGGGCATACAGGACCACCTCCACGGAGGCGGTCCTGGTGATCAGTAGGACTTTCCCTATCGAATATGTTGTTAGGAAGATTAGAGATAGGAGACTTATAGATATAGGGAAAGGGCGCGAAATTAACGAAGGTATTAATCTTGGTAATAGGGAAGTTGCAAGAAAGATCGTTGTATCTGAGTTGAGGCACACGGCTGATATTAGAGAAATCGAGTTTGTCGAAGGTGATCGGGACGCGACGGGTATCAGAATTTACACGGACGGTTCACGTATGGATGACGGGCAAGCAGGCGCGGCGTTTGTCGTGTTTAAGCAGGAAAATGAGGTGTTTCGGTTTCAAACCAAACTTGCGAGCTGGAGCACTATCTTCCAGTGCGAAATGGTAGCCATACGAGAGGCTATCGATTACGCAATAAATCACACTGGCAGAGACGATTATATAATCAGCCACAGTAAATCAGCGCTGACGGCATTAACTAACATGAACACCTCGACAGACCTCCAGGCGGACGTCTGGAAGATAGCGCATACAGCGCTCGAGTTTCGACGTTTAAAGTTCTGTTGGGTTAGGTCGCACGATGGCAACGTAGGAAATGATAGGGCTGACGAATTAGCTAAAGAGGCTGCGACTGGCGACTTTCGGATATCAGATTCGTCGATACCGAGGTCTTTAATTAAAAGAAAGCTGCGCGAAAAATCAATTAGACAATGGGAAGAGAGGTGGAACAACGCTGCCACGGGCAGGTTGACCCACAAATTCATACCGAGCATAGAAGCTAGAGGTAGGATCGAGGTTAAGCTCGATCACAAAATGGTGCAGTTGATAACAGGGCACGGCGCCCTGCAGGCGTATTTACAAAGGTTCGGTTTAACGAACAGCGACCGCTGCGAATGCGGTGAGGGCGCGGAAAGCGCAGAGCACGTGCTCTTTGACTGCCCGCTGGAGGCGGGAAATCGAGGGTTGGCTGATAGCAAACTAGCTATCCTAGGTCTAGCATAGCCAAAGAGCCTAGAGAAAGTCGGGGAAGTGGTTAACCAGAAGGCGTTCTGGACAGCCTTAAAAGAATTCGCGGTAAGGGTCGCGAGATTAGACAATGACAACCGCGTGTAAAATTCGGTGGGGTTAGTGGGAGGATTGAAAAATTTTAGATCGACTTGGCGTGAGTAAGGATACGAGCATAGATATAACCAAAACCTGTTATATAAAAAAAAAAAATTAAAAAAAAAAATAACATGATAATTATACCCAAATGTCCAATATGCACGAGAAACCCCCACACCATTAATACAATCACTGCCTATCTTCATAATTATGCGCGGAAAATCAGGAAATCGGAAATAAATAATAACAAATAAACAATAACAAATAAATCAGAAAGCCTAATTAAATTAAATCAATAAAATAAACAAAGACAATAAAATAGAGTAAAACCGCCCCCGACTTGAAAGTGAAGTGATAGTGATAGTAATTGTGATCCCCAGAACATTTAGTGCTTACCCACCAGGACTTTAGCAGTGCACCCCATCTTCTCCTTAGAAGTAAGTTACAGTTAGATGTAGGCAGACGACCAGATCTTCGGATGCTGGAGAATTTTATTATCGAGGTAAGACTTAAATTGTGGCGGCTGTACTCGCACAAGCATTGATTTACATTAATTAGTAGTTTTTGAAATAATTTAACCAGCACGTTTTGTGCGTAATGGCGCTAGCCGATATAATGCTTGTGCTGATAAATAGGGTGATGCTTTTGCTATTTTGTGCACTGCTATATGCTTAACGCTTATTAGACCTATATTTATATAATTATATTTATTTATATTTTATATTCACACTTTATATTTATTAGCATGTATTGTAGTATTTTGTGGTATATTTGTTTTGTTTGGCGTTCTGTCGCCATTTTGGTTGCAGTATATATTTGGGAAGGAAGAGTAGAATTGTGAAGATTGTAATCATAATATAAATCAGTTAGGGAATGATAGGAAAAGCTAGGGATGGATTTAGGAGAAAGATAAGATAAATTACTTAGATTAAGCAGGACGAATTTCTAAATATATAGAGCAGGCAAAATAACTGGATTCAGTATTAAAATATTTGGCGAATGCTTAGAAATTTGAGTCCATTTAAAATTAGTTAGCTAGATTTAGATAGTTTTAAGACGACCCTTCAGGTCGCACTGGTAAGCAGAGCCGGCGTCTGCTATCCGGTATTACAGATCCCTCTCCCTCTCATTTTTGCTTGTGTCTTGTTGATCGGGTACACTCCAAAGTCAGCGCTAGGGATACCATTATTTAAACCCTGTGTTTAGTTTTTGTTTTTAGTTTTTATTTTAGTTTGTCAGATTTTTAGGTTTGTTAAATTGTTAGAGTTTGTTAGGTTTGTTAGATTTTAGGTTTGTTAGATTTTTATTTAGATTTTTATTTAGGGTGGATTAATTATGAAGTTTAATAAGGACTAATAAGAAGCACGAGTATTTTCGCGTTGAAACCCAATGTAGTACCTCCGGGTGGAGCATTGGGGACGTGGCCGCAAGTATAGCGGCCCTTATTCAAATTATAATGTCTTACATTCTACTGGACGTTTTCACTATATTTACACTGATTATTTAAAGTACCAGTAGCTTCAAATTTGCGGATCATTCTTCCAACACCAGTGTAACTGGGAATTGATTGACCCGGATATTCAACAGCAAACATATCGCTTACTGCTTGTGCACTATTACCTGAATAGTACCATTTTACCATGAAGATCTTTCCATTCGAGGAATATAGAATACATAAAATACCTCTAAATTTGTGAGTAAAGTACTAAAATTACAGCTAGCTAACAATTGTTTTTTGTTTCAACAATTGCAAGGCAACATATTTTTGTTAAAATAGCATTTCTAATTTCATTAATTTTAAACCCTGTATGAAGAGTAAGAAAATAAGTAATGATGTGGTTGCATACAGTATTTTTTTGTCTACAAGAAACATATTTACACTAATTCTTTAAAATAATTTGAACATTAAAAATTTAATATGAAAATCCCTATAGTGCGTGAACCAATTCTACACCCGGTATATATACAACTACAGCCGTTTTTTTAGCGGTTTTAGTAGATAATATAGGTTCCTTCTGGCGCACTTCGATCCTCACTCGATCGATCCCCCCACCCTGCTTTCTATTTCGCAGTTGTTGAGGTGGTGTGCCTTGTAAATTCTGACGATACTCAAGACACTTCTGGCGCACACCGTTTTTCACTGGATCACCGCCCTCCTCCTGCCCCTTTCAGCTTGCCTACTAGTTGTAGGGTGTTGAAGGGGGAAGGGGGTCTCATGACGATTCTCATGACTCATTCGAATTCTTCATTAAGTTTATCGGCTTTGCGGGCGTCCTAATCAGCATTTTGCGGATTAGAAAATTTTTAACGATTAGGGATATATAGGCAGATATAATTAGCATTGTGAAATTACATGGGATTATTTAGCACTATTATTTTAATATTTTAATTTTACTTTTTAATATATATCATTTTTAATATTAGACTAGTATAAGTGTGTTCTTAAATTTTAGAATTAAGTTGACTCCATAATTGGACTTATATACATATGTCTGTGGAGACTTTATTAATAAATGAAATAAATGAAATTATGTTTATCGGCTTTGCGGGTGCCCCATTTGGCATTATGCGGTCTAGAAAAAATTTTTAACGATCCTCATGACTCGTATAAATTCTTCATTATGTTTATCGGCTTTGCGGGTGCCCCATTCGACATTTTGCGGTTTAGAAAAATTTTAAATCGTGCTAACATATGCACTCAAAATTATATGGCATAGGTATGGGTAATCAAAATTGTAAAGGGTAATTGTTTCCCTTCTCTGGGATCGGTGATTGAGCACAGAAATAAAAATAAACTGCAATATATATGGAAATAAAAATTTATTAGACAATCTATACACAGTAGTAATAAATTCTTTGTATACATCTATATTTACAATAATATTAAACATTGTACACGTTTTTAGGCTAAACATGTATATACATTGTGAGCCTAAAACAGTCACGTAATGTGTACATCTTAAATCCGAGCAATATATACAACTTATAGACTAAGTAAAATAAAATCTATTATCTATTTCCCTATGCCCCCATGCATACGTTAAGGTCGTGTTAGGGATGACGAAACGCTTGTCATCAGCGCCCGATAAACTAACCTTGCTAAGTAACAGCGTAAACAAATCATGTTTTTTGCTCCTAATAGACCGCATCGAATGCACGAAGGCTCGGAAGTTACTGTTATGTGCTACGTCCTTAAAACTATCAACACTTATACCCTGCACAACACTACGCTTAACCCCTTTAATCTTTTTTATTACATCTCTTTCGCTAACTATACAGTAACTCTTGGCGCGAGTACCCACAAACTCTAAAACTATCTCACCACCAAACTCATCCTTGAACTTTCCGGGTACTTTCTTGTTTACAAGTGGGATCTTATATTTATTGTCTGGGTGGTAGTCACTAGTGTCAAATAGGTCCAGGCGGTCATGAATATCACTGTACAAGTCTTCTGTTTCGACACTATACACGAGCGAATCTGTATCTGTATACAATAGTGAAAGCTTAGACCCATACAGAGGCAACAGTTTCTCATAGTGAAAGTCATAAATCAAGGTTTTCGATAGGTCTAAAATCGAAAAGCCTGCATATATAGGTTTATTATAGGTGACTTTAACGCAGTCCATCTGTATGGGTGCTAAATTTTCGCCTAGTACCAGATTACAATTAAAGTTCGGGCAGGCAATCAGGGTACTCGCACACAAGGTCTTCCGGTTACACTCCCACCGAGTCACAAGCTTCACGTCGACGCGCTTGTCTATATTTTCCATGGTTTTACCAAAGATGGCATTGTTCATGAGTTTGAAAAAGTCCTTCTCAAAAGCGTTAGTGGCACGAGTGCGAAGGTCCGTGTTCAACTCGATATAAGGCTTCAACCATGGAGCCTGGTCGAACTCGAGAACCCGATGGATGGAGGTCAACACTAATCCATTCCGCACACACTGCTGTAGATTCCTGTAGTGGATAATGTAGCGGTGTTTGTCTTCTAAGGTGGCGAGGAGCTTCGGAGCCTTAGATGTGATATAAGGCGACGTTTTCATTTCCGGGCAGAACGGCAGGTCGTTGTGGAGATCATGTAAATGTGAAGGGTACTCAAAGTCGACCTCCAGACTGAATCCTTTCGCAGAGTCCTTGGGAACATTTAAGATGGTGGCATGTAGTTCGGCTATATCGGTAGAGGGCAACCATCGAAATCCTCCAAGAGGGAGAGCCTGGCTCATGGCCCAGCCATACAAGTTATTGGCATCGTAGTATGCCAAATACTTAGACGGAGCCGCAGGATCGTACTCCTCCATGTACTTGTTGTTGGCAGCAGCGTAGCGTCCATTACACTGGGTCAGACCCCCTCTGATCCCAGACTTTATAAAATGGTACATGTCAATATCCGTGAGGAGCTCCAGTTTCACGCCGGTGTATTTTAACATGGCGTCCCAGGTTAATGAGGGCGCTGTCACATACTGGCACAGATCAAAGTCATAAGTCGACATGCACACCCGGCGATAGTTCTCGAAGACGTCTGCCAACAACAGTACATCAGTCTTCAAATAGAGATCGCTATATTCTCCGAGCGTGTTAAGACCAAAGTCGCGCCATACCTTCTGAGCCCTCTCGTATTCATCGGTGGAAATGGATGTAGAGGCGAGAAGACAGTCTGTGGTGGGAGAGCTGTTTCCTCCAATACTTCCATACTTTGTATGTAAGTGTATGGAAACACGCCTTTTTTGGTAACCAGTTGGAACCTGGAGTCCTCGGGGAAGTGACGTCTGACCTCTACAAACTGGTCCTGGGGCAAATTCTTCGCCAGTGTATACAACCCGGCCGCCATAAATCGGAGAGAATCGATAAACCGAAGTTGGACACAGGGCTTGTCGACAGTCTTTTCTTGTCCGTCTAAGACCACTTCTGTATCGTATAGTCGTACAGTTTTTGAAAACGAGATGAACCGCTCTTTATTGTTCGGTATAACGTTAATCTTCTCGTTATCATACCCCAGTTCTTTTATGATGAAATGAGCATCATATCCACTAAGGTTGTGAAACACCACTGGGATAAACTGCGGAACCCAATAAAGGATGTTACATTTGGAGTGTACAGGGAAGCGGTACGCACCATTCATGTGGTTGTGATCCCGCACACGGTCTGTTCCAAGCGGTTTCTTGCATATCCCACAGTCTTCGGTAGTGTGGAACACAAGTTCATTCTGGGCATCCAAAGATTCATGGGCACATTCGTCGTCAATATCTTACCCAGACGTCTAGCTTCCTCTCTAAGTTTGGTAACAAATTTACGTGCTGCGTCTGGACCCCGGTAGATCTCAAATTTATTGAGGGAGTCGTCATAGCAGCATTTAATGCAATATGCCCAGCTATAAGGGTTGTGCAGCTGGAGCGGTGTTGTAGAAGACGTGAAGGGGTTGGGCGTTGCAAAACTGTACGGCTGTAGGAGCGACTCAAAGTCTGTATAAATAACGAATGGGACCTGCATTTGTTTTTGGATGCTCGAAAATTCTAAAACGTTGTTGAAGGCGGTGGGCATTTGGGTTACGACATGGTTACAGTCCTGCTTAGTATGCCTAATTAAGGCAGTCTCAGTCGGAAAAAAGATTAAACATCCATCGCAGATCCATCTATGTAAGCGTTTTTTTGATAACTGTTTACCGACCAGACGTCCCAAATCCTTGATCCAACAGAAGTGACCTTTTTCTTCATCCTGGATGTAGAGCAAGTTAACGTGCCGGGCTCTCCTGCGTTTAGTAAAATGTATAGGACCAACAATAGACCTTCCTTCCACTCCGAATACGTTGATACTCAGATCGTTCAAAGCCTCGAACTTGGCAATCTTGTCAATGGCTATAGGGAATTCTATACCACCCATATTTAAGCAGCTCGAGTAATGGGGGTACTTGCTAAGACATTGGGGGTCATACTTGGCAGGATACAGCGCTGCTACAATGGAGTATGCAAAACAGGCTGCGTCTCGGTTTTTAACATTCACCACCGCTTTTTTAGCTTTTATCCAGCGTGGAAGGTCAATGTAAGAAGATCCCCTAAGTGGTTGGTATTTGTTGATGTTTAGTTCTAAATGCAGAACACGTTGTAAGGTCCAACCGGACTGGTGATGTTAAAATTCTTGGGATTTATCGAGCATCTCCCGAGAAAACGTTGTATACACTTTGTTCAAGTCGCTCGATCGGGTTATAATTTGATTTTTGGTATTGAAAGATTTAGTTCCTTCGGTATCACCCAAGTCCATCTTTGTGTACATACCAAACACTTCCACATTAATTTTATGGGTCGTGTGGACCTCCAAGGTGTCCTGGATCAACTTTACAAATTGCGGCTTTTGTTCAAGTAAAAAGTCTCCAATGTCTTTACAACCAGACATATTATTGATGCGGTAAGTTGCGATCCGTGAGCGGAAGGCAGACGATAACAGCTGTATCGCTTCTTGTTTGGGGTCTCCGGATTTGGTCTTATGCGCGGCACTGCGTAAATGTCCAGGGAACTGGCGTGAAGGAACGCCCATATTGCAATCCTTGCAATATCGTATGTCCTGTCGCTGGCGTTTTGGTGCAGGTGCAGCACGTGGTGGTGATGCTCCACGTTTGGCTGACATCGATGTAGAAGAAATAGTATCTCCGTGGAGGGCGTGCTGATGCCGGGTTAAATTAGCTCGACGCCCAAACCCCATATCACAAATGTCGCACACAAATGATGCAGGTGCTGATAATCCAGTCGGTGGAGCTGAAGCTGTAACCTGACGTGGTGGTCTAATGATATTATGGACCTCGTTTTTGTGTCGGTTAAGGTTGCTCTGGATCGAGAAGTTTTTCTGGCACACATCGCAGACGAATACTTTGACGGATTCCATTGTAATCTGCACAATAAAACTATGTTCATTACTCAGTTTAAAACACGTAAATTGCAATGTTTTACAGTTGTAAAAGAAACACTACTGAGTAAAATGGGCTGAGACTTCTTATATATAGCAAAATGATCGTAAACAGGCAAATTAAAGTGCGTGCTCACAGGTAGACAATATAACTTCGGTCCAGGATTCCAATGTAATTTGCATAATAAAACTATGTTTGTTACTCAGTTTAAAACACGTAAACCACGAGGTTTTGCAATCGTAGAAGAAACACAACTGAGGAAAATAGGATGAGACCCCTTATATTTATAGCCAGATGATCGTAAACAGGCAAATTAGAGCGCATGCTCACAGGCATCCAATATGACATCGCCTCAGGATTCCTATGTAATTTGCACAATAAAACGATGTTTATTTACAGTTTAAAACACGTAAACCATGAGGTTTTGTAGTCGTAGAAGAAACACTATTGAGGAAAATTGGTTGAGACTCCTTATGAATAGCCAGATGATTGTAAGAAGGTAAATTAAAGCGCATGCTCACAGGCAACCGATATAACATCGCCTCAGGATTCCTATGTAATTTGCACAATAAAACGATGTTTATTTACAGTTTAAAACACGTAAACCATGAGGTTTTGTAGTCGTAGAAGAAACACTATTGAGGAAAATTGGTTGGGACTCCTTATAAATAGCCAGCTGATTGTTAAAAAGTAAATTAAAGCGCATGCTCACAAGCAACCGATATAACATTGTCCCAGGATTCCAATGTGATCTGCACAATAAAACAATGTTTGTTACTCAGTTTAAAACATGCAGTCAAATGTTTTTGCAATCGCGGAAAAGGAAAATGGGGCGAGACTCCTTATATTTATAGAAAGATGATCGTAAACAGGTAAATTAAAGCGCATTCTTACAGGCAACCGATATAACATTGTCCCAGGATTCCAATGTGATCTGCACAATAAAACGATGTTTATTACTCAGCTTAATAAACGCGACAAATGTTTTCGCATTTGCGGAAAAGGAAAATGGGCTGAGGCCTCTTATAAATAGCCAGATGATCGGAAATAGGTAAATTAGAAAGAATGCGCACAGCTCGCTAATAAAACGTCGCCCCAGTTGGTGTAGTATGAATATAGATGGTCCTCAGGTGTTTACTCCCGGGGCATTTTGTTACGATATATTTTGATATAATAACGTAAAGTGCGCTCGGAGCAGTTTTTTTTCCCCCGATTCCTGTTTACTATCAATGCAGTTTTAAGAAGTGGTTGAAGGTGAGTATTAAACCTTTGTATACATATTTAACAGAATATTTTTCAGATTATCCTGCAAGTTTTACGGTGTTAAAAGACACATTTTAGCTTAATTATATGTATAGTATTCGCTTTTTAGATAGACGTGTATATTATATATGATCGTTGACACGTTTTGACGAGCTTTTAATGTTGCATATATGAATTACATATTTAATTTTAATTTAGCGTAAATTCGGCTTAATTTCGGGATAATTTATGGTTTCTAATAGATTTTTAATAATTTTTTGTTAATATTTTAGGATCCACTGAAAATTATTCGAGTTTTAATAAAAGCTATAATGACCTTAAATTTACCTTTGCTCTGCAGATATATTATATAAACGTGCCGAAGGATTTAGATGAGTCAAGACAACATAGTTACATCATAAAACAATTAATTGCCTGAATTTATAATATATGTAAATCGATCGATTTGAAGGGTATTCAGTTTTATAAATTGATTAATTATCAACCGCTTTGAATATCTCAACGTCAGGTAAAAGTAATTTTTCTCTGATTTAATATATAGCTCATGTTATAATTAGTATTCTGTAGTCAATTATAGACAGCTGTGTCATCGTATTGTATAGAATGCAGTCACTTCTGTAATTTACAGAGAACAAATCCTAGAAATATTTATGAGCTATGATATTTATGACGTCACGCACATTCATGCAGGCATCAACACGTTTAAGTAGGTCGTTGACCATTCGAATCATGCCCCCGAGAAGTTTTTATCATGTAACTAATCGTTTGAGCTCATACATCGACATTGTTTTTAATAGTCAAAATAGGGTTACCTATTGTAATAATTATTATTGTATTACATAATGAAAATACCCCATTTAATTATGTAAAGCATTATTTCCTTCTTTAAATTGCCCAAATATTGAATTTTTACAAATTTTACATACGTGAATTATTTAAAACGGATGATACAATATTTTAATTATCTGCTTTCAGACCTCAAACAAAAACAGGTACAAGGTTAATTTTATGCAATCAAATCGAGCATTGGACGTAATATTTATGCAGATTTGTGCAGATTTCTGCTAATGTTTAGCACAATAATAGTAATGGTTAAGTATTTTGCTTATAGATGTATACCCGGTGTTTACACTCGGAGCATTTCAGTATGACATATGCTGATACATTAACGTAAAGTGCTCGGATTTTTACAAAAACAATGTTTCAGATGATGACGATGCTTGTTTTAAAAGATTCATTTTAGCTTAATTATGTTTTTAGTATTCCCCAGACGTGTATATTAATATGACCGTTGCATACACGTTTTAATAAATGTTGCAAATGGGCAGGCGCTCGGCTATTTTATTTACATATTATTTATTCAGTGGCTTGAAAATTTGTACATGAATTAAGTTTTACAGCTTTCTAAATTGGAGCAGCAACTTAAGTCGCCGCTACCACTAGTTTTTAGTATTATGTAATAGAATCATGATGGTTAGCATCATGATATATTATAGGAATGAATTTGGTGCAATGTCATTAATAACTGAAATACCTATAAAATTTAGTTTTTGAACTGGTTGGTGACATGCCCAATTTCCATGTAAACTACTGTTTTTAATATTCAATTTTTATATTATATTATATTTACACATCAATTCCAATATCAATATCAAAATTTACAAACTATTAAAAATACTAGAATAAAACTGAAGTAGCCCACGGTCGTATTCATTATAAATTATAGAATGCAACAATGCTGTCGTTTGCGGTTGGCGCCATGGTCCTATATCGAATAAGGTCCGAAAACATAGCAATGGCTATTTATTATTCATATAATGCTAATTTTTCTGTTTTTGGTTGTATCGCAAGTTCCCCAGACGTAACTGTGCTCCATTCCTTTAGGAGTATCTCCACTGGGGCGACGTTTTATTAGCGAGCTGTGCGCATTCTTTCTAATTTACCTATTTCCGATCATCTGGCTATTTATAAGAGGCCTCAGCCCATTTTCTTTTTCCGCGAATGCGAAAACATTTGTCTGCGTTTATTAAGCTGAGTAATAAACATCGTTTTATTGTGCAGATCACATTGGAATCCTGGGACAATGTTATATCGGTTGCCTATGAGAATGCGCTTTAATTTACCTGTTTACGATCATCTCTCTATAAATATAAGGAGTCTCGCCCCATTTTCCTTTTCCGCGATTGCAAAAACATTTGTCTGCATGTTTTAAACTGAGTAACAAACATTGTTTTATTGTGCAGATCACATTGGAATCTTGGGACAATCTTATATCGGTTGCCTGTGAGCATGCGCTTTAATTTACCTTTTTGCAATTATCTGGCTATTTATAAGGAGTCTCAACCAATTTTCCTCAATAGTGTTTCTTCTACGACTACAAAATCTCATGGTTTACGTGTTTTAAACTGTAAATAAACATCGTTTTATTGTGCAAATTACATAGGAATCCTGAGGCGATGTTATATTGGATGCCTGTGAGCATGCGCTCTAATTTGCCTGTTTACGATCATCTGGCTATAAATATAAGGGGTCTCATCTTATTTTCCTCAGTTGTGTTTTCTTCTACGATTGCAAAACCTCGTGGTTTACGTGTTTTAAACTGAGTAACAAACATAGTTTTATTATGCAAATTACATTGGAATCCTGGACCGAAGTTATATTGACTACCTGTGAGCACGCACTTTAATTTGCCTGTTTACGATCATCTTGCTATTTATAAGAAGTCTCAGCCCATTTTCCTCAGTAGTGTTTCTTTTACAACTGTAAAACATTGCAATTTACGTGTTTTAAACTGAGTAATAAACATAGTTTTATTGTGCAGATTACAATGGAATCCGTCAAAGTATTCGTCTGCGATGTGTGCCAGAAAAACTTCTCGATCCAGAGCAACCTTAACCGACACAAAAACGAGGTCCATAATATCATTAGACCACCACGTCAGGTTACAGCCTCAGCTTCACCGACTGGATTATCAGCACCTGCATCATTTGTGTGCGACATTTGTGATATGGGGTTTGGGCGTCGAGCTAATTTAACCCGGCATCAGCACGCCCTCCACGGAGATACTATTTCTTCTACATCGATGTTAGCCAAACGTGGAGCATCACCACCACGTGCTGCACCTGCCCCAAAACGCCAGCGACAGGACATACGATATTGCAAGGATTGCAATATGGACGTTCCTTCACGCCAGTTCCCTGGACATTTACGCAGTGCCGCGCATAAGACCAAATCCGGAGACCACAAACAAGAAGCGATACAGCTGTTATCGTCTGCCTTCCGCTCCCGGATCACAACTTACCGCATCAATAATATGTCTGGTTGTAAAGACATTGGAGACTTTTTACTTGAACAAAAGCCGCAATTTGTAAAGTTGATCCAGGACACCTTGGAGGTCCACACGACCCTTAAAATTAATGTGGAAGTGTTTGGTATGTACACAAAGATGGACTTGGGTGATACCGAAGGAACTAAATCTTTCAATACCAAAAATCAAATTATAACCCGATCGAGCGACTTGAACAAAGTGTATACAACGTTTTCTCGGGAGATGCTCGATAAATCCCAAGAATTTGAACATCACCAGTCCGGTTGGACCTTACAGCGTATTCTGCATTTAGAACTAAACATCAACAAATACCAACCACTTAGGGGATCTTCTTACATTGACCTTCCACGCTGGATAAAAGCTAAAAAAGCGGTGGTGAATGTTAAAAACCGAGACGCAGCCTGTTTTGCATACTCCATTGTAGCAGCGCTGTATCCTGCCAAGTATGACCCCCAACGTCTTAGCAAGTACCCCCATTACTCGAGCTGCTTAAATATGGGTGGTATAGAATTCCCTATAGCCATTGACAAGATTGCCAAGTTCGAGGCTTTTAACGATCTGAGTATCAATGTATTTGGAGTGGAAGGAAGGTCTATTGTTGGTCCTATACATTTTACTAAACGCAGGAGAGCCCGGCACGTTAACTTGCTCTACATCCAGGATGAAGAAAAAGGTCACTTCTGTTGGATCAAGGATTTGGGACGTCTGGTCGGTAAACAGTTATCAAAAAAACGCTTACATAAATGGATCTGCGATGGATGTTTAATCTTTTTTCCGACTGAGACTGCCTTAATTAGGCATACTAAGCAGGACTGTAACCATGTCGTAACCCAAATGCCCACCGTCTTCAACAACGTTTTAGAATTTTCGAGCATCCAAAAACAAATGCAGGTCCCATTCGTTATTTATGCAGACTTTGAGTCGCTCCTACAGCCGTACAGTTTTGCAACGCCCGACCCCTCCACGTCATCTACAACACCGCTCCAGCTGCACACCCCTTATAGCTGGGCATATTGCATTAAATGCTGCTATGACGACTCCCTCAATAAATTTGAGATCTACCGGGGTCCAGACGCAGCACGTAAATTTGTTACCAAACTTAGAGAGGAAGCTAGACGTCTGGGTAAGATATTGACGACGAATGTGCCCATGATTCCTTTGGATGCCCAGAATGAACTTGTGTTCCACACTACCGAAGACTGTGGGATATGCAAGAAACCGCTTGGAACAGACCGTGTGCGGGATCACAACCACATGAATGGTGCGTACCGCTTCCCTGTACACTCCAAATGTAACATTCTCTATCGGGTTCCGCAGTTTATCCCAGTGGTGTTTCACAACCTTAGTGGATATGATGCTCGTTTCATCATAAAAGAACTGGGGTATGATAACAAGAAGATTAACGTTATACCGAACAATAAAGAGCGGTTCATCTCGTTTTCAAAAACTGTACGACTATACGATACAGAAGTGGTCTTAGACGGACAAGAAAAGACTGTCGACAAGCCCTGTGTCCAACTTCGGTTTATCGACTCTCTCCGATTTATGGCGACCGGGTTGGATACACTGGCGAAGAATTTGCCCCAGGACCAGTTTGTAGAGGTCAGACGTCACTTCCCCGAGGACTCCAGGTTCCAACTGGTTACCAAAAAAGGCGTGTTTCCATACACTTACATACAAAGTATGGAAGTATTGGAGGAAACAGCTCTCCCACCACAGACTGTCTTCTACAATGATCTCGCCTCTACATCCATTACCACCGATGAATACGAAAGGGCTCAGAAGGTATGGCGCGACTTTGGTCTTAACACGCTCGGAGAATATAGCGACCTCTATTTGAAGACTGATGTACTGTTGTTGGCAGACGTCTTCGAGAACTTTCGCCGGGTGTGCATGTCGACTTATGACCTTGATCTGTGCCAGTATGTGACAGCGCCCTCATTAACCTGGGACGCCATGTTAAAATACACCGGCGTGAAACTGGAGCTCCTCACGGATATTGACATGTACCATTTTATAAAGTCTGGGATCAGAGGGGGTCTGACCCAGTGTAGTGTACGCTACGCTGCTGCCAACAACAAGTACATGAAAGAGTACGATCCTGCGGCTCCGTCTAAGTATTTGGCATACTACGATGCCAATAACTTGTATGGCTGCGTCATGAGCCAGGCTCTCCCTCTTGGAGGATTTCGATGGTTGCCCTCTACCGATATAGCCGAACTACATGCCACCATCTTAAATATTCCCAAGGACTCTGCGAAAGGATTCAGTCTGGAGGTCGACTTGGAGTACCCTTCACATTTACATGATCTCCACAACGACCTGCCGTTCTGCCCGGAAATGAAAACGTCGCCTTATATCACATCTAAGGCTCCGAAGCTCCTCGCCACCTTAGAAGACAAACACCGCTACATTATCCACTACAGGAATCTACAGCAGTGTGTGCGGAATGGATTAGTGTTGACCTCCATCCATCGGGTTCTCGAGTTCGACCAGGCTCCATGGTTGAAGCCTTATATCGAGTTGAACACGGACCTTCGCACTCGTGCCACTAACGCTTTTGAGAAGGACTTTTTCAAACTCATGAACAATGCCATCTTTGGTAAAACCATGGAAAATATAGACAAGCGCGTCGACGTGAAGCTTGTGACTAGGTGGGAGTGTAACCGGAAGACCTTGTGTGCGAGTACCCTGATTGCCCGCCCGAACTTTAATTGTAATCTGGTACTAGGCGAAAATTTAGCACTCATACAAATGGACCGCGTTAAAGTCACCTATAATAAACCTATATATGCAGGCTTTTCGATTTTAGACCTATCAAAAACCTTGATTTATGACTTTCACTATGAGAAACTGTTGCCTCTGTATGGGTCTATGCTTTCGCTATTGTATACAGATACAGATTCTCTCGTGTATAGTGTCGAAACAGAAGACTCGTACAGTGATATTCATGACCGCCTGGACCTATTTGACACTAGTGACTACCACCCAGACAATAAATATAAGATCCCACTTGTAAACAAGAAAGTACCCGGAAAGTTCAAGGATGAGTTTGGTGGTGAGATAGTTTTAGAGTTTGTGGGTACTCGCGCCAAGAGTTACTGTATAGTTAGCGAAAGAGATGTAATAAAAAAGATTAAAGGGGTTAAGCGTAGTGTTGTGCAGGGTATAAGTGTTGATAGTTTTAAGGACGTAGCACATAACAGTAACTTCCGAGCCTTCGTGCATTCGATGCGGTCTATTAGGAGCAAAAAACATGATTTGTTTACGCTGTTACTTAGCAAGGTTAGTTTATCGGGCGCTGATGACAAGCGTTTCGTCATCCATAACACGACCTTAACGTATGCATGGGGGCATAGGGAAATAGATAATAGATTTTATTTTACTTAGTCTATAAGTTGTATATATTGCTCGGATTTAAGATGTACACATTACGTGACTGTTTTAGGCTCACAATGTATATACATGTTTAGCCTAAAAACGTGTACAATGTTTAATATTATTGTAAATATAGATGTATACAAAGAATTTATTACTACTGTGTATAGATTGTCTAATAAATTTTTATTTCCATATATATTGCAGTTTATTTTTATTTCTGTGCTCAATCACCGATCCCAGAGAAGGGAAACAATTACCCTTTACAATTTTGATTACCCATACCTATGCCATATAATTTTGAGTGCATATGTTAGCACGATTTAAAATTTTTTCTAAACCGCAAAATGTCAAATGGGGCACCCGCAAAGCCGATAAACATAATGAAGAATTCATACGAGTCATGAGGATCGTTAAAAAATTTTTCTAGACCGCATAATGCCAAATGGGGCACCCGCAAAGCCGATAAACATAATTTCATTTATTTCATTTATTAATAAAGTCTCCACAGACATATGTATATAAGTCTAATTATGGAGTCAACCTAATTCTAAAATTTAAGAACACACTTATACTAGTCTAATATTAAAAATGATATATATTAAAAAGTAAAATTAAAATATTAAAATAATAGTGCTAAATAATCCCATGTAATTTCACAATGCTAATTATATCTGCCTATATATCCCTAATCGTTAAAAATTTTCTAATCCGCAAAATGCTGATTAGGACGCCCGCAAAGCCGATAAACATAATGAAGAATTCGAATGAGTCATGAGAATCGTCATGAGACCCCCTTCCCCCTTCAACACCCTACGACTAGTAGGCAAGCAGAAAGGGGCAGAAGGGCGGCGGTGATCCAGTGAAAAACGGTGTGCGCCAGAAGTGTCTTGAGTATCGTCAGAATTTACAAGGCACACCACCTCAACAACTGCGAAATAGAAGGCAGGGGGGGGGATCGATCGAGTGAGGATCGAAGTGCGCCAGAAGGAACCTATATTATCTACTGGTTTTTAATTACCAGTTCGATTTTAAATGGTAATTCAACTTTATATAAAAAGTTGGGTTTTCATTTCATCTTATAACTGTTAATATATATTAACAAACATACACTTGCATTCCAAATGTGGATTATCCTTCATCACTATTTAATAATATACTTACATCTTTGTATTATCCGAACGCAGCAAAATAGGATGATCAAGTTATTGGTACAAAAATTATGTATACAACTTGAATCAATTTTCTTAAATGCAAGACGTAATTGAAAATCAAAAATAAAGATAAGCCTCAGTATTAAAAATTATAACACATTCTAATCAATTGGCTGCATAGCTTATTTGGTTAGAGCGTTAATCCAGCAAATCAATAGTCGCAGGATCAAATCCTGCTGCAGCTGTTCTTTTAGCGGTTTTCAATTACCAGTTCGATTTTAAATGGTAATTCAATTTTATATAAAAAGTTGGGTTTTCATTTCATCTTATAACTGTTAATATATATTAACAAACATACACTTGCATTCCAAATGTGGATTATCCTTCATTACTATTTAATAATATACTTACATCTTTGTATTATCCGAACGCAGCAAAATAGGATGATCAAGTTATTGGTACAAGAATTATGTATACAACTTGAATCAATTTTCTTAAATGCACAACGTAATTGAAAATCAAAAATAAAGATAAGCCTCAGTATTAAAAATTATAACACATTCTAATCAATTGGCTGCACAGCTTAGTTCGTTAGAGCGTTGATCCAGCAAATCAATAGTTGCAGGATCAAATCCTGCTGCAGCTGTTCTTTTAGCAGTTTTCAATTACCAGTTCGATTTTAAATGGTAATTCAATTTTATATAAAAAGGTGGGTTTTTATTTCATCTTATAACTGTTAATACATATTAACAAACATACACTTGCATTCCAAATGTGGATTATCCTTCTTCGCTATTTAATAATATACTTACATCTTTGTATTATCCGAACGCAGCAAAATAGGATGATCAAGTTATTGGTACATGAATTATGTATACAACTTGAATCAATTTCCTTAAATGCAAGACGTAATTGAAAATCAAAAATAAAGATAAACCTCAGTATTATAAATTATATACACTTTCTAATCAATTGACTGCATAGCTTAGTTGGGTATAGCGTTGATCCAGCAAATCAATTGTCTCAGAATCAAATTCCGTTGCAGCTGTTCTTTTAGCGGTTTTCAATTACCAGATCGATTTTAAATGGTAATTGAAGTTTGTATAAAAAGTTGGGTTTTCATTTCATCTTATAACTGTTAATATATATTAACAAACATGCATTTGCATTTTAAATATAAATTATTCTTCTTTGCTATATATATATATATATATATATATATATATATATATATATATATATTGTTGTGGATTTATAGGGGTAAATAGGTGTATACAATAAAATTTCAGCAACCATGTATATAGAAAAGAACAAATTATTTACGCGCTAAATTAATTTAATTCATTTAGTGGAAACGGACGAGTATTAAAGTATTTATATATTTAATAATTAGAATGCTAGAATTACATGGCATATAGAAGTTCAAGGATACGCATAATTAACCATAATTGCTTTTAATCAAACGCACCAAAGGAAAAAGGGGAGCGGGCTTGCATAAGAAAATCTATAATTTCTAACGCAAAAATATTTGTTTTATAAGCCAACGTTCATTTGCACAGATACGGCGAAACAGATAATCTAAGAATTGTTATTTTCAAACGGTCAAAAATTAACAGAAACACCTGTTTGTTAAATGTTACGTTCAGAGAGTTTGAACGAACGTTAATATAAGGTTTCATAGAAATTGTCTCCAACCGTCAATTTGTATAAGCAGCTATAGTAACAAATATGTTAAGGAGCGAGTGGAATGAACAATCAGTTATATACAACAGATAGAGACAGATATAAAGCAAGCGTTGGATTGAAAGTCACGTAAGATATAGACGTGGAGTTGATGAAGGACGTCGACAATATCGATTTTCTGTAACGCAAGTGGGGTTTGAAAGGAGACGGCAAACATGCATAGAACAAAGATGAACAGCTGTTAGGTGGAGCTTTGTGACGACAGAAAACTTTGTCATTGGTTGAGAACTAATAGTTTTCGAAAAGAACGCACACGGGAAGGTAGAAGACGAATTAGATGTAAATAGCACGTAGGACGCGAGAAATTTTGCAAAATTTAGAGACGGATACGTTCAAAATTTTGAGAAGCCGCTTTGGAAAATAAGTTTTTTAAATGAAACGGGTCCAATAGAGGGTTTGAATAATAATATAAATACCCGAGCGAAGTTATTAAAGCTCTCTTCCCTTTTACTTCCATTGAGTTCTGAATACGGATCAGACCAACATAATAGAAAAGCTTTTAGTTAGTATTTTGTGTGTGTAGTAAAGTTACATTTAATATCTTATTGGAAAGTACAAACTGTAGTAGCGGACCTCAAGTTAACGTGATGCACGAGTGCATATTTAAATAAAAGGTCCGGCTATTACGGAAAAATTATTAAATGGATGCATGATATATTAGGGTAAGCAGAACTGGAAATCAATTTTGTATGGGTGATATATCTAATCTGGAATAGTACTGTGAGACGAAGCGAATATCTTGCGGAGATATTAAATGCTAGAGATCTGTGGTTCCGAAAATACGCGTAGTAGATGGAACAACGACGAGGGGTTGCTGGTAGCCATCTCCTGCGGGAATGAAGAATGAAGGTGTCTCCAAGTAATTTAATTTGAAATTTCTGTTGTTATATAAACATCTGTGGAATTTTTGCGTTGTGTGTTGACTTTTTGGCGGCATATTTATTGTTTTAAAAACTTGTTTATAGAGATGCATGTACAGGACAATTTAATAATTTTGAGTATTGAAAAGGGGTTTAATTAGGATATATTAAAAATTTATTCAGTCTATAAATTGTGTTGTAAAGGGTAAACGGGTCTGTAAATTTGTTTTTATTAATGCAAGGTTCAAAAGACATTTACAAACAAAACTGGGTTATAATGAGCTCACAATACTCCAGCGTGAAGTCAATTTAGGGTTACATATGAGGCCCATCTACTCATATCTAATCGTATTTGTTGAAAATCATTTTAAAAATCAAGGACTTTCTAACATACAATAAATTGAGCTGGTAATTATTGTATCAATCTGTTTGGACACATGTGTAAATATATTTCATTTGTTAATAGGTATAAATAAAAAGTTGTATAGTTGTTGTATTATTTGGTAATTTTATTTGATAGTGTGTGAGTGCGAAAGAGGGATGTATGTAAATTTAGGTATTCAAGAAGATGCCCAGCTGAGCTAGCCAGTGAAGCAGAGAAATTGGAAGGCGTCCTTAATAGAAGGTAGAGAATTTTTTTTTAATTTTTTTGAAAACTTTATGTTGGCCCAGGTGGGGCACGAATTTTACTGAACTTCCACGGCTATATATATATATATATATATATATATATATATATATTACTGTGATATTTTTCTTTGTTGTTAATTTTTATTCTTTCAACTCAAAATATATTATTTTGACCTCAACTAGCTCAGGGTAAGAGTGAATCTCAGGAACAAAGATGTTTACCAACAAAAGTTCTATTTACACATTAATAATTACTCTATTTAACCAATACAATCATAATTACTTCGAGATTACATAATTTCTTTTTAACTAATCTAGTCACAAACTGTGACACTGCGCACATACAATCTGATAATCTATCTATAGGATCTATGATAATACAATAATTGCAGTTAATTTTTCCTGCTTTACTTATAACTATTAATGAAACTCCTGTTAAGAAGAATGCATTCCCCTACTAAAGATAATCCTAAAGAACAAGCCAACCCAGCTAATCCCCTTTTTTTTACGAATTTCAGCTTATAATTAACTTTTTACCTGCACCCACCGTTCGTATGCCAAAACCCAAATGTTTTATCTTGCACTGTCTTTGCCTTCTTAACAGAATGCAATATTATTCAATCCTTCAACACCGTAGGTGTAGAATTATTTCTTCTTCTACTCACTGGACCCTAATCTAAAATTATCCCTAAAACAGAAACAAGAAGCTCATTCTGGGCGCTTCAGAGACGTCTGTGGAAAACACTTGCAGCTCCGACAGACTTTTAACAGGTAGATATTTGGTTTATTAACTTAACCCTACCTCCGAATACTCAAATCTTCCTATTTGAATGCGGGTTTTGTTAATGCTACTACAGCATCTCGTTCGTGATTGATAAAGATCCGGGTCTCCAAATTAAACTTTGTATACCCTCAACTTTATACCTTTGATAGACGAATACGTATTTCAAGCTCCTCTTCCTAGATCCCACCATGTGGGTTAACTGCAACGGCTTTTATTTATTTTAAATAAGCATCACAGCTAAAATATTGTTTTAGCTACTTTACAATTGGCCTACTAAAGCCCAACAAGTACATCCAATCTGACGGTGGAATAAAATGAATGCAATATTTTACGATTAATGCTGATCAAGTAACTTTTGAGCGTCCATCTTTTTCCAGTATCAGCCAAGAGAGCCCTCAACAACGAACCTTCTACAACCCAAGTCTTTTTGACATCCACTCCAAAAGCGGGTGCACACCCGGCAATCTAGCACAAAACAATTACAACAACCTTAGACTATTCCACTGCCATGCGTCACATGATTGACATACAAACAACCTAAACACAAAATACGTGATTCCACTTATCTCCACCAATAGAATTTCTCCGCAATATATATATATATATATATATATATATATATATATATATATTACTGTGTGGTTAACTCCTGGAATCTCGTGCCCCAGCGTTTGGCTGCTAAAATACTTTGTGGTTTTGTTCTGGAATCTCGTGTCCCTGCGTTGGGCTGCTATAATACTGTGAAGTTAACCTGAAATCAAGCCCCACAAATTGGGTGCCAAAAAAATGCTGTGTAATTACGCTCAAATCCTGCCTCGGCTGCTCCTGAATTGTCCTCTTAATTCGATTCTTCTTATATATTACATACACCTACCTGTTATATCTAAAAACTTCCTCTCATTGTCACCATAGAAACCTAAATAGAAATCCATATTAATCGTGCATTGAAAAATAACTCAATTAACTAAACTATCACACTTTATTTATCTGAAATCCAAATTACATATTTTTTCAAATTTAAAATACCATCACTTTGTATACATTCATGTGTTCATTAAATTTTATAACAATCATTTTGCATATCGATAACCCTTTCAACACATAACTTTTTATTAAAGTAAGAGGGCATTCCTCATACCTTACGTTACCCTTCGTCTTAGCATGAGCTCATTTTAAAACTTTATAGATGTGCATATAAATTCTCTGCACACATCAAAACACCACAAACACTATGAAAATATTCACCATAAAATGTCTTATTCCATCTCCTATCTTGTAGTTGTCTTCGTACTGCGGTCCACCAACTAGCCCCTTTTAGATGTTGCCATCTGGTAGGTCCTCCGTCTATCCATTAATTCCATGGTCGAATCCCCATGTGTACCATACAGACCAGTGGCGTAACTACACCCCTGCCAGCCCCCGCTATGCGGGGGGGCCCCAAGTGCAAGAAGGCCCAAACGATAATAAACTCAACTTATTCATCTTCAACGTATTTGGCAGGTAAGAAACGGTCAAGAAAATATTGCAGATAATTCAGAAACCGCAGGTTAACGAACGTTTTCTTGATGTTACTACTAGGAACTGCTGAAATACAAGAAATAATAATTAAGATAAATACTGAACACCACCTGCAGCCTGCATCCTTTCTTCTTTCTATCCGTTCTGTCCTATTTTGTAAGGGTTAATAAACAGATGAAATAGACTGTAAACTTTAATAACAAAGATGTCTATATTATTCTTAAGTGATAAGTTGTATAAAGTGGTAAAGCATTATTAAACGACGTATAGTAGGGTTAGTTTGGTTTGTGGGATTTTAAATAGGAATAAAAGGGCTATTGTCTGTACAGTACAGATTCACAGAATGGCAGGTAGCTTAGTAACCTTCGCTTTCTAGAATTATAATACTAGAAAGAAATTCATTTTGTGGTTTCTAGTCAGCTGGTTGCAACGTATTTGCATTAGCTGCATTATATATAACGGAAAGGAAGTAAAAAGCATTCCAGTACGTTTTACTCAATAGTGTTGTGTTCGTATTACAGGAGGTCTTTCATATTTAAACGTAAGTATTTATATCTATTTTTATTAAACTACTATTGATTTGATCATAGTTGAAGTCGCGCTGAGAAATACATATAAATAAATCTTTAAGCATTCAATAAAAATCATTTATATTTTGTTAATTAAAGCATTTAAAGCAAAGTATGTATGTGTTATTTGTAATTTCAAAAGGCTTTTAAATAATTATTACTTATCTAATTACATTATAATTAATTTCATTCAAAATTGCAGGAAATAATATACAATGAGCACTACAAGCGGCGCTGCAAAAAACGAAAAAGAAACTATTGGAAGAATCAAAGAGCAAGATTCCAAAAATAAGTTTCTTTTTACTTCTAAAGAGTCCGAAAACAAGAACAATCTATGAAAGAAATTGGGCTTTCGACAGTAGCATCTACTAGTTCCGCTACAGACGAACAGCAGTCGTCAACAATTTTAAAACTCTCACCCAGGGCGCAAGTACATCACATAATGACGGCCGCGATAGAAATTTGGAACTAGATACCACTACAATTACAGAGGTAAATGTGAGTAGTACTTTTCACTTAATGAACTATCTATGGATCTGACGAAAGAATATCCAACCGATTTTGCACATTTTTAAAAATCAATGTTTTACAACATGACAATTTAAGAAAAGAAATAATTAATTACGGATTGTGTAGACCAGATGGTGCGTTTCCTAAAGATAATAAAAATAGAAGTTTTCAGTTCACTATTATTACTTAATAACTGCAAGCGAAAATAAAAGCAATACGTTAAACTTACCACACAATTCAAATGGGTGGTTGTGTTATTCTAAATTAAAAATTGTGTTTATTGTCAACCATGTTGGCTGTTTGCTTCAGTAAGGTCAAGTTGGACGACCGGAATTAATGATTGGCAGGGTTTATCAAAAAATTAAAGAGCATTTGCTTGCTCAATCTCATTTAACTTGTTGTTTTATTTACGATATGTGGAAAAAAATTATACCATAGATAAGAAAGATACTCTACTATTAAAACAAGAAACTGAATTTTGGAAAAATGTTTTACACAGACTTTTCAATGTTACTTTAACACTATCCCAGCGCATGCTGTCATTTCGAGGACATAGAGAAAGTTTTTCTGATTCAAAAGACAGTTACAACGGTAATTTCTTAAGTTTAGTTCATTTAATTAGTAACTATGATCCTATATTACAAAAAGTGCTTGAACGACCCAAAGGTTCAATTAAATATCTTTCCCAAAAATTCAAAACGATATTATTAATACTTTAAGCGCACACTTAAAAATATTTTATTAAATAAAATTAGATCCGCTCCTTTTTCTCAATCATAATAGACACTACACAGGATATAACTAAGATTGATCAATTAAGTAAAATTGTAAGATATATTGATTTTAAAAAGACAGCTTGGGAGAGGTAACCAAAATAGATATTTGTGAAACTTTTGTGGGTTTTACAAAGTAGAGTCCCAATCTGCTGAAGGACTATGCAATACTATATTAAGCAATTTAACTAACATGCAATTAGATATAAATAAATGTAGAGGGCAGGGCTACGATGGAGCTAACGTTATGAGCGGTACGTATTCTGGCGTGCAAAGAGAATTTTAAACATAGAGCCTGCAGCCTTATATATGCACTGTAGTGCCCATAACTTAAATCTAGTCATAAATGATGCCGTTAAAGGTATAAAAGAAATAGAATGGTTTTTCTACTTTTAGAAAACATATATACATTTTTGCTAATAGTATAGTAAGATGGAATTGGCTTTCTGTTTTTAAAGAAAATTTCACACAATTGAAACGCTTAAATCCGACACGTTGGGCGGATCGAGTAAAATCTTTAGCTGCCATAAGAATTCGGTATAAAGATATAGTAATGTCTCTTAATAAAATTATTATGATATCAAAAAACAGATGAACGAAATGACGCAAAGCAAATATTAACTAGCATGGATAATTTTAATTTTATTTTTTAAGTGTTTTTAAGTCAAATTCTAGAAGAGCTTAACAAGCTCTCACAAACTGCTCAGAGTGAAAAGGCGAATATTAATCAGATAACTCTTTATTTCAAAAACTTTAAAATTTTTCAAGGAAACAAGAAATAACTATTCCAACATCAAGGAGGAAGCAGCGAAAGTTGCAGGGCAATGGAATATTAAACCGGAATTTATAAAAAAGGCAACCAAAAATAAAAAGCATTACGATGAATTATCCAATGATTATCGATTTAATGATGAAGAATTTAAATTTAAAATAAATGTATTTTATCGCGTAATGGATATTATAATTTCACAGCTGTCGAATCGTTTTAAATCGCTTTTTCATGTAAACGAAAAGTTTAATTTCTTAGAACCTAATGTATTTTTGAATTTAACTGCAGACGATATTTTATCTAAGGCAAAACAATTGCAAAAATTTTACTACAAAGATTTAAATGATGCTATAGGTATAGAACTTACTACACTCAAAAATAATAGACTTATTTGTGATGAATTAAAAATGTTAACGGTATCTTACAATTTTAGAATATCTAGTACTTTCCAAATCTACAGGTTCTAGCAGTTTTCCAAACACCATAACAGCCTTAATGTTATACCTAACTTTACCGTTAGCGTTGCAAGTGCGGAGAGATCTTTCTCAAAATTAAAATTATTAAAAATTATCTTAGGAACCGCACTTCACAAGATAGATTAGACGATTTATCCCTCTTAGCAGTAGAACATGACACTGCCAAAAATATGAATATAGAGGATACAATAAACGCGTTTGCAGCAAAACATGCAAGAAAAACAAAATTTTGAATTTGATTTGGAATGTCTGCTAGCTCATAGGTTTTTTTACTGTATCAAATTTTTAGGTGTAAATAATTTTGTGCCGCGTATAAATATGTAGATTTAATATTAATTAACTTATAAGTTTGAATTTATGTAATTTGGTTTTATAATTAATAAAGCACTTGATTAATATAGTATATGTATTTAATTCTATACTGCTTCCTTCTCTACATGTAGTATAATTTAAAAATATGGCTAAATATAAGCCAGTAAAAGTAATACATTTTAAAGAGAGCCCACTTTAAAATTTTTGCGGGGGGGCCCAAAAATCGTAGTTACGCCACTGATACAGACCTCTACTCCAAAAACTCTTCCTTTATAAATTCCAATCAAAATATTCCAATCTCCAAATTTCGTTCTTTTTATTGTATATAAATTCTACTACCCAAACATCCAAACAATTTTCAAATTTCACCACTTCTCGTGCATCCCATCAAAGATCTTTGTACTTGCATCTCAACTTCACTGTTTAATAATAACGCTTTATCGGCTTTTACATAAACTTTATTTAATTAGACTGCACTATTTCACTTGGAAGTAAATTAACTGTATCACAGATGGAATAAAAAAGCAAAGAGAGCGAGACCCCTCTCTGTTACTGATTATATAATGCAAACTGTCCCCATCTGTTTACAAAATAGCACGTATACGCGTTTAACCGATACTTTGTTTTCCCCGAAAATTACCAACTACCGTAGATTTCTCGTAATTTTTAATAACACAACACAACAGTACGTGGTAATCCATTTAAAACCGTCAACTGTCGTTTAAATTTCTCCGGATTAGCCTCTACTCCTCGTTTGATACACGCCTTTAACTTCAAGCAAACATCCTTTATCTTGGCATCCTAAAAGAGGCGCAAAGTGTTTGTTTTGGTTGAGTATCAGTACCCAGTTAAGGAAGAAACACTCACTAAGTGGATTCAAAAATCCCATACATAAATAATTATTCATAGATATAGTATTTAATACAAAATTTAAGAATTTCAAAAGCCGAGGATAAAATTATATAGTTTTGTTTACAGTCAAAATTTAGATATAGAAAATATTTGTGCATTACTGAAACCATCACCACTGGGTGCTTGTATAATTTTTTTAAACTAAGTAGATACACATCGTATGAAAGATATGAACGAGTACATAAAAGAAATGAATGAAAAATCTGATAGAAATATCCAGGAGTTACAAACGGAATTTAGAAAAATTCTATAGAAATTGGGAGAAAATTTTAAATCGGAAAGCGTAAGGAATGAAAAGAAATTTAATGAAAGATTAATTGTAGGCTTAAAAGATACAAATAAAATCGTAGAAGAAATTAAGTTCAAAATTAGAGGAAAAGTAGTACAAATTTTAGTGAACACTGATGATGTTAAACAAGAAATCGTGCAAATTAAGTCAAACCATGAAGCGCATGAGAAAGTAGTGAATGGTAAAATCAAGAACAAATCAAAAAGTGAACAAAATTGAGGACAGGCCGGTTTTGAAATATTTAGAAATGACTTAGGATATGTTAAAAAAAGATTTAGAAAACAGGGTAGAAAATTTAGAGGATAGAGTAAACAATATGTGTGAATGGGAACCCATAAGTTGGAGTCAAAGTAGTGTACCGTAAGAGCAATATTTCAAACTATATGGAGATAATAAATTAAACCCCAAAATATTTTTCTATAATGTTAATACTTTGATACATGGTAGCTGGGATGAACAAACAAAATTAAACATAGTAAGATCAATGTTAAAAGGAAGTGCCGAGGTTTGGTTTGGACTAATAGAAAGCGAATTAAGAACATTCACACATTATGAGTCAAATGTTTGAAACATTTCTGGGGGATAATTAAAAATCCAGGCTAAGGGATAACTTAATTATGGGCAAATACAACACCGATTTAGACTAGGCAAAGATATTATATGTCTTAAAAAAATTCAGTATGGCAAAACAACTCGATCCTCTATTGGAAGACGAACAAATAATTAAATATCTAGCATGACATTTTGAGGCAGAAGTGAGACGATACATAGCTTTGCGAAACATTTTAGATCGAGACAAATTTTTAGAATACCTGCAACGATATGACCAAATAGACCAACCTAACAGGACAGAGATCAGGTACCAAAGAAGCATAGAACCTGATTGCTAGAATGATAGAAATTTCAACAGGAAAATTTTAATAAAGTCATTTGTAGCTAAAGTAACCCACCCAGAAGAGAAGTGGAAAGAGATAATGAGACGAGAGCTACAAAAAATATTTTTAAAAAATAATATTCAAATTTTAAATAATGAGTTGATATCCGCAAAAAAAGTGAACTTAATAGCACCGAACAATAGAAAGTACGCGAGTATAAATGGTATGGTAATCTTGAAATGTGAGTGAGAAAATAGAGAGTTTGAACAGGAATTTATGTTGTAACTGGATAAGGATGGAGGCAATTTTTGGGATGAAATTAATAGATACGTTCAAGTTGAGAATAGATTCAGGGAAGAAGATATGTGGTGAAAAGTATTGTAAGTGGGATGACAAAGTAGATGTTAAAGTCCAAACAGACTGTTGATTGGAATCAAAGTGCATTAGAGGAATTAATAGAGGAAGTAGAGGAAGAAGTAAATAAAGTGAAGGTAGAGATTATTGAAGATCCAGGTAAGGTACAAAATGTAGTAGAGTCATCGTTAATTAAATATTCTGAAGTAGAGATAGAAAGTTGAAAAGGATGATATGAGCATTGCTACAAGTTACGAATATAAGTCGGAAACCTTTAAGAAAAATGAAATTAAAGAAATTGAATGGAGGTGAAAAAGGGTTAAATAAGGGCATCACAGAGATAAAGTACTTATATAGCGAATTTTCTAGTCTTAATAAAAAGAAGCGATGTTAATATAAAATTATGTTTTAATGTGTAAAGTATAAAGCAGCGTAATAATAAACGAATAATTGTCCAACGTCAATAGATAGTATCTGGGCGAGATTAGATAATCAGAAAGCTTTTAGATGATTAATTTAAAAAATTCATTTTTTAGACAAGAGATATATGGCATTTTTGGTGCATGATTGTATTTACCAATGTAAAGATGTACTTCTCGGTTTATCTATGAGCATGGTATCATTAATAGAAACCATTCAGTGTATTTGGGACCACTTAATAAAATTTTCTATGTGAGATGTAATTAAGATTGTTGTATTTAGTAAGAGTTTTCTGCAATATATTATGGATTTCATTTTATTGAGAGGAAACTTAATATCTGATAAAACTTTATGTTAATAGAAGAAACTAAAGAGATAGAAAAATATAAAGGAATATTCAAATGATAAACGGATGGAGTTGGAGGAAGTTGATTTTAGTTTGAGATTCATTTTAATAACAAGTTGAATTATTTAGGAGAAAGACCACTATAAAAAGAGAATTATGTGTGTGTATTATAAGTCTAATGTAGGTAATTGTATATAGTAAGTAATTAAAAATAAAGATAGAAAATTATTCATCAACATATAAATATGGCGCTCAACATAAACTTGGCGGGATGGATTTTAAATTTTATGTTTTAATTTAGGAAAAAATGATGTGATTACGTGTCATCAAGAGGTATATTAAAAACGAGGTTTGGAAATATATCATTTAATAGTGAGTTCATTACAATTTTAACAGTAATTGTTCTAAAGCTACCACTCATATTACAACCTTTAGTTCGACGGTAGTGTTTGTTAGAGTAAGAAAAATAACTGTTGTCAAAAATAAATCTAGAAAGGTTTTTTGATGTATGCTACGATTTTGTTCAATTTGGTTTCAAATGCTTTTAATGCTCTTAATGGCTAAATTTTTAGGAATGCGTGTAGATAAAGAAACAACGTTTAAACTAATTAAAATATAATTATTAAGTAAAAATGTCTTTTATGAATTCTACGAATTCAAAGGTATCCTTTACTTGGTAACTGATATTTTTAAAATTTGTGATACAAATATTCAGTTGGACAATTATATGCTATTGTCGGTCGCATTGAAATATTTGGTTTATGTATTTTAGGTAGGGCGTGAAATTTTGGTGTTATGTTACTGTAGTTATTTAATTTTGAAGCTTGTTGTTCTGTAATATAATCATATATTTCAAATCTTTGAATATATTTATAAGTGCTTTCTTGAATGCTAGTAGTATCATCTATATATAGTAATACATACGTAGTTCATCGTTTAATAAATCTTTAATTTTAAGATTGTAACGTGCATTTTTATAGCTTAACATTTTACGCTTTTTCCCAATTAGTAAATACATTTCTGTAACTACTATTTCTATATTTTATATTTATTAACTCCTTAGGCGAATGCGTCGTATTATAATGAGTGGATTGCATCGTTCTTGTCTTGCCGTTCGTATAGATTTTGTTCCTTATGTGCATATACAAGTCTAGATAATAGACGATAAGAGGTTGTGATAGCAACGAGTTGAATAAACAGATGAGGAGTGGTAGTTTGTTTTTGGTTCCTATATATTAATTACGTTGAAAATACGGTTTCTCCTTTGCCTTGACAATAGTGAGAATTAATGCAGTATCAATTTTCGACTTGTTCATGAACAAGCACGGCACGATTTTAGTTGTTTTTCTTGTAAAATAAAAGTTGTATATTAACTGTAGAAAGTGTAGTGATAATTCCGATTGAAGTAGTATGGTTGATAGGCGAACGTGTTTGGTCGACGCACGTGTTTTACGGAACATTTGACGGACTTACTTTAGTGATACACGTGCTTTACTCATTGTGGTTTTTTTGGTGTTTTGTCTTTTGATATTTAAACGGTGTGTGCGATCTAGTTTCGCGGTCCTTTTTTTATCAGAGTAGTGCATACTTTGAATTATCCAAATACAGTTGAAACTGTAGTTTCTGAATTTTCTAACCCCAAAGAATCTAAAACAGATCATTGCTTGCGCAAATTTCGTTATTTGCGAAATATAACGGATTACGGGTTTACAAAGGTATTGGTTGAAGTTTCTCACTGCTTTTTGGATGTTTATGAAAATAATATACATTTGGTCCCAGTTGAAATTAAACTAGTGCTACAAAATATTTCGAAATTATTGTCTCAGGAAATAGAATTAACAAGAAATTTATCAATGCTACATAGTTTCGTCGCGTGATAATGTCTGCTGCTAACACCAGTGAAATACGTAGGTGTGATTGGGATAACGTGTGATAAGTTCCATCAACACCCTCCCAGTTAAGGGTGAAGTGCTGCGTTAGTGCCGGACATCGTGAATCCCACACTTCAATTGCAAGGAAGCGTTACTGAAGGACCTTTTGTAAGTTGAACTATTTCCTACTTGTTCTTACTTTAAATATCTATCCGTTGTTTTGCCATATCTTTGTCGTTCTGATACCTTTTACCATAGACTTGCATGCTATTTAAAAAAAAAAAAATCAACATTACTGGATGACCCATATCAATTGTGCTTACCCATTTATCTTTTGTTAAAATTTTGTCTGACTTATGTTTAATTGGTGTGTGAGGAAACGTTTCTGCTACTCCCCAATATTACCTCACTTTGTACTAAAAATTTTTGTATTGCTTTTACCGTTGTTATATTATATAGATTATCCAAACAGTTTTTTTTTACATTCTACAAAGTACTGAACAATCAATGCTCGATCAGCATGCTATGCTTTTTCTTTATTTCAGGTTTGCAGGACTAATTTTTTTTTGTTGCAGGTTTGCTATTCTAATTTTTTTTATTGCAGGTATCGTTACTAACTCCTTACAGCCGCGTACATTATATGTTGGTCTGCTTTCTACAACCCCCCCTAATCTCCGATTGAGCCCGGACATTTCTTTGATTTTCTTTGTGTTACGCACGGCTACGAGCCAACGTAGCATAAATTTGGCGCCCAACGTGGCTGCCTCGATTAACGTAACATAAATTTGGCGCCCAACGGTTGGCTCGAAATTATTTTTTTTCCTCCTCGTTTGAACTGGATTTTGTTTAGTATTTAGTTGTTTCGTTAATTTAGTTTCTCTATCGAACAAGCCTAATAATTCGTTTTTGTGTCTTTAAATATTTGGGTGTTTGTTGATTCTGTAGTAATGGGAGACTATTGGAAATTAAAAGTTGATCGTTTACATGAAGCTGAACTCAAATATGAAGTCGGTTCTCGTGGGTTCGATGCAAAGGTACCTGTATCCGAACTTCGTAAATCCTTCAGGAATATTTTGAAAATGGAATCTTCTGAAATTTTAAGTCCACTTAAATCTGGTATCGATTTTCAGACTGATAATAAAGCCGTGACTTAAGGTTTAACTGAATTAACTACGAAGAGTAAAGATTTTAATGGTGATATTTCAACTGCCGACGGCAAACGTATTATTAGCCTTGCTATGCATCTCAAAGGGAGAATCCAACGCATGAATGTTACTTCTGACGCTGAAACAGTCATACAGCGAAAGTTGTTGTTATGTGTTAGTAATTTACGCAGTGATTGCGATAGGTTATACCGTCGCTTTAGACGTTCTTCCACTTCACCTAGGGCACCACTTGTTTCTACGGCTACTATTAATCCGACAACTACTGATACTGAGGATGATCTTACTTCTGCTGAATCTTCTGATGAATTACCTATACCTATGTCTATTTCTAAATCAATTGCTAAGTCTGGTTATGGACAGCTGGTGTCTAAATGGGACTTAAAATTTTCGGGTGATGACCGTATGTCTTTAAATGCATTTCTATTACGCGCGGACGAATTATGCTCGGCACGCAACGTTTCTACTTCTCAATTATTTTCTTCGGCATCAGACTTACTTTCGGGAAAAGCTTTAATTTTATTCAGAGCGCATAGAAAATCCCTAACTAATTGGCAAGATGTTATTCGACTATTAAGGGAAGAATTTCAACCCGTTAATTACAACGAAAAACTTCTAGAGGAAATAAAGCAACGTACTATGGGTCCCTCAGAGTCTATTGGTGTATATTTAGCTACGATGGAAAATTTATTTGCTCGTCTAACAATCTCTCTCTCTGAACCACAGAAACTTGAAATTATTTTACCAAATCTTACCCCTTTCTACCAAACCAAATTAGCTTTGCTTGATCTGAATACTATTACGGAAGTTTTGCGTGTAGGTCGCAGACTAGAACAGCGTAAAATACAAGCCGATAATTTCAAGTCTCCTCCTGCTCTGAACTTTTCTCAACTCCTGGTGCCTGACTTAGCTTATACAGGTTCTGCGGTCCGCAGCAAACTTACTTCTGCTTATGTCCCTCCCCATTCTGGTGTTACTACTTCGAAAACATTTACACCTGGTGCAAGTGATGCTCCTAAAAAGATTTCTAATTCTTCCGTTACCTGTTGGAACTGTGGCCAACGAGCACACAAGTCTCCTTCCTGTACTAAACCTCAAATACTTCATTGCTATGGTTGTGGTAAACCTAATGTTACCCGTACCAATTGTACGAGTTGTAACAAGAATTTAAACTACCGATCGAGTCGCTAAGCCGAGAAACCGACCCGATCCCTTCTACAGTTGTCTCGGTACCTATTATTTCCTCAGAAAATCCTTTCTCTGGTCTTGATGACCGATCTAAATATGTTCTAGATTTTATTTTAGCTAGTTCTCGTGAGGACGACAGACCTTATCTTACTTTTACATCGAATTTAAGGGTTTGCTTGATTCTGGCGCTTCTCGTACGATTATTGGTGGTCCTGGTTGGGATATTCTCTTTTCTCTTTCTTTGCCTTTGTCCCAAACGGAGATCCACAGCTGTACGGTAGCCAATGGTCAAGCTTGTGACATTCTCGGGTCACTTACTTTACACATGTCGGTCGAAAATAAAACTATTCTTCTTGACGTCCTAGTCGTTCCTTCTATTTCTCAGTCTCTGATCTTAGGAATTGACTTCTGGAAATCTATGGGTGTTGTCCCAGATTTTCGAACGGGTCAATGGACTTTCGGTTCTTCTTCTACTGTCTCGATCAGTCAGATCAATGCTCTTTCCGATCTGTCGATCATGCAACAATCCGAATTGTCTCGTATAGTCCAACAGATGTTTCCTAAAGATGATACTTTACCTTTGGGCTGTACTAATCTCATTGAACATCAGATCCGTACTACATCTAGTCCTATCAAGCAACGATATTATCCCATGTCCCCTACGGTACTTCGACATGTCAATCAAGCTCTGGATGAGATGCTAGAAAGTGGTGTTGTAGAACCATCTAATAGCGCTTGGTCTAGCCCTATTGTTAAGGTGCCTAAGAAAGATGCCACATATCGTTTCTGCATCGATTTAAGAAAGGTCAATGAGGTTACAGAAAAAGATGCCTATCCCCTTCCTTATATTTCTACGATTCTAGACCGTCTTAGAGACGCAAAATTCTTAACTAGTTTGGACATTCGCTCTGCTTATTGGCAAATACCTCTTTCTTCTAATTCTAAGGCGATTACTGCATTTACGGTGCCTGGTAGAGGTTTATACCAGTTTACTAAAATGCCACTTGGTCTTCATAATTCTCCAGCGACATTTCAGCGACTTATAGATCGTGTGCTTGGTGTTGATCTTGAACCTTTCTGTTTCGCATACTTAGATGATGTGATCATCGCTACCCCTACTTTCGAACAACATTTGGCGGTACTACAGAAAGTGCTTTTTCGTTTAAATTCTGCAGGTCTTACTCTTCGCAGAGATAAATGCATTATATGCCGACCGGAACTCCGTTATCTGGAATACGTAGTAAATCGTCATGGACTCCATGTCGACCCAGAAAAAGTTTTGGCCATTTTTAATCTTCCTCCTCCTACTACTGTAACTGAAGTACGACGCATAGTTGGTATGTGCTCGTGGTATCGTTGCTTTATCCCAAATTTTTCTGCTCTTACTGCTCCAATTACTGCTTTGACTAAGAAAAATTCTAAATTTGATTGGTCTTCGGAATGTCAGCAGGCGTTTAAGCTGCTGAAAGAACACTTGGTAACGGCTCCAGTGATGAGTTGTCCTGATTTTTCTTTGCCCTTTACTATACAGACTGATGCCTCTGATTTTGGTCTGGGTGCTGTGCTGACTCAACAACAGGGTGATGACGAAAAAGTCATTAGCTACATTAGCTGTTCTCTTAAAAAGGCGGAACGCAACTATAGCGCCACCGAAAAGAATGTCTTGGTGTTATTTGGGCAATTGAGAAATTTCGTCCCTATATCGAGGGTTCTCACTTTACTGTGATCACCGATCACCACTCGCTTATCTGGCTGAATAATCTACAAAGCCCCAACGGTCGTTTAGCTCGTTGGTCTGTACGACTTCAACAATATAACTTCACCATCGTACATCGTAAAGGTAAAGAAAACATCGTTTCCGATGCCTTATCTCGCTCAGTACCTAAAATTAACTTAATTGATGACTTTCCTAAATCTTCTATTACTCTGCCAATTTTGGATCCTTGGTATCTTAAGCTACGGACTCGTGTTAATTCCAATCCTAAACTATACAGTAACTGGCATGTGGAAAACGAATTACTATATAAACATGTAAAATCTAAACAGTCTTTGCTCCAACCTCCTCAAGACGATTGGAAGTTAGTAGTTCCCAGCGAACAACGGAATAGGGTTCTATACGAAAATCATGATCTACCTACTTCAGGTCACGCTGGTGTCCACAAAACTGTCTCTAAAATTTCCATGCGTTACTATTGGCCTAAACTTAGAGCCGCTGTTGCTCGATACGTCCGTCGTTGTAAAATTTGCTCTGCACACAAAGTCGAACAAAAGAAACCTCCTGGATTTATGTCTCCCCGTGCTACTGCCACTCGTCCTTGGCTAGTCCTATGTACTGATATTGTCGGACCTCTTCCTAGATCCTCTAAAGGTAATTCTTTCATTTTAGTTGTTGCTGATTGTTTTACAAAATATGCTTGTTTCTTTCCTCTACGTGCGTCTACGGCCGCTGCTGTTGCTCGAACCATTGAGGAAAATATTTTCCTGGTGTATGGTACTCCTCAGTATCTAATTGCGGACAATGGTGTACAATTTCGTAGTAATATTTTCACTAAACTCTGTGATTCTTATCGAACAAAAATTCTGTTTAATGCTCGCTATCATCCTCAGGCGAATCCGGCCGAACGTATTAATAGAGTCCTGAAAACTATGATTTCTTCTTACGTTTCTGATAATCAACGTCGGTGGGACGTTAATTTAGCAAAATTGGTTGTGCTATTCGAACGCTTAAACATGAGGTTATTGGTTACTCCCCGTATTTTGCTCTATATGGTCGTGAGCATGTTCTCTACGGCGATCATTTTGGAAAACCTCTTGATCCTGATGATGTTCTTATGGATCCCGAACGTCTTATTCCTCCTACTGACTTAGTCAAATTTGAGTCACTTCGTGAAGAAATTTCGAAACGCCTTTTCTTAGCATACAAGAAAAATGCTAAACACTACGATCTTCGTCGTCGTCCCTTAACTTTATCTCCTGGCGATCGCGTTTGGAAACGCAATTATGTTCTTTCGGATGCTACTCGCTACTTCAATGCTAAACTTGCTCCCAAATATGTGGGTCCCTTTACTATTAGAACTAAACTTTCTCCTTGGACCTATATCTTAGTGGATGATTCTGGTAACGATCTGGGTACTTGGCATATTAAGGACCTCAAACCCGATAAAACTTTAGACCCTCCAGACATTGATCCTGAACCTCCGGATCCTAGAGGGTTCCCTACGGCCGATTCTATTTTGACCCCTACGTGTCGCTATCCCTAATGACTTGTAATTTTTTTGGCTTATTGGTCTTGTGTTTTCTCTGATAAGCTTGTGTCCGAAAACACTGGCGCCCATTTCGTATTCCTATTTATATTTTGTAGCTAGCCCATCCCGGGACTTTTTCTTTTGGCTAGTTCTACCATTTGTTCACTATTTGACTATTATAGTCGCTTTCTACATCCATTCCTTGAGGTAGGCTTCAGATCTATTTTCTTTTCCTTTAGGTATTTCGACTTGGTCGCTTTTGTAGGTCTGTTAGCCATACTTTGCTTGAGTAATCGTTTCATACGAGTCTGTGTTACCTCAGTCGGAAGTATTCTAGATTGTGTACTAGCTTGCCTTTGTCCTTTGCTTTGTCTTGGTTCTTTCTTTGCTGCACACTTGAGGTTGACAGTTGTGTCGTCTAGTTGGTTTACTACGAATTTTCTTCCTCGTTTTTTCTTCCTTTCCTCTTGGTTTCTCCGCGGGAAGCCAAAACTTTTCTTTGAGGTGGAGAACAGAAATGTCCCTTTTGGAGACATCCGTCTTTTGACGTTTTTGAAAGTAGCTAAGAGCTTTACTCCTCATTGGGTGTTTACTTGATGCTTTCTTTACCTGTTCTGTCGTTGTTGGTTACGATAGATGACTTTGTCTTTTTTTGAAAAAAAAAAGTTCCTTTTCTTATACTAATGTTGGTCCTTCGGACCGGATAAAAAAAAATTTTTGTTTGGTTCCTTGTCTGTCGTTTTTTTTTTTCACCTCGACGTCTTTATTTTTCTAGGGGGGAATCTGTAACGTGCATTTTTATAGCTTAACATTTTACGCTTTTTCCCAATTAGTAAATACATTTCTGTAACTACTATTTCTATATTTTGTATTTATTAACTCCTTAGGCGAATGCGTCGTATTATAATGAGTGGATTGCATCGTTCTTGTCTTGCCGTTCGTATAGATTTTGTTCCTTATGTGGATATACAAGTCTAGATAATAGACGATAAGAGGCTGTAATAGCAACGAGTTGAATAAACAGATGAGGAGTGGTAGTTTGTTCTTGGTTCCTATATATTAATTACGTTGAAAATACTGTTTCTTCTTTGCCTTGACAATAGTGAGAATTAGTGCGGTATCAATTTTCGAATTGTTCATGAACAAGCACGGCACGATTTTAGTTGTTTTTCTTGTGAAATAAAGGTTGTATATTAACTGTAGAAAGTGTAGTGCTAATTCCGATTGAAGTAATATGGTTGATAGGAGAACGTGTTTGGTCGACGCACGTGTTTTACGGAACATTTGACGGACTTACTTTAGTGATACACGTGCTTTACTCATTGTGGTTTTTTTGGTGTTTTGTCTTTTGATATTTAAACTGTGTGTGCGATCTAGTTTCGCGGTCCTTTTTTATCAGAGTAGTGCATACTTTGGATTATCCAAATACAGCTGAAACTGTAGTTTCTGAATTTTCTAACCCCAAAGAATCTAAAACAGATCATTGCTTGCGCAAATTTCGTTATTTGCGAAATATAACGGATTACCTATTTAAAAAAAAAAAGAATCAACAATACTGGATGACTCATATCAATTGTGCTTACTTATTTATCTTTTGTTAAAATTTTGTCTGATTTATGTTTAATTGGCGTGAAAGGAAACGTTTCTGCTACTCCCCAATATTACCTCACTTTGTACTAAAAATTTTTGTATTGCTTTTACCGTTGTTATATTATATAGATTATCCAAACAGTTTTTTTTTACATTCTACAGAGTACTGAACAATCTATGCTCGATCAGCATGCTATGCTTTTTCTTTGTTTCAGGTTTGCAGGACTAATTTTTTTTATTGCAGGTTTGCTATTCTAATTTTTTTTATTGCAGGTATTGTTACTAACTCCTTACAGCCGCGTACATTATATGTTGGTCTGCTTTCTACAACCTCCCCTAATCTACGATTGAGTCCGGTCATTTCTTTGATTTTCTTTGTGTTACGCACGGCTACGAGCCAACGTAGCATAAATTTGGCGCCCAACGTGGCTGCCTCGATTAACGTAACAAGATCAATTCTATTCTGGACATTCCTACGGTTATATTATCTTCATCTGATGTTATTGTAATTAATTCTCCATTTTCTTTTGAGTATATTTAGTAATATCTTTATTGAATTTGAATTGCTTGTTTATCATGTTTTTTATTAAGAAAATTTGTGGTAATATTAATAACCTTGGCACTGTATATGATCTTTTCATTATTGTCTTTTATTCTAAATATGATATTTTCTCGATCAACTAGAAGGCTGATAAAAACGATTGTTTATTATAGTTGATATGCAATATTTTTGACCTATAAATGAAAAGTTTTTTAAGTATGTTGAAATGACAACTTGATTAATATTTTTAAATATTTGTCACGTTGGTTGTAAATAACATTACTCTATGCTTTTGATACATAGTTTAATTTTCTTTATAGTTTTTTATTTTATTTTGCAAATTGTCTATTGTATTATACGTGTTATTTGTGTGCATATTCATTAAAAATGTAATGTGGAAAAGTGCTGTTAATTGTTTGCGTAATGATATTTAATTCTTTGTTGTACTTGTGTATAACACTGTGAGCAATTTTGATTTTTAAGTTTATAGATATGTGGGTAATTTATCATTAACATTTTCAGTTTGTAAGTACAATATGAGAAAACAATCGAAAAAGAAGAAAGCGTTTCTATAGGGTTAGTAAATCTGGAAAAAACACTCGACTCAAAAAGGTAGGATTAAATTATAGGGCTGGACGGATAGACCATAGCTTATACAAAGAGCAGATAGTTGTAATCGACTTAAAGCAGGAACATTGTGAAGTAAATATTAGGAAGAGGGTGAGGGTGAGCTGTGAGCTATCCTCATTAATTTTTAACTTGTATACTGAAGAGGCATGCAAACTGTCAAGTGCAGAAAGACAGGTGGAAATATTATGCAGAAACAAATGATTGATATGCTTAGATTTGCAGACGATATAGCGAATTGGCATCTAGCAAAGAGAGTTAAAAGCAGGTCTAAATGAAAAGAAACAGTGCTAACAGAGAGGTGCGGTGTAAAAATTAACCAAAATAAAACTAAAGTACTAGTATGTAAAGCAGGGGTAAGTAAAGCACAAACTAGAATACTAATAAAAAACTAGAATTTGCAATAGGTTAAGGATGTCTGCTATCTAGGAAGTCAAATAACGAAAGACGGAAAAAGTGCAAAAGGTATAAAACAAGGCTAGCAAAATACCGTACTGCATTTAACGAGGAACAGCAACTACAATGTTAGAGGACAACAGTAGTGGGGTAAGGCAGGTCCTAATTCAAAACGTGTTCAGACGTATTTTCCATATGTAAAATACACGTGCACCGTTTTGAATTAGGATCGGCCTTATATAATTTCAATGTAAAATAGTTGTGAAAACATTTCAATGTAAAATAGTTGTGAAAACATGAATTCTTATATACTTTCAATGTAAAATACTTGTGGGCACGTTTTGAATTAGGATCGGCTTTATATTACTTTCAATGGAACATACATACTTCAAAACACACGTATGTTGAAAAATGCAAGTGCAGAGAAAATGTGTGTAGATGTTTTGAATTTGGTTTTCTAGCGAGAAGCTACATGTGCACTGTTTTGAATTAGTATCGGCCTTATATACTTTTAATGTAAAATGTGAAAACATGAATTCTTATATACTTTCAAATGTTAAATACTTGTGGGCACGTTTTGAATTGGGATCGGCTTTATATTACTTACAATGGAACACACATACTTCAAAACACACGTATGTTGAAAAATGTAAGTGCAGAGAAAATGTGTGTAGATGTTTTGAATTTGGTTTTCTAGCGAGAAGTTATAAAGTATGCCAGATGCAAAATATCGCATTTAAGTCAATTGTGTTTAATTAAAGTGGATTCTGATTTATGTCTTTTATTTATGTTTAGAGGCTGCAAATACACATGGGCCGGTTTCAATTCAAAATGTGTTCACTCTTGTGATAGGTTGAAAAGTGGGTTGGCAAAGTACGCAGATGGTGGTAATCTGCTATATAAGGAGATTGCTCCTAATATTAATTTAATTAGTCGAAGTTTACTGCATATATTTACATACAAACATGTATATAATTGATATTCAGGGATTTAAATACAAGAAAAACGAGTTTGTGTACAAAGAAATTGCGGTTTTGGACTTGTTGTTAGGTGATGTTTGGCATCAAATTCTTAAACTGCCAATGCAGTCTAGTTGTTTGAGCCAAGATCATATAAAACGTAACGACTGGGTGACAAGAAATATTCATGGTCTTTCTTGGGATGAATCTTCAACGGCTGGAATGGTGTCATCAAACATAGCGCTTTATTTGAAGCAAATTATCCGACCCGGTGAAGAAGTACTTGTGAAGGGTCTAGAAAAGAAGAAATTGATTGAAACATAGATAATGCAAAACTTTGTAACTGATATGCTTGCACTAGGTTGTCCTAAGCTATCGGAGTTAAAAATCAACAATCGTTTAAAATATAACATCCATTGTTGTAAACACAGCAATAATAATCTGCAATGCGTAAAACAAAATACCTTTTTATTAAAAGAATGGCTTGATAATAATAAAAAACAACAGAAAGATTTTGTCTGTATTATTTATTTTAATACAATTTTACAATGTTAGCCTTACAAAATTACTTTTTATTAAATGAATGGCTTTATAATAATAAAAAAAACAATAGAAAGATTTTGTCTGTATTATTTATTTTAATATAATTTTACAATGTCAACCTTATTAACTATTATTATAACAACTTCTAGCAAACATTATTTTTATCGATCCAGCTATTGTGTACGTTAGAGAAGCCTAACCATTTTACAAACACTTTATTTCCACTCTTTCTTAGGACTTTTTCTACCAGGTAAATTCCTGGATGTTTAACCTTTTGCAACTCCATTTCATAAAATGCACCTTTGATTTCTTTCTCGTCTTGATCTTCTAATATATATGTTGTCGGATTGGTTACGTTTACTTTTTTAATCTTAAAAATTTCATTTGACCAGTTTGGCGTATAACATTTCGTAAATGCTTCCCTGTGTTTACTAATCCTCACACTATCTTTAATTGAATATTTTGGTATTTTGGTTGCAAGTTTGATGTGGGTAAATGATGATTTAAGAATGGTTTTTTCATTTGATTTATCAACTTTTACAGGCTTGACTCCGATAGTATTGTGAACTGTATTGTTGTATTGTTTCACAATATCGCTTAAATTTTTTATCCAATTGTAAGAACCGTTCAGGTTACACAATCGCCACATTTTTCCCTTTAAAGTTCTAATTACACGTTCCACAATGCATGCTTTCCTTGTAGAAAAAACACTATAATGGTTTATGCCATATGTCTGCATTAAGGATTGAAAGTGTTTGTTATAATATTCTTTACCAAAATCAGACTGCAAATATCTTGGTGGATTTTTAAATTTATTTAAAATTGTTTTCATTGCAGCAGTAACATCAATACCCGTTTTAGTTTTAAGTGGTACAGCTTATACGTATTTGGAGAAACAATCAATAACTACTAAAATGTATTTAAATCCTTTGTTTGTTTGCGAATATGGTAGCATTTCAATCAAATCGGTCTGAAAAAAGTCATTTAAATCTTTTACTATTACTTTGCGTTTCTTGAAATTTATTCTTGCTGGTTTATGAAGTTCATTTACTATATTCTCTTTCACTTTTGATTGAGCAACTATCATAATACTTTTTTCTAATCAGGATTTCTTAAATACAATTAATAAATACTTCTATGTTTGAATGTCGTGGGCTCCACTTGCTTTGAAAGGAACTTTTAATATAAAATCTAGAAACATTGTGGCATTGTTTATGATAGCACCGCTGTCACGAAAGCTGATTACATCTATACGTGTAAGCAAAAATCCTTGTAACTGTGCAATTACATAACTTTTTTCGTTTATAAGAAGTTCAATGTCTTGCGGGTATCCGTTAATATTCTCAATGACTGCTTCCTCATAAGGAAATTCATAATTATGTTTAATGTTGAAAATAAGGAATGTCTTGTCACCATCGAGGAACGTACTAGAGTAAAACGTTGCTACTACCGTGTAATGTAGCATATGTAACTTGTATGCAATCAAGGTTTCAAAACCTTCATTTTTGTTTTCATATTCCTGTTCAGTTATATCTATTTTACGGTTATTTAAGTGCCTTCCAAATTTGTCAATTGTCATATAATCTAATCACTTTCGTCTCACGCAATTCTTCAATGATCGAATTTATTTCGTTGCCGTGACCTGTGTGTCCAGCAGTCTGAGATGAAACTAAAAGCCGTAATCTATCAACAAGTTTATTGGGATCATTCCAATATAAATAATCTATAGCGTTATATGGTACTTCCATTGTTATACCGTCTCCAAGACGCTTTCTATAGGGCAATGTTCTAGGTCTACGGGGTGTTTGGAGAAGTATGTTTAATGTAGATATTATATTTTTGTATGTATATGAATTATTACCCTGAATTTGTTCTGTTTCAGAATAATATCTTCTATTAGCATTTGTTCTTTTCACAATATCAAGGTATGACTTCAGATCTTGCGATCTGTACCCGACAGGATATTTTTTAAACAGTAGTTCGTATAATCCAGGAGTACCTTTATATTTCAAATCATTTATTAGAACATTTTCATCATCCAACACGAAATTTGAATTGCCTATCATAAGACAATTTGAATCAGGGTTAAACCTAATACCATATTTATGATCAAAATTCGTTCTTAACATCTTTAAACATATTGTAAATATATTTTCGAGGTAGCGGATGTAGCTGTTCCAGATAATGTGTCATACCAGGTGAATCGGCAAAGCTTTGTATATATTCCTGGGCTTCTTGTGCATTTTGAATAACTTCTGCTTCGTATTCATTCTCAACATCGACATCATCATCTTCCTATATGGCATCACTTTTTATATTCGGTATATGCTGTGCGATAACCGGCGAATCAATATAGTCAACGTTCCTTTCTAGCAATTTAGGTTTAATTTTTTTTACACTGCTATGAGGCACTTCTTCTTCTTCTTCTTCTTCTTTAAATTTTTCTTTCTTTACCACACTTTCCCCATCCAGTTTATAAGCAATAGTTTCTAATCGTGATGTTATTGGTAAGATTGATTCCACTTGGACGACTTCATTATCTTTTAACCGGCGCAATTTGTTTTTTACAATGTTTCTTTTCTTAATTAAAATTCTTTTAAGTTTTATCGCATCCTTGTTCATTGCGTAAAAAGTTTATTGTAATAAAAAATTCCTTGATACTAACGATACTTGCGTCTCTCAAGGTTTAAATATGTATGAAGTGATCAAAACCTATTTGGTACCTTCTTTGACCTGGATCACTATCTTTGTCTACAACTAAGAAACCGTATTTGTCTTTCCAACAAGCAGCACATATTTCACTGAATTTATCATACTTCATGTCAGTATTGACGTGATCGTCATATATGTGTTTTTAAGTTTAAATCATCTTGTTTAAATAAAACTAAAAGATTAGCATTATAACGTAGTAAGTGCTTAGGTATGCAAGTATAACTTTGACAAAGGTAAAAACTGTCTACTTGTTTATGACGCCCCATACTAAAGTATTCCCTAATGATACCTTGTTTATCGCAAGCTACATCATCAAAAACAAATATAGAATTATTTCGAGCATCAGATGGTGATATAATATTATCAGAACTGGAAAATGTATAATATTTGATCCCTTTTATTGGTCGCAGTAGACTTTCAAGATATTGATACTTTGGTTGGTAAAGTGATTTAGAATAAACATATACGTTTTCAAACTTTAAACCATTAGGATGTTCTATCAACCCAATCATAACGTTGGTTTTACCGCAATTTGATGGACGAACAACTAGAAATCGAATAGATGAAGGCAGAAGAATGCTATGTTTTTCTTCTTTTTAGCTAAGGATTGCGCGCCAATGTCATTATTGTTTATGGTTAAAGGTGTTGATTGTTTCACAACACGCATGTTTGCAAGTACTAAATTCGATTGTAAAAAAAGTGGAAATATATATATATATAAGAAACGGCGAGTATATAAAGAATCATTAATTCACAATATTTTATTTATTTACTGCACAGCTTGAGAGGACAGTTGTCCGCTAATGATTACATATAATAATTCTAAAACTACTGGGAACGGACTGTTAAATACTGTAATTAACAATTTACCATTTGAAGCGCGTATTCCGGGTTACAAATTTTGCGGTCCGGGTACAAAACTAGTCAAACGGTTAGAGCGGGGAGACAAGGGAATAAACAAGTTAGACGAGGATTGTAAGAAACACGATATTGCATACTCCAAAGAAAAGGATCTATATAAACGCCATCAAGCAGATTCGAAGTTAGCTCAGTTAGCTACAGAAAAACTAAATTCTGGTGACTCGTCTTTAGGTGAAAAATTAGTAGCATTTGGAGTAGCTACCGCAGTAGTGAGGTAGGGCCGGTCCTACTTCAAAAACGCGACAGACGTATTTTCCATGTGTAGAATACGGCTGAATCGTTTTGAATTAGGATCGGCCCTATATGATTTCAATGTAAAATAGTCGTGAAAACATTTCAATGTAAAATAGTTGTGAAAACATGAATTCTTCTATACTTTCAATGTAAAATGCTTGTGGGCACGTTTTGAATTAGGATCGGCTTTATATTACTTTCAATGAAACACACGTATGTTGAAAAGTGCAGAGAAGAATGTGTGTAGCTGTTTTGAATTCGGTTTTCTATCGAGAAGTTAGACGTGCACCGTTTTGAATGAGGATCGGCGTTATATACTTTTAATGTAAAATGTGAAAACCTGAATTCTTTTCAAATGTAAAATACTTGTGGGCACGTTTTGAATTAGGATCGGCTTTATATTACTTTCAATGTAACACACGTATGTTGAAAATGTAAGTGCAGAGAAAATGTGTGTAGCTGTTTTGAATTTGGTTTTCTAGTTAGAAGTTATAAAGTATGACAGATGCAAAAAATATCGCATTCAAGTCAATTGTGTTTAACACGTGCACCGTTTTGAATTAGGATCGGCGTTATATACTTTTAATGTAAAATGTGAAAACCTGAATTCTTTTCAAATGTAAAATACTTGTGGGCACGTTTTGAATTAGGATCGGCTTTATATTACTTTCAATGTAACACACGTATGTTGAAAAATGTAAGTGCAGAGAAAATGTGTGTAGCTGTTTTGAATTTGGTTTTCTAGTTAGAAGTTATAAAGTATGACAGATGCAAAAAATATCGCATTCAAGTCAATTGTGTTTAACACGTGCACCGTTTTGAATTAGGATCGGCGTTATATACTTTTAATGTAAAATGTGAAAACCTGAATTCTTTTCAAATGTAAAATACTTGTAGGCACGTTTTGAATTAGGATCGGCTTTATATTACTTTCAATGGAACACACGTATATTGAAAATGTAAGTGCAGAGAAAATGTGTAGATGTTTTGAATTTGGTTTTCTAGCTAGAAGTTATAAAGTATGACAGATGCAAAATATTGCATTCAAGTCAATTGTGTTTAATTAAAGTGGATTCTGATTTATGTTTAGAGGCTGCAAATACACACATGGGCCGGTTTCAATTCAAAATGTGTTCACTCTTGTGATAGGTTGAAAAGTGGGTTGGCAAAGTACGCAGATGGTGGTAATCTGCTATATAAGGAGATTGCTCTAATATTAATTTAATTAGTCAAAGAAAAGCAATATGGATTTTAATACTCTTAATAAAACCACATATCGCAAACCTTATGTAAATTCAAAAGATATTATAGTGAATAAGAGGTTTAAAGTTTTAAAAGTGGAAACACTCAAGACAAAATATGGAGATAGAGTATTAGTGGAAACAGAAGAGTTCAAGAGTATATTGCCATTGAGATATTTTGAATACCTTCAAGCACATGGAGTGAAACAATTAAATGAAAGTATTGGCTCGAACAAACACGTATACATAACTAGTAAGGGATCGATCGGTCTAACTGTCAACATAGAATTTTCAGAATAATATGTCACTAATTTAAGAAATTAGTTTATTATTATAACACATCTAAGTCGATTGTATAAAAAATTATGTATTAAATTAAAGTGGATTCTGATTTATGTGCGTTTTACTTCAAGTTTACTACCTTGTTTAAAGAAAGTCTTGTTTCAAAGAGAAACTATTATAAAATACTTTTTATTTTACAAAATTGTTGAATATTTTGATCTAACTATTTATAAATGAAAAGTATTTATTAACTCACGTTCTTGAAGTAACTGCTGCTCCTCACCGCTAGTTCATCTTTTTTTGCTTTATTATTTCTAGCTCCAAATATATACGACGCAGTAGCTTCTCTCCACGCTTTTTAAATGCGTTAAGCAACTCTACTGCATCATCTTCGTAGGATTTGTCATCTTCACAGCAAACAGTCATATTTGATTCTGTACATAACTTTTCATAGCCGACATGTTTTGCCTGATCTGTGAGCATAACATAAAAGATTATTGTAGGTTCACCTTTTCTTTTGTATACTACCTGATGTTTCTGAGAGGTTCAGAGTGTATCAACGATTCTACGATAGCCTCAGAATTTCTAGAATGGTTTTTGATCTAATGTAACTTATAAATTAGTAGTGTTTTAAAAACACATGTATAAATGTGAAAAGCACTTACCGTGATATATCTATTACGTCACTATCAAAAATAGCAGCAGTATCGAGTTGAGCCGAAGAACAACCAAAAACTTCTTTAATCACGTCTTCGTCAGAATGTAATATAAATTGCTCTAGAACTTTTACGTTGGTACTATTATAATTTTGACTGATGACAAGTTACTCATTTTTAAAAGTTGCTAGTAATAGTAACTAATAATTATACAAGAGATCTGATTGAATACTGTTGGTAAATCTACGTGAAGTATTTATATTAAATAATAAACTGATCTGTTAGAAAAATTAAAATTTGCATCGTTTTCTGAAAAAATTCAGCTCTGTAATCTATTCTAATGAACAAAACAGTATGTAAGCGAATATAATTATACCTCAGCAGAAAATAATGAATTAGTTTCATTGTATGAAAAAGAAATTGCAATGAATGCACATAATAAAACCCTAAATTATATTTATTTCGTTTATATTACCGCTGTATAAGAATTTTTTAAAAGGTACTGCTCAGCAGAAATAATGAATTACATTCATTGACTGAAAATAAATTGCAAAAAGGCGCTGCATATATTGGGATATAGTAATTTGTGCGAATCATGCTGAATTTTTGTAGTAAACGCTAGATGATTATGTATGTTCCATTGAAAGTAATATAAAGCCGATCCTAATTCAGGTTTTCACTTTTTTCATATGTATCCATAAAAAATAGCGCTGTAATGATTGTGTGTATTTTTTTCTGTATACACATCATAAAATCAAAGGTCATATAAAACATTTTTTCATAGTAAACGTAACTGAATGAAAAATGATGTTGTATGCGAATTCCTATTACAGTTGTTTTGCTCAAAGTCGCCTTCAGTTTGTAAATACTGGAAATGCTTGCTTAGCGAATAGTTACGTACTGAATGCAACTCTGCTTGAAAATCATCTTGAATAAAAACGTAAATAAAGGAGATTTTTTAACAATTGCATTCAAAGCAATTCGCTATGCAATTATTTTGATTTGATGCTATTTCTTTTTTACAGTTGTTTTGCTTACGTGTTTTCCGTAAACTCAGATGAATGAACCTTTTTGAAATTGTTTTGCTTACGTCAGATGATATTTGGTATAAATATTAAATAAAGAAATACGTATATTGAGTAGTGTATTTTGATTTTCTATAGAATCATGAATGCTGAAACCGTATCCGAGATTAGTGCAGCAATTTTGAGATTAACTGTAAAATGCGTGAATTTATTGAAAACAGTGAATGAAATAACGAAACACATTTTAGTTATCAAAGCAAATATTAGTATATTGAAGCTTGCTATTAAAAATAAGATATACGAAGACAATCGACAAGAAAATCCTAGTAAACTGGAATCTAATTTAGCATATCTTAAAAGCTACCTTGTACGATTGAGGCACTTGAAACGCTCTTTGGAATATCGTGGAAAAGGTGTTGATTCAACGCTTTCTAGAGGTCATACTCGAAAAAATTTGATTTGGCATGATGTACAATCATGTTTTGGAAGTCGAATAATTACGGGACTTATTACCAATTTAAATTATAGAGATCCTCTAGTGTTCTTAGACAAGGCGTTCGCTAGTTTTAAACGCAAGATTGTTGCTTGCTTAAAAAAGTCAATGTTGAAAGTTAATGTAATATTTGCAGCTAACTTTGTTAAGCCTACAACTGGCGAAATAGATTTGAAAACGTTTCCGACTGCAAATCGTCACATCGATATAAATACCAATCTCAAGCTATGGTATAAGGAGAACGTAATGAACAAGATTTCGAAGCGATTAGAAGAATTTTGCGAGAAAGATTCTGGTTGGGCAATCCGAGAAGTTTTACACTTGAAGGTAAATATAAACAATCATGATCCACTTAAAGGAGGGTGTTCAACGTTTGTACCGGTTCCGGAATTTATAAAAAAGAAAAAAGCTGTGGTAAATGTAATAAATAACGATCAACATTACATTCTTTGGAGCTTGGTTTCCGCTTTATTTCCTGCTAAACAAAATAGTCATAGAATATCTAGCTATCCACATTTTGATACAGTATTACGCTACAATTCAATTCAGTTTCCAATTGCATTAAAAGACATAAAAAAAATTGAAAAGCTTAACAATCTCGCAATTAACCTATATTGTATAGAAAATGCTAAAATACTACCATTTTGTTTAAGTGAAAATTTTAAAAAAATTGAACCTATTAATCTGTTAGTTTTAAATAATGATTCCTTACAATATGCTCGTCCTACAAATGCTAATGAGAATCACTTTCATTTTACTTGGATTAAGGATATGTCAAAATTATTTGCAAAACAGTTGTCTTTACATCACCATAAAAAATTTTTTTGTTATAGATGTTTAAATAATTTTAGTACAGCAGCATTACTTAAGCGTCATTCGAATTATTGCGAAAAACAGAATACTTGCTTAATAAGATTACCTGAAGTATCTGAAAAGTATCTAACATTTAAACATTTCCACTATCAAGAAAAAGTATCATTTGTAGTTTATGCAGATATCGAATGTATACTAGAACCATGCAATGAGTCTGATGTAATATTAAACACAGTTCGTTACCAAAGGCATATACCCTTTAGTGTAGCGTATTATTTGAAATGCTCGCATGATAATAAATATTCCAAATTTCAATTGTATCGCGGGAAGGATTGTATAGAATGGTTTGTTGCTCAATTGAAACTGATTTCAGAAACGACTAATAAAATTTTCTGTAACCCAAAGCCTATGAATCCTTTAACGGAAGAACAAAAGTCAACATTTAAATTTGCCCTTCACTGTCACATTTGCAATAAACCTTTTAGTATAGATGATATTAGAGTTCGCGATCACTGCCACTTTACAGGTGAATTTCGAGCAGTGGCTCATCAAGATTGCAACATCAATTATCATAATTCTTATATGATACCGGTAGTTTTTCATAACTTATCAGGCTACTATTCGCATTTCATTATTAAAAAAATCTCGTTAGAGTTGTCAGGTTCGTTAAACATTCTGCCAATAAATAAGTAAAAATACACATCTTTTACAAAATATGTAAAAGGTATGAAAGTTAGTTTTAGATTTATCGATTCATTCAGGTTTATGGCATCTAGTATCGAAAAATTAGCTTCCTACTTAGATGATAATAAAAAATCCATCACCAGGGAAAATTGTAACACTGATAATGAGTTTCAGTTACTTACGCGCAAAGGCATATTTCCCTATGATTACATTAACTCTTGGGATAGACTCAATGAAACCGATTTACCCTGTAAAACAGCATTCTTTAATCGTTTACGCAATGAAGAAATATCAGATGAAGACTACAATCATGCTAAACACGTTTGGCAAACATTTAATATAAAAACACTAGGGGACTATTCAGACCTATATTTAAAAACAGATGTACTGCTCTTGTCTGATATATTTGAAAACTTTAGAAAAACTTGTATGTTCACGTATAAGTTAGATCCGCTTCACTACTTTACGGCTCCTGGTTTAGCTCTAGATGCGATGTTAAAACGACGAACGTTAAACTCGAGTTGCTTACTGATATTGAAAAATAACGTTTTTAGAACGGGGAATTCGTGGCGGTGTTTCTCAATGTTCGAATAGATATGCTAAAGCAAATAACAAATATATGAATGCAGATTATGATCCAAATTTCGATTCTAAATATTTAATGTATTTTGATGTTAATAATTTATATGGGGCTGCAATGTCTGAATATCTTCCATATGGAGATTTTGAATTTTAGATGGTACCAGTCCAGATATAGTACGTTTAGACATACTTAATATTCCGATGATTCTGATGTAGGATATATTTTTGAATGCGATTTACACTATCCAGTATCTTTACATGAAATACACAGTGACTTACCTTTGGCGCCTGAACATATGATACCACCAGTACCTTCAAATAAATCAAACTTAAAGAAATTACTTACAACTTTATATCCAAAACTCAACTATATTATTCACTATAAGAATTTAAAATGTATTTAAGCTACGGTTTAGAACTGAAAAAATTCATAAGGTACTTCGATTTAAACAAGCCCCTTGGTTAAAAGAATACATTGATTTGAATACGAAATTAAGACAACAGTCAAAAACAGTTTTGATATATGCTTTTATAAAAATATGATAAATTCGGTTTATGGAAAATGATGGAAAACGTACGGAAAAGGAAAGATGTGAAATTAGTGAGCAAATGGGAAGGGCGGTTTGGAGCTCGTAGTTACATAGCGAAGCCTAATTTTCATAGTTGCACTGTGTTAGACAAAGATCTAGTCTTAATAGAAATGAATAAATTAGAGGTTTATTTAAACAAACCCATTTATGTAGGTTTCTCTATTCTAGATATTTCAAAACCTATTTATATGAATTTCACTATAGTTATATAAAATCGCAATTTGCTAACAAAGCAAAGTTACTGTATACAGATACGGATAGTTTGATATACGAGTTTAGCGTTGAAGATATTTACTCTTATATCAAACAAGATATTCATAGATTTGATACTTCGATTACGATCCTCATAACAAATATCATATTCCATTATCAAATAAAAAGCTTCCTGGTATTATGAAAGATGAAAACAATGGTGATATCATGCTAGAGTTTGTAGGGCTTAGATCTAAAATGTACACTTACAGAGTTCAGGATAGGATAATAAAAAGTCAAAGGGATCTTCCTTAGCAAGTATTAAGCAAATTTCTTTTGATGATTATAAGAATGCTTTGTTTTATAACCAGTCTGTACAGAAACAACAATGTTTAATTAGATCAGTCAAACATGATGTCTTTACTATTAAACAAAACAAAATTGTTCTTAATCCAAGTGATGATAAAAGAATTCTTAGTACCTCAACCACTGATACTAAACCTTGGGGTATAACTATACACTCAGAAATGACTTGTGAAGCTTCAACCGCTGGCTCAAATAAAGAATGCAATTTATTTTATCTCGATTAACATATAATTTTTTTAGTTATAAAACTTCAGTGTTATGTTTATACCTGCACAAGTACACCGTTTTTTTTTTGGATGTATCTAAAAATAGGATACCTTTCAATCTGCCTGAGTTTGAACTATATTAGTATAAATGTATTGTAGAGAAAAATAGTAGTAATAACCGTTCTGTTTTAAAAAATCCAGTTTCTTAATAACATACCAGTTAGTTTATTTTGAGAAATGTATAATATGTGAAAGATATTGTAAAAGCATGTAAAAATATTAATAAATAGACTGTGATTGCTAAATGATTGATTGTTTTTCATAATTTGTAAAGGTACAGTAATAATAATAATAAAGTAATTATAATATTCTTATGCTGTTTGAGAGTGGATTGTATTTGACTATCTTATCATGAAGTATAAGGCAATGACAAGATGTATTTGGCAAAACGTTTCTGCTAGTTTCAAATTCTAATCTAATATCGACAGTACCAGATTTTAACGTTTCATTTTGTCTAGAACAATCTATGACTACTAATGGTGCAATACTTCGTAAATCTTCAGGATTTAAAAACGGTTCATTTTCCTTTTCGTAGTATGATTGCTGAAACTGGGCATACATCTCATATAACAAAGCAGTCTGTTTATTCTCGAACTTCAAATTTAAGTTATCGTACGGGATAATTTCTGAATTTAAATATAGTTTCATGTTGGTTAAATAGCAATGATCAAAACGACTGTAGTTGCTCATGTATCTATTTTTTCGGTTGGTTTGGAAACCGACAATCACAAATCTTGGTTTTTCTAATTGTGTTGTTGTTTTAATGTTCCATGTATGACGTTGCTTTTCTTGTAGAAGTTGATATTCATGCAACTCCCATCCTCTAAACGGAAGATGCAAATCCTGATTTTGTGCAACGCATTCTATTAAATTAATTCATTGAGTATCATCAACGACTACATGCGGCATTTTCCATAAAACTTTGTTTAAAACAACTTTTATTTCTTCATCGGGTGTAGGATTAATTATAGCATTAGTATCAAAACTGGAACGTAGTAAAACTAACTCATGACGTATGTTTAAAATAATTTTTTTAAAATCTTCGCATAATCCGAGAACCACTGAAAGGTTTATTGCAACATTAAAATTCCCATTGGCATCAACTATTTGCGAATCATCCATAGGAGACCACCCAGCGTTTTGTAAATGTTTACTTTGATTGCTATTATATGAAACATATCCCTTCATTATAGACGTTAATCCAGGATTCCGAACACGATCTACAATGATACCTCCAATCTCATATCTAATTTCATCAAAAGCAGCAAAATTCCATTATTTACAAACTTTGCTGTCTGAGACGGCGTTCCATCTGTTCTAATTAATTTGCCTTCTATGTACAGCATGCTCTTCGATGGTAAGGTGTAAACATCTTGTTGTTGTATAGGGATTCGAATTTCATCATTATTGTTTAAAGATGTGTTAGCATAAGGTTGATGAGTATGTTTTCAATATTAACAATTGCATTATCGAAGTAAACTTTTCACGCACGTTCAGTATTTCACTATTCATTCTACTTTTTTTAATTAAATAAATGCAGTCCTAACGATTGTAGAAACTGCCGGTTTTGTGTTGTTAGCGGTTTTGAAACAATCAATCGAGTGTCGATTGCTTTGAAATTTCCAGCATTTATAGCAATTCTTGACATGTTGCGTGCATTATACTTAATACCCATGGCTATTGCAGATTTTTTTTAAATGCAACCTTACAGTTAGCAGTTCTCCTCTGAAATTAACTAAATTTCCATCTTGATCTAACACTTTAACTATTATTTCATTTATTATACGTGACTTGATTGGTAGATATATAATCGTAGGTGGGCATCAACAATTTTAAAACCTGCAGGTACTTGCGGAAAAAATTCGTGTATTACATGGGCTGGTTTACTATTTAAATAGGATCCGCTTGCAATATTACAATCGATTAAAACTGCATTCACTTTACAAATGTTGATTGCGTAGTCTGCTTGATGCGAGACAAATGCTAGCAATTTTTGTGGATTGAAACCAAGTAGAGAACCAATTGAATCCTTTTTGGTAAAATCCAATCTAGACTACATTTAATACTACATTTAAGTGTATTATTGTCAGCTGTAATTTCTATATACACTGGAGTCTTTCTAGCGCTTCGTGATTGTTCCATACGACCACGCCATCTTTTATCACCTAAAGCTTTTTGAAGATATATATTAATTTTTCTAATCTCATAAGCACCTTCAGGTATTTCTATGAATTCTCCGTTAGATCCATAATAAAACTTATTATTTATTCCTTTTTCTATGTTTGGAATTGTGTTATAAGACTCAAAACTTGTTAATCCTAATACGTACTCCGAATCATTATCCAAGTTTATAGGTGGATTAAAATTGCTTCTTAAAACTGAAGTGTTTCCAGTTAGAGTAAAAGTGTACGACATAACGACTTCGTACGCAGTTCTATGCGCTACTTAGAAATTGTAAGCATAAATGACCGCAAAACACAGTACCGTACGATTGTTCTTGGTTAATGTTATAAAGAATTCTACATTTACCCCCGCTATTCAAATAACTTATCAACTCTGTTGGCGGTCGCAGGTTTCCGTAGCTGTCATAGTAAATAGCGCTACTACCGTACTTTTTGTAAGAGGTCCAATGCGTGCCTAAACCTTCTATTCCATCTAAATTAATTATACCACTTTCTTTTAAATTAACTTTCTTGGGAAGATTGTTTCTCATGAACACACCACGGAAATATGGTACTTCTAATTGCTTAACAAACTCTATTAATTCTACATTGCTTAGTGCACGATTAGGAAAATCAAGTTGCGTTCCTTTGAGGTTTTGCAGGGGCTAAAAAAAGACCAAAACCTTTTTTATAAGGTTTGATGTACATGCCGTTTCCGACTGCAATGTCCTCCATTGCCTTGTTATGACGCTGTTTTTCCGCTAGTTGTTCCTTAGCTATTTTAGTATCTGAAACTGCTTTTGCAACAGCAGCTGCACCTCCAGTAAGAGTACCAAGAGCGCTTAGGCATGCAAAAATTGGTATTAGTGGTAGAAAACCTCCTGTTTTAGGAATTGATATAATACGAGCTGATTTAATATGCTTCTTTTGTTTTGCTGTATTGGCTGCCTTAATTGCTATGTTGATTGCATCCATAACATTAGATCCTTTAGACTTTTTTAAAGCTGTACGTGCTTGTTTGATAATACTTTTATTACCTAGCGTACTTCTTATTTTACGTTTCTTTATCAGTTTTCTTATTTTATTGATATTTTTTGTTCTCAGTGATGCACAGGCACCCATACCAAGTTTTACTTTAGCTTTCATTGCGGTAGCTACTCCAAATGCTGCTACTTTTTCACCTAAAGACGAGTCACCAGAATTTAGTCTTTCTGTAGCTATCTGAGCTAACTTCGAATCTGCTTGATGGCGTTTAGATAGATCCTTTTCTTTGGAGTATGCAATATCGTGCTCCTTACAAGCCTCGTCTAACTTGTTTATTCCCTTGCCTCCTCGAGCTAACCGTTCGATTAGTTTTGTACCCGGACCGCAAAATTTGTAACCCGGAATATGCGCTTCGAATGGTAAATTGTTAATTACAGTATTTAATAGTCCGTTCCCAGTAGTTTTAGAATTATTATATGTAATCATTAGAGGACAACTATCCTCTCAAGCAGTGCAGCAAATAAATAAAATATTATGAATTAATGATTCTATATATACTAGCCGTTTCTTATATATATATATATATAATTCTACTTTTTTTACAAATCGAATTTAGTACTTGCAAACATGCATGTTGTGAAACAATCAACACCTTTAACCATAAACAATAATGACATTGGTGCGCAATCTTTAGCTAAAAAGAAAAACATAGCGTTCTTCTACCTGCATCTATTCGATGTCTAGTTGTTGGTCCTTCAAATTGCGGTAAAACCAACGTTATGATTGGGTTGATAGAACATCCTAATGGTTTAAAGTTTGAAAACGTATATGTTTATTCTAAATCACTTTATCAACCAAAGTATCAATACCTTGAAAGTCTACTGCAACCAATAAAAGGGATCAAATATTATACATTTTCCAGTTCTGATAATATTATATCACCATCTGATGCTCGAAATAATTCTATATTTGTTTTTGATGATGTAGCTTGCGATAAACAAGGTATCATTAGGGAATACTTTAGTATGGGGCGTCATAAACAAGTAGACAGTTTTTACCTTTGTCAAAGTTATACTCGTATACCTAAGCACTTACTACGTGATAATGCTAATCTTTTAGTTTTATTTAAACAAGATGATTTAAACTTAAAACATATATATGACGATCACGTCAATACTGACATGAAGTATGATAAATTCCGTGAAATATGTGCTGCTTGTTGGCGAGACAAATACGGTTTCTTAGTTGTAGACAAAGATAGTGAACCAGATCAAGGAAGGTACCGAATAGGTTTTGATCACTTCATACATATTTAAACCTTGAGAGACGCAAGTATCGTTAGCATAGAAGAATTTTTTTATTACAATAAACTTTTACGCAATGAATAAGGAGTCGATAAAACTTAAAAGAATTTTAATTAAGAAAAGAAACATTGTAAAAAACAAATTGCGTCAGTTAAAAGATAATGAAGTCGTCCAAGTGGAATTAATATTACCCATAACATCACGATTAGAAACTATTGCTAATAAACTGGATGGAGAAAGTGTGGTAAAGAAAGAAAAATTTAAAGAAGAAGAAGAACTGCCTCATAGCAGTGTAAAAAAAATTAAACCTACATTGCTAGAAAGGAACGTTGACTATTTTGATTCGCCGGTTATTGCACAGCATATACCAAATATAAAAAATGATGCCCTAGAGGTAAATGATGATGATGTTGAGAATGAATACGAAGCAGAAATTAATCGAAATGCACATAAAGCTCAGGAATATATTCAAAGCTTTGTCGATTCACCTGGTATGACACATTATCTCGAACAGCTACATCCGCTACCTCGAGAATATATTTACAATATGTTTAAAGATGTTAAGAACGAATTTGATCATAAATATGGTATTAGGTTTAACCCTGATTCGAATGGTCTTAAGATAGGCAATTCGAATTTCGCGTTGGATGATGAAAATGTTCTAATAAATGTTTTGAAATATACAGGTACTCCTGGATTATACGAACTACTGTTTAAAAAATATCCTGTCGGGTACAGTCAGCAAGATCTAAAGTCGTACCTTGATATTGTGAAAAGAACAAATGCTAATAGAAGATATTATTCTGAAACAGAAAAATTCAGGGTAATACTTCATATAAGTACAAAATATAATATCTACATTAAACATACTTCCCCAAACACCCCGTAGACCTAGAACATTACCCTATAGAAAGCGTCTTGGAGACGGTATGACAATGGAAGTATCAAATAACGCAATAGATTATTTATATTGGAATGATCCCAATGAACTTGTTGATAGATTACGACTTTTAGTTTCATCACAGACTGCTGGACACACAGGTCACGGCAACGAAATAAATTCGATCATTGAAGAATTGCGTGAGGCAAAAGTAATTAGATGATATGACAATTGACAAATTTGGAAGGCACTTACATAACCGTAAAATAGATATAAGTGAACAGGAATATAAAACAAAAGTGAAGGTTTTGAAACCTTGATTGAGTATAAGTTACATATGCTACATTACACGGTAGTAGCAACGTTTTACTCTAATACATTCCTCGACGGTGATAAGACATTTCTTATTTTCAACATTAAACATAATTATGAATTTCCTTATGAGGAAGCAGTCATTGAGAATATTAAAGGATACCCGCAAGACATTGAAATTCTTATAAACGAAAAAGTAATGTAATTGCACAGTTACAAGGATTTTGCTTAAACGTATGGATGTAATCAGCTTTCGTGACAGCGGTGCTATCATAAACAATACCACAATGTTTCTTGATTTTATATTAAAAGTTCCTTTCAAAGCAAGTGGAGCCCGCGACATTCAAACATAGAAGTATCTTAAATAATTGTATTTAATAAATCCTGATTAGAAAAAGTATTATGTTAGTTGCTCAATCAAAAGCGAAAGAGGATATAGTAAATGAACTTCATAAACCAGCACGAATAAATTTCAAGAGACGCAAAGTGATAGTAAAAGGTTTAAATGACCTTCTTCAGACCGATTTGATTGAAATGCTACCATATTCGCAAACAAACAAAGGATTTAAATACATTTTAGTAGTTATTGATTGTTTCTCCAAATACGTATGGGCTGTACCACTTAAAAGTAAAACGGGTATTGATGTTACTGCTGCAATGAAAACAATTTTAAATAAATTTAAAATCCTCCAAGAAATTTGCAGTCTGATTTTGGTAAAGAATATTATAACAAACACTTTCAATCCTTAATGCGGACATATGGCATAAACCATTATAGTGTTTTTCTACAAAGAAAGCATGCATTGTGGAACGTGTAATTAGAACTTTAAAGGAAAAATGTGGCTCTTGTTTAACCTAAACGGTTCTTACAATTGGATAAAAATTTAAGCGATATTGTGAAACAATACAACAATACAGTTCACAATACTATCGGAGTCAAACCTGTAAAAGTTGATAAATCAATTGAAAAACTATTCTTAAATCATCATTTACCCACATCAAACTTGCAACCAAAATACCAAAATATTCAATTAAAGACAGTGTGAGGATTAGTAAACACAGGAAGCATTTACGAAAGGTTACACACCAAACTGGTCAAATGAAATTTTAAGATTAAAAGGTAAACGTAACCAATCCGACAACATATATATTAGAAGATCAAGACGAGAAAGAAATCAAAGGTGCATTTTATGAAACGGAGTTGCAAAGGTTAAACATCCAGGAATTTACCTGGTAGAAAAAGTTCTAAGAAAGAGTGGAAATAAAGTATTTGTAAAATGGTTAGGCTTCTCTAACGTACACAATAGCTGGATCGATAAAAATAATGTTTGCTAGAAGTTGTTATAATAATAGTTAATAAGGCGAACATTGTAAAATTATATTAAAATAAATAATACAAACAAATCTTTCTATTGTTTTTATTATTATAAAGGAATTTTGTAAGGCTAACATTGTAAAATTATATTAAAATAAATAATACAAACAAAATCTTTCTATTGTTTTTATTATTATCAAGCCATTCTTTTAATAAAAGGTATTTTGTTTTGCACATTGCAGATTGTTATTGCTGTGTTTACAACAATGTATGTTATATTTTAAACGATTGTTGATTTTTAACTCCGATAGCTTAGGACAACCTAGTGCAAGCATATCAGTTACAAAGTTTTGCATTATATGTTTCAATCAATTTCTTCTTTTCTAGACCCTTCACAAATACTTCTTCACCGGGTCGGATAATTTGCTTCAAATAAAGCGCTATATATGTTGACACCATTCCAGCCGTTGAAGATTCATCCCAAGAAAGACCATGAATATTCCTTGTCACCCAGTCATTATGTTTTATATGATCTTGACTCAAACAACTAGACTGCATTGGCAGTTTAAAAATTTGATGCCAAACAGCACCTAACAACAAGTCCAAAACCGCAATTTCTTTGCACACAAACTCGTTTTCTTGTATTTAAATCCCTGAATATCGATTATATACATGTTTGTATGTAAATATATGCAGTAAACTTCGACTAATTAAATTAATATTAGAGCAATCTCCTTATATAGCAGATTACCACCATCTGCGTACTTTGCCAACCCACTTTTCAACCTATCACAAGAGTGAACACATTTTGAATTGAAACCGGCCCATGTGTGTATTTGCAGCCTCTAAACATAAATCAGAATCCACTTTAATTAAACACAATTGACTTGAATGCAATATTTTGCATCTGTCATACTTTATAACTTCTAGCTAGAAAACCAAATTCAAAACATCTACACATTTTCTCTGCACTTACATTTTCAATATACGTGTGTTCCATTGAAAGTAATATAAAGCCGATCCTAATTCAAAACGTGCCTACAAGTATTTTACATTTGAAAAGAATTCAGGTTTTCACATTTTTACATTAAAAGTATATAACGCCGATCCTAATTCAAAACGGTGCACGTGTTAAACACAATTGACTTGAATGCGATATTTTTTGCATCTGTCATACTTTATAACTTCTAACTAGAAAACCAAATTCAAAACAGCTACACACATTTTCTCTGCACTTACATTTTCAACATACGTGTGTTACATTGAAAGTAATATAAAGCCGATCCTAATTCAAAACGTGCCCACAAGTATTTTACATTTGAAAAGAATTCAGGTTTTCACATTTTACATTAAAAGTATATAACGCCGATCCTAATTCAAAACGGTGCACGTCTAACTTCTCGATAGAAAACCGAATTCAAAACAGCTACACACATTCTTCTCTGCACTTTTCAACATACGTGTGTGTTTCATTGAAAGTAATATAAAGCCGATCCTAATTCAAAACGTGCCCACAAGCATTTTACATTGAAAGTAAAGAAGAATTCATGTTTTCACAACTATTTTACATTGAAATGTTTTCACGACTATTTTACATTGAAATCATATAGGGCCGATCCTAATTCAAAACGATTCAGCCGTATTCTACACATGGAAAATACGTCTGTCGCGTTTTGAAGTAGGACCGGCCCTACCTCACTACTTACCGCAATGAAAGCTAAAGTAAAACTTGGTATGGGTGCCTGTGCATCACTGAGAACAAAAAATATCAATAAAAAAAGAAAACTGATAAAGAAACGTAAAATAAGAAGTACGCTAGGTATTAAAAGTATTATCAAACAAGCACGTACAGCTTTAAAAAAGGTTAAAGAATCTAATATTATGGATGCAATCAACATAGCAATTAAGGCAAAACAAAAGAAGCATATTAAATCAGCTCGTATTATATCAATTCCTAAAACAGGAGGTTATCTACCACTAATACCAATTTTTGCAGGCCTAAGCGCCCTTGGTACTCTTACTGGAGGTGCAGCTGCTGTTGCAAAAGCAGTTTCAGATACTAAAATAGCTAAGGAACGACTAGCGGAAAAACAACGTCATAATAAGGCAATGGAGGACATTGCAGTCGGAAGCGGCATGTACATCAAACCTTATAAAAAAGGTTTTGGTCTTTTTTTAGCCCCTGCAAAACCTCAAAGGAACGCAACTTGATTTACCTAATCGAGCACTAAGCGATATAGAGTTAATAGAGTTTGTTAAGCAATTAGAAGTACCATTTTTCCGTGGAGTGTTCATGAGAAACAATCTTCCCAAGAAAGTTAATTTAAAAGAATGTGGTATAATTAATTTAGATGGAATAGAAGGTTTATGCACGCATTGGACCTCTTACAAAAAGTACGGTAGTAGCGCTATTTACTATGACAGCTACGGAAACTTGCGACCGCCATCAGAGTTGATAAGTTATTTGAATAGCGGGGATAAATGTAAAATTCTTTATAACATTAATCAAGAACAATCGTACGGTACTGTGTTTTGCGGTCATTTATGCTTACAATTTCTAAGTAGTACATAGAACTGCGTATGAAGTTGTCATGTCGTACACTTTTACTCTAACGGGAAACACTTCAGTTTTAACAAGCAACTTTAATCCGCCTATAAACTTGGATAATGATTTTTGAGTCCTATAACACAATTCCAAACATTGAAAAAGGAATAAATAATAAATTTTATTATGGATCTAACTGAAAATTCATAGAAATACCTGAAGGTGCTTATGAGATTAGAGAAATTAATAAATATCTTCAAAAAGCTTTAAGTGATAAAAGATGGCGTGGTCGTATGGAACAATCACGAAGCGCTAGAAAGACTTCAGTGAATATAGAAATTACAGCTGACAATAATACACTTAAATGTAGTATTAAATGTAGTCTAGATGTGGATTTTACCAAAAAGGATTCAATTGGTTCTTTACTTGGTTTCAAAAAGCAGACTACGCGATCAACATTTGTAAAGTGAATGCAGTTTTAATCGATTGTAATATTGCCAGTGGATCCTATTTAAATAGTAAACCAGCCCATGTAATACACGAATTTTTTCCTCAAGTACCTGCAGGTTTTAAAATTGTCGAGTGCCCACCTACGATTATATATCTACCAATCAGGTCACGTATAATAAATGAAATAATAGTTAAAGTGTTAGATCAAGATGAAAATTTAGTTAATTTCAGAGAAGAACTGCTAACTGTAAGGTTGCATTTAAAAAAAAATCTGCAATAGCCATGGGTATTAAGTATAATGCACGCAACATGTCAAGAATTGCTATAAATGCTGGAAATTTTAAAACAATCGACACTCGATTGATTGTTTCAAGACCGCTAACAACACAAAACCGGCAGTTTCTACAATCGTTAGGACTGCATTTATTTAATTAAAAAGTAGAATGAATAGTGAAATACTGAGCGTGTGTGAAAAAGTTTACTTCGACAATGCAATTGTTAATATTGAAAAACATACTCATCAACCTTATGCTAACACATCTTTAAACAATAATGATGAAATTCGAATCCCTATACAACAAGATGTACACACCTTACCATCGAAGAGCATGCTGTACATCGAAGGTAAATTAATTAAAACAGATAGAACACCGTCTCAGACAGCAAAGTTTGTAAATAATGGGATTTTGCTGCTTTTTGATGAAATTAGATATGAGATTGGTGGTGTCATTGTAGATCGTGTTCGGAATCCTGGATTAACGTCTATAATGAAGGGATATGTTTCATATAACAGCAATCAAAGTAAACATTTACAAAACGCTGGGTGGTTTCCTATGAATGATTCACAAATAATAATTGAAGCCAATGGGAATTTTAATGTGGCAATAAACCTTTCAATGGTTCTCGGCTTATGCGAAGATTTAAAAAAAATTATTTTAAACCTCCGTCATGAGTTAGTTTTACTACGTTCTAGTTTTGATACTAATGCTATAATTAATCCTACACCCGATGAAGAAATAAAAGTTGTTTTAAACAAAGTTTTATGGAAAATGCCGCATGTAGCCGTTGATGATACTCAACGAATTAATTTAATAGAATGCGTTGCGCAAAATCAGGATTTGCATATTCCGTTTAGAGGATGGGAGTTGCATGAATATCAACTTCTACAAGAAACGAAACGTCATACATGGAACATTAAAACAACAACACAATTAGAAAAACCAAGATTTGTGATTGTTGGTTTCCAAACCAACCGAAAAAATAAATACATATGCAACTACAGTCGTTTTGATCATTGCTATTTAACCAACATAAAACTATATTTAAATTCAGAAATTTTCCCGTACGATAACTTAAATTTGAAGTTCGAGAATAAACAGACTGCGTTGTTATATGAAATGTATGCTCAGTTTCAGCAATCATACTACGAAAAGGAAAATGAACCACTTTTTAATCCTGAAGTCATAGATTGTTCTAGACAAAACGAAGCGTTAAAATCTGGAACTGTCGATATTAGATTAGAATTTGAAACTAGCAGAAACGTTTTGCCAAATACATCTTGTCATTGCCTTATACTTCATGATAAGATAGTCAAATACAATCCACTCTCAAACAGCATAAGAATATTATAATTACTTTATTATTATTACTGTACCTTAACAAATTATGAAAAAACAATAAATCATTTAGCAATCACAGTCTATTTATTAATATTTTTACATGTTTTTACAATATGTTTTACATGTATGAATTATTAAGTGATTTAGTAAACAGCCATAAACTTTGACAATTTTAAATAAAAGTTTTGTTATACATTTCTCAAATAAACTAACTGGTATGTTATTAACAAACTGGATTTCTTTTCTATACAGAACGGTTACTACTACTATTTTTCTCTACAATACATTTATACTAATACAGTTCAACTCGGGCAGATTGAAAGGTATCCTATTTTTAGATACATCCAAAACGAAAAACGGCGTACTTGTGCAGGTTTAAACATAACACTGAAGTTTTATAACTAAAAAATATTATATGTTAATCGAGATAAAATAAATTGCATTCCTAATTTGAGCCAATGATTGAAGCTTTACAAGTCATTTCTGAGTGTATAGTTATACCCCCAAAGTTTAGTATCAGTGGTTGAGGTACTAAGAATTCTTTTATCATCACTTGGATTAAGAACAATTTTGTTTTGTTTAATAGTAAAGACATCATGTTTGACTGATCTAATTAAACATTGCTGTTTCTGTACAGTCTGTTTATAAAACAAAGCATTCTTATAATCATCAAAAAAAATTTGCTTAATACTTGCTAAGAAAGATCCCTTTGACTTTTTTATTATCCTATCCTAAACTGTGTAAGTGTACATTTTAGATCTATGCCCTACAAACTCTAGTTTGACATCACCATTGTTTTCATCTTTCATAATACCAGGAACCTTTTTATTTGATAATGGGATATGATATTTGTTATGAGGGTCGTAAGCGGAAGTATCAAATCTATGAATATCTTGTTTGATGTAAGAGTAAATATCTTCAACGCTAAACTCGTATATCAAACTATCCGTATCTGTGTACAGCAGCTTTGTTTTGTTAGCAAATTACGATTTTATATAACTATAGTGAAATTCATATAAATAGGTTTTTGAAATATCTAGAATAAAGAAACCTACATAAATTGGTTTGTTTAAATAAACCTCTAATTTATTCATTTCTATTAAGACCAGATCTTTGTCTAACACAGTGCAACTGTGAAAATTAGGCTTCGCTATGTAACTACGAGCTCCAAACCGTTCTTCCCATTCGGTCACTAATTTCACATCTTTCCTTTTCCGTACGTTTTCCATCATTTTTCCATAAACCAAATTTATCATATTTTTATAAAAGCATATATCGAAACTGTTTTGTGACTGTTGTCTTAATTTCGTATTCCAATCAAGGTATTCTTTTAACCAAGGGGCTTGTTTAAACCGAAGAACCTTATGAATCTTTTTCAGTTCTAAACCGTAGCTTAAATACATTTTTAAATTCTTGTAGTGAATAATATAGTTAAGTTTTGGATATAAAGTTGTAAGTAATTTCTTTAAGTTTGATTTATTAGAAGGTACTGTTGGTATCATATGTTCAGGCGCCAAAGGTAAGTCACTGTGAATTTCATGTAAAGATACTGGGTAGTGTAAATCGCATTCAAAAATATATCCTACATCAGAATCATCGGGAATATTAAGTATGTCTAAACGTACTATATCTGAACTGCTACCATCTAAAAATTCAAATTCTCCATATGGAAGATATTCAGACATTGCAACCCCATATAAATTATTAACATCAAAATACTTAAATATTTAGAATCGAAATTTGGATCATAATCTGGATTCATATATTTGTTATTTACTTTAGCATATCTATTTGAACATTGAGAAACGCCACCACAAATTCCCCGTTCTAAAAACATTATTTTTTCAATATCAGTAAGCAACTCGAGTTTAACGTTCGTCGTTTTTAACATTGCGTCTAGAGCTAAACCAGGAGCCGTAAAGTAGTGAAGTAGATCTAACTTATACGTAAACATGCAAGTTTTACTAAAGTTTTTAAATATATCAGTCAAGAGCAGTACATCTGTTTTTAGATATAGGTCTGAATAGTCCCCTAGTGTTTTTATATTAAATGTTTGCCAAACGTGTTTAGCATGATTGTAGTCTTCATCTGAGATTTCTTCATTGCGCAAACGATTAAAGAATGCTGTTTTACAGGGTAAATCGGTTTCATTGAGCCTATCCCAAGAGTTAATGTAATCATAGGGAAATATGCCATTACGCGTAAGTAACTGAAACTCATTATCAGTGTTACGATTTTCCCTGGTAATGGATTTTTTATTATCATCTAAGTAGGAAGCTAATTTTTCGATGCTAGATGCCATAAACCTGAATGAATCGATAAATCTAAAACTAACTTTCATACCTTTTACATATTTTGTAAAAGATATGTATTTTTCCTTATTTATTGGTAGAATGCTTAACAAACCTAAAAACCCTAACGCGATTTTTTAATTAATGAAATGAGAATCGTAGCCTGATAAGTTATGAAAAACTACTGGTATCATATAAGAATTAGGATAATTGATGTTGCAATCTTGATGAGCCGCTCCTCGAAATTCACCTGTAAAGTGACAGTGATCGCGAACTCTAATATCATATATACTAAAAGGTTTATTGCAAATGTGACAGTGAAGGGCAAATTTAAATGCTGACTTTTGTTCTTCTGTTAAATGATTCATAGTTTTTGGGTTACAGAAAATTTTATTCGTCGGTTTTGAAATCAGTTTCAATTGAGCAACAAACCATTCTATACAATCCTTTCCGCGATACAATTGAAATTTGGAATATTTATTATCATACGAGCATTTCAAATAGTACGCTACACTAAAGGGTATATGCCTTTGGTAACGGACTGTGTTTAATATTACCTCCGACTCATTGCATGGTTCTAATATACATTCGAGATCTGCATAAACTACAAAAGATACTTTTTCTTGATAGTGGAAATGTTTAAATGTTAGATACTTTTCGGATTCTTCGGGTAATCTTATTGAGCAGGTATTCTGTTTTTCGCAATAATTCGAATGACGCTTAAGTAATGCTGCTGTACTAAAATTATTTAAACATCTATCACAAAAAAATTTTCTATGGTGATGTGAAGACAACTGTTTTGCAAATATTTTTGACATATCCTTAATCCAAGTAAAATGAAAGTGATTCTCATTAGCATTTGTCGGACGAGAATATTGTAAGGAATTATTATTTAAAACTAACAGATTAATAGGTTCAATTTTTTTAAAATTTTCACTTAAACAAAATGGCAGTATTTTAGTATTTTCTATACAATATAGGTTAATTGCGAGATTGTTAAGCTTTTCAATTTTTTTTATGTTTTTTAATGCGATTGGAAACTGAATTGAATTGAAGCGTAATACTGTATCAAAATGTGGATAGCTAGATATTTTCTGACTATTTTGTTTAGCAGGATATAAAGAGGAAACCAAGCTCCAAAGAATGCAATGTTGGTCGTTATTTATTACATTTACCACAGCTTTTTTTTTAATAAAGTCCGGAACTGGAACAAACGTTGAACCCCCTTCTTTAAGTGAATCATGATTGTTTATATTTACCTTCAAGTGTAAAACTTCTTGGTTTGCCCAAACAAAATCTTTTTGCTAAATTCCTCTATTCGCTTCGAAATCTTGTCCAATACGTTCTCCTTACACCACCGCTCGAGATTGGTATTTATATCGATGTGACGATTTGCAGTAGGAAACGTCTTCAAATGTATTTCGCCAGTTGTAGGCTTAACAAAGTTAGCGGCCAATATTACATTAACTTTCAACATTGACTTTTTTAAGCAAGCAAAAATCTTGCGTTTAGAACTAGCGAACGCCTTGTCTAAGAACACTAGAGGATGTCTATAACTTAAATTGGTAATAATTCCCGTAATTATTCGGCTTCCAAAACATGATTGTACATCATGCCAAAACAGATTTCTTTGAATATGACTTCTAGAAAGCGTTGCATCACTACCTTTACCTTTATTTTCCAAAGAGCGTTTCAAGTGCCTCAATTGTACAAGGTAGCTTTTAAGATGGGCCAAATTAGATTCCGGCCTACTAGGATTTCCCTGACGATTGTCTTCGTATACCTTATTTCTAATAGCAAGCTTCAATATACTAATATTTGATTTTATAATTAAAATGTGTTTCGTTATTGCATCGACTGATCTGATTAAATTCACGCATTTTACAGTTAATCTTAAAATAGCGCTACTAATCTCGGCCACGGTTTCAGGATTCATGATTCTATACAAATCAATACACTACTTATTATATGTATAGCTTTATTTACTATTTATACAAAAATATCATCTGTTTTAAGCAAAACAACTGTAAAAGAATTAGCATACAACTTCATTTCTCGTTCAGCCGCGTTTACGGCAAAAATTTGCTTGTTTGCAGTATAGTAATAAAAATGTTTTATACGACCTTTGATTTATGCTGTGTGTACAGAAAATACACTATCATTACAGCGCTATTTTTTATGATTACATATGAAATCTTTTAAGAAAAAATATAGCAAATTTGAGAAAAAGTCTCAGATTAAACCGTCAATGCTGTTTAATAATTTACACGCACTCATGGTTTTTTAAAAACCCAGTATTAAAAAAACATTCTGCAGTTTTATCATATAGCAGTACCTTTAAAGAATTTCTTATGCAGCATAAATCGTGTAAACACACAATTACCTATATATGCATATAAATTATGTCAGCGGTAATCTAAAACTTATTCTATATATATATATATATTACTAGTTAAGGGCCATTTGCATTGCATTATTTTAAACGAAATTAATTTAAAGGAAAATATAATAATTTACACGCACCCATGGTTTTTTTAAAAACCCAGTATTAAAAAAACATTTTGCAGTACCTTGATAGAATTAAAGAATTTCTTATTCAGCATGATTTGCGTAAACACACACACACACACACACACACACACACAAATTACTATATACCTATATATGCATATTAAGTCAATTTTTGTTTTATGGAAAATAAATTATGCTAGCAGTAATCTAAAACGAAATTAATCTAATTTAGGTTTTTTATTATGTGCCTTCATTGCAATTTCTTTTTCAGACAATGAACCTAATTCATTATTTCTGCTGAGGTATTGTTATATTCGCTTACATACTGTTTTATTCATTAGAATAGATTACAGAGCTGAATTTTTTCAGAAAACGATGCAAATTTTTAATTTTTTCTAACAGGTCAGTTTATTATTTAATATAAATACTTCACGTAGATTTTACCAACAGTATTCAATCAGATCTCTTGTATAATTATTAGTTACTATTACTAGCAACTTTTAAAAATGAGTAACTTATCATCAATTAAAAATTGTAATAGTACCAACGTAAAAGTTCTAGAGCAATTTATATTACATTCTGACGAAGACTTGATTAAAGTGGTTTTTGGTTCTTCTTCGCCTCAACTAGACACTGCTGCTATTTTTGATAGTGACGTAATAGATATATCACGGTAAGTGCTTTTTCACATTTATACATGTGTTTTAAAACACTACTAATTTATAAGTTACATTAGATCAAAAAACCATTCTGGAAATTCTGAGGCTATCGTCGGATCGTTGACACACTCTGATCCTCTCAGAAACATCAGGTAGTATACAAAAGAAAAGGTGAACCTACAATAATCTTTTATGTTATGCTCACAGATCAGACAAAAACATGTTGGCTATGAAAAAGTTATGTACAGAATCTAATATGGCTGTTTGCTGTGAAGATGACAAATCCTACGAAGATGACACAGTATAGTTGCTTAACGCATTTAAAAAGCGTGGAGAGAAGCTACTGCGTCGTATAGATTTGGAGCTAGAAATAATAAAGCAAAACAGCAGATACTTCAAGAACGGGAGTTAATAAATACCATTTATAAATAGTTAGATCAAAATATTCAACAATTTGTAAAATAAAAAAGTATTTTATAAAAGTTTCTCTTTTGAAACAAGACTTTCTCTAAACAAGATAGTAAACTCAAAGTAAAACGCACATAAATCAGAACCCACTTTAATTTAATACATCATTCTTTATACAATCGACTTAGATGTGTTATAATAATTTAAACAGTAAAGAACAAGATGTATATTATTATAATAATAAACTAATTTCTTAGATTAGTGACATATTATTCTGAAAATTCTATGTTGACAGTTAGACCGATCGATCTCTTACTAGTTATGTATACGTGTTTGTTCGAGCCAATACTTTCATTTATTTGTTTCACTCCATGTGCTTGAAGGTATTCAAAATATCTCAATGGCAACATACCCTTGAACTCTTCTGTTTCCACTAATACTCTTTCTCCATATTTTGTCTTGATTGTATCCACTTTTAAAACTTCAAACCTCTTATTCACTACAAGATCTTTTGAATTTACATAAGGTTTGCGATATGTGGTTTTATTAAGAGTATTAAAATCCATATTGCTTTTCTTCGACTAATTAAATTAATATTAGGAGCAATCTCCTTATATAGCAGATTACCACTATCTGCGTACTTTGCCAACCCACTTTTCAACCTATCACAAGAGTGAACACATTTTGAATTGAAACCGGCCCATGTGTATTTGCAGCCTCTAAACATAAATAAAAAACATAAATCAGAATCCACTTTAATTAAACACAATTGACTTGAATGCGATATTTTGCATCTGGCATACTTTATAACTTCTCGCTAGAAAACCAAATTCAAAACATCTACACACATTTTCTCTTCACTTACATTTTTCAATATACGTGTGTTTTGAAGTATGTATGTTCCATTGAAAGTAATATAAAGCCGATCCTAATTCAAAACGTGCCCACAAGTATTTTACATTTGAAAGTATATAAGAATTCATGTTTTCACATTTTACATTAAAAGTATATAACGCCGATCCTAATTCAAAACGGTGCACGTGTAACTTCTCGCTAGAAAACCGAATTCAAAACAGCTACACACATTTTTCTCTGCACTTACATTTTTCAACATTCGTGTGTTTTGAAGTATGTATGTTCTATTGAAAGTAATATAAAGCCGATCCTAATTCAAAACGTGTCCACAAGTATTTTACATTGAAAGTATATATGAATTCATGTTTTCACATTTTACAGTAAAAGTATATAACGCCGATCCTAATTCAAAACGGTGCACGTGTAACTTCTCGCTAGAAAACCGAATTCAAAACAGCTACACACATTTTCCTCTGCACTTACATTTTTCAACATTCGTGTGTTTTGAAGTATGTATGTTCTATTAAAAGTAATATAAAGCCGATCCTAATTCAAAACGTGTCCACAAGTATTTTACATTGAAAGTATATAAGAATTCATGTTTTCACAACTATTTTACATTGAAATGTTTTCACAACTATTTTACATTGAAATTATATAAGGCCGATCCTAATTCAATACGGTGCACGTGTATTTTACATATGGAAAATACGTCTGAACACGTTTTGAATTAGTACCGGCCTTATCCCACTACTGACAACAATAATGAGATCGCGGAAAGGATTTCTGAACGCATAAGTGTGGAGCATAGCACTGTACGACTGTAAAACGTATGCGTATATATACATGTGTATGTATGTACGTGCGCGTGTGTGTGCGTGCTTGGGTGTGTGAGTGCGTGCATGCATGCGTGTGGGCATACGTGCGTGCTTGCGTTCCTGCGTGCGGCAGGCATGTGTGCGTAGTTGTGCCTATGCGCGCGTATCGCGTGTTTATAATTTTGTAGGTAATGTAAATTAGTATGTTATTTACTGATCGCTGTTGTAAGAATTTTAGGAATATTATTTCACCATTTTTTATCTTTATTACATTTTCTTTTATATACATATCTTTTGAAATTGTATTTTTGCAATACTCGTATTGAAGACTTACGATGCAAGGCATTAATACTAGTACAACTAATAACGTATTCCGTAGGTTTGAGCTTTAACAATCGGTTGAAGTATGGTTTTTGTTCTAACAATAGGAACACCGAACATTTGTTGTATACTTCTTATGTGCCACTTTCTCTGGCGTAGTTCTATGCATTACGAAATTAGTTTCAGGTTGCGATTCAAGTTTTCAAACTACCCTTTTGTAATATAAAGGATTGTTGGCGAACAATTTTAATGGGACAAAACACTTCTGACAACTACGCTTTTGATATAATGAACCCCTTGGGTCTTTGAGATACAACCACAGTTGTGAATACAAGATAGCAATTAATCTCAGTTTGTCTAGATTATTAAAGCTTTGTCATTGCTCCGAAAACTACCATTATCAGATAATTGGTCAATGCATTGCACGTCGTATACAGTGAACAATACACAAGACTGCTTCCTGTTTGTCAATGATAATTTCTGACTATTTCGTTCACTCAAAAGAACCGGAATCTCGGATCTATGGCAATCGCAAACGCATAATAGCAGATTTTCTAACATTAGGTCTAGTTTTGTTGTTTGTATTGGGAGTTTTAGAAACTGATTAACGCTTAACTGATTTTTAATTGAATTCTTGATTATTATGAAGCTCTCAACGCAGAACGTCGTAAAGTGCAGTGGTGTTGTGCTAATTTTTTTTTACCGGACGTTAACTGCGATTTTTTATCTTTACCGTAGTAAGAAACGGATGTGGAACTCCATTCCTTTGAAATATTTACACCACGGGTTTTAGATACCCCTAAGTGCTGTATTTTGTTACAAAAAGAGCAACCTAATTTTCCGGATTCGGAAAATAACCAAGGAAACTGTCTTTTCGTTTCTAACCACATTTCCGCACTCCAAATATTAGGCCACGAGACTTCGTCAGAATCGTTATCATTATAAGTACTTTTTGACGTTGACGTTGATGCTATGGCTGCAAGTTCAACAGATTCCAGTTGATCAGCGTTGTAGTTGGTGTTGGATACTTGGCTCAATGTTGCATTTTCCTGGGTCATTGACTCATCTTCGCTGCTAGTTTTTAGTTTTTTTTTTAAAAAATCGGTGATGCTACTGTTTTTTCTTTTTTCACTCATGTTGAAATTACTAATAAAATAAATACTATTATTTAATAGGAAAAAAAACGGACATTTTTTATTAATAATAAAAATGAAATATACTTACACTTTAAGTTTATTAGATTAAAGATTATAGAAAAATGCAACTACTACATAATTATGTGCAGCGCGCACGTAATCTTGTAGCGAGAGGTTCTTAGAAATATGCGAAATTGACACTAACACTTTTTAATGGACACTGACTTAGGTAGCGTAGGTAGCGTGCATAGAATATTTTGCTAACAGTAGTACTTATTAATCTTATTGTTACATTGTATGTAATAAAGGTTTTAATGCATACAATAGTTTTGTGTAGCACTTATTCACTAACTAAAACTTCGACTTTCTATAAATGTGCTGTCGCAAAGATGGTTTGACACTGAATAAAAAATGGTTTTAAATACTTAAATTCTTACGCTAAGGGTGGGGGATGCACAAACAACAAAGATGGGAATTTCCCAGCAATGCACATTTCAGATGAAAATCGGTACGTTTGTCGGCACTTTTCTTAGCATCACTGTAATAAACTAATAAAGTTTAAAACATCTACCAATACTGGAAACCAACATCTGGAAATTCTAGTTCACAACAAATGTATAATAAAAATTCTTAGCATTAGCCGCAGGCCGATTTGGGTATGGCAATAAACTATGCTAGGGATGAGTAACGTACGGTCTGTGGGCCGCTTGCATTAAAATTTATGTATGAAATCTTTACTTTTTTAAAATTTTGTATTTCTTTTCTAACGTTTATTATAAATAAAGTTTAATTCCCGTTAAACCGGTTCAAAAACTGGTTCATGTATTTGTTTTGGTTCGGTTCGAGTTCCGTTTCAGCAGAAAAAAAACGTTCCGGACTCCGGTTCACGGTTCGGAAAAACAAGCCAGTTCGTTCCGGATTTTGCTCCGGTTCGGGTTCGGTTCAAACCCTTGTTTATAATAATACATATAAAAATTCGTCAAAAATTAGAAGAAAAAAATCAGCAATTCTTTGTAATTTTTTTTTCAATACGTCAGCCAATTCTTGTTATCAGAAATCATCTTTAGTTCCGGAACGCGTTCCTGTCCCAAAAGGAAGTACCGAAACGACGTTCCGGCTCTACAACACCACTGGTAGAGTGGTTTTGAAACTTTGCTAATGAACGAGCTTTGTGCTTTTGGAAGACTGTTATGCTTCTATTGCTCTATGATAAGGACCAGGTGTAAGCTAACACCACGAGATTGATGAGCAATAAGACTGTATTATTTGATTTTATAGTAACGGACGCAAAGTCTCTTACAAATGCCTTTTCGAGGACACACGGTGCTCTATAATGAAACACTGAAATAATGTTCGACTTCACACACAAATAAATTCTTTATTAGCACATATTGAAAACGGATACGTCTACTTCACCCTTCGACGACATCACTAGACCGACTGGTGTTTTTCAATACTCATAACGAGAAAGTGGGGGTGCAAACCCATCAGCACGCAGGCTGATTCATACTTAAGTAAGAAACCATTAATAAGTAATTGTAACAATTTTAATTAAGACTATTAATATATCGTATCTTAACAATTAATTTTTGCGTTTTAACTATAAATGGTTCTTAACGGGGGCCTTATACATGGTATTACGGTATCACAATACATTTGAGTCGGCAACTACAGTGTAAAATCGCAATTATGTACGGTACAAACAATCATTGCGATTTGGGGGATGGTCATTTATAACATTTTAGATATCTCAAATGTTATAATGCCTATTTTATTTTCACCTTAACTAAAGTTAACACTTGGATCGTTTTTGTGTGTTTCAGTTAGTGAACTGTACTAACGCCGTCCTTTAATTATTTCTTGTTTTTACGAATTGGAAACACACAGTTAGGAACATAGGATTACGTCTTTGTGGTAAATTTTTGAACTGTGCATAATTCACTTGCGTGCGTAGTTTAGGGTAAGTTCGTACATAAAATTAAATACCGTTTCTTGCTTTATTAACTCAAGCGCCGCATACAAGGATATTTCAAATCTACTTTCGTGGTGTACCCAAATTATGTTCTCATAAACGCTGCAGTTCAGTTAAATGCCATTCCGAACAATTTGTTTGGAAACTTTGATATTGAATGTAACATAACCGCATACAATTTTGCTTTGTGAGGTTATATATATATATATATATATATATATATATATATATTGTTGTGAATTCAAAGGGTTAAATTTGGGGTAAACAATACAATTTCGACCACCTTGTATAGAGAAAAGAACAAATTATTTACACGCAAAATTTATTTAATTCATTTAGGAAGAACGGACAAGTATTGATGTATTTTATAATTAATGATTGAAAGGTTAAAAGTACATAAAGAAAAACAGTTTTAAAACAAATAGAAACGCATAATTAAGTTTAATTTATTGTAATTCAACACGCAAAAGCATTAGAAAACCTATTAGGGTAAGGAAAATCAATAATCCCAAGCCAAAAGGTTTCGTTGTAACAAGCAAACGTTAGTTTATCTAGTACGACGAAATTTAAACTCCAAGAATTGTTGTTTTAAACGGTCTCTAATTAACGAACACCTGCATTTTTAAAAGGTTTCATTCGTCGAAATTTTGAGCATAATAAGACATAACTTTATAGAAAATATATTCAACCGTCAGTTGGTTCGAACAACAAGCTAACAAATTTCTTAAAGAGCAAGAGAGATGCACGATCGGGTATATATTACAGATAGAGACAGAAATAAAGCGTTGATATTGAATACGCACGTACTAATCCACGTGGAGTAGACATGGGCTGTCAGCAATATCGATTTTCTATAACTCAGGTGAGGTTTTGAACGTGACATTATAATTTGAATAACGGCCGCTATACTTGCGGCCACGTCCCCAATGCTCCACACGGAGGTACTACATTGGGTTTAAACGCGAAAAATAATCGTGCTTTTAATTCATTCTAACTTCATAGTTAATCCACCCTAAACAAAAAACTAAATAAAAATCTAACAAACCTAAAAATCTAACAAACCTAACAAACTCTAACAATCTAACAAACCTAAAAATCTGACAAACTGAAACAAAAACTAAAAACAGGGTTGTAAATAATGGTATCCCTAGCGCTGACTTTGGAGTGTACCCGATCAACAAGACACAAGCAAAAATGAGAGGGGGAGGGATCCGTAATACCGGATAGCAGACGCCGGCTCTGATTACCAGTGCGACCTGGAGGGTCGTCTTAAAATTATCCAAATCTAGCTAACTAATTTAAATCCATCCCTAGTTTTCCCTATCATTCCCTAACTGATTTATGTTATGATTACAATCTTCACAATTTTAGTCTTCCTTCCCAACTATATACTGCAACCAAAATAGCGACAGAACGTCAAACAAAACAAATATGCCACAAAATACTGCAATACATGCTAATAAATATAAAATGTAAATATAAAATATAAATAAATATAATTATATAAATATATAAATAAATGTCTAATAAGCGTTAAGCATATAGCAGTGCACAAAATAGCAAAAGCATCACCCTATTTATCAGGTGCACTCGCACAAGCATTAAATGTCGGCTAGCGCCATTACGCACAAAACGTGCTTGTTAAATTATTTCAAAAACTACTAATTAATGTAAATCAATGCTTGTGCGAGTACAGCCGTCACAATTTAAGTCTTACCTCGATAATAAAATTCTCCAGCATCCGAAGATCTGGTCGTCTGCCTACATCTAACTGTAACTTACTTCTAAGGGGAAGATGGGGGTGCACTGTTAAAGTCCTGGTGGGTATGCACTAAATGTTATTGGGGGGGAATCACAATCACTATCACTTCACTTTCCAGTCCTAGGGGGGATGCGCGGTTTTACTTTATTTTATTATCTTTGTTTATTTTATTGATTTAATTTAATGAGGGTTTCTGATTTATTTGTTATTGTTTATCTGTTATTATTTATTCCCGATTTCCCGAATATCCGCACATAATTATGAAGATAGGCAGTGACTGTATTAACGGCGTGGGGGGGTTTCTCGTGCATATTTGGCATTTGGGTATATATAATTATCATGTTTTTTTTTTAATATTTTTTTTTTATTATTTTTTTTTTATCAGGTTTTGGTTATATCTGTTCTCGTATCCTTACTCACGCCAAGTCAATCTAAAATTTTCCAATCCTCCCACCAACCCCTCCGAATTCTGCCGATTTTACGAATAATATTATCTATACTTGAATTATCAAGTCTTCGGTTTGGGGATTTTCCCGCCGGGAATCGACCGGCGGGAGGTACGCGCTTATTACGTAGAACGCATTTCTTCCTGATTTGATTTCGGCCGTCGTTAAAAATTCGTTCGATAAATTATTTAATATAATTCCGGCGCACGTCCCATTATTTATTATTATTCCGCTACGCGGTCGTTCACCATTCGCATTTAATACGGTAACCCCTTTTCCAAAACCTGTTATTTTGTGGCTATACAGGTGCGGTTCCTGTATAAACCCGATGTCGATATTATTTTCGATGAATAACTTTACGAAGTTAGTTGTTGCCCCTCTACCTTTCCCGAGATTTAGTTGCGCGAATTTAATCTTCGTGCTTCTTATGGACTTTGTTTTATCTTCACAGTCTATAAGCGATGTTTCGTGTGATTGCGTTCTTCAGACGCTGCATCGTGGGGCATCTGCTCGACTTGGCGTCGTGGCGCATATCGACCTTCGCGCCACCGCCAGTTCTGTCGTTTGCACTGGCGCAAACAACACAGCAGGGGACTGCTTTCCGGCAATTCTTGAATTCATGCCCGACCTCGGCACAGTTACCGCACCACTGTACCTTCTCCCTGCATTCCATCGATCGATGGCCGTACTCGTAGCACCGGTAACACTGGTTCATGGAGAAGTGGTCCCGGGCCCATACTCTTCGCTACCTGAGGTTAATAGCATCGGCTAATATACGCCTTTGAAGTGTGGGGGTCACTTCGAAGACTATGTTGGCGAATGGATCCCTAGGGCCCTTTCCGCCAAACCTGAACTTCTCTCTCAGGTGGTCTTCTAGCTTCAAATCGCCGAAGCGGGGATTCTGGCTCGCAATCAACCGCACGAGCTCTTCAGCCTTCATCCCCGCTTCGACCCCCGGAAGAACAACCCGTGGACGTTTCTTCTCGATGGTCTGCCACGAGTTCTTTGCAGTTACCGCCGACCTTCAACTGCAGCTTCTTGGCGTCGTCGCGACCTGCGCACTCCACAACGGCACCGCCCCGGCGCGTCCTACGAGCTCCGACCACAACAAACCCATCTCGAGCGGGATCGACCTTCTGCTTCAACGTCGTCATCACGTCGTCCTTATGGCCTGGCTTGGCGTCGACCCTAACAGCAAACGTAGGGGTAGAACCTGAAGCTGCAGCGGCGCAGGAAACCTTGCGCTGCACCGACGCACCCTGGCTCTGGCCTCCTGAAACGATAGAATTCGCCGCCGGACTTCCCCCGACGACACCAGCTCTCCCTGAACCATCTAGGCAAAGACGAAGCGCCCTAACCATACCTATAAGTTGGTTCGTAACGTCGCGGATATCATCCACGGCGTGCCGAACCATCTTCCTGTCCTCCACGACTATAGTGGCGGAAGTCGTCGGCACCTTCCCATAGACGGCAGCGTGCGCCTTCCTCACCCGAAACTTCAAGAGCTCCAGCTCATCGAGGTCGCTAGCATTAACGCTAACGTTGCTGCTAGTCGATATCGTGCGCTGGGCTCTCGAAGTAGAGGGCAATTCTCAGTCCCTCAGTCCCCGTCCTATCAGACTCCGACCGATCTCCCCTCTTCTTCCTGGGCAACGGCTCCTCGTCGCGGTGGACCACCATGCTGACAAAACTAACAACAAAGAATGTCGCCTAAAACGCAGCTCAAAAAACGACTGTACCGTTACGACGCTAGAAGAGCGCAAAGCGTTGGTCCAATAAAAATGTTTTGTTTAAAGGTGAACCGTAAACAACCTTGTATTTATTAAAACTTCAAACCGCCCAATTAAATATCAAATTTTAACAAAAATACTACAAGCACTAAGCGTCAAAATAAGAACTAGAATCAAATAAATTCCCTAACGCAATAAAAATATCTCGATTCAAAATGTACCGTAAAGAACACTATTTATTTATTTTAAATTTTTAAACCGCCAAATCAAATTTAAATAAACTAATTACTTTAAAATATTAAAATATCTAATTTATAAATAACACTTTATCTTTAAATGTGTAATTAACAAAATAAGGTCGAGCGCAATCGGAATGTGGTAACCGGAAATGACCTTTCACTTAATCACTTGGTAACTAGCACAACCCGTAACTGTTACACCGTTTAATTACACCAAAATCGATTTTAAAGGAACTTTTAAATACGCGTGTACTTAAATTACGGAAAATTAATATTAAAATTGTTTTAAAATTTCTAGTTTTTGAGATATTTATTTGATTTAAAAAGGCTTAGATTTTTGTTCTTTGGTTATTATTTGATTATACGCGCACTATAAAAAATTCACACATTTTTTGGTTGTTTTACCCGGTTTTTACTCGATTTACGCGGTTTTTATTTTAAATTTATTATTAAAAATGCCTTTTTAAGTTATTTCGAAATTATTTTTGAATATTAGTTTAGTAGAGCTTTGTTTTATTCACCCGAAATTTATTTAGTATATTTTAAAACGCGGATTTGGTTAAAATTACAAAGAAAACGTGATTTATTTAGTTTTTATTTAGTTTAAATTCTGTTTTAAAATTTTATTTTACTGCCCTGTATTTAAAATTTGATGCAACACAATTATAAAAATAAAACACAATAAAAAGCAAAGCTTCAAATAAAATAATACAACAATAAATAATAAAAACCCTAGATAAAAATTTACTGTTATTGCTGAAGCGGGAGCTCGGCAAAAACACGTCCGCTCGCTTCAAGCGGCAACTAGAAAGTTTTTTTTTGAACGTGACCGCAGACATGTATCAGACAGAGATAAAAATATTACAGTTGGGGTTTTATGACGGCACAGAATAGTATCATTGCTTAGGAATAGACAGTGTTTCCAAAAGTACGAACACGCGATAGTTGGGAGCTATTTCGGATACATCCGGCACGTTCACGGAGTAAATTTCAGGAATCTTTAACACGGTTATATCAAAATTTGCAGAATTGTTATTTGAAAATAAGCTTTTCGCGTGAAGTGTGTCCGGGAGGTAGCATTTTGAAAGATATAAATACTTTAACGAAACTATTACGATCTATTTTTGTCTTTTCATCGCTTTTATACTCCTATACTACGATAGACCAACATTATAGTAGAGTTTTGTTATGTGAGTATTAGATATGTTCGTAATATAGTAAATATAGTGCTACCACGTGTAACTTGGCAGCAGTAGCCCTCTAGTTATTAACGAGAGATACGTGTAGTGTAAATTAAATTAATAGAAGTCCGGCTACTGCTTTACCAAGCTTGAAAATCAATAAATAAAAGCATAATATACGTGGGTAAGCATCACAAACAACCAAGAATGGTATGTTGCTATGGAATGGTACTTTGAACCAAAGCGCTTGGCGAATAACTGGGGTTATCGTCTATGAATATGCGGAGTCTGGCAGCGCATGGTCACGTAGCAGAGATTTTCTGGTGATCATCGTCGAAGGAATGGAGGCCTGAAGCATTCTCCGGTTAATTTATTTAAAAATTCTGTTGTCTGATAAACTTTTGCAAAATTTTTTGCTTTGTGAGTGAATTTTGGGGTTTATTTATGGTTATATGGACAATTTATTGGGTTTTAAATATTGGAAGAGGGTGTATTTTAAAACCTACTAAATTTTATTCTAAATGTAAATTAGATTGTAAAGGGTAAACGGGTCTATTAATTTTGGTATTAATTTATGCAAGGTAAAAGGCATATGTTAAATAAACTGGGTTATTATGAGCTCACCATACTCCAGAGTACAATCAATTTAGAGTATTATGTGGGGCCCATCTACTCATATTTTATTAAATTTGTTTGCAAATAATTAAAAAAACAAGGACTTTAAAACTTATCACATTTTGAGTTTGTGTACCAAACAGTTTTTATACATGTGAATAATTTGTCTGTAAATAGCGGTAAATAAAAGATTGTATGATTGTTGAATTATTTGGTGATTTTATTCAATGATGTGCGAGTGTGAAGGAAGAATGGTTTTATATTTAGGTATCCTAGAAGAAGCACAGCTGAGCTAGCCAAGAAAGCTGCTGAAGATTTTTTGAAGCAGAAAGTAACAGTGTAAGAAATTTTTTTTAAAATTTTTTTTATTTTTGAAAAGTATTTGATGACACAGGCGATGTTAAAAACTTAATGTCCACTATCACAGCAATTTTAAGATGCCCAATTCGCGGCGCTTGAATGGTTGTTAGGGAAAGGTTCGAGTGGTCCTATCACAGCAATATATATATATATATATATATATATATATATATATATATATATATATGTATATATATATATATATAACACACATAATATATACATATTACTTTGTACAATTATCTTATAGACAGTTATCAATGGCTTGTTTAGGAAATAAGACAGGGTACACTCATTTCCATTAAAAGCACGATGGGGTACAACGGAACGGTATTTATTTTCTTTCTAGTCTCTGTGGACTAATAATGACTTGGATAATACTGTATTAAAAAACGAATCTAGAAATCTAAGTTGTTAAAAACTTTCCAATTCTCAATTTATTATTAACAATTGACAAATGATAATTACGGGCTACTCCGCCTAATTTAGAAATAACCGAATAACGTTAATCTAACAGCTAACATCTTAATTAACCTTTCTTTGTAGAAAGAACTGCTGTAGAGCGTTAAGCTCTCCCAATTGATTATTAATTTGTTACTCGGTCTATAAACGGGCTGTCAACCAAGCGCAACCTCATTTCGGTTATCTCCAAGTTCATTCTCTCATTCTCCCTTGGCGAAACGCTTTTCAATTGGGGTTGTTCAGCAGAATTACATCACTCGTAAGGATTGAAAATTAAGGAATACTGTGTCACGACACACTAACGGTGTAAGCTATAAATAGTAAAGGACCCGCAACCCTGATTTAGTTTAAATTACTTAATTTCAGACCGCTGCTTGTGCTATTAAGATGAACTCTGGAAACCCAAATAGCCCAGTTTTATAGCAAAATTAAAGTCTTCGCTAAGGTACTACACATTTTATATTTAAATTGTTACATGCTTATAAAGAGGCTTTTGTCTAAAACATTCCAGGACCTAATTGCTTAAATGGCATTGGTAGATAGCGCGCTTTTCGTTTAATACGATATTTCTCTACGCCATATTCGTAGTCTTTCCCTCATAGTGATTTTTACCGAAAATAACCAGGTTCAACAGTGTTCTATTCAATTTCTGGCCAGCATATAAAAATATCAAAAGGAACGGTGTTTGATGTAAAAGCGGTATATGTACTATTACTTCTAGGGTACATCAAGCATCCTCAAAATTTATTATTACACACACTCAACTATCATGGTCTCGTCTTCTTGACATGCTAATTTGGTCACGGTTTATGCCGTATTGACTTTAAATTCGAAGTAATGACCTAAATATGACGTGAATGTGTCATAGCCTAATGATATCACTAAAGACGTCGATATCGCGTCTGTCCAAAACGTCAATATCACGTTATTCCAAAACGTCAGTATTGCAGTACGTCTGCTTCGAGTCATTTAAATTCGCCAATATCCCGCCATTCCAAGACGCTCTTAAGATGTTGCAAAAATAGTAGAAAATTGTTTTTCTGTATATAGGGCTGAGAAGAAAGAATATGACATCAAATGACGTTATCCTAAAACTAACACAAATATTCAGTATTGAATTTGACTTTATAATGGCGCCTTCCATTTCTTTATCATTGCGCTAATTATTCAGTTCCATTCATAGAGAACCACTTTTCTGCTATTGTGCTACTCACTTTGCTCAATAAGTTTGACAGCTACACGTACAATGAAGAAGAACCTATGCAAAATGAAAAATCTAACTAAGTTTCATTTAGATTTTGTATTTCGCTTGTAATGTAGTAAGCAAATATAAATAATTGTCAACATTGTAAATTTAGATATAAATACATTTATAGCGATAATCTTCTTTAAGTATCACAGATAGAATTCAGTTTTAAGGAATCTAGCGCACGCCACCAGCACACTCCACCTCCACATCCCTCCATCAATCTACACCTTCCATCATCTCCACATACCCCCACCTACCTCTACATCCGTGTATCCACCTCCACAACCTTCCACTCAGCTCAATATCCTTCACACACCTCCACACCTTTTCATCCACTTCCACTGTGCTTTTTCTACCTCCACATCCTTTCACCCACCTTCATATACCTCCAAATCCTTCCAACCACGTCCACATGTCTCCACACAACTCCACATACCTCCAGCTACTTTTACGTCCTTCTACCCGCCCCACATTCCTCCGCTTCCACCAACACCTGCCCCTCTACATCCACTTTCCGCTACACATCCCTTCACTTCTACATCCTACCACCCACCTTCCCATTCCGCTGCCTATACCACCATCCTCATGTGCACTTCGACCTTTTACCTCTATATCCCTCCAATATTACTTCCACATTCCCCCCACTCCGTCCTTCACATGCATCCACCTCTACCTTCACCTTTACCTCCACTTCCACCTCCATCTCTACCTCCATCTCCACTCCCACCTCCACTTCCACCTCCACCTCCACCTCCACCTCCACCTCCACCTCCACCTCCACCTCCACCTCCATCTCCACCTCCAACTCCAACTCCACCCCTACCTTCACATTCACCTTCACCGTTACCTACACCTCCACCTCTACCTCCACCTCCACCTCTACCTCCACCTCCACCTCCACCTCCATCTCCACCTCCAACTCCAACTCCACCCCTACCTTCACATTCACCTTCACCGTTACCTACACCTCCACCTCTACCTCCACCTCCACCTCCACCTCCACCTCCACCTCCACCTCCACCTCCACCTCCACCTCCACCTCCAAATCCATCTCTATCTCCACCTTCACCTCCACCTCTTATTTGTGTTTATTAACACACATTCGGGTAAATCCCGTTATTTATATTGTACATCACTGACTTAATGCGTTTGTGATATATGTATATAGAAGTTTGTGGTTGTTTGTTCTTATTAATACGCACATATACATATACATATATATATATATATATATATATATATATATATAAACAACTGATTTAATTGAAATCTTGGGATACACTCGTTCTACCAGATAAAACTACAGCGTCAAATTGTAATTTTTATTCAACGTTTGGAATTGACTTTATGTCTTTTTCATAGACTGAAAAATTAATGAAGGTTATTACAATTACATTCAAACAGTATAGCTATGTACTTACATAAATTACTATGACTTAAACCTGATTTAAACTTAACAAACAACACTTATTCATGACATGCAACTTGGTTAAATTTTTAAAAAGTAATTACGGCAACACAATTGAAATGTAACATAGTCAATTGGATAAAATAAATAAATTAATTAATTAATTAATTAACATTTACAACATGCATTTAAACCTAATCATACGACGCAACAAGCATAACTAAACTAATCCTATTTAATAATCGATCATGTTGTCACTTGGTGATTATAGTAAGTCATAATCTAAAACCTGTATCTTAATAGTTTAATGGAAAAATGGAACACACTAATAAATGAAGCACACGACACAGAATACATAATTAGACATTTCAACACTGTTTGCAAAAATGACCGTTATTAAACTTGTAGAGCGCAGAGTAGACCGTGTTCAAGTTGTTCATATCCACTTTGTTATTAAGTGGATTCGATTGTTGCTGAATATAGAAAGATTCCAAGAAAAGTCTTTTATAATAATTAGATTCTATATCTAATATAGTGGTGTTCTCAAAATTCGCTGTATGTTTAGTATCGTACAAATGCGACGCAAGAGCACAATTAGATTTTCCAATCCTGACATCACTTTTGTGTTGTATGATGCGGTTCTTTAGCCACTGTTTTGTCTGACCAACGTACGTTCTTTTGCAACTACATTGTATTTTGTAAACAACGTTGCTACACAGAGACTTATCTGTGCTATCTTTTATTTTTGTAAACAAACTACCTATCGATTTTTTATAGGCGCATGCGATAAACAAGTCAGGTTGCTTCAAAATTTTGGCAAGTTGAAGTGTTAGATTTTGAAGGTAGTTTTCTGAATTTTTTCCTTTCTGATCTATCTAGTGCTGAAATTGGTAGGTGTTTTGTATACAGTAATCGTTTTATAAAAGGTTTGGGATATGCATTATTCACCAAACTAAATTCCAAAAGTTTTAAATTTTTATGAAGCAAGTCTGGCTCGCATATTCTGATAATACGATGTTTTAAACCAATAATGGTGTTAATTTTATGAGCGAGCGTATGGTTGGAGTGATAATTAATATACCTCCCAGAGTCATCGGGTTTCTTGTAGATGTTAAAAAGCAACGTATTGGTAGGCGATCTATTCACCAATGTGTCTAGAAATGGGATGCTTTGGTTAACTTCTTTTTCATATGTAAAAACCAAGTTAGAATTATAGCTGTTGAAAATATACACTGTATACTCTATCAATTGCTCAGGCACGGAACATAAGATGTCGTCCACATATTTGACAAGAAAGGGAATGTCAAAAGGAAGTAAATTCATGACAGACTAGTATAGAATCCATGACGATTTGAGCGATGATGGGAGACAGTGGAGTTGTTTACCTACTTTCGTTCGAGAAATAATACTAATTATATATATATATATATATATATATATATATATATATAACAATAACTTGTAGCAGCTTTCCACATTTAAAGCTCCAACTAACACCAAAAACATTATGAACATAATTTTCCTAATCTCGTACATGTTGCACGCGATAAATGTTGATACTCAACTAGCAAACACCGCAAGAATATTTGTTCAGTTAGCTCCAGCACAAATTCCTCTGTTATAAGACACGAAAAGATGCTTTAAGTGTACGAAATGTAATGTAGTATAGTTATTAAAATATTTATCAAAGTATCTCCTCAACAATTCCACGGTACTAGATTCAATTTAAATTCAACTCGCAATCGATATGCAGCAACCATAATGTAGATTGCGAATGATAATATTCTATTACATTTTGTTTTTAAGTTATAGAATGGGGTTCTCTGTATATTCCTTATTATGAATACATGTAAGAGCATCATAAATATGTTTCACGAGGGTTTCAACTTATTATACTATACAGAAATAGGTAATGCGAAAATGCACGACACTGGTATTTTACCCCCTGTTGAAGACAGTAAATTAAGTGCATGCCCACCGTCAGCGTCTTAATCTTGTTGGTAGGGAGCAAGCCATCTGTCTAACGACTGCATCTGTTTAACGAACACCTTTTCTACATTCGAATAGATAATTATTCCCAATTCCTTTCGCTGTCAAAACTATTCCTAATACCTTAAAATTTCTTTTTTAGAAAACTACAATCTTGCATAAAGTGATTTTACAACACCCTATATTTTTCAATATCGAAACATATTTAAGTCTATTTTGGTATACATATAGAAAGAAATAATGACATGTGTGGGTGTAATATGATACTTATTCTGGATGGTAGAAGAAGCTGTGGAGTAGTAGACAGTACTTTCGATTTTAAAGACCCCTGTAGTCAACACATTTATACAAAGAATTTCCCTATGCTGCCCCGTTAGGCTAATAAAATTCGGCGATATATTTTAGAATCCTTTTCAAATTTATCTTAATTCTTTCACATATGATGTTGCTGCTAGTTATCAATAACTACCTTACCAGAATAAGAACTGACTCGTAAAAATCTAATTACTTAAGCTTAGCGTTGAGGTGCAGCTTTATTCCCACAAAACAGCAGCGTTAACGATACTTTGAAGAAAAAATAGTATTATAATTGAAAAGTAACAACATACATGCAATTGCTGTGTATTAGTATTACTTGAAGTACGAACTGTAAGAGAGAGATTACACTGGGATAGGCATTTGTATCTAACCCCAGATTAAATGCTACTGATAAAAACACTCAAAAACAAATAGATCAAGTTTTTCACAAATGATTAATTATTTAATACTATCTGCAGCAGTATTTGTAAGACACCCCCTGATTAATTTTGTAGCATTCAGCAACCATATTCATGTATATTCAACACTACTGCGTTCATATTTTTCATCTCTAGACCATATATGAAAGTAGAATTTGTGCCATATTTATTTTCCTGTCAACTGCTGTTTATTTAAGATTGTGAAAAGTAACAAGTAGTTCTTATGCAGCATGGGGTTTCCTTCCACAGAACAGAAGTATATTTTTTTTTCATGGAAAAGAGTATGATGCTCTATTTTAGTTCGGGCTGAAAAATTCTGTTAATCTACATTTTAAAGTGGCAAATAAATTCTGTTATGATTTAGAATTTTCTTTTTTTATTAGAATTTGCATGAAAAATAATGTTGCCTTCTCATTCTATAACTTTTGCTTAGTTTTGAGATTTCCACCTAATGTCCATAAAACTTCTATCGAATGCGAAAAAGTTCTTAAAAATTTTTATTTCCAAGTTTCTTTTTTTTGGCCTTTAAATAATTTCCTATATAGAGGTATAGCAGACATCGCATTTACTTTAAAAATTAGACTTTTCAACAGGAACCGACTCAAATGTAAGGATCTAATTTCGCATTATGATAACTTGTACAAAAACTTCAATATGTCTATTAATTTTATTTTCAGTTTTTAAGGTTGTCAAAGGTTTTGTTGTTTGTTTGCTTTGTGTTTCTTGTTCAATAAAAGTATTTTGGTTATATTAAATGATTTAGAGCTTATTAAAGATTAGTGTAGCGATAATGTTCAGCAAATACCAAAGCATTTTAAGATTATTTTAGATAATATATGGTGAATAATTCTAGTTTAGTTTTTTTTTTCGGTCTAATGGGGATATCTTAAACATGAATATAACGAGCTGAATTACAGATCCTTTCACAAATGTAGAATCGCGGTGTAACTCATAGAAGTTTCGACTAATAATAAACTAAAAGTAAAATCTAGAAATGAAGAACAGTTTCAAATATCAATACACGCTCCCTATTCCCGATTGTGGGCAAAATTTCTAATTACATTTTCTTCATCTTATTTGGCCGAGCGTGTTCAGTGCAACAGCTAATTCCCATCTAAAAACGAACAACTTACTCATCACCGAAAGTGGCGATTTGCCACTAATGTTAACGAAATTGGAACTCTATATTAACAGATTGATAAAATTTTACCGGCATCAACGATCTTGTTAAATTTCTTTTATTTATTGATTTTTGCATATGTTTAAGATTTTAATAAATTATTTTTTACTACATTTGATGACGTTTTAATTAATTTCTTACTTGTGATCTTTAACAAATTATATAGATAAAATAGGTATAGATGGTATTCCGTCAATATTATTTTAGTAAAAGCTTTTTCAATAATTTTTGTATGTCACGTAAGACTGGTTTTTAGACCACTGGAAAATTATTAAAAAAAAATTATTTTTGCTAAGTTTTTAAAAACATGGTATGTCAAACAGCCCCGCTGATATTTTTCAGTTTGTGAATAGCATATAAAAATATCTAATTGTACGAGAAAACATAGCTTTGTTTGTACTACAATATAACTTATTGCTGCAGTAAATGTACCACTCTGCTGTTAACTTAAATAACTACACAAAAGACACTTAGAAACATACTTAACCATATTTTTGATGGAAATAGGGCAAAACATTCAACGAAAAGTCATTCTTGGCATTTAAAACACATAGCGTCAGTTTGTGACTTAAATATATAAGAGCACACTTTTTGCGACTTTTAGCGTGAGTAGGTGCAACGAAATGGTTTATTTGATCAAACCTCATTTCATCTATAGCTTGTAAAGATCTAGTGTACCGGCTTGATGGACCTGGATGACGTCTGGCAATAAAAAAACATGTTAATTGGGAACCTGCTAATTCCCGTCTAAATTGAAATTGCCATACTTTGTTGTTTTGCTTGTACAATATCCACGCATTCTAAATGGTTGCGTCAATGATCTATTAAAATATTGACCACCAGCATTTTTTATGGCGGATTCCTACTTTGTAAGTGTTGATCAAGTACATCAAATCTGTGCCTAATTTTAAACTCAATGGGGCGTGAAATTATTATTATAACATTACCTGAAAGTAAGTTGTACAGCAAATTTTGTTGAACCAATAGTAACTACCCCTTTGTTTTTCAGCACACAAAAACAATTTCATTGTTTTTATCTAAAAAGCAGGTTTGATTGCACCTTTATTCTTCTTTACAATTTTTTTTCGCTGTTTTTCATACATCGTCTGGTTTATACTGAGCCTATTCGCTTTTTATAGCTTGATATCTTATTTGTGTTTTATTTTCTACGTCACCATTCAACAATCTATTCTCATGAAATGTACCAGTTGCCGAATAATTCTGTTGTCTCAAAAAATAGAAGAAATGCGTACTACAAAATAAATTATCCAAAAATATGTTGTATGGAAGATCTCTAACTTCTGGTGGAAACTCTATTAACATTTTATATAACGGTGCAGATGTTTTCCCAACAAATTTAGTGTGTATGGGGTGTATCTTTTAAAATTGATAAAAAACCATCAAATGAATTAAGACTTCAACATTTGTAACCTAACCTTGTAGGTTTGTCACGAATAAATTGTTTCGCTGGATGTTTTCCATAATACCTAATCATACTCTTCTCATAATTTATATCATCAGCTGTTGGAAAAAAAAACACTTATACATCGCTCTTTCACAATGCCCATATACTTTCTTAGCTTAGTCACTTTATCAGCTTTACACAGAACAGTATTATCGGCACAATATATATATATATATATATATATATATATATATATATATACATAGGGTGTTCCATGTTATCGTATATAAGCAATAGCTCCCTTATTTGAAAAAATTAAAAACAATTAAAAACAGTTTTCAATAGCACACCAATACCTTTCTACTAACGTATTGAAAAACATTTGCTTTTACAACCCCTTGGAAACCACTCACAACTTTTTATTATTAAATTGCACTCCCTGTATATTTTTTATCAAAAATGAAATGCCATTGTATTGTGAATACGATGACATATTACATTTAGTACTTTTTATTTACTAATACCAAAAAAATTAACAATATATGTTTTATAAATTACATGTATTAACATAATGGAAATAATAACAAAAGAATAAAACTCTTCTATTCGTTTTAATAAATTAAAGTAAATGTTCAAAATTATTTCCCGTCAATTCTACACAGGCTTCAAAACGTCCCAGAAGCGCTCTTGTGCACGCAGCGTGAATCATTGCTGGCGTAATGCTACGGCATGCTTTACGAATACGCTCCTTAAAACCATCTAAATCTACAGGTTGTGTTTGATAAACTAATTCTTTTATGTAGCCCCACTAAAAATAGTCCAGTGGTGTGAGGTCTAGTAATCGGACCGGCCGTTCATCTACATTTCCAATGCTCCACCCGAAGGTACTACATTGGCCAGGAGACGAGTTTCTTGTTGCCTGGAAATTTAGAATTTCGTCGAACCCTTGCCATTCCAGGCAAGGTAGAGATCTTTAACTCACACACGGGACCTCCATTTAACCTCTCAACCTCTCATCCGAACGAGGGCGTAATATTTGTGAAAAATGCTCACCTGCCATTTTTCAAGCAGTCGGCCGTGTCGGGATATGAAAATCGGACCGGCCAAGCTATCGGTCCATAAGTACCAATCCATCTGTTTGGAAATTGTTGATTTAAATATTTAGCAACAACGTGTGCATTATTAGGTGGAGCACCGTCCTGTTGCCAAATAAGTGTATTTCGTTCTGCTAAAGGGATGTCCTCCATAAGCTCAGGTAACGTATTTTGTAGAAAGCGTAAATACTTTTCTCCAGTCAATAAACCTTCATAAAAGTATGGCCCAATCAGATGACCATTAAATAATCCACACCATACATTTATACCCCGAATTGTTTGAAATCCTGTTTGTTGAACCCAGTGTGAGTTTTCTATCGATCAGTAATGAGAATTGTGCTTATTCACCACACCGTTGTTGTGAAACCGACTTTCATTACTCCAACATGTTTGATTTAAAAATTTAGGATTATCATGGATCATAATGTTTGTTAATGATATAAATTGTAATTTTCGCTCGAAATCAGAAGGTCGTAATCCTTGAACTAAATGCAGTTTAAATGGATGATATTTGTTTTGATTCAGTATCCTCTGTACAGTGATTTTACTTATTCCTAGCGCTGTAGCTAATTTTCTAATGGAAGCATTGGGATTGACCTCAACATATGCAAGTACATTAATGATATTACTGTTTGTTGTAGTTGGATTTTGGTGCGATGCATGTTATTTGTTAGGAAAGAAACCGGTGCGCATTTTGCGTTCTAATCTTGGAAACACCATATGAGATACTTGAGGTCTCAAAGGAAAACGTTCATGGTATAAACGAGCAGCTGTTCGAGCGTTTTTCCTACATTCTCCATAAACCAGTAACATATCAATGTATTCGTCTGGACTAAACATAAACGGCATACTTGTAAACCAAGATTAATGAAATACCTTCGAATAATTACTAACGCAAACAACAAATTCATAACAACTAAATTACACCAATAAAATATGTTTAAAACAATCTGTAAATTCAAAACAATTGATTAATTTTTTGACACAAGCAGTGTTGATTTCCAAAACAAAAAGACTGTTCCTACTTTTTCAACATTTAATGACGTTTTTGTAGACTGCAGCAACAGTAACCTAGGATTTCATTATACAATAATTGTTAGATCATTTATAAAAAAAAATTGTTTATTTTTTGGTATTAACAAATGTAAACTACTAAATGTGATACGTCAACGTATTCACAATACAATGGCAATTCATTTTTGATGAAAATAAACAGGGGGGTGCAATTTAATAATAAAAAGTTGGGAGTGTTTCCAAGGGGTTGTAAAGGCAAATGTTGTTTTTCAATACGTTATTAGAAAAGTATTGGTGTGCTATTGAAAACTGTTTTTTAATTTTTTAAATCTTTTCAAAAAAGTGAGATTCTGCCTGTATACGATAACATGGAACACTCAGCCTATATATATATATATATATATATATATATATATATAATAAAAAGTATCCGTAAACAAACTCTTATGAAAATAATAAAAGCTTTTTGACGAATACAAATCGGACTAGTAGTTATATAGCCATTAACAAAACATTAACTTTATTACTTCACAGGGGAGGACACATCCACTGACCGACGGTTTCGGCTTTATTAAGCCTCACCAGAGCAGATTAGTTTCCAACCCTATGAAGTAATCGAAGCTATTATACTGATATAATTTCGAAACAATATCTGTACTATGGCAAAAGTAAAAAAAAACGTCATCAGGTGATAAAACACCAACACTACTAAGTGTGGAAGTACAGAATTGAATCGAAACTACATAGTAGATTCTACAGATGGCTTTAAAAGTACGTCTGACCTTTGAGATTTGCAAAATGTTACAGCAAAATTTATTTGCAAACGTAACAACCTTTCTCGTGGCGACACCAGGGTTCATGCCCCAAAGGCAACTCAAATAATAAACGACAAGTTATTTGCAGTTTGCAATAAGAAATTGTTATATAAAATAAGATGTATCCGTAAACAAACTCTTATAAAAATAATAAAAGCTTTTTGACGAATACAAATCGGGCCAGCTTGTTCCGAAATTATATCAGTATAATAGCTTTGATTACTCATTAGGGTGGAAAACTAATCTGCTCTAATGAGGCTTAATAAAGCCGAAGCCGTCGGTCAGTTGATGTTTCTTCCCCCGTGTAGTAATAAAGCTAATGTTCTGTTAATGGCTATATAACTACTAGCCCGATTTGTATTCGTCAAAAAGTTTTTATTATTTTCATAAGAGTTTGTTTACGGTTACATCTTATTTTATATAACAATTTCTAATTGCGGACTGCAAAAAACTTGTCGTTTATTATATATATATATATATATATATATATACGTATGTATATTGCTATGATATAGAGGAGGTTATTTAAAAGTGTATTAAGACGTAAGGGTCGCGTAGTAAATGTAAATAGCAATAGGAATTAGAAAACTGCATTTATTTAGCATGAGAAATAAATAGTTCGCATATGATGCAAAAAGCAAACATTTAACATCCTGTATAAGGACCGCAATTAACTATAATCAATGCCAGTAAGCATGTCTTTCAACAATAGAACACATATTCAGCAAATAGATAATTATACATGCAATTAAACTACTTCAAGAAGCGTTCATAAATTTATAAACAAATAGATATGCATGGAATAAGATAAAACCTAGTAAGTCATCACGCAATTAAGTATGCGATAAAGAAAGAATATAGTAAAGCGCTTTGATAAAAAACGCACATTTCAAAATAAGTTTTAAATAAAAGATATAAACAGAAACATGTTGATTTACCTCATTCATGTTACATCAGATTACTAGTTCAATTCCCAAAAGCTTTATCTACACAAACAAAAGCCATAAGCTAAATTAAAAACCAAGGTTAATTAAAATTTCCAGTAATAATAACAAAACAAGCGGTCAAAGATTGTGAAATAATATAAATACGAGCAGAATACGCAATAACAGAATATCTTCATCAGAATTAAACTTGTAAAACTCCTAGGAATATCAAAACAACCTATAATTGGCTACAAGACTTTAAAGACAGTTCAGATAAACCAATGAAGTGTAGATAGGATAAGCTATATAACGCCCAGAGTTTGATAAGAGGCTCAGTCTCAATTTGAACCACGTCAAAGCTGCATCACTGTTACTCAAAAGTTTACGCGTCGAAATAACTTTCAAGTTAAACTATTAAAATTTGTAAAAAGTGATGTTATATAATATTTGAGAAAAAATTATAGTAAAAATATATGAAAAAGCTTTCGCTGTTTACTGAAAACCTTAGTAGAAATTTGTTAATTAACTTAGGTTAAATATTTATAATGTAGGGCTCTAAGTTGCACCCGGGAAATCTAAGTAGCATCCAGAAATCTAAGTTGCACCCGCGAAATCTGAGTAGCGCCCAGGAAATCTAAGTTGCACCCGAGAAATCTAAGTAAAGCACGAGGTAAATTTTCGAAACAAAAATTAACAATACTGAATAAAATTATTGGTTCAAACTCACGCGAAAGAGCACAAAGCAGAGCATTGTTTTCACGAAGAAACTCGATTGAAGATAATAAAGGGATGTTGGTCCACTACATATAGCAGCAGACCAAAGGGAAAAACAAAAAAGGACACACCAGGAAAATCACAGGTGAGGGCTAACTAATATAAGGCATCATTTCAAATTTTAATTTAAACACTGACTATATTTTTCAATTTTGTAAAGGGTCAACAAAAATATTTGTATACGTAGTAATTTACGTAAAAACGGGAAAAGGTCTTGAACGTTCTAGATTTTGCAGTAAAAATGACATTTTTGGTGACTTTAAATTAAAAAAGGGAGCTATAATTTTTGGAATATTTAATATAAATGTTATTAATTGATTTAAGGGTTTATTTGTCAGATTACAAAACTGTGAAGTGTAGATATTATTTCGTTTCATTATACAAATATTGATCGACTTTGTTTTATCATTCTAAGCAGGTAAGATTTAAGGAAAAATGGGTAAATTATTTGATCATCGTAACGTTGTGCACTCTGTGTGAATTAAACTGAGCTAGCCGTGGCATAATTAAAAATTAGAATATTAGAAAAACACAGTGCGGTGGCGGACAGCAAGAAACTGGAAGTTTATTATATCGGCGTGCGGCGCTATTATATCAATATATATATATATATATATATATATATATATATATATATTCTTAATTGAAAATCGTTAACAAGAGCCAAGCTTCAGTAGTATTAAGTATAACATCATCTAAACAATTAGGCTAGATAGCTCAATTGGTTAGAGCGGTGATCCGGAAAATCAGAGGTTGCAGGTTCAAGTCCTGCTGTAGCCGTTCTTTTAGTGGTTTTCAATTACTAGTTCGATTTGCAATGGTAATTCAACTTTAAATACAAAGTTGGGTTTTCATTTCATCTTAATAACTATATATATATATATATATATATATATATTTATATATATATATTTATATATATATATATATATATATACATCCTACTATCATTTCTGCACCCGATAGACCGAAATTTACATTTAAACTTGCGTCCCTTGTAAACTTACTACCGTATATCGGACGCAAGATAAAACTTTTAACTTTTTGGCGTTATTGACATGGAATTTCTTTGGCTAAGATATTTATACGGAAGAAGACCTAAATTGGTAGGATTTGGAATACATCAAAGTAAATGAGTTTGTGTACAAATTTCTATTTTAAATATTTAAGAAACGCAAAGTGGCTTTAAAATTGATAGGAAAATGTACAGGAATCGTATAGTTTTAGTCTAGCGATTTTCCGTCAAGGGCGCCACAGAATATATTTTAATATACGTAATATTTCATTATGTTATCATCTTTACATCCGCTAAATGGCAACAGAGCGTGGCGTTAGTTAGTCTGCTTAGATGATAGGGCAACGAACAGTTTTGTAGAAGTTGCATCCGTATAGTTTCAGAAAATGCAAACTTTTATCTACTAATATATATCTTGTACTTAAGAGGATTTATTAATTTTTTTAGGTTGCAAAATCGTATAAATGATGTCCTATCATATTTCTACATGTGTATGATGTTATTTACTGTTTTCTAGCAACGATTTTGTGAAGCTTAGAAAATATAATTTAAATATTTTATTACAAATATTTACATATAGATTTCGAATTTTGCAAATTGTGTCTGACTACATCGGTACTTATAATTTTGCACATAATTCTCCCTTATCATACTTAAGGAATAGTTTCACCCTTACACTGAACAAATTATAACTCATAAATAACGCAATAGAAAATATTCAAAACGTTTGCATCCAATGCTCCAATTGTTTATAATAGAAATATACATCAACAAAGGTTCACAAAGCCAGTCTTGGGGTGGCAGCAACCCTATATTACAAAAATTGTAGCTCGTAAATAACGGGATAAAAAATTTTAAAGATTTTTATACAATTCTCTGATAGTACATTACAAATCATCAGGCAGCAACGTTGCACCAAAGTCAGTCTAGAGGGCGGCAGCAACCCCTATGCTAAAAAAATGTTAAGCTCCTAAACAACTCGTTAGAAGAATTTAAAAATTTTCGCATGCACTGTTTAAGAGTCTATAAAATAATCATCCACTAGCAATGGCGAGCCAAAGCCAGTCTTGGGGTGGAAACAACCCCTAAACTAAATAAATTGTATCTGGTTAAAAATTTTTATAGTTTTAACATGAAATCATCCAACACACTATTACAAAAATAAACACACGTAACGGGGCGTGAAAGCCAGCTTTGAGGGTGAAAGTAACCCCTACATTGAAAGAAATTGTAGTTGGTAAACAGTCCCATGTAAAAGATTTTAAATTGTCACATGCAATCCTATAATTTAATACAAAAATATTTACTAGCAACGGTGCATTAAAACCAGTCTTGGGGACGGCAGTAACCCCTATACTGAAAAACATTATAGTTCATAAACGGCACGATACACAATTTTTAAAATTTTCACATGCAATCTTTTAATCGTTTCCTTCAAAACTACTTTCAGGCAATACTGTGCCAAAGCCGGTCTTGAGGGTAGCAGCACCCCTTAAACAAAATAAAATGTACCTTGTAAAGGGGCGGAAAACAAGTTTCACGTGCAATTCTCTAATAGTTCTAATAGTCTACTACACACACAAACACCACTAGAAGCACACGAAGGTCAGTTCATAAAGGAAGATACCTACATCACAAACATCTGATTTTGGTGGTACATTTAACGATTTAGTAAACGGTCAGAGATTTATGTTTCTCAATCCCTTCTCTTATTGCTGGTTCTGGAACAATATCTTCAGTATTCTTTCAAATAAATCGAATTATATCATAATAGTAAAATCATCTTAGAGTTCAGGCAGAAGTAAAGAATGGGCTAACAAAAAACTGGATATTGCCTTGAAAAAAAAATTTGTTTATCAGAACTACTTTTGAGTATTGTATTTATATAAGTTCAGGTGATGCACACAAAGCCTTTTGCACATTTTCGCACCAACGAAGTTGTATTGTGAAGTGATTAAGTTTTGAAATTTTAGTGTAAGGTAGGCTGTCATTAATTACTATGTTCCATTAGAGCAGCTTTCTCGATCGTACAATAAACATACATACTATAAACCATAATTAGCTTTACATACCCCCACCTTAAACCATTTTGTAGACATTTTAATGCAAATATGTCAATAAACTATACGAGAACGCTTTATGCATCTAAACGAACATAGGAATGACCAAATATTGTACTGACGAAGAAATTCTTTTTACAATAACCAAAACAAAAATTGTATTTCAAGTTAAAGATTTTCCTAGCCCATAATCTCTTCAGCATCTTTTGTTAAAGTGTACAAGAGACTTTCTTTAAAATATTTGGCGGTGCGCTTTAAACGTGTTCCAAAGATTTCCTTTTATTTTTATGGTTTTTATTGTCGGAAACGGCGGCGTCCGCACATTTAAACGCACGCTCTATTAGTCAATTAACACCACGAAAGAATGCAGCTTTTTTAGTAATTTGTATGTATGTTTAAAAATTTTTCAAACATTGGTAAAGAATTGAAAATAGAATTTTTTAAGTGGTTTCATAGAAAAATGGTGATCATGTTTTTTACAAACCGTGTAACAATTTTATTTTTGGGTTGATAAATCCCTTCATTAAAAGTGCGAAAGTAATGAAACACTTTTATTAAATAATGACGTAATACGTTTAACAAGTAAAATAATACATTGAAACAGCATCTTGATTCGTTAGTCTATTTGAGTTGGATGTCGGTGTATTCCACAGCCAGTCGCAGGCGTATTTAGAGGTGACAACCTCCCCCTTTGGATCCTCCGACCGACCGAGCGAGCGTGATAAGCACTCGGCCATACGTAGCAGAACTAGCAAGATGTATGAAAGGACGATGGCCAGTAACCTGCGTATCAATTTTAATGAGTGAGCACATTTTCTGAATAGCGGTTGGTATAGTATAAACGTTGTTATTTTATTTAATTTGAAAAATTTGTTTAACGCGACGAAAGGTTAGGCGACGAAAGATTAGGCGACGAAAGGTTAGGCGACGAAAGATTAGGCGACGAAAGATTAGGCGACGAGAGATTAGGCGACAAAAAACATCACTACAATCTACGATGCAGTTAGAATTTTAAAAACTACAATCAACGTTAAGAAAACCACTTCACTTTACGATGTGTACGGTGTACTTGGAAGATGGAAAGTTGATCTAATTTAAAAAAGATCGTTTGTTGCATTGAGTGAAGATGCTACTTTGGTAGAAAATATGCAGTAAATTTCGCATGGTGAAACAAGTACCTAATCCAGTCTAGGAATGCAGTATTGTTTGGTTCGTAGTAGTTCTAAGAAATTCTTTTGTGTTTCACTCTAGAAACACGCTATTTTGTTCCGATGTGTAGAAGTACGAATTTGTTATTTGCTTCAACTATTGCTAAGCTGGATTTCCCAGTATCAAACTTAAAATTCACTCACTTGATTTTGTAAGAATATAAACTGTTAGTTACACTAACAGGTGTACCCACGTCACTTTTTTGTCTGAAATATGCTGCTGACACATGTATCCTTGAAAGCAGATGCTTAGCACTGTATTACAACCACCTTTGAAAACAAGAACATTTTTGTGATCATTTTCATTTTAAACTAAAATTAGTGCTTTCACTTAAAGAGAAAAATTTGTATATTAACTTTTGTAATGTAATCGACCTAAACAGATCTGAATGGGTTAGAATATCTTTGTGTAACAAGTTACACCTTGTTGTAATATATTTGATCATGAATAAGGTTGATAAACCTTACTTTAAACTTACAAAGTAATTCAAGTAATTATTTAATTTTGTTGCATTGAATTTTATTTAAAGAAAAAGAGATTCTTTTTAGTAAATTATTAGTCCAAGCTTAAGGTTTTTTATTTTGATCAAGTGTGATCAAACCTAACCACCGAAAATTAATATCTTTAAGAGTTGTATTTTTGATGCCAACCTTATATAGAAAATATTGTTTATATATTTTTTTAGATATGTTTGCGGGACACAAACAGTGTTCCAATTCTATGTTGATCTAATTAATATACTTTCTTACAAGAGCAGCGTCTTATTCTTATTTTGTTAAGACAGGTTTTTGTCAGCGAAGGCGATCTTTTTTTCTTTGGGTCTCCACGTCCGCCCTTAGAAATATGCCATGCCATTAACGTGAATCAATCCGGACTTGGTGGCGCCTATTTGTTTTAGTTTGAGTATGACCCCCCAACAGATTTCGACTTACCCCCCCATTTCTCATAGCTCTGCCCAAGGAATAGACCCCTAGTTACGTCGTAAGACTTCGTTACACTTGCTCATATACAAAAACCCTACATTCTAATTGAATGATTTAAATCTACACAGTAGGCCTTTAATTAAGCGTACTATTTTCCACTGCTTTAATATACATGGTGTTTAACCTTATCTAAACAATATAAACCCTATGTTTAGAAGTAAATGACAAATTTATCCAAAATGCCTTTAAATGAAGCGTATTATTACCCAAAGCTTTCTTATACACGGTCATTAAAATTATTTGATGTCGTTTATATATATATATATATATATATATATATATATATATATATTACTCAAATTTAAACCAGGGTGGAAAAATTAATAAACGACATCAAATAATTTTAATGACCGTGTATAAGAAAGCTTTGGGTAATAATACGCTTCATTTAAAGGCATATTGGATAAATTCGTCATTTACTTCTAAACATAGGGTATATATTGTTTAGATAAGGTTAAACACCATGTATATTAAAGCAGTGGAAAATAGTACGCTTAATTAAAGGCCTACTGTGTAGATTTAAATCATTCAATTAGAATGTAGGGTTTTGTATATAATCATAATCAACGTTTAAAAAGAAGTAATGTAGGATTTCATTAGATAATACGCGTTACTAAAACCGTGGAGCATAAAATTTAATCTTTCCAAGTACTAAAACTATCGAGAAATTATAAAGACATGGGAAAGGCACGCAAAAGACTTCGGCGTATTAGAACTCAGGAACACCTGCAAAGAATAACGATGTATATGATAGTTGATAAGCTTTAAGCTATATGAGTGCAAGTAAGAAAGTGAGTTTGTGGTATAAAGACAAGCGAGATGGAATGCATTAGCAGTTAAATGAGGGGGAAAATGTGAAACAAGCGCACAGGTTTTAGATAGAACGAACAGACTAGATTGGCGATTAAGGTTGAAATAAGATGCAAACATGAGAGGGGAAGGCATATCAGTTGGTGTGTAAAATTAATTAGTTGTTCTCGGACGTGTTGCGAGCCGTGTGGAAATTTTTTAGATTTTCAACGCGGACGAGTGCAAATTTCAGTAGAATCATTGTGCCGAGACATCGGAAGGAAAAATAGAATGCGAATTTCTGAAAATCGGCCGTCGCGGGACAAATTCGACTTGCAAGCGAGCCATTATATAAACCCGTGCTAATAGGAGTTTCGCTCTCTTTTATTTTTGATCTTATACGATACTTCAAGCGGTAGCTCTTATATTTTTGATTTTATTCGATACTTCAAACAGTTTTGCTCTTTATTTTTTGATTATTCGATACTTTAAGTAGAATACGTGGTGATTACGTGCTACAATAAAAGTTATTGGTACACTTAGAGAAGATAAATAACGTGCTATTTATCGGGAGTGTTTAGTAATCAAATGTTATTCGTAAACGTGAATGGATCCACAAAACAAGATTTCGATATACTTAGATGAGTTCCTGAGAAACTCTAAAACCTTTCAGACGAATGGTGGTGGAGAAAAATTTTAAAGGCGGCCAGAAATCCGAAAAAGTAAACATAAACCAGTTGGAATGGTGGGATTAGCAAGTCCGATGTACATTGAAGCCACGAGTGCATTAACCTTCAGGTAAATTATGCATTTTTGTTCGATCTTAGATGTTTTGGTGTGTGTTGAATATCTTTAAAATTTGTTTGATAAAAATGGACAGTAGTAAATTTGTATAAACAACAAATTTTTAATTTTAAGGTAAAATTTTCTTGTATAAGTAGAAAGGAGTATTTATCAGGTTTATGTTTTTGATTATGATGAAAATGTGGGTCTGTCTTTGAGCTCAATTAGACTAACCTGTTAAATTAACGTAAAGGGGTGGGAGATGCTCCTTTTTATTTAGACTCAGGTCTGCAAATATTGTTTATTTAGTTAGTATGCATCCTACAAAGACTCTAATTCTGGATGCAAATTAAAATGATAACAAATTTGAACTTGAAATTTTATGATGCTGCAATTTATGCTGAAATTTAATTTTGAAATTTTAATGTATTGTGAATATTGGTGTAAATAGAGTTAACGTTGATGTTTGTGGTAGGAATGTGTTTTTTTATGAATAAGGATGAAAGTTTTATCTAGGGGAGCTGCCGAGGTGGAAAGAGTCAAGAGGCGATATTCAGGCAAGAAAACGAATATCAGGATTTGAACCTGCTTCTCAGTTTTGCCGGAACTGTGCGTTAACCAATTACGCCACCGAGACCGATGACTATTTTATTATTATTTCAGCTTAATAATTGTAATACGTTAGTATTTATCAACTTACCTTGTGTAAAAAAACTAACTAATATATATATATATATATATATATATATATATATATATATATATATATATATATATAATATATATATATATATATATATATATATATATATATATATACCTAATATATATATAAATATATATATATATATATATATATATATATATATTGGAGGACAGCGGAAAATATATTTTTCTCATAGCATTGACATGGGCTCGTTATGAAAATCAGGCTTTTGTTGCCAGTTGAAATTACGTTATATAGCTACTGTTCACTAAACTACCAACAAAGCACGTTATTTCTTCTACAGTAGTTGTAGGTGTTCCATTAACAGTCTAAATTAGATATACTTCTTGGTTTTTTGTTATAGTAGCTTCCAAATTGTACCTAGAAAAAACTGTTTATAGGATTTAACAGCTGATTTACGAAAGTTCGGTAGTTACTTGTAAGAAACTGTTTTACATTTTTTCGCTATGGCGGATTTTATCAAAATCTTCATCAATGTAAATTGCACTAAGACACTTATTCAATTCATTTCTTAATCTATTTTCACACCAAGTTATAGCGAAAAGTGCATTTTCCAGAGTTCCTGATTCAGCTGCATAACCAAACCTTATTTCTTTAACTGGACTTAGAATTCTCTTACGTTATCTTAGTATGTCGGCAGGTGCAAGTAACTGATTGCCAGCTAAATACCGTACATCGTTAACATCAACTTCATTGCCAGATCCTTCCTCTGACACAACAGCTGGATATTGAAAGGTTTTATTAAGATGTTGACTAGTAATTTGTTCTACCTGAAGAAGTGGTGCATTTTAGTTATATGTAATATATAACATCCTAAGAAGATAAAAAGATATCATCTCCCTCTAGGCACCCAATGGTGTCATTTGACATCTCATCCATAAACATATACGTTTAGGCTGTACGCCATGCAGTTTGTAATACATTTTATACTTAAAAATTAATTTTCAAGTAGTTATTCTGCAAATTTAATTTAATTCTGAATGATAAAAATTGTAAATATACTAACGGAAGTAAAGTTCGTAGTTGTTCCACATCAACAAGTTACTCCATCTTTGCAAGCACTTTATTAACTCCTAGAACACTCAGATGCGACTGACAACTTGTAATGAACGTGGTCTTAACTTTCAGCGGCTCCGTGGCGTAGTTGGTATGCGTTTGAATTCTATGTCCAAGGTCTCAGGATCAAATCCCGACGTGGTGCACTTGAAAAATGTTAGGCAAGCATTTTTTATAAAAATACGCCCTCGTTCGGCTGAGAGGTAAAATGAAGGTCCCGTGTGTGAGTGTTGTCACGCACGTTAAAGATCCCTACTATGCTTATAACAGCAAGGGTTCGGCGAAATTCAAAATTTTCCAGGTTAAAAGGACTCGTTTGCTGGCCAGTGTAGTATCTTCGGATGGAGCATTAAAAAATCAAATGTAGTGTCTGAACCTTTAACCAAGCTTACACATGCAACTGCATGCAAATCAGAGCACATGTAAAGAACAAATCTATAGTAAATAATAGTATTTACTGCTGTGCATTTGGCACCGCTGTGCGTTAATCGGTTAAATATTTGATATAATGAACTATGAAAGAAAAGGCTATATCAGAATTGCTTTCTAGTGAAGGGGGCGGCGCTTCTGAGAGGTTGGGATGATCTAAACCTATGTTAGCTTGATAGGCAAAACACAGAAATTTAATTGTTTGGATAAGAGCTTTGTTTTCAGGTTTGTACGATCATATCACCAAAGATTTTTTTAAGTCGATATTCAGTACCATAACTCATCAGGAAATATCTGTATGTCGTCAATATAAAAGTTTTCTTCTTCTTCAATGCAATTTAATTGCGAAAACCTTTTACTTAAGCAATCTACACGCTCTTCTTTCTTTAAAAGAGCATAGGTATTATACAAAAAACAGCCAAACTATTAGAAAGAATTAAATAGGTCGCACTGAAATTGCCACATAGTCTTGTCGTCTTTGTAGAGTTACTTTCAGAAAATTTTATACTCCTTTCAAATATGTGGCTTCAACCTCTTTCATTTAGTTGTTACTTTAATCTATAAATACCCGTAGAGGTAAAATACATCCCTCCTTTTTCTATTTTACAAATGTTCCAAATAGAATAAGATAGTAATTTTGATCAAAATAGGGTTTGACAGCTATCGATCTCTCAGAACCGAGACACATGTATTTTTTACTATATCCAGTTGTAGTGCGTGTTTCCGGCAGTTTCAGTAAAATTCAATTCCAGTGCAGCTTGTGCTGAGAGACCAATTTAAATCCGCCGGGCGTATCTGTATGAAAAATAATCCTGTCATTTCAGTACTAGTGACGTGGAAGATTTAAACCAAACATTAATCACTACATCACTAAGTAATCCCGTTGAAACTACGTATTTCGCAGAAAGATATGAAATGTGCGTTTTCCAATTACAGATGACATAATTCTAAATGATTAGAAAGAAGGGCGAAATGTCCAACCTAAACTCGAATTGCAGCTTTGTATACAAAGCTGCGAGATTTAATATTATAAGCAGCAAAAGCGTTTAGTTAAGCAGAAAGTGATAATTCGAGGTGCTCGCTTTTCTAAATTCAAGAATGTTTTTAAGTGGTCTTCAGTTTACAGCAACGCAACAACTGAATTCGGAAACGTTCTAGAAATTTCATTTGCTCCTAGGAATTACGTTTGAATAACTAAAATCTTAAGCGCCTGTTGGAATATTGAAAATGAAAAAGCTGTACCACTTCTATCTGACACTGATGTTATTACAACTGGTGTGCAATTTGAATAGACCAAATGGCGCAGAGCATTGCTGTGAAGTGCTAAGATTAACTTTTTCATTAAATGCAAGATGAAAATATCATATACATATATATATATATATATATATATATATATATATATATATATATATATGTATTTGATGTACTATGCAAATGTATAAACTTAATTAAAAATTTTTTTGCTCATTCAGTCAATTACTGGCGAAATAACTTAGGCGAACAAAGTTCATAATGAAACAAGATAGCTCAGCTAGGAGCTAGCACTAGCATGTACTCTTAATAAAAATCTTAAATTAATCTGTTCGAGGAGTCCTGTTTCAATAACTGTTTAGGAATCCGTGACCCTACTAAGGTTTTAATCTTATGCTTATACACAGATGTTCAATTTCTAAAAGTACATACACTGCTGTTATCCACAAACTTTCATGAACAAACAGTGGGGTTGGCTTTGCGACCTCCAGTTATCTATATTCTACAGCGCTTGTAGATTTAACGCTGTATTGACTGAGCAGATAACACCCTGCACTGTATAAAATTTAATGAAAAAAGGTAAACAGGTTTGGTGTAATGCATTTTGCACTAAACCAGACCATAAATCATTGATTATTTTAATAAATTTCTTATATTACCTTATTCCGTTTATATCAATGGCATAAACCAGGAATAAAATAAATTAATAATAATAAATAGGAACACTCTGGCACGATACAAATAAAACAATTAATACCCCTTTACCATAAAAAATATTCTTAGAGACTAGATACGTATTTCATCACAATGTGGCCATCATGAGTAGTAGACTTAAAAAATAAAAAGCATTAAAATATTAAAAGTTGTTCAGGAAACTCTTCTGAGGATATTCTCCTCACCACATAGGCTGAAGTTATCCTTCGCAACAAACAATTTACTAAATTTGTTTTGAACATCTTAGAATATTCACCTCACCAAGTAGGCTAGTGATCTCTAAAAACAAAGTGAATTTATCGAATTGTTTGTTAGTAGGGATCACTTCAGCTTATGCGGTGATGAGAATATTCTCAGAAAGGTTTCCTGAACAACTTTTAATTTTTTACTGCTTTTTATTTTTTAAGTCTACTACTGATGATGACCACATCGTGGCCAAAATACCTATTTAGTCTCTAAAAATATTTTTATGGTAAATGGGTATTAATTATTTTATTAAAATGAATTAGGCTTAATATGCTTTTTTTTACTATACCTACCCAATTGTTGGTATTTTGTATTCAATAGGAAATACCAATTCGGGTTCAACGACCAGAAGAGTAGATGGCAAGTGGCTACAACACAAAATAAAACTACATTCCCGCAACCTAACTAGGGAGTTATTCTTTGCAGAGTTCATGAGGGATTTGATGGGGAAGGAAGAAAGTACCCGTAATATAAATCACAAATATATGTATATATGCACTAGGTGTCATATACAGGACACTGAACACCATACCCTGTACATACAACAGCACAGAACCCGTGAAAATAAAGAAATATTGTTTTGAATGCGAGAACAGTGATTCATTATGCTTTGCATAACAATATCTTCAAATAGTATAGTACGTAAGTAAAATCGGTAAAAATACAAACTATCACTTGATACTAAATGTCAGTTAAACCGCATTCTATATTATATTATGTAAGTTGAAGACCTATGTTTCTAAAACACTCAACTAAACGTACGAAATACCATTTAAAGCGTGGTATAAAAAGAATAAATGTTGGTGCTTCTCGTAATACTTTTCAGTTCATTTCATGATTAGACTAATAGCATTTTAATGCAAAACGTGAAATACTGTATTTTAAATCAAAAACAATACTTCGTTTTTTTAATTTTAAAAACTCGGTCATTCGGTAGTGAAGCTATCCAATAAATTAAGTTAAACCCAATCGCGACAGGTAATTAGAAAGAATAACATGAATGAATATTCCATTTAGCGAGATAAAGCGTTTTTGCAATCCATAAAGCAGATAAGGTAATGTGATAACAAGCTCACCGATAAGCAATTCACATTTATCGTTTATACTATACAAATTAAGAAACGATAACAAGATGTTTTACGATCTAATAAATCAAAAATGTCAAAAAATTTAGATAACATAATGTGTCAAGTAACAACCTTTTCAACAAAATTGCATTAGCTTATGAATCAGATCAACCAGGAAATTATCGAACTGTTTGTCGATCATTGCAGATGGTATTTCTGTCGGTTGATTACGAATAAACCTCTGTCAATGAATAAAATAAAAATTTAGCTTAAAATATGTGTCAAGAACAAAACGTTTCACCGTTATAAAGTATAACGATCGACATCCAAAGTAAATTTTATTAAAATATAAGCAACGCAGATTGGATGAAAAACAATGAAGTTAGTTTAATGGGGTTAAATAAGTACTTTCCTGTATTATAAATTTAAATAGAAATGAAACAATATAGATTTGCAGACGCATTTACTAGTAAAATACTTATAAAAATGAAAAGATATGAAATTTTAATTAACAATTTGGACAAGGACAAATTTACGAATCCAGGATAATTTAACTATTAACTCAGTTGTTTTAAAGTATTTGTGTAACTAAAAATAACTTACTATTTTCAATGAACATTTAACTATTACTGCAATAGTATAAAATTATTTCAAAATAAGTGTTCAAAATGTCCATCCAGAAGGTCTATGCAAGCTTTTAAGCGTTCTTCAAATAACTGGGCTTACATTTCTTAACATTTCTGCATCAATACTGTTAAAAGCTTCTTTAACTTTATTTTTCATATCATCTGGTGTTGCTAAAGTTTCTTTGTACACGCGATTTTTTATATAGTTCCATATAAGCAAATCAATTTATTACACGTAATTGAGTAAAGCTATAAAATTAGGTTTATTAATTTCAAGTTTGAGACTTTTTTTAGAATTCGGAAAGATCCCCACTGAATACTGTAATTTCTGTTGACGCTGTTAAGGTTGGGGGTTATTAGTCTTCACACGGGTCTTGACGTTATTTGCTTATCTTTGCGATCGTAAGCGCTGACCTAAGGTTTTGTATGTGAAAAAAAGTTTACTTTCCCATGAACGCAAGTGGCAGTGCGTCAATCTCGGTTGAAGAGGAGAGACGTTTAAGGCGAGGAACGCCACCTATTTCGACAATTATTGTACCGACTTCCGTGGAGTAACGATTATCAAACCGTCTACCGGGTAGTGCTATCGTGAGTGCCATTTCCGTTCCAACACTTCTACCTTTATTTCTATAGTATCGTTCAGCGAGACATCATCAGAAGCAGCGATCCACAACAAGGGAACAGCAGAGAACCGTCCTTGAGAAGGATATTGATCCCCAAGTAAATGTCGGGGTAAGCGTTTTAGAACTTTGTTTACTTGTACGGGAGTTTACTAGGAAGGTTGAGCTTAATAAATTTTGAATAATTCCGGAAGAGGTGACCATGCGAATAAGAAAATATGCTATGTTCGTGCGAGCGCAAAAACAGGGTTTCTTCTGGGATCTAACATGGGAAATTCTAAGACTCAGAAAGATTATTTTTGCAAGATACAAAGTCATTTGCCCGGGTGGCTATATATGACACATATTTTAATAATCCTACCTTTTAAACCCTTTAATTTATTCCTTCCTAAGTTACTCCTTTTGTTTAACTTTTCCCACCTCCACATCCCTTTACATGCCTCCAACTCAATATTCCTTCACATCCCACCACCTCCACATGCCTCTACCTCTATATCCCTCTAGCACCTTCCACATCCCTACACCCCCACAATATAATTAAATGTCTTTACACAATGTGAATATTTCCATCTGTTTTCAAGTTATAAGAAGAGATGAATTGCGGAAAAATCATTTAGAATACCTCAAGGTACAAACTCAAAAACAACACCAATCGACGCGTCATATTTAATATCGCGACAAAAGTTTTTACAAATATAATGTATGTCTATCGGTTCTCGAGTTATCTTAAAAACCAACTTTTGAACATTTTTGTCCAAAATACAGTTTATCCCAAAAACTATGCAAAATTTCGATAAAAATGAAAACATCCCGTTTTAATAAAACATGGTTTTGATTGGCCAACCTTGATCCATATAAAAATTCTCATAACAACATCTTTACAAACAAAAAAATTTTCAAATGGATTTTAAGCATACGTTTTACATTATATAGATAGTTTTCAAAACTTACCTGAAACGCCTTAGGCACCTGTAGCGACAACCATATTGAACCGTCTCTTATACGATAGCACAATTAAAATCGCAATTTTTAGCGCACTCTAAAAATTAAACTGAGAATAAAGCCACTTACGCTTTTTTTGCATATACTCCGCTAATATATAGTAGGCAAATGGAACACCTCATCCATATTTTGGACCAAATGCAAACACTTACAATGCAAAGTAGGTATCAAAAAAAATATTTAGTAGATGACGCTAGATGAATATATTTACATAAATCTACTACTTAGCACAAAAAATTAATGGGTTAGGTCAGCGCCGGCGGCGCTGACGTAACCCATTAATCTTTTGTGCGTGAAAACGGCTGGGGATATTCACATTGTATAAAGACAATTATTTATATACTTAAGTATGTATATCAATGGGTGTAATTATCACATTGGTATGTAGTGCCGTTTGGTTTTCTTCTTATAACTTTAAAACGGATAGGGATATTCACATTGTATAAAGACAAATATTTATATATTTTTAAGTATGATGCGTCGATGGGTATAATTATCATTTTGGTATGTAGTGCTTTTTTGGTTTTCTTCTTATAACTTGAAAACGGAAGGAGATATTCATATTGTATAAAGACAATTATTTATATACTTAAGTATGTACATCAATGAGTGTAATTATAACATTGGTATGTAGTGCCGTTTGGTTTTCTTCTTATAACTTGAAAACGGATAGGGATATTTACATTGTATAAAGACAAAAACTTATATATATTTAAGTATGATGCGTCGATGGGCATAATTATCATTTTGGTATGTAGTGCCCTTTTGGTTTTCTTCTTATAACTTGAAAACGGATAAAGATATTCACATTGTATAAAGACAGATATTTATGTTTTTAAGTATGATGCGTGGATGGGCATAATTATCATTTTGGTATGTAGTGCCTTTTTGGTTTTCTTCTTATAACTTGAAAACGGAAGGAGATATTCATATTGTATAAAGACAATTATTTATATACTTAGGTACGCTGAATCAATGGGTGTAATTATCATTTTGGTATATAGTGTCCTTTTGGTTTCTTTTTATAACTTGAAAACGGATGGGGATATTCACATTGTATAAAGACAATTATTTACATATTTAAGTATGACGAATCGACTGGTACTATTGTCATATTGGCACCTAGTACCGTTTTGGTTTCTGCTTATACCGTGAAAACGATGCAAAATAAAAAATTTGTAACGCCAATTATTTATATATTTAAGTATGTCACACCAATGGGTGCAATTGAGATACTAGTACTTAGTGCTGTTCTAGTTTTTGGCGATAACATGAGAATGGTGCAAAATATAAAAAAAATTGTAGAGGTGATTATATCATTATTCTAGTAATACACATCGATTGGTGTAATTGTTATATTTATAACTACAGCCTTTTCGGTTTTTGATTTATAATTTAAAAATGGTTTATATTTATATTTTCTGTAGACAATTATTAACATATTTAAGAATGTTGTATCGATTTATATAATCATAACATTCGTGATTAATAACATTTGATCGAGATGGTGTAATTTTCACAATATATACCAATATTTTGTTTAGTAAAGAAAATGATTTTGCTATGGTTAACTATGTTGTTATGATTGCATAACATGTTATGATAATTGCGTGTGTGGTTGCCTTTGCATGTACCTCTGACCAAAGCTAGATCCATGGTGCTTGCGGTATAGCTCCAACTCAACATCTAAAGTCTAGCGACTGGGATATGTGGTAAACGTTAATGCACTGTGCTACCTTGCATTCAAATATCATTACAATAAGCAAACACATAGTTTTTTAAAAATATCGTTATGATCGGTTATAAAGCTACTGGGAAAATGATTTGGGGTTTGAACTGTTGATCGGTAATTCTTTATACAACATGTACCACAATGTGGGAGTGTATCGGCATTGGATGATTTTTAACCTTGCCAAATCAGGTTGTCATCCGCTAATGTTAGGTATATACAGTATAGAGAGAATGCTGCCTGGTGGCTATAAAGAACAATCAGATCCCCTTGACTTTATATTGTCAGATACTCTATTATGAGTAAACATGTTTTAACATATAATGCAACTGTGTAGGTTTGAGGGCTTGATGATGAATCGACCTAGTTGGGTTACTTTCTACGAAGTCGTACCTTTGAGTTGGTGGCTTACTATGATGACTCTGCGGTCAGACAGGTCCAACCCCACCTGCTGGGGGTCAGAGTTACGCCAATTTACATCGATTTTGTCCTCGTCATCATCTTATAATTGCACTGTTTTTCGGTTCAACCAGATATAGTACCACTGTATTGATGCAACGTTCAAGTTTCAAAAACTATTTATTTAAAATTTATTGTGTATAACTTTTGTGATATTATAATAATATTAAACTCTTCCTATATTTGCTTTTAAAACTGAAGATTATATTTATTTGCGATAAAATTCTTAACGTCTGTTATCATCAGACTATGGATGATCACTTACTATTTTTTTGAATAATATCAAATATTTATATACTCGTCGAAATTTTTCTTATAACGTCCTTTATCAATATAAAAATCTTTCACAACAGTTATAAAAGTATGTTGTGAATCATCAGCATTCCAACACCGTAAACACATTTCCTTAAATATTGAATATGGCATGTCGTCACTTATGTGATCAGAAAAAATATGGCGAAAGTTTGTGTCATCATGCTTCCAGATTGCAATAACATTGGCGTTATCTCTAAGCCTGTGCTTGACTGCGCTGACATACATTTGACATAGGTAAAAGGAATTAATGCTCTTATATCTACCAAAGGAGAAAAGTTGGGCAATCTTGCTTTGCTCGTTTGCAGATGTATCATCAAAGACAATAATTGAATCTTCTTCGATATCTCCGGGTTCAATCAAATCATTGTAATTTTCAAACTCATGGTAGCCAATTTCTTCTTTTAATGGTGTAAATATGTTTCTTAACAATTCGTATTTCGGTTGATATAAACTTTTCAAAAATACATAGACATTTTGAAATCTAAGTCCATTTTCGTGCAAGATCAGAGAAATTAAAGCGTTGGTTTTTCCACAGTTTGATGGCCCCGAGAATATAGCTCGTATATTAGAAGGCAACAAAGGTCCATGTTTACCATCCTATATTACACTAGCAATAGCGAACTCATCATAATTCTGTATAGGTATTGTAACTTTTTGTTTCGCAGTCTCCATACTGTTTTGAGCATGTACCCACTTTTGCTGCTGTTTGCGGTGATAGCTTAACGTCGCTTTCGGTATGTTGTATTTTCTACTGATGGAATAAATACTCGATTTACTCAGTTGAACTTCTTCTATAGCCTTTTCTAAAAATTCCTTACTGTATCCACTACGTTTTTTTATATAATTGCTAACCATGCTGGGCAATACCGGTGGAAGAACTTTCACCTTATGAGGCAATTTCACTCTATAAGGCAATTTCTTTCTATAAGGCAATTTCACTCTATGAAGCAATTTTACCCTATGAGACAATTTCACTCTTAGGCAATTTCACTCTATGAGGCAATTTCACTTTATAAGGCACTTTCACCCTTTGAGGCAATTTTACTCTATAAGGCACTTTCACCCTATGAGGCAATTTCAATTTATTCTGATGGAGATAAATTTACTCCAAAATAACTAGAACTTATTTACAGAGTGGGAGATGCTCACCATTCGACAGATAAAAATAAACTAACTGAAACAATTTAATTTATTGATTTTAAACTATTTTATTAAAAATATATTCAGACTAGCTAATTGTGAATAAATCTATTAACAATTTCCGTAAACGGGTTATATTCAAACCTAGAGTCATGTATAATTAAAGCATAAGCCTTCATCAGCGGTTCAAAATTTTTTGAAACTTCAAATTCCATTCTTACATCAACAGTTGTGTTTTTGATGCTTTTAAATTAATGCTACTTCCTCTCTCTACTACTGGCGGTGGTGGTTGTGGTGGTAGTGGTGTTTGTGGTGGTTGTGGTGGTGGTGATGCAGGTGTTGGTTGTGGTGGTAGTGGAGGTGGTTTTGGTGGTGGTGGTGGTTGTAGTGGTGTATGTGATGGTGGTGGTGGTTGTGGTAGTGGTTGTTGTAGTGGTGGGTTGGTTGTGGTGGTGGTGGCGGTGGTTGTGGTGAGGGTTGTTGTGGTAGTGGTGGTTGTGGTGGTCGTGGCGATGTTAGTTGTGGTGGTTGTTGTGGTGGTGGTGATTGTGATGGTGGTGGTGATGGAAATAATGGTTGTGGTAGTGGTGGTTGTGGTGGTGGTGGTTGTAGTGGTGTGTGTGGTGGTGGTTGTGGTGGTGGTTGTTGTAGTGGTGGTGGTGGTGGTTGTGGTGGTGTGTGGTGGTAATTGTTGTTGTGGTGGTGGTGGTGGTTGTGGTGGTGGTTGTTGTAGTGGTGGTGGTTGTGGTGCTGTGTGTGGTGGTGGTGGTGGTTGTGGTGGTGGTTGTTGTTGTATGATGTTTGTGGTGGTAGTGGTGGTAGTGGTGGTGGAGGTGGTGGTTTTACTGGTGGTGGTGGTGGTAGTAGTAGTTGTGGTGTTGAGTGTGATGGTGGTGGTGGTTGTTGTGGTGGTGGTGGTAGTTGCGGTGGTTGTTGTGGTGGTGGTGGGATAATGGTGGTTGTTGTGGTGACGATTCAGATGAGAGTGCCAAGAGTGCAATCCATCCTCCGCTCCGTAAGCTAAAGAATGATTAGTTGAAGAAAACTATTGTGCAAATTTAAGAAGATAATGTTATTTAATACTGTTACCAGATGTGCGAATTTTTTTGCAAGTGCGGAGGCGGTTGTAGGGTGGAGGGTCTAGCACCCTGATCGGAGTGTCAAGAGCAAGATTCATGCCTGGAACTAAAAAATGCTTAGTTGAAGAAAACTATTGTGCAGATTTTTGGTACTAGATGTGCGAATATTTGCGGCGACCTCGTGGTGGATGACCTTTGTGTCTGACAAAAAAGTCTTTTTGGACCTTAGAATTTCCCATGTTAAATCCCATAAGAAAACCAGTTTTTTGTTCTTGAAAAGGTAGCTTATCTAATGACACCAAATCCTCTATGTTTACTGCTGGTTGTTGCAACTACATACACATCCATCTCCACACACAACCTTCACCACCACCTCCACATTCACCGCCACACACCACCTCCACTTAAAAATTATTAAATTATTAAAAATTAAGGATGAAAGTGGTTAAGTTACAACAACCGGCAGTGAACATAAATAATTTGCGCTGTGTTGTTATGTTTTGATTCGTTAGAGTGGTAAATGTAAATAAGGATGCATATTATTTGTTAGTTAGTACTTATTTTAATAGGTATGAGCACAAAATGCTTCCTGCCTAGTCAAAAATGATACCAAAACCCGGACGTATACTCTATATCCTGGCCTTATGCACAAGCGTAAATCCAATTCTAATACATTCATATTCTTTATTTGGAAGATGGAAAATTATGCTCCCGAAGTACGTCTATGTACTCGACGTAGCAAAGAGGACACAGTTGATTCCTGGTATTATAGGACCTGCACCAGTAAATCGAAATTATCGATTTAGGAAGTAAGTGCAGTTCTTGCTTATTTTTATTGTATTAAGTATTAATTTTAAAAAAAAATAGAGTAAGGTTACTTTAGCAGCGATAAGAACCTTAAGTCGTTAAAGTGTTACAACCTGTATTAATTAAACATCGATTTTAAAATGTAGTTTGTTATGATTTCGGTTAATCACATACCAAGCACGCAGTCTAATCAATAGCAAGCAAATAGGAACTCAAATTGTGGATTTTTATCGATGACCAGGAGAAGGTACAAAGAAGCACATAGAACTAGATACAGAAGTAGTTTGCTTCCTAAAGCTATGAACAGAATTTGGAGTATTGTTCGAATATATTTTTACTTGATAGGAGTATGTCTTGCTAGCAGTAGGATGACAGTTTGGAGAGTTGCCCGCACCCATAGCAATGAAGTACTTGAGGACAATTACAACATGTCGACACATGACCAGGTTGGTCGCAATAAAGATTGTAATCTGAAGAGTAGAAGTGACACAGAGATAAAAACAGAAAAAACTACAGAAGAAATATTCGACATAATAGTAGACGTAAGAGTAATCTTGACTGTTTGGTCAAATAAAGTAATAGTGTTATTGCCAATCGCAGCGGATTTATAATCAAAATCCGGTTCTACGTATGCGTGTTTGTTTTGGGTAGGGGGTACGTAACGATCGAGCCTAAACTTTTACAGCTCGAACTTTCAACATTCGTCCTCCAATGGTTGTATGGAATCAAATGGGTTATATAAAATGGAGCAAGATTTTGAGACACAATGGTCAATTCAGCATCCTCAGGTAGAGAGCCATACTGGCTAAACATTGAACTCATACACGCGAAATAGTCAATGACACTTTCCGATGGATCCTGCTTCCTATCTAAAATATAATCAAACAGCCTGCGCTTACAATTCGGTGGTTCAAAATGTTGTTCTTATAAATCAACTAAGGTTTGTCAATTAAAAAACGGATTGCGGTTGTTCCGGTACCACCGTAAGGTTTTCGACTCGAAAAGGTCAACGGCTTGTTCGAATAATTGTGATTCAGGCACATTACGAGTCAGCCTGAACTCTTCAACTCTTTTAAGAAATTCTTGTAGAGTAAGCAGGTTAGGATTACCACTGAGAATTTTAAATTCCACTTTACGACAAGTTACGAATAGGAATCGCTAAGTGAGCTAGTAGACGTAGAGTGAGAGCTTATTGATTGAAGGGTGGTTGGCGTGTCAGGAAGGTGCTGATCTACATGCTGCAGTATAGTAAGGAGTTTTGTTTGATATTCAACACGCAAAATCTACTAGTGCTTTCAAAAATTTGAATTGCCAGAGAAAACACAATTCCGGTAACTTGGCAGAACAGAAATCTTAGAAAAAATCACCAAGAATCTGACAAAAAACAATAAAGCGAACGCAATAGAAATTTTTATCAGGACGAAATGGTGTATGCACTGAGAAATTTAAGCTACATGTTAAGTAAAATAGAGGTTTTCAAAATTCGGGGACAAATTTTAAGTACAAAGAACGGTTTCAAAAATCTAGTCAAACGTTAAGATAAGGGTATGTTTTGAAAATCGGAGCCCCACGTTGGTATGACAAAGTGTATGGTACGGTAATCCGCGAGGATAAGCAAAAGAGCAACAAAAGTAAAGAAAGGAACAGTAAACCCGCACCGAGTCCTGCGAAAAAAATAAAGGGAATCCAAAAAATTTATGTCGTGCTAGCTAAAAACGTCATAGAGGGGAATGGGTCATACAGAAAGAAAAAGGAAAGCTCAAGAAAAGAAATTTATTTACAAACGAATAGTATGGGGTTAAATTAATACAAAATGGCAAATTCCTTGTTAAATAAGGGAGATGTGTAATATTAAAGAATAGTATTTTGCGCGAAAAGTGCTTAAAAATGTGTACCTACTAGATATGGGGAATAACTAAAACATGTGGATGTAAACAGGTAATTGAATAGAAGTGTTGGAAAATATTAAGGCGAAATATACACGTTTCATATGTGTTTCGTGTAAAAGATGTTAATTACAGAATTTGTTAGAGAAACTCCCGAAAATGTATCAACTCGTATAAGGAAGAATTGCATATACTGTAAAATACGATATTTTGAAGTGCTTGCGTGTTTATACGCAAAATTTGTCTATAAATTTTGTTCCTTCCCCTACTCAACACCCGGCTACGATTGGAGTGTATTTCGACAGCTGTTACTCGATTCTAATCTGTACAAAACAACATTTTTGAAACGTGTGCGTGTTTACACCTAAAATTCGTCTTATTACTGTCGTTTGTCGACTTTGTTCGCGTGAATTCGGCATCAATCGGTTGATTTTAAAATGTATAAGACGATATATTGCTGTGTTTCGCTCTGGTAGATTAATGGCACACTTTTGATTCCAACGTAGTCTTCGACTTTGTTCGCGTGGTTTCGACATCCTACGACTCAGTCTACATATTTTAGATAGAATTATTTCTATGTAAGTTAGTATTTGATGGTGGTAGAAACAGACACGTAGATTTAGTATTGGAGAATTAAAAATCGTTTAACGTATTAAATGCAAATGTCCAACTCGAATAAACGACTATTGAATTACGGAATTCAAGGTTTTTGTCGGAATACATAGCTAGGCGAGAACAACCTAATACTTAGCGTATAACTAACCAACAGATAGGGAATCATAATTGATTTAGATGTAGTTTGGTTAAGCAACATAGTGTTATTGGCCCGGCATAGCCCGATACGGCGCGATATGCCCGAAATGGACTAATAAGAAACTTGCAGTTAATCTAGTAAATCATAGTTTTTCTTTGACTGCTTAAAACGTAATCAAGCCATTTGACGTAGTGCTAAAGCTTTCAATACAAACCATTAGTGATTAGGGTACAACCTTGATTGGTCTTCCAGTAGAGGACACATGCAGCAACCAAACTCTACCTTGATGAAAAAATTGATAAGCTTATGTCTGATTTAAAAATGTTTATACAGTTTTTAAAAATTTATCTGCCGTCTCTAGCACTAACGAGCAGGAACTCTCCCTAGCACTGTCATTAATTTATAACACCTCTTCAGAAGCTGTTGGAAACAACTTACAACGAGGGTGCAACTACAAAATAATGCACAGATTGGTTTAATGTTAGCACTACGCGACAATGAGTAAAGAAGTCGTTGTAGAATAATTATTCATACCAGCACACAAGAATGTTGCTGCGTAGACATAATATACTTATACCAGTGACGCCTGATCTTATTCAAGCTGATCTACAGTTCAATCACACTTTCGTGAGAACAATAGTTAGGTATTTTGGTTACAGAGGACTTTTGTGCTAAATATGCCTTTGCTCAACCTTTATAAAACAAAACTGGATTTGAAGTGGTTAACGCAGTGCAAAATATATTAGAAAAATGTTACAAGATAATCTTGCAATGAAAGTAAACCTACAAACAGATTTTGAGAGGGGATCTATGATGGCTCATTTAAAGAGCTAATGACAAGGTATAAAATAAACCATTATTCCAATTTTTTTGCGACTAAAGCCAGTTTTGGCAAACGACTTCTGAAAACGATAGAAAACAAATTGTATAAAGATTCGATTTGCAAGGTAGTTATAGATGGTTGAATATTTTTCCAAAAGTTATGGCGAAGTGCAATAATACACCACACATCAGAAGTATTAAAATACCACCACTAGAAGCAGACACACATCCAACAAAAAACAAATTCTCACCTTCGAAAAATAAAAACAAATTGCATAGCGTGGGTAATATAGTTCGCATATCAAAATATGAGATGGTATTTGACAAAGCGTATTGTCCCCACTGAAACATCGATTTGGAAAAAGTTGTACCTAAACGAAACCATGGTTAGAAACTGTTAGTTTCTTGGTTAGGCAGTGAGAAAGATTGCATTAAAAAACAATTTGATTTAATATACACAGGTTTGTTGCACGTTTTAGTCATTTACGTATCAGCTCTGGAAGTGGAAACAATGCTCCTATTTTGGACATTCAAGGACTCCAGTACCGCACTAGCATATTATTATTAACGAAATTACTTTATTGAACATAAAAGTATGGAATATGCCAAGAAATTTTACAATGCTTTTGGATAACACGCATTCGAATAAAGATTTCGAGAAACGTACAAATTTTGTAAACAATTACATATATGAATTGCAGTGGGATGCGCCCTCTTGTACCTTTGGGGTGTAACGAGAAATAAAAATGAGATAAAAAAGGGGTTAAGAATTTAAAACAAGCAACTTCTTATTGAAGCACCCTGTGTAAGTTTGATTTCTTGTAATAGTGTTTAATGAGCTAGTGTAATAAATAGGGGTTCAACAACCAAATCATAAATTTAGAAATTACAATTTTTATTACCGTACAATACATTTGAAATAAATCTCCAATTCATTAATATATTAATTATTTCAAAATCCACCAAAACAGAAAACAAATTAATTTCAATAGATTTTTTATAACATGTTAAGAAAATTTTATTTTACACTGAAAATATCCCATTTAATAATACACCCTCATAACATAATTTCAGATAGTTACATTATGTATCACACGCAATAAAACAGACTTTTACAAAGTAATCTACAAAGAAAAAGCTGAATTGTCCAAATCCACAAAGATTAAATTAAACATCAGGCATTGTATTCATTTATATCACAATTAGCAGGTTAGCACAAATAAACCACAATTACCGATCATCTTGCACATGTTATGTGTATACTATTAGCCTACCCCTCTAAGATAGAAAGTGGGTGTGAATGACATCGTGATACAGTTACTTGAACAATAGACTTTACTTTCTATCAAGTTATCAATACGAATAGATGTGGAGTTAGAACAGCAAGCAAAGTTTGTGTTTGTCGTAAATTCCCTATTAATTATAAAATAATAATGACATCCTCGTTACGGTACACGAATTTTCTACATATCAAACAAACGAATATAGTTTGGGACGGTTTGTATACCAGCAGAATATTTTGAAAATCCAGACCCCAAAAGAGGAGAGAATTTCTTGGTTAAATGAAAGTTAGAACCCGTAAGAAGACATTGTCCAAAGAAAGAACTGTGTTCTTGAATTGTAAGTGAATTATTAATTGTATTTAACACCGTGTTGTTCCTTTTCCTATTTGATAAAGTTTATATAACTTTCTGTAGAGTAGATTTAAACCAGGTGAGTGAAGAAACGCTTCATTTCTTTTCACTAAGTTAAGAAAATCATTAATTCCCTGGTTTATACGTCGGTCAGCAGAATTCCTGTTTCCTCAGACTTCGCTGGCGCCCATTAAACTCGGCAAATTGAAAATTTAACAGGGTAAGGTGTAGCAATTACAAAGCTTGAAATCGCACATAAATGAAATTGCGGTCATTATGCACATTTGTTTGATATTCTGCCATTTAGTACTATAAGAATCCACTCCCACACCACTGTAGTTAACCGATGTATGCTTGTTTCGTTACGAAATTCCCTACCCTATTGGGCAATTCCAAATTAAAAAATGTAATGCCTCAATCACGGGTAACATAAATATTTGTCACAACTTTTAAGTCTCGATTTTTTATTTTAAATTGTTTTATAAGAAATTTTACAATTTAGGTGCGAGCTTGAACGTTTAAAATTTTATAAATTAATTGTAATTTTTTATTGCATAGACAAAACGCAAGTGTTTATTGTAAGAATTTTGTTGAAAGAAAGATTATCTTGTAAAGTTTTTAAAAATTGATTATTTGTGACTAAACAAGACATACATAAGGATATAAAAATGGAATTTACACATAATATAGACTGTTTATTAAAAACTGAAATGCTTTATAAATTACAGGTTAGGAATGTATACACCGAAAATTAGAATGCGACGAGATTGCGAAAAATGTTGCAAAAAATTATTAAAACACAAACAAAAGTAGATGACGAATTTGAATATCCTTTTGAATTTATAGATAACGTTACTGGACAAATTAATGACAGTATTTTATGATTAACCCAAATTAATTTTCAGGCAAGTTATGTAAAGATTGAATAGAAAATATCATATTGTTATTTTCGATTATAATGTGGTACACCTAATGATGGAAATGATAACGAATATAAAAAAGTGTCACAGATAAATTTAGAAAATTTAATTGGAAATTATAAAAAGAAAAGAGATAATGTTTTAGTTAGAAAAGATAATAAAAGTAAAATTACAAAAAAAAATTCATCTTAAATGTAGATATTGACAACATAGTATCTACTTCAAATGAATTAGCAACAGAATCAAAAATTTTGAGGAAAAATTAAATCTTCAACTATTTTCCGTAAAACCAGAACAAGTTACTTTAAAAAATTCAAGAATAGATAATCCACAATTAAACACCAATTTAAATTAGGAATCGCTTCTCAAGAAGATACTTCTGTAAGCGTATTTTTGGAAAAGGTTGAGGAATTAAAATTTGCACGAAATATGTTAGATATTCAATTATTTTTCGAAGCATTTGATCTTTTTTTTGTTAAGTGCTATTTTGACAACGCGCTAATAAAAATTTAGCAAATAACTGGGACGAGTTAGTAATTGCTTTAAAAGATTAATTTCTTTTACCAGATTGTCGAAAAATTAATGACTGAAATTAAAACACGTACTGAAGGAAAACTAGACACCATAGGGCTATATGCTGCTCTTATAACAAATATTTTTCTCGTTTAACTGAACCGTTAAGCGCGAAAAATCAATTTAAAATCTTATGGAAAATATGTGACTATTTTACCAATCATCCTTAAATTTATTGGAGATAAACTCTATTAGTGATGCCGTAAGACGAGAACGAAACGAGATATGCTTACTTCTCGTTTTCGTCTCGAAATTCGAGACGAGAACTTGGTTGAGCTTTCGTTCTCGGAGGATATTTCTCGTCTCGTTCTCGATCTCGAATCGAGATTTTTCGAATTCTCGATTTCTCGACTTCTAAAATGCTCTGATAGCTACAGCAATGTTTTTGAACCACCAATTGCTATGGGAGCAATACATTCAGATAGTACCTATATGCGGTTTTAAATATTGAAACTGGAATAAATTAAATTACTTCTGTTGTGAGTGGCTAGCAACTGTAGCCCGAAAGTTCGCAAGCAACCAAGCGAAAGTATTCCCTAAGAAACGTATAGAAGATGCATTTACACAAAATATTGTTTGAAATTTTTATCTTCTTCCAAATATTCTATTCCCCATATATCACTTCATACCTTTTAAAAAGAATAACTTTCCTTAACATAAGAAACTAAGCAGCAACCCCTACAGTATCTTTGGCTTTTCTTATTTATGATTCATATTTATTTTGCAAAACCTGTAAACTTTGTATAACAGTGTACTGTTTAAAAAACCATGTGAGTTGTATACCTAAAATTTGATACCGAACCTTGCTTTGTGCTTTCTAGTTGAAGAGTATGAAAAGTATAAAGACCTTTTACTTTCTTATCTACCTTTTATAAGCTTCTATAATATTATTTTTCTGAAATTCATTGTTATAACTGCAACGTCCTGTCTAAGGAATTAAGATTATTTAAAAAAGGTTTGACAATTGAATGTATATTTGAAGAATAACAATTTATCTTACAACAAATACCTGTCATCCTTGAAGTACAAACTATAAATATACCAAAAAGTAAAAGCTTTCACTTCAATATTTTTGTGTTTTGCTGCATATATAAACTCTCTGACCTCTGAGTTTGCTTATTTATTCATATTAACTCGAGGTTGTAACCTCTGTTAAAATAATAACCTCCATGTCTACATCGCATAAGCTTTGTCTTAAGATCATAAAATCGTAATGTAAAATTAGCACAAATATTTAGTTCTCACAGCTTACCCATATATTTTAATAAATATTCAACAACGGCCTTTAAACGGAGTAAAATCGATCATGTATAATGTTTGTTCTAATAAACACTGCTTCCTTGTCAAAAATAACTTTCAAGGTGACATATTTACGTTTATAAATCACCAAAACATTTTATAATTGCTAATCGTAACACACGATTGTATCTTGATTTAAAGTTAAAACTGCAAATAGTAAAATTTGTATTTATAGCATAATTTTACAAGTAACTATTAAAACTAACACAATAAATAGATACCCAAAGTTTCGGAAGTCAGAATTGTAAAGTCGGTTATTAATTTTGTTTCTTGTGAGATTTGCCAGATTTGAACAATTGAACTGCAGTTGAAGACAATTATAGTAACACAATATCATTGACGATGCTCCTAGGATGCTACTAAACAGTTAAAAAAGCAAACTTTTCTTTTAATATCGACTAAAATAAACGGTTTAAATCTTTTAAATTGTCACATTAAAAACATCTTCTTATTTTCATAGGAACTTTATTTAATACAAGAATTCCGAAGTTCTTACTGACACAGCCTTTACCTTATTTACGGAAATTTGTTTTTGTGTACTGGTTATTTCAAGAACTCGAGAATAGCCGAGAATTCTCGACTCGAGATCGAGACGAGAGTTAAGTATTTCTCGTCTCGAAATAGATTTTGTTTCTTGTCTCGTCTCGAATTTCGAGACGAGAACGAGAATTTCCGATCCCGAACGGCATCACTAAACTCTATACAGGAATTAGTTAAATTAAGAAGGAAATTCGATGAACACAAAGTATCAACAGAAAATGTCTTTCATGAAACTAGAAAACCAAACACTTTAGAAACAGATTCGGCATATCATGAATCTCAAGGATCACGAACAAGACAGGTAGACATCATATTTCTAAAATTCAGAAATTAAGTTAATATGCATGTACATACTTCAAACGCAACAAGTCAACAAGGTCGTTATCAATGTGGTCAAGTAGAACATGCCCGAGCTAAGTGTAGGAATGCACGTATAGAAATTTTATTGGGATAAATGTGAGTTGAAAAACATGACATTTAATTAATGTTGCATTCATCATCATTAGGTCTTCAGTCCTGAAACTGGTTAGACGCGTACCCTCATTGTTTCCTAATCCGAACTAACCCACACATTTCCCTGAAATTTGCACAGTCTGCATCTATCACTATCTGCGAGCGATATTCCGATCTACGTTTACCACTACCTCTTTCTTCTTATCTCTGCTTGTAATATATCCCGTACCATTCTCCAAAAATGTCTTAGAATGTATTCCTATTTCTTTGTTTTTCACAGATACTATTTCCATAACCTATTTGTTATTAACTTTGTCTGTCCATGTCATCATCCTCATACATATTAAGTACAACATTCCACAAGTCTTATATCTCTTTCTGTCTGTTGTTCCTACTGCCCCTATTTCATAGACGCACTGAGCTGTTCACCACGCATATGCTTTTAACAATTTTCTTCCTGTTTCTAAGTTTGTTGTCTTTGAACATAGTCGCTGGTGTTTCTTATTAAATGCAGTTCGGTCCCTTTCTATTGTTTTACCCGATATTCCCAGATATTCAGATATTCCTTTGACACAATGAACATTAGTTGAAAATATTTCACAAACAACACCTGTAGTTGTTTACAATAATCATCAGATATGAATGCACTTATTTTTTCGCCATTAGGTTGTCTCTCTTGAAACTGGTTGCACGTGTACCTCCACTTATTTATATTCTGAGCTAGCCTACACTCCCTGATATTCACAGAGCAGCCTATATATAGCTCGGTTGGTCTTTATTGTTTCTTATGCATGCCTTATTTCACCGAGATTAAGTGGTATGTGAAGGGACTTAAGCGGCCTGTGGCTGCCTGGATCCCCCCGACACTTAGACATTTGCCGAATTATTAGTGTTCCAGTAAATCCCTTTTTCATTGAGTTTTTCCATTTTGGAACTGGTTGAACGTGCACCTCCATTGACAACCATTCTGAATTGGCCTACAGATTTCCCTAAAATTTCCACAGCCTATATCTTTCACTATCTATGTGCAGTCGCCTAACCTAGGTCTACCTCAACTTCTCTTTTTTCATATCTCTGCTTCTAATATATTCCGCACTATTCCCTCATGTCTTAGTATGTGACGCCAGCGCGTCGCGAACAAGTTCGTGCTCGCGTCGGCGTGCCCTCGAATAAAGAAGAAAAGGATAGCTCTGCGGCCGATCGTAACCTCTGTTTCTAATATATTTTGCACTATTCCTTTATGCCTTAGTATGTGATCTACCATTTTATTTCTTCTATTTTTTACTGTTTACTACATATTTTTTTATTCCTCTACCATTTCTACTACCTCTTTGTTCTTAACTCTGTCTGTCCATGATAAATCATCATAAGTCTGTAGCATCACATTTCAAAGGCTTCTACCTCTTTCTTGTCCGCTTCTCCTATTGTACAGGCTTCACGGCTGTACACTGCTGTGCTCCAACATATGTGTTAAGCAATGTTTTCTTTGTTTTTATGTTTGTAGTCTTTGAACATAATAGTTGCTTTTTCTTGTTAAATGTAGCACGACCTTGCGCCAATCTTTGTTTTATATCTTTTGCGCTTTTCTCATCTTGCGTTATTTGGTTTTCTAGATAGCAGAAATCCTTCACCGCTTGTAGGTTCTCGCTACATATTTTCTTATTTTTATCTATTTTCCTCTCCTTTGCATACTAGTAATTAATTTTGTTTTTGTTAATTTTTATACTGTACCTCTCTGTTAACACTGTTTCTATTTTATTAAGAGCAGCTTCTAACTATTCTTTGCTGAATGCTAACCCCGCCTTGTTATCTGCAAGTCTAAGCATATCAATCGTTGTCCTTGCATAGTAGTTCCAAATGTCTTCCTGCATTTGACAGTATGCACTGCCTCTTCAATGTACAAGTTGAAAATTAATGGGGATAAAGCATATCCCCGTCAAACCTTTTCCTAATATTTACTTCTCTAAGTTCCTGCTCTAACTTTATTACCGCTATTTGCTCTTTGTATAAGCTAAGTACTATCCGTCTATCAATAGCACTCATTCCAATCTTTTTGAGTATTTCGAATATTTTTTTCATTTTACATTGTCAAATGCTTTTCCCAGATCAACAAACCTTATATACACGCTTTCCCCTTTTTCTATTGTTTTCTCCATTATCGCCCTCAGCGCTGAAATAGCCTCCCGTGTTCTCCTGTTTCGCCTAAACCTAAATTGATCTTTTCTTAGTATTTCTTCAGTTCGTTTTTTAGTTCGTCTTTGTACAATTCTAGTTAATATTTTTACACAAGTGCTCTTAAACTTATTGGTGAAGAATTTTCACATCTATCCGCGCCTATCTTTTTTAATATAGTTACTATGATGTTATGTTTGAAATCTTTGGGTAACTCGCCTGTCTAATACATATAGCTTACAAGTTGAAAGAGACGTTCTGTTACTGCTTGTCCAGCGGCTTTTAGAGTTTCCGCTTGCGCCTTATCTGCACCCGGCGCCTTACCATTTTTCAGACCTTTTAATTATAATTCAATCTCATCTCTAAGTATATGATTTCCCAGGTCATCATTTTCAACGTCTGATTTATGTTCTAATGCTGTTAGTTCTTCTCATACATATTGGTTCCCTATATATTCTTGCCATCTATCCACTTTTTCTACATTTTCTATAATGACGTTTCCTCCCGCGTCCCTTATATTTTTGCTATATGGTTTTATATTTCCAAAATTCATTCTAATAAATTTGTATGCTTCGTCTGTCTTTCCTATTTTCATCTTAAATTCACTTTTTTGCACTTTTTATCAATCGCTTGTTCTTTAGCTTTCCTGCATTTGCGATTAATTTCACATTTTATGGCTTTGTATCTATGTTTACCTGTTACGTCTAAACTATTATTGTATCTTCGTCAATCTTCTATTAAATTCAGGATGTCCTTTGTTATCCATAGTTTTTTGTGGATACCCTAGGATATCCCTCGCCGCCATGTGCAAGCTGGATTTAATGTTATTCCATTATGTTTGTACTTCTTTAGTGTCAGAAATTTTCCCGATATCTTTCAGTAGTTCATTTGACTTTTTTAAATCTTTTGTTGATATCTTTATCTTTTAGTGCCTCAAAGTCAAAGTGCGTTTCTCCGTTTCTTTTCTTCCAATTTTTTAATTTAAGGGCGACTTTCATAATTACGATATTGTGGTCGGTGTTTATATCTGCTTCTGGGTAGCTTCTACAGTCTCTTACTCGATTCCTAAACCGTTGTCTAATAAGAATGTAATCGATTTTATACCTTTCTATATCTCCTGGCATCTTCCACGTATATCGTCTTCCAGCATAATGATTTTGAAATAACGTGTTTGTTATGATTAAATGTTCTTCTCGTGCCTAAACCAAATAAACCTACTTCCGCTCCTTTTCTACCCCTACCTATCACAGCATTGAAATTCCCCGTAATTTTTAAATTTTTATATCCATTTACGTATCTTAGTATGTCTTCGATATCTTTGTAGATGGCTTCTACCTTTTCGTCATTGTAGCTATACGTGGGAATGTACACTTGTATTATTACTGTATTTACCGGTTTAGGTTCTAATCTAACGATGAGTACTCTTTTGTTCTTTAGTATGTAATTTTCTACACAGTGTCCTTTTTTCGCATAACTATCCTCACACCCAAATTTGCTTCTTTTGTTCTCTCCAAAAATCTCCCGCCTCTTGCCACCGAACTTCGCCGATCCCTACTACGTCTAGTGCTAACATATCCATTTCAATTTTCAAGTTCTCTAGCTTATCTACTTACTTTATACTTCTAATCTTCTACGCTCTAACTCGCAAAATGTTCTCGACTCTTATTCTGAACTTTCCAATCGCATCCTCCTGCGTAGTCGCTTCCACGAAATCCGAATAGGGAACCGTTTTAACTTTGGAATCTTTTATCCCCAAGAATGCAATAATTTTTATTACAATTTAAGTACGCTGTGCACTTGGGATGTAATGGGGTGGTTTCCCGTTGCCGTCCACATCGCAGTAGTGTACCTTAGAATGCCATACCGACCCCTATGGTTTCTTCCACTTCAAGGAGTTGCTGCCCTCTTTTGGGGACCTGCATTAGTCTGGTTCTTCACCAAAGACCCTACCAATTTGGTAAAACCTTTGATTCGGTTCTTTAGCTCATTGGAACACGCAAGCCGTTCCTTCCGTTCTAGTAATCTAAAACTTCGTCAAGGTGCAGGTCCATTTGGAGCGGAATGTCCACATTGTCGACGAAATAATCAGAATCATTTAAACTAACAGAGGAGGCTCTTATAGTTGTGTAAGTTCTTTTGCTATTTATATCTCGATCATGAAAATGAAAAAATTTAATATAGGAAAAAACTGAAAACTTTCGGAAAAATAAAGTAATTCTCGATTATTTAATAGAACAATCAAAGGAAAGTGAAGGTTCTCATATAGCGATAAATGTATTAGTATTTAAATTTTTGGCATTATTAGACTCGGGAGCAACCAATTCTACTTTAAGACACATTCCTTGTAAATATTGTCGAAAGTAGAACTTAAATTAGCACGTAAAGTCGAGGAACAATGTCAACCAGCAAATGTGCTAATTTAAGATGTTTTAAGAACTATTTCATTACCGATAAAATTAAAAGAAAAATTAGTAGTTCTAGAAGTTTTAGTTATACCTGATATTCAACCCTCAGTAGTATCATTGGTAGATTTCAGGAAAAATGAGTTCATTGTTTCTAACATATCTAAAAGAGAATTTGTTTTTTAAACTTAGATCGTATAAAACAAAAGGAACCCGCTTTCGAATCACCTTTAGGTTTAACACCTGAACAAAGATCAAAATTAGATGTGTTACAAACTATTTTCATAGCTTACCAGAGTTAGGACGAACAAATCTAGTTAGAACACACAATTAAAGTTAATAATGACCCAATCAAACAATTTTGTTCAGTATTACCCATTATGCAGAAATATATCGATCGAGAGTTAGATAAATTGTTGAAATTAGGTGTAGTTCAAAAAAGTACTTCTGCATGAAGTAATCTGATTCAGCTCGTCAAGCAGAAAGATAATAGTTGTATAATGCAGTAGATTTTTGTAAATTGAATAAAGAAATAAAAAAGGATGCATACCCCATTCCGTACGTATCTCCTATTTTAGATATGTTAGGTGATGCAAGATTTATTTCGACATTAGACAGTAAAGCCGCATATTCTCAAATTCCGCTTGATAAAGATTCATATTAGTATACTGTATTTACTGTACCAAATCGAGGACCTTTTGAATTTACACATTTACCTATGGGACTTTCAAATTCATCAAGTACCTGATCAAAACTCGTTACGTTCAAAACCCTGCAAATAATTGTTTTTGCATTCATCTTTAAAACATCCTAAAATTGCGTAACAAGTTCAGTTTCCTACCATTTGAAATTAGTGTTATTTAATAGAATTTCTCAAGTAATTATTCTATAAAATTTTGCCTTATAAAATCAAACAGCTACTTAGAAAACTTTATGTTACAAAGTAGTTGCAATATTTCCTACCACCTACAGTGACTACATTTTAATCAAAAACTGCACATAAATGCACAGCTTTCTTCTAAAAGATAAGGTCACTTACCACCTGCCTACATGTGCTTACAATGTGTTTGTTAGCTATAAGTATACTGGTATTCTGCAGCTGTTAAGATGTTACAAAGTAACAAGATCGCTTTCCTTGGTCTAAAAATCTTTTGATAATTGCCTTATCTGCTTGTTGGCAAACTGTTACAGTTTGTATTTCGGCAGCTTTTGTCTGAAAATCCTGTACGCTTGATTCTTCGGCGATATCTTTGAAAGCCAAATACCTACCCCCATACATGAATCTGTCTTTATAAAATAGAAACCACGCTTTGAAAGACAAGATTGAATACATCTTCTTACCGAAGAGACATGTTGTAAAGTCACGATACTAAAAAGCTTTCTGTGTTAGTATGAGGTGAGTTAGTGATTCCAGCAGCCAGCCCATGGAGAAATGCAGCCACATTTTCCCAGCCCTAAGATGAAGCCAGCACGAAGGTGATTGCTCAAGGTACAGTTTTCTGTTTTCGTAATTTTTCTATGCTGCTGTAAAGAATAGACTTTTCATTGCTGTTGTTACTTATGATTATGCAGTAAATTATCAACATCACGTTACAGAACTCACATATACAGTGCACGAGCGACTATGTAATCATTCTATAAATTAAAAATTAGTTAATCAAAGTTTATGTTAGAGACCGTTTTTAACTGTTTCTTTTGTCGTTTTAACGTAAACAACTTATAAATTTAAAAGCAGTTTAACACTCGATTAATTTAAGTTAGGGTGTATAAATTTAATGTTAAAATATTTCTTGAGGAGGTGCACTTCACAATGCAGCATGTATATATAACTTATGTATATTTTTTTTCTTAGAAGTACTGTATAGTTTATGTTTTATTTTCTTTTGTATATATCTTGGTATATATTTAAGGTTAAGCATTAAGCAAGTATCTAGATTATAAGATGTTTATATTTGCTTACCAATTTTATATTCTTAGGTTATGACGTTCTGTTAACCATCACGTAACAAACGATTACACAAATTATTTAATTTTGTTGTTTTGTAAATTGCCTTTCGAGATTGTATGTTGACAATATAGTTTTACAGAGGTTTCCAACGTGTTCTTTCTATTTCACCTACGCTCCTCTACGACGTTTTTGACCTAGCCCAAATTCTACCATTCTGTCTCCGTTTCGTGGCGGTATGCGACGTAAACGATTTCTTTAGTTTTACTGTTTTCTTTTGTGTTTGCGCGGAATATCGTAGCATAAATTTTTGGCAAACCCAACGTGAGGCTGGATTTCGAAACCTTCCTTTATCTACTTAAAATTCCCTATATTTTTGAAACTGTTCTTCTGTACCTAAAAATTCGTATCAACTTTTTGGAAACCACTGTTCGTACTTAACCTTTCGTCTAGAGTTTTTTGTACATACACCTAAATTACTAAGGGTTTATGTAATTGATATAACATAAAGTCAGACATATGCTGGTTATCTTTCAATAATTAATATATATGTCCTCAATACATATACGGGATAAAAGCAAGACAAATTGTAACTAAATATTTAAACACCTACCGCAATATTTTTCTATATTTCCTTCTACATTGATGATACGTTGACTGTCGAGATTCCCAGCCAAGTTTATAACAACACCTAACAATTGCAACTACAATTAATTACCGAATTTCTTTCATTGTTGAAATTTCAAACGGCACTAAAAACACCATCGCGGTTATCTGCACGACACTTACAACTAAAAATATACACAATAACTCATTCAGTTAAACGCGTCAAACTGTTACTCAATACTTAAAAGTGCCACCTCACGTAATCCGACACACAATGCTTTCTGAAGATGCAAAATAGTGCACTTTGAAAAAGGAAATTAAAAAAAAAGTCTACACTTCTAAAAACTACTTCGACTAATTAACTATTGTTTTTTAAGCGGGATTTATCCGTGGACTTTTCTGTAATTAAAAGTCTTGTACCCTGCACCTTTAACTAAAAATATACAAAGCTAAAACCCAACATCGTAATTAAATACTTTAAGGATACTATAATGATACTTTGTAATCACTAATTAACAAACAAGCGTTACACTTTTAAAAGGGTGAGTAATTAGCTTTTAGCTTATTCGATGCAATTAAATTTCCCACATTTCTTTTCCAGCTATAAGTACGCAAGTTAAGGTTCGGGTCTTGGGAGCTGCCTTTTTAAAAACCAGTTCCAAAACTTCTTAGAAAATTTATTTATTGAAACAGAAATTAAATGTTAAATTTTGACAAGTTAAAATTAAACATTACTTTAAATCGAAATTAATTAATAAATGTACTATTTTGAGTAGTAAGTAAACTGCAATGCAAAAGCGGATCACTTGACTGACTGCCGGGTCCTTGAGCTCCCGGGCTTTTTAAAATGTTCCTACCCCCTCACATGACGTATATTCGTCTATACTTTACCCTATTTTGCTTTGCGCTTTTTGATTAAAAATGCACAAACCTGAAACATTCGGTACACAGACTCGTTTTTATTATATGTATACCTTAGGTACGATGTGGTTAGATAATACAGAATACACTGCTGCAACATTTATTGCCGACACTTACAGCACTATTATTACCGAATTTCGATTTAGAGTGCTTAATATATTTTGTTAACAATTTACTAATATATAATACATATTAAATAGCATTAATATTTATTGCAGCTTTGTCAAAGGTTAGCGGTTCTGTAGCGCTACACTGATGTGATTTTGGATTCTCCGATGTATTATAGGTGTATTATAGGTGTATTATAGGTGTGTTATAGGTGTATTATAGGTGTATTATAAGTGTATTACATTAAAATATAGATGAAAACGAAAAGGTTATTTGTTATATTTATAGATCACTTACATCAAAGAAACAAAAATTTACAGTCACTGGAAAGAGTGTTTAGCTATTTTATCTAGTAATAAAGGTTTAAAAACATATACTAGAGGGACTCATTTTACCGTAATTGCCCAACATAATTCTTTAATTTGGATAAATACGTTACACAATCCTACAGGCACATTGTGCTGTTGAGCTATTAAACTTCGGCAACATAATTTTCACACTGTACATTGTAAAGGTAAAGATAATATAGTTGCCGATGCTTTAACTTGTGCTGTTCCAGCATTAGATACTATAAAAATTAGTAGAAAGTACAATTGTTCCTCAGACATATCCTTACAGGTGATTTTGTAATGCTCCACCCGAAGGTACTACATTGGCCAGAAAGCGAGTTTTATTTACCTGGAAAGTTTTGGAATTTTGCCGAATCCTTGCTGTTCCAAGCAAGGTAGGGATCTTTAACGTGCGTGACAACACTCACACACGAAACCTCCATTTTCCCTCTCATCCGAACGAGGGTGTATTTTTGTGAAAAATGCTTGCCTAACATTTTTCAAGCGGACCGTGTCGGGATTCGAACCCGCAACCTTGGGCGTAGTAGTCACACACATACCACTACGCCACGGAGCCGCCTTCTTCAGACATATCCTTTGAACACCCTGAGATGGATAAGGAAAATATTTTGGATCTGCAGAATTAACTAAAGAATTGGTAGGGATGGAGATGGGAAGGGGGAGGTAGAGTTGGTAGGTGGAGGTGGAAGATAGGACGCGCAGCGGTTTAAAAACAGCTTTCTGAGTTAATTGGGTCTTATCAGTTGCTTTGTCAGTTCTTCGAAGGAATTCAGCTTTTCTGTGCAAACATTGTATTGTTTTTATAGACAATATTAGAATTGATACGTGCCATGTCTAATATAAAAAAAACTCGTAAGGCCATCGGAAACAAAAGCTGTAGCCGGAATGATTAAATTTTAACCCATCAACTACATCAACCCCTCCTTCGGTGAGGTTATTAGAAGTTACTATTTTCTGGTTTTGCATTTCAACAGATCCAGGATCACTAATACCGCCAGAATAAAGTGTTGAAAATAACAAAGCGTCCGTCTTTGCTTTTGGTTTGAACGAAACCAAAACAGCATCTTTTCAAAATCCAAACATGTAACCAAGAGCTGGCCTCTACTACGACTTTATGAATATTGTGGGTATCTCCTTTGTGTTCTTCCTAAGAGTTTGTACCATCGTAGTTTCGATACCAAGCATATCTCCGACTACGCGAGTGGATGTAAATTAATGTTCCATTGCGACATAGCTGTCAGTGTTCAGAATAGGCGCTGCCACACGCTTACACAGCATATGGAAAATTATCTAACTTGTCTACCTCTCTGAGTCTTGTTTACCTGGATATATCTTTATATTGCTTACATAAAACATTCTTGAATCAACCATGGCGTATATTTGAATTCCATATTTTCCAGGCATATTAGCACATATTGCTGGAATTTACATCTGCCTCTGAAATCCTCCAATATTTCGTCCAAAGTGCAATACTCTCCAATTTGATGATTATCTTGGCATTTTTTTACAAAATCTCCAAAGAGTTGTCAAATATAACCGTGCTAAAAAGTAAAATTTTGCTCTTAAGATGGTTAGTCGAAAGGAGTCAAGAGCCGTTTCTTCGGTTACCCAAAACCTTTTGTACTTAAATACTAGTACTTTTTTACGCCTGCTAGATACAAAAGCCAAGTGAATGCATATTTTTCTGTGGGGTTTGTTGATCACCAATCCTGTTCTCGTTCGTAATTTTTCCGCAACTTGTTGAAATAAATATCTGTATAGGGAATAATATATTCTATCACGACTCCCGATATTTCATTCGAGTCTTTGTATGTTTTGCAATATTTTTTACACCGTGCAACGTCGTTTTCTTTGGTTGCAAATTATTTATATTAAACAAGTATTTCTAATCATTCTGCAACTTTAATAATGTTAGAACCGAACAAATTAATTTAATCAAACATATTTTAGCCAATAATAAATTAGCCGTATAATTTAGATAATAAATAATAATAGGAATCTCGTGGTATGTATTGTCGTCTTAGTTAAAGTTTATTGATAAGCGTTAACATTGAACTGGAGAACCCGTTTGTTATTCTTGATAATTCTTAACTTCTTATTTCATATATACAATTTCCTTTCCTTTTTGGTATCAACTATTGGCAATGTAAAGTCGTTGCTGCTTTTTGTTACGCGTTTGCGGATTTAGCACGTCGACTCTTATCTTAAATTACTATTGGGGTAGTGTGGTATGTTGGTGAGATTTGTTGATTCCCATTAGTAAAGATTTCGCGCTGTGCGGATTTATAACCTTGCCAATACTACAGGTAAGTCATGCTTGTTTGCACTTTGCCCGTCCATAATTTCTATATTATTTTAGTGCTCAATTTTGATTGTCTACTTGTTGCGATTAGTAGATTAATTTCTCTGTATGTCAACCCGTAGGAATCGTATTTCGCTACCTGCGGTACGTTTTATGGTCTAGCTTTCCACTCAATTAATATGTAATTTATTACAAGGTTTTTGTTTTCTTATCTGCTTGTTTATGTTTACGATTGGCAATGATGTTACTGGTATGCTAAGCTAAATCCCGTTTTACTCTACCATTTCAAAAAAAACGTTTTCTAAGTTTATCTAGTCTGGAATCCGATTCAAAATATATGTGAATATTAAGAGTTTTATCTATGTATTTTTGTTTGGGTTTATAACTAATTGTAATTAATTAAGTGGTCACTGGTTATATTTTAGAGTACATTAATACTGCTTAAAATTGTTATCGCCGTATTTAACTTAAATAATGTTATTAGTATTATTAACCTCCTATTTATAACAGGTTTGTTAACGTCCGCCGATCGCGTCATTGAGTTTCGATTTATTATCACTCGATAAAAATTGCCTATGCGCCGAGGTGGATCCACGTCGCGTGTTATGTACCACATTATTCCTTTCATTGAATTGTTTTGCGTATCTCGCTTTGGTGAGTTTTTAAATTAATTATTTGACGCCTTCGCGCTCGCGTATCCTTATTAAATTTTAATCCATAATTATTTGTATGAGGTCTTGGTGTGTTTGTCTTTAATCTTGGTGTTTTTTGTGTTATTCATTGTGTAGTTTCGCACTAAGCTCTCGCTACAAACCTAAACGTTTATATTCATTCTTATTGTATTGCTCGTTTTTTTTGTTCAGGTTAATCTACAATAAATGCCATGTTATAATTCTTGTTCTATTAGAAGTTACAGTTCTTGCATTTTGCGCTGGAAAACTATAGGAGTCCGTTAGGTCCCCAGACTTATCAGTGTCTTTATTTTATTGTTCTCCTGGACCTTGGCGCCCTTTTTGTGCTCTGGGTTTTCTTTCTCCTTTGCAGAGCCTTTGTTCTTCCCAACGTTGTACGAATCCCGACCCTATATTATCTAAGCCGTGGCTTATTTATTTGCCATCAGTTTTCCCCAAAGGAGACGATTAGTTTGGTTTCGATTAGATTTCTAATTTGAACTGTGACAACCGGGAAGAATAAATAACAATATTTTTACGAGAAGTTCTTACATTGGGCCGTGATGGAGGATAAGCCAGCCACTGACTGATTTTGTCTCCACAAAATAATGCTTACTAGAAAAATTGGAATATTTTTCTGCTTCAGCGTCTTCCAAATTTCCTTCTTGGTATTGCTCTGGATAGTAGTGCGCGTATTGCTCTCGCTTGGGCCATCATTTCACCATCCAAATGATTATTGTTGCTTAAAACTCCTTGTTCTGTAGGTTCTGTAGCTAGAGCTCAAGCACACTTGTTAATAATTTTTGCTTATAAATTGCTTCATATGTCTTTCAACCCAATTCGGCAAGTTTATTGTCTCTACTAGTGTCCATGTCTCACAACCTAAGGCGGTAAAACATAAAACTGGGATCACCGTGTAGTAGTATATGTATAAAAGCAACCTTCTTATTTATGACAATTTTCAGAAAGTATCCAAAACTTAAGTACGAAAGCACTCGCGTGATTAGTAAAATGCACACACCTGCAGCGGTCAGTCAACAAACGCCACATGGCAAGCAATCTAGTGAACTGATTGATAAACGCATGTGTATATCTTTAAGGGGACGCTTAGAAAGTCAGGTAGAGAAGAAGAGAGCCGCGTTTACCGTGTAACCTCTAAATGCCGGCGATTTTTCTTAAGCTGTGAGCAAAATGCTCATAGAGCGAGTAAAGCAGGGTTAAATGAAGCAAGACAACATTATTGTAAGTCGTGTTTTCAAGTTCCAAACATCGATGAGTCGTAACCAAGTTTATTTGACGCCGACAGCTATAGCTCTATTAAAGATTCATATTCAAGTTTCTGTGAAATGTATTTGTATACGTCACGTCTCTAATAACGTTTCAATGTAATTGCTACTGCTTTTGTCTTGACACTTAGTAATGAATATTAAATAACGAACAAAATTGAAACTTAAAACACCATTTTTCACTACCATAATAAACGTGTTGGCCATAAATTTACCCTACATTTTACAATTCAACTACAGATGCCGCTGCAAAATGATTCGGAAAGCTGTATGTTCGTTTGCTTAAAATAGTAACACCAAATCGTTTTTTCTACTGTTAACACTTATTTCTATGCTGCAATACTCTTTAATAACGTAACACCTCACTATTAAATGTTCTAATTAAAAAGTTTTATTTCAAAGATTGTTTTGAATAATAGAGCAAAAGTGACTACCATTTTTAGGAGGCTACTTGAATTAAGTCAGAGCTACCGGTACATAATTAATATATGCCTAGAGCGGCACCTACTGCAAAAGTGTTTCTTGGAGTACTTAATCATTTCGTCGTATTCTGTGCGCTTCTGAGGGTGAAATTGTAATTAGCGCGCCTTAAAACATTTTCCATAGAAACGAAAACCGGTAAAAGTAAAATTTAGCTCTAGGCATGTTACAGCAGAACAGGGTATACGGTGTAACTTGAAACCTAGAGAACGACTCATTTCCTAATTCAACAGTAAATGTACGTTTTATGACTCATTCGCAACATAAAATAAGAACACGTAAATATAGCCTCAAGAGACATTTACCTTGTATCCTGAAGCTACTAGCTTCTAGAAAATTCGTAATACAGCAGATAAAAATAAGTTGTTGAAATGGTTACAGATAACGAAGGACGGTAGCGTGCTACGCTTGCAAAGAGACTAATTAAGAAATGCAAATGGGTGTCATTTCAATTTTTCAGGGCATTTGCGAAGTGGATTGAGCAGAGCATGCTGAAGTAGCAGGGATTTTCCATACTGTGAAATAATTTTGAAATGAGTAAAAGACAGACGGAGGTTCGATAGAACTCATTTATTCCAATACAGAATTTTAAGCTCAGAGACTTAACGTGATGCGATAGATTATCTGTTGTGGATGATAATTAAAGCAATGTCTCGCAATTGGTAAAGCGAAGAACAAATTAGTAAAAAAGTTTTTCAAAAATCTAAGGGGAGACATTAGGTTCGCTTAAACGCAGTCAGGTTAGGATTAATGAGCTTTTCGATAATTATGAAATTGGTGCCTGGAATGTAATTGAAAATTCGTAATATGCCAATACCAGTAACTTCAGGATCTAATTAGAAAATATTGTTTTTTATGCTCAAACAAATAAAATTAATTTACTTACCAATATCTATATTAAACCTTGAAGATGTATAATCAATATACAACGTTCTATAGAAATACCAGCAGTTGAAAGATATTCAGACTTAATCGCCATAATGATTTATTGTACTTTAGCAAAGAGGGTCCTGGCGATGGAAGTAACCAGTTTTAGATAGTTCTAGTAAGTTCGTTCGTTTGTTAATCTTTACGGGATATTAACTATACCTTGACCATTAACACATCCTTGCTGTACAATCTAGGTAAACAATAAAAAATAGCAAAATTAGGGTTTCTGTAAGTTTGTACCTCAGATTCGATTCATTTTTCACTTCTTTGACGCCTCTGTCTGTAGATTCTAGTTGGATATGGAAGGCTTGTTTTTGCTTTTGCTGACCGCCGGGTGAGAGAGGGAAATGGGTGTCTTATTATCAAGGATCTCGTGAAAAAATTCATTTAATGGTAGAAGAGAGTTAGTGACGGGGAAAGTAAGGTTGGGAAGTGAAGAATATGAGTTGAGATTTACTGTGATCTTGAATTCGTTGTCAAAATGGATTAATCTATGACAGTCGTAAAATAAATCTTCATAGGTTCCTAAGGCATTAGTATGTTTGCAAGGGCAGAACGTAGAGGAAATGCGATTGAAAGTTTAGAGTTTTTAAAACAAGTTGTCATGTCCGGTTAGGAATTGAAATGTTATCTTATTTGAGTGTTTGACATAGGTGGGGATATTAGTGATGGCTGGAAAAACGTGGTTGGTGCGTCTACCGGTGTCAGAGTGGGATTATAGTAAAACAAATAATGGTGTTGTTACGTTGACCGGTAGTGTAAAAGAGGAGTAACTAACACTATTCCAACTTTTCACAAAAGTCAAACATAAGATGAAATTTGTATCTGCAGGTGGTAACTGACTTTTGGTAGCTTTCGGGATAAGGCTATCAGGGAATTCGTCTAATAAATAACAGATAGGTCAAGGTGCTTCTACACATATAAAACAAACAACTATCAAATACTGCCAAATAAAGGTGTAGAAACTTCAACGAACAGATTACATTTTAAAACCACGAAGGGTTGGCCCTAAATTATTACAAACCCTATCATCATCATTATTAGGTCTTTAGTACTGGAACTGGTTAGACACGTACCCTCGTTGTTTCCTGGTCTGAACTAACGTACGCAATTCCCTGAATTTTGCAGTTTGCATCTATCACTATCTGCGCAAGAAAATCTTATCTCGATCTACCTCTACCGCTCATTTCCTATCTCTGCTTGTAATATATCCCGTACTATTCCTAAAAAATGTTTTAGAACGTATCCTGCCCTTCCATTTCTCCTATTTTTTTTTGTTTCCACAGATATCTTTATTTCTCTACTATTTCTATAACCTATTTGTTATTAACTTCGTCTGTCCATGCTATCATCCTCGTACATCTTAAGCACAACGTTCCAGAAAGCTCCTATCTTTGTCTGCCTTTTTTTCGTACTGCCCCTATTTTATAGACGTACTGTGCCGTGCTCCACACATATGCTTTGAACAATTTTATTCCTGTTTCTATGTTGGTTGTCCTTGAACATAACCGCTGTTCTTTCTGGTTAGATGCAGTTCGGTCACCTACAATTATTTTACAATTATATACCGTTTTTCCCCGATATTCAGTGGTATGTGAAAGGGGTAGGCGGTTCCGTGGCGTAGTGGTATGTGTGTGACTACTACGTCCAAGATCCCGGGTTTGAACCCCGAACCGGTCCGCTTGGAAAACGTTAGGCGAGTTTTTTTCACAAAAATACAGTCCCGCCCAGATGAGAGGTGTAATGGAGGTCCCGTGTATGTGTGCTGTCACGCACGTTAAAGATCCCTACCTTGCTTGAAACAGCAAGGTTCGGCAAAAATCCAAATTTTCCAGGTAAAAAAACTTGCTTCCTTGCCAATGTAATACCTTCGGGTGAAGCATTGAAAAATTACAAGTAAGGTATGTGAAGGGAAAGGCGGCTCCGTGGCGTAGTTGGTATGCGTATGACTACTACGCCCAAGGTCCGGGGTTCGAATTCCGACACGGTCCGCTTGAAAAGGGTTAGGCAAGCATTTTTTACAAAAAAACACTCACGTTCGAATGAGAGGCAAAATGGAGGTGCCGGTGTGAATGTTGTCACGCACGTTAAAGATCTCCACCTAGCTTGAAACAGCAAGAGTTTGGCAGAAATTCAAACTTTTCAGGTAAAAAAATCCGCTTCCTGGCCAATGTAGTACCATAGGGTGGAGCATTAGAAAATCACATGAAAGGTATGTGAAGGGGTTCAAATCCTAACACGGTCCCCTTGAAAACTATTAGGCGAGCATTTTTCACAAAAATATGGTAAAATGGAGGTCTCGTGTGTAAGTGTTGTCACGCACGTTAAAGATCCCTACCTTGCTTGGAACAGCGAGGGTTTGGCAAAATTCAAATTTTTTCAAGTAAAAAAAACTAGCTAATTGGCCAATGTAGTACCTTCGGGTAGAGCAATGGAAATTCACAAGTAGCTATGTGTTCCGTTTATATTGTGAATAATTTACAGCTAAATTTGTTTTCCGTTGAGTTTGTTGATTATTTACGTCCGCATCGGTATATTTAAATTTGTTAGAGTAAATTTCCATGTTTTACTTTAAGCACGCGCCAACAAGTGCCGCGAGTAATAAACTTTGTTATTCCGTATTGCAAGAACATTGTAGTAATTGGGAAAACACACGAAGCAAGTAGAGTATCGATTTGTCGTTCTAGCAGACCGCATCACTGCTTACATGTTCTACGTAGAACCCTTAATTAGAAGAACCGCTTTTCTTCAGAACAACCGCTATCGACATAAATATGATTCGCTACAACCGCCGAAGAAAGGGTAGTTTTTTGTTTCCCGTATGACGGACAGATTCTACCGTTCTGTTTACATCGTTTTTTCGTTGGCACGGCTGCGTAAACAACAGGCGAGTGCTTTGAAGTAAATGCTTGATTTGGTTAAAACCAGTAATTATATGTTATTTGTTAATTATCACTTATTTTTGTATACATGTCTACTTTTCTTTACCACAAAGATATTCGAAATTTACACCGCAATTTTACATTGGTTAACTTTTCGCCGGATTTGAATAAACAACAAATTTCAATCGATATTTAAATTAATCATACTGCTTATCAAAGCATTGACAGTTTTAATTAGCATCATTTGTATCGTTGAGTTGTTTACGAGCCTTTCTTGTTATCTGCTTTGCTATTAGAACTTCTTGTAATAGGCTTACGTATTTGTTATCGCCGCAATCCTATTTTAAATCATCCAGATTTCGCTTTATTTTATTAGCCTTTGTATTTATTTAATTTTTAATCATGGCAGGAAAGTTGAAACGTAACGGTTTTCTACGGAATATTGCAATTATTTCGCTAAAGGAAATGTTTGAAATCGCATAAAAATGTACGGTTGAAGCAACCTTTTTTGATTTATTTCGGGTAAAGTTCAATTCTCTCGAAACCGTTCGAGAAAATGTCTTTACACACCATAATTGGATAGTAGGTGCAATTTCTTCCGCCTGTGACGCTGATGAATATTTTGAAATGGAAGACGCTACCCGTAAACGCTTCGATGACCATTACTTTCAAATAAAAGCACTCTATTTTAAGCTGTTTACCAGCCAATCGTCGCCTCGGGCTAACGTGTCCCCGTCGCTAGATACTCTATAAAGTCGAAAGTATCACTTCCTCCGCTGACGCTGCCTACGTTTGGTGGGGAAGCTTGTTTGTTTGAAAGTTTTATTGACCGCTTTGATAGTTTAGTTCATCTTAATAACGATTTGTCGGACGTGGATAAACTTTCGTATCTTCAATCAGCATTAAAAACTTCCGCACTCTTAACCATTAAAAGCTTTGACTTTACGGAAGAATTACCGTTTTGCATACACAAAACTTCGCGAAAAATATCGTAATATTTGATACATTTCCTCAGCTCTATGGAACAATATAGATGAATTCCCCAAATTGAATTCCGATAACCCGGCCAGTTTGCAAAAATTAGTTGGTGCTTTTGTCGATAATTTACAAACGCTTTAAAAATTTGATTTGTCCATAGAGCAATAGGATTTTATTCTTGTACAAATGATCTTAAATTGCCTGGATGTACACACTGTTCGTAGTTTTAAATGCATCAAGATCCGACTGCTATCCCATTTTATAAAAAGTTAATTGCTTATCTGGAAAATACGTGTAAATCCTTATCGAATTTGTTGGAAAACCATAAAACTGATTTTAACAAAGTTATTTATTCCAGCAACCCGTCTAAGCCTCAATCCGCCGTTTCCATGTTAGTACTAGTGCTAATAAATGCCCGCTTTGCAAACAAGGTCACAATCTTTATCGCTGTAATGATTTCGTTAGATTTTCGTCGCAAAATCGCTACAACTTTGCAAAAAAGCAACACCTTTGTATTAATTGCCTTAGCAATTCTCACATTTTAAATAAATGCAAGTCTACTTTTTCCTGCCGCCAATGCAATCAATGTCATCATTCGTTATTGCATTTCGATCGCGTTTCGTCTAAACCCACTTTCGCTACTAGTAACCAGGCTCGCTTGAGCCCGGACACCGCCGCCTCTAAGGTATCACCACGCACTACTCCCGCTATTCAAGACCGCTACAATCCTTCCGCTTCTTGTGCCTCTGAGGAATCATCGACTTTTTAGCTGTAGTGGTCCGTTAACTTTGAATGCCGTTTTATTTCATTCTTTAGCTAAACCTTCGGTTGTTCTACCTTCCACCGTTCAAGAGGAAATTGCTGATTGCTCTGGTTCTTTCCAAAAATTTCGCGGTTTACTCGATTCGGGCCGCATGACTTTTTTTATTTCGCAAAGTAGTGAGAAACGTTTAGGTTTTTGTACTACTCCACATTCCCTTACACTTAGTGGTTTAGGCTCCATGCACTCTGCTTCTCAGCATGGCACTGTCGCACTGTCGCACTGTCGCCGTTTCGCTCAAACCAATTGGTGTTTCTTCACCGATTATTAATTTTCAGGCTGTAGTACTTCCCAAAATTTGTGAAAATTTACCTACTTCTAATATTTCTTTAGAACATTTCAATCATCTGGCTAACCTCAATCTAGCTGATCCGCTCTTTGCTCAATCTAAACCCATTGATTTCCTAATTGGCGCTGATATTTTCCCCTAAGTGTTATTAGGCGGTCGCATTCAAGGTGATAGCGATCAACCTGTTGCCATTAATACCATTTTTGGATATGTTTTAATGGGAAACATACCTTCCTCGCCCGCTTTTGAAGTAACTAGCTTGTTTTGTATGACAGATTCTACTTCCCCATTTTAAGATATTGTCGCTAAATTCTGAGAAGTCGAAGCTGTCCCCGCCGCTCACCCTTTCACGCCTGAAGAAACTCTTGTTGAAAAACATTTTGTCGATACGTTTCGCGGCAATGAACAAGATCGACATGTCGTCTCACTGCCGTTTAGAGATCAGAAACCATTATTTCTAGGTAGTCTTGATCTTGCCTTACAACGATTTGTTTCTTTAGAAAATCGTCTACTTAAGCAACATCGTGTTTACGAACAGTACGTTTCGTACATGCGTGAATATCTGGATTCTCAACATATGCAATCTGTTGTTATTGGGTCTCATTCGGACTTTTCTTATTACATTTTGCATCATTGCGTTGTAAAACCCGAAACCGTAAGTACGAAATTGCGAGTTGTTTTCAACGCTCCGGCTAAAATTCTCTCTTAATCGTCCTTAAACGATCACTTGTTTGTTGGGCCGAAGTTGCAACCCGATATCACCGCAATTTTGTTACAATTTCGCTTACATCCTTATGTTGTCACTGCCGAAATTCGTTAGATTTACAGACAAATTCTTGTAAATACCGCTCAGTGTGACTATCAACGAATTGTTTGGCGCTTCTCCCCTGAGGAACCCATTCAGGATTTTAAATTAAATACCGTTACGTATGGAATCAATTGTGCTCTCTTTCTTGCCATACGAACGCTTTAGCAGTTGGTCGTAGACTAAGGGAATTCTTATCCGTTAGCCGCTTTTGCACTTCGCCACCATACTTAAATTAATGACATCGCTACTGGTGGAGATTCTATTGAATTAACTCACGCTCTACGTAATCAACTAATTGCTCTTTTAAAACTTGGCGGTTTCGAACTTCATAAATAGTCAGGTAACCATCCCGAATTGTTAAAAGATCTTTCCGCTACGCAGCAATTCGCGCAACCCCGCTCCTTTGAGGATCCTGATACTCAACCTCTAAAAGTTCTAAGTATTTAATGGAACCCCACCTCAGATAATTTTTGTTTTCTAGTTTAGCCACTAAGTACCTGCTGTACCAAGCGCAACTTACTTTCTAACTTAGCCCGTATTTTCGATCCCATAGAACTTTTATCCCTTCTTACTTTTCTGGTAAAACACTTAATTCAACGTTTATGGTCGTTAAAATTAGAATGGGATGCTCCCCCTTCCCCCGACCTTCTCCGTTTGTGGGAAAGATACTTGCATGAATTACCGCTTCTTTCGGATTTTGCTTTACCCCGCTTGCTAATCCCGACACAGCTTACTACGTGCGAAGTTCACTTTTAGCAGACCGCATCACTGCTTACATGTTTTACGTAGAACCCTTAATTAGAAGAACAATTTTTCTTTAGAACAACCGCTATCGACACAAATGTGCTTCGCTATACCCGCCAAAGCAAGGGTAGTTTTTTGTTTCCCGTATGCCGGTCAGATTCTACCGTTTTGTTTACACCGTTTTTCCGTTGGCACGGCTGCGTAAACAACAGGTGAGTGCTTCGAAGTAAATGTCTGATTTGGTTAAAACCAGTAATTATATGTTATTTGTTAATTATCACTTATTTTTCTATACATGTCCACTTTTCTTTACCACAGAGCTATTGAAAATTTATATCGCAATTTTACACTATGTAAAGGTATGTATTCAGCCTGCGGCTACCAAATTCCCCTAGCACTGAGCATTTGTCGAATTAAGAGTTTTCTAATATATCCTATCACACAATCAACATTAGCTAAAAATAGTTTACAACCAACACTTGAAGTTGTTTATAATAATCATCAGATTTAATTGCACTTATTTTTTCGTCAATAGGTTTTTCGTCTTGAAACTGGTTGGACGCATACCTCCACTTATTTATGTTCTGAGCTAGCCTACACAGTTCCCTAAAATTTCCACAACAGTCTATATACAGCTCGGTTCTTTTTCTATTGTTTTCTAATTATATGCCCTATTTGAACGAGATTCAGCAGTATGTGGAGGGGGCTACTATGCCCAAAGTCCCGGGTTCAAATCCCGACACGGTCCGCATAAAAAATGTTAGGCGAGAATCTGTCACTAAAATACGCCCTCGTTCGGATGAGAGGTACAATAAGGGTCGTGTTTGAATATTGACACGCACGTTAAAGATCCTTGCTTGCAACAGCAAAGGTTCGGCAAAATTCAATATTTCCAGGTAAAAATCACTTTCTGGCCTATGTAGTTTCTTTGGGTAGAGCATTGGAAAATGAAATGTAGGGTGGGAATGGGGGTATGCGGAGGGGGTTAAGCAGCTTGTGGCTGCCAAGGATCTCCGACACTTAGACATTTGCCGAATTAATAGTTTTTTAGTAAATCCTTTCACACAATTAGCATTTGTTGAGAATATTGCAAAACCAATACCTGCAGTTGTTTATAATAATCATCATTGTTGGGTACAGTTATTTGTTTCATCACTAGTTTTTCTATCTTGGGACTTGTTCGATGCGTACCTCCACTGATTTTTAATCTGAGCTAGCCCACATATTTCCCCGAAATCCCCACCTTCTACATCTTTCACTATCTGTGTGCAGTTGTCTAACCTAGGTCTACCTCTACTTCTCTTTTTTCCTACCTCTGCTTCTAATATATTACGCACTATTCCCTCATGTCTTTGTATGTGGCCTATGATCCTATCTCTCCTATTTGTTACCCTTTTCCACATATTTCTTTTTTCCCTACCACTTCTAGTACCTCCTTGTTCTTAACTTTGTCGGTCCATGATATCTTCGCCATTCGTCTGTAGCACCGCATTTCAAAGGCTTATACCTTTTCTTGTCCGCTTCTCCTACTGTCCAGGATTCACAACCGTACAGTGCTGTGCTCTACAAATATATTTTAAGCAATATTTTCCTTGTTTTTATGTTTGTTGTCTTTGAACACAGTAGTTACTTTTTCTTGTTAAATGTAGCACGACCTTGTGCTAATCTCGGTTTTATATCTTTTGTGGTTTTCCCATTTTGCCTTATTTGGTTTCCTAGGTAGCAGAAATCCTCAGCCTCTTGTAAGTTCTTGTTACCTATTTGTATTGGTGTTTTTTATTTATTTTCCCCTCCTGTGTATACTAGAGCTTTAGTTTTACTTTTGTTAATTTTCATACCTTATCTCTCTGCTAAAACTGTTTCCATTTCATGTATAGCAGCTTCTAACTCTTTTTTGCTAGATGCTAATATCGCTTTATTATCTGCAAATCTAAGCATATCAATCTTTTGTCTCTGCATAGTAATTCCAAATGTCCTCCTGCCGCTGTATAAGCAATAATAGAACGTCTCTATTTACTTGTAAGCTGTATGTATGAGACGGGTGGGATACCTTAAGATTTCAAACATAGCATCATAGTAACTATACCAAAAAAGAAGCGCGAATAGATTTGAATGTTTTTCAATATTAAGTTTGACAGCACGTGTCAAAAGTATTAACTAGAATTGTACAAAGATGAATAGAAAAATGAGCTGAAGAAATACTAAAAGATCAATTTGGGTATAGGCAAAACAGGGGAACACGGGAGGCTATTTTAGCTCTGAGGGTGATAATGGAGAAAACAATAGAAAAAGGGTAAAGCGTGTATACAGGGTTTGTAGATCTGGAGAAAGCATTCGACAACGTAAAATGGAAAAAAAAACGTTCGAAATACTCCAAAATATTGGAATGAACTTTAAGGATAGACAGAAATTACATAGCTTATACAAAGAGCAAGCTGCAGTAATAGAATTAGAGCAGGAACGTAGAGAAGTAAACATTAGGAAAGGGGTGAGACAGGGATGTGCCCTATCTCCATTAATTTTTAACTTGTGTATTGAAGAGGCAACGAATACTGTTAAATGCAGGGAGACATTTGGAATTACTATGCAAGGACAAAAAATTGATATGCTTAGATTTGCAGATGATATAGTGGTATTAAGGTATAAAAATTAGCAAAAATAAAACTAAAGTAGTAGTATGCAAAGGGAAAATAAATCAAAAACAAGAATACAAATAGGTAACAAAAACTTATAAAAGGTTAAGGATTTCTGCTGCCTAAGACACCAAATAACGCAAGATGGGATTGGTTATTAAAATCTCACATTAGTATCATAAAACTGTGGTTAATTTGGTGATAGGCCTCCATTGGTACGCATCTACATTACAGAAGGTTAGGAACTTGTAACCTTGTGCTAGTATAAGGATTTTTCGTAAGTTGCTTTAGTGATCGTTTCATTTTAGTTAGTTCGTTAAGTACTTTAGATTAAAGTTACACCTTAATTGAGCTGTTCAAAGTTATGTAAGCGTGTCGATTTTAGCGACACCCCATAATTATGTACAATTATGAATTTAAATTCTTTTCGTTTGTTGTGTGCCACAACGTGCTCATTTTAAAAAATCTATTCTGAACATTATTTTTTCTTGTTATTAGGTTAACGTATTTTATTAAATTTTTTCGCCTTTATAGCAGTGTATTGAAACCAGTGCTTGTTTGACTCATACTATAGGGTGTGGAAATCTTTGGAATTCGCATATCGCCCCAATTTCCTGGAAGCTGCGCATAATAGTTTTGTCGTAGCTAAATTACCGCTCAACCCACTGATTCCCTTGCTCCAGTGCAGGATAGTAAAGCCCGATTCTTAGTGTGTCATGCCGACTCAGCTACCTGCAGCACTTACTACGTCACCAAACTGAGGAACACCTTAGTAACTGCAGTAGCTTTTTTCTTTCCGTGAAAACAATATTTATGAAAACTTAGACATATCAAATGTAATAAATAGACGATTTTGCATCTAAGAGATCTTGAAGGGCTATACGTTAGTTATTCTTTTAAAATTGTATATATACATCTATATATATTATATATATATATATATATATATATAAATATATATATATATATATATATATACCGGGTGTCCCAACGCATACGAAATGCTCGATTACTGCTTAATGGTAACCTTTAGCGAACAAAGTTTTAAATAAATCTTATGTATACTCAAAATGGCTACAACGTAAAATTAATTAGTATTATACAGGGTCTTCAATAAAAAAGTTCTTTACCAAAGCTATGTTTTTTTAAATGAAACATCCAGTATTTTATTACAAATTCTGATTGCTCGTATCAAACTAGAATAACTTTTATTAGAATTACCTATACCTAAATCTCATAGTTCTTGAGATATTCAACTTTTTCAAAATCGCATGATTCATTAAAAATTTTTGTAACACCATCATTTAGATGATGATGAACATTTAACTTTTGTAGGAGAATAGTATAAACTTGTAGCTAATGGAAACATTACACTAGTTATCAAAATAATATACAGGGTGCCCATTGCATCGTTATCCGTTTATTGAACAATTAACGCAAGTAAGTCGCTTATTTCAAATGGAACACCCTGTATATTTTCAAGTAGTGAAATGCAGAATTAAATTCTCCATTAAACAATATTAGGTTACACTATATTCATATTCAACTGTTTCCGAGTTATTAGCGAATAATTAAAAATGTTGGTACATAATTCTAAAGTTGGCTAATTTACTTTGATCACAGGCGGCGCGGAGCCTACCAAATAATATTAACTATTTGACTTCGTTGCAACAGCAACCATGTTTAACTTTTGTTTTTGTTGTTTATTAGTTATGTGTCTGTGTTGTTGTGAGGTGAACATTTGAAAAATCAAAACCTATAGTCTTAACGAAAGGATTGATATGATATTGGTAGTTGGCAAAGCTGAAGAAAATTGTTTATTATCTTCAAGAATTTATGTTCAGAAATTTCCTAATCGAATGCATCGTAATAGAGATGCATTTAAAAGATTATTGCAACGCAATAGAAGTACTGGTAGTGTTGAATATTAAAAAACTCAACAAGTAAAGCATGTTACTAATAGTGAAGGAGATCAATTATTGGTATTGAAATTTGTAGTAGAAAATCTTAAGACTAGTTTGCGTAAAACCAGTCAAACAATCGGATTGAGTAAAACTAGTGTTTCAAGAATACTAAAAGCCAACAAATTTCTTCCATATAAAATTCAGCTTCACCAAGAGCTTAAGGATGGAGATTTTCAAAGCAGAATTGATTTTGGATTATGGGAAACGGATCAAATCGGAGATGATAATTTTTTGAATTTTGTTTTGTTCAGTGATGAAGCAACATTCCATAACAATAGTTTTGTTGAGTTTTTCATATTCAACATTACTAGTACTTCTACAGCGTTGCAATAATCTTTCAAACGCAGTTCTATTACAATGCATTCAATTAGGAAATTTCTGAACATAAACTCTTGAAGCTAATAGACAATTTTCTTCAGCTTCGCCAACTACCAATATCATATCAATCCTTTCGTTAAGACTATAGGTTTTCATTTTACAAATATTCACCTCACAACAACACAGACACAAAACTAATAAACAACAAAAACAATAATTAAACATGGTTGCTGTTGCAACGAAGTCAAATAGTTAATATTATTTGATAGGCTCCGCGCTGCCTGTGATCAAAGTAAATTAGCCAACTTTAAAATTATGTACCAACATTTTTAATTATTCGCTAATAACTCGGAAACAGTTGAATATGAATATAGGGTAACCTAATATTGTTTAATGGAGAATTTCATTCTGCATTTTACTACTTGAAAATATACAGAGTGTTCCATTTGAAATAAGCGACTTACTTGCGTTAATTGTTCAATAAACGGAAAACGATGCAATGGGCACCCTGTATATTATTTTGATAACTAGTGTAATGTTTCCATTAGCTACAAGTTTATACTATTCTCCTACAGAAGTTAAATGTTCATCATCATCTAAATCATGGTGTTACAAAAATTTTTAATGAATCATGCGATTTTGAAAAAAGTTGAATATCTCAAGAACTATGAGATTTAGGTATAGGTAATTCTGTTAAAAGTTACCCTAGTTTGATACTAGCAATCAGAATTTGTAATAAAATACTGGGTGTTCAATTTAAAAAACATTACTTTGGTAAAAAACTTTTTTATTGAACACCTTGTATAATACTAATTAATTTTACGTTGTAGCCATTTTGAGTATACATAAGATTTATTTGAAACTTTTTTCGCTAAACGTTACCATTAAGCAGTAATCGAGCGTTTCGTATGCGTTGGGACACCCGGTATATACATATATATATATATATATATATATATATATATATATAATAGAAAAGTAGGTTTAATGAGTCTATAATTAAACAAAGTAAAAGGAATTATTGGCAAGTGACTCAAATTCAGCCACGAGGGCATCCTTTTCCTTTATATATATATATATATATATATATATATATATATATATATATATATAGTAACGTAAGCATAAATTAGCTAACTGTAATATATCCGTTTGATTTTTGTGGTTTTAGTGTGAATTAGTTAAGAAATTCTTTTTTAATCAACGGATAACTTTGTATTTACTGCATATGAAAATGTATTGAATCATTACATTTTTAAGATGGGTTTTATTCGCCAATTAGATGATATTCAAATACATATAATTGAGTTTTATTTACAATCTCTCAATTCATTGCGTTTACATGGATAATTTCTGCTCTATCAAATTCAAATTCATAGAACTTGTTCTTGCCAATATATGATATAAAAAATATCTTGTTATACTAAAAACTTGCTTTAGAGCCAACGGCAATTTTGTTTTTGTACAAGGTGTCAAAGGCCGAACAGAATGATGCACAGACAAAAGTTACCAGCCTCAGCAAACTACAGAATATTACTACACCATTTTATAAGGTTTTGTAAATTGTATAAATCAATGTAGGGCTGTAGTTAGATATAATTATGAAATCTGTTATAAAAAAAAGTTAAGAAGTTTTTGTGCATTTGTCTACAACCTTTTCAGTACAGACATAAATGTGTATTTATAAAAAAAAGGTTTCAATATAAAAGTAATTGACATTTCATATATTCATAAAGTTCTATTCCGAGTAAACATAAGCTGACTACCGAGCTATTGAATTCACTGGAATTGTCCCTGATCCCATACAACAAGGACTTAAAGCTACATTTAGCTTTCTGAAAACCGTATTACAACAAATGTCGGAAGTTACCTCGTGTGATGAATAATCAATTACGTGTTTTACAAGCAGGATCGTCAAGTACGGGCAGTTTGTAATGTTTGCAAATGTATTTTCACAGTTTTCTTTACTATAAAGGTGTAAGAGAAGTATTTTATGAAAGCTTAACATTTACAGAAATTAAAAAATGCAAAATATTTCAAGTGCTGACACTTGAGGTTTAGCATTAATACTATTCAATGTTCAACTAATAAAATTACTTAAATATAGTATTAATTAACTATTATCTTTTGAAATATTAATATTCATGATGCTTCTAGGTAGTAATGGCTCAGTTGAAGACAATTCAACGACCGTTAGTATTTATGAGGAATCCATCAGAGCAAAAAGTAATTTTTAAATCCTCCAAAAGGCAAGGATTTAAATAACAAGTATAAAACAATGGTGCTAAATAATGAATATTCATAATACCAGCAGTTTGAGTGCATTCAGAGAGAGCAACTTGTAAAACAAGATAAAGTTTGATTTCTTATAAACTAGTCGTACAAACCTTTTATTTGAGCTCCAACGCATTGAAAAATACATTGCAACAGGTCAACCAGGTAACTACAAAGAATTTGAAGATATTGATGAAGCTTTATATTAACATCTTCGTTATCCCGTATCGTGTATGTTTTCCATAAAATCGCCATATAATTTACCTCCTTTCAATAAGACATACTGGTTTTATATTTATATGCGCACACACACAACACATATGCACACACGCACACATGCACACGCACACACGCACACACGCACACACGCACACACGCACACACGCACACACGCACACATGCACACATGCACAGACGCGGCACACACATACGCATACACGCACACACGCACTCACGCACAAACGCACACACGTACACACACGCACATTTACATACGCGCACACACGCACATGCCCACACGCGCACGTACGAACCCACGTAGCCACGCACGCACGAATGGTATTTCGCTCGTTTGCACGCATCCACACGCGCACTTGCACACAAACGCATGCATGCACGCACGTACGTGTGCACCCACACACGCACACACACACACACAAACTCTTACTGATTATTAAGGATGAGTCAATTGCAAGCAAAAAAGAGCGCTTAAAGATATGTGCAAGCGTCATACAGTGTAATTAAGAAATTTTTAGCGCCGAAGGCGTAATTCTTTTATTACCTCCCGAATCCATTAGAAGTTATCAACAATCAGTTCACCAAACTGGATCTGCAGAAAGTGTCAACAGCACTTACTAAATAGTAACTGTTACTATTAATAAATATACCTACATAGTAAGTTTTATAACGGATGTTTTAAGAATATTAATCCCAAACAAAGCATCAAAAGTCAGTAGAAGCCTATACAACTCAACGGCCTTTTAAAGAAAGTTAAAACTTTACTTCAAGAAATCAACATTCAACTGCCAGGTTTCCAACATTACACATGGATACAAATCCCTTCTACTACTACCTACTATGACGGAAGAGCTGAAAAAACATAACCACATAAAACTACTCTGCTATGAGATCATTTGTAAATCGTACTTAGAAATGCATATACCACGTAATGACTGTATACGCCCTAACTATAAAATTAAAATAGCAGTATATTAGAACCCCGTCCAGAAGATCTCGTTCTAATTTAGCTACAGGAGCACTTAACTGCGTCACTTGCATGAGGGACTACCCCAAAACCTGTATCAAACTTTTCTTATTTTTGTTACGATTAGGGCCTTTTTTGGGTACCTTGTCGCTCTGGGTAAAATATTTTTGCCGCTCTATTTCTATGTTCATTTTACATTTACGTTTCCTGAATATAAACATGAGATCCTATTAAAAATCAATTCGATACCTTTACAAATAAATTATCTATAAATTTTGGAATTTAAGGAGAAGAAGAAAAATAGTAACAATATATTAAATTGCACCTATAAGAAACTACACTGCCTCTCTTCATTTTTTGAGTATAAAGAATTGGTAAGCAATACTGTCTGTATCTAGTTTCTTTAAATGGTCGTTTTCAATACTTAATATAGCCAAACTATTTAATGTAATTGAGTTAGACTGCTTCTTAAATTGTTTCTTAAACATTTCCGAACTGAAAGACTTTCTTCACCTCTTGCATTTGAGATAGGTATTTTAAGATATATTTTTAAAACTGTAAAAATATTTGGAATTGTTAATATTAAGAACTTTTCCATAATAACCTCTTTATAAAGCACCATCGCTGTCAATTCAATTTGTCTTTCCAAAGTAAATAATCTAAAAACTTCTTTAAAATAAATACGTTCTCGATAAAGATTTGTATTGAGATCACTAGAGTACATTTTCACCAACACTACGGCGGCATTTTTTATAAGACCTGTTTCCATTTTCAAAACAAAACCATGACAGTTGCTGTTGTATGCTGAATGATGTCTACTAAGTTCGAATATTATCTGATCTAGAATAGGATTTAAATATTCATATTCCATTTTTTGCGTCATTTTGAATTCAGTCTTATTGTCCACTTCGCCAAATAGCAGTTTACCTTTTTTGTGCATTTTGTTTATATTCAAAGTATTCCATGATTCATTTGTTAGTTTACGAACTTTATGAAAGAATTCGTCAAACATTTTGTTTCTCGTGGTTTTGGAATAAGTTGATAAGGAAATATATAATTCAACAGCTATAACTTTATTCATTTTTGCATCATTTCGATGAACTTCGGTTCAGGTTGGTTTAAATACTCTTGTTCTTCTTTAAATTATTTCGCAATTGTTAAGGATTCAACAAAATTTACCTCCGGGTAAACTTTTAATGAGCCCGTTAAGCACGAGTTTATCTTTTGTCAGCGACTAGTACTTGAACTGAAGAAGTTAGACATTTTTTCTAGAAACATGAACTAATCTACAGTGGGAGTACACTATGGACCTAAAGTAGGTCAATAGGTCAAACTGGTCCCAAAGTCATTGCGACTATGAACCCAACGTAGGTCAGTAGGTTAAATCAAAGGTCAGTAGGTCAAACTGGTCCCAACTTCAATGCAACTATGAACCCAAAGTAGGTCAGTAGGTCAAACTGGTTCCAAAATGAATATGACTATGAACCCAATGTAGGTCAATTGACTAAAACAGCCTGACTATGGACCCAAAGTAGGTCATCCAACTGAGAGTGTGATACTTTGGTCACAAAATCTATGCGACTATGAACTCAATGTAGGTCAATGGTCGACTAATAACTGCGTTAATTTAGACCCAAAGTAGATAAGTCGGTTTGAAACTGCTGCTGGTGCAAATACAGTTGCATAATTTCGGCAGCAGCTCAGTTAGCAGTATATAGGCAAGGTTACATGCATAATTTTAATAGCCGCTTAGTTAGCAGTATACAGGCAACGTTGCATAAAAAAAGGAAAAGTGCTTCGCCAAGAGTATTCATTTCTAGGTGAGAGGGGAAAAGTGATGTGTAAGGGGTATTCATTTCTAATATACAAGAAAGATAGTTTGTGAAGGTACATATCGATTTCATTTACAAGAGCATCCTACGTCATTCTACATATTGATTTCAATTGCAAGTGCATAGAATAAACATAAACATAATGTATATTATAGATGTACAAGGATTTAAATATAAAAAAGGTGAATTCGTCTGCAAAGAAATCGCAATTTTGGATTTGGACAAAGATGGTTTTTGGCATGCAGTCTTTAAAATGTCGATAGAATCTATTTACTTGTGTCCAGATTATATACGTCAAAATGATTGGGTGACAAGAAGTATTCATGGTTTTTTATGGGATGACTGTTCAACGAATGGACTGCTAGCATCACATTTGCCAATGTATTTAACACAAATTATTAGACCAGAAGAAAAAATTTTCGTAAAAGGATTAGAGAAGAAACAATGGTTGGAGATGTTTATTTGGCAAAACTCAATTATTGATATGCTTGGTATAAACTGTCCTAAGCTATCCAACTTGAAAAGTAGCAATTTTTTGTCATATACCTTACACTGTTGTAAACATAGTAATATAATCTACAATGTGCAAAACAAAATGTATCATTATTAAAATAATGGTACAATAAAACACATTATGCAAGTTACTATTTGCTTTATTTGGTAATTTACATAAGATATCAAACTAACAACAACAACATAGTACTTAGCTATTATTATTTTTATCGATCCAACTGTTGAGCAGTAGAAAAACCTAACCATTTAACAAAAACTTGATTTCCTCTTTTTTTAATGCTTTTTCAACCAAATAAATTCCTGAATGTTTAACTTTTTGTAGCTTCATGTCATAAAAAGCGTCTTTAATTTCTTCACCATTTTCGTCTTTTAACAAATATGTCGTTGGATTTGTGAATTGTACTTTGTCAACCCTAAAGATTTCGTTTGACCAGTTGGCTGTATATCCTTTCTTAAAGGCTTCTCTGTGCTTACTTATTCTAACGTACTCGCCAACTACACACTTAGATCACTAGTTAGCAATTTTTATGTGTGTAAATGTTGATTTGAGTATACTTTTTTCCATTATGTTTAGTAACTTTAGTCGGTTTGATTCCTGTGGCACTGTGAACTGTATTATTATAACGCCATATAATATTGTCTAAATTTCGAAGCCAATTGTAGGAACCGTGTAAGTTAAAGGATCGCCAAAGTATGCCTTTTTAAGTTCTAATCACACGTTCAACCATGCTTGCGTTTTTTGTGCTAAATACGCTGTAATGGTAAATCCCATATGCCTTCATTAAAGCGTAAAAATTTTTATTATAAAACTCTTTTCCAAAGTCAGATTGCAAATTTTTCGGAATCTTCTATAATTTACTCAAAATTGCTTTCATACCTGCAGTCATACTAAGGGCCGACTTATTTTTAAGGGGTGAAACCCAAACACATTTTGAGAAACAATTGACTACTATTAAAATGTATTTGTATCCCCCGTTTTCTGGCGAGTATGGTATCATTTCTACTAAATCTGTTTGAAAAAGGTCGTTTAGTCCCCTTACTATAACTCTGCGTCTTTTAAAATTGATTCTTACTGGTTTGTGAATTTCATTTACTGTACTCGTCGTCATTATCACATTAATTAAAATTTTATTTCTTTTAAGTATTAGATTATAATTTTAAATGGAATCTATACCAAAAAATCTAACTATAACGTGCTATTTTGTCCGTTGATTTGTCACAAAAAGTTATTGCGTCCATTCGTTACAACATCAAAAGTTGTACCTCAGGTAGTGCATACACTTTTTTATTTATATTAATTTGAACATCTTGTGGATATCCTTTAACATATTCAATTATCGCTTCTTCATAAAGAAATTCATATGTTTAATTTAAATTGAAAATGAGAAACACTCTGCTTCCTTCAACGAAAGTACTTGAATAAAATGTCATTACTATTTCATAATAAACGGTATGTAACATGTAGTTTAAGAATCCTTCAAATAGTTTGTACATTTCGCTTTTGCGTAGTTCAGCATAGTCGGTTTCGCGGCGACGACTGAGGTGCTTAAAATATTCACCTATAACATCTTGCTTATCACAAGCTACATCATCAAAAATAAATATAGAATTAGGTTTGACTTCTGATGGCGACACAATAACAACAGAGTTTGTAAATGTGTAAAAGTTAAATCTTTTAAAGGCTGCAACAATCTTTCCAGATATTGATACTTTGGCTCTTGGCTGATACAGCGATTTTGAATACATGTAAATGCTTTCAAATTTTAAGCCGTTGGGGTGCTCTATGAAACTAATTATAACATTTGTTTTGCTGCAATTCGATGGTCCAACAGTCAAACACCGAAAAGACGCAAGTAAAAGAATGCCATGTCGTTCGCTTGGTTTTTGAATACCAGCGTCGTTGTTACTGATAGTTAAAGATGTGGATTGCTTAACAATACGCATGCTTGCGTTCAACTAAGAAGTTTTGAAAACATTGTATATATATATTATATATATATATGTATATATATATATATATATATATATATATATATGTCACGCGCATAGTTCCGGGACAGTTTTTTAAAATTTCAGATGAAGGTTATTTCGGAGAAATATGACAAGAGATTACTAATGGAATATAAAATTTTTCAAAATTCGGAATATTTGATGTACCATTGCGTTTTATGTATACAACGTATAGTTCCAGGACATTTGCAATAAAATGTTGTATTACGATCCGGGACCGATTTTATACCATTGGATGTAGGTTATTTCGGACATTTCTAACAATAGCTTTCCAATGGCACTTAAAATTTTTCAAAATTCGGAATATTTGATGTATCATTGCATTTTATGTATAAAACGTATAGTTCCAGGACATTTGCAATAAAATGTTGTATTACGATCCGGTACCGATTTTATACCATTGGATGTAGGTTATTTCGGACATTTCTAACAAGAGCTTCTCAATGGTACTTAAAATTTTTCAAAACTCGGTGTATTTGATGTACTATTGCTTTTTATGTATACAACGTATAGTTCCAGGACATTTGCAATAAAATGTTGTATTACGATCCGGGACCGATTTTTTACCATTGGATGTAGGTTATTTCGGACATTTCTAACAATAGCTTCCCAATGGTACTTAAAATTTTTCAAAATTCGGAATATTTGATGTACCATTGCAATTTATGTATACAACGTATAGTTCCAGGACATTTGCAATAAAATGTTGTATTACGATCCGGTACCGATTTTATACCATTGGATGTAGGTTATTTCGGACATTTCTAACAAGAGCTTCTCAATGGTACTTAAAATTTTTCAAAACTCGGAATATTTGATGTACTATTGCTTTTTATGTATACAACGTATAGTTCCAGGACATTTGCAATAAAATGTTGTATTACGCAGCGGGGCCGATTTTATACCATTGGATGTAGGTTATTTCGGACATTTCAAACAATAGCTTCCCAATGGTACTTAAAATTTTTCAAAATTCGGAATATTTGATGTACCATTGCATTTTATGTATACAACGTATAGTTCCAGGGCATTTGCAATAAAATGTTGTATTACGCTGCGGGACCGATTTTATATCATTGGATGTAGGTTGTGTCGGACATGTTCAACAATAGCATCCCAATGGTACATAAAAGTTATATCAAAACTCGGAGTCCTTGATGCACTATTGCGTTTAATATATACAACGTATAACCCCAGAATATTTTCAATAAAATGTTGTATTACATTCCAGGACCGATTTTAAACCCATTTCGGACATTTTTAACAATAGCCTCCCAATGGTACATAAAGTTTATCAAAACTTGGAATATTTGTTGTACTATTTCGTTCTATATATACAACGTATAGTTCCAGCACATTTGCAATAAAATGTTGTATTACGTTCCGGGACCGATTTTATACCAATGAATGTATGTTGTGTCGCAAATTTTTAACAATAGCCCCCGAATGGTACATAAAGGTTATATCAAAACTCGGAACTCTTGATGCACTACTGCGTTTTATATATACAACGTATAGCCCCAGGATATTTGCAATAAAATGTTGTATTACGTTCCAAGACCGATTTTAAACCAATTTCGAACATTTTTAAAAATAGCCCCCCAATGGTACATAAAGTTTATCAAAATTCGGAATATTTGATGTACTATTTCGTTTTATGTACACAACGAAAGGTTCCAGAAGATTTGCTATAAAAAGTTGTATTACATTCCGGGACCGATTTTATACCTTTGGATGTAGGTTATTTCGGACATTTCTAACAATAGCTTCCCAATGGTACTTAAAATTTTTCAAAATTCGGAATATTTGATGTACTATTGCGTTTTATGTATACAACGTATAGTTCCAGGACATTTGCAATAGAATGTTGTATTACGTTCCGGGACCGATTTTATACCATTGAATATAGGTTGTGTCGGACATTTTTAACAATAGCCTCCCAATGGTACATAAAGGTTATATCAAAACTAGGAATCCTTGATGCACTATTGCATTTTATATATACAACGTATAGCCTCAGGATATTTGCAATAAAATGTTGTATTACGTTCCAAGACCGATTTTAAACCAATTTCGAACATTTTTAAAAATAGCCCCCCCAATGGAACATAAAGTTTATCAAAATTCGGAATATTTGATGTACTATTTCGTTTTATGTACACAACTAAAGGTTCCAGAAGAATTGCTATAAAAGATTGTATTACGTTCCGGGACCGATTTTATACCTTTGGATGTAGGTTATTTCGGACATTTCTAACAATAGCTTCCCAATGGTACATAAAATTTGTCAAAATTCAGAATATTTGATGTACTATTGCGTTTTATGTATACAACGTATAGTTCCAGGACATTTGCAATAGAATGTTGTATTACTTTCGGGGACCGATTTTATACCATTGAATGTAGGTTGTGTCGGACATTTTTAACAATAGCCTCCTAATGGTACATAAAGGTTATATCAAAACTAGGAATCCTCGATGCACTATTGCATTTTATATATACAACGTATAGCCCCAGGATATTTGCAATAAAATGTTGTGCTACGCTCCAAGACCGATTTTAAACCAATTTCGGACATTTTTTAAAATAGCCTCCCAATGGTACATAAAGTTTATCAAAACTCGGAATATTTGATGTACTATTTCGTTTTAAGTACAGAACGAAAAGTTCCAGGAGATTTGCTATAAAATGTTGAATTACGTTCCGGGACCGATTTTATACCTTTGGTTGTAGGTTGTGTCGGACATTTTTAACAATAGCTTCCCAATGGTACATACAATTTATCAAAACTCGCAATATTTGATGTACTGTTGCGTTTTATCTATACAACGTATAGTTCCAGGACATTTGAAATAAAATGTTGTATTACGTTCCGGGACCGATTTTGTACCATTGGATGTGGGTTATTTCGGACATTTCTAACAATAGCTTCCCAATGGTACATAAACTTTATCAAAACTCGGAATATTTGATGTACTATTGCGTTTTAGGTACACAACGTATAGTTCCAGGACATTTGCAATAAAATGTTGTATTACGTTCCGGGACAGGTTTTAAACCAATTTCGGACATTTGTAACAATAGCCTCCCAATGGTACATAAAATTTATCAAAATTTGGAATCCTTGACGTACTATAGCGTTTTTTGTATACAACGTATAGTTATAGGAGATCTGTAACAAATTGTTGTATTACGTTCCGGGACCGATTTTATATCTTTGGGTGTAGGTTATGCCGGTCATTCTAACAATAGCTTCCCAATGGTACATAAAATTTATCAAAATTCGGAATATTTGATGTACTATTGCGTTTTATGTATACAACGTATAGTTCCAGGATATTTTCAATAAAATGTTGTATTACGTTCCGGGACCGATTTTATACCATTGAATGTAGGTTGTGTCGAACATTTTTAACAATAGCCTTCCTATGGTACATAAAGGTTATATAAAAACTCGGAATTCTTGATGCACTACTGCGTTTTATATATACAACGTATAGCCCCAGAATATTTGCAATAAAATGTTGTATTACGTTCTAAGACTGATTTTGAACCAATTTCGGACATTTTTAAAAATAGCCTCCCAGTGGTACATAAAGTTTATCAAAACTCGGAATATTTAATGTACTATCTCGTTTTATGTACAGAACGAAAAGTTCCTAGAGATATTCTATAAAATGTTGTATTACGTTCCGGGACCGATTTTATACCTTTGGATGTAGGTTGTGTCGGACATTTTAAACAATAGCTTTCCAATGGTACATACAATTTATCAAAACTCGGAATATTTGATGTACTATTGCGTTTTATGTATACAACGTATAGTTCCAGGACATTTGCAATAAAATGCTGTATTACGTTCCGGGACAGATTTTAAACCAATTTCGGACATTTGTAACAATAGCCTCCCAATGGTACATAAAATTTATCAAAATTTGGAATCCTTGACGTACTATTGCGTTTTTTGTATACAACGTATAGTTATAGGAGATCTGTAACAAAATGTTGTATTACGTTCCGGGACCGATTTTATACCTTGGGGTGTAGGTTATGCCGGACATTTTAACAATAGCTTTCCAATGGTACATAAAATTTATCAAAATTCGGAATATTTGATGTACTATTGCGTTTTATGTATACAACGTATAGTTCCAGGATATTATCAATAGAATGTTGTATTACGTTCCGGGGCCGATTTTATACCATTGAATGTAGGTTGTGTCGGACATTTTTAACAATAGCCTCCCAATGGTACATAAAGGTTATATCAAAACTCGGAATCCTTGATGCACTATTGCATTTTATATATACAACGTATAGCCCCAGGATATTTGCAATAAAATGTTGTATTACGTTCCAAGACCGATTTTAAACCAATTTCGGACATTTTTTAAAATAGCCTCCCAATGGTACATAAAGTTTATCAAAACTCGGAATATTTGATGTACTATTTCGTTTTAAGTACAGAACGAAAAGTTCCAGGAGATTTGCTATAAAATGTTGAATTACGTTCCGGGACCAATTTTATACCTTTGGATGTAGGTTGTGTCGGACATTTTTAACAATAGCTTCCCAATGGTACGTAAAATTGATCAAAACTCGGAATATTTGATGTACTATTTCGTTTTATGTACAGAACGAAAATTTCCTGGAGGTTTGCTATAAAATGTTGTATTACGTTCCGGGATCGATTTTATACCTTTGGTTGTAGGTTGTGTCGGACATTTTTAACAATAGCTTCCCAATGGTACATACAATTTATCAAAACTCGCAATATTTGATGTACTGTTGCGTTTTATCTATACAACGTACAGTTCCAGGACATTTGAAATAAAATGTTGTATTACGTTCCGGGACCGATTTTGTACCATTGGATGTGGGTTATTTCGGACATTTCTAACAATAGCTTCCCAATGGTACATAAACTTTATCAAAACTCGGAATATTTGATGTACTATTGCGTTTTAGGTACACAACGTATAGTTCCAGGACATTTGCAATAAAATGTTGTATTACGTTCCGGGACAGGTTTTAAACCAATTTCGGACATTTGTAACAATAGCCTCCCAATGGTACATAAAATTTATCAAAATTTGGAATCCTTGACGTACTATAGCGTTTTTTGTATACAACGTATAGTTATAGGAGATCTGTAACAAATTGTTGTATTACGTTCCGGCACCGATTTTATATCTTTCGGTGTAGGTTATGCCGGACATTCTAACAATAGCTTCCCAATGGTACATAAAATTTATCAAAATTCGGAATATTTGATGTACTATTGCGTTTTATGTATACAACGTATAGTTCCAGGATATTTTCAATAGAATGTTGTATTACGTTCCGGTACCGATTTTATACCATTGAATGTAGGTTGTGTCGGACATTTTAAACAATAGCCTCCCAATGGTACATAATGTTATATCAAAACTCGGAATCCTTGATGCACTATTGCATTTTATATATACAACGTATAGCCCCAGGATATTTGCAATAAAATGTTGTATTACGTTCCAAGACCGATTTTAAACCAATTTCGGACATTTTTTAAAATAGCCCCCCAATGGTACATAAAGTTTATCAAAATTCGGAATATTTGATGTACTATTTTGTTTTATGTACACAACGAAAGGTTCCAGAAGATTTGCTATAAAAGATTGTATTACGTTCCGGGACCGATTTTATACCTTTGGATGTAGGTTATTTCGGACATTTCTAACAATAGCTTCCCAATGGTACATAAAATTTGTCAAAATTCGGAATATTTGATGTACTATTGCGTTTTATGTATATAACGTATAGTTCCAGCACATTTGCAATAAAATGTTGTATTACGTTCCGGGACCGATTTTATACCAATGAATGTATGTTGTGTCGCAAATTTTTAACAATAGCCCCCCAATGGTACATAAAGGTTATATCAAAACTCGGAACTCTTGATGTACTACTGCGTTTTATATATACAACGTACAGCCCCAGGATATTTGCAATAAAATGTTGTATTACGTTCCAAGACCGATTTTAAACCAATTTCGAACATTTTTAAAAATAGCCCCCCCAATGGTACATAAAGTTTATCAAAATTCGGAATATTTGATGTACTATTTTGTTTTATGTACACAACGAAAGGTTCCAGAAGATTTGCTATAAAAGATTGTATTACGTTCCGGGACCGATTTTGTACCTTTGGATGTAGGTTATTTCGGACATTTCTAACAATAGCTTCCCAATGGTACATAAAATTTATCAAAATTCAGAATATTTGATGTTCTATTGCGTTTTATGTATACAACGTGTAGTTCCAGGACATTTGCAATAGAATGTTGTATTACGTTCCGGGACCGATTTTATACCATTGAATGTAGGTTGTGTCGGACATTTTTAACAATAGCTTCCCAATGGTACGTAAAATTGATCAAAACTCGGAATATTTGATGTACTATTTCGTTTTATGTACAGAACGAAAATTTCCTGGAGGTTTGCTATAAAATGTTGTATTACGTTCCGGGATCGATTTTATACCTTTGGTTGTAGGTTGTGTCGGACATTTTTAACAATAGCTTCCCAATGGTACATACAATTTATCAAAACTCGCAATATTTGATGTACTGTTGCGTTTTATCTATACAACGTACAGTTCCAGGACATTTGAAATAAAATGTTGTATTACGTTCCGGGACCGATTTTGTACCATTGGATGTGGGTTATTTCGGACATTTCTAACAATAGCTTCACAATGGTACATAAACTTTATCAAAACTCGGAATATTTGATGTACTATTGCGTTTTAGGTACACAACGTATAGTTCCAGGACATTTGCAATAAAATGTTGTATTACGTTCCGGGACAGGTTTTAAACCAATTTCGGACATTTGTAACAATAGCCTCCCAATGGTACATAAAATTTATCAAAATTTGGAATCCTTGACGTACTATAGCGTTTTTTGTATACAACGTATAGTTATAGGAGATCTGTAACAAATTGTTGTATTACGTTCCGGCACCGATTTTATATCTTTCGGTGTAGGTTATGCCGGACATTCTAACAATAGCTTCCCAATGGTACATAAAATTTATCAAAATTCGGAATATTTGATGTACTATTGCGTTTTATGTATACAACGTATAGTTCCAGGATATTTTCAATAGAATGTTGTATTACGTTCCGGTACCGATTTTATACCATTGAATGTAGGTTGTGTCGGACATTTTAAACAATAGCCTCCCAATGGTACATAATGTTATATCAAAACTCGGAATCCTTGATGCACTATTGCATTTTATATATACAACGTATAGCCCCAGGATATTTGCAATAAAATGTTGTATTACGTTCCAAGACCGATTTTAAACCAATTTCGGACATTTTTTAAAATAGCCCCCCAATGGTACATAAAGTTTATCAAAATTCGGAATATTTGATGTACTATTTTGTTTTATGTACACAACGAAAGGTTCCAGAAGATTTGCTATAAAAGATTGTATTACGTTCCGGGACCGATTTTGTACCTTTGGATGTAGGTTATTTCGGACATTTCTAACAATAGCTTCCCAATGGTACATAAAATTTATCAAAATTCAGAATATTTGATGTTCTATTGCGTTTTATGTATACAACGTGTAGTTCCAGGACATTTGCAATAGAATGTTGTATTACGTTCCGGGACCGATTTTATACCATTGAATGTAGGTTGTGTCGGACATTTTTAACAATAGCCTCCCAATGGTACATAAAGGTTATATCAAAACTAGGAATCCTTGATGCACTATTGCATTTTATATATACAACGTATAGCCTCAGGATATTTGCAATAAAATGTTGTATTACGCTCCAAGACCGATTTTAAACCAATTTCGGAAATTTTTAAAAATAGCATCCCAATGGTACATAAAGTTTATCAAAACTCGGAATATTTGATGTACTATTGCGTTTTATGTATACAACGTATAGTTCCAGGACATTTGCAATAGAATGTTGTATTACGTACCGGGACCGATTTTATACCATTGAATGTAGGTTGTGTCGGACATTTTTAACAATAGCCTCCCAATGGTACATAAAGGTTATATAAAAACTCGGAACTCTTGATGCACTACTGCGTTTTATATATACAACGTATAGCCCCAGATTATTTGCAATAAAATGTTGTATTACGTTCTAAGACCGATTTTAAACCAATTTCGGACATTTTTAAAAATAGCCTCCCAGTGGTACATAAAGTTTATCAAAACTCGGAATATTTAATGTACTATCTCGTGTTATGTACAGAACGAAAAGTTCCTGGAGATATTCTATAAAATGTTGTATTACGTTCCGGGACCGATTTTATACCTTTGGATGTAGGTTGTGTCGGACATTTTAAACAATAGCTTTCCAATGGTACATACAATTTATCAAAACTCGGAATATTTGATGTACTATTGCGTTTTATGTATACAACGTATAGTTCCAGGACATTTGCAATAAAATGCTGTATTACGTTCCGGGACAGATTTTAAACCAATTTCGGACATTTGTAACAATAGCCTCCCAATGGTACATAAAATTTATCAAAATTTGGAATTCTTGACGTACTATTGCGTTTTTTGTATACAACGTATAGTTATAGGAGATCTGTAACAAAATGTTGTATTACGTTCCGGGACCGATTTTATACCTTGGGGTGTAGGTTATGCCGGACATTTTAACAATAGCTTCCCAATGGTACATAAAATTTATCAAAATTCGGAATATTTGATGTACTATTGCGTTTTATGTATACAACGTATAGTTCCAGGACATTTGCAATAGAATGTTGTATTACGTTCGGGGACCGATTTTATACCATTGAATGTAGGTTGTGTCGGACATTTTTAACAATAGCCTCCTAATGGTACATAAAGGTTATATCAAAACTAGGAATCCTCGATGCACTATTGCATTTTATATATACAACGTATAGCCCCAGGATATTTGCAATAAAATGTTGTATTACGTTCCAAGACCGATTTTAAACCAATTTCGGACATTTTTTAAAATAGCCTCCCAATGGTACATAAAGTTTATCAAAACTAGGAATATTTGATGTACTATTTCGTTTTAAGTACAGAACGAAAAGTTCCAGGAGATTTGCTATAAAATGTTGAATTACGTTCCGAGACCGATTTTATACCTTTGGATGTAGGTTGTGTCGGACATTTTTAACAATAGCTTCCCAATGGTACATACAATTTATCAAAACTCGCAATATTTGATGTACTGTTGCGTTTTATCTATACAACGTATAGTTCCAGGACATTTTAAATAAAATGTTGTATTACGTTCCGGGACCGATTTTGTACCATTGGATGTGGGTTATTTCGGACATTTCTAACAATAGCTTCCCAATGGTACATAAATTTTATCAAAACTCGGAATATTTGATGTACTATTGCGTTTTAGGTACACAACGTATAGTTCCAGGACATTTGCAATAAAATGTTGTATTACGTTCCGGGACAGGTTTTAAACCAATTTCGGACATTTGTAACAATAGCCTCCCAATGGTACATAAAATTTATCAATATTTGGAATCCTTGACGTACTACTGCGTTTTTTGTATACAACGTATAGTTATAGGAGATCTGTAACAAATTGTTGTTTTACGTTCCGGGACCGATTTTATATCTTTGGGTGTAGGTTATGCCGGACATTCTAACAATAGCCTCCCAATTGTACATAAAATTTATCAAAATTCGGAATATTTGATGTACTATTGCGTTTTATGTATACAACGTATAGTTCCAGGATATTTGCAATAGAATGTTGTATTACGTTCCCGAACCAATTTTATACCATTGAATGTAGGTTGTGTCGGATATTTTTAACATTAGCCTCCCAATGGTACATAAAATTTATAAAAAAACTCGGAATCCTTGATGCACTATTGCATTTTATATATACAACGTATAGCCCCAGGATATTTGCAATAAAATGTTGTATTACGTTCCGGGACCGATTTTATACCTTTGAATGTAGGTTGTGTCGGACATTTTTAACAATAGCTTCCCAATGGTACATAAAATTTATCAAAACTCGGAATATTTGATGTACTATTGCGTTTTATGTATACAACGTATAGTTCCAGGACATTTAAAATAAAATGTTGTATTACGTTCCGGGACAGATTTTAAACCAATTTCGGACATTTGTAATAATAGCCTCCCAATGGTACATAAAATTTATCAAAATTTGGAATCCTTGACGTACCTTTGCGTTTTTTGTATACAACGTATAGTTATAGGAGATCTGTAACAAATTGTTGTATTACGTTCCGGGACCGATTTTATATCTTTGGGTATAGGTTATGCCGGACATTCTAACAATAGCTTCCCAATGGTACATAAAATTTATCAAAATTCGGAATATTTGATGTACTATTGCGTTTTATGTATACAACGTATAGTTCCAGGATATTTGCAATAGAATGTTGTATTACGTTCCGGGACCGATTTTATACCATTGAATGTAGGTTGTGTCGGATATTTTTAACAATAGCCTCCCAATGGTGCATAAAATTTATATCAAAACTCGGAATCCTTGATGCACTATTGCATTTTATATATACAACGTATAGCCCCAGGATATTTGCAATAAAATGTTGTATTACGTTTCAAGACCGATTTTATACCAGTTTCGGACATTTTTAAAAATAGCCTCCCAATGGTACATAAAGTTTATCAAAACCCGGAATATTTGATGTACTATTCCGTTTTATGTACAGAACGAAAAGTTCCAGGAGATTTGCTATAAAATGTTGTATTACGTTCCGGGACCGATTTTATACCTTTGGATGTAGGTTGTGTCGGACATTTTTAACAATAGCTTCCCAATGGTACATAAAATTTATCAAAACTTGGAATATTTGATGTACTATTGCGTTTTATGTATACAACGTATAGTTCCAGGACATTTAAAATAAAATGTTGTATTACGTTCCGGGACAGATTTTAAACCAATTTCGGACATTTGTAACAATAGCCTCCCAATGGTACATAAAATTTATCAAAATTTGGAATCCTTGACGTACTATTGCGTTTTTTGTATACAACGTATAGTTATAGTAGATCTGTAACAAATTGTTGTATTACGTTCCGGGACCGATTTTATATCTTTGGGTGTAGGTTATGCCGGACATTTTAACAATAGCTTCCCAATGGTACATAAAATTTATCAAAATTCGGAATATTTGATGTACTATTGCGTTTTATGTATACAACGTATAGTTCCAGGATATTTGCAATAGGATGTTGTATTACGTTCCGGGACCGATTTTACACCATTGAATGTAGGTTGTGTCGGACATTTTTAACAATAGCCTCCTAATGGTACATAAAGTTTATCAAAACTCGGAATATTTGATGTACTATTTCGTTTTATGTACAGAACGAAAAGTTCCAGGAGATTTGCTATAAAATGTTGTATTACGTTCCGGGACCGATTTTATATCTTTGGGTGTAGGTTATGCTGGACATTTTAACAATAGCTTACCAATGGTACATAAAATTTATCAAAATTCGGAATATTTGATGTACTATTGCGTTTTATGTATACAACGTATAGTTCCAGGACATTTGCAATAGAATGTTGTATTACGTTCTGGTAACGATTTTATATCTTTGGATGTAGGTTGTGCTGGACACTTTTAACAATAGCTTCCCAGTGATATATTAAGTTTATCAAAATTCGGAATCCTTGATGTACTATTTCGTTTTATGTATATAGAGTATGGTTCCCGGATATTTGCCATAAATTGTTTTATTACGTTGCGGAACCGTTTTTATACTTGTAGATGCAACAGGATTTGATAATCAAAATACTAAATACTTAAATAAAAGTTATATAAAAATCTATTTTATCTAGCTATTGTGATTGTTCCTCTTTAGGTGTCATTACTTCTTTAATATTAAGTTAATTGGAAACTGTTAATTTGATTTCTAATAGATGTACACAAAATAGGCGAGTTAAGGTTCGGGCTTTGGGAGCTGCGTTTTTAAAAACACTTTCAAACTTCTTAACAAATTTATTTGATTAAACAGAATTGAATGTAGAATTTTACCAACTTAATTTAAAATTACTCTAAGTTCAAAAAAAGAATTAATTGTACTATTTTGAGTAGTCTAAGCAACTGCAAAGTTAAAGCTGTATACTTTGACTGACTGCCGGGTCTTGGGGCTCCCGGGCTATTTATGATGTCCCAATCCCCTCACGTGGCTTTGGGCACTTGTAGAGCTCATGTTTGCTTATTCTTAATTTTTTCATTGTTACAATGTTATAATCTTAATTTCTAAGTAATCGCGGTATCTTGACCGTCTGTGACCTGCCACTTGCAGTGTCACTATCGTCTGGATACAAAGTATTGTATCCGTTCTCATAAACTGTTAATAAACTTTATTAATTGTCCTTGTATTACAATGTTGCATTTCACTTAGTAACTTCTTAATAATTTCTAAGATTTTCTATTAGGTTCTATTTTATAATACATACATAATTAGGGGATATGTTACTGGCGTCATTAGAAAAATATCTAAGACGGGACCCTGGTGGTGAAGCTTTATGAAATGGGTTGATTGCTTTTTCCCTTATTATGCCGATTTTTTCTGTAGAGATTACTCATCTATATATAGAAATAAAAATTAAACTACTTTGTTTTTATTACATTACATTCATTAAAAAATTATTGCTTTAATGAATTAAGGAAATCATGAAATTAATGGTATTGAAAGGTAATATAAAATAACACAAACAATTAATAATCAAGACATTTCTTGTATTCTGTCGCTGGAGGTCTAAAGGTCTAATTAATATTCTGTACAAAATATTAGTGTTACATAGTCCCTTGAGCTTTACAAAATATCATCCATTTTTTTATAGCTTTTATATTTGAATTCTCAGAAAAGCTTATGCATAAAACAAAACATCCCTACGACGGCATTAAAAAATTACAAACTAAAGTTATGATGTATTGAGCGTTTAGGCTATTCTGTAAAATAAATTGTAAATGACTGACGTCTAGAAGGTCTCCAGTAAGCAGCTATTTTTGTTTATTTGTGTAAGAGCTACACACATTTATTCGTCACAAAGGAACTTTCAATTTTTGAATATTCCTTGGCCTGCTTATCTACATCAAGCTTAGGAGATCCGTTATGTACTTTTTTCTTTTCTTTGGGAATAAACCCAACCATTGTTTTTAAAAGAGTGTTTATTGACGTTTCGATTCATGACCTACATTCATCGTCAAAGTAATTATAATGAAGTTTTGAATTTGACATTTCTACATAAATTGAAATCGAGTTTGGCTTATCAATATTTGCTATATTTGAGTTAGATGACTATGTACTAGATGAACGCTTTAAAAATTCAAAAGGAGTAAGTGCCTTCAGTTGGTGTTGTGTTCATTTTTTCTGAATTTTTAAGTATTCGTCTAGCATATAATCAGTAGTAATACCATAAGTACTTCGAAATATTCAAATTATACATCGATAGCTTGTTGCACAATTACAAAGAGTGTCCGTTTGACAATTTAAATAATCCGACCGCCAAGAGGGTGTATTATTCTGTCAAACTGACACGATTCGTAATTGTGCAGGATGTTTGAGATGTATAACTGTATTTATTTTGAAGCACGAATAGTATTTGATACGATTATTTATTGAGTAAATTTGAACAATAGAATCTACACATTTTTGAAGAATTATTGATAAATGTCAAAATAGGGCGTTTAGTTTGTATGTAACAATATGAAATTGGTTACTATGGAAATGCAAATAATGCACAATTTTTTATTGCTTGAGTTACTCTATGTATAACCGTATATTATCGAAATTATACAAGGTAGCTTAACTAAATGGGATGTTCTGATTGGTTGAAAATCGTAGAAAAACAATAAAAATTAGGTATTATCAAAATTTCATGTAGAAATCCTCTTTTAAAAATCAATAGAACTATGTATCTGCCGCACAGTTTATTTTTAATTTTGTTTTTTAAAAATTCCATTAAAAAAATTTAATAATGCAGAGTCTAGACTCTCAGTAAGATTTAAAAAATTAAATATCTTAAGTTTACAATTGTTTCGGCAGCCTAATAAAATCTATAAAAAGATAACAGCCATCATCTGAACATGTTAAAAATAATTTGCTTATTTGGCGAATGAGTTTAAACAGAAAAATTCATATTAAATAAAGCGTTACGGTACAATTCTACGTTCCATCACCACAATGTGATGGCTTAAAATTTCAAGCCACACATTGTTTAGTTTACATTGTCCTGCATACAGCGGGTTTTCAACCAAACTTACGAAGTCAGTTAGGTTAATATAATCGCTACGTCGTCGTCGCTGCCGTCGTCCGTTGCCATATTCCCATAATGATACAATAAATGATATATATGTACCTTGTTTAGTTTTTTACGCTGATTACAAATATGCTATACCCCTTTTGATATCTCATTTAGTTTTCGAGATAATCGAATTTATTTGAGAAATGTTAACAATACAAACTAATATAAACCTTAATAGAAATTTTTTCAACCATTTAATTTAAAATATATAATTTCCTTTTCTAAAATTTACGAAGTTTGGTTGTAAGGCGTATAGTAGTATTATTATCTCATGGCGGGTGACCTTGAAAAAACCTGCGCGAGGAGGAGCTATATTAATAATCAAAATAAAAAAGTGAGACTAGAAAACATCGACTGCTTGCACGTCCAGTGTTGCCAGAGCAAAAATTGTCGAGCAACCAAGGAATGTGTTTTAAATAGTTTTATGTTGATTTTTGCTCTTCTATAAAAATGATCTGAGCTTATTGTTAGATGTGATACCCCGATTATTGATTGATTGGATCAGTGTACACAAGATATTTTATCACTTATAGTCACTAGTAGAACAAAAACAATTTGGTAGTACTACATATTTGTTTTTTTCAAATCAATAGACGTTTTTATTTTAAACACAAACTATAAACTATAAAGACTATTAAAAACAATCTGTCGTCCTTGACTATGAATCACCTCCTTCTTATTCATAATATTACTCTAAAAAATATCATAATTAATCATTGAACGAACATTCTTTTTAAATACTTACATTGCTGAAGAAATTAACTATCAGTTAGTTTTGAAAAAAACTGTTTTGATGACTATTACTTGATACAAATATTAAAACGGGAAACTGAAAACAATAAGACCTTGATAAGAGCGAGAATGACAATGACAGTTACCGTTCACATTCGGTATATACAGTATTGGGATCCGCTGAGTATGTGCACTGTTGCCACAGCAAATATTTACGGATAAAGAAATTACGAACCTAGAATTGTTTATAAGTAAAAACAAGTAAAAGTTCCGATATTTTATGGAGGTCTGGATTTATTTCATATATTTATGAATTTCTAGATACCGCCAGCATGAACGGTGTCCTTACAAACAATATTTTACTTAACGTAATAAATGGGATATTTGTGATGACATATTAAAGCCACATTGCTAGCAAGATGTTTGTGGGTTGTACTGTAGCGTTGTGAATCTTGAGGTTTAAGTTTAAATTGAACCTATTGCGCATCTGACGTTACGCGCCATGAGATAACAATACTACTCTACATCCGTCTTAGATTTTTTTTAAATAGGATTATACAACTGAAATCGTGCATCATTATTTAGAAATCTCTGAGTATAGAGCATGTAACAGTTGTTTAGCACTTAAATTTAACGTCACCTTTAATATTTAACCTGTTTCGAATAAATCGACTAAGTTTTTAAATTTTACATGGCTGTCAGTAAACAAATATAGGTTTTTAACACAAAAATGCTCATACAAAATTCACATGCTGCAATATTAATCATTAACGTATTTATACATTTAGTTCATCTGTAAAACCGTTCTATTATTCTCAATAGGTATACCTAATGTTTGGTTAAATTTTTTAAACCTGTCCTACAAGATAGCTGCAATATTAAATTTATTTAGCAATAATAAGAAATGTTATCAAATAGAACACACCACAGATTACTAGTTATTTGAATTCCTTGAAAAATTTTAAGATTACTTCATGTAACGTATCTTATACTTGTCGTTGATGATATAGGTAACAATATTTACCGTGGTGTGGTGAAAAAGTGTGTGCGGTTTATCGTTCGTGATTGATAGCATGTACATTTGAGATCTTACAATAATATTGTGGGCGACAATGTCTAAGTTTACGTGTTTATTATAAAAATTGATGAAAATGAGTTTCTGCCCTTTTCATTATTGCCAAATGAATTTAATATTGCAGATCAGAGATAAACCGGGTCACTTTTCTGACCGGGTCACGGGTCATCGGTTCTGTGGTATAAATCGAGTCTGACCCCGTGACCCGACATGACCTGGTCTGGCCCAGTGTTATCCGGCCTGACCCGGTTTAACCCGGTTACTGGAACTAATGCGATGCTGATTGATACTTGCTACGTACCTAGACGTAGCCGGAAGGAAAGTAAATACCAGGCTAACTACCAAACCCGAAAGGGGCGGGGGAGATTCACCTACATACCAAGAAAACAAAAAAAAAGCACGTCGCCCACGATTATTTATTAACAAATAAAAAATAAATAAAGGATTCTGTACAAACAAGCAAAAGTAATAAATTAAGCATTACTATTTCAAAGCAAACAATTATGTGATATGAACAATTTAGTACTTTAAATACGAAATGCGCATCTCGTATTTTACACAAAATAAAATTAGTCAGTAGTAAATAAGCATGTGAGAGCTTTTGTCAAGTGTTTTTTTTAAATTGCACTTAATACTTTTTGTAAAATAAACCAATCAGTAGAATAGAATAAGCGTGTGTCTGTCAAACATTGTTAACAATGCTACAACACACCTGTAGAGCGATAATATCAATTTGCAGCAACAAACAATAGTCCTACAATGTCACGTTTCTTTTCACGTAACTGCACCAAACGCTGATAGGGAATATACCGTTGATATACACAAAAGAAAACAAGTTGTATACCTGTATGTGTCTGAATACTTAGCTTGCAAGTCGTCGGGGGATAGTCAGCACAGCAACGCCAGGGTAGTCAGGATCCATGTGTCCTGCCACCGTAACTGCAGCAGCGGTCTACAGACAAAATCAGTTTGTCTACGTCACCGAACAGTTGGGCCTACATAAATAAAGAACCCATTTGGCCTCCAGCTAAAAGCTCCTACTTGTCGAACAAAAAAAACTTGCATTGCTTTTGAAGTACTGTGACGAAAAATGTAGAAAATATTTCAATGCACAAGCTGCAGAATCAAATTTAAAAATTGGTTCAAATAACACGAGTTCGAACTGCAATCCTCGCGTTATCAACGCGCGATTAGCAAACTGGAAAACACGCTAACAACTAATGGTAGGATCTGTTATTTCGACAAGTCTTTAAATGGAAAACACATGAGAAAGCAATTATACGTTATCGAAATGTTTAACAAATTAACAGATATCTAAAACAAGGTATTGACTATTTAATTTATCGAATAAATTTTTGTTTTGAAAACAAAGTGGATTTGAGTTAAAATTAGGTTAAGCGGGCTTATACTGAACAGGTACATTGTATAGGGTATTGTTGGAGAATTTAAAAATAGAAAGGGAATTTATGTAAATGAAATAACCAAATACCGGATACGGTTTTACTGCCGAAAATGAACGTAACATACTATTACTTTGTAAGCTCAAAAATGATAAATTTTTACTATTTAAATAAGCAAATAGTTGCTAAGAGATGAAAAAATGCTTAAATCATTGCAATTGATATAGTTTCATCCAATACCGAAGGGTTAAGTTGAATTATAAATAATAACCGATTTGCATTTTGCATAAAATACCAACCGTGCTATTATTACAGTACACTTTTATCAGAAATGTTTACATATTTTCTTTGAAATTTACACATTCAATTTCTTTTAAAATTCAGTTTAAAGTTCACTCAAACTTCGTAACCAAGTTATATTTTTGGTCACCGGATCAGATAGGGTGAGTTCGGGTCACCGGGTCACACGCAGTTCGGGTTCCCAGGTCCATTTGGGTCACCGGGTCAGTCCGGGTTACGGGGTCACCATTTAAGTGACCCGGTCCATCTCTATTGCAGATATTGAATGATATTAAAATTTGAAAACTTACCCAGCGTCATAGCAATTAATCATTAAAACATTGTTTTGTTCTTTGAGAGAGTTCGTATGGTACTTACACCAAGTATGGTGTGCAACAGCAAAAGATTTCAAAAAATTAACGATATCTTAAAAATTGCATAATTCAGATGTACGGTATGTTGTTGCATGCTTCATATCCAGAATTGTCCGTACAATTCAGAGTTAAATATTTACAGGATGTTGCATTTAGAATAACCAAATTGCTGGATTCTTTATGCATTTGATGTAATGTAATAAACAACATCAAGTTTAAGAAAGGTTTATTTAAATATAAATCAAGCTAAGCGACTACACATCATGAAAGCTTCTTATGTTCTTCTATACCTCTAAACAACAAGTTACAGTAACCCCTTACTTACTCCCTCTACTACCCTTAGGTCTATCGACGCACGCAGAAGGCCTGAAATATTTTACACATCCTTCGGCGCGGCGGAACAACTTAGCTTATCACTTCTTTTAAGGTCGATATTTCACGTGATATTCTTTTAAATGTTTTAGCGTTATCTGAGTAAATGACATTAGAAATCCCTCTACGGTCAAAGAACCGTTTACATGCACTGATTGTAGACGCAACATCCATTTTCAAAACAATCTCTAGATGAAGTGCTCGTATAACAGCGCAGGTAAATAAAAGCACATAACATGGCTTTGAGTTATAAGTATCTTTAAAATACAACGGTCCGACGAAGTCTAAACCTGTCACTTCAAAGGGCTTTGTTTGCTGTATTCAATCTCTTGGTAACGGCGCGAAGGGATGCGACCCTGACTTTCCACGAAGTCGTTTACAGATAACACATCTTGTTAAAACGGACTTTATTAATTGCCGTCCTCGTACAATCCAAAATAGTTTACGTAATTCATAAAGTGCACCACTATCATGAAGAGTTTTACAAAGCTTCATTATTAATAATTTACTTAAGTGTGCATTTTTCGATAGAATAACGGGATGCTTGAGGTCGAAATCTTCTCTTAAATTATGAAGACGTCCATCCAAACGCAGCAATTCATGTTTATCCAAAAAAGGGCTTAAAGTTGAAATACTCGATTTCCGTTCAATGCCCTCACCCTTTTGTAAACTGTCCATCTCCGAATAATAAACTTCCCGCTGCGCTTGCCTCAAAAACACATTTCGGCCCTTTCAAATTCGTTTACGGTTAAACTCTTCGTTTCTTTATTATTTTTGGTTTTTAAATTTCCTATACATCGTAAAACATACGCCGTTATTCGCACTAAACGATCAAAATCACTGTATCTGGAGGAATCTATAAATTGATTGCTATCTTTTGTAGTGTCGTTAAGTAGTAAAGACATTTTCGATACTATATCTATCGTTGACGTAGCGTTCTCCATCGTATTATCTGGCCATGTTTGTTTACTTTCTAGCAACCACCTAGTGTAACCAAGTTTCGGAATATATTAAAGTACTTGAACTTATTCCGCGGGTTAATAAGTCCGCAGGGTTCTCGCGACCCGCACAATGTTTCCATGTTATATCTTTCGATAAGGTCTGAATTTCTTTAATACGGTTAGTTACATATAGTTTCCACTTTGACGCATCACCTTTAATCCAATGCAACGCGATCAGAGAATCTGTCCAACACACTACCTTTTCGATTTTAATTCTATCGTTCTGATTGCACCAGTTAATTCCTAACACCTTTTGAATTTGTGCATTTTGCGATTCAACCTTGCTATTTACTTCGAAATCGTTAATCGTAAAATTGCGTAAATTCATGGAGGCTTCTTGAAAAAGCTTACTTTAAAGGTCTTTTAAATGTTCTGCAACATTTCGATTGTTTACACTGACCGCTAGATCGTCTACATAAAATCCCCTTTCTAAGATTTCAATAAATTCAGGGTTTTGTTTTCGATTATTGATTAAATGTGTTCGTATCACGGAATTTAAAAGAAACAGGCTACATGTAACTCCAAATGTTACTCTATTCATACGGCACGTTTCCAGTTCATTGTCGTTATTGTACCATAAGAATCGATGTGCGTCTTTATCGTCGGAATGTAAATAAATTTGTAAAAATGCTTTCTCAATGTCAGCCGTAATTCCGATCTCGCCTACACGAAATTTAAGCAAAATCTTAATTAAATCTGGAAAATTAGGCCCCTTTTCTAATAAGTCATTCAACGATTTTTTTCCCGGGACATGTGAAGAGACATCGAAAACCACTCGCAAACGCGTTGTTTGTTTATCTTCTCTAAAAACATACTTGTGCGGCATGTAGTAAACACGATCGCCATTTGTTGTTTCAGCATCACCGCTGGAAATTAACTCGGCATAATTATTATCCAACATTCCTTTGATATCAGCGTTATATTCACATATTTTGTTAATATTGGTCAATTTAAACTTTAGCCTATGAGCACGAACTCGCGCACTAATTAAATTATCATTTTCAATCACTGCATCCTCATTCTTCCACAGTAACGCTATTAAATATCGATCATCGCATTTACGAACGTTATTTTTCAAAAAATTATTGAAAAATCTCTTATCATGGTCTGCTTCTTTGGTTGTACCTATTGTTTCTAAATCCCACATACTTTCGATCTCGGCTTCTGTCTTTATAACTGTCGCATGTAACACTGTCTGCAGATTTACTCCTATTGTTGTAGCATCAACTGGTATGGGACCATGCAAAGCATAACCAAATTTCGTGTCCGCTGCTACTAAACCTTCGTTAAGACGAATATTTTTTCCTGTCACTACTGCCGAGTAACTGTCTACCCCTATAAGTATATTAATTCCATCAACAATTAACGCTCGATCTATATTAAACGGGATATTGTCAGAAAGCTGCAAGTTTTGATACTCTACCATGCTTTCTTTAGGTGTATGTAAATTATCCATGCAAATTTCTGGAACTTCCACAGCCTCAATCGTTAAAATTTCATCTGTATATTGTCCCTTAAAAGTAATTAAAACGCGGTTGTAGAGTTTAGACGGTATTGATGCACTATTTCCAAACGCGGCAATACAAACCCTATGTTGTCCAACAACAGGTAAATTTAATACCCTTGATAGATTCTCCTTAATAAATGAAAGTTGACTACCGCCGTCCATTACTAATCTAATTAACTTTTTTGAGTTTTCGCCAAAGGAATAAACACAAGCCGTTGGCAAAAACACATTTTTGTTTATGTTTGTCATTAAACTGGACACCGACGCCGCCGAAGTGTTCATTGAACTCTCGCCCTTCGTTAATTTCACTGTAATACCTGTCGTCTCAGCGTTGTGTCTATGTCTACCTGGCTTAAAGTTTGGGTCGCACGTTGTTGTTGCGTGCATACCTCTGCATTCTTTACATCTTAAAAATCTATTTTTACAATATTTAGCACTATGGTTATTTCTCGTACAACGGTAGCAATTTCCTACTGCCTTTAGAATTTTTCTCTTCCTCGTCAAAGGTACATCTGCGTCACACATTTCGGTTTTATGGTTTTTCTTGCAGAAAGCACAGCATTCAAGACGCAGTTCCTTTGTAATGCGTTCTCTTCTCTGTTGGAAGCATCTTTGCTTTACCATCTGCATCCGGTTTTAAAGCTTGTTCCAACGACTCGAGTTCGTTTTTAAGAAACTGCAATAAATCCTTTACCTGGCAATCTGCATCTTTCTCTGACCTTGATGATGAACTTTCTAAATTATTCTTAATAATTTCTAGATGATTGGATGATTTCATTTTCATTTGTCGAAAAAATCCTAAACGCAATTCTGTTGGCAACGACTTCATGAGAGTCGACTTTACGATTATGTTATACTGAGAACTAGATACTTCTAAGATATCCAGAGCACGCATAGCTGAAGTGATTAGATTGTAATTCTTTCTTAAAGTGCTTACGTCATTTCTGGATTTTACAGGTTCGATTTTCATAGGGCAATCAATATATTGTTCAATTAGCCGTTCCCCATTTCCAAATTGATCTTTTAATATATTCAAAGCTTCCTCATAGAATGCTCCAGATGGAGGAAATCTCTCAATTGCTTCAGCGGCCCTTCCCGTGACATACATTCGCAGGTAGTTGCATCGATCTCTGTTTGTTAATTGTTGATTGTCGTGGATCATACTTCTGAATTGTTCCCAGAAAGAAAGCCAGCCCTTTGCAGTACCATCATACTTTGCTAACTGTACACGTTGAAGCTTCACTGACGTAAAGGACGGCCTACTTGTTTCGTTTCTTACTGGTACCGTATTCGTTAAATTCGAGTCAACCTCTAATCTGCGATTTTTCTGGGCATTTTAATCTAAATTCCATCTTAGACATCGTAGTTACAGCAACCTCTTCATATTCATACCTTTTCATTAACTCGTCCTCTAGATTTTCCTTAAGCAGAGGTTCAATTTGCTTATCAATTTTTTTCAGATTGTCACTTGCAATCTTTAACTTTGACATAGCTGTATAAATGTCTTCGACACTGAAACTATTTTCTAGCATAGAATTTATATTATTAACTGTTTTAGTTAAGTGCGTTCTACAGATTGTCCGTTTTACTTGTTCCATCATGAAGCCTCGATAGTATAGCCGTCTGTTAAATATTCGCGTTCACGTTCCGTTATTCCGAATAGTCACGTTAAAGCTCGTTTATCTTTATCACCAGATCTTCCCGTGTTTCGGCACCAAATTTGATGTAATGCAATAAACAACATCAAGTTTAAGAAAGGTTTATTTAAATATAAATCAAGCTAAGCGACTACACATCATTAAAGCTTCTTAGGTTTTTCTATACCTCTAAACAACAAGTTACAGTAACCCCTTACTTACTCCCTCTACTATCCTTAGGTCTATCGACGCACGCAGAAGGCCTGACATATTTTACACAATGCATAACCAAAAGTAATAAAAAATTTCCATTATTTTCAATAGTAGTAAATGTATATATAAAATTTACTTATCTAGATACGGCTAACGACCCACCGCCATAACACATCTTGAATATGTTACTTATATAGCTATAAACTAACCACAAATAACAGAACAGCTTTGTCACATTGCAAGTGGGTTATGCCTTTTTTTGCCTAGCATATATGAAAATAAATCGTATTAACCCTAAGAATATGACTGAAAGTAAGCTTTAACGTACCTTGGGCTGCTAGACTCGAAACAACACGATTCTGAAGTTTTTCACAATCTAGGCATCTTCGACTATAGTTGAGTTTCATTTATTGCGCATTCTGGCGTTTCACATAATATTTCATTTAACGTCAGTGTCGGTTTAAATCAAAGTTTCTAATCAAAACACGCAAAAAAAATTATCATAATGCTAAGCGAAAAACAGTTGTGTCACACATGCAGAAAAGGCATTAGCGTCCCCTAGCTATCAGCTGCCCTCCCTAACGGCGTCGCCGTGGATCAATGTAGTAAGCGTAAGACTACGGATCCCAAGGTCCTGGGTTCGAATCCCGATACGGCAGACTGCTTGAAAAATGGCAGGTGAGCATTTTTTACAAAAATTACGCCCTCGTTCGGATGAGAGGTTAAATGGAGGTCCCGTGTGTGAGTGTTGTCACGCACGTTAAAGATCCCTATCTTGTCTGGAACGGCAAGGGTTCGGCAAAATTCTAAATTTTCAGGCAACAAAAAACTCGCCTCCTGGCCAATGTAGTACCTTCGGGTGGAGCATTGAAAATGTAAATGCACTGCCCTCCCTAGCTTTGCTTGCTTAGGTAGCTTATTGCCGCGGGCTGCTAATGTTCATATTCTTAGTTATGACCTTACATGTGATTTCCAATGCTCCACCCGAAGGTACTACATTGGCCAGGGAGCGAGTTCTTTTTACCTGAAAAATTTGGAATTTTGCCGAACCCTTGCTGTTCCAAGCAAGGTAGGGATCTTTAACGTGCGTGACAACACTCACACACCGGACCTCCATCTTACCTCTTATCCGAACAAGGGTGTATTTTTGTGGAAAATGCTCGCCTAACATTTTTCAAGCGGATCATGCCGGGATTCGTACCCGGGACCTTGGGCGTAGTAGTCACACACATTCCACTACGCCACGGAGCCGCCGGCCAGGTTGACCACCAGACTTTTTATAAGTCCATTGAATTGTACTTGTGTTGTGCTTAATTGTGCCGGTGTTTGTTTCAATTGTACTCAATTGCTTATAGCAAAAAGATTGAAAACAAATCCAGGAGGCCAGGTTGACCGCCAGCCCACAATGTTTTTAAGTTTTTCAATGTTTTATAAGTCCATTGATTTGTGCTTGTTTTGTGCTCAATTGTGCCGGTATTTGTTTTAATTGTGCTCATTTGCTTATAGCAAAAAATTGAAAACAAATCTTGGAGGCAAGGTTGACCACCAGCCCACATCGTTTTTGAGTTTTTCAATATTTTATAAATCCATTGAATTGTGTACGTTTTGTGCTCAATTGTGCCGGTATTTGTTTCAATCATGCTCATTTGCTTATAGCGAAAAATTGAAAACAAATCCCGGGGCCAGATTGACCGGAGGCCCGCGTTTTTTGAGTTTTTCAGTTTTTTATAAATCCATTAAATTATGCTCGTTTTGTGCTCAATTGTGCCGAAGTTCTATTCAATATTGTGTATAGGCACAATTGAGCACAAAACCAGCACAATTCGTGAGATAAAAAAAGTAAAAACTGTAAATTGGGAGGGGGGGGGCAACTTGACTTACCTCTTTATCAGTATGCGTAAATTTTTGAATTATCGTGAAGCAATTTAAAGATTTAGAAATTTCTGGTATTCAAATTTTCAATTTTCAAATTTTTATTCATTGCTTTATGTCATTTAATATCGTTTCAACTTACATAATTAAATATCGGTTCGTCGTTGCAGTGTAGTTCATCTTCTAATAGTGATGTAATACTTTATTGGCATTCAAAAAATATAAGTCTAGTATAAAGACAATTCGATAAAAGTTTGCAAAACGAAGTTTTATAGAAAGTAGAAAACCTTATCAAAGCGTCGGGTGTAATACATTTAAATTGGAAATATTAAACATTCTTTAACTGTATATTTATAAGTTTATTTAAAAAGATAATGTCGGCGATGATCACAACACATGAAACGTCTGAGCACGTTTTTACTAAAACTATTTAATTCGATGGAAAATAAGCATAATTCTCATAATGTGTTTTCTAATGTCTCCAAATAGTGTAGCTAAACGGAAAAACAATTGCTGGCATGTAATATTTTCTAAATATCTCCAATAGCAATCAAGGCTCTGTGGATTTTTCCAGGACAAATTACCTGTCTATCATATGCACTATACTTCCATTTAACGGAAACCATATTTCTTACCGATTCTTATAGTGACCTCTCTAAGTCTTATTGTGTTTTTAGGGAAATATCTAAAGAAGAGAATATAGACGCAGGTAATGACAAAGGTAGGCTTGCAGCAAAATATCAGTGACCACTACACAATTCATTTTAATTAAACCTGTTACTTGGCAGTAATATCTGCTTGTCGTAAGCGCTGACTCACCTAAAGCTTGAAGTAAAACATCAACATAATATCAATATAATAAATGATTTGTTATCAATTAGTTAGTATTTTGTCAACCCAAATGCGTTTTATATTGGAAGCGTGGCTTATCGAGCGCAGATTAATACATACTTCTTTGTTTGTAACCTTAAAATAACAACACAGATGAATCCTGATTTAAATGATAAATCTAAAAGAATCTCTTTATCTGAAACGGATGTCAACGTTATTGTACTCAAAGAATGCGCATGTGACATACTATGAAATTGGTGTGTTATGTACCCCTTACAAAGTTAAAAAGAAAAGTAGTTAAATTAGTTTTGAATTTAACACACTGGTTCCTTCTAGATCAATTATTTACACAACATATTGGACATGGACATTGTTTTGTTCACAGCTCTTTCAATTTTAAGGCTTTTATAGGCGTTCACGAGAAACAGAAAACTAATAAAACATTTGAGTATTTAACTCCTTAAAAAATATCAAAATTTGAACAATCGGGCCACGTTTGAGTGAGTAACATACTGCATGTCAGCTTATGAAATCAAAGCTATAAACATTCACAATAAAAGAAAGTAACAAATGATATTCTGGCATTCAAATTATATTGCACTCTTTTAATATTACAAAGAAATTTTCCTTCCCTTGGCTTAATATACGGACTACCAATACACAATTAATTTGAATGTAGGTCACAGTAGGTTACATTTTTAGAAAATTAAATTTTTAATTGGTTTAATTGAAGATTTCTGCAAATTGGATATAAATGCGGTTTTATTATTTTTACACAAGTTGCTAAAAATTGTCACGTATTTTATAATATTTTTTTGGTAATTTTAGTACACATAAAGTAATTTTAGATCGCAATCAATGGATGGCCAACATATTAGTTTTTGATGAATATTAATGAAAAATGAAATAAAAAAAATAAATCTGTAAGTAATAGTAATTTTCATATCTCTAAATTTATCATAAAATACGTTGTTTTATTAGAATAACATTATATAAGCAATCACAATCAAAATTATGATTAATAACTGAGCATTCACATAAAATACACATATATAGCCGAGAGCGATAGTTCCAGAACATTTTCTTTGACAAAATGTATACTTCCAAGGCATTTGTATAGTTCCAGGACAGTATTGAAAGTTGCTTATACTTAACAGCAAGTTCCAGGACAGTAAGTTCCAGGACAGTCCTGGAACTATACATGAAACATATAAAACTTCCAAGACCGTCCTGGAACTATACAAATGTCCTGGAAGTATACGTTTTGTCAAAAAAATGGTCCTGGATCTATGCGTCTGACATATATATATATATATATATATATATATATATATATATATAAATATATAACAATTTCTTGTTATGTTTATAAATTGTGTAACCCAATCATTGAAACTTATTTCTGTTTAAGTAGTCTCAAGTAACACAGCTTACAGTAGCATTAGACAAACAGATGCTTACTCATAAATCTAAAACCAAAAAATCTAAAATAAAAAATCTACTGGAAAATGTTTGTTAAACACAATAATTAACAATTTACCATTTGAAGCTAATATTCCGGCCTACAAAAATTGCGGGCCAGGAACAAAACTAGCCAAGCGGTTAGCCAGAGGTGATCCAGGAATTAATAAGTTAGATGAAGCTTGTAAACAACAGGACATTGCATACTCTAAAGAAAAAGGTCTACCTAAACGTCACAACGCTGATACTCAATTAGCTACAATTGCTACAAAAAGATTACAATGAAGTGACGCGTCAATAGGAGAAAAAGCAGCAGCACTAGGAGTGGCCGCAGTAGTGAAGGCTAAAGTTAAGCTAGGCATGGGTTGTAGTACGTCAATAGAGAAAAAGAAAGAATCAAACACCAATAGAATAAAACGACTTAAAACTGGCGGTTTTTAAGTCTAAATGGTATTATCAAGAATGTTCGAAGAGCTCTAGAAAGTGTTAAAAGTGGCAATCCTACTAATGCGATTAATATTGCAATGAGAACTGTCAAAAAATTAAAACCTAGAAAGCTAATCAAATCTGCTCGTGTAATACCAATACCAAAACTAGGAGGATTTCGGCCATTAATCCCTATATTTGCCGGATTAAATGCACTTGGTGCCCTTGTTGGTGGTGCATGGTGCCCTTGTTGATGATGCATTTAGAATTGCAAAAGCTGTATCAGAAGAATGCTGCCAAAGAACAACTATCAGAAAACAAAGGACACAAAAAGCAGTGGCAGGAATGTATATTAAACCATACAAAAAGGGTCTTTTTTTAGCCCCAGCAAAGTTTCAAAAAGTTTCATATTTCCGTGGCGTATTTATGAGAAACGCACTTCCTAAAAAAGTACGTTACTCCGAATGTGGAATTATCAATTTGGATGGAAAGGAAGGTTTAGGAATGCACTGGACTGCTTATAAAAAACATGGCAACAAAGCCATTTACTATGTCAGCTATGGAAACTTAAAACCACCTTTAGAGTTAATAAGATACTTAAAAAGTGGGGGAAATTGTACAATTGTCTAAAATTATCAACAAAATTAAGCTTATGGAACCATATTTTGCGGAAATTTATGTTTAAGATTCCTACACAGAAGCTAGAGTAGAAATCAATAAATCTAACCATGTCATATACCATTACATTAACAGGAAGGAGCTCTGTTATTACTGGAAATTTTAACCTACCTATTAATTTGGATGATGATTCTGAATATGTATTGGGAGTAACAGATTTTAAATCGTATAACACAATTCCGAATATTAAATCTGTAGTAAATAACAAATTTTATTTTGGAAATAACGGAGAGTATGTGAAAATTCCTGAGGGTACTTATAAACTCAGCGAAATTAGCAAATATCTGCAAAAGAATTAAGGGACGAAAGATGGAATATTAGAAGTGGAGAACGTATAAGCAATGTTAAAAAATCTCGCGTTTTCGTAGAAATAGCAGCTAATAATAATACCTTAAAATGCAGTATAAAATGCAGCAAACAAATTGATTTTACCAAGAAAGATTCTATTGGGTCTCTGCTTAGATTTAAGCTTCGTATACTTGAGGCACTTGTCAGACACGAAGCAGATTATGCAGTCAACATTTTTAAAGTTAATGCAATTTTAATAGATTGTAATATTGTAAATGGATCGTACTTAAATGGTAAATCAGCTCACATTGTTCACGAGTTTTTCCTCAAGTCGCTCCAGATTTTGAAATTGTTGAATACCGACAATAATTTATCTACCAATAAACGCACGAGTTATACATGAAATTGTAGTTAAAATACTAAATCAAAATTGGAATTTAATCAATTTTAGAGGAGAGTCCATAACAGAGAGACTGCACTTAAAAAAAGTCGGAGACTGAAATGGGTATCAGATGCAATAGAAACAGCATACAAAAAACTGGTATAAATAGTTTAAACTTTAAGCAAATGCACACTTTGTTGGTTGATTTGAAACCGTTAACTCAAAGAAACTGTCAATTTCTTCAATCTCTTGGATTAAACATTATTTAATTTAAAAAAAGGGATTAATAAAATGAAGAATGAGATTTTGAATGTCCGCGAAAAAGCATACTTTTACAATGCTATTGTCAATATTGAAAAGCACACCCACCAACCTTATGCAGCAAGATCCCTAAACAACAATGATGAAATTAGGATTCCTATTCAACAACAAAGACATATACACTTTACCATCTAAAAGCTTGTTGTATGTGGAAGAAAAGTTAGTTAAAATAGATGGAACACCTTCTCCAACAGCAAAGTTTGGAAACAATGGTGTTTTACTACTATTTGATAAAATTAGATATGAAATTGGAGACGTTATAATAGATCGAGTTCGAAATCCGGAACTTACATCCATTATGAATGGGTATGTTTCTTATAATGCTAACCAAAGCATACATCTTCAAAATGATGGTTGGTTTCCGCTAAATGATTTTCAAATAGTTGATGCTAATGAAAATTTTAATGTTGCTATAAACTTGCCTATGATTTTGGGATTATGTGACGATTTTAAAAAGATTATATTAAACTTGCGTCACAAACTAGATCTAATTCGTGTAGTTTTCACACGAATGCCATAATTAATAGTAAAGCAGACGAAGAGGTAAAAATAGTTTTAAACAAAGTTCTTTGGAAATCCCACACATCTCTGTCGAAGATGCTCAAAGAATAAAAGTAATTGAGTGCGTAGCACAAAACCAGAATTTGCATATTCTCTTTAGAGACTGGGAGTTGCATGAAAATTAGCTTCTGCAACAAACGCAACGTCATACGTGGAATATAAAAATAGCCACACAGTTAGAAAAACCTCGCTTTGTTATTACTAGATTTCAAACAAACCGAAAAAATACATATCAAAGTGATTATAGTCGATTTGATCACTGCAACTTAACAAACATTAAACTGTATTCGGAGATATATCCATATGATAATCTGAATTTAATTTTTGATATTAATCACACTGCATCTTTATATGAAATAAACCATTGTTCAATTCTGAAGAATTTAGAAGTGTAACGCCACTTGCTGTGATAGATTGTTCTAAACAAAACAAAGCACTTAAATCCGGTACTGTTGATATTAGGTTGGAATTTGAAACAAACGAGAATGTCCCTGCAAATACATCTTGTTACTGTCTCATATTACACGATAGATTAGTAAAGTTTAATCCACTTTCTAATGCTGTACGAATTTTGTAAAGCTTGTCAGTGTTTATTTGTTATTTATTTATATAATATGTAACAAATTTAGGTTCAAACAATACTTAAAAGTTAAACATTTTTATAAATTCTGTATATATATATATATATATATATATATATATATATATAAAATAAGATGTATCTGTAAACAAACTTTTATAAAAATAATAAGAGCTTATTGACGAATACAATTCGGGCTAATAGTTGTATAGCCATTAACAAAACAATAGCTTTATTACTTTCACAGGGGAGGAAACATCCACTAAACGGCCGGTTTCAGCTTTCCTAAGCATTTTCGGAATGAATTAGTTTCCAACCCTATGAAGTAATCGACGCTACTATACTGATATAATTTCAAAGCAATCTCTGTACTATGGCAAAAGTAAATAATCCCGTCATCAGGTGGAAAAATACCAACAGTACTTAGCGTGGAGATACAAAAATTGAATGAAAACTACATCGTTTTTCTATAGATGGCTATACAAGTATATTTGGCCTTTAAGATATGCGGAATGTTACAGCAAAATTTATTTGCACACGTAACAAACCTTCTCGTGGCGACACCCGGGTTTATGCCCCAAGGCAAATCAAATAATAAAACACAAGTTATTTGCAGTTTGCAATAAGAAATTTTGTAGAACAATATATAAAATAAGATGTATCTGTAAACAAACTCTTATGAAAATAATAAGAGCTTATTGACGAATTGGCTATACAACTATTAGCCTGATTTGTATTTGTCAATAAGCTCTTATTATCTTCATAAAAGTTTGTTTACGGATACATCTTATTTTATATATTGTTCTACATTTCTTATTGCGGACTGCATATATATATATATATATATATATATATATATATATATAAAATGGTAATCTTTTTGTAGGTTGCAGGTCTTCTTAAATAATCAGTACTCTTTGTATAAATCTGAGCTTTCGGATATATTCAATCTTTTGTCAAAGGTACTAAAATATACAGAAATAGTAATACTGTAAAATTATAAAGGTATGCTTAGATTTATAAAAAATAGTACTGATTATTTAGGAAGACCTGAAACATACAAATAGAATACCATTTTATATTGAAATTAAGGTCGTTATCTTTATAAAGAAGTTATATATATATATATATATATATATATATATAAATATTTTAGGTAGTTTTTTTACACAAGGTAAGTTGATAAATACTAACGTATTGCAATTAGTAAGATGAAATAATAACTTAGACTTTTATTCAAAGTCCAAATGATCATTTCAAATCGAGCTAGTTGTAACGTGCATTTTTATAGCTTAACATTTTACGCTTTTTCCCAATTAGTAAATACATTTCTGTAACTACTATTTCTATATTTTATATTTATTAACTCCTTAGGCGAATGCGTCGTATTATAATGAGTGGATTGCATTGTTCTTGTCTTGCCGTTCGTATAGTTTTTGTTCCTTATGTGGATATACAAGTCTAGATAATAGACGATAAGAGGTTGTAATAGCAACGAGTTGAATAAACAGATGAGTAGTTGTAGTTTGTTCTTGGTTCCTATATATTAATTACGTTGAAAATACTGTTTCTTCTTTGCTTTGACAATAGTGAGAATTAATGCGGTATCAACTTTCGAATTGTTCATGAACAAGCACGGCACGATTTTAGTTGTTTTTCTTGTGAAATAAAAGTTGTATATTAACTGTAGAAAGTGTAGCGCTAATTCCGATTGAAGTAGTAGGGTTGATAGGCGAACGTGTTTGGTCGACGCACGTGTTTTACGGAACATTTTACGGACTTACTTTAGTGATACACGTGCTTTACTCATTGTGGTTTTTTTGGTGCTTTGTCTTTCGATATTCAAACTGTGTGTGCGATCTAGTTTCGCGGTCCTTTTTTTATCAGAGTAGTGCATACTTTGAATTATCCAAATACAGTTGATACTGTAGTTTCTGAATTTCTAACCCCAAAGAATCCAAAACAGATCATTGCTTGCGCAAATTTTGTTATTTGCGAAATATAACAGATTACCGGTTTACAAAGGTATTGGTTGAATTTCTCACTGCTTTTTGGATGTTTATGAAAATAATATACATTTGGTCCCAGTTGAAATTAAACTAGTGCTACAAAATATTTCGAAATTATTGTCTCAGGAAATAGAATTAACAAGAAATTTATCAATGTTACATAGTTCCGTCGCGTGATAATGTCTGCTGCTAACACCAATGAAATACGTAGGTGTGATTAGGGTAACGTGTGATAAGTTCCATCAACACCCTCCCAGTCAAGGGTGAAGTGCTGCGTTAGTGCCGGACATCGTGAATCCCACACTTCAATTGCAAGGAAGCGTTACTGAAGGACCTTTTGTAAGTTGAACTATTTCCTACTTGTTCTTACTTTAAATATCTATCCGTTGTTTTGCCATATCTTTGTCGTTCTGATACCTTTTACCATAGACTTGCATGCTATTTAAAAAAAAAAAAGAAGAATCAACAATACTGGATGACTCATATCAATTGTGCTTACCTATTTATCTTTTGTTAAAATTTTGTCTGATTTATGTTTAATTGGTGTGTGAGGAAACGTTTCTGCTACTCCCCAATATTACCTCACTTTGTACTAAAAATTTTTGTATTGCTTTTACCGTTGTTATATTATATAGATTATCCAAACAGTTTTTTTCACATTCTACAAAGTACTGAACAATCTATGCTCGATCAGCATGCTATGCTTTTTCTTTATTTCGGGTTTGCAGGACTAATTTTTTTTTATTGCAGGTTTGCTATTCTAATTTTTTTTTATTGCAGGAATTGTCACTAACTCCTTACAGCCGCGTACATTATATGTTGGTCAGCCTTTTACAACCACCCCTAATTTCCGATTGAGCTCGGTCATTTCCTTGATTTTCTTTGTGTTACGCACGGCTACGAGCCAACGTAGCATAAATTTGGCGACCAACGTGGCTGCCTCGATAAACGTAACATAGTAATTGAAAAAAAAATATATGGTCTTGGACAGGATTTGAACCTGTATCTCAGTTTTGCCGGAACTGCGCGTTTACCAATTACGCCACCGAGACCGATGACTATAATTGGAAAATTTACAAATCTAAATCGTGTAAGAGTCAAAAACATGACAATTTCAGTTATGATTGACAAAAATGCTAAACGTAGTTGAAAGTTAGGTTTATATATAGTTCTGTACACGATCTAGATTTGTAAATTTCCCAATTATTGTCATTGGTCTCGGTGGCGTAATTGGTAAAAGCACAGTTCCTGCAAAACTGAGAAGCAGGTTCAAATCCTGACCAAGACCTTATATTTTCCTTCTTTCAATTAGTTGCTCGATTTGAAATGATCATTTGGACTTTGAATAAAAGTCTAAGTTATTATTCCATCTTACTAATTTATATATATATATATATATATATATATATATATATATATATATTACCGTGGAACCCTCTTGTTTTAGGTCCGGACATCACCAGTTTTCAAAAAGAAATTTATTTTCAAACATAAAATTTCTACAAAAATTTTCTTACCCGCTTTCTGCTCTATCAAATTAATTTTTTTAGCAGCTTCCCTGGCTAGCTCAGCTGTGTTTCTACTCGTGTACCTAAAATTACTCTCATGCTATTTACCGTTCACCCACCATACAATAAAATCACAAAATAATACGACAATCATACAATATTTATTAACCACTATTTACAAATAATTATTCAAAGTTATTTACAGTTCGGTGCTCAAGTTACACCTCAATAAATGCTACCTTTGTAAAGTCCTTGTTTTTCAAAATGGAAATTTCTAACACATTTAACGCAACAGGAGTAAACGGGCCCCAAATAATACCTTACCTTTATTTCTAATTACCTATTCACACTGGAGTATGGTGAGCTCATGATAATCCAGTTTATTAATGTATGCTTTCCACTTTGTATACTATGACTACAAACTTAAAAAAACCCATGTACTCTTAATAATTAAATTTAAATTCATCAAGTAATTCAATAAGCTTTACGTACACCTTTTGTTTTATATTCAAAATGCTATATTAATAGTCAGCTATACGTATCTTTTTTAATACGTAAAATAACGAAAAATCTCATCAAAGTTCAATCTCACACATCACAAATAATTTCAACAGTTTATAAAAAAACAGCAAATTCTAATGCGTTACCTGGAAAAACTTGAAGATTCCATCTCCGTTGACGATTTATTATGTTTCTGAACCTCTCGGCCTAGTGGTTATGCGTGCGACTCCACCAGATGCTTAAAGATGAACACCATCTAAGCTGCGCTTCATGCTACCCTTCCAATATCAATTTCAATATCCAAATCCATGTATATTACACTTGTTTATTATCGCATTATTATTTTACGAGCTTGTTAAAGTATTCGTTGGACCTTAGTTAAATTTAAATAAACTGGACACTATTCGCGTTTCTAACTATAAGGCCACAACAACCTAATACTGTGCTATTGAATTTACAAATTTTTAATACTTACAAGCCTCGTCAGTAGATTTTTGTACGTCGTAAGCGATGCAAAATTAAAGAGAGCCCTATTAATTTTCTTAGCGTTGTTATATTATAAAACCAGGCCCTCTTGGCCACACTTTACGCGAAATGCCTAATTGCAAAATAACATTTCGGCAAATTTTGTGTAACCGTTTTAAAGTTCTAGAAATATTGCTCGTCAACATGCTACATCCAACAAAACTATCACATACACCTGTTGCTTGCTCGTCTGTTCTAAAACTATCTATTTCGACCAATCATACATTTCAATGACGTTTTATAACTCCGCCTGTGCTATCTCTATTCCTGTTTTATGCATATTTGATGTCGCTTGCTAACCTTGCTTGCGTTGTAGAAAATCGATATAGCTGCCCGCGTCTTTATAAACCCCACGTGGATCAACTACGTGCCTACTAAAGTGCATGCTTCTATGCCCGTCTCATTCTGTAACATATTATTAATTGTGCATCCTTACTGCTCGTTAAGAAGCTTTTGTTAGCGTTTATGCGAAACCACCGAGGGTTGAACAATATTTCCTTAAAGCTCGGCTAGTTATCTACACAAATAAGGGGAAGGTGACCTTCCCAACGTGCAGGTGTGCTAAATTAATGATCGTTTAAAATAACACTTCTCGGAGTTTGTTTTCATGGTATTCTATATAACCGACGTCTGTCTATTTGTTAAGAAAGTTTTTCGCCTTGGGATTATCGATTTTTTATGCTCTTATGCGTTCTCTGACGTTATGACCCGTTGAAAAATAAATTAAATTAATTAATAATTTCTATAGGCTTATAAAATTGATTTTCTTTATAAACCTATTAACTTTCAATTCCTAATTATAAAATTATGTCAATACTTGTTAATTTAAATTAAATAAATGAAATAAATTTTGCGCGTACATATTATGTTCCTCTCTCGACACAGGGTGTTTAAAATTGAATTGTTTATACTCAAATTTAACTCTTTGAATCCACTACATAATCCCCCTATTTCAATTCTAGGAAAACTACTCCATATTTTCTGAATTTAAATATTTATTCACTAATCTAATCTTACATGCTATTTCTATACACCTATCTACCCTCCTAACCCTACCTATGCCTACTTATCCAACCCATCACTACTTATCTACCTATATCTATCTATTTCTACATCTATCTCTACTTATTTCTATCTATCTACACCTATCTTTATTTCTAATTGCCTATTCACCTATCACTATCTTCTACCTAACTATTTCTATCTATTACTAACTTCCACTTTCTTATTTCATTCTATTTTCTCTTTTTATTTTACCCTTTCGTTCTTTATTGACTCTTTAAGTACCTCTTTTGTACTTTTCTGTCTTTATCTTCACTTTTCATACTTTTAACCCTACCTACTATCACTATCTATATCTTATCCTAACTATACACACTTAATTCTATACCTACCTCTAACTATCTCCCATATTTATCTTATACTTAATTTTATTTTTCTATAAATACTTACTTCTACTTTTCTATATACACCTATTTCTATCCCTATCTATTTAAATTTTACTCTATTATACACCTATCTTTACTTTTCTATATACACCTATCCATATTTATTCTATTTCTACTTCTACTTTTCTATATACACCTATCTCTATCTCTAACTATTCAACTGCTACATTACCATTCACCTATATCTATATTCTTGTTCATTTAGCTTCATTTTCTTATTTAAATCTGACTCTTTTCTTGACCCTCCAAGTCTTTCTTCTGACAATCCTAATACTCTTCATCCCTATTTCTCTTCCTTTTATTTCTATACTTATGCTCCCTGTTACTTCACATAAAACAAAATCATCAATATTATCCTGACTCTTAAATATTTCTTCTTCATTCCCTATACTTGTCTGTTTATCATTTATTATAATTTTCTTTTCTGCGGACAAACCAAACGATACGACCTCAACACCTTTATTTTTCCTTTCTATACAAAACTTTTCATCTTCTCTAGACCCTTCATGTATAATATTCATCTCATAAAAATCTTTTAAATTCAAATTCAAATAACCAAAATTATCTTTGCCCCTTAGCTCACTTATGCTTACATTTACCTCTTGTGTGTCACCTAATGCTGTTTTTACTTCTACCTTTATTACTTTTGACTCTTTATCCACTATTAATGCTGCGCTTGACTCTACCTCTAATTGTTCAGCCTCTTCTTTCACTACCAATTGTACCTCTTCTAACTTTTTCTCATTATATTCACCTGAGTCAATCTCTTTCACTTTTTCCTCATCTCCCTCTATACTATTAATACATAACCCCGTGTCATCTTCCGTGACATCATAACTTGCCTTCCAGGGCAATATCCTATCCCCAATCCTAACTGTTTTCCTTTCCATATCAATTATAACCCCTAGCTTCATCATACAATCGACCCCTAATATCCCTTTAAACTTTAACCCAGGTACAATTATAAATTCTTGTACACATCTAACTGAACCTAACTCTACTTTTAAAATAACCACGCTATTCACAACAGCAAATCGTTTTTTATTCTGCGCAACCAGATAACTTCTTTTTATTGGCATTATCCTGTCACACACTTTATCTTTAACGAATTCCTCCGATACTAAACTCGCCTCAGCTCCTGAATCTAATAATGCTCCAAAATTTTTCTCTAAAGTTTTTATATCAATTATAGGCAAACAAAACTTTTCTATAATTTCTGGCTCAACTTTTTCCTCTATTTTTAAAAATTCCCTAGGATGTTCGTACTTGTTCACAGTGATGTCTAGTGGTTTGTTCTGCTCTAAAAATAATGTCCAGGTCTGGTCCCCCTACTAGGTCCTGGTCTTACCACTACTTCTGCATAAGTCCTCGGCGTCTCAACTCTGTCCGTGTTGTTACCTTCCCTGCTTGTTGTTGCTGTCTTCCTCATGTCCGGTGAACTGTTCTGTCTCGTTGGTCCCGGTCTAGGTGCAGGTCCCCTACCTACACTGTTGTTCCTATAAAACGTTCGTAGAGGTTCCCAATTTTGTCTGTGGTATGAAAAATTATTCCCCCGTCTTGCGTAGTTGTCCCGTCGTTCAAATCTTACTGCATTATCTTGTCTTTCCCTACTTTCTCTCGGTCGTCTACTGTTAACGTCATCGTACCTTTGCAGGTACTCCAAAAACATTACCCTGTCCACAATATTCTGCAACGTTGCCTCACTGTTGCCTCACCTCTACCTCAAAGTGTCGTGATAAGTATTTAATTATTTGTCTGTCCGTCAGTGGTGGATAAAGTTGTTTAGCTATGCTATACTTTCGTATAGCATATTGCACCCTACTTCCTGAAAATGTCCCTTTAAATTTATCTGTGATCAGATTGCTTAGCACCTGGTCCTGTCTGTGGTCACTCCAGTAGTGTTTCAGAAACCTGTCCTCAAAGTCCGTGTAAGTGTCTAATTCTTGTTAAATTAAATTGTACCAAGCTTCAGCATGATCTTTTAGTAAAGCTTTCACAACATTCTGTTTCGCCTGTTCGTCATATATATCTTTTATCAAACCTCTAACGTTATTAATGAGTATTTGAGGGTTTACCCTACTATCCCCATAAAATTTCATTTGTTGCTCCAGCGACATATTACCTGTTACCAATCTTGGACCATCCCCCATTAAGGTTGCTACATTTTGTTTAATCCCTGTCATTTCTCTCTCTACCCTACCTAACTGATCCTTACAACAGTCCGTTACTTCTGTCATGTTTGCATTAATCTCTTCCTCACAAAAAATCCTTACATCTGTCCTTAATTGTCCCATTTCCTGAATTAAACCACTAATATTACGTTCATTTTTATCAACCCTATTTTCGACTTCTCCCATTTTTACAGTCAAGCTATTTTTAAAATCCGCAAATTCCCTGGTAGATTTTTCTATTTTATCCCCTAATTCCTGGCTCAGTTGGTCAAATTTTCTATTCGATTCAACACTCATTTGCTCCACTCCTTTCTTAAATTCTTCACCCATTTCTCTAATCTCCTCAAACTTCCTATTATATTCTTCCCTACTTAATCTCATTTCCTCTAGCATTCTCATCATCAACTCGTTTCCTTGGTCCCCTGATTCCGTTCTCGACTGATCCCTACTACCTTCAGCTTCCTCCATTTTCAAATTTTTATTACATAAGGCACTATCGTCACATCCAATTTCCACTCCTTGGCTCCTTAGCCACTCCTTTCTCTGCATACGTTTAAATCACTCACACACACACCCAAACTAATTTTTAAATTTATACAAAACAGACTCTCACTCTCTCAGATCGCCAGTTTCCTGGAATAAAATTGCTAAAATTGTAGTTGGAGCTCTTGCCTTACGTTCGGGTCGCCATAAATGCCGCGGAACTCTCTTGTTTTAGGTCCGGACCTCACCAGTTTTCAAAAAAAAATTTATTTTCAAACATATAAAATTTCTACAAAAATTTTCTTACCCGCTTTCTGCTCTATCAAATTAATTTCTTCAGCAGCTTCCCTGGCTAGCTCAGCTGTGCTTTTTCTCGTATACTTAAATTTACTCTCATTCTCTTTACCGTTCACACACCTTTTAATAAAATCACAAAATAATACAACAATTATACAATATTTATTAACCACTATTTACAAATAATTATTCAAGGTTATTTACAGTTCGGTGCTCAAGCTACGCCTCAATATATGCTATCTTTGTAAAGTCCTTGTTATCAAAATGGAAATTTCCAACACATTTAATGCAACAGGAGTAAATGGGCCCCAAATAATACCTTATCTTTATTTCTAATTACCTATTTACACTGGAGTATGGTGAGCTTATGATAACTCAGTTTATTAATGTATGCTGTCCACTTTGCATACTATGACTACAAACTTAAAAAAACCCATGTACTCTTAATAATTAAATTTAAATTCATCAAGCAATCCAATAAGCTTTACGTACACCTTTTGTTTTATATTCAAAATACCATATTAATAGTCAGCTATACGTATCTTTTTCAATACGTATAATAACGAAAAATCCCATCAAAGTTCACTCTCACACATCACAAATAATTTCAACAGTTTATTAAAAAACAACAAATTCTAATGCGTTATCTGGAAAAACTTGAAGATTCCATCTCCATTGACGATGTATTATGTTCTAAAAACCCCTCGGCCTAGTGGTTATGCGTGCGACTCCACCAGATGTTTAAAGATGAACAACATCTAAGCTGCGCTTTATGCTACCCATCTAATATCAATTTCAATATCCAAATCCATGTATATTACACTTGTTTATTATCGCATTATTAATTTACGAGCTTGTTAAAGTATTCGTTGGACCTCAGTTAAATTTAAATAAACTGGGCACTTTTCGCGTTTCTAACTATAAGGTCTCAACAATCTAATACTGTACTATTGAATTTACAAATTTTTAATACTTACAAGCCTCGTCAGTAGATTTTTGTACGTCGTAAGCGATGCAAAATTAAAGAGAGCCCTATTAATTTTCCTAGCGTTGTTATATTATAAAACCAGGCCCCTCTTGGCCACACTTTACGCGAAATGCCTAATTGCAAAATAACATTTCCGCAAATTTTGTGTAACTGTTTTAAACTTCTAGAAATATTGCTCGTCAACATGCTACATTCAACAAAACTATCACATACACCTTTCGCGTGCTCGTCTGTTCTAAAACTATCTATTTCGACCAATCATACATTTCAATATCGTTGTATAACTCCGCCTGTGCTATCTCTATTCCTGTCTTATGCATATTTGATGTCGCCTGCTAACCTTGCTTGCGTTGTAGAAAATCTATATAGCTGCCCACGTCTTTATGAACCCCACGTGGATCGACTACGTGCCTACTAAAATGCATGCTTCTATGCCCGTCTCATTCTGTAACATATTATTAATTGTGCATCCTTTCTGCTCGTTAAGAAGCTTTTGTTAGCGTTTATGCAAAACTACCGACGGTTAAACAATATTTCCTTGAAGCTCCGCTCGTTATCTACACAAATAAAGGGAAGGTGACCTTTCCAACGTGCAGGTGTGCTAAATTAATGATCGTTTAAAATAACAATTCTCGGAGTTTGTTTTCATGATATTCTATATAACCGACGTCTGTCTGTTTGTTAAGAAAGCTTTTCGCCTTGGGATTATCGACTTTTCATGCTCTTATGCATTCTCTGACGTTATAACCCGTTGAAAAACGAATTAAATTAATTAACAACTTCTATTAATTATAAAATTGATTTTCTTTATGAACCTATTAACTTTTAATCCCTAATTATATAATTATGTCAATACTTGATAATTTAAATTAAATAAATGAAATAAATTTTGCGCGTACATATTATGTTCCTCTCTCTACACAGGGTGTTTGATATTGCATTGTTTATACCCAAATTTAACCCTTTAAATCCACTACAATATATATATATATATATATATATATATATATATATATATTTTGCTGTGCAATAAATATGCTGTGTTATTTTGCCCCACAGCTTGGTCGTACATAAAAATGCTGTGTTAACCCCTGTTAGTCCCTTGTCGTTATTTTAATATTTAGTCCCACGACATGGGTAGACCATAAAAATGCTGTGATATCTCGCAGCCCCTATGATTGGGTGCAATAAATATGCTGTATTATCTTGGCCCACGTTGGGCGCCATAAATATGCTGCGATATCTCTCAGCCCTTACGGTTTGGTGCAATAAAATGCTGTGATATACTCTTATGCCACTCAAGCACTTGTGAAAATGTTAATTTATAATTTTCTTTTGCCTCGACTAGCTGATTCAATTAAATAAAGCACTTCTACAATACACAGTATAATGATTGAATATTTACAACCCTTTTAAATACCTTCTCCCTTTTTAAATCATATACATCTGTCAAATTTTTAAAAAATCAAGCCAGCAAAACGAGCTTTTTTATTTACCTTTAAAGTCCTATTGAAACGTTTCAAGATGTTTATGCTTTTCATAAATTTACACAAAAAAACCCCAATTTGTCGGCTCTTACACCTTAAATTATTATTGAGATAAAACAGTTTAAAAATAAATCATATCCAAAATATTTGAGATAAAACAGTTTTAGAAATAAGTCATATTGAAATCTCAAACCTAAAGTGGTTTTGTAGGTGCTCCTAAAAATTGAAGTCGATATCCAAATCGTTATTGGTGCGTTTATTCTAATGAAAGGTTTTTCATTTCCGCAATAGAATATTTACCATCAATTTGCTTGTACAGGCAGCATTCTTCAAAATTGTATTTCTGATCGTAATGGCTCGTTATTTAAAGTTCTAACAGGAATCGTAACATTATTTTGATAGTAATTTAAGATTGTAATGGCAGTTTTCGGATGTTAATCACGATGATAATTAAGATGGTGATTGAGATTGTACTTCAGATTGTAATTGAGAGCCTTGTTTTAGTTATTATTAGATATGGTATAATTTCCTAAATCGTATCTACTTACGTCTCAGAAGTACGGCACTTTTTGCACGATTATATACTCTAGAATTTCACTGTTAATTTGATTTATTTTTCACGTAAATATTTAGCACCTTCAAGTATAGTAGCTGCTCAGTTTTAAAGTATACTAACTTGATATTCAATTTTCAAGATATTCATAGGATCGGCCCCCTTTTGTTTGTGATTCGTTGGCTTCACGTGCTAGGCGAAGCCAAGCGTATTATCACTTGTTATTTTGGAAAGTTTACCAATTGTATGTATTTTAATTGCATGACGCGTAATTTAAATGTTATACTTTACATCTACTTCAGAAATCTCAAGAATTTTCGTTCATATCGATCACGTAGTATTGTTTGTTGGCCTTATTGTAATCTAAATCGAATAAATTTGGTGTTTGTTTATTTCCTAATAAATTGGATTTTTGAACAACTGTGATTCTTTTAGATCACGTACGCTTTTAAATAATACATATTTCTGCGTACGTTTACGATGATATCTTAACACACTTTTTGAATGTTTATCTAGCCAATTCATGCAGGTTTTTCACTGATTTAATTTCAATGCGTTTTGTTACATTTTTAAATTCTAATTTTTGCTAGTAGCTACTTTTGGATATGTGTTTGAATCGTTTGTACTGCTATATACAGTGTGTTTTCAACTAATAATTTTTATAATGACCTATTCACTCTTCTAATATCTGTAATTCCGTGCTTCTGTTACTTGGGAGTTTCCCTTGCTTATTCTACGGCCCCTATGACTTAGCCTACCCCTAAATTAACCCTATAATTACAGCATTAAATATATATGTATATATATATATATATATATATATATATATATGTTGATGAATTAACTACTACTACAATTTATAATTTTACGTTATATGTTTTACAATTTCATGTAAATTTTGTTAATTCTATTGAATAAAACATGATAGTCAGTAAATTATTAATTGATTCTTTTCAAGTGTATTAACGGTAATATCTGATAAACTAGCCTTTTAGTACAATAAAATTCTCCGTATTGTGTTAGCTGTTCTAGAAAAAACATAACTACTTATATATGATTAAAAAAAAATCTTTAGCATTTTATATTAGTGTTAAAAATATATCCTCATGGTTTAGTATCAGTTGTTTCTAAACTTAGTACTTGCTTATCATCACACAGATTCAAAAGTAGTTTATTTTGTGTTATGCTATATACGTTATGTTTATATGATCTAATAAAATGTTGAGGTCTCTTCGCAATTTGCTTATAAAAAGGAGTGTTTTTGTAATCGTCAAAAATGATTGTTTTTATACTTGTTATAGTAGAACCTTTATATTTTTTCACAACCTTTTTGTCTACCATATAAGCGTACATTTTAGACCCTAATCCAACAAAGTCTAACATAATATTACCATTATTTTCGTCTTTCATAACACCAGGCATTTTTTTATTTACTAAATCTATATTGTAGGCATTGTTTGGTTGAAAGTCAGATATACCAAATCTGTGTATATCGTTCTTAATATCAACTTATATATCGGGTACTCGGAACTCGTAAATCAAGCTATCGGTGTCAGTGTACAAAAGATTAGCTTTGTTGCCAAATTTTTGTTTAACATAATTGTAATGAAACTCATACAGGATCGTTTTGGATATATCTAAGATTGAAGATCCTACATAAATTAGTTTATTTAAATATACTTATAATTTGTTAATTTCTGTTACTGCTAAATCATGATCAAGAAAGGTGCTGCTGTGAAAATTTGGCTTTGCAATATATGCACAAGCTCCATAGCGCGCTTTCCATTTTATTACTAGTTGTATTTCTTTGTGCTTTCGTACATTTTCTATTAATTTTCCAAAAACAAAATTAACCATTAATTTATAAAAAATTTTGTCAAACTCATTTTTAGACTGTTGTCTTAAAAAAGTGTTTAAATCAATATATTCTCTTAACCACGGTGCCTGTTTAAATTGCAGTATCCTATAGATTTGAAGTATTTTCAAACCATAAGCTAGATAAATTTTTAAATTTTTATAATGAACAGTGTAGTTGCGTTTTGTATATAATGTAGTAAGCAATTTCTTGATCATTGATGTAAAAGAGGGTACTGGGGGGGATCATGTGCTCTGGAGCTATAGGTATATCTCTGTGAACAGTGTTCAGGTCTGGAGGATGTTCTAAGTCGCACTCAAATATATAGTCTACTTCGGAATTATCAGGAATATTTAATACATCTATATCTTTAAACTGTTCTTTTTCTAAAAATCTAAAATCGCCGAATGGATGGAAATTTGACATAGCCGCCCCGTACAAATTATTCACGTCGAAATACATTAAGTACACTGAATCTTGATTTGGATCGTACTGATCTCCCATGTACTTGTTATTAGCTTTAAAATATATATTAGAACATTGAGCAATCCCACCGCCGGATGCCTCTTTCAACAAACATGATTTAATGTATGTCAGTTAGCAGTTCTAACTGAACTTTTGTAGTTTTAAGCATGGCATCAAATGCTAAACCAGGTGCCGTAAAATAGTGCAGAAGATCCAATTTGTATGTTGCGATGCATGTCTGATGGAAATTTTCAACAATATCAGATAACAGTAGAACGTCAGTTTTTAAATAAAGATCTGAATATTCACCTAAATTTTGTATGCAAAAGGTTTGCCAAACATTAACCACATGATTGTAGTCTTCATCACTAACATCTTCATCGCAAAGACTACTATAAAAATTTTGTTTGGAAGGTAATTTGGTTTCTTTAAGTTTTTCCAAGAGTCTATATACTCATAAGGAAAAATATTTTTGCGGATCAGTAAATTGAATTCTTTTTCAGTATTGCAATTTTTCCTAGTTATATTTTTTTTATCGTTTTCTAAATACGATGACAGTTTATCAAGGTTACTAGCCATAAATCTAAATGAATATATGAATCAAAGTTTAACTTTTGTTTCATCCACAACTTTAAAAAAGATATATATTTTGCTTTGTTTATTGGTAAAAGATTTATTGCGCCGGGAAAACCGTTAGCTAATTTTTTAATTATAAAATGAGAGTCGTATCCAGGTAAATTATGAAATACTACTGGTATTGTATCCGAGTCTCTATAGTTAATATTACAATCCTGGTGAGCCGCTCCGCAAAATCTACCTTTCAAATGGCAGTGATCACGCACCTTAGTTTGTTCGTCAGTAAATGGTTTCTCACATGTGTGACGTGCTTTTGCAGTATCGTACTTACAATTTTCATCTGCATTTAGATTACCCATCGGTTTTATATTACATAGTGTAATGTGAACTTTTTGACTAATTAACTGTAGTTGTTGTACAAACCAATCTATACAGTCAATACCGCGATACGATTGAATCTCTGATAGAACATTATCGTAGGAACATTTTAGATAGCTATGAGGAATATATATCTGATTTTTAATTGTATTTAATGTAGCTTCTTTGCTAGTTAAATTATATTGTTCTAAAATGCTTTCGAGGTCGGCACATATTACAAAAGAGACTTTTCCTGATACTGATGATTTTTAAAATTTAAATTTTTCTGTATTTCGTTTGGCAACTTACCAGAGGATGCGTTTTGTTTCTGGCAATAATTTAAATGCTTTTGAAGCGCTTCGTTACTGTAAGAATGGTTTAAACAACTATTACATATAAATGTTTTACGTCCGTGTGATGAAAGTTGTTGTGCAAGTAAAGCCGACATATTTTTTATCCATGTAAAATGATAACGCGCTTTCTTTTGAAAACATTTACTTTTTAAATTATTTGGTAAAAGTAGTAAATTCATAGGTTGATTATTTGTGTTAGTATTTTTACTAAGACGAAATCGCAAGATTTTCTTACCTTTTAAACAACAAAGATTTATTGACAAATGGTTAAGTTCTTCAAACCTTGTGATTTCGTGCAATGCAATTGGAAACGGAATTGAATAATAATTTAAGATGTCTTTATAATGAGGATAACTGGTAGTCCTATTTGAATGTTTTTCTGCTGGATATAATTCAGAAACTATGGCCCAAAGAAAACAAAACTGATCATTGTTCCTTACATTTACTATTGCCCGTTTCCGTGCTAAATTGTAGGGCACTTGAACATAAGTTAAATATCCTTTTTTTAACGGTGTATGGCAGTTTATATTCACCTTGAGATGTAGTATTTCTTGAAGGGCCCATTTAGAGTCCTTTTCACTACATTCTTCCAATTGAGCCTCAACTTGTCTACTACATGTATTTTATACCACAACTTAAAGTTTGTATTGGAATCTATTGAATAATTAGCAGTACAAAACGTCTTCATTTCAACTTCATTAGTCTGTGGCTTAATAAAATTTCCAGCCAATACAACATTTACTTTTAGCATAGATTTCTCGACGACAAAGTAATTTTCGCCTTAAAACTTCTAAATGCTTCATTTAAAAAGTCCTGTGGATCTTTTATGCTCAAATTTATTATTACACCATTAGAAATTCTACCAGAAAAACAGGACTCTACAGCACGTCATTCTAATTTACGGGTTTCACGTCTGCTTAAATCACTTGTGTTAAAGCCACCACCTTGTTTCTCCCATTTATGTTTTAATTGCATTAACTTGCAAAGCAAATATTTTAGCTGACCTAAACTAGATTCCAACTGCAACAGATTTTCAAAGGATTTCTCGTTGTAGATTCTGTTTTTAATCGCAACTTTCAGCAAGCGTATATTTTTGGTAACAATTGCAATGTGACGGTTAATTTTATCAACATTTTTTTAAAAGCTTGAAGCACTGTGAAGTCAATTTTCTAATTTCACAACTAACATAAGACACTGTTTTAGGATTCATCGCACGCAAGCTTAATAAAATGCAAACGTGCATAAATTAATTGTGTCTGGGTAATATACGCAAATATACAAAAATTACTTCTGTCCGTGTAGGCTTAATAAACGCATATGTGCATTAATTTTAATTTGTAAGCAAATTTTAAATAGTATGACTCTGCAGTTTTTATTTTTGTGGCTGTATATAAACAGTTGAGAATTTTCATGTGCATTAGTATTTTAAAGACATCACCATGACCGATTACCTATTTCTTTATCTATTTAATACTGGAATATACCGTCCATTTACATTTTCAATTCTCCACCCGAAGGTACTACATTGGCCAGGAGGCGAGTTTTTTGTTGCCTGGAAATTTAGAATTTTGCCGAACCCTTGCCGTTCCAGGCAAGGTAGGGATCTTTAACGTGCGTGATAATACTAACACACGGGACCTCCATTTAACCTCTCATCCGAACGAGGGCGTAATATTTGTGAAAAATGTTCACCTGCCATTTTTCAAGCAGTCGGCCGTGTTGGGATTCGAACCCGGGACCTTGGGATCCGTAGTCTTACGCTTACTACATTGATCTACGGCGACGCCTACTGGAATATACCACGTATCGTTTACAGACCTTTTTCAGTTAAATTCTGATCGTTTTGTACATTTTTGTGAGCAGCATAACACTGCTCTAGATCAAATGTTATGAGAACACTTTCCTGATGAAGTATTTTTCCTATATGACGGCGAAGAAATAAAAAAAGACATCCTAAATTGTGATAGAGCGCACGCTGTCTTGTCAGATGAACCATGGACTGATCTAATTGATCTTCATGCTCGTTTCTAAGAGGTGCATGAATCTTCTACTTTGGTGATGTCTGTAGAAGACGTTGACAAATTGGGCTTCGAACGTAAAGAATAAAATAGTTATTACTATTATTTAATGTATATTGTATTAATAAATATTGGTTAAAAAATTTAATTTCTACATTCAACATGTTTTTGATGCACTGTTAAAGAAACAATTATAATTTAGTTCTTGTGTAAAAACTTCAGTTAGGCAATCACCTTGTTTATGATACTGCATCCATTCCAATAAACGTTAAATAATTAAAAATAACAGCTACATATGTTGCAAAAGTACCTAAGAAAATGCAAATACAAGAATAAAATACAATCCAACGGAAGTTCAATAAACCTTCGTTGAACAACTAGTCACACGCAGAAACGGCATTCTATTTTTTCCTGCAACGGCTTGTTATTTTTTAAAAGCGAGAATGAAAACATTGATGCAAGCAGTCATATACATGCAATGCACATTTACCTATTGCTAAAAAACACCTAATGTAAATTCAAAGCGTCGCGATTGAATAACTAATACATTAATTTTAAATTGCACTATTATAGATAATTTAGTAATTGTAGTCGACAGCAGTGAACTGAAACCTTTGCTGCGTTGTCCTAAGCGAGTAAAATCTACAATGCATCAATTAAATTTAACCAAGAAATCATTTGAAATATTTCAATTTACTTTTCAGTAAAAACTGCAAAAATTGGATGTTATACATTTTATTTTTGATAAAAACCGAATTCATTACATTTAACATACACATGAGTCACGCATTGTCAGGAACTATTTCATTGTCAAATACTGCAATATGGCTTACGAACAAGTTGTTTATATATATAATTTTTATATTCTGCGCCTCTAATTAAATATAAAAAATTGTGGTTTTTCAATTGACAACATTAATTTGGCATTTCTTAATGAATAGCACAGTTAAAAAATTTTAAACATGGTATAATAATTTATACCTGTGGTACGAACTCATGCAATATTTATTTTCTGAAATTAATGTGTTTAAAATTTATGGGAGACCAGGCGGCAGCTAATCTTAGATTGCGTCAATCAATTATAATTGCTTTCAGGGTTGAGAGTCCCATTTGTGCTGACTGGGTTCATTCGTTTTTCTGCAAACAGTATTAAATTTCTGGCTAACTACGTTTATTTATTTTTTTTGCGGACGTCAGCATTCAATTTCTTGATAACTGGGTTTATTCATTTTTTGTAGACATCAGCATTAAATTTCTTGCCGAGTGGGTTATATATTATTCTGCAGATGTCAGCATTAAAAATCTTGCCGATTAGGTTAATATATTTTTTTGCAGACGTCAGCATTTAATTTCTTGATGACTGGGTTTATTACTGTTTCTGTGGATGTCAGCATTAAATTTCTTGATGACTGGGTTTATTACTGTTTTTGTAAATGTCAGCATTAAATTTCTTGCTGATTAGGTTTATTTATTTTTCTGCAGACGTCAGCATTCAATTTCTTGATGACTGGGTTTATTACTGTTTCTGAAAATGTCAGCATTTAATTTCTTGCTGATTAGGTTTATTACTTCTTTGTGGACGTCAGCATTAAATTTCTTGCTGATTTGTTATTTATTTTTTGGATCTATCAGCATTAAATTTATTGCTGCCTGGGTTTATTTATTTTTCTGTGGACGTCAGCATTAAATTTCTTTATGACTGGGTTTATTAAATTTTCTGCAGTCTTCATATTTCTACAATTGTTATCTAGACAATACATTAGCATTAAAATTCTTGCTAACATGGGTTGAATTTTCTGCCATTCTTGTTGTTTAATAACGTTATCTACCCAAGATGTGTGATAATCGTTCGATCTTTTTGTCAAGTTGTAGTTGTGTGTTCTGTAAACAAATCAAAAAAATGAAAGCTTTTTAAAATTGTCCTTGTCAAGAAAGAATAATAATAGTAGTCGGGTTAAAATTATTAAGCAGTTTATAGTTAATGCAAATGAAGTGCTGGAAAAATTGTTGGCTCCGTGGGCAGATCCGCCAATTGCAACGTAGGACCTGATGACACCCGAAGTAATATAGTATGTATTCGTTGGCTTAATATAGATATAATTCTGTTAATGCATCTACGTGATATAATCTTTATTTAAATTTTTTAGTGAACAAGAAGAAGAACAACCAGAACGACCGCGACTAGTTCCACGGTCTCTGAGGCGTCAAAGATAAAGATGACAGCCGTCACAAAACCGATAAGGTAATATTTTATCGTCCAGAGTTTTAGTTGTGAGTGATCTGTAAAACAAATCAGAAATGAAGACTTTTAAAAAAAGTTTAAAGCGAGTTAGAAAAGCAGCGAGTTAATGCTGAAAGAAAAAAGTTTGGAGTGAGTTAGAACTGTTCTTTATATTTGGGATGCTTGCTCACTTGGAACACGAAGATATAAACAACTTAGGTGAACCATGGTATGTTTATTCTAGAGTACATAACATTATATTTTCTAATTATAAATTTTATAAATTACAATAAAGGAAAATACATTGTGTTCTTCTTTCGTTTGTTTTCATTTCACATTACTCGGAAAATTCTATATTGACAGTGACTCCTATAGAACCTTTACTGATTATGTAGACATTTTTGTTTGGACTAATACTATCGTTTAACTTACTAACTCCATCGGCCTAAAGATATTCAAAGTACCGTAACGGTAAAATACATATAAATTCCTTTGTTTCTATCATTACTCGATCACCAGATTTTGTTTTTATTGATTCCACTTTCAATACCTTACACTTTTGGTTCACTATAAGGTTTTTACAGGGTTTGAGGTAGGTACTTTTGTTAAAATGACCGAAATCCATACTTGTGGTGTTTAAATTACACTTCTTATCTTAATGACGAACAAATTAAAACTTCATATATATATATACATATATATATATATATATATATATATATAATATATATATATATATATATATATATATATATATATATCATCATCATCATTTTGTTTTCGACCTTACTTAAGGTCGGTTTGACGCAGCTCTAACTTCTTTTCTATTCTGTGCTAATCTAAAAGCTCTACATACCCTTCACAACCTAAATTTCTAATAATTTGACTAATATAGTTTGGTCTAGGTCTTCCTATATCCTTCTATCTTTTTCCTATCCCGCTGGCTCTACATAGATATTAGCAACCTGATGGTTGTTCAAGAACTCCAACTTGTTTACATGATTACAATTTATAGGAAAATGAAATATAACCTGGTTATCCGCTTCAAAAAAGGAAAAGTGGTAAATTATATGTTACGGTAAGGCTTAAGCAACGAATCGCTGCCAACATGCCAGATCGCTACCTAATTGTGAGTTATGTCATGGTGACGTTTATTAAATTATATGTTATGGTAAGGCTTAAGCAACGAAACGCTACCAACATGCCAGACCGTTACCTAATTGTGAGTTATGTCATGGTGACGTTTATTAAATTATATGTTATGATAAGGCTTAAGCAACAAATCGCTACCAACATGCCAGACCGCTACCTAATTGTGAGTTATGTCATGGAGACGTTTATTAAATTATATGTTATGGTAAGGCTTAAGCAACGAATCGCTACCAACATGCCAGACCGCTACCTAATTGTGAGTTATGTCATGGTGACGTTTATTAAATTATATGTTATGTTAAGGTTTAAGCAACGAAACGCTACCAACATGCCAGACCGTTACCTAATTGTGAGTTATGTCATGGTGACGTTTATTAAATTATATGTTATGATAAGGCTTAAGCAACAAATCGCTACCAACATGCCAGACCGCTACCTAATTGTGAGTTATGTCATGGAGACGTTTATTAAATTATATGTTAAGGTAAGGCTTAAGCAACGAAACGCTACCAACATGCCAGACCGCTAACTAATTGTGAGTTATGTCCTGGTGACATTTAGTTAACTGATTTTTATTTTTTTTCTTTGTTTTGTTTTCGGACTTACTTAAAGTCGGTTTGACGCAGCTCTAAATTCTTTTCTATTCTGAGCTAGTCTAAAAAGGTCCACATACCCTTCACAACCTAAATCTCTAATAATTTGACTAATATAGCTTTGTCTAGGCCTTCCTACTCTATTTTTATTTGGTAGTCTATAATCTAAGACTTTACTAAATAGTCCCTCATGTCTTAACTGGTGCCCTATCATTCTATCTCTCCTGACCTTCAATTGTTTCCACATACAGGGATCCTCACCTATCATTCTATAAACTTCCTCGTTTGTTACTCTATCTGTCCAACTAATCTTTAACATTCTCCTATAACACCAAGTTTCAAAAGCTTCTATCTCTTTCTTATCTACTTTTTTAATTGTCCAAGTCTCACTACCGTATAGTAGAACGCTCCATACGTACGACTTTAAGAAACTTTTCTATTATCTAAACTAATACTATTAGCTATTAGTAAGTTTTCTTTTAAAAACATTTTCTAGCTTGAGCTATTCTGGCTACTATATCCCTTCTGCTACGTCCATCCTTTGTAATTATACTACCTAAATAGCAAAATTCATCTACCTCCTCTAACTCGGTATTACCTATTTTTAATTTTGGTTTAGAACTAGGCTGTAACTCACTTGTCATTATCTTTGTCTTTACTGAGTTAATTCTCATACTATAGTTACTCCGTAGTATCTCATCTAAAATATTTAAAAACTCTCCTAACTCTTTTCTAGACTCTGCTATAATGGCTATATCATCTGCAAAACGTAACATGTCTATTTTCTGTCCCTGTACACTAATACCTATCTCTTTTCTCTCTCTAGCTAAGTTTAAAGCTTCCTCAATATAAACATTAAAAATCAAGGGAGACAACCCTGTCTAACACCATTTCTAATCTTAGCTTCCTTTTCTATTTCATCCAATCTAATTACTACGCTTTGGTTTTTATATAGACTGTAAATAATTTTTCTATCCCTATGAGAGATTCCTATTTTTTGCAAAACCCTGAACATAACAATCCAATTAACCCTATCAAATGCTTTTTCTAAATCTACAAACGCGAAATGAGTCTTTTATTTTTGTAACCTTTTTCGATAATTAGCCTAATCATTAGTATCGGTTCTATAGTCCCTCTGTCTTTACGAAAACCATACTGGTCTTCGCCTAAATAATTCTCAGTTAAAGCTTCTACCCTATTTTTAATTATTATTGTTAGTACTTTGGAAGCATGAGAAGTTAAACTAACCGTTCTAAAATTCTCACACCTATCTGCTCCTGACTTTTTTGGGATTGGGATAATAATATTTTTTTCGAAATCTATTGGAACCTCACCTGTGTCATATATTACCTTTACTAGTTCATATAATCTGTCTAAAGTTTTCTGACTTGCATATTTTATTAATTCTGCGGGAATATCGTCTATCCCTGGCGCTTTATTTAGTTTAAGATCCTAACAGCTCTATCAAATTCCTCTCTTAATATTGAGAACCCTATTTCTACATCCTTTTCTTGGTCGTTCTCTAACTCATCCATATCGTCTCCCTTATATAAATCTTCTAAATATCTTTTCCATCTATCTGCTATCTCAACTTTATTTATTAGAAGCTCATTATTCTCGTCTCTAATACCATTATATTTTTCCTATCTTCCCAAAAACTTTTTAACTGCCCTGTAAGCCCTGTCTATCTTACCTACTCTCAAATCATCTTGTATTCCTTACAATTCTCCTCCATCCATTTATTTCTAGCTTTTCTACACTCATGTACTATCGTATTTCTAACTGTATTATATTTTGCTTACTTTCACTATCCACTTCTCTGAAAGGTTTAAGCTTTCTTCTATTCTCTATTAAATCTAATATCTCCTTTGTTACCCACGGTTTTCTCGCTTCTATTTTTTCTTACCTATAGTCTGTGTTGCTGTATCATGTACAGTCAGTTTTATTTCTTTCCATCTATTTTCTACGTTCCTCCTACAGCTATCTCTTTGCTCTTAATATCTAATACTTGTTTATATTCCTCTTTACCCTACTATCATTAAGCTTACCTAGATCCCATCCTCTCTTTTAACCTTTCTCAATTTTTTGAATTTTAGTTTACACTTCATTTTAACTAAGTTATGATCGCTATCTATGTCAGCCCCTGGATAACTACGACAGTTTTAACTTGGTTTCTAAATCTTTGTTTAACTAAAATATAATCTATTTGGTATCTAGCCCTATCCCCTGGCGCTTTCCAGGTATATCTTCTCCTAATATGTTGTTCGAATAGGGTGTTTACAGTTACTAATCTATGTTCCTGGCAAAACTCAACTAATCTTTCTCCTCTATCATTTCGTCTGCCATACCCAAATTTTCCTACCATTTTCCCTCACTACCTTCTCCCACTGACGCATTAAAATCGCCCATAACTATTAAATTCTCATCTCCTTTTACTTTTCTCACTATACTATTTATATCCTCGTATACCTTTTCTACTTCCTCGTCCTCATACTGAATTGTTGGCATGTAAACCTGTACTAAAACAGTGTCTGTGGGTTTTGTACTCAATCTAACCATAATTATTCTATCACTAAATTGTAAGTACTCTTTAACTTTATGCCCTAATCTTTTACCTAACACTATTCCTACGCCTGCCTGTCCATTAGTTGAAGAAGTTGTAATTATTCTATAATTATCTTTCCAAAAGTCATTACTATCTGGCCATCTCACCTCACTAATACCTAAAATGTCCAGCTTCTCCTTTCTCATTTCGACTAATAAATTCGTTAACTTATCTACTCTAAGCAATGACCTTACATTCCAAGTCCCTATCACTAAATCGAACTGTTGTTTTATATTCTTACGATGACGAGCCCCAAGTACCCCCTCCCGGAGATCCGAATGAGGGAGTATTTTACCTCCGGACAAGAATTTTACTTGTGAGCTCTCCATCATATGTAATTCGTGTTTTAGGCCACGCACACCTGGGAAATATTGTGGTAGGCTCCCATATCTTTCCACAACGCAGTTTTTAAAGATTTTAGTAAAAAGCCGTATCCGTCACGGCCAACCCCCAACAAGCTTGTAAATTATTGAGGATCGCCCGAGACCAACCGACCCTCCTCCAATATCTTTTAGCCAGCAAGGCTGCTGCCCCTTGCTGCGCCTTTTAATCGCCTTTTACGATAAGCAGGCTTACTATAGTAGTATTCTTTATCCCCTACTATATATAGATAACAAATTTTGTTTATTCAATATGAAATGAATACTCTTGGCGCAGCACTTTTCCATTTTTCTCTTTTATGCAAACTTGTCTGTATACTGCTAACTAAGCGGCTACCAAAATTATGCAACTGTGTTTGCACCCGCAGCAGTTTCAAGTTGACTGATCTACTTTGGCTCTAAATTAACGCAGTTATTACTCGACCATTGACCTACATTGGGTTCATAGTCGCATAGACTTTGGGACCAAAGGATCACACTCTCAGTTGGATAACCCACTTTAGGTCCATAGTCGCATTAACTTTGGTACCAAAGTATTACACTCTTTTAGTTAAATGACCTACTTTGGGTCCATAGTCACGTTGTTTTTAGTCGATTGACCTACATTGGGTCCATAGTCACATTCACTTTGGAGCCATTTTAACCCACTGACCTACTTTGGGTTTATAGTCGCATTGACTTTGGGAACAGCTTGACCTACTGACCTACTTTGAGTCCATAGTCACTTTGACTTTGAAACCAGTTGGTCTGCTGACCTACTTTGGTTTAACCTACCGACCTAGTTTGGGTCCATAGTCGCATTGACTTAGAACGAGTTTGACCTACTGACCTACTTTGGTTCCATAGTCACAATGACTTTAGGACCAGTCGACCTAGTGTCCTACTTTGGGTCCATAGTCGCATTATATTACTACTTACATCTACCATTTAATTTTTTATGTATATTTACAATACAAATGTGTTAACACAATGTGTATGTAAAAGCTGTAGAAGCTGCTCTTGTATAGATTCCTTCTGAATACTACTTATGTTTTCTTATTGTTATTCAGCAAATAAATCGATGACGCAGGGTGCCGTTTTGAAAAAGCTGGTATTTAAGTTTATATAAAGACAAACACGAATTTCCAGAGTTAGTATGTAATTTCGTTAACAAAATTTGTTTTACTAGTTTCTAGAACTTGACGATATTACCTTCGCATTAACTCTTGAAGGCTTTTGATTAAAATTCGACAATTATTAGCTAACCAGGTCCTCTTCATGTATAATATTGATGTGTTATTGGTACATTATAATTTGTATTTTTTATACCATTCCTTCACAGTTGAAGAGCAATATTTGTGCTTCTAGTCTCTGCTTCCATTTGCGTATAAAGTTGCAATTGTTGAACATCTTCAACTTACAAGAATTAAATTACCATATACAGATCAAACTTTAAAGGCTTTTGGATAATAAATACTACTTGAAAATCATATTGCTTAAGATCAATCAAATATAAAGAGGAATCTATTGCAAGTAACTTTTACAAAGATGCTGCGAAGTAGCTTTGAATAGGTAATGGTATATTACAGTAAATATATGTATAAATATCTCTACGATTGTACGAATTGTTACGTGGTAGCCGAAACTAAGTTCATACTACAACTGTATCGACTATTTAAAGACATTTTATTTCTCTTTCTTGCACTTTAATGTTTGCAGTGGCTTTTGAAAGAAACGCCCACGTTTCTACAGACGCCAGAGATTATCTTAATTTACTGATTGGAAAATCACCCTCCGTGTGAAAATCACTCCACTGGAAATGTAAATATTCGTGTTGTCGCGACTTTCGAGTTCTCAATTCTCAGGCGTCGCTCATTATAATCTTTGTAAGATGAAAATCAAGCACCCACATATTAAATATGCAATTAACTTTACCGGCAAAGATTTGCTTTGAGTAATTACTAATTACTAATTATTTAACAAGTATTAATCGCCACAAACCTTTTTGCTTCAGATCAAAATACTACCTTATAACTAGAAAACGGTACAAATAGTATCATTAATCTCGTTATCTATTGTAAGATATTTATAGTATAATTAATTTTAGGACGAACTCCGGATGTTTTACAAATTATAGAATTGATAAAAGCGCTTTTCTTATATTCCTTCTTTTAGGGATCCGCGATTACTAAACTTCTGTTAACCGTCCCCAAGTTGAATTCGTTCCACTGAATAGCAAAGCCTGAATAGAATGGGTAATAACAAAAACCAGGTTGCCGTATTTGACGTTCTTGCTTGTAACACGAGTAATTGATTATTCATCAATTGCAATAGCGTAGGGTGTTCGCGTCGGTACCTTGGCGAAGAATGATAAACCAGGATTTAAGGGGTGTTTGAACTACATTAGTTAAATTATGCACCACGAGTGGACTAATTGACAAGTGACTATAGGGATTGGATTAGAGCTTAAGCGAAATACAAAGAAACTAAGGGTGTTTTCTAAAAGTACAGTTAACCTGGTTTGTTAATACATTATTGTTTTTTAAATTGTTGAATCTTTCTGCGCAGACACTAAGGCCGTAGAACAGAAACGTTTAATTCTCAATAAAAACAAATAATATAGCAATTTTAAATATACTCAGTAAGTAAGGCATTTGAAATGAATCTTTGAAACTTGTCACAGAATGATGGTTAAAAATCAAGAACCTTTTATAGAATTTTAAATTATTTTCCATTTCCGGTTTAACTAGAAACGTGTACAATTATTTTTCTTAATGAGACATTCTCGATATTCTTACATTTTTAGAGGTTAAAATAAAAACCTGCCTCTAAGTATTATAATATTTGCCTAGGCTATTAAGAATATAGCAAAATCAAAAATCAAAAAGAAGAAATATTTAAATAAAACAAATACAAGATTTGACTTTTGAAAATAAAGTGACAGTTTGTCAAATTGTTATCACAAGTAATTGTTTTTATTATCCTAATCCGTAAAAACTTTGAAAATGAAATTGAAGCTTGCAGAATCCTAGCGGATTGGCATTTTAATGACGCTGGGATGAACGATAATCTAGAATAACAAACGAAACGATTTTATGCAGAGAGACTTGAAAAAGTAAAAACTCGTTTAAGAAAGTGAAGAAGGATCTGTGACAACGAAATTAAAAAAAATTTAAGAAAATCAAATTTATAATTAAGACGGAATTCATAAACCACGCTCATCTTTAACTTAATTTTATCTTACTTCACACCAATTTCTCACTCAAGTTAGGGTAATTTGTTTCCTGATTGGCAAACCATATTTAAAAGCATCGTCAAATAGGTCATCTATTTGAGCACCACTCATGTTACATCTATCAACTAGAATAGCGAATAGTCATACTGAAATTACTAAAATATTTAATTTTCGACTGACTGCGCCAACTTCGTGTCAATCTTCCTAACCCACAAAATAACTGAAAAATCAGCATTATCAAAAATTGATTGCTTAACTTTAATTTAATATAGTCTTTTTCTTAACCTTCTTTGGAAATTAAACCACTCAGAGTTGTTAAAATCGTCTTTATTTACGTTTCAATCAGTAACCTAGGATTGCTGTCAAAATAATAAAAATTTCAAGTTTAACATTTATGACATAAATTGAAGGTGACTTTGATTTATTAATGTTTAATTTGAATACATTAGGTGAAAATTTTAAAGTTTAGAAAAATGAGTGCCTTCAGTTTGTGTTGCGCCCTGGGAGCGACTTTGAGGCAGACAGTACGTTTAATATGAAATCAGCTGATTAATTTTTATATAGTTGATTTTCATATAAATTCTATAACTTGATGATTGAAAAACATTTTTTAACATGTTTCATTTATACGGTTGAGAGTATGGTAACTAAAAAAGTGTGCTGTTACGTTACCGTAAGGCTTAGGCAGCCGTTTTTTATACTTATCTTGATGAGGAAAAGTACTCTACTTCTACGATATTTAGTAATGCGAAGGGGGTTAAGCAGTCTCGCGGCTACCAAGATCCCCAACACTCGAACAATTGCCGAGCTAATAAGCCTATTATTATGTAATTAGTTATTGTATGTATAAATACAAATCATGTATATAGACTGTATTTCATGTTAATATTGCAAGGAAAACTCAGCAAAAACTTGAAATGCTAACTAGATATTGGGGCATTTGATTTTCATTTGTTATTTCTTTTAGTAATGGAATCCATTGTTTAATGAAAGTCACGGATTCGTTTGCTACGCAGTTATTTCTATGTAGCGTTATATAAGCATCTTCTTTGATTTTGTGTTTTCATTTAATATTTCGATAACGATCTAAGTCATGGTTCGAAACGTAAATAAAGGCGATTTTAACAACTCTGAGTGGTTTAATTCTCAAAGAAAATTAAGAATAATACAAAACAATCTACAACAAACACAGGGAGTATTAATGTAGCCTTGCTTACAAATAGGTTTACTTACTTACGAAGGTACAATTTTATAATGAAATAATTACGTACCCATGTTTGTATTTGATGTTTTCATTCCGTTATCGTTATTATTAGTGAATGGATAAAAGGTAGTTAAAAACCTCGAAAAAAAATTTGGAGACAAATTATTATATTGTTACCATTCGGTGTCATAAATTACTCTGAATTATCTGAACGAGCCCCATAATTTAGCAGCCATAATTACTGAGACGTTACTTGTACGAACCTCACAGTTTGAGATAACATAATTCTCTAAAGTCCAACGGTCTCTAAAAGCCCCACGTTTTAGATTGACATAATTCTACGAATTTAACTCTGAAAAAATCTCATGTTGGGTCGACATAATTCTTTGAAGTACAACTGTCCCTAAAAGCCCCATGTTTTGGATTGTCATAAATTGCTACGAATTTACTACTAAACTCACTTACACACCTGGTGGGTCAACCTAAATTCTCTGAAATCTCCTCTGCTAAAATTATGCCACGGCTACTCTTCTGCAATCTGAAAAATAAAACTAACTACTTTACTAAAAAAAATAATAAACGCCGCTACGGTAACACACCTAGATTTATTTACAGATTCATAAAACATCAAATATCTTCCTTCAACAACTTTTTATTCACATATTAATTAATTTACATACATATTCCTTCTCAAAATAAAACATTTCTAACTCACATATTCCCCAGATTAATTATTACAGAAAAAGTAACAGGGCTTTACCATCAGCCTTACGTTACCCCTAGATCAATACGAGTTCATAGTAACCTATAACCACTCGTGCACATTTCTGCACAATAAATTGCCAGAAAGTCCCTCTTACCTTGTACATAAGTAAGTCAAATATCAAAATTTTATACACATAATTAAAATAATAAGTTAATAAATATATCAAGAGAGTTCAATTAATAATCCATACAAAGTATAATCCGTTTAGTTCACGGTCAAATTACCCCACTAAATTATGTCTATATTAATACGTGGTGTTTCTGTCCTTCACTCTCCATCTTCCATTTAATTCTTGCTTTCCCTCATGTTAAACAAACACTTAATACCCGATGTCTCTATCTTCCTTCCATCTATACAATAAACCTAATAATCTCTCTTCGTTCCTTGTTGACACCTGTATTGTGGACGTTTAATCAATACCCATTTCACGCGAACAATAGATCCCTGTTAATTGGCACACCTGCCACCTTTCAGAGAATTGCTTTGTGATTTGTGTTTTATCTTTAACGCTAGATAGATTTTGGGCCTCGTGCAGCGGTTTTTTTAAAAAGGTTTTACCAAAAAACTTGTTTTATCAAATTTATTTTACACAGATTTACGATTAATTTTAATTTACAAGTACGTTATATGCAGTAACGTGTGGAGATCGAAATAATTCTAAGTTGACTTTTACTAATTAAATATGTCAAAATTACGGTGAGTAGCTGAACTACCAACAATGTAAAAGTTGAGAAACTCTACACTGACTCTCCATCTTGGGCCTTCAAGAGTATTTGTGCTATCCTTGTCCCTCACATTGCTTATGGGAATTGCAGAGCTCATGTCTGCTAATTTCTGTATTTAATACAATGTATAACTTCTTAGTAATCTGAATTCTAATAATTGGTCTTGTACCCTACTGTGTCCTGCACCTATAGTATCACGCTGCGCCTTGAATACAATGTCTGTTTCCGTTCTCACTGTCTGGCTTGTGAACTTTTATTAACCTCTTTCAAATATGTCCTTCAATTCATACATTGTAACAATCTAACTTAAGTTTTAATAATTCAATTTGTTTACATATATATATCCTAATTCTTGGAATATGTAGCTCCTCCCGACGTAGATAAAAATTATAGGTTTTGCTTAATTTTTGAAACTCATTTTCCCTAAGGGTTTATTTATTATTTCTTTAATTACCTATGTTTCTCGCTTCTTATGACTAAAACTTGTCTTTTTGTTTCTATATCTAAGATACATTTTGTACAATATATACATAGTTAATAAAATGATTACAATAATTAATAGAATTGTCAAAACATTGATGTTGTCGTAATGCACTTTTGACACTTTTAATTCACTTAAGTGTTCTTTGTAATTGTCCATTAACTTTACGGCTTGGTTGAGCTCGTCTAGGTCTAGGTGCTCTCATTGGTTTCTTGCTGATTTCGTCGTTTTCGGGTTGTGTAATCTTGAACTGTAGTTCCGGTAAATTTGCGAATCTCTTCGTTACTGTTGAGTCTTGGTATACTCGAAAATTTTGTTTTTCAATTTTAAATAGCAATCTTCTTTTAAGGTGATTACTTTACCTCCAGTTAATGCTAAATTGTTTTCGTCTTGGTTGCAATGGGCATTTGCTACTACTTTTTGTGGAAATATAGCAATCTATTTGTTGTCCGTAACTCTGAATTTTCATACTCGTAATTTGTACTGGTTCTGGATGACAATTCTCATAGTGATTAGAGAATCTTAACAATTGTACTTCACAGGGCTATCTGCTTGAATAGCTGTTGTCGTTAATGATTGGCAGAAATATTGACTTGATGCTACTTCTTTGCATTTTTCATTCGTGAAGTCATACCTATGTTCATTTAGGGAAAGGAACTTAGTTTTAGGAATAATAACTTGATACTTGCTAGTAACTTTCATGGGGAAAGCAAATAAATGATAATAATTGTGTCTTACTCTCTGCAATGGAAATTTCTATTAAAAACGTAATTTTATGATTTTTTACATAACCTTTTACTATGGCTATTTTTCAAATATGAGTATATTGGATTCTGTTACTTCAAAGGGTAATTTATTATTAGTTATAAATGATCTGATTCGTAGTAAATCATTTAATAAATCAATTGGTTCTATTATACTAGCGTGTAATGTGTTTAGTTTAGCAAACGTTACAGCGTTTTCTAATGTAGCTAAAATTTGTTGGATTACAGTAAGGGTTGATATCATTTGGTTAAATATCGTATTAAATCTGATTAAATCCCGCATTCCCAACATCGTGTTTTGCATGTTACTTTCAAGGGTTAGTATTCTATTGGTTATACTGTTTTGGTTTTTTACTAGCTTTCTTAGTGTATCATTAAATTTTATTATGGTTGATCGGGTTAAAGATATTTGATTTTTAACAATGGTCTTTATGTCATTTTGGTTTTTAATTAAGTGTTGTATGGCGTTGTCATATCGTTCTACATCTTGGTTGTCTAAGTTTCCTGTGATAGCTTTTATAATATTACCTAATCCGTTAATAAGTCCTCTTTTTCGTCTTGTGGTTTGATCTGTTGGTATTAATCTATTAAATGTATCCTCTGTGTTCGTTAAGATATTTTGCATTATACTGTTGCAATTAAGCAATTCTATCGCGTATTCTTTTCCGAATTTGGCTGTGTCCATTGATTGTTTCAGTCTGTAGTAATTGTCCCTAATTATATAAAATGTTTGTTTTAATTCAGTTAAATCACATTTCTGTGCAAATGTCCAATAATCTATTGTGTTTTGCATACTTGCTAATTTTACTGGTAGTATACTGGGGTTGTTTTTAAGGACTTCAACTAATATGTCGTCGTCCGTTCTACCTGGGCGGAGGTTGATGGCAAGGGTGCTGGCACTGAAATTACAGGTTGTCTTAAATTCTTTAAATGAATATATTTTACTATTTTTCCGTTATCTACTACGACTACAATTTTATCTGATACCTTTTTGATTTTAAACGGACTTAAATTTCTGGGGACTGTTTTGTGTCTTTTACTTTTAAACCCTTTCTCGTACACTGTATGTCCTATTGAAAATTTTTTTATATCAGCATTCTTATTGCTGGTTGTTTTAATGCGTTCTTTATCATTATCTAATTTATTTTTTACATTATCATAAGTTATTTTTAATTTTTTTCATGGTCTTTAGCATACTGTTGGTATATTTCTTTATTGTAATGTTTATCGTAAGGTTTGCGGGAACCTGAGTGTTCTAATATTAATTCGAGGGGTGTGAATTAGTTGATGAGCAGATCGTGTTGTTATAAGCAATTAGTGCGTATAACATTAAATTAGTGATATGTTCTTTCTTATAAGTTAATCTTAACAGTCTAATTTGTTCTAATAAGGTAAGAATGGTCGACGTTGTTTCTGATGTGTTTTTTTGGCCTCGTAAATGTTCCTTTTAAAAGAAGCGCGCAGCTGTCGATATTCAATGCTCAGTGTTTCCAGATGGCCATTAGGAGCTGTATGTGTTCGTAAACACTGAATCTTGTGACGAAAGTTGTTAAGGAGTCTTTTGGTCTCATTAAGCAAAGAATTCCATCCAGGTGTCGTACGTGTGACGTAGTGTCTCGTAGGTATAGTGGTGGCTGCGGCACGGTGTAGCGATTGGATGATGGAGTTTGTAAGAGGTGTAGGATGAGAGTCTCTTGGTTGAGTTAGTCGAGGGTTAGAAAGGTAGTTTCTAGAGGGTTTCAGGCAGCGGGGATAATATTTTAGTCATGTCACGTAAACAACTGAATGTAACAAGGATTTTGCCGATATAACATCTGCGCGATTAGGAAACTTTGTATGATTTTTGGAATAAATGCAATTTTTATTCCATTAATAACTTTCGTGGTTAATGAACAAAAAGATATACAAAATGTACTCAATTTCTCTAAAAACAAGCAAGCTTTAATGAAGATTTTGTCGCTTCAAACTTTTAGTAGTTTCCATGCGGGACGAATAAAATGATGCAGAAGGGTCTTCCTTAATTTCGCCATATAAGGCGCATTTTCAACATCAACGCGTGTTATATAAAAGTTGGCTCTTTTGTATTTGCTAAATCAAAGTTTATATATAACCCCTATTTCATCATCTTCTACTCAAATTAAAATATGAAATTTTGAAATAAATATAAAAAAATTCACCATTTTAATCTCCCTTTTCCTTTTCCTTTTATTTTTATCATACACCAAGCCTTTGACGTCGTGTATTGTATCCTATAAATTTCACTCTTTGTTTGAAGCACTCACAGTTTCCCAAATTTAGACGAATTTCTGAGACATTTAAATCTAAAAATATCATTTCTAAATTTAGTAAGTTTTGTTACAAATTGTCGCTGCTTATAAGTATATCTTCTACATAGTAAATGAAAAAAAAAATCCCACGGTCTGTAGATACACTGAATTGCTAAGGACGAACACAAGTCATAAAGGACAACTTTAAGTTTCTTACTGTTTTTTATTTTTGGAGAATCTGTATGCCTCACAGCTGACCCCTAGCCTTTACTCTAGGTGTTAGATGCCAATGTAACGGGCGTGGCGGATTGTTTTCAATAATGTATAAATGAGCGCCACTACATTTAGTAAGAAAGGGAAATTTAGAAATTGCTACAATAAAAAAAACTAAGTACAAGGATGAGATACCTGAAAGACTCTACAGGTTTAAAAAGGAGACGCATGAGGCAGCCGTTTGCGCGTCCAATGCAGTTCAAAGTTAAAGCAATACTATATAGTAGTTATCACTTTGTATCTCATAACATAACCAAATATTATTAGAATAGTTTATATATTTAATTACTGTGTAACCTTTCTTTTAATAAAAAAAGATGATAATTTTCTTAGATCGTATAATAAAATGCAAAAATATTTCTGTTACAATTTAACAATGGATAGATGGATGTTTCATAATAAATTTTGAATCGTGAATATTAAAAAATTTAATTATTCTTAATGTTTAAAATCTCTAAGTTTCAAATAAAATCTGAACCTTAAAGCTTGTTTCTTAAAATTACTACAAAAGAGTTTACGTAAGAAATTGAATCCATTTTCTAGTCACAGTCAAATTGTATAGATCTTAAGTACTTCATAATTAATAAAATTTTTTATAACGTTCCCAAAATTAAATAACAAGTAAAGCAAAGGTATACTTAAATTTATAAACAGAATCAATTATGCAAAAAATAGATGTTCTGAGCATTTATATAAAAGTCGTCATCTTTCTGCATAACGAGCGAGAGGGCGACATTTAACTGTTTACTTTTTAGATATTATGGCAAGCAAGTCTTTATAATATTGTTTCTATTTAATTGTATTTTTCTATGTTATTTTATCATATAAAGAATCAATTGATACATCAACTCTAAATCAGACTTTTAATTTCAAATTAAATTCTTTACACAAATTTTGACTTGGTTAGATTTTATAAAAAGTTTTAAATAAAACATAAACAAAACAGAGTTGGCAACACTGCTTGGCAAATTAGATGTAAAAGTGTACAAACCTCGAAAGTACAGTGTACAATAATACCACCTGTATTATCAACCAGAATCAGATATCCGTTACGTGCTATAACGAAACAAAAGAAAGGTAAAGTGCATTTTGTCCTGTTGGAGTTCCTACACATTTTCTTCAATTTTAATAGAAGATTGTCCAATTTACTTAATCCAAATAAGATGATATCCTGGACCAATTATACAGCACTGAAAGTTAACAACATTTCTCAAACGTGTAAGTATTTTAAAAAATTCTTCAGAGTCGAATTAGTAAAACACATGTCTGCATTCTAGGCTCTTTTACGATCGGATACTGAACTTGGACATTGCTTTATTGTTACTTTAATACGCTGTGAAATGAAACAGGAATTAACGGCGTGAATATATTTTAGCAATAAAAACCATTGTTAATTAATTTAAAAGCGGCCAATGAAATAACTTTTAAAATATTGCCTTCCTCCTTAATCTGACTGAAATGAAGTCTATCGTGAGAGTATTATGATATTGTTGCTTCGTTTTTTGATTTCTTTTCCTAGCATCTAAGTACAGAGGAATGTTACTATTATTTTTTTTTCACCACCATAAGCGGATTTATAAAATGTGTCGAAGATCTCTTTATGATACCCCATTCCAACGTATTGCTTAGTTCCAATTCAAACTGTTTCCTATATACCGCTGTATCTGCCTTATTTTCAATTGAAGAGGTTTCGTATTTACCAACGTCAATTTATGCGCATAGCCTCCAGCAATTCTTGGTTCTGAAGTAATTAGTTCTGGATACTTCCGTAAAACAGAAACAACTTGCTCTTTAATCCTTCCAGGACAATGTAAGTATCCAATTTCATTCAGCTTTATTTTTTTTTCATAAAATTAATATTAATGCAATCGGTACTTTCCTCAATGCCTAACTCATCGTCCTACCCAATACAACAATCCCCGATTGTAACGGTTTTGTTTTCGGCATTAACCTTTGTTTTTTATTTATTTAATATATCCATTCCAATTATTCATCCCAAGTTAAACTTTTGTACAATTAAAATATATGTTGTTCTACACATTCCTACCATTAGGTTTAGAATTATCATGCTACTAACTGAAGCACACTTTTTATTATTAGAGGTTAACAAATGATTCCTCCTTACAGGTATCGCATTTTTCCTTGACAAATTTTTTGGTTGCATAATAAAACTGTCGAGATCGAACTAGCTTCCACTCCATTTCTAGTTAACGTTTTAACTACATTATCTTCAATAAGTATTTTTATCGGCAATACATTTTCATAATTAGTTTCGTTTCGATTTTCAGCATCGAATTTTATAAACTCTCGCTGATGTTCGTATTGGCTTATGTTGAAAGTATTATATGCTGCATCTTTTACTAAAAATCTTGTGTCGTCGCAGGTCGTCGTCGATTAACTATGTCCACGTAGGTAGTTTTGTATGTGTCTTCTCATGTCTTTCATCGTGCGTTGCTGCGTTGTATTTTCATTAATATTTTCTCGAGTTCAATTTTCTCTAGTTTCCTGAGTCGTATTTTCTTTAACGTATACATGTCTCGTATTTTTCCTTTGCCCTGTATCTCTGTCAATATCTGTCATTATTTATGTATCAGCATCCTTTTTCTAAAGTTGGTTCAGTGGCTGTGTTGTCCTGTGTGAAAGCTTACTCTAAAATTATTTACTTAGTTACCCCTTTTTCTATTTTCCCTTTGTAGTCCTTGTCCCAATTTATCATGTCTCCTGAGATACTCTGATAATATATGCTTATCAGTGATGTATAGCAGTGTCACGTATTGTCTTACCTCATGTTTAAAATGTTTAGCTGGATACATCAGGATTTGTTTCATCATGTAGTGGAGGATCAAGTTGTTTTGCGAGGCGACGATAATTGTTTTTATTTCATATTGGTTCCTCGTCTGTCCCATCAATAAATTATCCATGACTTCGTTTTGATCATAGTTCTTCTCAATAGTTCAAAAGCTTTTTCTCAAACTTCTCTAACATCTCTATATCCGACCCTACAGGACTAACCCACATTTCTACGTTGCATTTTAACAGAACCCGCACAACATTTAACTTCTGTTGTACATCCACAATAGTTGCTATTTAGACCTATAAATTGTTTAAATATATTTTGGAATTTATCTTTCTATCACTGTATAATTTAGAAAATTATTCCAACGGACCGCGTTACTGCTGTACTTGATATAATGTACGAGGGTCAGTTGATAAGTCTGAGCCCGACAAAGGAAACAACATTATTTTTGAAATTCTTTATTTATGTCTCAACATAATCTCCGGCAAGTTTTATACAGGGTGTCATTAGGTTTATGTCATTAATTTAAAGGAGGGTGTAAAGACCGATAAGATAAACAAAAATTGTTAATAAATTTGGAGTCTAAAGCAAACAGTTTAGCTATAAATAGACACACAAAATAAGTTTTAAAATTGTTTTAAAATAACTGCAATGTTGGCCTAGGTCACAAATAATATATACAATCGCATCATGTTTTAAAGTCGACCAATTAAGTTGTAACTTTCAGCAAACTTAAATTAGTGAAATAAAGAGCATTTTTGCTACCAAACGAAATAACTCAATGTATTTTAGCTGCTACTAAAAAAAGTTTAAATTTTTTTCTAAAATTCGCATGTTTAAATAATAACCACAACAAAAAATAATATTCCATAATGTTGATGTGGTTGACTGTATTTTCTTCCTGACATTTCTGATACGTTTGTTGCAACTCTGTGTTTATGCAGAATACGATATCCCACTTTAAGTTGAATGAACTTTTTCATTACATAGCTCATAACCAGGGTTAGGTGCTGTAATTGTGTGTAAGTGTTGTGTGTTTTACCTACGTGCGTGGGTAATACATTTAAACAGTGTTGGACCTTAATTGTAATTGGATGTAGGTAATTGGAGTTTTTTGTCGCGTTAGTAGATTAACGAGTTGTTTTTTGAAAATACGAAAACCCGAGAATTATATCAACAACGAACTAGCAGATACTGTGGAAATATCAAGCATTTATTGTAAAATTATTTCAGTGTGTTGTGATTCAAGATAGCACTTTCATACGTAAGTATTTCTTAAAGAACATATGACGATACAGTAGTCCTAAGACTTTTACTTCAATTGACCTAGGTCGGGCATTTAGAAAGCGGTCCAATGCCTTATAAGTTTTTGTTTAGCTAATCAATCTCTATCACGTCCTAAATTTAATGACATAAAACTAATGTCACCCTGTACACTTATAATATCGGTGTGCCAACTTAATTAATCCATCTCTATAATGCGATTCGTCGAGCTCCTCGAAATAGTTGTTTATGTCACCAATAGCCCTCACGAGTTACATATCCCCCGAATCTAATATATGTATAATTAAATAGAATTATTGAATCTTAAGTTAACTTGCAATATTGTATAATTCAAGGATAGATAATAAAAGGTTAATAGAAGTCAGACAGAAGACATGAGGACGGATGTGATTACACTGTATTCCAGACGCAACGTGAAACTGCAGGTACAGGTCACAGTAGGTTATAAAACCGCAATTATTAGAATTAAGATTGTAACTTTGTATTGTATAAACGAATAAAGAAATAAGCAGACATGAGCTCTGCAATTCTCACAAGCAATGTAAGGGGCAGGGACAACATAAATACCCTGGAAAGCCCAAGGAGGTCAGTCAGTCTTGAGTCTCACAACTTTAGTATTGTTGCTTGTTTAGGCTACTCGCCCTAATTTAGTTCATTTAATTTCAACTTAGAATATTTTTGATATAGTACTTGTAAATTAAATTTCAATTGTAATTCAGCTTAAATAAATACGGTTAGAAGAGTTTTAGAAGAAGATTTTTTAAAAGGGCCGCTCCCAAAGTCTTAAACTTAACTGGCGCAGTCGGATCGGATCCATAAAGGCTCTAGGAAATCCAAATTCGAGGAACTGGTGGAAGAAGTGGAATAATTTAATAATGACAAGAATAATTATACAAACTCTAGTAGAGACTATGAACCAAATCATTTACAAAACTACGAACGTGACGAGCCACGTGAAAATTACGAAGAGAACAATGAGGAAAACGCGTGCTCAAATTTTCAACTAGACCGATTCATATACGACTAAACATAATTAATTTAAATAACATCAATCAACAAATCTTACCATACATAAAAATACCACACGCAGAACTTAAATTATTAATTAACACCGGATCTTCAAAAACATTAATTAGTCCCCGTACCGTACAAGAACAATATTTAGATTTTGCAGAAAGAGAACCATTTAAAATCAAAACAGCATACAAAACAACACTACATCAATTTGTAGCAAACATACCCCCACCGAAAACTTTTAACATAAAAATAAAACACAAATTTTGCATTTTTGTATTTAACGGCAAATTCGATGTCGATGGATCTTTTAAGAAAATTAAAAGTAAACATCAATATAAAAAACCGCTTATTAAGAACAAAACACGGACAAATCCCCATTAAATTTCAAAACAGTAATATACGAACCGAACAAAAATACACCATCGAACCTATGACAGAGAAACGAATAAAAATTTTGGTAAATTCGAAAACGACGTAGGAATTATAAACCACATGTCATTTCAACCAAGAGTAGAAACACCCACAGCATTAGTACAAATAAATGACAATTGTTATAGACGAAAATTTTATATATACACCGACCATAAACCATTAGTATGGCTATGCAAACTCAAGAAACCGAATTCGAAATTATAGAGATAGAGAATTAGATTAGAGGGATATGACTGTGAAATCATATATAAAAATGGAATTTATAATAATAACGCAAATGCAATAAGCAGAATACAACTCAACGCAATAGAAACGGAGTCAATTATAGGTAACGTAGACGAAACAGAAATAAGAGAAGACCCAGAAGAAATAGACACTATTCACTCAACACAAAACGAAGAACCAAAAACCGCGATTAAAATTTTTAATAAAGCTATAGAAATAAAACCAAATCAATTCATAATTACTAAAGTTTTAACCAACCCCAACCCAGTAAAATATACAAAAATAGATAATAAGAAAATATATCAAATTCAAATAACTAAAGACGATAACAAATAGTAGATAATTAAAATTTTAAAAGAATCTACCCCAGAGAAAAAGCGTTTTTACTTTCATTTCATCACCAAACATTTATACAAAAGATTCTCAGAATTATCTATCAGATTATTTAATAACTCGGGCACCGAAATTATGAGATGTACAAGAAAATCATTAAGTTTAGATGACCCTGACGAAATAAACGACGTAATTAGAAATCAACACGAAGGCAAAACTAACCATCGTGAAATCAACGAAACCCTAAAGCAACTCATAAGAAGATACTACTTTAAAGATATGTCAGAATTAACCACAGATTTTATTAACCAATGCGAGTTATGCAACAAATCTAAATACGACAGAACACCTCCAAAAGTACCCTTAACGTTAACTGAAACATCCGACAAACCTTTTCAAAAATTACATGTAGACGCTTTAGTAGAAGCACAAAACTTTTTAACAATTGTAGACGCATCCATCAAAGTAGGCCAAGCGATACCTATCACTTCAAGAAATAGTAATAGTAACGACGTATCCCAAGGATTCTTACATTATTTTACATTTTATGGCACACCCGAAACAATAACTTTAGATAATGGCAGCGAATTTAGAAATGATACGATACAAAATACCCTAAAACACCATAAAATAAAAATTCATTTTATAACCGAAAATCGCCCAAAATCAAATGGATTAACTGACAGATTACATCTAACATTATTAGAACAGATCAGATTATTAAGATTAACTTATAAAAAACAACACATGACTAATTTAATGTCACGCGCACTAATTGCTTATAACAACACAATCCACTCATCGACAAACTTTACACCTCTCGAATTAACATTAAGACATTCAGATTCTCGTAATCCTTACAATATACATTACAACACAGAAGTATACAAACAGTATGCTAAAGACCACAAAGAAAAACTAAAATAACTTATGATAAAGTAAAAAATTAATTAGATAACGACAAAGAACGTATTACAGCGACCCGCAAGAGAAATGCCGATATAAATAAATTTTCAGTAGGGCAAACCGTATATGAGAAAAACTTTCAAAGTAAAAGACATAAAACGGGCCCCAGAAATTTAGGTCCGTTCAAAATCAAAAAGATATCAGACAGAAATGTAGCCGTAGTAGACAACAGAAGAATAGTAAAATATATTCATTTTTATAACCTAAAACACCATATAATTTCAGATGAACAGCCATCACCCTTACCGTCAAACTCTATCCAGGTAGAACGGATAAGGACATATTAGTTGAAGACATTAAGAAGAACTCCGGTGTACTATCAGTAAAATTGGGAAGTATGCAAAACACAATAGATTATTGGACATTCGCACATAAATTTGATTTAACATAAATAAAAAAAAGTTTCACATAATTAAAGACAACTATTACAGACTGAAACTATCAATGGACACAGCCAAATTCGGAAAAGAATACGCAATCGAAATACCTAAATACAACAGTATAATAAAAAACATTTTAAAGAACATAGACGGTAAATTTAAAAGGTTAATACCGACAGATCAAATCGAAAGACGAAGAAGAGGATTTATCAACGGACTAGGTAACATTGTAAAAGCTATCACATGCAATTTCGACAACCAAGATGCGGAACGATATGACAACGACACACAACACTTAAATAAAAACCAAAATGACATAAAGACCATAGTTAGAAATCAAATATCCTTAACCCAGGCAACTATAATAACATTTAATGATACGTTAAGAAAGTTAGTAAAAACCAAGACAGTATAGCCAATAGAATACAAACCCTTGAAAATAACATGCAAACCAAAATGTTAGGAAAGCAGATTTAATCAGATTTAACACGATATATACTCAAATATTATCAACCTTTACTGTAATCCAACAAATTTTAGCTACCTTAGAAAACGCTGTAACATTCGTTAAATTAAACACATTACACGCTATTATTATAAAATCAATCGACTTGTTAAATAAATTATTAAGAATTAGATCATTTATAACTAACAGTAAACTACCCTTTGAAATAGTAGAATCAAATATACTTGTATTTGATAAAATAGCCATAGTGATAGGTTATGTAAGGAATAACGAAATCTCTTTTTAATAGAAATCTCCATAGTAGAAAGTAATTATTATCACTTACTTGCTTTCCCTATGAATGTTACTAACATGTATCAAGTTATTATCCTTAAACCAAGTTCCTTTCCTAATTGAACTTAGGTATGGTTACACGACCGAAAAACGCAAAGAAGTAGCACCAAGCCAATATTTATATCAATTATTAATAACAACAGCCATTGAAGTAGATAGCCCTTGCGAAGTACAATTATTAAGATTCTCAAATCAATACAATAATTGTGAAGCAAAACCAATACAAATCACCAACATGAAAATTCAAAAAGTTACCGAAAACAAATAGATTGCTGTGTTTTTACAAGAAGTAGTAGCAACCGCCCATTGCAATCAAGACAAAAACAATTTATCATTAACTGGAAGTAAAGTAATCACCATTAAAGGAGATTGCTATCTAAAATTGAAAAACGAAATTATTCGAGTATACCAAGACCCAACAGTAACAGAGAAATTCGCAAATTTACCGGAACTACAGTTCAAGATTACATAACACGAAGACGACGAAATTGGCAAGAAACCAATGCAACTAGAGCGCCTAGACCTAGATGATCTCAACCAAGCTATGAAGTTAATGGACAATTACAAAGAACACTTAAGTAAGTTAAAAGTGCCAAAATTACATTATGATAACATAAGCGTTTGGACAATTTTACTAATTATTATAATCATTTTACTAACTATCTATTTATTGTTCAAAACGTATCTTATATATAAGAATAAAAAAAACTAAGTTCAGTCATAAGAAACATGCAACAAACGTAAATAAGGAAACAATAAATATACCCTTAAAGGACAACGAAATTTAAAAATTAAGCAAAATCCTTAATTTTTATCTACGTCGGGAGGAGTTACATATCTCCCAAATCAAATATATGTATAATTAAATGGAATTATTGAATCCTAAGTCAACTTATAACATTGTATAATTTAAGGATAGCTAATAAAAGAGAAAACATGAGAACGGATGTGAATACATTGTATTCCAGACTCAACGTGAGACTGCAGGTACAGGTCACAGTAGGTTATAAAACCGCAATTATTAAAATTAAGATTGTAACTTTGTATTGTATAAACGAATAAAGAAATAAGCAGACATGGGCTCTGCAATTCCCACAAGCAATGTGAGGGGCAGAGACAACATAAATACCCTGGAGAGCCCATGGAGGTCAGTTAGTCTTGGCCCTCACAACTTTAGCATTGTTGGTTGTTCAGGCTACTCGTCCTAGTTCATTTAACTTCAACTTAGAACATTTTTGATACAGTACTTGTAAATTAAACTTCAATTGTAACTGATCTTTAAAAAATATTGTTAGAAGAGTTTTGGAAGAAGACTTTTTAAAAAGGCTCGCGTTGCTCTGAAATCTTTGTCCACCAAGTAACTTTTTTAAGGTTAGGGAATAGGCGATAGTCACTGGGTACTAAGTCTAACAAATAAGGTGGATGTTCAGCAATTCGAACCTTAATTCGTCGATGATTTTTCTCATTGCGATGGCTGATTGATGTTCTGAACCATTGCCATGGTGAAACACGATATCTTTTTTGCCAATCGATGTGGGTTTTTTTCTTTATCTTATCGTTCAAGCGTTGCAATGAACTTTTATCCTTTCTTCCAGCACTATCTTATGAATTTTTTCAATAATCTCAGGAGTTGTCACATCCACGTACGTCTAGAGCGAGTTCATGACACGTGCTCGTCCGTCCCATTTTAAACTTTGCAACCCATCTTTTTACCATTGAATATGATAGGGCAGAGTCATTTAATTAGGGATGGATTCGGGCCGAGCCGGGCCGGGCTTTTAGATGCGGCCCGGCCCGGCCCGAAATAATTTGCTCCGGCCCGGTCCGACGGCCCGGCCCGAACCAAAACGCATCGGCCCGGCTTGAGGCCCGGCTTGAATTTCGGGCCGGGCTTCGGGCCGGGCCGATTCGGGCCGGAATGTAACTAAAACCTTAAGTGATGTATAGATTTTTCAACATCCAAATGGAACGTATCGTTTGTTAATATATGTATTTTCAGTTGTATAAAAATACTTCTTTACTATTATTATGTTTTTCTACAAAAGTTGAATATATCAACCTTAATAAATTATAGTTTATAGTATCATTTTAACCTCGAAGAATCTCAAAGGTATTTGGAGATGATGCACACTTGCACAGGCAATCCAAAATAGAAAGTGGTTTGCGTCAAACTTCAACCTTAAGTAACAAAATGCATTTTAGAATTTATGTACTACTACTAGTATATAGTAAAATATTTCAAGGAAGGTATTCAAAATTTGATTGAATATTGTTTCCTCATATTCTAAACAAAGAACGTTGCCAATTTCCATTTTACAGATTGCTGGTGTATAGGTCTACATTTCGAGAATGTGCTAGCATCCGTCCAGAGAACTGATTATTCAAGTCTCTCGTATCAGGTAGACATTACTTTGTTGTCTATGAATATTTTTTTGTCGCGTGCTTTACTGGAAATTCTAATTATTATGAAAAAAAAATGCCGCAACATAGAATATTATTTAGTATTTACATTTTAATTTTCTATATCCATTTGTTATTTAAAGCTATAAAAAGCTAATCGCATTGTATTCGGTATGGTTTTCAACAAAAGATACATTCAAATAATTAAATCTAATTAAGCTGGTTTTTTGTAATCGTGCAGTTTTAAATATTTTTACATATACAGAGTGGTTTCGATTTATTCATAAATAATCTTTAGTGCGAGGCCACAATAATAAGTTAATTAATAAGTATAATACAATAAACCAGCTCAATTAACATACGTTGCAATACTCCTTCAAATTAATTAAATATAACACGGACAATTTCTATTTAAAAGTTCTTGAAATGTGGAAAGAAGTGAATATTACTTAACGAAAAAAAAATCGAAATTCACAAATCGGTTTAAATCAAATCATTTTCGTTTTCGATTTATTTCCATTATGACACACTTACCAATATGTGTGTAACTGTACCTGGGTGATATATTAAGAAGAGCGTTAATTATAATTTTGTTTAAGAGGCACCTAAAGAAATCATTAAATGAAATTATTTACTAAATCAATAAATTGTATATTTCGTTATATAAACTTCGGGCCGGCCCGAATAGCCCGAAAGGCCCAAAAAGCTTGAGCAGTCTGGCCCGGCCCGCCCCGGGCCCGACACGTGCTTGGCCCGGCTTGGGCCCGAAAAAAATTTGACCGGCCCGGCCCGAAGCCCGGCTTGATATTCGGGCCGGGCTTCGGGCCGGGCCGGGCCAAAGCCCGGGCCCGTGGCCATCCCTACATTTAATGTGCTATCTATTTCTTGCTTGATTTCTATAGACGTTAATCCCTTCAAATAGAAGTATTTTATTATCGTTCGGTTTTCCAAATCTTCCATTTTCGTGAAAACTCTAAAATCGTCTTGATTTAAAGGTGTTATTCGAACACTAACCAAGCCACTGACCTGAAAATGTGGGCATAAACTAGTAAGGGATAGTACTATGCAATGCTAGCGTATAAATGCCCTAGTGGCGCTATATCTGTGTCGGGTCCGGGACTTTTCAGTTGACCCTGGTATGTGAGGATATCCGTCTCCATTTTTTAAAATTTCTATCTATATATAGTCATACAATAATCAAAACTATGTGTACCAGAACTGTAGCGCATAATAGTACAAAGTAGAATACAATTCAAAAAATAAGCAGTTATTACGCTTTAGTTATCATATTATTAGGAAATTATCGTAATGCTTGTTTATGTACGATGATAATTCTGTGCGGTGTAATTCATCTTTTATATACTAGCAAACCATCGTACTTAAAACATTGCAAATATCCGGTATCTTATTTTTGCAGATTATTCGTCAGTAGTAATTAAAATAAAATAATGCGCATAAAACTTCTTTAAAAATTCTTACTTTTGTTGAATACTTTGACTAAGGAAATGTTAAAGTTTTTCTCAAAACGCTTCTTTTTCTTTTATCGGAAAACATGAATATTCAAATACTTTGCGAAACAAAACTCGTTTATGTTGCCACGCTTTATAGAAACTTAGGGGTAAATTGTCATTTTTAGACCGTAAAGTGGTGCTGTATTCCGCTAGTGTTTAATTTTAAAAATCAATACATAAAGCCTTTGTGAGCAATTGAAAACCCTCTAACGAACGCTGCCCTGACCACTTTATAAAAAGTATCGCATATATCATTTCACAAATTAATAATTCTGAAGCTTAGACGTTCGCCAAGCTTCTGCTAGTCACGGTTTGTCACTTGAGACTTTATTCTGTCAGAGACCATAGCTTCTTTTTTCCTTAAAAATGGTATGGTGCATGCCTTGGTTTTTAAGCAAGACTCAACTCAACAAAAATGCTTAAACTCGTTTATGATCGTTCAGCAATGATATCAGTGTAGAACAAGCATGGTATATTATTCAATAGAATCTGCATTATTCATACTTTATACTCATACATATACAGCGAGTATAAAATGTAAAACTTACTTCATGAAACGAGGGTTTAGGAAAAACTTCCTTTGTTTGAGTAGAACCCTACAATATAGCTTTTTCGTTTTAAAAATAAGGCTAATGATTTATACATAAACGTTGATTAAGCAAACAAACACGGGTACAATTATGAGTTTGCAAATCGCTCCTTTGCATAAAAGAGAAATCATTTTTAATTAAAATAATTTCCTTGCAGCAGCTGTGCATTAAGGGCAAAAGTCGTATAGCTGCGACCAATTAAGTTTAAGGCTTGTTCAATCACCCGTAGTAGAAAGGTTAAATTTTATATTAAAAAGTCGATGGTAATAGTTAAAACTGCTTAAATGCCTTGTCGAAATGTTTTTAGAAACGATCTTTGCAGACAATTATTCTGTTAAAACTCTGATACTTGAATATTACGTAAACACCCATTCAAACATTACCACTTATCGGTATGCAGACCGAACACAGAGCATGGCGTACATACTTATTTAATAATGAAGTCTTCTTTTATTTGAAATACTCGTATCTAAAAGGAAGTGGGTTCATTGTTAGTTCACATAAAGTAACCAACTGTCAAGAGTTAGCAGAACAAGATACTCGGATGCTACATTACGATTAGATAAATACAACGTAACAGATAAACGTGTGAAATAGAATAACACTGCAACATGAAAAATATACTATAAACCAAATAAACTTATTACTACTCATAGATGTTTGGAACAGGGAACAAAACGCACAACAGTTTGCCTTGGCGTTAATTAAATATCATAAGCTGAAACAATTTTTCTTTCTCAAAAAAATGTTTTGGTACGTATGCATTAAAAGATTTTGGGGTTAACAAACGCACCCTTTCCTAATGTCATAAACCAATAAAGATGAAATTTTAATCCGTTACAAGGGACTTTAAGGAGACTTCTGTAGTAACTCTGAACTCTAACTTCAGCAGAATTTGACGAAACTAACAGGGGATTTGTTACCGATTACCCTTAAGCGCCGCTACACTTAGTAAGTGTTTACCAAGAATACCGTTCAAAAGTGTAGAAACTAAACAGTAATTAACGGATCTAAGCACAAATGCTTGAATTGTAATATTTTCGTTATAGAACCTGTAAGAAAAAGATATTCATAGGCCTATGAACCTTAATTATCAATATTAAGTAACAAGATGTCAGACTATAAAGAAAGTAATACATAGGGTCTCGGTACTAACCATGTATACTTGTACTCACACCAACACAAACGCTCTACTTATAATGAGGAATATCACCTATCACTTTTGATATAAAGTTTTTATCATTAACTTTACACTTTCTATGGGAAACTTATGGACAGGTGTCGGTCATACTTTTAGCATTGTTACTTACTGAAATCATAATACCAAGCAACAAAAACTACAATTCTATTACTTCTTTTAAATAATGAAATTTTTTAGGGAATATTTACATATATATTAATATATATATATATATATATATATATATATATATATATATGTATATATTGTTGTGTAGCTACCTCGGCTGCTCCGCTCTGCCCCGTTTCATTCTGCATACTTCTTCTTATTCCTTTTAACTCTCATTTCAATCTACCCCATTTTTACCGTTAAGCTATTTTTGAAATAGAAAATTCCTGGGTTGACCTCTCTATCTTTTCACTTAAAGTTTCTGTCAGTTGCTCAATCTTCCGGTTCGATTCGGCACTCATCTGATCAAATTTGATTCTGCACTCATCTGATCAAATTTCCGGTTTGATATTTTCTTAGTCTCCCGATTCTGTCCTTGATTGGTCCTTATTACCTCCTGCTTTCTCCATTTCTCCTGATTTATCAAACAATGCACTGTCGTCACTTCTAATTTACACTCCTTCTAAATAAATTTATCAAAGACCCTCTAGCTTGACCCATGACCTTCTGTATGTATATATATATATATATATATATATATATATATATATATATATATATATATATATATTGCAGTGGTTTTCCTTTTTGTGTTTTGTGTTCACCACACCTCATTTTTTCAACCGCCTTTAGAATAAAAATCAATCAGTACAATCAATATTCAAGTTAAAACATTTCATATTTCTGCTCAATAGTAAAGCATCAGTCAAAATCCCCGTGATTTTATGCTCCTCTACATTTCATATTTTTGTATTAAAAGTAAATGGGTCTATCCTGTACCCTTAATTTACTCCCCTAAGTCTATGTAGAGCTCAATATAAACCCTTTTATTTTCTGGGCATAAATTATTTGCATTGTCAAATTATACTAAAGACCCGTTTATACTTCTTACATCTATAACCTATTATTCAAGTATTTACACACTCAAATAAATAATAGAAAAATTGTCCATAACATATGTCTATAAAATTACTTTTTAGTTTATAAAAATTATCACCATAAATAACTCAAATTACTTAGGTACAGAAAGGTTTTTAATATGAGCTAGTAATAGACCTGGGGTTTTAAAGTAAAGTTTTGGGATAAGCCCAGTTACTTTTATATAATGATCGATGTAAATTAAAAAAAAAATCCAAATTATCTTATTTAAAAAGACTTCATTTAAAATTTAATCATATTTGTTAAAGATCCAAGGTGTATGAAGAATGTTTGACTAAAATTATTGAATTGCGAGTTAATGTTCTAATAAAGCGGGATGTACTTTTGGCAGTCAAATTTTATTTATTTTTTGAATAGTAGCGTATTATTTTCAGAGTGCCAGTGAGCAGCTGTGGCGAATGTCCATGAGGAAGCTGAGCAAAAAGCTGGAGGTTTTTGACGTCCGAATTGGAAAGCATCTTGAGGGGGTATTATTATAAGGCGATATGTAATGCAAGTCTAAGTGGTAGAGCTCCATTTCCAGAGTAGGTCCGGAGCATTTATGATAACACAAATTTTCAGTGACTTTCCAACGGGGAGCTCGCAGAAATTATGGCACCCAAGCGTGGGGTTTTAATCCAGACAAAACCCACAGCAATTATGGCAGTCCATTCGTGGGGCTAAGATGTACGGTAATTATGGCGACCCGAACTTGAGGAGCTCGAATTCAGATAGATTTTTTTTATTATTTATTTCAGGAAACTCACGATCCTGAGATTGGAAAGTTTAGTGTTTGTAAAAATTTTTATGAATTTTAATGAGTGTGTGGGAATTATTTGGTGCATGAGTAGCGTGTTGTGGACGAATGTTCAGAAAGGACTGGTTAAGAAGTGAGGGAGTGGAAATCGGAAGCGACGATAGTGTTCTTTTTGAAAACAAGACAAGAAACGGAGAAAGCAGGAAGTAGTAAGCATCAGTCGAGGACAAAGTCAGGAGAACAAGGAAATGGGTTAATTTTGAGAATGCTAGAGAGGATGAGTGTAGAGTCAAATAGAAAATTTGAACAAATTAACCAAGAATCGAGCAGGAAGTTTGATTTGATGAATGAATCGTTGAGCGGAGTTAGGGACGAATGAAACCGAAAGTTTGAACAAATAAGTGAGAAGATTGATAAATCAACGAAAAATTTTTCTGAGTTTAAAAATAGTCTTACAGTAAAAGTGGGGGAAGTAGAAATAAGGGTAGATAGGAATGAAAAGAATATAGTTGGTCTACGTGTGGCACTCCTAAAAACAATTAGTTTACCTCGACTCGAATAGTGTGCTTCATTACTACTAGCTCAATTAGTAGACAAGAGACTAAAGGTGTCGGACACAACATTCTCTAAATTTAATTACTACACTGATTCAACTATTGCATTGTATTGGATCAAGGCTTGCCCCATTCGCTGGAAAACTTTTGTAGGGAATAGGACAACGGAAATTCAAAATCTGACAGATACAGATCAGTGGTTTCACGTTGACACTTATAACAACCCAGCGGACATAATCTCTAAAGGCGCAAGTACAGCAGATTTGACTAATAATTACTTGTGGTGGCATGGTCCAGACTTTTTACTGGATATTAATTTCGCACCCAAGGCGTTTGGGTCGAGGGGTATCAACGAAATTGAAGCTAAAGTATTACAAGTCATAAGCTCGTCTGATTGCACAAAAAATTTATCAGAATTTTCGCAAGATATTTTTTCAAGGTATTCTAATCTTCATAAACTAATTCGAGTAATCGCGACATGCAAACGTTTTATTTATAACTGTAGAAACAAACGCAATAAAAAATTTACTGAATTTACTCTAGACGAATTAAATAAATCTGAAATCACTTTATTAAAAATTGATCAGGCGATGGTGTTCCCTAAAGAAATTGAATGTTTAAAAAATTCTCAAGAGATTAACAGCAAGTGAAAAATCTTATCTTTGAATCCTTTTTTGGACAAAAACGTAGTTTTACGCGTGGGCGGTCGTTTACGTCACGCCAATTTACAATTTGATAATAAGCATCTGGTGTTGTTATTAAAGGGTTTGCTTTGTTATTTGGTTATATCACGCGCTCACATCTCTAGCTTGCATAGCGGCACACAAGGTACATTATCTTTAACTAGATTAAAATATTGGCCCGTTTCTGGAAAGAACGCTGTTAAAAAAATCATTAGGAAGTGTGTGCAATGTTTTGGACATAATCCTTCAAAAACTTACCCGAAAATGTCGGACCTTCCGATGTATGGCATAGAACCTAATTTTATAGCATTTATCACAGTTAGTACTAATTTTTTTGGACCGTTTTTTATTAAAGAGAGTTCGCGTAAATCTAGAAAAATTATAAAATCATATGGTTGTGTTTTCATATGCATGCGAACTAAAGCGGTTCATTGTGAACAGGTCAAAAACTTAACTTCGGAAGCATTCCTTGCGGCGCTCAAGTGATTTATTGGTAGACGGGGCTTACCTGGTGAAATATTTTGCGATAATGGCACCAATTATTTAGATGCAGCTAATGAGCTACGGAATATTAGTAATTTTTTAAAAAACGAACTTAATCAAAATGCTATCGAACGGGAAGTTATCTTTCATAACATCAGATTTTATTTCAACGTGCCGAAGGGCAATTATATGGAAGGATTATAGGAGGCGGCAGTAAAATCATTTAAAAGACTAATTTTCAAAACGGCTTCAAATGCAAACCTGACTTTCATTGAATTATACACGCTAATGATTGAAATAAAAGGTATCCTGAACTCCCGACCATTAATCCCTGTATCCCAAGATCCCAATGATTTAAACTACCTTACCCCAAGTCATTTTTTGATTGGAGACAACTTAAAGGACGTACCAGAGATTGATTTAAGCAACGAAAAAATAAACAAACTTTCTAGATGGCAATATATTCAACGCATGCAACAAGAATTTTGGTCAAAATGGAGTAAAGAATATTTACAAGAATTACAAAAGCGTCAAAAATGGAAAACTACTAGCAAATCATCTATAATACCAGGCCAACTAGTAATAATATCCGAAGAAAATATTCCTTCTAGAATGTGGAAGTTAGGGCGCATTACAGAAGTTCATCCTGGCGTAGATGGTGTAGTGCGAGTGGCTAGTGTTCGTACGTGCGGCGGAATATTTAAAAGGCCTGTAGTGAAATTGTGCGTATTGCCCGTAGAAACAGATTCTGTGTGAAATTTACCTTTTGTAAATCGATGTAAACCTTTTTTTCTTTTTTCACTTAAACTTAAATAATGGTTCATGCAGCTATTAACGAATGTTATAGACAATTTTTTGCATTATGTTATATTAATATTGTGTTTTTATTTGTGTTTGCAACCTTTAGAAATGACTAATTTCAAGGGAGGCGGCTTATGTTACGATATGATATATTAATGAGTCTTAATTAAAATTGTTACAATTACTTATTAATGGTTTCTTACTTAAGTATGAATCAGCCTGCGTGCTGATGGGTTTGTACCCCCACTTTCTCGTTATGAGTATTGAAAAAGACCAGTCTGTCTAGTGATGTCGTCGAAGGGTGAAGCAGATGTAACCGTTTTCAATATGTGCTAATAAAGAATTTATTTGTGTGTAAAGTCGAATATTATTTCAGTGATTCATTTTATAGGGCACCGTGTGTCCTTGAAAAGGCATTTGTAAGAGACATTGCGTCCGTTACTATAAAATCAAATAATGCAGTCTTATTGCTCATCAATCTCGTGGTGTTATCTTACACCTGGTCCTTATCATAGAGTAATCGAAGCATAACAATCTTCCAAAAGCACAAAGCTCGTATATTAACAATGTTCTGCGTTGAGAGCTTCATAATAATAATCCGCAATGTCATTAATAAGGGGCTCCGTGGCGCAGTTGGTATGCGTGTGGCTTATGTCCAAGGTCTCGGAATCGAACGTTTGTCTGTTGCTATGTTTCGTGCTTTGAAATCGTTGTAAGCGTTAGTGTTCACGAAGCCGGTTTGCTCGAATTCGTGAGGAATTCTCCAAATGTAAGCTCTGCAGTTGTAGCGTATTATTCTTCACTCCAACTATTTCAGATTTTGAGTAGGAATAGGTGCAGTGCTTCTGTCCATTCTTCTGTCTCGTGGCATTTTAATGCGGTTTTCAGTTGTTGGTGAAATCGTTTCATCGTACCATTGGACTGGGGATAATATGCTGTTGTACTTATTCTCTTGAATTCGATCATGGTTTCTAATTATTTAAATAATTGTGACTCAAACTGACGTCTTTGATTTGTTGTGACTCGAGTGGTAGGTCAAAACGTGCGACCCATTGCTCTATAAACACTCTGACTACCGTTTCAGTTTTGACGTTTTGCAGCCGTATTGCCTCTGGCCATTGTGTAAAGCGTTCGATGCATGTGAATATATATCGGTGTCCGTCTGAGACGAGGAATGGTTCGACAATGTCTATTTGGACACGTTTGAATCTTAAAGATGGTGATTTGTAGTTTTGCGTTTCTCTGACCACATATCTTGAGACTTCGACTCTTTGGCATTAGACACATACTTCGTGTCCAGGTACGGCAGTTTAATTTGATGCAAGGTCAAGCAATTTACTGAGTCACCCGCAACGAATGGACGTGCTATTATTGTTGAAGTGTTACAGAAAGTTGTTTGATCAAAGTTCGAAATTTCTAGTCGCTGAAGATCAAACATGAGTTGTTGCATTTCCTGAGACTTGTAAACTCTTCGCCGTTTTGCTGGGATTAGATAACTGTTTGATATCCATGCAATCCATTCTTGGAAGTGTGTCTGCGACAATTTTCCTTTCCCAGAAGTATGTTTGAAGTGTTTCGAATATTGGCTTACGTAATCTAGATATCTAAGTTTTAGTTGGAAAGCAAAGACTAAAGGTTTATGGTCTATGTAGATATAGAAATATTTATTGTCCAACATGTGTTTTAACTTTTGGGCAATTACGTAAATTGGAAAAAGTTCTCTAGTATACAGACTATTTTGTTTAAGCGTTAATTAATCTTTTAGAAAAAAGAGCTAGAAGTTGCCATTGTTGGTTACTCCATCGTTAGATTACTCCACCGACAACAAACTCTGAAGCATTTATTACTATTGATAGTTTTGTGTCGGGGAGTGTATTTGTGAGTACCACGGTTTGTGTTTGCTGTTCTAACTTCTCGAAGGCAATGTTTGCTTCGCTTGTCTAGATGATGAGCGTGTTGCTTTTTATTTTGCCTTTTTGTAGGTCGCTGAACGTAGCTTGTGAGTTAGCTGCTTGTGGTATAATTTGTGAAGCTCTGTATAATGCTGACACTTCTGTCAGTGGTTTGGTGCTATCTTCGGTGATGAAGTCGCCAAGGAATTTGACTTCACCTTGCCCAAAAGCGCATTTAGCAGGGTTTACGATCACGTCATACTCTTTTAATAGGATGAAGAGAATATGCAAACGTTTGTCGCGCTCTTCTTCAGACCAAGATGGTACCAGATGGTCTTCGATGTAGGCGTAACAGCATTCTAGTCCGCTAAAAACTTTGCTCATAAATCTGTAAAAATTTTGTGCAACGTTTCGTAGTCCATAGATAATGTGTCAAAATTTGAATAAACTAAAAAGTGTTATTATAACAGTGTTTTCTGTTTTTCAGCCACAGGGATTTGGTGAGAGGATCTAGCAAAATCGATTGTAGAAGAAATGTTCCTACGTTGGAGTTTTTGTGCAAAACCTTCCACAAATGGGGTATGTTTCTTATCAGCCGCCTAATCTAAAGATGGAACCCCAAGTACTTCGGATTGTTTTGCAATTTCTAAATTGACCATTGTAGTGAATTCGTCTTTTGTTATTTTGAGTTTGTCAGCCGCCAATCTGTGTGAGCAACTGAATAGTAGGGGTGCATGGGTAGTTAGGATGTAATATACGATAAAATGTTTTACTAGCATGAGAAAACCTCTCGGATGGGTTATATTCGGCTCGATAAGTTTTCTGTTTTTGCGTGAACCAGTACTTCATGGTGAGCGAAGAAATCCATAAAATAATAGGTCTTTTGGCATTAGGGCTTACGAATTGGCGAGCGGATGATCACCTTAGTCCTAAATTTTATATTAGTGTAGTACTGTGTACTGTAGCTACAAACTTGTATTGAAATCAGCATAAATCTTTTAGTTGTTACTGCCGTCGCGGCTACGTTGACGTGAGCGGAACAATGAATTAGAAAGCATTTGGTGGTGCTGTTTAGTTGTAGAACTTTGTGTTTGCTGGAGTTGAACTTTAAATGTCAATACTTCCAGTGCCAGCTTTTCCAGGAAAATAGAACTTGTACCTTTAATGGTATTAACGTGATGTCCAGATTGGGCGTTGTAGACTGCATTTGACTAACGTGCTGCGTCTTCCAGGAATGCTTGTGAGTAAATAGCTAGGACTGCTTGCTATTGTATTGACAAGCGTCTTATCCACATAAATTACAATTGTGTATCTGGCACGACTGTTCCACATAGTTGTTGTAGGCCTCAAAAAATTGCGAAGGTTTCCTGTCACCTCAAGTTTCGAGCACCAACAGCTTTTAGTTCGTTGTTTTCGAGATGAGTTTAGCGTTTTTTATTTCAGCTCTGATTTCCGCGGGTGGGTTAGATATGATGACCCGGACTTTTTCTGTGAACCTCACTTTGACGTAGAATATGTTGTATGCGTATTTTGTAACGTCTTGAGTAATACCACCAATTTTGAAACTGTACTCTACTTGGGAATATCATAGTTCTGGATATTCTAGCCGGAAAGGTAGAGTTCCAACTGCAACTTTGTTTACTTATTCTATGATATTAAACCGTTTAAATTGTCTTTAAGCACTTAAATTAATCCCTGTCGAGTTTACCTTATGGATGATCACATCGGGGTCACCAATGTGGTGTTCTGATTGTTTGGGATCACCTTGTTAATGCTTCGTAGTAACAAAGGTAACATTTATTTAGAAGTTAAAATATAGATAGGGATTTATTACACATCAACATTAAAAGGCACAACACAAACAAATAACGTTTACAAGCCCTTGTATGCATAATTAAATTGCGAACGTCTTTAACACTTGAATTGAAAGCACTTTAGTGGGTAAAGTTGCGGAATGTGTTTTGCGGCTGATGGGCAGAGATGTTGGCGTACAACGGCATCTTCGGTGGGTAGAAACAGCAGGGAGCCTATGGCAGAGTGCTTTCTATCCTAGTCTACTTGTTGTTGTCATGTGTTGGTCTTGGTGGCTTCGTAGGTTGATCGGTCCAAGTTACGGCATAATCGTGTCAATAGCGTTGTAAGAATTCACTTAGTTTTGTCCCGTTACATTTTGTGGTCACAACGAGATAATCTGAAAGAAAACCTTTAGTACTTGGAAAGCTTAGTGACTTACGTCTTGCACTATTCTTAAGCTCCCTCCAAGAATTTTAGTAGTTTTTTAAAATAGAAACAATAAGAAATGATTTCCTTTAGCGTTTGGATCTTCCTTCATACCGAGCTTTATTTATATTGTATATTCGGGTGGTTCTATTTTGTATTTAGGACGCCGTTGGACGAGTCTATTATTGACTGAGAAATGTTTTAAGCGTGCAAGCTATTTATTTGCGTACTGCGTGCTTATTTAACAGTTAGTTAGGCTGCACACTCCTGCAGTTTGGATTGCAAAAATTTGGTCAGTTTTTCCCATTACCAGTTTAAGTTAGGGGAATACGGGAGGCTATTTCAGCTCCAAGGGTGATAATGGAAAAATGCAATAGAAAAGGAGAAAGCGTGCATATAGAAATTGTAGATCTGGAAAAAGCATTTGACAATGTAAAATGGAATAAAATGTTGGAAATACTCAAAAAGATTGGAATAAGTTTTAGGCATAGACGGATAGTACATAGCTTACACAAAGAGCAAACAGCGGTAATAGAATTAGGGCAGGAACGTAGAAAAGTAAATATTAAGAAAGGGGTGAGACAAGAATGTGCCTTATCCCTACTACTTTTAATTTGTACATAGAAGAGGCAACGAATACCGTCAGATGCATGAAGACATTTGGCATCACTATGCAGGGACAAAAAATTGATATGTTTAGATTTGCAGATGATATAGCGGTACAAGCATCTAGCAAAGAAGAGTTAAAACTTGCTCTTAATGAAATGGAAATAGTTCTAACAGAGAGATACGGTAAGAAAATTAACAAAACTAAAACTAAAGTTCTAGTATGCAAAGAAGGGGAAAATAAACTAAATACAAGAATACAAATAGGTAACGAGAACGTACAAGAGGTTAAGGATTTTTGCTACCTAGGAAGCAAATAACGCAATATGAGAAAAGCACAAAAGATATAAAACAAAGATTAGTACAAGGTCGTGCTACATTTAACATGAAAAAACAACTACTGTGTTCAAAGACAACAAACAAGCACTGTACGCAGAGATAGCAGATATAAAAAAAAAGGCAGTAGAGTTAGACCTAGGTTAGACTATTGCACACAGATAGTAAAAGATATAGGATGTGAGAATTTCATAGAAATGTGTAGGCTAGCTCAGGATGCAAATCCATAGAAGTACGCATCTAACCAGCCCCAAGATGGAAAAACTAATGACGAAAAATGTAACTGTACTTAACTGATGATTATTATAAACAACTTGATCTTGCAATATTCTCAACTGATGTTAATTGTACGCAGTATTTACTGGAAAACTATTAATTCGGCAGCAGTGTTAGTGTTGGGGGATCCTTGACAGCCGCAGGCTGCATAACCATTTTCCAATGCTCCACCCGAAGGTACTCCATTGGCCAGGAAGCGAATTTTATTTTACCTGGAAAATTTTGAATTTTGCCGAACCCTTGCTGTTCAAGCAAGGTAGAGACCTTTAACGTGCGTGACAACACACACACGGGACCTGTATTTCACCTCTAATCCGAACGAAGTTTTTTTTTGTGAAAAATGCTCACCTAACATTTTTCAAGCGGACCGTGTCGGGGTTCGAACCCGGGACCTTGGACGTAGTAGTCACACACACACCAAGTACGCCACAGAGCTGTATATAGGCAGTTGTGGGAATTTCAGGGAAATGTGTAGGCTAGCTCAGAACATAAATAAGTGGAGATACGCGTCCAACTAATTTCAAGACGTAAAATTTAATGGAAAATTAAGTGCACTTAAATCTGATGATTATTATAAACAGCTACAGGTGAGGGTTGTGAAATATTTTCACCTAAAGTTGATTGCGCGAAATGGTATATTAGAAAACTATTAATTCGACAAATATTTAAGTGCGGAGGAACTTGGCAGCCACAGGCTGCTCACCCTCCTTCACAAACCACTGAATATCGGGGAAATAGGGTATATACTGCAAAACAATAGAAGGTGACCAAACTACATCTAACAAGAGAGAACAGCGGATACGCTCAAAGACAACAAACAGTGACAAGACGAAAATTGTTCAAAGCATATGTGTGGAGCACAGCACAGTACGTTTATGAAATTGGGGCGGTAGGAAAAGCACACAGAAAGATACAGAAGCTTTATGAAATGTTGTGCAACAGATGTATAGGGATGATAGAATGGACAGACAAGATTAATGATAAATAGGTTATAGAAATAATAGAAGAAGAAAGATATTTATGGGCAAAGAAGGTGGAGAAATAGAAAGGTAGGATACGATCTAAGGCATTTTTGGGGAATATTACGGGATATATTACAAGCAGAAATAGGAAAAATGAAGTAAAGGTAAACTGAGATGAGACTTTTGTACGCAGATAGGGATAGATGCAGACTGAGCAAATTTCAGGGAATGTGTAGGTTAGTTTGGAATAGGAAACAATGGGGGTACGCGTCTAATCAGTTCCAAGACTGAAGAACTAATGATGATGAGTTTAAGTTAGAGATATTAATAGCGTACAGAAAAAAAAGCAGCTTAACATAATCAACTCTCTTAAGGTTCCATATGGATGGGCTGTTTTAAATTTCTTAAATTGCTTACACTGTACGACTTAAATGTTTAAAATATAAAGTAATTCAATAACCTCCAACTACAAAATTCAATATTTATTGGATTTTAATTTACCCTCTTTGCAAACATCAAGCCATTGAAGTTACATTTCAAGTGTGCGTATAAACGTTATGCACGAATTCTATAGTTCGTTGTCCTAAAACGATATTAAATAATTAATCGGTTCTGAATTTTTCAGCAGCAACTTAATTATTCTATTTAACTCTCTATAGCATACAAAGCTTATATAGGCAAAGGCTATACTCATTAAAGTTAATTGGGCTTTAATATTAATTACACGAAGGGATTTGGCGATTATCTATAAAATTGGAGAGCTGTACTTTACTTTATAAATTACAAGTTGTTAAAACTCAACATACTACTGCAAATCAAGAATTGTTCACTCTCTTAGTAGCACACACTTCTAAGAGTAGCGCTCAAACTGCAACACGAAAACATCTTCTCTAACTCACCTATTACATTATGTGTATAGAATCTATATTTTTACAATATATATATATATATATATATATATATATATATTTATATATATATATATATATATAATCGGGCCTCGTTGGTTCGACGTTCCAGTTGTGATATCGAGCCACTCGTTGAGTCGTTGTTTCTGATGTGATTTCGAACCACTCGTTGGTTCTTTGTAGTTTCTTTTCCTAAAACCTTTTTAATACCTTACCACATGTCCTGATAAATGAGCCTCGATTATCTATGCCTTATCTCAATTATATATGCCTCGACTAACTCAGCTTGTGGAAACCTATTGCTAGAATTACAAAGTAACACAACTATAACCTGATAGTGCTTCACAAATTTCTGTAATGATATATAGAACCTTTTTCTTTTTAAGATATAAAGAAATAAGACTTTAAGTAAAACATAAATTTATCTTCTCTTGAGTTTCTTTTAAATAGTTACAAGTATTTACAGCAAGTTATGATATTAAAGTCTCCATAAATTATCAATCATGGTGTTTTACAGCACCAAACAAAATTAATGAATCTGTTTAAAGTATATCAAATATTTGATGAATTATTTCACATAAGAAGGCCTTTACTTCGTTTACAGTACTGTGACCGAATTTACAGTAGCCACTATTACAAGCGATTTGAAATTGTCTTTACTTTAAATTATTTTCAGAATAAAATTCAACTTTTAAATAATATCCCGGTACATAGTACAAATTAAACACATTGACTTAATTGTTATCTCAACATGTGGTCAAGCAACAAGTTATTTTGTTACCTTCACATAAAATTATTCTTGTATTTAAATTACAGTAAAAAAAGGATATCAAATTGAAATTAATTGTTCTTGTTACAAAATAATACGCTCTTTCCAATGTTAAAATTTATGATGTACAAAATTCTTACAACTTTGACAAACTTCAATTTATAGAGCGACAAAATAAAATATGGAATGTTCTTACCAATTAATAAAAGTTTAATTAACATAATCCGGGATACCCATTTAATTTGCTCTTCAAACCAGATTTAAAACTGAACTACTGCTGAACCTCAAATTTCAAATAACCACATGTCCTTGCCGGAACTTTATTTTCTTTAAAAGACTTCTTTCCAAATCGTGTACATCTCAGTCTGAATTATTTCTATTTTTAACCAAAACATAATTTCTTCTTTTCTTAAACAAAATATGATTTCTTTAAACGAAACATAATTTTTCCCAAGCATACACCTACAGCATGCTATCCTCTAAATACCATTCTCTTAAAATTTTTGTTCCTTTACGAGTGCACTAAAATTATTTAATTAATAAAGCTTTCTTTTACGTTACCTTAACTGACTGGTTATATTAAAGCCCTCTCAATGCCACGCCATTATTCAAAAGAACCTCGCCTGACCAAAACCATCCGTATATCATTTTTTATCCCCAAGCCCTTTTTAGTTTTCTTATATCTGTTGACGTACATTTTAACAACAAACCACTTTTTTTTTCTCTTCTGCCAGGCTTCTTTGGCCATGTTTATCTAATGATAAACCCACTCAACGACCTTTAATCTAACGAAATTAAATTAAAAGTGACAAGTCTTGTCACTTGACAAATGCTTACAAATTATTATTGCAATGACCTTCGGAGCTGATGAAGTGTTGATATGCTATGCCTGAAGCGTTTAAAAATAAATACATGCCACGTCTTCTCACCTGCTTTCTGCAATTTAACTAACATACAAAAAAAATAGGTGCTACGGCAAATCACGTACATTTTTTACATACTCATAAAAAAAATGTGCACGCCAAAACATAAGTACGCTACTCTTTCACACAGTATTTATACATTATATATAATCACTGATAAAATAATATATTTCCCGATTAATAATTCCCCAGATTAATTATTTCCCATTGATTCTCCAAGAAAGTAACAGGACTTTACAACATGTTTTACTCTAATTTAGGTTTAATAATAGCTCCTAGTAACCCTAACCTCTCGTGCTACTTTTTGCACATCAAACAGCAAAGAGTCCACTATATTTTGTACAAACAAATATTACAAATATCCTAAACCTTTTTTACTTAATATAAATTCTCGTATAAAAATACAGTAAAATAATACAATATAAAAAAATTCAATCAGTAACTGTTTCCAATTTTGTCCTTTTTGTTCGTAAATTATTCCCGCAATGCACAAAAGTTATTGAACACCAGTTTATACACATAGGCAATAAAAGCAACAATTAAAGCAGCAGTGAAATTGAGTTTTTTTTAATTATCTGAAGAACCACAAAAGATATTTTATTCAGATTTTTGTTGCTTACCCATGTTCTTATGCCGAATAAGATAGGCTTATCCATTTTTCGATAGTAAGATCAGGAGCGTCCCATTCGGTGGGGCAATCACATTTAAGCCTGTAATTTTTTTGTGTGTAAGCTTTTATAAATTATAATGCCAGAATTAGAATCTTTTGACATTTCTGAGTAAAAAAGTCACTCTTGTTAGACGTCGATATCTGTAGCCGTTTTCGAGTTAATTGAGGTGAAGCATTCAGGATGCCCTATGATACATACCTTATTCGTTTAGTTGTAATATGAACTTCCCATATGTATAGGTATAAACCTAATACACATATGCCTTCAATATCTCTGTAACAACTTGGCGTATGTATAAACTATACATATGTCTCAAATTAATCAATGTATTACTTAGATGTTGAAGACTAAAGCTAAATGTCAAAATGCGATGTTAATCAAATATCATTGGATATTAGAAGCTCTACATTATAACAGTTGCATATCGTTTATTTGTTTGAACGGTGTTTATGTATCTACTATGTATTACCTTTTTTATGTTTAAACACTGTGTAACTTACTAATATGTGTTACTAGTTCTGTTAGTTTTTGTGTAAATTGGTACTTTGAAGATACACAAGACACACAAACAGACATGCTGTTAGTTTATGGTGAAGTACAGAGGAATGGCGCTGCTGCAATTCGCAGATACCAAGAACAATTTCCAGCTAGAAGGATACCAAATCTTAAAAGATTTCAATCCATTGAAATACGTCTTAGGGAAACTGGCACGCTAAAACCTACACGAGTAAATGCTGGTCGACAAAGATTTCAACGAGATGTAAATGTTGAAAAACAAATACTCAATGCTGTTCAGTTATCTTCTAGTACACTAGCACCAGAAGATTGTCTCTTCGTTTTGGTGTTTCATCTGCAAGCGTTTGGCGAACATTGCACGAGCAGGAACTGTACCCATTTGACGTGACATCTGTGCAAGATTTGTTACCGCAAGATTACATCAAACGAACCAATTTTTCGCAGTGGTTAATTCAAAAATCCACACGACATCGTAACTTCTTGACCCGCTTGCTAGTGACTGATGAATCTACCTTTACAAGAAATGGAATTACCAATTTTTGCAATACCCATACTTGGGATGAAGAAAACCCCCATACCACTGTTACAAATCATTATCAGCATACATTTTCCTTAAATGTCTAGTGTGGACTTCTTTGTGACAATCTCATCGGCTCCTTCTTTTTACCAGGAAGACTTTCAGGAGTGTTTTATTTGAATTTTCTGCAAGATAAACTTTATGAGCTGTTAGAGGATATTCCAATTCCCGATAGATGTGGGATTTGGTTTATGCATGACGGTGCCCCAGCTCACTTCTCTCATATTGTCACTGACTATTTAAACGTAGAATATGGTAACCGATGGATTGGCCGAAATGGACCTGTTAAATGGCCACTTCGATCTCCCGATCTAACACCGTTAGATTATTTTGTTTGGGATTGGATGAAGACTATAGCTTATTCTAAGCCTATCTACACGCAAGAGGAGTTAAAGAATCGGATCGTGGAGACTGCTGATACGATTAAGAATCGTCCTGATGTTATAAGACTTGCCAGAGAGCAATGGATTCGCCGTGCTGGATGCTGCATACAACAAAATGGTGGGCATTTTGAACACTTACTTTAAATGTTTAATTGTAATAAATATTTTCAACTCTCAACATCTATGTAGGTATGTAAAGTATCATAGGGCATCCTGAATGCTTCACCCTAATTAACTCGAAAACGGCTACCGATAACGACTTCAAACAAGAGTGAGTTTTTTACTCAGAAATGTCAAACGATTCAATTCTGGCATTATAATTTATAAAAGCTTACACACAAAAAAATTACAGGGTTAAACGTGATTGCCCCCCCCCCCCGAATGGGACGCTCCTGATCTTATTAACGAAAAATGGATAAGCCTATCTTATTTAGCATAAAAACATTGGTAGGCAACAAAAATCTGAATAAAATATCTATTGTGGTTCTTCAGATAATTAAAAAACTCAATTTTACCTAGCCCCCTTAATGGGGCTATAACTCCATAGGGGTACATTTTAGGGCATACGTTTATTAGAAGTTTTATGTTTATTTTGTGCTAAAAAACACTCCCTTAAAATAGTGCCGTGCAATTTTGAAACACCATGTATATATATATATATATATATATATATATATTATATATATATATATATATATATGTATATATAGAGAAGAATAATCCACATTTGGAATGCAATGAATGCTTAATATATATTAATAGTTATTAAGATGAAATGAAAACTCAACTTTGTATTTAAAGTTGAATTACTATTTCAAATCGAACTAGTAATTGAAAACCACTGTAGCCGTTCTTTAGTGGTTTTCAATTACTAGTTCGATTTGAAATGGTAATTCAACTTTAAGTACAAAGTTGGGTTTTCATTTCATCTTAATAACTATTAATATATATATATATATATATATATATATATATATATATATATATATATCAATATTATATATTACAATCTCTCAAAATTTTAGCTAACATAGTTCAAAACCTAATAAGGAAAACAGAATATTTTGTAAAAGATTTTTGGCATTTTCACAAATTTATTACCAAACAAATTATACCAAAAGACTGCATTTTAATATCCTTAGATGTTGTATCCTTATTCACAAATGTGCCAATCAGCTTGGCTATAGATATAATAAAAAACAAATGGAACACACTCAAACAATTCATTACTATAAGTAAAGACAATTTTATTGAAGCTATAAGATTATGTTTAAACTCAACCTACTTCACATATAACAACAAAATTTATACCCAAATTTTTGGCACGGCCATGGGATCTCCAATTTTTTCCATTATCGCAAACTTAGTTATGGAAGAACTTGAAACAACGGTAATTCCTACTACGATTGCATATTATGTATCCCAACACAAAAAACGGATGAACTACTAACTAAATTTAATGCTTACCATCCACGCATACAGTTTACTAGAAAAAAAGAAGTAAACAAAGCCATCAGGTTTCTAGACCTTGAAATACACTACGACAATACGGGTAAAATTTATACAAAATGGTACACAAAAAATGTTTGGACAGGAAGATACCTTAACTTTTGGTCGAACGTGCCTAACCAATTAAAAAAAAATGTAACTAAAAATTTGATTGACAGAGCATTAACATTTACCCACCCATACTACCGTCCAGCTATTCTAAACAAAATCAAAACTACATTAGATAAAAATGGATATCCATGTAAATTTTACACACCTATAATTAAAGATAGAATAAACAGACTATATAACACTACAAATAAAAAACACGCTAAAAACAAAACACCAGAACAATATGTGAGCATTAAATACCATGCCAATGTTTCAAAAAAAATTCAACAATGTTTAAAGAAATATAATATCCAAGTTGTACATAAACCTAATAATACAAATAAACATCTATTCATAAAATTAAAAAGTAACACCTCTAATAAAGAAAAAACACACTGCATATACAAAATTAATTGTAAAGACTGCGATAGTTCATATATCGGAAATACTAAACAATACATTCATCGTAGAATATATGAACACGAATACTCAATAAGATCACACAAGAGATGCACAGCCCTGGCAAATCATGCGTTAGACAAGTTACATACATTTAATTTTGATAACGTAAATATTTTGGGTAATGAAACTAATGATAAAAAACGAAACATTTTAGAAATGATCCAGATACAGCGCTATGCAAACAGCATCAACAATAAAACAGATCACGAACAATTCACGCATATTTATCACAATATTATAAAATCATAAATCTGATGACCAACCTTGTATATTAGAAATTAGTTACAAAAATTAACGGTTTATAATAATAATATTTTATCAATGTTCTTGTACTATCTGCCTAGATAAAACATGTATGTTTTCCACATTATCTTTGTATTGGCAAGCCTGTTTAATATGTTTAGTTTCTAACAAAAATAATAAATCAATTTAACATTCATTAATCAAAGAAGTACATAGTAAATTGTGTTCTACGCTTTATATTAATTGTAAACTGATTTCTTCAATGTTAGCAGGTGAGTTGTACACCAGTTAAATTTTCTTTTAAATAATTTTTTAGATTAACTTATTATAAATTATTTAAGTTTTAATATTTTTATATTTATTGTAGACTTAAACATGTGATCATGGTTTAATACACCGAAACGCGTAATGTTTATTACAAATTTTTAAAAAGCATTTTTACTATTATGACCTACATCCCAAGAAATTTACATACAAATTGAAATTTTAAAGGTCAAGAAATATTTTACACATATATGTATATATATATATATATATATATATATATCTATATCTATATATATATATATATATATATATATATATATATATATATATAGCTGTGGTTTTCTGGATTACCTTCGAGCCCTTGTTGGGAGCCATAAAATTGCTGCGATTAAGCTTTAAAATCGAGTCCCACGCTTGGGCGGCATAAAATGCGGTACGGCTTACCTGGAATCGATTCCTAGAATTCAACCCTTACAGATTGGGCTGTCATAGATTATTCCCTAAAAAATTAAACTCCAATATCTCTGGAAAAGCTTCCCTAAATCAGCATACCACGGCTAGTTCTGCTTCCAGCTTCTTCAGAAATACTTACCTATCCTATGCTTCCTCTCTCTCACTTAGACTACCAAATAAAAATTACCAATCAAATAAATCGACGAAACATACAACCTTTTTATTCACACAAATCAAAAAGTTACGTCACCAGCTCAATATTTACAAAATCGGATATAAACATCTTCATAAAATTTTACAATATCAACCATTAAATCCTTTTAAATTTAATGAATTTAATTTATTTCACCTTTTTTTTTATATACAGTTCAAGTAGATGGGCTTATCTTGAAACCCTAAATTGAAATTTACTCTGGTCTATGGTAAGTTCAGTATAAACCCTGTTACTCTAAATGCATAAATAAATCGCATTTTTGTTTTCAACAACTCTTTACATCAAAATTATACTTCATGTATTTGTATCTTTAAATAATAAATTCAAATTGTCTTTTTCATATAACCTTCAAATTAGGTTTTATGTTTATAAAAATATAAATCACAATATTTCAAATCACTCTAGCACAAAATACCAGCACAAATGTTCAAGCAATAACAAAAAGGAATTAAATTTTGTTACCTGGTGTAAGCTCTTGCACTATCACCTCTGAAGATGTCCTCCACCAAAACCTCGTCGTTGCATTCTATCCAACATCTCTTTGCTATATGTACATCAAACTCATTTCCACACGTTATCCAATTCTATCCAGACGCCTTCAATACATCTACCCATATACTTCTTCAAATATGTTGATCGGCTTCTGAATCAACCATAACATCAGAACCCTCGTTCCGAAAAAATAACTAGTCTCGCTTACCTTAGTAACATCTTTTGTTCCTTATTTGTATTTATTTACATTACCGTTTATAACACAGCACCTACTCGTGCTTTTAACCACTTTTAATTTAAATTAGACGGACTGCACTATCACCGATTTACAAATTTTTAATTTAGATGTTACACCATATAGGTCTGAAGCGAACAGAAAAAGTAAGAGAGCCCAACTACATCTCCTAGTGTATTTATAAGCGTTGATGCCTACCTCCTGTACCCTGTTTTTATCGAAAAACAACACCACTGTAACCGATTCTGAAAATCCAAACTACAACGATCTTTTAAAACTCCGAAATTTCTCATTCCACTTAGCTTTAGTCCAAAAATACTGATTATTATCAAAAGGGTCGCAATGCTCCTAGAAAAGTCTCTCACTCCACTCGCAGTTAGCCAATCCAGACCATTTCCTCTGTCGTAGGTCTATAGTCCAACTATGTTATCTCCGTCTAACTGATATTCGTTGTCTTTATTAAAATCCCACTATAGCCACTTAAAATCGGTATTGTTATTAGCCTCTACAAATTATCGCGCACCTTAAATGGCTGTTCTGTCGCGTGTTTTGAATGGTTGTTAAATCGCGTGTTTTAAATGGCTGTTTTATCCAACGTCTGTTATTTGTCATCCTCGTTTACCCTATGCTACTTATATCCTGTCTCTACCTTGTTTTTAAACCATCTGTTGTTTCTTACCCTTCGCTTCAACGTTTAACTCAAATTTCTAAAAAAATATATTTTAACGTACATTATGGTTTCTTGAATTGTTTATTTGTATGTGAGTCTTTTCTATAAAACGATTGCTAGTTTGAAATTGTACTTTCCTATGTTGTTTAACCTGTAGATTTTCTGGGATTTGTTTTTAACCAACGCTTTGTTAGTTAAAATTGAATATATGCGTTTACATTATCGATTTTATATACAAAAGCTCTCCCTTATTATTTGGTGTGCTCGATTTACCACCTTCTAATGTTAAAGCTAATTATACTCGTATTATCCTTGAGTTTTTACGTACTACAAAGCTTCCACACTATGCAACTTTAACATTACGGTTTATTAATACAAGGGTATGCTATTATCCGTTTGTTTTAAAGTCAAAACTAATTAATTTAGAGCGTAAATAATTTATTCCTGTTTTCTATATACACGGTCCTTACAAAATTACTCTCTTGACTTATCTATCCCTTTTTAGATATAATTTACACGATAATATATATTCAATGCTGTAATTATAGGCTTAATTTAGGGGTAGGTTAAGTCATAGGAGTCGTAGAATAAACAAGGTAAACTCCCAAGTAACAAAAGCACAGAATTACAGATATTAAAGGAGTAAATAGGTCATTATAAATATTATTAGTTATGAGCACACTGTATATAGCAGTACAAACGATTAAAACAGATATCCAAGAGTAGCTATGAGCAAAGATAAGTATTTGAAAAGCGTACGTGATCTAAAAGTATCACACTTGTTCAAAAATCCAATTTATTAGGAAATAAACAAACACCAAATTTATTGGATTCAGATTAGAATAAGGCCAACAAACAACACGACGTGATCGATTGAATGAAGATTCTTGGGATTTCTGAAGTAAATGCAAGGTATAATAAGAATTTACGTGACAAAGTGAGCATCGCGTCATGCTATTAAACTAGACAACTGGTAAAATTCCCAAAATAACAAGTGATAATACACTTGGTCTCGCCCAGCACGTGAAGTCAACGAATCAGAAACTAAAGGGAGCCGATCCTATAAAATCTTAACAATTGAATATTGAGTTAGTATACTTTTGAAACTGGGCAGTCACTATACTTAAATGTGATAAATATTTACGTGAAAAGTTAAGTGAAAATTATTTTAAAGAGTGTATAATTGTGCAAAGCGAGCTGTACTTCTAAGACGTAAGTAGATAAAATTTAGGAAATTATACCATTTCTAATAATAAATAAAACAGGGCTCTTAGTTATCATCGTGATTAACATCCGAAAACTACCATTACAATCTTAAATTACAATCAAAATAATGTTACGAGTTCTGTCAAAACTTTAAATAACGATCAAGTACGATCTGAAATACAATTTTTGGATACGAGACTTTAGAGAATGCTACCTGTTCAAGCAAATTGATGGTGAATATTCTATTGTGGAAATGAAAAACCTTTTATTGCAATAACGATTGGGATATTAATTTGGTTGTATATCGACTTTAATTCTTAGGAATGCAAAGCCTACTAAACCACTTCAGGTCAGATATTTTTGATATGATTTATTTTTAAAACTGTTTTATCTCAATAATAATTTAAAGTGTAAGAGCCGACAAATTGGGGTTCTGAATAAATTTTATGAAAAGTTATAGACATCTTGTAACGTTTCAATAGGTTTCTAAAGGTAATATAAAAGCTCGTTTTGCTGGCTTCATTTTCTAAAAATCTAATAGATGTAAATAATTCAAAAAGGGAGAAGATATTTAAAAAGGGAAAAAGTTGTAAATATTTAATCATTATACTGTGTATTGTGGAATTGCTTTATTTAATTGAATCAGCTAGTCGAGGCAAAAGAAAATTATAAATTAACGTTTACACAAGTGTTTAAGCAACATAAGGGTTATATCACAGCAATTTATGTACGCCCAAGCCGTGGGGCAGGTATATCACAACATTAACGACATACCCAATGGTGGGGCTCGATTAACAAAACATTTATGGGCTGCTTACCCATGGGGCGGAATTAAGCACAACATTTATATTGACCCAATCGTGGAGCTAACAGGGGTTATTACAACATTTATGTACACCCAAGCGTAAGGGCGAGAGTAAATCACCACAATATATATATATATATATATATATATATATATATATATATATATATATATTTGTGGTGGATTTAAATAGGCGTAGACAATAAAATTTTAGCAACCGTGTATATAGAAATAGGAGCAAATTAATTACGCGCCAAATTAATTAATTTATATAGTGAAAACGGACGGGTATTAAGGTATGTTTCTATATTTAAATTGGAATGTTAAAATTACATAAAAAAATAAAAAATTTTAAAGTACATAAAAAAGCTCAAGGATACGCATAAGTAATTATAATAATTTAATCAAGCGCATGAAAGAAAAAACGGAACTTGCATGCATAGAGAATCAATAATTTCAAACGCAAATGTTTGCATTTTAAAAGTCAACGTTTGGTTATATAAATACCACGAAGCAGAGAAACCGAGAATTGTTATTTTCAAACGGTAGGTTGTTGCAAGAAACACCTGTTGTTATATGTCAAGTACTTTCTAGTTGCCGCTTGAAGCGAGCGGACGTGTTTCTGCCGAGCTGCCGCTTCAGCAATAACAGTAAGTGTTTATCTAGGGTTTTATTATTTATTGTTGAATTATTTTATTTGAAGCTTTGCTTTTTATTGCGTTTTATTTTTATAATTGTGTGCCATCAAAATTTAAATACAGGGCAGTAAAATAAAAATTTTAAAACAGAATTTAAACTAAATAAAAACTAAATAAATCGCGTTTTACTTTGTAATTTAAACCAAATCCGCGTTTTAAAATAAACTAAATAAATTTCGGGTTAATAAAACAAAGTTCTAATAAACTAATATTCAAAAATAATTTTGAAATAACTTAAAAGACATTTTAATAATAAATTTAAAATAAAACCACGTAAATCGTGTAAAAACCGGGTAAAACAACCAAAAGTGTGTGAATTTTTATAGTGCGCGTATAATCAAATAATAACCAAAAAACCAAAATCTAAGCTTTTTTAAATCAAATAAATATCTCTAAAACTGTAAATTTTAAAACAATTTTAATAGAAATTTTCCGAAATTTAAGTACACGCGTACTTATAAGTACCTTTAAGATCGATTTTGGTGTAATTAAGCGGTGTAACAGTTACAGTTACCAAGTGATTAAGTGAAAGGTCATTTCCGGTTACCTCATTCCGATTGCGCTCGACCTTATTTTCTTAATTACACGTTTAAAAATAAAGTGTTGTTGTTTGTAAATTAGATATTTTAATATTTTGAAGTAATTAGTTTATTTAAATTGATTTGGCGGTTTTAAAAATTTAAAATAAATAAATAGTGTTCTTCGCGGTACATTTTGAATCGAATTGCGCTAGGGAATTTATTTGATTCTAGTTGTTATTTTGACGCATGGTGCTTGTTGTATTTTTGTTAAAATTTAATATTTAATTGGGCGGTTCAAAGTTTAAATAAATACAAGGTTGCTTACGGTTCACCTTTAAACAAAACATTTTTATTGGACCAACGTTTTGCGTTCTTCTAGCGTCTTTCTTTTAGCGTCGTAACGGTCAAGTGGTTTTTGAGCTGCGTTTTAGGTGTCATTTTTTGTCGTTTGTTTTGTCAGCATGGTGGTCCACCGCGACGAGGACCCGTTGCCCAGGAAGAAGAGGGGAGATAGGTCGGAGTCTAATAGGTCGGAGGCTGAGGGCGCTGTTGGGGGGAAACAGCTAAAGGTAATTTTAAAAGACGTTAGGTTAGGGATTCAGGAGGAGGTACAGGAGGTAGAGGAGCCTGTGTCTGCGGCGGTCGTGTCGGGGGAGTTGGGGCCCCCTGGGGTGGCTGCGGCGCCTGAATCGCCGTCAACTTCGGGAACCCGGCGAAAGATGTCGACTGGCAGCGACGTTAGCGTTGCTGCTAGCGACCTCGATGAGCTGGACCACCTGAGATTGAGGGTAAGGAAGGCGCACTGGGCCATCTCCGGGAGGGTGCCGACGACCTCCGCCACTATCGTCGTGGAGGACAGAAAGAGGATTCGCTACGCCCTGGATGATTTCCTCGACGCGGCGAATCAACTTATAGGTATGGTTAGGGCGCTGCGGCTTGTGGCTAGTGATTCTGGGAAAGCTAATGTTGTCGGGGGAAGTCCAGCGGTGGTTGCTTGTGTTTCAGGGCAGCAGTGTTCCAGGAGCCAGGAGGTGCCGATGCCGCGGAAGGCGCCGTATGCTGCAGCTGCTGCAGGTGCGACGCCCACCTTTGCAGTTAGAGTCGACGCCAGGCCAGGGGAGAAGGATGACGTCATGTCGACCCTAAAGAAGAAGGTCGATCCCACTCGTGATGGTTTTGTTGTGGTCGGAGCTCGTAGAACTCGCAAGGGCGGTGTAGTTGTCGAGAGTGCAAACCGAGAAGATGCGAAGAAACTGCAGTCGAAGGTTGTCGGTGACTGCAAAGAGCTCGTGGCGAAGACCATCGAGAAGAAGCGCCCACGGGTCGTTCTTCCGGGGGTCGAAGCGGGGATGAAGGCGGAAGGGCTGGTGCGGTTGATCGCGTGCCAGAATCCCCGCTTCGGCGATTTGAAGATTGAAGACCACCTGAGGGAGAAATTTAGGTTTGGCGGAAAGGGCCCTAGGGATCCCTTCGTCAACGTAGTCTTCGAAGTGACCCCCACACTTCGGAGACGTATATTAGCTGACGCTATAAACCTCAGGTGGCGAAGAGTCTGGGCCCGGGACCACTTCTCGATGACCCAGTGCTACAGGTGCTACGAGTACGGCCATAGATCGATGGAGTGCAGGGAGAAGGTAAAGTGGTGCGGTAACTGTGCCGAAGTCGGTCACGAGTTCAAGAATTGCCGGAGGGCAGTCCCCTGCTGTGTGGTTTGCGCTAGGGCAAACGACAGTACTGGCGGTGGCGCGAAGGTCGATACGCGCCACGACGCCAAGTCGAGTAGATGCCCCACGATGCTGAGATTGAAGATTATGGACCGTGAAGAAAAAGAACGATTTAAAAGAAGCAAGAAGATTAAATTCGCGCAATTAAATCTCGGGAAAGGAAAAGGGGCTACAAATAACTTCGTAAAGTTATTTAGCAAAAATAATATCGACATCGGGCTTGTACAGGAACCGCACCTGTACAGCCATAAAATAACAGGTTTTGGGAAGGGGATCACCGTTTTAAACGCAAACAGCGAACGACCGCGTAGCGGTATAATAATAAATAATGGGACGTGCGCCGGAATAATACTAAATAATTTATCCAACGAATTTTTAACAACGGTCGAAATTAAATCAGGGCTAAATACATTTTACGTGATCAGCGCGTATCTTCCGCCGGTTGATTCCCGGCGGGAAAATCCTCAAACCGAGGACTTAGTAAACCAAGTTGAAAACATTTTGCGCAAAATCGGTAGGAATAAAAATTTAATCATCGGGGGAGATTTTAATGCTAAGTCGCCTGTTAAAACTTCATACAGTTGGAGGTCAGCGATTGACAGTATAGATGGCCTTATCGTACATTGTTGTTGTGCTACACATATGGCGGAGCGATAAAGCCTTTTCGCTTCACCAACAAGACTCTCTCGTATCGTTTCACCGACTCAACACCTAGTAACTATAACCGCGAGTGCATAAGTGCTGCTGCCCGACCAAGTGCGTCGACCGGTAAACAACACCTATCTTCGCGGGAGTAAATTGGTGAACAACATTGCAAGGTAAGCAAAACATTAATTACGGTTTGACCTATGTTACTGTTTTTCGCGCCTAACCTCCAATTGCATACAATTACAGTCCATTTGCTAAGCTTTACGCTTTGGGAAACGTTCTGGAGCTGTCCCGATTTATACACTCCAACGTATACCACACAAAAAGTGGTCCTTCTGAGCCTCATATCACAAAAAGCGGCCCTCCTGAGCCTCATATCACACAAAAAGTAGTCCTCCTGAGCCTCATATCACAAAAAGTGGTCCTACTGAACAAATAAGCTTTGAATTATAGTCAAAATTAATATAATTTATTAGCGGGATCATTAAAATTTAAATTATTACATTAATTCATTTTCAAAACTATTTTCTAAAAGTGGGTTTGAATATTAAAATGCATGATTTCTATTAAAGATTTCAAACTTCAATTACTATCAACAAAACGAGTACTTTGTATTTAGCATCACAGGTGTTCAAAAACTTGTTCCAATTTATTTAAAGTTTGTAGTTCATTACCATCTTGTTACTACGCTTATCAATCAGCTGTGTAGGTAACAAAATAAGTCAAAGGACTTTAACGAAACTGTTTGTTTACATTTTTGTTTGTAAATATTACGTACCTAATGCACTTTATTTCTTAGAGTTCTGAATTCACTTATATTAGTTTAAGCCTGTATCAGCATTAACATTGCTTCTCCACGAGTACTGTGTTTACCTTTAAGGCTTTGCAACTGCGTTACATTTTCCATTAGTTATTTGTGTTTTCAATTTGTTACGAGTATATCTGGTACAATATGGAACCAGAACGTGAAGTTATTGTTGAATTTAAACGATTAACAAATCGCAAAGAAAGGTACTGGCGACGTTTGCAAGATTGTTACGATTTAATTTCTACGTTACCAACTAATCTTGACCAATTTAAAGCTCGTGTTAGTCAGCTAGATGACGTAAGAACAAAATTTTTAGATGTCTTAGATGAATTATCGTCACTCTCTGACGTTTATAAAACCTTATTTACGGATACCGTTAATCTAGAATCTACGTTCAATACTATGTACTATGATATTTTAGCTAATGCGGCGCGCTATGTCGCTCCAGACACAACGCCCAATGTAAATACTATTGATATTTCTGGAAATACCAGATCTAATGTTCATTTACCAGAAATAAAAATAGATTTATTTCGAGGTGACCCCGAGAAATTCGGTGCGTTTAAATCTCTATATGATAACATTATTCATAACAATAACGCACTTAATGATTGCGAAAAATTCACATATTTGCTTTCTTATTTGGATGCGACGGCATTAAAGCTAGCACAATCTGTTCGATTTGCTCCAGAAAATTATATGGTTGTTTATAATCTCTTAGTTCAACGCTACACTAATAAACGAATAATTGCTAATCATTATTTATCCAAAATATTTTCACTAACTCAACTAAAGACGGATTCCCCAAAAGTTCTTAGTGATTTATGTGAAACCCTGCAAGCCAACGTCACAGCTCTTATCGACATGCAGCTACCTGAGTTGGCCGATTACATATTTTTATTTTTGTCCCTCGGTTTATTAGACCCGAAGTCGAGACAAGAATTCGAAAAGGAACATTTAAATCAAACATTTCCGAAATTTAACGATTTTATAAAATATTTACGCAACAAATGTTCTATCTTAGCACTGGTGAGCGGTAACAATAATACACTACCATCAAAAAATGTGTCTAGTCCACCACAAAGGGCTAACCCTCGACCATATTATACAAATTCTGTAAACAATAAGCGTGTAACAATGTCCGCACAGGAAGTTACTTCACGACGATTTAATGCAAAGCAGGCCATTTCTAAGCCCTGTCCTGCCTGCGACGATCAGTTCCACAAATTTTACAGATGTCCAAAATTATTAGCTTTATCCACTCTAGAAAGGCAATACATGGTAAAGCAATATCATAGATGTTTTGCGTGTTTATCACCACATCCTCTTTCGACTTGTAAGTCAAAATATCAGTGCAAACGGTGCGGTAGTAAATGCACCATACGCTACTGTGTATCGAGGCACCAATTTCATGCAGTACTCCGACTCCGCCACAAAGCGCGGTAGGACACTCTTCAGGTGCCGCTAATTCGGCTGAACATTTTCCTGCTCCAGTCTCTCTTGTTCATCCCTGTGCAAATGAACAGGAAACCGTTGCGCTTTTAGCCACGGCGCAGGTACGAATTTTAGCCTGTGACGGTAGTTGGCATCGCTGTCGCTTGGTTTTAGATCAAGGGTCGCATTCTAATTTCATCACATTATCTTTAGCTAACAAGTTAGGTCTTAAACGCAAGAAATGTCCTTTTGAAATACGTGGAGTAGGCCAATCTCCGCTAGAAAAGGTTCATGGAATTGCTACCTGTAACGTTACATCAATATATGATCAAAACGTTTCTTTAAATTTACAGGCTGTTGTTTTATCTTGTATTGCCGCAGATCTTCCGATAGCAAATTTATCTAAGCATTTAATAGACAAATTTTCGTCGCTACAATTGGCGGATCCTGAATTTCACATATCCGCTCCGGTCGATATGCTGTTAGGTGTTCAAGCTGTCTTAGATGCCACACCCAACGATTCATTGCGTATAACAGGCAAGCCATCGGCGCTTCTTACCTCGTTTGGTTGGGTTATTATGGGTGATGTACCAGCTTTAAGTCAACCGTATTCAGGGGTTGCGTTGTACACTAGCATATCGGAAGAACCGTCCCTTAGCGACACTATTCGTGCCTTCTGGGAAACTGAAGAAATACCATTTACGCCGCCAATGTCGCCTGAAAACGTGACTTGTGAAAATTATTTCAAGTCCACTACTATACGAAACGAGTTAGGCCAGTATGTGGTTCGACTACCGTTCATAGAAAACATTTCCCGAACATTAGGTTCAACACGAGAATTAGCTACCAATCGCTTTCTAAAACTAGAAGCTCGATTTGCACGCGACAAAAACTTTTATAAATTATATTCAGAAAATATTGCTAATTATATATCGCAGGGACAACTCACTCCTGCTGTGAAACAGTCCTTATATATCATGACTCACCACGGCGTGGTTAAAACTAAGCCCTCTAGTACTCAAGTTCGAGTCGTGTTTAGTCCTGCCGATAGGGATATTAATGGTACAAGTCTCAATGATATTCTTTTACCGGGTACCAAATTACAATCTGATATTGGTCTTGTAATAACAAGATTTCGAATACCTCAAGTCGCACTCACTTGCGATATTCGACAAATGTTTAGATCTATAGTCGTTCACCCAGAAGATAGAAAATTTTTACATATTTTTTGGAGGTTTCACCCTTGTGAACCTTTAACGGAATATGAACATACCCGAGTTATTTTTGGCGCTACTTGTAGCCCTTTCCTTGCCCTTCGTGTTCTACAGCAGTTGGTAGAAGACGAAGGTCACTCGTACCCCCGGGCTTCCCGAGCCTTTAGATCATCAACTTACATTGATGATATTTTGACTGGATCCGATTCTGTAGAAGAAACTCTCCTTCTAAAAAATGAATTGATCAATTTACTAAAACTAGGTAACTTCGACTTAGGGAAATGGGGAAGTTCACACACTTCAGTTATTGATAAGTCGGAGACGGACGTTCTAAATCTACCGAACTCTAATCCTACTTTGACAACACGTGATGTTATGGGTCTCTGTTGGGATATGGGTTCCGATACATTTAGATGTAAAGTTCCAAATATTGTAGACATCCCTACTAAGCGAGGAATTTTGTCACGCATAGCACGCATATTCGATATTAATGGTTATTTAAGTCCATTTACGGTTCTTCTCAAATGCCTTATGCAACGCCTATGGCTACAAAAGGTGGATTGGGATGAACAATTGCCCGCAGAAATTCTTCAAGAATGGCAGCAAATTCAAATTGAACTGCCACTTCGAATACATAACAATACCACGATCTATTTGGAAAATTGGCAACAGTCAAGCCCGTTTAATCGGATTCTCCGACGCCAGTTCCGTAGCGATGGCCGCTGTTGTGTATCTGCGATTAGAAGTTGATGAAAAAATATATGTACATTTGATAGCTTCCAAAACCCGTGTAGCCCCTTTGAAAACGTGGACCATTCCTCTTCTTGAATTAGGAGCGGCATGTCTTTTGGCAAAACTAATGAAACATACAGCATTAGCATTTGATACCATCAATTTGCTAGATCCAATATGCTTTAGTGACTCTACAAACACACTGACGTGCATTTGTACGCCACCTTATCAGTTAAAATTATTTTTTGCGAACCGAGTGGTGCAAATTCATGAAAATCAACCCACAGCCATATGGAGATACGTTCCCAGTTCTGCGAATGCTTCTGATCCTGCAAGCCGAGGATTGAGGCCATCCGAACTACTAAATTGTACACTCTGGTGGCAGGATCCTGATTTTTTACACCGCGATTATTGTGATTGGCCAAGTGATAAATACACAAACAATATTACAGACGGGTTTAAAGCCATACAATACGCACTCGTCTCTACTGTTGATGTGAAACAATACTTGGTAGTACTACAAAGGTCCTCGAACTTGCTAAAAATTCAACGAATTTTTGCGTACGTTAAAAGGTTCACGTTTAACTGTCTTGCACGCAAACGTAATCTTGCAAGGACTACTGGTCCGTTAAATGCCTCTGAGTATCGTAGCGCTCTCACATTTGCCATTAGAATTACTCAGTACGAGCACATCTACGACGATATCGTCTTACTAGAAAAAGGGCAACCTAGCTCAAAAATGTACCGTCCGTTGTCACCTTTTCTCTCTCCCACGGGATTAGTCATGGTGGGGGGCCGTTTGCGCCATTTCAGCCTTTCTATAACTAGCAAACATCCCTACCTTATCCCAAAAAACAGCAGGTTAGCTGTATTAATATGTGATTACTATCACATATATTCAGGTCATGGGGGTCCGCGGCTAACTCAATCATTAGTTACCCGTACATTTTGGATTCCTTGTATCCGTCAATTAATTCGAAGTAGAATATTTCGCTGCCTGACTTGCTATCGCTTCCAAGGGGAGCCTATTCAGCCTCCTATGGCAGATCTTCCGCTTTATCGCCTCGAACCCGGAAGATGCTTTACGCATACCGGTTTGGATTTTGCCGGTCCTTTTACAATCAAGCTATCCTCGTTGCGATCGACAAAATTTCAAAAGGCATATATTGCCCTCTTTATTTGTATGGTGTCACGTGCCATTCATATGGAGGTTGTCACATCTTTAACAACGGAAGCCTGTCTTGCTGCATTAGATAGATTTATAGCCAGACGCGGGTTACCCACGAACATATACTCCGATCAGGGCCGCAATTTTCGTGGGGCGGCTAGAGAAATGTTAGAAATATATAAACATTTTGATCAAGCTAATCCCGTCATTGCGCACTACTTATCCTCTAGGGGTATAGATTGGTGTTTCAACCCTCCCTATGCACCCCATTTTGGGGGGCTTTGGGAAGCCGGCGTCAAAAGTGCTAAATTTCACTTGAAACGAATAGTGGGTAGAACGACACTTTCTCTGGAGGAATTTAGCACAGTTGTGACCCGCATAGAAGGAATCTTAAATTCCCGTCCCCTTTGCGCACTTACAACGTCACCTAACGAAGGCACGGATGCCTTGACTCCGGGCCATTTTCTAACTGGTGGGCCTTTAATTACGCGGTGTGAAGTGGACCTACAAAAAGTTCCTGCGAATCGGCTTAGTCGTTGGCAAATGTCCCAACAACTTGTACAGAGCTTTTGGAAGTGCTGGTCCATAGGGTACTTGCACAGCTTACAGCAAAGGCCTAAGTGGAACACCCCTTATAAAACCATAGAAGAAGGGGATCTAGTACTTTTTTTTACTCCCGATTCACCCCCGGCGTATTGGCCTTTGGCGAGAGTGGCGAAACTTTTACCGGGTAAAGATGGTGTAACAAGAGTTGTAAAGCTAAAAACACCCACAGGTGAAGCGGTCCGCCCAATTAACAAGGTGGTACCACTTCCTCCACCATAAGTAATTCAGCATTCTAACATGCAATTTTTATTTTTTTTCTTCTTTCTCTACAAATTATGTTTTATTTTATATTTTAATGCAGGAAGCAAAATGCAGAGTACTCGAATAATTTATACATACTTAAACATTTTTTAAAATTTCTATTTTCATTTTTTCTCCCATTCATTTCACGGTATACAACAAAATTTACCATTTTGGGTGGGGGGTATGTTAAAACTTCATACAGTTGGAGGTCAGCGATTGACAGTATAGATGGCCTTATCGTACATTGTTGTTGTGCTACACATATGGCGGAGCGATAAAGCCTTTTCGCTTCACCAACAAGACTCTCTCGTATCGTTTCACCGACTCAACACCTAGTAACTATAACCGCGAGTGCATAAGTGCTGCTGCCCGACCAAGTGCGTCGACCGGTAAACAACACCTATCTTCGCGGGAGTAAATTGGTGAACAACATTGCAAGGTAAGCAAAACATTAATTACGGTTTGACCTATGTTACTGTTTTTCGCGCCTAACCTCCAATTGCATACAATTACAGTCCATTTGCTAAGCTTTACGCTTTGGGAAACGTTCTGGAGCTGTCCCGATTTATACACTCCAACGTATACCACACATCGCCATTATGGGGCAGCCCTATCGAAGACGATAGAGGCTCGCAGGTTGCTGATCTTTTTACGGGATGGGACCTTAGTGTGATAAACACTAATAATGATTCACCTACGTTTGAGACGCATAGAGGCAGCAGTTTTATAGATATTACTGCAGTCTCGCACGAAATGTTAGAAACGATTTGTAATTGGAAACTAAGGTCGGACGAGGAAACGCTCTCTGACCATAAATTAATAACATGGGACGTTGAAACCAAAACAAGCGCAAACGAGCAGCGAACTATATTTCCGCGGTTCTGTAATAAAAAAGCAAATTGGGAGCGGTTTAAAGAAAAATTTGGCGAAAGTATCCCTGCGCTCGAAAATGAGCTATTTAACTGCCGAGAGGCAAACGAAGTAGAAACACTCGCGAAAAAATTGAACGACGCGGTGGTAGACGCGTCGTCGTATTCCATGCCGCAAAAGAAAACATTTAAAGACAGCGTACCCTGGTGGACCCGGGAACTAACCACCAAGCGGGCAGAAACGCGTAACCTAAGGCGCCGCTATCAACGCGCCTCGGGAGATATAAGAGAACAACGGAGAATAGAATATAATCAAAGTTACCGCGAATATAAAATATTAATAGAAGAAACGCGAACGAATAAATTTAAAGAATTCTGCACGCGAAACTCAGAGAAAGAACCCTGGGGAACCGCATACCGCGTAATTAGAGGAAAACAACAAAAAATCGCGCTCAGTAATATAAAGAAAACAAATGGCGAATACACGGAAGGTTTTAAAACCACAGCGGAATATTTACTAGAGAAATTTTTCCCATCGGATAATCCCGAGGGGGATGAAGGGTCGCACGATTTAATACGTCGGGAAGCTGCAAAGGCGCAAGGAACAAGTGCCGATAAGGCAATCCTAGTTCACGAGGTCGTCAGGGCTCTTAGGAGGATGAACCCTAAGAAGGCACCGGGGCATGATGGAATCACTTCAGACGCAGCTCTGCAGGCGTGCCTGTTAGCCCCGTGTGTCTTTGTTGGGTTGTTTAATCTTTGTTTAGAAAGGGCGTTTTTCCGCGTTGCTGGAAAATCCAGAATGTGAAATTTATACCCAAACCTAAAAAGGCGGATGCGTCAGATCCGGGCAGCTATCGTCCAATTAGCTTGCTACCGGTGCTGGGGAAAGTTTTAGATCGCGTTATGACTACGCGTGTTGAACACCTAGTGCGAGACAGCGGCGGTTTTAATAACCGACAGTTTGGTTTCGTGGAGGGCAAGTCGACTATCGACGCGTTAGAGTTCGTTGTCGGGGAAATTAAGCAGGCAAGAGATGCCAAAAGTACTGTGTCGTTGTTGCTTTGGACATTTCAGGAGCATTTGATGCTGCCTGGTGGCCATTAATCGTTTGCGAGTTAGATCGTAGGGGTTGTCCGCGAAACTTGATGTCTTTGGTCAAGAGCTATTTCTCGGGGCGATTGGCACAGGTTGAAATTCCGGGTAAAGTTCTGTCGCGTGAGGTGGAAAGGGATGCCCGCAAGGGTCATGTTCTGGTCCCACATTTTGGAAGTTGTTGTATGAGAGCATCTTTAGGGTCAAGTTGCCCGCAGGATGCTCAATCGTTGGGTTTGCAGATGACACACTTTTAATTGTAAGATCGAGATTGTTAATGGATATGCGCACAAAACCGAACGAGGCGCTTAATAAATTACACGAATGGTCGCAGGCGGTAAAATTAAAATTTAACACGGCGAAGTCAGAGGCGCTTTATTTCGGCACGAAACCAGGACAGAGACTTCCTAGGTTAGAGCTAGGAGGGGATAAAATCCCGTTTAAAAATTGTATTACCTACCTCGGCGTCAAGATCGACAATAAATTAAATTGGAAAGCGCACGTACAATACGTAAAAAGTAAGGGCGGCGAAATATCAAACAAAATGATGGCGGCGGCTAAAATAAAGTGGGGTTTCAGGGGCGAATCGCTGAGGACGGTTTATGCCGGAGCAATTGAGCCGGCAATACTGTACGCAGCTTCTGTATGGGCAGAAGGTTGTAAAGTCCGGGAGATGCGTCAATTGACAAGCGTACAACGCATAACCGCGGTAAAAGCGGCGAGGGCGTACAGGACCACCTCCACGGAGGCTGTCCTGGTGATCAGTAGGACTCTCCCTATCGAATATGTCGTTAGGGAGATTAGAGATAGACGATTAATAAATATAGGAAAAGGGCGCGAAATTATCGAAGATCTTAATCTTGGTAATAGGGAAATTTCAAGAAAGATTGTTGTATCTGAGTTAGGGCACCCGGCTGATATTAGAGGGATCGAGTTTGTCGAAGGTGATGAGGACGCGATGGGTATCAGAATTTATACGGACGGTTCACGTATGGACGATGGACAAGCAGGCGCGGCGTTTGTCGTGTATAAGCAGGAAAGGAGGTGTTTCGGTTTCAAACCAAACTCGCGAACTGGTGCACTATCTTCCAGTGCGAATTGGTAGCCATACGAGAGGCTATCGATTACGTAATAAACCATACGGGCAGAGACGAGTATTATATAATCAGTGATAGTAAATCGGCGCTAACGGCTTTAACAAACATGAACACCTCGACAGATCTCCAAGCGGACGTCTGGAGGATAGCGCGTACGGCGCTAGAGTTTCGACGTTTAAAGTTCTGTTGGGTCAGGTCGCACAATGGTAACGTAGGAAACGATAGGGCTGACGAATTAGCTAAAGAGGCCGCGACGGGCGACTTTCGAATATCACATTCGTCGATACCGAGGTCTTTAATCAAAAGAAAGCTGCGCGAAAAATCAATTCGACAATGGGAAGAGAGGTGGGACAACGCTGCCACGGGCAGGTTGACCCAAAAATTCATACCGAGCATAGAATCTAGAGGTAGGATCGAGGTTAAGCTCGATCACAAAATGGTGCAGTTGATAACAGGGCACGGCGCCCTGAAGGCGTATTTACAAAGGTTCGGTCTAACCAACAGCGACCGCTGCGAATGCGGTGAGGGCGCGGAAAGCGCAGAGCACGTGCTCTTCGACTGCCCGCTAGAGGCGGGAAATCGAGGGTTGGCTGATAGCAAACTAGCTATCCTAGGTCTGGCATGGCCAAAGAACCTAGAGGAAGTCGGGGAAGTGGTTAACCAGAAGGCGTTCTGGACAGCCTTAAAAGAATTCGCGGGAAGGGTCGCGAGATTAGACAATCAATGACGACCGCGTGTAAAAATTCGGTGGGGTTGGTGGGAGGATTGAAAAATTTTAGATTGACTTGGCGTGAGTAAGGATACGAGCATAACCAAAACCTGATATTAAATTTAAAAAAAAAAAAAAAAAAAAGATAATTATACCAAAATGTCCAATATGCACGAAAAACCCCCACTCCATTAATACAATCACTGCCTATCTTCATAATTATGTGCGGAAAATCGGGAAAAAATAATACCAAATAAACAATAACAAATAAATCATAAACCTTCATTAAATTAAATCAATAAAGTAAACAAGGATAATAAAACAGAGCGCAACCGCGCATCCCCCCAGGACTTGAAAGTGAAGTGATAGTGATAGTGATTGTGATCCCCCCAAGAACATTTAGTGCATACCCACCAGGACTTTAGCAGTGCACCCCGTCCCACCTTTAGAAGTAAGTTACAGACGACCAGATCTTCGGATGCTGGAGAATTTTATTATCGAGGTAAGACTTAAATTGTGGCGGCTGTACTCGCACAAGCATTGATTTACATTAATTAGTAGTTTTTGAAATAATTTAAGAAGCACGTTTGGTGTGTAAAGGCGCTAGCCGACATAATGCTTGTGCGAGTGCACCTGATAAATAGAGTGATGCTTTCGCTATTTTGTGCACTGCTATATGCTTAACGCTTATTGAACATTTATTTATATATTTACATAATTATATTTATTTATATTTTATATTTACACTTTATATTTATTTATATATAGCATGTATTATGTGGCTTATTTGTTTTGTTTGACGTTCTGTCGCCATTTTGGTTGCAGTATATATTTGGGAAGGACGAGCAGAATTGCGAAGATTGTAATCATAATGTAAATCAGTTAGGGAACGATAGGGAAAGCTAGGGATGGATTTAAATTAGTTAGCTAGATTTGGATAGTTTTAAGACGACCCTTCAGGTCGCACTGGTAAGCAGAACCGGCGTCTGCTATCCGGTATTACGGATCCCTCCCCTCTCATTTTGCTTGTTGATCGGGTACACTCGAAAGTCAGCGCTAGGGATACCATTATTTACAACACTGTTTTTAGTTTTTGTTTTGTTTTTGTTCCAGTTTTTGTCAGATTTTAGGTTTGTTAGATTGTTAGAGTTTGTTAGGTTTGTTAGATTTTTAGGTTTGTTAGATTTTTATTTAGTTTTTATTTAGGGTGAATCAACTATGAAGTAAGAATAAATTAGAGCACGACTATTTTTCGCGTTTAAACCCAATGTAGTACCTCCGGGTGGAGCATTGGGGACGTGGCCGCAAGTATAGCGGCCCTAATTCAAATTATAATGTTATATGTCAAGTTCATAGAATAGTAAACGAACGTTAACACAAAATTCCATAGAAATTGTTTTCAACGGTCAATTTGGATAAGCTACTACAATAACAAGTTCCTTAAGGAGTGAGTTGAATGAACGATCGATAATATAAAACAGACAGAGAGAAATATAAATGAAGCGTTGAATTGAAAGTCACGTAAGATAACACGGGTATTGGTGAAGGACGATTACAATATCGATTTTCTGTAACTAGAGGGTTTCTAAAAGAAGACAACAGATATGCGTAGAACAGAGATAAAAGCTGAGAGGTGGAGCGTTGTGACGACAGGAAATTATATCCTTGGTTGATAGCAAACAGTTTTCGAGAAGTGCGCGTACGGTAAACTAGGAAATAAAATTCTATGTAAACAGCACGACGGACGGGAGAAATTTTTCAGAAATTATAGTTGGTTACGTTCAAAATTTTAAAAAGCCGTTTCGAAAACAAGCTTTGCATATGAAACAGGCTCTACTAAGGGGGTTGGAGAATGATATAAGTACGCTAACAAATATATTAAAGCTCTCTTTTCTTTCCATTTAGATTTGAATACGGGTTCAGATTTACAACCTATAATAGTAAAAGCTTTCGGTTAGCAATTATTGTTTTCAGTAAAGTTATATTAAACATCCGGTTAAAAATCATAAAAGCTGTAGTAGCGGACCACAAGTTATAAAAGTGTTTGCACGAGTTAGTGCCTGTTAGAAAAGGTCCCGTTACTACGTCAAAGTTGTTAAATGAAGATAGATATTTTGGGGTAAGCCAAACTGAAAGCAATGTGTATGCATAAAATATTAGTATGTGATGTTACTGTTGAGCCAAAGCTAATATCTGGGCGGTAGCGGAGATATTAGATGACGGGGATCTGTAGATCCAGACTTCATCGTAGTAGATGGACACATCGACGGGCGTTTCTGGTAGTCATCTACAGCAGTGACGAGGAACGTAGGTGACTCCAAGTAACAAACTTTAAATTTCTGTTTTGTATAAACATTTGTGATAATATTTTGGTGTTTGTGTGTTTGACTTATTGGAGGCGTATTTGTTATTTTTAAAACTTGTTTAAAAAGGTATATGTGCTGGACAATTAATTTTGATTATTAAAAAAGGGTTTATTGATGATATATAAAGGTTTATTCAGGCAATAAATTGTGGTTGTAAGGAGTAAACGGGTCTGTAAATTTGTTTTCAATAATGCCAGGTTTAAAAAGCATTTACAAAAACTGGGTTACAATGAGCTGACAATAGACCACTAGGTAGTCAAACTAGGGTTGCATGTGAGGTCCATCTACTCATATCATGTAGAATTTTTGTTAAAATAATTTTAAGTATTAAGGACTTTAAAGCTTTTAATAATTGAGCTGGTAACATATGTACCAATTTGTTTGTACTCATGTGTAAATATTTTATTTGTTAACATGTGTAAATAGAAGGTTGTATGGCTGTTGTATTATTTTGGTAATTTCATTTGATGGTGTGTGCGTGTGAGAGAGGTATGTACTTAAAGATAGGTATTTAAGAAGAGGCTGATTGCTGAGCTAGCCAGGGCGAGCAGAGGAATCCGAAGGCGTCCAAAATAAAGGGTAAGACATTTTTTATAAAGATTTTTTTTTTTGAAATTTTTATGTTGGAAAAATTCATGAGGCTTGAGATTTTAGTAGAAGGTTCCACGGCACTTTTATGGACGCCCCAAAGATGCGGTTCGAATTTTAAAAAGTTCCGCCGCAATATATATATATATATATATATATATATATACATATATGTATTAACAGTTATAAGATGAAATGAACATCCAACTTTTTATTTAAAGTTGAATTACCATTTCAAATCGAACTGGTAATTGAAAACCGCTAAAAGAACAGCTACAGCAGGATTTGAACCTGCGACCAATGATCTTTGGGTCAACGTTCTAACCAACTGAGCTATGCAGTCAATTGATTAGAATGTGTTATAATTTATACTACTGAAGCTTATTCTTATTTTTGATTTTCAATTGCGTTTTGCATTTAAGGAAATTGATTCAAGCTATATAGATAATTCTTGTACCAATAACTTGATCATCCTATTTTGCTGCGTTCGGATAATACAAAGATGTAAGTATATTATTAAATAGCGAAGAAAAATATTTTTCTTCAGAGCAAAATGACTCCACAATTTTGAGGCTTAGACTTCGCAGAAATAATGACGCCCAATTTGTGGGGTACGAATCATCCAGCGTAACTCAGATATATATATATATATATATATATATATATATATATATATATATTGCTATTGAGTCGTAAGGGTCGCGTAGTAAATGTAAATAGCAATAGGAATTAAAAAACTGCATTTATTCAGCATAAAAATAAACAATGTGCATATTATGCAAAGAGCAAACATTTAACACCCTGTATAAGGACCGCAATTAACTTTGCGATGGTTGTGATTGGGTGTCTAACGTTTCGATCAAAATTCTTTAGAAAGGATACACCTTGTTTGCTGCGGCGGTGTCGATAATATTGAAACGTACTTGTTTTGGAGAATTTTGAAACATACGAATGCGTCCGGAAGATCTACGGGTGCCGGATATCTTTGTCAAGATAGCATGCCCGATTTATATGTAAAGAGGGAGTTATTACATAATAAACAGTAGGCGAAATATTCCAAAGCGGCCGCGGCGCTCTTTGCGGCGTTATTTCGAATAATGGTTATTTTTAATAGCATTCAGCAACACTATTGCATCTGCAAAGAGTGTAGGGGTAAAGTATGCACATCGAGGACACAATTTTATTTGCAAAAAAGGCTCATTTACCTTATCGGAACCCTCTTTTTACGGCGATGTTGGTGTCTCATGTGCAAGTACTCCGACAATTTATCGAAGTTTTTGGATACGTCTCTGCCTATGTACTTTTCTATATATTCGTGGGGTAATTTCGCAAAATTATCGACTGTAAACATTTTTTTTAGCTACTTCATTATGATGCGGACATGACTAAAATAAATATGCTACCTCGAAAAACCTTTCCTGATTAAGGAGAAGCATTGTATGCTCCAACGTGATTTATATTGATCTATAAAGTTAACGTTCTCAAAAGTGCTAAGCTGATTTGTTTTTCCACGAGATTGGTTTTGGGCATTTAGGAGCTTCTTTTTTAAAAAGACTTTATTTCCAAATTTACACTGTTATCAAATGTATTTTAATTTATACAGAAATTACAATTGGATTTAACAAATAGATACGTCATATTTATTAACGTTTAACAATTAAAAATAATCAAATTTACTTTTCACTAATTAATTAATTAAACTAAATTGAGTAGCTTGAACAACCAACAATGTTAAAGTTGTGAAGCTCAAGACTGACTGACTATCTTGGGTTTCTGAGGGTATTTATGCAATCCCTGGCTTTCACATTGCTTGTGGGAACTGTAGATCTCATGTCTGCTATTTCTTTATTCCATACAAAGTATTACTTCTTAGTAATCTTAATTCTAACAATAAGTTTCTTATAATCTATTGTGACCTGCACCTGCAGTGTTATGTTACGTCTGGAATACAAAGTTTTTACATCCGTTCTCATGTCTGGTTTATGAACTTCCATTAACCTTTTGTAATATGTCCTTCGATTATACATTGTAACAATCTAACTTAAGATTTAATAATTCCATTTGATTACACATATATCCTAATTTGGGGGATATGTAACTCGCGTATCGTTCAATTTATTGTTTAATTCAGGAATAGCTTCGGGTTTAACTTGAGTTTGAAAACCTTCAGTCATTAAAGTTTTATAATTTTTAATCGTGAAGCGTTCAATCGACGATACCGCTATGGTTTCTGAAAATTATGAAGACAAACCGTTCGGCTTTATATATTCGCCGTTAAACACAAAATTAATTAACTGAATCAAATTTTCTTAAGCATCTTCTCAAGCGTCGTTCTATTAGTGCGAATGTTCCTCTAAAAATTGCATGGGATTTATGGGATACAAATTGACCACCGCACCCGAGCATATCCTGCGAGCAAAAGCTGATTTGAAATTGACACACACGATATTGTTTGACGTTTTACGTTTTCTGACATTTTTTCATTTTCATCTGTAGAAATTTAGAGCTGCCTCGTTGTCGACGTAGTTTTCCTTGTTCCAGCCCTTTGCACTAGTATTATCATCGTCGCTGTTTTTATTGCTAATACCTGCACCTTTGAGCATTCTTGTATGCTTTTTTTGGACTAGAAACCTTCTGATTACATTTCAGATTCGAAGTGACGTTTTTTACCTACGTTGCAGGCACTTTTTGATAGTTCTAAATTTTCACATGCAAAAGACAGCGCATCGGGCATCTTTAATTTATCAAAAACTTGCTCCATATCATACGATGTCGATGTTTACTATTCGAACAATTATACAATAATAAAATATAAATATTTTGGCTATTCTCTTTTACTCGGGCGAAGATGGTGGTTGTAGTAGCAGTAGGGATAAATCTCTGGTATACGGCAATACGTTTTTGGAATTAATTGTTTGTTTTTCTTTTATTTGCATAGCCGCAAATAGACGAATCAGCTCTACCTGTGTGTTGTTTTAGCTAATAATTTATTGATTGCCTTTCCTTTTAGTACGACATTTGTTTGTTGCTTACGATTAAGATTATAGTCAAACATTATCTCATCATATTTTAATTACCAGCGACTCAACAAGGCCCCAAATTCATTTCAAATTAGTAATAGACAGCTTACACGTGTTGCTTTAATTGTGATTGCTTAGTCATATTTTTAAACACCACACACACACACACATCCACACACACACACACACACCCGCACACGGGCACACCTCTTTGCTCACAACACTATATAATACCTTTGATAAAATATATTGAAAATTGTTAAAGAGATGAAAGTTTTTTTGCATGCGTCCCAATTTCTCCACACACCTGAACTTTTTTTATTAACAATCTTTTAAAAGTGCCTCACATACAGGTGCCCACAACACATACCTACTGTTTTTACCCAAAACATGTTGCAAGCGTTCGTAGATATGAGTGGTTTTTGCATGCGTCCCAGTTTCTCCACACACCTGAACTTTTTTTATTAACAATCTTTTAAAAGTACCTCACATACAGGTGCTCACAACACATACCTACTGTTTTTACCCAAAACATGTTGCAAGCGTTCGTAGATATGAGTGGTTTTTGCATGTGCCCTAACTTCTCCACACCTATACTTGTGTTCCAGCTTCTCTATACAACTGAAACGTTTTTATTAGCACGTTCTTTGAAACCACCTCGCACACACAGATACACCTCTATGTCCAAAACACATAACATTTTTGATCAAAAAATATAATATTGCAAATTTTAAAAATATGGCAGATTTTTAAATATGTCCCAGCTTTTCCATAGCTAAACTACTATCGTATCTATAGCCGAGAGTTGCATGCTTGCTTCATGTTGTCACGCTTATCGCTTATGATATCAGAAGCTTGATTCACAACAAAAGAGTCACAACGCTATTCATTCGTTCACCGTTTTCAATTTAATTTCTACTTAAAATTGCAAGTAGCACCGGTAGTTGCACGTTAATTCACGGAGTAACCCCTAGCATAGGAAGATTTCAAACCTAACCTTTGATTTTACTATGTAATCGACAAAATTGTAATATAGATAAACAAAAGAGAGACTTTCGAGCATTTCCCGTAACACATCAGAACAATACACTGCATTATGAGATTTACCATGAAATGATTGAAAAGCTTTTCTTTGCCCTCTGTGCAGTGGAGTTTAAAAATAAGTATATATTTATTCTTCTTTGATATCACATAACTACGGTGCTGTAGTTATATCGGTTTTAGCATTTTCCTTTACATAATGCTTGCTTTTGAACAGTCGATGTATAGCAAATGCGTACAGCATCAAAATGTTTAAACTTTGTCTTGTATTCAACCCATGAACCAATCCCTAGCTTAAAATAGTTGCTCGTTTTGTTTATTGTCTTTTATCGGAATCTATTTTCTGAAAGTCGTTAAAACATTTCTAAACTCAGCTTGTACCTGCCGTAGAAAATTCCTGGCACGGAGGGATTCTCTCCTTACTAACCAGAATATACAGAAACTATCAGCGCATCTGAAACAAAGCAATGAGTGAACAGAACGTTTCACTAATAAGTGAACCCACAAAAGGAACACGCCGTATAATATTTCATGATACCTGAATGGCTCTGCTGTACAAAGTTCCTGTGCTACATGATCCGCAAGAACATAATACCTCTGTGATAGAGGCGCAGATTTTATTTCGGGAATGCTCTTAAGTACTTTTAACACTACACATGTAAATCGCATAATGAAGGGGTAACTAAAATAAATAATACACCCTAAGGTATTGAGGAATGGAAAAATAGTTCAAGCTGTAAAAACATATTGACAACTAATTCATTCTTATTCAGTTAAATCTGTAGGACAAATTCAACAATAAACGAAGAGTATTTATGTTGTGGTACAATTCGTATAATGGTCTTAAGAAGACGACAGTAGTTGATATATAGCCGAATGGCTTTGTCAGTTAAAATTGCTTTCCTCAATTTCCAATTCAAAGCCGTTTTAAATTGCTAAAGTGCGGTGTAGGACAAAGCTCGGAATTGGAGCTAGCAGCTGGTGCAACAAAAATTATTACAGCATTTTCAGTTAATACCCCAATCCCTAGTTCATTCGCACCCAATATGTATTATTTAATTTTATTTATTATTACTGTATATTGTATGCAGGTATGAAGTTCTTTTGGTGATAATTAATATCGAGCTTAACACTAAATCAACTACCGTGAGGAAAAGTGTAAGCAGTTAGTGCACACGTAAGAATTGTGGGTTTAGTTCAAATAAATTTATGCATCAGACGCCTGAGTCATTTTTAATCAAGTAGTGTATTTTGTGCAGTAGCTGCATTGCCTTGGGATAATGTACTCATTCTGAATGGCCTTTTATCGGTAAAAACATGCTTTTGAGTATTTTTAAAGCGTGCTAGAGGTATAAACTAGCAGTTTTGATTTTGCAAATAAGATTGAGCATGCTCAACATTATTTAGGTGAGAGCTTATAACTGACTAATTGCATAACAAGCAGCTATTCGAAATGTATAAGCGAAAAGATTATTCTTAGATAAAAGCACCTATTGAAAAGAGCGTTGGGTATTATCATTTTCAATGTAATTTTCTTTATATGAAATTTAAATGAGCGGAGGACAGATGCGCACAGTATATACCTTACGGCGACTCCATGGCGTGGTGGTATGTGTGTGACTACTACGCCCAAGGTCTCGGGTTCGAATCCCGACACGGTCCGCTTGAAAAATGTTAGGCGAGCATTCTTCACAAAAATACACCCTCGTTCAGATGAGAGGTAAAATGCAGGTCCCGTGTGTGAGTGTTGTCACGCACGTTAAAGATCCCTACCTTGCTTGGAACAGCAAGGGTTCGGCAAAATTCCAAATTTTCCAGGTAAAAAAACTCGCTTCCTAGCCAATGTAGTACTTTCGGGTGGAGCATTGGCAAATCACATGTAAGTATATACCTTACGGTTAAAGTGTATATATCAGAAATTTTAAAGAAAATCTAGCAATTCCATAGAATGACTAATGATTTCAGGTAATCTATGAAATCTTTTCTATTTTAAATAATTTTTACGCCTTACCTGGTCATTTCATACAATGGAAATTATATAGAATGCTTATGTAGTATTAAGAATAGTCATAAATATATATTTAAAAATATATATTGTTGGGATGATTAAGTGATCTAAATATGTTAATTATAGGGAAGGAGCAATTGCTATTATGTAGCAATACCGATGGCAGTGTAGCGGTTATGTAATACACAAAGCAACTACGACAAACTACTTAATAAAGAATATAAATACCTTAAAGCCTGTGCCGCTCTGGGCAATAAAAGTTACACACAAAAGGTTAGCGGACAACCAAGAATACGCACGTTCGGTGTGGTGTCGCCTTGAAAAGCTCTCGTACAACAACTGTCTTCTGTAACCGTCCGAGTACGACTCATTGTTACTTCGCGCACTCCCACTACCGGCATAAAGTTTCACTAAAAACTGTAGAGTACCCGCACTAATGGTATTTATTGTCCCAATACCAAATTGTTCGATGATGACGTAACATACCGCCCACCAAATTCATCGAATTTTGAAAAGGAAGGAAGTAGGTTGGGTTAAGGAAATCACATGGGGTTTGACCTTGCTAGGAAAACATGTAACGAAAGATAGGGTGGTACACTACAGCGAGCGATATCACCAACTATACAAAATATAATAATATATATGTAAATAAACAAATATTTAAAAATAATATACTACCATACATGTAAGAAATGTGTATATACATCTAAACATAAAACAAAATTAAAATACCGGTAGCGGTGCTAGTTTGACCAAAGGTCGTTTTAATGTGCCATGTGCAGTTTTGATCTCAGCGACACGTATAATACCGTCCGCACCCGGGAAGGTATTAATAATACGACCAAACTTCCATTGAAGTGGAGAAAGCTGGTCGTCCTTGATGAGGACAATAGTGTCCTTTTCAACTTGTCGCACACCTACCTTAGACTGCCATTTAACCTTCTGATTCAGAGTATGTAAGTACTCATGGCTCCAGCGAGTCCAAAAATCTTGGTGGAGTTTTTGCAGGAGTTTCCACCTGCTCTTTAATGATAAAACATTGTTTGAATGGTCCTCATCTGGTGGTGCAGAAAGAAGCTCCATAGTTAGGAAATGACCTGGTGTTAAGCAACGCAAGGCATTTAGATCCGAACTCAAAGCGCAGAGTGGCCTTGAATTTAAAACAGATTCAATTTGAGTAAGAAATGTGTAAAGTTCCTCAAAGGTAAGTTTTTGTTCGCCGATTACGCGAGCTAGGTGTGTCTTTACCGACTTAACACCGCTTTCCTACAAGCCACCGAAGTGAGGGGCGCTAGGTGGATTGAACGACCACTTTATCTTTTCTGAAGTTACTGCACTATGCAGATAACTCGTAAGCTGACGATAGGCACCTACAAAATTAGTTCCGCAATCACTAAATATTTGAGAACAGCGTCCTCGACGTGCTATAAATCGTCGCAAAGCAGCAAGAAACGCGTCTGCCGACAAATCCGAAACAAGTTCAATATGTGCTGCCTTAGTGGCAAAACAAACAAAAATACAAATATAGGCCTTAAGAGTTTTAGAGCCTCGTAAGCGGTTGGCCTTTATTAAAAAAGGGCCAGCAAAATCAACACCAACAGTACTGAACGGTTTGATTTGTGTAATACGTGCTTCCGGTAGGTCTCCCGTAGGAGGAGTCACCAAGACCGGTTTGGTACGAAAACATTTATGACATGATGATAAATAACTTCGGATTGAATTTTTAATAGAAAGGATCCAAAAATTCTGTTGGATAAGGTACGCTGTGGTATTAACACCGGGATGGTAATACCTTTCGTGAGTTGATCGAATGATAAGTTCGGTTAATCGGTGCCGCCGAGGCAATAACGCAGGAAACTTTTCGAAATAGGAAAGCGAAGAATGTGTCAAGCGCCCACCTACTCTTAAGATATTTTGTGGATCAACAAATGGAGAAAGTTTTCGCAAGGTTTTAGGTAATTTACGTTTTGCCTTGATCGAAGCTATTTACTTTGAAAATGTAACATTTTGTACAAGCCGAACGATAATCATAAGAGATTTGTGTAATTCAATGAATGTTAAGGGACCCGTAAGACGTTGAGCCATGGGTTTAGAAAATCTATAAATGTAAGCCACGATGCCTTGGATTTTATATAACGATGAAAAGCGACCTAGTATAATGTCAATGATGTTTGGATCTGTTTGAGCGACAAATGTTAGGATCTTCTTTTCCGTAGTTACCTCAGCAATTGAGGTTGACAATGTTGGTTGAGGCGGCTACGAGTCACTAGGGTAGTGAATCATTCAGGCTCCGCCCACCATAGCGAACATGAAATAACCGCGCTTGGCATTAATCCCCGAGATGCAGGATCAGCCGGATTATGCGAATATTTAATATAAAACCATCGACTTGGTGCAATGATTCTTGAATGTGACTAACACGGTTTGCCACAAAGGTTTTCCAACGAAAAGGTAGAGAACGTATCCAAGTGAGAGCGACCGTAGAATCACTCCACGCTGAAACATCGGAAATTTCAATCAAGCCTTGATAAGGCCAAATTGGTAAAAGAAAGTAAATCGGTTAATAAAACGGCGGCACATAATTCCAAACGTGGAATGAAATGCGCGTGATGGGAGCTACCTTTGCTTTAGCGGTTACAAATTGTACAGTTATTTCTCCAGTAGTTTGATTTATGAACTGGAAATATATTACCGCTGCATATCCTACCTCGCTAGAATCGCAAAACCCATGCAAATGACAAGTAAAAGGATCCGAAGGGAGTAAACAACGTGGTAACTTTAATGACGATAATAACGGCAACTCTTCTTGATACTGCTGCCATTGAGACGAAATGTCTGCTGGTGGGATGTCATCCCAATTTAAACCTAACATCCACAGATGCTGGATTAGGCGTTTGGCAAAAAGTGTTAGTGGGGCTAAAAACTCTAATGGATCATATATTCTGACAACTTGCGAAAGTATGTTGCGCTTTGTACATATTGGGTTTAATGGTTTAACCCGAAATGAGAAAATACCTTCTGTAGGTGACCATTAAAGACCTAATATTTTTATTGATTCGTCAGAATCGAAATCGAGTGAAGTATATTGGCAAAAATCTGACGGAATGCTTTCCAAAATAGAAGCTGAATTAGAACCCAATTTTCGAAGTTCAAAACCAGCCAAATGCAAAAGTCGAATAAGCTGATCTTTAATTTCTCGGGTCGATTGTATAGAATCTCCACCGGCGACGAAATCGTCAATATATAGATTTGACCGTATAGCCTCAGTGGCTAACGGAAACCTTTTGCCTTCGTCAATGGCTAGTTGCTGAAGGGTTTTTAATGCTAGATAAGGCGATGACTTAATACCATAGGTCACTGTATTAAGCTGATAAGTCTGAATGGGTTCTTCTGCAGAGAACCGCCAAACAATTAATTGAAACTTTCGATGTTCTTCGGTAACCAAAATTTGTCGATACATTTGGCGAACATCACAAGTAAAAACGAAACGATGAGTACGAAATTTCAGTAAGATTGACGAAATGTCGTTTTGGAGACTAGGTCCAGCCAATTGAGTGTCATTAAGTGACACGTTGTTTTTAGCCTTTGCAGAGGCGTCAAAAACTACACGAATTTTAAAAGTATGACCTTCCTCTTTAAACACAGGGTGATGGGGTAAAAAATAATTATCGTTCCCAACGGGCGGAGAATCGAGTAATGCCATATGACCAGCATCAAGATAGTCCTGCATGAAATTGTTGTACTGTGCGCGTAGCTCCGGTTGAGCATGCAATTTGCGCTCTAACGAAAATAGTCGTTTTTTAGCCATGTCAAAGGACTTATCAAAAATGGGCAAAGTATCGTTGAACGGTAACGCAACAATAAAACGACCGCTAGGGTCACGAGAAAACGTGTTTTCGAAAATCAAATCTGCCTTTTCTTCTTCTGGAGAAGTATAAGGCTTGGATGGTAACTCTTCTATCTCCCAAAACCGCCTTAGGGTCTGGTCGATAGGATCTTCTACAGAAGTACAAAATGCTTGGACAGTATCAGACTGCAAGCTTTTTGTGGGACCAATAATAGTCCAACCAAAAATTGTATTTATGGCGGCAGGCTGAAGAAATTTGCCACGTATAACACCGCCATTGATGATGAACGAATAAACATCTGCTCCGAGCAGCATGCCAATGGTTCCTGGAGAGTTTCAAGTCGGGTCTGCAAAGTGCAGGCCGCATAAGTGTTCCCAATTATTTGGAACTTCAACGCTAGGTAATTTACCAGATATTGATGAAAGCACAAAAGTTGTGACTTCTAGAGATTTTTCAGAGTCTAAAATAGAGCGAATGGTGCAGCTGACGGCACCCCTATTGACCGCTGAAGTTGTCTGCCCAAGTCCATAAATCGGAACTTGAGGACGTATGCGTGGAAGCCAAAGTTTGCTCACGCAATCGTCTCGAATAAAGCTAGCTTGGGAGCCAGGGTCTAAAAGTACCCTGATCAGTTTGTATCTACCAGAACGGTCATGAACTTCCACAACAGCAGTGGAGAGTAAGACAGTGTAGCATTTACAAATGCTCATTATATTTAATTCTTTAATATATAATTATATCGGCCTACAATTCCGTATCGCTCAGTATAAATTTAATTTTGAATATTGATTAACATTTGTATAGTTGTTAAACACATGAAGGTTTGATAAGAGCGGACGTGCTATCTTTCAAACTAGTTCAAATAAGGTGAATTGGTATTCATTTTGGATTTGATGGTGCCGTGAGCACTCGTGGCTAATGAGCCACATTTATCTCATCAAGTACCTGCGAGTACTTATTTATCGTGTTCCCCTAATACAGGGGTAAGTATTTAGTAATAATATCTTATTATACGTTTATCTTGCTCTATTGTAATTCTCTTGTATTGATTACCTTAGGAAACTTTCGGGAGTTTGAAATCTTTGAAGTTTGGTACTTGGAAGTTTGGAAGCCCAGATAAATCGGGACAGGAGATTTGATACCGCACAACAAATATTGCGGAAATAACATTCCCGTATCGTCACCTGGTAAAACAAGTTCTGAACCTATTTTCAAACACTTACCGTCGATCTTGGAAATCCAGGTCATCTGTATTGTAACATAACACGCCCAGATGCACATCTGTTATACACCGTCGAGGGTCGTGTTCAGCACACGAAGCTAACGGATAACAAGGTCGTATATTTCTTTTCTTACCTTATTTAATTTATTTTGATGCTACTATCAGCCTGTCAGAAGAATCAGGTGTTGATAGATTCCTATAACATTCCTATAACATGTATTTGCTAGTAATCTTATTGAAATTCTTTGATATTACATTTAAATATTTACAAGATTAAAATAGCGTAACTAATATTATTATCAACTGGAAATGCATTAATCTACTCTATTGCTTAAATTATTTTTACCATAATATTTTAACAACTGAAATCCTCATATGCGTAAACATTTATGTTTGTTTGTAACAACGAGGTAACCATGGTAACTACGTTGATTGTCGCATACTTTTGAATTTTATAATAATCACTTTTTAAGATTTACATATTTATTTATTTGAATTACTCGAGCATGAGAGCTTGTATTCAATATTATTTGAAATGACATTATATGCGATACGCTAAAAATTAATCTCTCTACTACTTTATTTATAATAATTGATATCTTTTACATACGCTTGATTGACACTCAATTTTCCTGTTTCCAGTTGAATGCGTCACTGCGTCTATTACCGAAACAGGTGGTGCCCAAAATATTTTCGATTTAGTCAAGTTATTCGTTTGAGATTTATATTCTCATTAAATTTTCTGCCCCTAAGTGGCTCTAATTTTATTCATACATAAACCCACGCCTATAGTGCTCTCCAACGAACCCCAGCAGTTAGCCGGCAAGGTGCGTTGTTGTTATATTTCTCTAACACTAATATTTTCTTTCAAAAAACAACACCACAACAGTAACCCCAGAATTTATATTCGTCTGTGGAGACAAAACATTAGCCGGAATAGGAGAGGCTGACTGCGTCCTATTGACATTTTTATGCATATGTGTAGCGGTCGGTTCAGCTAAACGGCTAGAAGCAGGTTGCGCTTCAAAATGTAGCAAGGTATGGTGCGGCTTGGCGCAAGTTCGACAAGAATTATAAGATTTGCATTGCATAGACGCATGGTCTGTACGTAAGCAATCTAAACAGAGACGTAAGCGTTTGACAATGTCGAAACGTTCTGTGGGAGTTTTCTTTAGAAACGATTGACATCTGTAAATTAAGTGATTCCCTTGCAACAAGGACAATGGTGCGAAAATGAATTCTTTGAGTCACTCGAGCTAATTGGTGTGTCCAGTGAAACTACGTTAGAAGAAACTCTTGGTTTAAACTGAAACGCTGAGGATTTTTTAGGCACTGATGTGTGAGCTGTCTGAACAGTCGTCGAATAGGAAACAGATGCGGTTGAAGAAAAGGTTTCCAACGCTGCACATTGTTGAGTTAAAAAATATCTCAAATCATCGAAATTGGGCATTTGCTTCGGATCCGATTGGAGTTCAAAGCATTTTCTAGTGAACGGATCGAGTTTCTCTAAAAGAAAATCGACCAGAATAAAGTTCCAATGTTCAGTGGGAAACTTTAAGTTAGTTAGAACAGCAAGGTTCTCTGAAAAACAATCAATAAGTGCCCTAAGTTTCTTAGGGTCTTCTGATTTTAAAGGTGGAAAGTCTTTCATAGCCTTCCAATGCAAAGTTGCTAATAAACGCGGATTGCTAAATCGCTCACGCAAGGCATTATATGAAATAATAAACTACAGCGGTTAATAAGGTAATTTAGCTTCTCAATATTGGTCAGCGACGCATTATTATAAATCAGGCTGTCAAATAAATCAATAAAGGATGAGAATTCAGTTACCTCATTATTAAAATGTGGGAGCTTTAACGGTAACAATTTTGATCCCGTACTGCTTGGAACACTTTCCGTAATTTTCGGTGCTCGCATTTCTTGCATCGTTTCAAGATGCAGCAGTATGCAATAATAAGCAGCATCCACCTCTTTTAGTAGAGCGCTGAAATCTAATAATTCTACATCGTTACACGAATCTAAGACATCAATTAAAACTCTACTAAAATTGGAGTAAATGTCATCTACTCCCCTTGTTTGAATATGGAATAACGTTTTTAAACTTGAATCATTTTGTATAGCGTTGCCCAGTTGCAACATCTCGATAACCCGTATTTTAAATAACTCAAGTTCTGCCAAATGTTTTTTTCGGAGCCATAATGACACTGTTACTCTGAAAGATTTACAATAAAATGCTGTAAACGGCAACCGCTCAGCTGTGCGCTGAGAAATATTAAGTATTATGGGTTGTTGTTCAAGCACGAAAAATATAAAATAGCGCATAAATCAATAAATCACGTTTATGACTATTAGCCTGCAATGGGTCTTAAGCAACACGTCGAAAACTAACGGTTTGTCAAATTCTTACAAAGCGTTTAGATAAAATTTACAGTTTACAACGGGCGGCCTTTAACATGAAAGATCATAGGAACATGTGCCCAACATATTGCAAGAAAGGTTGCAGTTTTACAACTTTATTACCCTTTGCAGATGTATTCAATATTCTACTGCAAACCGACTGAAGGGTTGTATGTGATACTAAAAACGCGCAATGGCTTTTAATGCAAATTAGCAAATTTTATATTAAAGGATTTGTTTGTAAATAACCGCTTGGTTTAATTACGGCTTAGTTTAATGTAAAGAGAGTATATAGCTAATATTGTACATATTTTAACCCGCTAACTATGGGGTTTGAATACAAATTTAAAAGCTAAAATAAATGATTAAAACACGCTCGCTGAAATGCAAAATAATATTCAGTTATAGGACTTATAAACATAGGACTAGTTAAATTCGGGTCGAATTAGGACCAAATGTTGGGATGATAAGGTGATCTAGATATGTTAATTATAGGAAAAGACCAATTGCTATTATGTAGCAATACCGATGGCAGTGTAGTGGTAATGTAATACACAAAGCAACTACGACAAACTACTTAATAAAGGATATAAATACCTTAAAGCCTGTGCCGCTCTGGGCAATAAAAGTCACACACAAAAGGTTAGCGGACAACCAAGAACACGCATGTTCGGTGTGGTGTCGCCTTCAAAACCTCTCGTACAACAACTGTCTTCTGTAACCCTCCGAGTACGACTTATTGTTACTTCGCGCACTCCCACTACCGGCATAAGGTTTCACTAAAAATGTAGAGTACCCGCACTAATGGTATATATATATATAATAATAACCAGCAGTTCCTGGATTTTGGTCATCAAAATAATATGTAATTTATAAGTACAATATCTTTTGTCAGTATAATAAAATAGTTAATAAAAATATGGTATAAATTACATCAGTTTTTTTTGTTAAGACGCGTTTCGGTCAGCGACCATTTTCAATTAAAATTGTCTGTAATGTACAAAATAAGTTAATTAAAAATACTAATACAACATTTATACAAACCAAAACTTCTTTTTTGAAAAGAGTATTATAATAAATTTTATGATGGTATTATACATACTTGTTTAAATATAAGTTTGACCATAAGTCAAATGTTTTCAAGTGTACATTATTAACAAGGTAATAAATAAATTGCTTGAAACTAGTATAGTAAGTGTGATCACGGTGTAAAGTGGGAGTGACCATGAAAGTTAGATAACTAATATTCGTACATATAACATGTATATTTACAATCATTCTAGCGTTAATAGTGATAATTGGATATTTAAGCAATAAGGTTGTGGTAAATATTAATAAAGTCGTCTTGATCGGTTTTTAAATTGATGGCATTTGTGTGTTTGTGTATGTGTAAACTTATGCAAAAAGATACATGTACTGGACAATTTATTGGGGTTAAATATTGAAAAAGGGTGTATTTAAAATTTACAAAATTTTACTCTGAATATAAATTCGATTGTAAAGGGTAAACGGGTGTATCAATTTTGTATTAATTTATGCAATGTAAAAGCCATATACTAAATAAACTCGGTTATTATGAGCTCACCTTACTCCAGTGTACGGTCAATTTAGGGTAATATGTGGGGCCCATCTACTCATATCTCATTAAATTTGTTTGAAAATAATTAGAAGATCAAAGACTTTAAAAACATATCACATTTTGAGTTTGTAATTAGTGTATCAAACTGTTTTTTATACATGGGAATAATTTGTCTGTAAATAGCGATATATAAAAGGTTGTATGATTGTTGTATTATTTGGTAATTTTATTGAACGGTGTGCGAGTGTGAAGAAAGAATGGTTGTAAATTTAGGTATCCGAGAAGAGGCACAGCTGAGCTAGCAAGGGAAGCTGCTGAACATTTTTGAAGCAGAAATAAAAGGGCAAGCAGTTTTTTTTAAAATTTGTGAATTTTTGAAAATAACTTGATGACACTGGTAAAGCATAAAACTTTAATCCCCGATTCTACGGAAATTTTATGACGGCTCAACGCTGGGGCTCGATGTTAAATGCTTAATACCCGATTCCACGGCAATATATATATATATATATATATATATATATATATATATATACATACTGCCCTCTGTAATCTTAAAGTTTTAAAAATACCTGGCACTTTCATTGTTTGTCAACATCAAAAATCTATTAACAAATTGTTTACTCCTCTTAAAGACAAAACTCCAAAATCTTTAATCAGTAACGTTGTCTATAGGATTACTTGTAGTTGCAAAAGCTCATATGTTGGCCAAACTCAACAATGGCTGCGTAATCGCCTCAACCAACACCGTAGTGATGCCAAAGTTGGTAAATCTTGTTGCGCTTTATCCTCACATGTCCACCTAACCCACCACTCTCCTAATTACGATGACGTTGAAATTTTAGAACGAGAAGATGGTTACAAACGGAGACTTTATCTAGAGTCTTACCATATTGAACGTCAAGCCAACTGCATTAATAACAAACATGACATTCATAATTTATTTACTAGTTATGCTCTATTATATAGTTTCAATAGATATAAGTGATCTAATAGTGTATCTTAGATTTTATAATGAAATGGGTCTTTAAATTTATGTCTTTGTAATAGTTGGATATTAAGTTTTTTGTTTGTTATCTATCACCTGGCGAATTTATCAACCCTGCTGTAGAGCAAACCCACTTTGCTGTTGGAGTTTCTTTAATTGTTAGACGTTAGTTCTTAGTCTGTGTTTGTCCGTATTGTATGCTGTTTGTAGTCTTAATTTTATCTTTACAATTTATTTTTACATTAAATGTTATTACTATTTATTTGGGATCCTCCTTTATGTTAAATCAGTACATGTATTAACATCAAATTGTGTGTAAGTTTCTTAATTTTAATTAGGTTAATGACTGTGTTTTCACTCATAATTTTTAAATTTTAGATCTTGATAAAGACTTTATATAAGTCGAAACGTAGATTTCACAATAAATGATTATTTCATAATAGTTATTTTTTGGTTACGAACGACAATCCCACGAAATACTACCATCAACGTCGCTATATATATATATATATATATATATATATATATATATATATATATATATATATATATATATATTAGTGTGGCAACGGTCGATAACTCCGGTATTATAAAAGCTACGTAAACTAAATTTGGTGGGATATTAGGCATGCCTAAAATGGACATTTTAAAAATATTTGAAAACATACAGGGTGTTTTATAATGCCAGTGCATATTAGACTTATATTTTTTTAAATAGAACAAATGACCCTGATTGGATACATTGCCACTGCACTAATACACAACTTATGTTAATTTTTAAGATGCAGAAAATTTTACTACATACTATAGTATATTTATAAATATCACTCTTTTGAAATTTCTGCACAGTATACAGGGTGTGTCATGTTTCACAAAATCCATTTTTTAAATAGTACCCTACCAATTTTATTGCTACAATAGATAGTTCATTAAGTGTCCTTTCATTTTTGTTAAGCATTCCCTATATATTCTTGATGCAAGTAGGCAATTTCTTACACTTTCTCCCAATACCAAAATCATATCTATTTATTCTTCCACGGTAAAATTCATTTTGAAAACTTCTTCAAAAATTACATTTAAAACAGAACTGATAATATGTTAAATGACAACACACTACAATTAATAAACCTAAATGACATTTTAATTGTAATTGTTATTTTTTTCAAAGCCTGCCTGATTTCGTGCTTGTACAATTTCTATATAATGCAAATTGTTGATCTGGCAGAATTCTGTTGATAGCCTATTATTGTAGGTTGTTATATCTTTAGTGAAAATTGTTATTGGATAAGTGTAGTTAATTGTTAATCAATAGTAAGTTATTTTTAGTTATGTAAATTAAAAACATTCTTAAAATTTGAAGAAAATCAAAACATCTCAGAAAGTAATGGATTTAGGTATAGGGAATGCTTAACAAAAATGAAAGAACACTTAATGAACTATCCATTGTAGCTATAATATTGATAGGGTTCTATTTAAAAAAAGTTTTAACAATTGCATTTTGCGACCCCTGACACACCCTGTATACTGTGAAGAAATTTCAAGAAAGTGATATTTACAAATACACTATGGTATATTATAAAATTTTCTGCATATTAAAAATTAACATAAGTTGTGTACTAGTGCAGTGGCAATGTATCTAATCAGGGTCATTTTTTCTAAAAACAGTTGAATATCTCAAGTACTAAGCGGAATAGACAGATACAATTTCATATCAAATTAACGCTCTTTTTATGGGCTTTCCAAAAATGTATTAATATATAGGATGTTCTATTAAAAAAATATAAGTTTGATATGCCCTGGAATTATGGAACACCCTGTATGCTTCAAAATATTTTTAAAATGTGCACTTTAGGCATGCCTAATATGTCTCCAAATTTCGTTTACGTAGCTTTTATAATAACGGTGTTATCGACCGTTGCCACACTAAAAACTCACCCTGTATATACAGGGTGTCCCAAAATTTATGGTCCAAATTGAAGGGTTTGATAGCTGAGATTAATGCCTATTCAAATAACTATATATGTTGTTATCCAATTGTTGATGGTTTCAAAGTTATAACAACTTTTGCGTTTTGTGTCAAAATCATGCTGAACTTCGAATATTAATTTGCAATAAAAGAAATACTACCTTTTGAGGGTAGTTCGTTTTCTGTTGTATGCGTGAATGTTGCGTGTTTAATAAATGAGGACTTCCTCAAACATTTACTTATTATCGCAAGAGAAAATCATAATTTTTCCTTAATTGTGGTTCCATGAAAAATTGTGCGTGTTTTTCAAACTGAAATTACTCAAAAAAAGTATTACCACCAAAAAGTGCACACCTAGCCAAAAAACTTCATTAATCTATGCACTTTGTTTAAAGGTATAACCGGTAGGTCTAAGATTAAATGCATAGAAAATTTTTGGGTAATTTGTAGGTACAATTTCAAGAACCACTTTTATTAAAGAATTCGTAAGAAATAGCCAACTTATAATTTTTGCACAATTTGAACTTAAAATAATCAAATGTATTTAAAATTCGTTTATAACAAATGCTCGAATGTCCTGCCACTAGTTCTCATACATAAACGACACCGTCTTAAGAATTTTCGTTTTAATAACCTGAAGGCGGACCGTTTTCTCTCAGCCTTCCAACGGCTTCGCGTATTTTTGTACAAAGGTCTTGCTCATATGTAGTATGTTTTATACACATTTTCTTTCATATAACCCCAAACGATGTAATCCAGGGGGTTGGGGTCGAGCGAATGCGGTGACCAATAGATAGTACCTCTTCGTCCTACTCAACGATTTGGATATGCATGATTTAAGTGTTCTCTAACATTACGAGCATTATGTGCTGGAGCACCATCGTGTTGAAACCTTACATTTGATTTTCTAATGCTCCACTCGAAGGTACTACATTGGCCAGAAAACGAGTTTCTTTTACCTGGAAAAGTTTTTAATTTTGGCGAAAACTTGCTGTTCCAAGCAAGGTAGGGATCTTTAGCGTGCATGACAACACTCACACACGGGACCTCCATTTTACCTCTCATCCGAACAAGAGTGTATTTTTGTGAAAAATGCTCGCCTAACATTTTTCAAGCGGACCGTGTCGGGATTTGAACCCTGGATCTTGGGCATAGTAGTCACACACATACCAACTACGCCACGGAGCCACCGCATCGTGTTGAAACCACACTATACGTCTAGTTTCTAGAGGGATATCTTCTAAAAGATCGCTTAATTTGTGTCGAAGAAAGTGAAGGTACCTTTGTGCATTGAGCCTGGGTGGGTTTCAACACGATGGCGCTCCAGCACACAATACTTGTAATGTTAGGGAACACTTAAATCTTGCATATACCAATCGTTGGGTAGGACGAGGAGTCACTAACTATTGGCCACCGCGTTTACCTGACCTCAAACCCCTGGATTACTTTTTGTGGGGTTATATGAAAGAAAATGTGTATAACACACATACCACAAAAAAGCAGGAATTCGTAGAAAAATACGCAAAGCCGTTGGAAGGCTGAGAGAAGACGGTTACGCCTTCAGGTTTTTAAAACGAAATTTTTTAAGACAGTGTCGTTTATGTATAAGAACTGGTGGCAGGACATTCGAACATTTGTTGTAAACGAATTTTAAATACATTTGATTATTTTGGGTTCATATTTTACAAAAATTATAAGTTGGCTATTACTTACGAATTCCTTAATAAAAGTGCTGTTCTTGGAATTGTACCTACAAATTACCCAAAAATTTTCTATGCATTTAATCTTAGACCTACCAGTTACACCTATAAAAAAAGTGCATAGATTAATAAAGTTTTTTGGATAGGTGTGCACTTTTCGATGGTAATACTTTTTTTGAGTAATTTCAGTTTGAAAAGCACGCATAATTTTTCATAGAACCAAAATTATGGAAAAATTATGATTTTTCTCTTGCAATAATAAGTAAATGTTTGAGGAAGTCCTCATTTATTAAACACGCAACATTCACGCATACAACAGAAAACGAACTACCCTCAAAAGGTCAGTATTTCTTTTATTGCAAATTAATATTCGAAGTTCTGCACGATTTTGACACAAAACGCAAAAGTTGTTATAACTTTGAAACCATCAACAATTGGATAACAACATATATAGTTATTTGAATAGGTATTAATCTCAGCTATCAAACCCTTCAATTTGGACCATGACCTTTGGGACACCCTGTATATATATATATATATATATATATATATATATCCTACTACCATTTTTGCACCCGATAGACCGAAATTTGCATTCACACTTGCGTCCCCTGTAAACTTACTGCCGTATATCGGACGCAAGATACAACTTTTCTCTTTTTAGCATTATTGACACTGCGCTTTCTTGCCTAAAATGTTTAAAAAGAAGAAGACCGAAAATGGGAAGATTTGGAATATGTCAAAGTAAATAGGTTTTTGTACAGAGTTTTATTTTAAATATTTAAGAAACACAAAATGGACTTAAAATTTCATAGGAGAATGTACAGAATTTTATAGTTTTAGACTACCGATTTTCCGTTGAGAGTGCCACAGAATATATTTTAATATACGGAATATTCTATTGTGTTATCATCTTTACAACCACTAAATAGCAATACAGCGTGGCACCAGTTAGTCTGCTTGGATGATAGTGCGACGAACAGTTTTGTAGAAGCTGCGTCCATAGAGCTTGCTGCAAACTTTTATTAACTACTATACATTAAGTGCGTGAGGATTTAAATTTTTTAGCTACCGTTAAGGTTCTGGACCTGTTTAAATAATGTGATATCACATTTCTATATTTGTATAAAGTTATTAAATGTTTCTCAGCAAAAATTTTGTAAAGTTTAGAAAATTTATAATTTATATATAGATAACAAATATTTTCAATTTTGAAAATTGTTTCTGAATACACCTGCACTTATAATCTTTAAATAGTTCTACCTTACCCTTCTACTACTCAAGTGCAATCCTCTAATTACATACTACAAAATATTTGCAGGCAACGATACACAAAAGTCTATCTTGAGGGCGGCAACACCCCTATAAAAAAATTTTTAGCTCCTAAACGTCTCGTTAGAAAAATTACAAAATTTAACATACAATGCTTAAAGGTCTGTAACAAAAGCATCCACCAGCAATGATTTGCCTAAGCCATTCTTGAAGGTGGCAGCAACCCCCATGCTATTAAAGTGTACCCCCTAAAGAGCTGGATAAAATTTTTTTAAAATTTTCACATGCAATCGTTTAATACTCTATTGCAAAAATAAACACCAGCAACGTGGCGTGAAAGCCGGTTTTGGCGGTGAAATTAACCACTATATTAAAAAAAAAATTTAATTTGTAAGCGGTGCTATGTATAGTTTTCAAAATCATCACATGCAATATTCTAATAGTCTTCTTCGGAACTATCAACAAGCCCTGCTGTGTCAGTCAGTCCTAGAGGGTAGCAGTAACCCCTATTCTGTAAAAATTGTAGTCGTGAACGATGCGATTCAAAATTTTCACAATTTTTGCATGTGATTTGTTAATAGTATATGGCGCAAACATCCACTAGCAACAGTACATCAAACTCAGTCATGGGGATGACAACAACCCCAATACTTAAGGAATTTTAGGTGGTAAAAAACTCGTTAGAAACTTTTCAAATTTTTTACATGCAATGCTCAGTAGTCTATACCAAAAACGTCCACTGGCAATGGTATGCCAAGCCAGTCATGGAGATGGCAGCAACCCCTAAACTAAATACATTGTACCTCGTAAAGGGTTGGATAACAATTTAAAAATTTTCACATGCAATTTTTTAATACCCCATTAGAAAAATAAGCAACAACAACGCGGCGTGAAAACTAGTCTTGGGGTGAAAGCAACTCCTATATTAAACAACAATATAGTTCGTAAACGACTCAATAAAAAATTTTAAAATTTTTTACATACATCCTCCTTCAAAACTGTTCGCAAGCAACGCTGTGCCAACAGAAGTCTTAAGGGTAGTAGTAATCTCTATACTGAAAAACTTGAGTTCGTGACCGATGCAATACAAAATATTTACATGCAATCCTGTAATAACATATTACACAAATATCCACCAGCAACACTTCACCAAATTCAGTCTTGGGGGGTGGAATCAACCCCTACACTAAAAAATATTTTAGTTTGTAAACAACTAGTTAGGAAATTTTCAAACTTTTCACATGCAATCCTCTACTACTCTATTACAAAAATAAACTCCAACGACGTGACGCAAAAGTCAGTCTGAGGGTGGAATCAACCACTATATTTAAAAAAAAGTGTGGCTTATAAGTGGTGCCATGTAGAGTTTTTAAAATTATTACAAGCAATCTTCTAAAAGTCTCTTTCAAAACTATCCTCAGGCAACGCCGTGCCAAGGTCAGTCTTTATGGTAGTAGTAGCCCTTATACTGTAAAAATTGTAGCTCGTCAACGATGCGATATAAAATTTTATAATATCTACATGCAATCCTCTAATAGTATATTACACAAATATCCACCAACAATAGGGCACCAAACCCAGTCTTGGGGATGGCGGCAACCCCTATGCTAAAAAAGATTTAGCTGGTAAACAAGTCGTTAGAAAATTTTAAAAATTTTCTTATTAAATGCTTAATAATCTTTAACAAAAATATCACCAGCAATGGTGTGCCAAAGCCAGTATTTGGGCTCGCAGCAATCCCTAAACAAAGTAAAACGTACTTTGTAAAGAGCTGCGTAAAGGATTTTAAAATTTTCACATGCAATCCTCTATAGTTTATTACAAAAATAAACACTACCAAAGGCGCGCGAAAGCTAATTTTTGGGGTGGTAGAAACCCCTACACTAAAAAACATTTTAGCTTGTTAACGACTCGATAGAAAATTTTGAGAATTTTCACGTGCAATCGTCTCATAGTCTCATACAAAAATATCTTGAGCCTTTGACATTAAACCCATATTTTACGTTTATTAGAATTCGAAAGATTTCTATTGATATTTTACGAACCAGAACAAATATTTAAAGAATTTTACGAACAGGAACAATTTTTTTACAAATTTCACAAACTGGAACAATGTTTCTGTGTGCTCCTGCACATTTTAAACTCTTATATGATATACATAGCAGCTGTATTGCCGACGGTTAAACGTTTTAAGTTGCGCAGTAATTCTAATTAAATAACTATACCCATCACACCAATAAAATCAAATAGTATATCCAAAAAGCAAAATTTTTAGAATAATACTATTCTGAGAGGTTAAATTTAATGCTTACAGTATATTTAGCACACAATAAGTTTCAAGTTTAAATAAATGTTTTAACGTCTTTTATATATTAATAAGATATAAAAAGTACCAACCTTTCTAGAATTAATAGAATTAACATTTTCTGTTTAATTAAAAAGTGGTATCATATTAAAATACATCTAGAATCTAAACTACTTCTTGACGATAAGCAAGGCTATGATAATGATTTGGCATGGCATAATTACTCTTATTTCATGCATACTGCTATTTATAGAACATAAGGGTGCATGCATTGTTTTAATTTAGCGTCGCATCGGATACAAAGTACAGCAATACGTGAATAGTATTAAACGTACACAGCACATTGAGAATGATTCACGTTTAAAGTCGCCAGCTTGTAGCGACCAAACGATTAAATGTAGAATGTCCAATTACCCATATCTCACTCCCTCTTAAGGTATTATTTTAAAGTTTCATTTTTGTTACTTCAAATAGTTAGCGACAACGTTGGAGGAAGCAAAAGTGATAGTAGTTTTAATGTAAAATGAAATGAAGATATACGTCGGACACGACATTAAATGGTTTTGAAAAAGTTCTAGAATCATAGGAAAATATAAAATTGTGTATATCGATATAGTTCACTATTTTAAAATTCTTTTGTGATTTTGGGCTTCTTCAACAAATAAGCAACAACATATTCTATACATGTAATTAACCATTTCCACTATTTTTGGGGACATATATATATATATATATATATATATATATATATATATATATATATATATATATATACAGAACTACACGACACATTTATTTTAAAAGACAAACATTATTTTACATGACGGACATTTATAGCAACATCGCACATAATAGAAGGAAACTAAATTCTTTCCGTCCCTGTAATAAGAAAATCTTTATTTATTTTTCCAAGGTAAACTTGAGTGACATTTGCTGGAACAAATTATCTTTTTTTTTAATGCACAAGCACTTCTTTCTTGCGGAATCCTTTTTGCAACGGCATTTGATAAATTCTAGACTCGTTCTTGTAGATGGCAAAGTTGCAACTGAACGCAATGATACTTCGTTATTAGGAACGTCTTTAACGTCCAATAGTCCTTTCAACACACTGTAAACTGGAATCTGTTTCGTATTAATTAAATTTAAAAACAATAGTAAAACAAGACATTATAATGCGAATAAGGGCCGCTATACTTGCGACCACGTTCCCAATGCTCCACCCGAAGGTATTGCATTGGGTTTAAACGCAAAAAATATATACGTGCTTCAAATTAAATATAGCTTCAAAATTAATTCATCCTAAATAAACATCTAATAAACTAAAACAAAAATTAGAAATAGGGTTTGAATAATGGAATCCCTAACGTTGATTGGGGCGTGCCCGATCAACAAGACACAAGCAAAAGTGAAAAGGGGAGGGATCCGTAATACCGGATAGCAGCCGCCAGCTCTGCTTACCGGTGCGACCTGAAGGGTCGACTTAAAACTATCCAAAGCTAGCAAACTAATTTTAAAATGGATTCAAATTTCTAAGCATTCGCCAAATAGTTTAATAGTGAATCCAGCTATTTTACCTGCTCTATAAATTCGGCTTCCCTGATCTAAGTAATTTATTTTATCTTTTGCCTAAATCCATCTTTAGCTTTCCCTATCACTCCCTGACTGATTTATATTACACTTACAATCTTCACAATTATAATTTTCCTTTCTAAAGCTATACTGCAACCAAAATGGCGGCAGAACGTCAGACAATACATATCAAGCCTCAAAGTAGTAAAGTACATGCAAAATAAATATAAAATGTAATATAAAACGCATCACCCAAATAAATTATCAGGTGCACTCGCATGAGCAATATGTTGGCTAGCGCCATTACACACAAAAAAACGTGCTCGTTAAATTTTTTCAAAATTTTTATATTTAATACAAATCAATGCTCATGCAAGTACAGCCGCCACAATCTAAATCCTACCTCGTATATAAATTTCTCTAGCATCCGAGGTTCTGGTCGTCTGCGTACATCTATTGTTTCTTTATTTAAAAGGGAGATGAATATGCACTGTTAAAGTCTTGCAGGGTATGTACTAAACGTCCTGGAGGGGGATCACAATTACTATCACTTTTAGGTCCTGTAAGGATGCATGATTTCACTCTATTTTATTATCTTTGTTTATTTTATTGATTTAATTTAATTAGAGTTTCTGATTTATTTGTTATTGTTTTTAAAAATAATTAGAATTATTGGTAGTAATGATAAATTTGTTTTGACCGTAGCCATTAATATAAAAAAAATTTTACCTTATGAATATTCTCTCGACACATTATAACCTTTCCGTAATTTTTCACAGTACATTTAAACTATATGTTTTTAATGTTAGGAATCATCCGCTTGATGATGGGCAATATATGGTTTAGTCCAAAACATGTAGTGCAATGAACATTACTGTATATTTTTAAATATTATACTTATTCATGGGGAGATTGCGAGACTAATAATTTTATTTTAATATCGACACGCCCCTTTTAGAGCAAACACTTTTCAATCAACTATCATACACCACAAAATAACCAACATAGGTTGTAAGCTAAAAAGTTTTCAAAAATCAGTCTTACCTGTATATACAAATAAAGTTTCCGAACTAGGTTAGAACTATAAGTTACATGAAACGTGGTGCTTGATTTGAAATACATAACAATTGGGGTATAAGAAAATGGGTCGATGCTATAGATTACTTTTGCATAAGTGCTAATATACAGCAAGATTCAAATCAGATACTACCTATTGAGAATTTTGGAAACTATAAAAAGATATAAGGAATGGTTTAAAGATGCTTTAGTTGCATAATTTGAAATTAAGATATACTACACCACTAGTCTTTCAAAAGTATATAGACAATAAAGATTCATGTTTACAGTGCAATTGTATCTAGGTTTTTGATTGTTCTAAATTATAATTTCAGCATTTGTAAATATTAACATAACTGCTTGACAGAATGTAGGCATTTTTTAAAATCACGTAATAAACTATATTTATTAGACTAAAAAATCTAAAATAAGGACTAAGAAACAATCGTAATAATGGATGACAAAAAACAAAACATTAAAAATCCATTACCACCATCTAGTAGAGTAGGAAGAATTACCTTCCTGTAAATATTGAATACTTTTTTCCATTAAATCAGTACTTAGTTTTTCCCTGGTAGATTGCCATGTTTTATTAATATTTTAAATTTTTTTAGGACAATTTTCTTTTCATCTTGGATCCACATCTTTTTTGAATTGTCTGAATGCATTTTTTACGCTGCACTGCTGCTTTATTTGTATTTTTATCTGTAGATAAATGTTTGACACAACACAAAAATAAATATAATGAGTTGTTCCAAGACCATATACAAAAGTGACAGTTTACAAACGAATCAAGTATCTATTATTATAACAACCGTGTTTGTTCTGTATTCTAAATGTGTACTATAATTTTTAATAGCTTACTCTTAAGAGCGCTCATAAATATTGTAAATATAAAAACACAAATTGATAAAAATTTGTAGATTTTAATAAGGAATTTGTATGGTCATGGAAAAAATGAACTAAATATCACCTATGTGTACCTTGCATATCATTGTTCAACTTTTCTTGATCCATATCTGTAACACTTTCTACTATTTCTTGTGATTTGTACAGTTCTATATCTTCCACTTCTCCATACTCAATCCCGTCAAGGTCTAAAAGGACAGAAAAATATACTATGCGTTTACGTGTTCGTAGTCTTAGTCTATCTAACATGGTCCTATCTATCATAACTTGATAGATACTTCTGTGTCAGAGTCAACTGTTTATGAATGAGGCTGTATTTTTTATTTGATTATCCAACTCACTAAAAATTATACTGCTTTGCATAGTTAAATGAGTGTGTTGATACACGAAAATCGGCATGCTTTTGAATTTGTATTTTACCAGTTACAAAAAGTCAGCGTATCCATGTATACAAATTACTAAATATCATAAACACCAGTGCCAAATAAGGTAAAAATGAATTAATTTTTATTTTCATTGAATAATCTTCAGAAATACAACTTGTGTATTCATTATTATCAAAACGCCATTCTCTTTTTAGGAACAAATAATGTTGTTTTTGGAAACCAAACAACATTATGTGGTTCTGAAAATTGAATGAAACTGTATTCGATGATCTTCAATACACTTGTTGTCTTACCATTGGCAACTCCATAATGACAGATAATTATATACATTGCTAATCATTCGAGTTATCACGAAAAGAAACTTGCAAGAATAAACTTTTGTGTTAAATTTTAAAAACAGAATGCTGAATTGAATACAGCCAGAAAACCAATTTGTGTTACCAAATAAGATTAAACGAACAGATAAGTATACTGCTTACCTTGAATAGATATTTCGTTGAGCTTCTTTCCAAAATATTTATGAACCTCACCTTGGTCAACTGCTAGAAGTAAACGACTCACTTTTGTCAATTCCACTGCACTCTTTTGCAACCGATAAAATTCTCGGTGCACACGAACGTCGTTATCGAGGTGCCGAGCTAGTCAATGATACTCGTTCTCTGCAAAATTAAATACTTGGCAAACCGTGGCTTCATATTTTTTGAACTTAGTGCTATTTACTAAGATTGGTGAATGTAACTCAGTTTCGATGCACCATTAGTTTAAGCAATCATGCCATATCATACATGTGGGTTGTCGGCATTAATACCATTCTGTTTACGCTTTGAAACGATTACATCAACTGATTCTTTCATCTTTTAGTTAGAATAGTAGGCACTATCCTTTTGCATTAAAAAGCAATTAAAGTTTAAATTAATTACTTTGTGGATTACATAAATCTATTTTAAATAGAGAATTTTCTGGAATAGACGAGATTGGTAAAAAAGTTAGGAGAGGAATTGAGAGAATACGTCAATTCGTATGAACTCATTGATCTAACACAACATTTGTTTCGAGAAGCAACCGGAACACGAAAAACCCACAAAATTCATAAAATATCCGATAAAATTGATTGTCTCTAGCATTAGTATGCGCGCCACACAAATTGTATATAGGTAAAACAAGGACAAACAGCGTGCGTCACGAATAACTGAAACGAAATTACGAGGTAATTACGCCGCGATTTTAGACGCTACTAAGTTTTTCTGAAGAACCTTGCATCACAATGTTCCATGCTATTCCAGTAACATTCTAGAAAATAGATCATATGTATTTAAGAAAGCGTTATTAAAAACGAGATTTATTCAGTAGAACTATTGTTTTGATTAACTTGATTCTTAAATACGAACGCGAAATGTTATTTTAAGTCGAGAACCGTTGCTTTGCGAGGATGATATTTAAAGTATACAGTAAGCATACCTTAATTTAATAATTATTACGTTGGTACAATAAATATAAACGTAATTTTAAATGCAAATTACATAACGAAGAAATGGAATTTGTAATTTACAATAAAGAGGAGAAGTTCTTCAAGATATCGCTATTTAAAAAATTTTATTAACTTTTTAAAAGAAAGATTTAACCTGAAATGTACTTTGGTAACTGCTGTTTGAAAATAGGATTTTAAATATGGAAAATCTGGTAAGCTGGTTTGGACATCAATTTAAAATAAGAAGATATTTAATTACGAGGAATGTTTTTGTAGATTCTGTAAGTATTACTTTTAGAATTATTTTTTACTGATATCAGAGTATTTGCATTTGATTTAAGGTAGAATAATAAGTGTTAGTCATGTAATATTTTTTTGTAAAGGGTTTTTACCAGAAGGATTTGTGATCAGGGTTTGCAATACCCTGATCCTTTAATAGATTATCTGTCAATGATTTTTTGACCAAACAAACCTTACAAGCATGGATAAAAAATAAACAAAACCAGGTAAATCATTCATAAAAAAAAGAAAATTTAGTTCTGTAAATTTAAAATCAAATTTTTTATAGCAAGTACTCCTTAGAAATTATTTTATGTTTGAAAGAAACGATGTCGTAAATGTTTTTGTATGAGAGAGAATATTCATACCATATAAATGCTATGTGATTTTGCTGTGTTTTATTCGATTTTGAAAACTCCTTGAGCTAGCCAGGCAAAGTTAGAAGGAAGGTAAGTGAACAATTTCAAGTTCTACCAACTGCTGTATCTGTTTCACAGCACCCTTTTACTAACGCTTTGAAACGAAACTTTTTCCAGCACTCTTTTAGCGACGCTTACAATGTGTGGTCATTTTTATATCACATTTTAGCGGCACTCCAACATGCAGCCTTTTTCATATCACCCTTTTAGTAACGCCCCACAGCGAGGCGTTGCCATAGTACTTTGTTAGTGAGGCTCTCAATGCTGGCTTTGTCACAGAAATGTATTGTATATTATATATTATACATATTGCTGTAATATCGTTGCAATAACCCGGTGCACTTTTTTGTGAAATAAAAAGGTTAAAATTTTTCTATTTGTGAATTTTTAATTATAATTTTAATTTATAATACCTCGTCTAGCTCAATTTTAACCACGCACGGAGCTTGCGATAATACGACAACAAAGAATTTTAATTTTCCTTTACCTCTACTTCCTATGCTTTTAAGTCAAAACACCATTAAGCACAACTACTATAATATTTTCGAAATATTTACTATGTACAAAGATGTTTAAGAATTTTTTGAGTAGAACCTCCTTTTAATAATTGAATTAAATTCTTTCAAAAAAGTATGGTACTTATTATATATATATATGTATATATATATATATATATATATATATATATATATATATATATATGTATATATATTATTTATTATTGAATCTTCCACTTTTCTTTTACTCACTTACTGTCTGTTCAATCACTCTCAATTCTATATTCTTTTAAAAAATTTTATTTTATTTTACCCCTTTTGTCGCGCCTTTTTTGTAATGTGCACACCTAATGCACGCCCCGTACTTGCAACGTTTGGTTGGTTCTTTAATTAACTATTTATTTCAATGCCTCGACTATTTAAACTCTTAAATCTCAGGGTGGTCAACTACTTATAGTGAGTTCTGTTATAAGTAGATGTGCAAAGTCCAACCAAAGTGCACCTCTTTTGTTTTAGTACTAAATTTTATTACTCTACTTTTTATATGCCAAAATTATACTACGATCAGCGTTGCTTTGTGCCAAATTTAATTACTACCAAAATTATATGACCGTTTTTGACGTTTTAAGATATCTCAGCACTCACCTGGTTTATACTCCGTTCTTGGCCGCTCTGACTGCTGGCTCAAGATCCTTGTCGCCGTATGCGTCTTTACACTTTTGTCCTATCTGATTTGATTTTCGTGCCGCCTCCAGGTGTTGTTCTTAATTTAGCTGCTCCCCAATACCTGAAATAATTAACCCTAATTTAGAATTTTGAATACCCAGTGCTGTAACTTCCCCTGTGCTAATTACTGCTTCGAATCCTCCACTACCAATCGTTGCTATCCTAAATTTCGCTCTTCGTATTCGCAGTTTCTCCGTCCGCTTCTTCGTATCTATCCAAATCTACTCGTCGTCTTACTTCAAAATTGCTCTATGCTCCGCTACCTAATAATCGCTATCCAAAACCAACTTCTTTCCTTATATATTTTCCTCTCGATGTCCTGCTACAAATCTATAAATCGCTATCCAAATCCAACTTCTTTCCTTTGTATATTTCCTCTCGATGTCCTGCTACCTAATATCGCTATCCAAATCCCACTTCGTTCCTTATATAATTTCACTTTCGATGTCCTGCTTCTTTTAAATCGCTACCCAAATCCAACTCCGTTCCTTATATATTACCACTCGATGTCCTGCTACCTTTCCCAATATCACTCCAAATCTATATAATTTTCCGTCGCTTCGCCGTTGCACAATCACCACTCTTTACACTAATTACTCTCGTCGCTGTTACTTCTTTACCCTTCTTTATTAAATCAAAACTCTTTAAAAACAAATACTTTTATTAACTTCTTTTAAAACTCGTATACAAATTAGCACAGTATGAAAAACACGTCTTTTTACAAAATGAATTTCGAAAATAATCTCTCTTGTTTACTTTCCAAGGCGAACATTTTAACTTTTTGCCTACTACACTTTAAAGTACATAACTAAATTGTCCAATAACATCTCAACATTTCGTTTGTGTCGCACATACCATAGTTCATGTCCTTTTACACTTTCCTGATTCACATACAATTCTATTATTTGTCCTAAATATTTACAGTTCACCAATCATATTTGAAATTGTTATAACTAATAATTTTGAGCTTACAAATATTGTCCAAAAGTTGATTCTATTTAAAATGAAACCAAAATAAATCGCACTTGAACCTGGATGCGTGGTTGATAGTAAACATTCATAGACGCATCCGGTTTTTTGGACGGCAAATGTACTTTCAATGGCCTTTAAAATTCAAACTCGGCATAAACCCTTGAGCACTGTACATCTTACTACGTCATTTAGTCATTTCAATATTACCTTTTGGCACTTAATTTCAACTACCATTTTGAATGGTATGTTAGTATACGTAAAATACGGCAAACATACATTTTAAGTTTATGTGATCAAATATGTGGATTATTTTGCTTGGCATATACTAGCTTGTACTAAACAACCCTTAGAACTCTTGGTATCTCCTTATACATTTCAATATATATATATATATTATATATATATATATATATATATATATATATGTAATTCAGCAAGTTATATCAAATTTGTACATAAATGTCGAAAACCAATTTGTTATCTTCTAACAGATTATATATCTTACATAATGAATTTTTCTCTTTAGCGTTTAATCTTGCGCCATTCCCTGTACCAGGAACCTTTATGTAGAAGACAGCCTAAAAATTTCCGCAGTGATGCTGGAATGAATGGAATTCATGGCTTACACTGTTAAATAGTTTAGTGGGCAACTCTTTAATATAGAGTTTGCGGATGTATACTTATCTATTATAATACTTTCGTTATGCTTGTAATATGTATATATGTATATTTAATATGTATATTTAAATGCAATTATTAAACCTTAAGAAATAGATTGTTACATTGTATAATTGGAAAACACATTATAAAAGGTTAATGAAGGTTCATAATCAAACTTGAGAAACGAAGCAACTCCAGTAGAGGACATGAGATCTGCACTTCCCACCAAAAGATGCGAAGACAAGGATAGTATAATTACCCTGAGGAGCCCATAATGGCCAGTCAGTCTTAGAACTTTATAACTTTACCATTGTTGGTTGTTCAAGCTACTCACCATAATTTTGATTATTAATTATTGATTTATTAACTTCAAGTATTTTTGTCAATTTCAATTACTTAATGTTTAGTAAATATAAACGTCTAAGTTGTAACAGAAATTAGTTATGTTTTTTGTAATTAAACAATTAAATATAAAATTGATAGAAGTGTTTGTGGCGATAAAACTTTTTAAAAAGAAGCTCCCAAAGGCCGAAAACCTATCAAACGCTATATTATAAAATAACGACAATAAATCACAAAATGCCACGCTAAACTTTTCTATCATTGGAAGTAAAATAACAATTGTCACTTGCCATATTAGTTGATATTATTCTGCAATATAAGCTCATTTTTACAACGTTGAATTTTTAGCAGTAAAAGAAACACCTTTTGCGGAAACTCTCTAATAAACGCAACCGGAAAATGTGTAGCGAGTAAAATTAACACTAACCGTAATTCACGTTTGGATGTATAATATTCAACATAATCACAATAACTCTAGTATTTTCTCATAAACGGTACGAGAAGGAAAATGGCAGTTTTCACCTAACAGAAACCTAATATAAGTGAGGGTGTAAAACCAGAATAAATAAAGCTTCCGCAATTCAAAGTACAGCTGTAAGCCACCCTTTAATCAATTTAAGTTCCGAATGTATATTTTCGTTTTATGAGTAATTGCATGAAGGTAAAAAAATTACGGTTGGTAGCGATGAAACGCCTAGATAATTATCACTAAATTTTCAGGATCGAGAAACCTTTGCAGTAAATCATGAGTAGTCGTGTAAGAGAACTTCTAGTAGACGTAAATCACAACTTGACAACCTGATACCGGAAAGATTATACTTAAAGGTTCAGGAACTTTTTCATTTATCTTTGCCGAGTAAATGAATCATTGCTTTTGTACTATATTGGTTCTCTTCCCATCGTTTCTTAGGATATCAAGACACGTGTTTAAATGAGTTGCAGCTGGGGCACGTCCATAGTACACTGACCATGTAACCAAACATTTCTAAACTCGATTATTATTGATTTGCAACTGGGAATTGATTATTAATACATAGATAGTTAGGCATTTTATGTAAATTTCTAACTCACGGCATGGATAGTAAATGCTGCTTTAGAAACTGTACCTATGTGATATAATTTTGAGGCGCCTACGCTCAATCCATTAGTTATCCAAGTCACTGTGAGGGATTCTTAAAGCATCTCCGCACTACATATTTCCCAAGGGTTTAATAACAGCACTAAAGTCTATTACCAAATTTCTCCGCTTTGCTAATATACAACATTATAGAAGGGGAATATTCTGATACAAATGGGTATTATGTATAAAATAATAGTTCCTATTCGGTCTCGTACCTGACCAATGTACGTGTTAATACACCACTGCTAACCGTATTCTTAATAGAAGTACACTTAGGTTTTGTTATGTACTGAAAAGATGTACAACTTATTAATCTGTATTCTATACTTAATACATTATTTGAGTTAAGAAAATGTCTTAAAATAATTTAAAGTTATATTTAAAATTGGTACTAGTATATTTGGGGGCAATCAAGCGACACTTGGGTATCTCCGTTTGCGGAACCTTATTAGCTATGTTTTATTAGCAAAATAATATTAAATAAAATGACTGGGTAATAGGTTTCATTTTCACCCACTAGCATTTTCGTGACACTAATATTTCCAGCGACTATCAATTTGCTTATACATGTTATACTAAAATTTGGATTTATCGTGCATCACCAACGTTTACTATTCGTCTTTTAGAGTTATGCGATTTGGCAGGTCCTGCATGTCAATATTAACCCATTAGTGCCTAGCGGTACCTAAGTGGTACGCAAAAGGCGAGTTTATGTTTTTCAAGCGCAGGTAAAGGAATTGACAAGTTTTAACACGCTTCTTTTATCATTCTCCTCTCAATGGACCACACATTCAACTTTTCATCAGTAGTAGTGAAATTTTCTGCTAAGTAGTAAGAAATATTATTTCATTTGACAAAAAAGTTTTTTTGTGCCTGCTTTCTAACCAACATGAATTTTATGTAAGTACAACACTATACCATTCTGAACGGACCTGCACCTTTACGACGTTCTAATATACTAGAACAGGTAGAATGGCTTGCGCGTTTCAATGAGCTAACGAGCCGAACTATAGGTTTGACCAAATTAGTGGGATCTTAAGTGAGGAAGGAGACAAAGATTCCCGAAAGAGGGCAGCAACATTTTTGGTACTTAGAGTGGCAGAGACCATAGGGGTCGGTATGACATTCTATGACACACTGCTGCGATGTGGAAGGCAACGGGACACAACCACATTACCACCCAAGTACACTGCGTACAGAAATTGTTAAACATGATGGCATGCTCCAGAGTAAAAAATTCCGGAGGTAAAATAGTCCCCCATTCAGATCTCCGGGAGGAGACTACTTCGGGGATGTGATCCGAAAGAATAGAAAAAGATCCGTGAACATTCTGCGAGTCGAAGCGTGGAATGTCAGAAGTATGATACAAGTAGGTAAGCTAGAAACCTAAAACTCGAAATGGATAGGTTAGCACTAGACATAGTGGGAATTAGCGAAGTCCGCTAACCAGAAGCGGGGGTTTTTGGAGTGGAGACTTTAGGGTAATTCATACAGGAGCAGAGGAAGGAAATTCGGGTGTGGGAATAGTTATACGAAAAAATATAGGACGACATGTAAAAAACTACCTACAAAATAACGAAAAAGTACTCATAGTTAGATTTAAATCTAAACCAGTAAATACAGTTGTAAACGTAATAAAAATCGTGGTTGATTTTTTATAGAGTTTTTCTATACCTATCTAGAATTCTTATACATTGTAACAAGCCCAGGGTAAGGTTGGATGACAAGCGGCTTTTAGAAAAAGAAAACTCTTATGACTTTTAGCTAACTGAATTTTTGACCCACGGTCGCATGAGATTGGGTCAGTGGGTTTATTTAAAGTTGAAAAAATATAACATAATGGACGCCACCTAAATTTTTTATATAGCAACTGACTAAATCAATTTGCTTAAAGGGAAAATTTGGAAACCTAAAAGTTATCTAACCTCTTTAGGAATTAAGTTTAATACCACCTATAACGTTACTTACTTTCTTACTGCTGTGACGAAGTTCTAGGATGGCTCTGAAACATAATTACAACTAACAAAGATATCATCTATTTAGTAAGTCTGTAACTACACGAAGTTCTTAATTTTGTTTCAAATACTTATCACTGAATCGATATATGAATTCCTTTAACAGTCATAAAATCTTTGGGGAGAAATTAAATATTCATAAAATAATGAGCTAAAGAAAAAATGGATTCTATATTCTCATATTAAACAATTATGTACATGATAATGCAACTCAACAAGGATAAAATGTTATGAATATAATTACTGCGTTACTCAGGAGATGTAAAGCTAATAATTTCTTTTTTATATTTTTAACTCTATTGAATTTTAATTGAAGTCTGTATTTTATTAACAATATTTATTTATACTTAGTAGTCCGGAGTAGCGCTACGAGAGACTGTACAAGAGATTCAAATCTTTATACATGCAATAATGTATTTGTTAATTAATCTCAAATTAAATTTTCATTTGTTGGAATGAAGGCACACAACTGACATCTTGAAATAAGGTTTCGGTAAACAAGATAAGAAATAACCTTTAGTTAAACAAATGCTGCAAACAACATGTTACTATGATTGATGTAACCTATAATCTTTTTATGCATAGTTTGACAATGAATAATTTCTTAATTTGAACACGAGATTAATGAAATAAAATCATACTATATATTTTAAATATTATGCCCTTAAAAGGTTAAACTTCCTTCTGTTAACAAAAATGCTGCTAAATTATCTGTACGGCAAAGTGCTTGCATATTCAGAGCATAAGCTAATTTACAACTGAACAATTAATTATTACGTAAATTCACATATGTGTATATGGAATAAAATACGGCACATGCAGCAAAAATTTCAAGAAATCAAATGGGCTTACCCATCGGCGTCAACCACTTGACCTTTTTGTCGGCACTTAATGCGACGTCACCATTCTGTCATATGTCGGCACTTTCCAACAAATCTGCATACAATTTGTACAAAATGAATTTCCATGTTGATAAATTTTATTTACACATCAACCAAGTAGAATAACTTTAATATTTCATTAAAATTTTGTAGATTACGGAAGTTGCACTGCAATATACTTTATTATAAATTGTAATTAATCACCTATAAAACAAACCATTGTAAAGATCAAATTACTTCATGCCTATGTTGTCTTAGACAACTAAATTAAGACTGTTTCACTTATTTTGTCGTTTACGCCAGGAAAACTTAATTTCCTGTATCATTTCGCCTGTTTAATTAACAGGTCAAGTGACCTTTCCGCTCGACAAGAAGACAAAAAGTGAGCATGTGGCACAAGTCGACGAACAACTTGAATATCTCAGATATCGTAACATACGAGTAAGGAGCACGCGCAAGGTTTGTAATAGTGTGATTAGCTGTAGTAATAAAATGCTTTAATTTTATTGGTTTACTAAATATACAAGAGTACTGGAATTCATGCTGGGTAAAACGTTATTAAATAAATACTAACTTAACGGGTTTGTAGCAGTAATGTTGACAAATAATTCGGTTCGGAACTTTTACATGTTACACAGCCCCTTCGCAAGAGAAAAAATTTGAGTAAACAAAGCCAAAAATGTTAAAAACGAAGAATTATTCCTTACAAATCTCCATCATAATAATCACCTAATAACTAACTATACAATTAATCTAAAGAATAAACATGTATACAAAACTATCAATTTAATGTAATTTTACTGAAATCAAGAAACGAATCAATAAGGAGGAAATTAAGTGAGTGTGTTAACTATGTGTACCATACGCAATAAAAAGGTCACATTTGGGAAGTCATATCCGGGTATAAACTTTATCTATCAGTGAACTAAATCGGGAAGTCTGTCCACTCACTAGGTGTACAATAGGGATTTGAAACGTAAAATGATTTAAAATTTGTCATTAAGACGACTTATATACAAACATATTCTTACCAGTATTAACCTATAAACTAATTTACCTATCTATACTATCTAATATGAGACATTACTAAACCTGTGGAATAACACAGAATTCTTAAATGTTTCCTTTGATTACCCTCAACTCAATCGAGGCGTTTATAACAGTATACAAAGAAACATTTGTGAAATTATGAAATAATGACAGATTGTCAACCCTAAAATTCAATCATCATTTTCACAAAAATGTGCAGCTAGTTGCTGCTCAACCTTAGTAGCTATGCTACCAAGCACTACAAAACGGAATGAGGACCTTATAGACCTTTCTTTTGACTAAGAGCAACCAACAGATCACGTATACTCCGAGTCAAGCAAACAAAATTAGTCTACTTCAGACCTTTATCCAGGTCATAAGCAACCATTGCTCATGCAACCTCTTCCAATCGAGGACTTATGCTTAATCCTCAAAAGGGAATACTAATCAATGTAAACGCAATACGTCTACTTGATATTAATTATCCTAAACCTAAAATGAAGTAATTTGTTACTACTTATAACTTTCTTTACAATCATGCAACTTCAAAATTCACGGCCCAAAATATAACCTACAACAACTAAAGTTTGACAACTAACAAACCATTTAATCACACGACATGAATTGTTCTATTTAACTACTAATTATACTTAACTTAAACTTTTGATAAGTCATTTTCACCATCACTCTCATCAACTAAAGCAGAATAAGGCTTGAGATCCTTCACATGCCATCTACCTGCTTTCGAACCATCTATATTACATAACTCATATACTAAATTCGAATTTTTTTTTCGAATCGTACACAACACAAATTTGGGTGCAAGTATAGCAGTAAACCTTTCACTGCACTTGACAAAACTTTATTTACTTTCCAGACCTTATCACCAACTTCAAATGACATATGTCTCCGCCTTAAATTTTAAAGACGACTTGCCTTTTCATAAGCTAGATGTAGCTTAGCACGTACTTCTTTAAAAATTTCACCGAGGCCTTGACGATTTGCGACATATAGTGGCCTACTGCCTGTACAAACTTCTACGTCATCTAACAAATCACAATCTTTACCATAGAAATTGCCACTAATCGGAACACTGCGGCCAAAGACTAGAAAATTTGGAGAATATCCTGTAGACTGGTGTTTTGCTGAATTTATGGCATACTGAATTTGTGGTACTTCTACATCCCACATATCATGTTCAAGAACACATGAACGAATTGCACTACCAACTGTTTTGTTGATTCTTTCTACAAAGTTACACTGAGGGGAATAAACAGTGGTGAACCAAATCTTGCTTATTTCATATTTATCGCAAAGAGTTGTTAAAATTCGGCCTTTAAATTGGGGACCGTTATCGCAAATAATATTTTTGGCAATCCAAATACAAGAAACACTCTTCTTCTATGATACGTTCTATAACATGAGCTTTAGCACCACGTAGTGGGAATAAAATTGTATATTTGGAGCACCAATCTCCAACAACCATTAACCATTTATAACCAGGTTTAGAGCGGAAAACGGACCCATGAGATCGATGGCTATAGTTTGGAATCGAAATTTCACTAACCTCTCATTTCCCATAATACCAAGTAGAGCGGTATTTGATGATTTTGAGCACCACAAGTCAAACATCTACGACAGAACTTCAATACATCTAGATTCACCTTAGGCCAGTAACATTGTTCTTGAATTCTAGACATAGTCTTTGCTAAACCAAAATGTCCTGCTACGGAGGGATCATGACAGAAACGAATTATAGATTTTCGTTGTGCTTTAGGCACTAAATATTTTCATTCAATAAGATTTGATGACAAAGATAATTTGGATGGAAAAAATTTAAAGACAAAATTGTTTTCTACCTTGAATTGAGGATAATTTTTTGGGGAGACTAAAATATTTTCTCTCAAAGAGATGCACGAAGAATCTAGGTCCTCTAATTTCACTTCAATTAAATCAACAACAGGATCTGGTACTGACACGGCACGACCGAGACAGTCGGGAACGGCATTGAATTTTCCTTTTCGGTGTACCAAATTAAAGGTATGTTGTTTCAAACGTACAGCCCATCTTGCTAATTTTTCACTAGGATTCTGAATATTGTTTAACCACAATAAAGAATAATGATCGGTTATAACAGTGAAACGAGTTCCTTCCACCCAGGGTCTAAATTTTTCAATTGCAAAAATCACAGCAAGGCATTCCCTTTCTGTAACAGAATAATTCCGTTCCGCTTTATTAAGAGTCTTGCTGGCATGTGAAATAACATGTTCTACTTTATCTAAATTTTGGGTTAGAACAGCGCCGAGACCTGTATCTCTAGCATCACATTCTATAATGAACTTAACCGAATAGTCTGGTTGCGACAACAAGGGAGCTGAAACTAAAGCTTGTTTTATCTGTAAGAATGCAGATTCAGCACAAAAGTCCCAATCAATATTTTGTCCATTTTTCTTCTTCTTGACTAAATTATTAATATGTGATACCAACGAAGAAAAATTTGGAATAAACCGCCGATACCATCCGCACATACCAAGAAATCGCTTAACCTCAGTGGTAGTCTTCGGACGAGGAAAATTTGCCATTGCTGATACTTTATCAGGATCAGTACGGAGGGAATTAGAGCCTACAATATATCCGAGAAATTTTAAAAATCTCTTAAAAAATTCACATTTGTTTAAATTTATAGTCAGGTTTGCTTCTTTGAGATGTTCTCTAACATTTTCAAGAAGTTTTAAATGTTCGTCAAATGCAGATGAAGTCAATATCATATCGTCTGAATAACAGAACACCAAGTGTTCATAACGAGCTCCAAAAATACTATCAACAAGCCTTTGTTGGGTCTGAGCACTGTTACGTAAGCCATATGGTACACGAGTAAATCGATACTGTCCTCTAGATACAATGCTAAATGCGGTCTTATCTTTGGAATAGTTTGTAAGAGGAATTTGTTAAAACTCTTTCTCAAATCTAGACTAGAAATATAATTCGCGCCTCTAAGCATGTTTAAGATGTGATTGACATTAGGTAATGGGTAGCTATCATGTTCAGTGACATCGTTTAACATTCTACCATCAAAGCAAAACTTATACTCGTCACTAGATTTCTTTTTCACGAGGAGCACAGGGAGGACCAAGAGGATTGGCATGGTTCAACCACTCTTAGACGAAGCATTTCATCCAATTCTTGATTTAACTTATCACTCATAAATGTTGACATGACGTACGGTCTTTTGCGAACTGGTTTAGTGTCTCCTGTATTAATAACCATTTCTATCGTATTAGTACAGCCTAATCTATTCTCGCTACTAATCTAGTTAAAAGAATTAATCATCGCTTGAGCTTGATTTTTCTGGACTGGCGACAAGTCATCTATACCAAATAAATAATCGTTACAACTCAAGGGTACTTCGGATTGACCTACATACGGGATGTGGTTTCCTATTTCATTCTGAATAAACCAAGAATTATTCTTAAAGTCTGCTATTACACCAAATAATTTCGCGAAGTCACTTCCAAAAATGAATGCATGGGGTAACGAAGTTGCAACTAATGTATTTAAAACGCGGCACTCGGTTCCAATTCGAATAGGTAGATCAACTAATCCTTCTATTAATTTTAACGATCCGCAGTAGACACTCCTTTCCGGATGGATTTAAAAATAGTTAAATTCAACTTTTTTATTAACGGGATAGCAAGGGATCCGACAATAGAGGTAGTACAACCAGAATCTAATAAACCTGATATATCATTATCAAACAATTTTACTAATATATAAAGACGATTGTCATAAGATCTTTTCTCAAATAAAGCACTAGTATTAGGTGAAACATTATTCCTACAAAAAATGTTGACAACGAGAAGCCATACTGACCACTCATCTTTATTGAATATTTGTTTTTTTTATTCGACATAATGGTAGCCTTTCGACTGAAAGCATGAAGTTGGCTACATAGCTTCTGCTTCTTTATTCGTTTTTTGTACAGGATGGACAAGCCAAGCGTGTTACTCCTTTGTGACCACAACTAAAACAAAAGATTTTTCTAGGAGCTCTACAATTTCTAAATGAATGTCCTATCCGAGTACAATTCCAACAGACAAGTTTATATTTTGACGGAGGGTTTATAGAACCATTAACAACAGATACTGGGATAGATGTATTAAGAACTTGAGATTGAGAAGTCTTTTTTCTAAAAATACGACTGGCAAATTTTGAAACACCTTCCGACGAGGCTGATTTATTATCTTTAAGTTGGGGTTTATAATTGTTATATGATTGGTAGTTGCTACAAGACATGACAGAAACAACCTTTTGTTTAGGAGAAGCGTCTTCTAGTTTCCTACACAATTTGGCTAAAGTAGTCATATTCTCTGTATCGAGCAAAGCAAGATGCTGAACAAATTTAGGTAACAAATTCTTTCTGACTATTCTAACCTTTGTGCTTTCTGCGGGATATACGGGTAGCCTATTTAACAAACTTTCCATATTTGCTGTGTATAAAACACAGATTCTCATTTCTTTTGACAACGGATTTAATGGTTTCCCACATCTCATCTTCAGGATGTGTTGGTAAAAAATTTTTTAATTTAACGACTAAAGAATTCCAATCCGTTAACTGACTGCGGACGTTTCGGTACCAAATGAGAGCATTGCCAGTGAATAATTCGATTGCTGAGTTAAATAACTCTTCGTCCGATTGTGCAAGCTCTATAATTCTTTCTAAAATTGATATAATAGTTTAGGGTTTCCAGAATATTTTATTGCCCAAGAACCAGTAGGGACTGACTGAGTAAAATATGTAACAGAAGGGACAGGTAAGTTAGTGGGGCATTCGATATATTACTTATATCATTCTGATTTGTCACTAAATCATTGTTTGCTTTTTCATGAAGATCTGCCTCCATTACAAGAACTGTTGCTATTGTTTCATTTTTGAATACTATTATCTCTTCAGAATTTTCTTTGCGAAGCTTTATACGTTTAATACGACCTAAAATGTGTATTAACCTAGACTGTATCCTCTTAAAAGTGGAGTCTGAAGGTTCATCTTGGTATTCCGTTAAGACATTTTTTATCGATTCGATACTAGATTCAACTTCCTGCTTTTCTGTATAAAAATCTATTGTGTACCCTGGGAGATTAATCAAACATCCTGGTTTAACAGAAACCTTGGCTAATAATCGAGCTAATATTCTTCTTTGTCAGCGACTGGTCTAGTGTTCTGTATACCTCTAATATTCAACTCATAATCTAACTCATCTTTAAGTAAATGTACTATCTGATACTTTTCTGCCATTGTAAAAATTATAAACTCTAAAATTATCCCGTAAATATAAGCTCTCACTCAACAGCAATCAATAACTAACTGAACCAAATAAAATAATATACAAAATTTTAATCAAATTTGAATCAAGTTTTTTACAGAATTATATGAAATGTTACGAGAAATTAATATTGATGAGATCTAACTTCATTAAGTTTAAACGTTACATGAATCAGTGAAACAAAATCTTTAAATCAAACGAGGGAATCACTAATGAACAAACAAAATTAAGACAACCAAAATTCGAGCCAGTGTAAGTGTATCGAAAAGCAAGCAATCTGGCCCCACGTTCTGGGCGCAAGTGTAAACGTAATAAAAATCGTGGTTGATTTTTTATAGAGTTTTTTTTTATACCTATCGAGAATTCTTATAAATTGTAACAAGCCCAGGATAAGGTTGGATGACAACCGGCTTTTAGAAACAGAAAACTCTTATGACTTTTAGCTAACTGAGCTTTTGACCCATGGTCGCATGAGATTGGGTCAGTGGGTTTATTTAAAGTTGAAGAAAAATAAGATAATGGACGCCACCTAAATTTTTATAAAGCAACTGACTAAATCAATTTGCTTGAAAAGAAAATTTGGAAACCTAAAAGTTATCTAACCTCTTTAGGAATTAAGTTTAATACCACCTATACGTTACTCACTTTCTTACTGCTGTGACGAAGTTCTAGGATGGCTCTAAAACATAATTACAACTCACAAAGATATCATCTATCTAGTAAGTCTGTAACTACACGAAGTCCGTAATTTTGTTTTAAATACTTGTCACTGAATCGTTATATGAATTCCTTTAACAGTCATAAAATCTTTGGGGAGAAATTAAATATTCATAAAATAATGAGCTAAAGAAAAAATGGATTCTATATTCTCATATTAAACAATTATGTACATGATAATGCAACTCAACAAGGATAAATTGTTATGAATATAATTACTACGTTACTCAGGAGATGTAAAGCTAATAATTTCTTTTTTATATTTTTAACCTTATTGAATTTTAATTGAAGTCTGTATTTTATTAACAATATTTATTTATACTTAGTAGTCCGGAGTAGCTCTACGAGAGACTGTACAAGAGATTCAAATTTTTATACATGCAATAATGTATTTGTTAATTAATCTCAAATTAAATTTTTATTTGTTGGAATGAAGGCACACAACTTACATCTTGAAATAAGGTTTCGGTAAACAAGATAAGAAATAACCTTTAGTTAAACAAATGCTGCAAACAACATGTTACTATGATTGATGTAACCTATAATCTTTTATGCATAGTTTGACAATGAATAATTTCTAAATTTGAACACGAGATTAATGAAATAATATCATACTATATATTAAATATTATGCCCTTAAAAGGTTAAACTTCGTTCTATTAACAAAAATGCTGCTAAATTATCTGTACGGCAAAGTGCTTGCATATATAGAGCATAAGCTAATTTACAACTAAACAATTACGAGGAATGTTTTTGTAGATTCTGTAAGTATTACTTTTAGAATTATTTTTTACTGATATCAGAGTATTTGCATTTGATTTAAGGTAGAATAATAAGTGTTAGTCATGTAATATTTTTTGTAAAGGGTTTTACCAGAAGGATTTGTGATCAGGGTTTGCAATACCCTGATCCTTTAATAGATTATCTGTCAATGATTTTTTGACCAAACAAACCTTACAAGCATGGATAAAAAATAAACAAAACCTGGTAAATCATTCATAAAAAAAAGAAAATTTAGTTCTGTAAATTTAAAATCAAATTTTTTATAGCAAGTACTCCTTAGAAATTATTTTATGTTTGAAAGAAACGATGTCGTAAATGTTTTTGTATGAGAGAGAATATTCATACCATATAAATGTTATGTGATTTTGCTGTGTTTTATTCGATTTTGAAAACTCCTTGAGCTAGCCAGGCAAAGTTAGAAGGAAGGTAAGTGAACAATTTCAAGTTTTACCAACTGCTGTATCTGATTCACAGCACCCTTTTACTAACGCTTTGAAACGAAACTTTTTCCAGCACTCTTTTAGCGACGCTTACAATGTGTGGTCATTTTTATATCACATTTTAGCGGCACTCCAACATGCAGCCTTTTTCATATCACCCTTTTAGTAACGCCCCACAGCGAGGCGTTGCCATAGTACTTTGTTAGTGAGGCTCTCAATGCTGGCTTTGTCACAGAAATGTATTGTATATTATATATTATACATATTGCTGTGATATCGTTGCAATAACCCGGTGCACTTTTTTGTGAAATAAAAAGGTTAAAATTTTTCTATTTGTGAATTTTTAATTATAATTTTAATTTATAATACCTCGTCTAGCTCAATTTTAACCACGCACGGAGCTTGCGATAATACGACAACAAAGAATTTTAATTTTCCTTTTACCTCTACTTCCTATGCTTTTAAGTCAAAACACCATTAAGCACAACTACTATAATATTTTCGAAATATTTACTATGTACAAAGATGTTTAAGAATTTTTTGAGTAGAACCTCCTTTTAATAATTGAATTAAATTCTTTCAAAAAAGTATGGTACTTATTATATATATATATATGTGTGTATATATATATATATATATATATGTATATATATTATTTATTATTGAATCTCCCACTTTTCTTTTACTCACTTACTGTCTGTTCAATCACTCTCAATCCTATATTCTTTTAAAAATTTTTATTTTATTTTACCCCTTTTGTCGCGCCTTTTTGTAATGTGCACACCTAATGCACGCCCTGTACTTGCAACGTTTGGTTGGTTCTTTAATTAACTATTTATTTCAATGCCTCGACTATTTAAACTCTTAAATCTCAGGGTGGTCAACTACTTATAGTGAGTTCTGTTATAAGTAGATGTGCAAAGTCCAACCAAAGTGCACCTCTTTGTTTTAGTACTAAATTTTATTACTCTACTTTTTATATGCCAAAATTATACTACGATCAGCGTTGCTTTGTGCCAAATTTAATTACTACCAAAATTATATGACTGTTTTTGACGTTTTAAGATATCTCAGCACTCACCTGGTTTATACTCCGTTCTTGGCCGCTCTGACTGCTGGCTCAAGATCCTTGTCGCCGTATGCGTCTTTACACTTTTGTCCTATCTGATTTGATTTTCGTGCCGCCTCCAGGTGTTGTTCTTAATTTAGCTGCTCCCCAATACCTGAAATAATTAACCCTAATTTAGAATTTTGAATACCCAGTGCTGTAACTTCCCTGTGCTAATTACTGCTTCGAATCCTCCACTACCAATCGTTGCTATCCTAAATTTCGCTCTTCGTATTCGCAGTTTCTCCGTCCGCTTCTTCGTATCTATCCAAATCTACTCGTCGTCTTACTTCAAAATTGCTCTATGCTCCGCTACCTAATAATCGCTATCCAAAACCAACTTCTTTCCTTATATATTTTCCTCTCGATGTCCTGCTACAAATCTATAAATCGCTATCCAAATCCAACTTCTTTCCTTTGTATATTTCCTCTCGATGTCCTGCTACCTAATATCGCTATCCAAATCCCACTTCGTTCCTTATATAATTTCACTCTCGATGTCCTGCTTCTTTTAAATCGCTACCCAAATCCAACTCCGTTCCTTATATATTACCACTCGATGTCCTGCTACCTTTCCCAATATCACTCCAAATCTATATAATTTTCCGTCGCTTCGCCGTTGCACAATCACCACTCTTTACACTAATTACTCTCGTCGCTGTTACTTCTTTACCCTTCTTTATTAAATCAAAACTCTTTAAAAACAAATACTTTTATTAACTTCTTTTAAAACTCGTATACAAATTAGCACAGTATGAAAAACACGTCTTTTTACAAAATGAATTTCGAAAATAATCTCTCTTGTTTACTTTCCAAGGCGACCATTTTAACTTTTTGCCTACTACACTTTAAAGTACATAACTAAATTGTCCAATAACATCTTAACATTTCGTTTGTGTCGCACATACCATAGTTCATGTCCTTTTACACTTTCCTGATTCACATACAATTCTATTATTTGTCCTAAATATTTACAGTTCACCAATCATATTTGAAATTGTTATAACTAATAATTTTGAGCTTACAAATATTGTCCAAAAGTTGATTCTATTTAAAATGAAACCAAAATAAATCGCACTTGAACCTGGATGCGTGGTTGATAGTAAACATTCATAGACGCATCCGGTTTTTTGGACGGCAAATGTACTTTCAATGGCCTTTAAAATTCAAACTCGGCATAAACCCTTGAGCACTGTTCATCTTACTACGTCATTTAGTCATTTCAATATTACCTTTTGGCACTTAATTTCAACTACCATTTTGAATGGTATGTTAGTATACGTAAAATACGGCAAACATACATTTTAAGTTTATGTGATCAAATATGTGGATTATTTTGCTTGGCATATACTAGCTTGTACTAAACAACCCTTAGAACTCTTGATATCTCCCTTATACATTTCATTGGTCCCACTGAGTTTGAATGAAATTTGAAATTTCATCGGTTTTACTCTTTCCTGGTGTGCATAATTTCTAATTTTATTTAAACTCAAACCCCCTCTCGTATTTCTACATATTGTGATTATTCAACCCCTATTTGTCTTTCTCAACATGCCTGTCTAACTACGCTATATACTAACCTACACTATAAACTAAATCAAAACAAAAAACAAAAACTAAACTTTCCGTCGCATGAACTATATAACAACTATTCTACTAAACCCTCTTCCTGTACAACCTTATATGGGTATAGATTTTCCAAGTGGAAACGCCCACGATATTCCCCTGTCATAGTAGCTAATTCAAATGTATTTCCTTCCGCGAAAATCCGCGTGATCTTGTACGGCCCTTCATAAGGAAACAACAACTTCGCGCAAATGTTCCTGTCGCGGTTCGAAACTTTAACCTTTTACAATCACCAAATCTCCTATTTCAAAAGTCGTCCTTTTTTTGATCCTGTTACACCTTCGCTCGATATCCCTACGCTGCATCCTTTCGATCCTTCGTCTAACACTACCCAATAACTCTGTGATGTCTTGTACTTCAACTTCTTCCTCCATGGCCTAGCTGGTATAATCCTCCGAATCAATGTTATCGGACACGTTTTCGTAACTGAACTCAGTACACAATTCATGAAATTTTCAATCTGCGGCAGATATCTAATCCATCTATTATGGTGCTCTTGCGTCGCTAACCGTAGATATTTTATTACCTCCCGTATATATCGTTCGCATGGATTTGCTTTCGGATGCCGGATACTACTAAATGACACCTTAATGTTCGCTCTATTTAACCCGTTCCTAAATCTTTGGTTGTTAAAATAAGTTGCGTTGTCTACCAAAATCCTTTCCATTCTCCCGACCTGGCTTCCAAATTCTTTAATCGACTGTAAAGCATGCACCGTGTTACTTCGCCTTGCCGGAAATAATTTAACAAATTTTGAAAAAACGTCCACCATTACTAATATGTGCCGATATCCCTGTTCACTCGTAATCAGGTTGCTTAAGTAATCAATAGCTACCAATTCTAACGGTTCATTTACGCTCACACTCATCGGTACGTTCTGCAACACCACGTTCTTGTCTTTCCCTAAGATACAAATTTTACACCGATTAATCCTTTCTTTCACTACCGTGATGTCGTTCCGTGCATAAAACGCCTCCCTGAATACCAAAAATGTTTTTCTTATGCCTATGTGTCCAAAATTTACATGAATTTCATCTATAATTTCCACAGCCGCGTCTCTGGATACCACCACCAGCTCTGCATCACCTATCTTTTTTACCACAAACTGCCCTACGATGGTAAATCCTCGGTACTCCTCCACATTTTCGCTTGTTAATCTCTCGCGGATCGAGCTCACCTCCCTGTGCCTCTGCGTCTCCATAAGCTTGGCGTTTGTCCACCGACCAACATCCCTGAACTCCTGCAAAGCAACTAAACAATCTTTCACGTCTTTATTCGCTTCCACCTGCGGTCTGCTTAAAAAATCCGCCGTCACATTCTCCTTTCCTGGTTTGTGCTTGATTTCAAAATCGTATTCCTGTAATACTAACGCCCATCTGTACAACCTGCTGTTTAGAAACTCCCTTTTCTTCATAAATGTTACCACCGTGTTGTCGGATTCTATTAAAATTTGTTACCTAGCAGATAAAAACGCAACTTTTTCACTGCATATACTATCGCCAACATTTCCTTCTCTGCCGTCGCATATCTGGTTTCGCAGTCTTTTAAAACCCTCGAAATGAATACAATTGGTACTTCAACTCCGTCCTGTATCTGCACCAACTCAGCCCCTATCGCATATTTCGACGCATCCGTTCTTAAAATAAATTCGTCTTTGAAATTGGGATATTTTAATGACAACTCTTTATAAAACGCACTTTTTAAATCCTGGAACGCCTTTTCTCGCTCAGCAGTCCATTTCCATCTTTGATTTTTCTTCAATAAACTCACCAACGGCACACACAACTCGGAATATCGCGGTATAAACCGTTTATAATAATTTAGAACCCCTAAAAATCCTCGCAATCCTCTCACATTCTTTGGTTGAGCAATATTTTTCAACTCGTCCAACCTTTTATTACAAATTTTCATCCCATGTTCACTGATTTCAAACCCTAAATACGTAACTTTGTTCTTAAACAACTCGCATTTCTCCACGTTCAACTTCAAACCCCCTTCGTCCAGCCTCTGGATCACCTTTTCTAAATGCTCCAGGTGTTCTTGCTCGTTCCTTGAAAAAATTAACAAATCATCCACATAGTGCGAACAGAAACATTCATACTCGTTAAACAGCTTCTGCATGGCCCTTACAAGTGCTGCTGAAGAACTACTTAACCCAAACGGAACTACAGAAAACATGTAAATCTCCCCTTCAATGCTAAACCCTGTAAACTTCTTACTGTCTTCATGCAACGGAATTAACCAAAATGAATTTTTTAAATCTAATTTACTGAAAATCTTCATCTCGTACACTTTGTACAACAAATTATCTAACCCCTGCGGTTGTTCGTACTGCGGTTTCGTAATCGAATTCAACTTCCTCGCATCCAAACAAATCCTAATATCCCTTTTGTTGGGTTTAGGTACGATAACTACTGGGTTCACAAATGGAGTTTTCGCTGGTTCTATGATTCCTTCTCGTAACATCTTGTTAATCTCGGCTTTAACCCAATTTCTAATAGCAAACGGAATTGGATACACCTTTGTATTAAACCCGTTGTCTTCCGTGACTTCTAACTTATGCATATATCGCCTCGCAAATCTTGGCTCTTCATTAAATAACCCTATATATTTATTAAATAATTCTCCTAGCTTCGCCTTTATCTCAATACTCACTTCTCCAATCTGTTCCTCATTAATTAATCTCGCAAACATATTACATAATCGTACTTTAACCTGTCTATAATCACTTGTTCTATCCATTCCTAATCCTGACTTATCTATATTATTTCCATTCCTATTTTCCTCACTAACCGTAGACACCATCCATAACTTAACTTTATCAAATATTCGAAACGACCTATCCTTACACTCAATATTCAATCCAAAATCCTCTATAAAGTCCATTCCTAATATGAAATCTAGCTGCAACCCTTTGTAATTAAAAACTCTGCCTCTCCTGCCTTTTTATCCCCTACAAATATTGGTACACGGATGACCCTATAAATCGTAGTTAACTTTTTATTCATTGCCGACCATAAATTAACCCCATCAATCGCTTCTATTCTTCCCTTTAAAAAAACAGCATGTTTTATCACCACCTTCTCGTCAACCAGCGACAACTGTGAACCACTATCAACTAAAGCAACATATAAACAATCCCTTAAACTAATATTAATAAACAAAAGGTTCTTTTTATTCAAATTATAATTATTTAACAATAAGTCTTTTAAACTATAACCTACGTCGATCTTTAATGCTAAACATTCATTCTTCCAAAAATTGGCGTTTTTTTTTCTCCTAAGTGAGTGTGTTAACTATGTGTACCATACGCAATAAAAAGGTCACATTTGGGAAGTCATATCCGGGTATAAACTTTATCTATCAGTGAACTAAATCGGGAAGTCTGTCCACTCACTAGGTGTACAATAGGGATTTGAAACGTAAAATGATTTAAAATTTGTCATTAAGACGACTTATATACAAACATATTCTTACCAGTATTAACCTATAAACTAATTTACCTATCTATACTATCTAATATGAGACATTACTAAACCTGTGGAATAACACAGAATTCTTAAATGTTTCCTTTGATTACCCTCAACTCAATCGAGGCGTTTATAACAGTATACAAAGAAACATTTGTGAAATTATGAAATAATGACAGATTGTCAACCCTAAAATTCAATCATCATTTTCACAAAAATGTGCAGCTAGTTGCTTGCTCAACCTTAGTAGCTATGCTACCAAGCACTACAAAACGGAATGAGGACCTTATAGACCTTTCTTTTGACTAAGAGCAACCAACAGATCACGTATACTCCGAGTCAAGCAAACAAAATTAGTCTACTTCAGACCTTTATCCAGGTCATAAGCAACCATTGCTCATGCAACCTCTTCCAATCGAGGACTTATGCTTAATCCTCAAAGGAATACTAATCAATGTAAACGCAATACGTCTACTTGATATTAATTATCCTAAACCTAAAATGAAGTAATTTGTTACTACTTATAACTTTCTTTACAATCATGCAACTTCAAAAATTCACGGCCCAAAATATAACCTACAACAACTAAAGTTTGACAACTAACAAACCATTTAATCACACGACATGAATTGTTCTATTTAACTACTAATTATACTTAACTTAAACTTTTGATAAGTCATTTTCACCATCACTCTCATCAACTAAAGCAGAATAAGGCTTGAGATCCTTCACATGCCATCTACCTGCTTTCGAACCATCTATATTACATAACTCATATACTAAATTCGAATTTTTTTTTCGAATCGTACACAACACAAATTTGGGTGCAAGTATAGCAGTAAACCTTTCACTCGCACTTGACAAAACTTTATTTACTTTCCAGACCTTATCACCAACTTCAAATGACATATGTCTCCGCCTTAAATTTTAAAGACGACTTGCCTTTTCATAAGCTAGATGTAGCTTAGCACGTACTTCTTTAAAAATTTCACCGAGGCCTTGACGATTTGCGACATATAGTGGCCTACTGCCTGTACAAACTTCTACGTCATCTAACAAATCACAATCTTTACCATAGAAATTGCCACTAATCGGAACACTGCGGCCAAAGACTAGAAAATTTGGAGAATATCCTGTAGACTGGTGTTTTGCTGAATTTATGGCATACTGAATTTGTGGTACTTCTACATCCCACATATCATGTTCAAGAACACATGAACGAATTGCACTACCAACTGTTTTGTTGATTCTTTCTACAAAGTTACACTGAGGGGGAATAAACAGTGGTGAACCAAATCTTGCTTATTTCATATTTATCGCAAAGAGTTGTTAAAATTCGGCCTTTAAATTGGGGACCGTTATCGCAAATAATATTTTTGGCAATCCAAATACAAGAAACACTCTTCTTCTATGATACGTTCTATAACATGAGCTTTAGCACCACGTAGTGGGAATAAAATTGTATATTTGGAGCACCAATCTCCAACAACCATTAACCATTTATAACCAGGTTTAGAGCGGGAAAACGGACCCATGAGATCGATGGCTATAGTTTGGAATCGAAATTTCACTAACCTCTCATTTCCCATAATACCAAGTAGAGCGGTATTTGATGATTTTTGAGCACCACAAGTCAAACATCTACGACAGAACTTCAATACATCTAGATTCACCTTAGGCCAGTAACATTGTTCTTGAATTCTAGACATAGTCTTTGCTAAACCAAAATGTCCTGCTACGGAGGGATCATGACAGAAACGAATTATAGATTTTCGTTGTGCTTTAGGCACTAAATATTTTCATTCAATAAGATTTGATGACAAAGATAATTTGGATGGAAAAAAAATTTAAAGACAAAATTGTTTTCTACCTTGAATTGAGGATAATTTTTTGGGGAGACTAAAATATTTTCTCTCAAAGAGATGCACGAAGAATCTAGGTCCTCTAATTTCACTTCAATTAAATCAACAACAGGATCTGGTACTGACACGGCACGACCGAGACAGTCGGGAACGGCATTGAATTTTCCTTTTCGGTGTACCAAATTAAAGGTATGTTGTTTCAAACGTACAGCCCATCTTGCTAATTTTTCACTAGGATTCTGAATATTGTTTAACCACAATAAAGAATAATGATCGGTTATAACAGTGAAACGAGTTCCTTCCACCCAGGGTCTAAATTTTTCAATTGCAAAAATCACAGCAAGGCATTCCCTTTCTGTAACAGAATAATTCCGTTCCGCTTTATTAAGAGTCTTGCTGGCATGTGAAATAACATGTTCTACTTTATCTAAATTTTGGGTTAGAACAGCGCCGAGACCTGTATCTCTAGCATCACATTCTATAATGAACTTAACCGAATAGTCTGGTTGCGACAACAAGGGAGCTGAAACTAAAGCTTGTTTTATCTGTAAGAATGCAGATTCAGCACAAAAGTCCCAATCAATATTTTGTCCATTTTTTCTTCTTCTTGACTAAATTATTAATATGTGATACCAACGAAGAAAAATTTGGAATAAACCGCCGATACCATCCGCACATACCAAGAAATCGCTTAACCTCAGTGGTAGTCTTCGGACGAGGAAAATTTGCCATTGCTGATACTTTATCAGGATCAGTACGGAGGGAATTAGAGCCTACAATATATCCGAGAAATTTTAAAAATCTCTTAAAAAATTCACATTTGTTTAAATTTATAGTCAGGTTTGCTTCTTTGAGATGTTCTCTAACATTTTCAAGAAGTTTTAAATGTTCGTCAAATGCAGATGAAGTCAATATCATATCGTCTGAATAACAGAACACCAAGTGTTCATAACGAGCTCCAAAAATACTATCAACAAGCCTTTGTTGGGTCTGAGCACTGTTACGTAAGCCATATGGTACACGAGTAAATCGATACTGTCCTCTAGATACAATGCTAAATGCGGTCTTATCTTTGGAATAGTTTGTAAGAGGAATTTGTTAAAAACTCTTTCTCAAATCTAGACTAGAAATATAATTCGCGCCTCTAAGCATGTTTAAGATGTGATTGACATTAGGTAATGGGTAGCTATCATGTTCAGTGACATCGTTTAACATTCTACCATCAAAGCAAAACTTATACTCGTCACTAGATTTCTTTTTCACGAGGAGCACAGGGGAGGACCAAGAGGATTGGCATGGTTCAACCACTCTTAGACGAAGCATTTCATCCAATTCTTGATTTAACTTATCACTCATAAATGTTGACATGACGTACGGTCTTTTGCGAACTGGTTTAGTGTCTCCTGTATTAATAACCATTTCTATCGTATTAGTACAGCCTAATCTATTCTCGCTACTAATCTAGTTAAAAGAATTAATCATCGCTTGAGCTTGATTTTTCTGGACTGGCGACAAGTCATCTATACCAAATAAATAATCGTTACAACTCAAGGGTACTTCGGATTGACCTACATACGGGATGTGGTTTCCTATTTCATTCTGAATAAACCAAGAATTATTCTTAAAGTCTGCTATTACACCAAATAATTTCATGAAGTCACTTCCAAAATGAATGCATGGGGTAACGAAGTTGCAACTAATGTATTTAAAACGCGGCACTCGGTTCCAATTCGAATAGGTAGATCAACTAATCCTTCTATTAATTTTAACGATCCGCAGTAGACACTCCTTTCCGGATGGATTTAAAAATAGTTAAATTCAACTTTTTTATTAACGGGATAGCAAGGGATCCGACAATAGAGGTAGTACAACCAGAATCTAATAAACCTGATATATCATTATCAAACAATTTTACTAATATATAAAGACGATTGTCATAAGATCTTTTCTCAAATAAAGCACTAGTATTAGGTGAAACATTATTCCTACAAAAAATGTTGACAACGAGAAGCCATACTGACCACTCATCTTTATTGAATATTTGTTTTTTATTCGACATAATGGTAGCCTTTCGACTGAAAGCATGAAGTTGGCTACATAGCTTCTGCTTCTTTATTCGTTTTTGTACAGGATGGACAAGCCAAGCGTGTTACTCCTTTGTGACCACAACTAAAACAAAAGATTTTCTAGGAGCTCTACAATTTCTAAATGAATGTCCTATCCGAGTACAATTCCAACAGACAAGTTTATATTTTGACGGAGGGTTTATAGAACCATTAACAACAGATACTGGGATAGATGTATTAAGAACTTGAGATTGAGAAGTCTTTTTTCTAAAAATACGACTGGCAAATTTTGAAACACCTTCCGACGAGGCTGATTTATTATCTTTAAGTTGGGGTTTATAATTGTTATATGATTGGTAGTTGCTACAAGACATGACAGAAACAACCTTTTGTTTAGGAGAAGCGTCTTCTAGTTTCCTACACAATTTGGCTAAAGTAGTCATATTCTCTGTATCGAGCAAAGCAAGATGCTGAACAAATTTAGGTAACAAATTCTTTCTGACTATTCTAACCTTTGTGCTTTCTGCGGGATATACGGGTAGCCTATTTAACAAACTTTCCATATTTGCTGTGTATAAAAACACAGATTCTCATTTCTTTTGACAACGGGATTTAATGGTTTCCCACATCTCATCTTCAGGATGTGTTGGTAAAAAAAATTTTTTTAATTTAACGACTAAAGAATTCCAATCCGTTAACTGACTGCGGACGTTTCGGTACCAAATGAGAGCATTGCCAGTGAATAATTCGATTGCTGAGTTAAATAACTCTTCGTCCGATTGTGCAAGCTCTATAATTCTTTCTAAAAATTGATATAATAGTTTAGGGTTTCCAGAATATTTTATTGCCCAAGAACCAGTAGGGACTGACTGAGTAAAATATGTAACAGAAGGGACAGGTAAGTTAGTGGGGGCATTCGATATATTACTTATATCATTCTGATTTGTCACTAAATCATTGTTTGCTTTTTCATGAAGATCTGCCTCCATTACAAGAACTGTTGCTATTGTTTCATTTTTGAATACTATTATCTCTTCAGAATTTTCTTTGCGAAGCTTTATACGTTTAATACGACCTAAAATGTGTATTAACCTAGACTGTATCCTCTTAAAAGTGGAGTATGACGGTTTATCTTGGTATTCCGTTAAGACATTTTTTATCGATTCGATACTAGATTCAACTTCCTGCTTTTCTGTATAAAAATCTATTGTGTACCCTGGGAGATTAATCAAACATCCTGGTTTAACAGAAACCTTGGCTAATAATCGAGCTAATATTCTTCTTTTGTCGGCGACTGGTCTAGTGTTCTGTATACCTCTAATATTCAACTCATAATCTAACTCATCTTTAAGTAAATGTACTATCTGATACTTTTCTGCCAATGTAAAAATTATAAACTCTAAAATTATCCCGTAAATATAAGCTCTCACTCAACAGCAGTCAATAACTAACTGAACTAAATAAAATAATATACAAAATTTTAATCAAATTTGAATCAAGTTTTTTACAGAATTATATGAAATGTTACGAGAAATTAAAATTGATGAGATCAAACTTCATTAAGTTTAAACGTTACATGAATCAGTGAGACAAAGTCTTTAAATCAAACGAGGGAATCACTAATGAACAAACAAAATTAAGACTACCAAAATTCGAGCCAGTGTAAGTGTATCGAAAAGCAAGCAATCTGGCCCCACGTTCTGGGCGCAAGTGTAAACGTAATAAAAATCGTGGTTGATTTTTTATAGAGTTTTTTTATACCTATCGAGAATTCTTATAAATTGTAACAAGCCCAGGATAAGGTTGGATGACAACCGGCTTTTAGAAACAGAAAACTCTTATGACTTTTAGCTAACTGAGCTTTTGACCCATGGTCGCATGAGATTGGGTCAGTGGGTTTATTTAAAGTTGAAGAAAAATAAGATAATGGACGCCACCTAAATTTTTATAAAGCAACTGACTAAATCAATTTGCTTGAAAAGAAAATTTGGAAACCTAAAAGTTATCTAACCTCTTTAGGAATTAAGTTTAATACCACCTATACGTTACTCACTTTCTTACTGCTGTGACGAAGTTCTAGGATGGCTCTAAAACATAATTACAACTCACAAAGATATCATCTATCTAGTAAGTCTGTAACTACACGAAGTCCGTAATTTTGTTTTAAATACTTGTCACTGAATCGTTATATGAATTCCTTTAACAGTCATAAAATCTTTGGGAGAAATTAAATATTCATAAAATAATGAGCTAAAGAAAAAATGGATTCTATATTCTCATATTAAACAATTATGTACATGATAATGCAACTCAACAAGGATAAATTGTTATGAATATAATTACTACGTTACTCAGGAGATGTAAAGCTAATAATTTCTTTTTTATATTTTTAACCTTATTGAATTTTAATTGAAGTCTGTATTTTATTAACAATATTTATTTATACTTAGTAGTCCGGAGTAGCTCTACGAGAGACTGTACAAGAGATTCAAATTTTTATACATGCAATAATGTATTTGTTAATTAATCTCAAATTAAATTTTTATTTGTTGGAATGAAGGCACACAACTTACATCTTGAAATAAGGTTTCGGTAAACAAGATAAGAAATAACCTTTAGTTAAACAAATGCTGCAAACAACATGTTACTATGATTGATGTAACCTATAATCTTTTTATGCATAGTTTGACAATGAATAATTTCTAAATTTGAACACGAGATTAATGAAATAATATCATACTATATATTAAATATTATGCCCTTAAAAGGTTAATCTTCGTTCTATTAACAAAAATGCTGCTAAATTATCTGTACGGCAAAGTGCTTGCATATATAGAGCATAAGCTAATTTACAACTAAACAATTACGAGGAATGTTTTTGTAGATTCTGTAAGTATTACTTTTAGAATTATTTTTTACTGATATCAGAGTATTTGCATTTGATTTAAGGTAGAATAATAAGTGTTAGTCATGTAATATTTTTTTGTAAAGGGTTTTTACCAGAAGGATTTGTGATCAGGGTTTGCAATACCCTGATCCTTTAATAGATTATCTGTCAATGATTTTTTGACCAAACAAACCTTACAAGCATGGATAAAAAATAAACAAAACCTGGTAAATCATTCATAAAAAAAAGAAAATTTAGTTCTGTAAATTTAAAATCAAATTTTTTATAGCAAGTACTCCTTAGAAATTATTTTATGTTTGAAAGAAACGATGTCGTAAATGTTTTTGTATGAGAGAGAATATTCATACCATATAAATGTTATGTGATTTTGCTGTGTTTTATTCGATTTTGAAAACTCCTTGAGCTAGCCAGGCAAAGTTAGAAGGAAGGTAAGTGAACAATTTCAAGTTTTACCAACTGCTGTATCTGTTTCACAGCACCCTTTTACTAACGCTTTGAAACGAAACTTTTTCCAGCACTCTTTTAGCGACGCTTACAATGTGTGGTCATTTTTATATCACATTTTAGCGGCACTCCAACATGCAGCCTTTTTCATATCACCCTTTTAGTAACGCCCCACAGCGAGGCGTTGCCATAGTACTTTGTTAGTGAGGCTCTCAATGCTGGCTTTGTCACAGAAATGTATTGTATATTATATATTATACATATTGCTGTGATATCGTTGCAATAACCCGGTGCACTTTTTTGTGAAATAAAAAGGTTAAAATTTTTCTATTTGTGAATTTTTAATTATAATTTTAATTTATAATACCTCGTCTAGCTCAATTTTAACCACGCACGGAGCTTGCGATAATACGACAACAAAGAATTTTAATTTTCCTTTTACCTCTACTTCCTATGCTTTTAAGTCAAAACACCATTAAGCACAACTACTATAATATTTTCGAAATATTTACTATGTACAAAGATGTTTAAGAATTTTTTGAGTAGAACCTCCTTTTAATAATTGAATTAAATTCTTTCAAAAAAGTATGGTACTTATTATATATATATATATGTGTGTATATATATATATATATATATATATATATATATATGTATATATATTATTTATTATTGAATCTCCCACTTTTCTTTTACTCACTTACTGTCTGTTCAATCACTCTCAATCCTATATTCTTTTAAAAATTTTTATTTTATTTTACCCCTTTTTGTCGCGCCTTTTTTTGTAATGTGCACACCTAATGCACGCCCCGTACTTGCAACGTTTGGTTGGTTCTTTAATTAACTATTTATTTCAATGCCTCGACTATTTAAACTCTTAAATCTCAGGGTGGTCAACTACTTATAGTGAGTTCTGTTATAAGTAGATGTGCAAAGTCCAACCAAAGTGCACCTCTTTTGTTTTAGTACTAAATTTTATTACTCTACTTTTTATATGCCAAAATTATACTACGATCAGCGTTGCTTTGTGCCAAATTTAATTACTACCAAAATTATATGACTGTTTTTGACGTTTTAAGATATCTCAGCACTCACCTGGTTTATACTCCGTTCTTGGCCGCTCTGACTGCTGGCTCAAGATCCTTGTCGCCGTATGCGTCTTTACACTTTTGTCCTATCTGATTTGATTTTCGTGCCGCCTCCAGGTGTTGTTCTTAATTTAGCTGCTCCCCAATACCTGAAATAATTAACCCTAATTTAGAATTTTGAATACCCAGTGCTGTAACTTCCCTGTGCTAATTACTGCTTCGAATCCTCCACTACCAATCGTTGCTATCCTAAATTTCGCTCTTCGTATTCGCAGTTTCTCCGTCCGCTTCTTCGTATCTATCCAAATCTACTCGTCGTCTTACTTCAAAATTGCTCTATGCTCCGCTACCTAATAATCGCTATCCAAAACCAACTTCTTTCCTTATATATTTTCCTCTCGATGTCCTGCTACAAATCTATAAATCGCTATCCAAATCCAACTTCTTTCCTTTGTATATTTCCTCTCGATGTCCTGCTACCTAATATCGCTATCCAAATCCCACTTCGTTCCTTATATAATTTCACTCTCGATGTCCTGCTTCTTTAAATCGCTACCCAAATCCAACTCCGTTCCTTATATATTACCACTCGATGTCCTGCTACCTTTCCCAATATCACTCCAAATCTATATAATTTTCCGTCGCTTCGCCGTTGCACAATCACCACTCTTTACACTAATTACTCTCGTCGCTGTTACTTCTTTACCCTTCTTTATTAAATCAAAACTCTTTAAAAACAAATACTTTTATTAACTTCTTTTAAAACTCGTATACAAATTAGCACAGTATGAAAAACACGTCTTTTTACAAAATGAATTTCGAAAATAATCTCTCTTGTTTACTTTCCAAGGCGACCATTTTAACTTTTGCCTACTACACTTTAAAGTACATAACTAAATTGTCCAATAACATCTTAACATTTCGTTTGTGTCGCACATACCATAGTTCATGTCCTTTACACTTTCCTGATTCACATACAATTCTATTATTTGTCCTAAATATTTACAGTTCACCAATCATATTTGAAATTGTTATAACTAATAATTTTGAGCTTACAAATATTGTCCAAAAGTTGATTCTATTTAAAATGAAACCAAAATAAATCGCACTTGAACCTGGATGCGTGGTTGATAGTAAACATTCATAGACGCATCCGGTTTTTTGGACGGCAAATGTACTTTCAATGGCCTTTAAAATTCAAACTCGGCATAAACCCTTGAGCACTGTTCATCTTACTACGTCATTTAGTCATTTCAATATTACCTTTTGGCACTTAATTTCAACTACCATTTTGAATGGTATGTTAGTATACGTAAAATACGGCAAACATACATTTTTAAGTTTATGTGATCAAATATGTGGATTATTTTGCTTGGCATATACTAGCTTGTACTAAACAACCCTTAGAACTCTTGATATCTCCCTTATACATTTCATTGGTCCCACTGAGTTTGAATGAAATTTGAAATTTCATCGGTTTTACTCTTTCCTGGTGTGCATAATTTCTAATTTTATTTAAACTCAAACCCCCTCTCGTATTTCTACATATTGTGATTATTCAACCCCTATTTGTCTTTCTCAACATGCCTGTCTAACTACGCTATATACTAACCTACACTATAAACTAAATCAAAACAAAAAACAAAAACTAAACTTTCCGTCGCATGAACTATATAACAACTATTCTACTAAACCCTCTTCCTGTACAACCTTATATGGGTATAGATTTTCCAAGTGGAAACGCCCACGATATTCCCCTGTCATAGTAGCTAATTCAAATGTATTTCCTTCCGCGAAAATCCGCGTGATCTTGTACGGCCCTTCATAAGGAAACAACAACTTCGCGCAAATGTTCCTGTCGCGGTTCGAAACTTTTAACCTTTTTACAATCACCAAATCTCCTATTTCAAAAGTCGTCCTTTTTTTGATCCTGTTACACCTTCGCTCGATATCCCTACGCTGCATCCTTTCGATCCTTCGTCTAACACTACCCAATAACTCTGTGATGTCTTGTACTTCAACTTCTTCCCTCCATGGCCTAGCTGGTATAATCCTCCGAATCAATGTTATCGGACACGTTTTCGTAACTGAACTCAGTACACAATTCATGAAATTTTCAATCTGCGGCAGATATCTAATCCATCTATTATGGTGCTCTTGCGTCGCTAACCGTAGATATTTTATTACCTCCCGTATATATCGTTCGCATGGATTTGCTTTCGGATGCCGGATACTACTAAATGACACCTTAATGTTCGCTCTATTTAACCCGTTCCTAAATCTTTGGTTGTTAAAATAAGTTGCGTTGTCTACCAAAATCCTTTCCATTCTCCCGACCTGGCTTCCAAATTATTTAATCGACTGTAAAGCATGCACCGTGTTACTTCGCCTTGCCGGAAATAATTTAACAAATTTTGAAAAAACGTCCACCATTACTAATATGTGCCGATATCCCTGTTCACTCGTAATCAGGTTGCTTAAGTAATCAATAGCTACCAATTCTAACGGTTCATTTACGCTCACACTCATCGGTACGTTCTGCAACACCACGTTCTTGTCTTTCCCTAAGATACAAATTTTACACCGATTAATCCTTTCTTTCACTACCGTGATGTCGTTCCGTGCATAAAACGCCTCCTGAATACCAAAATGTTTTTCTTATGCCTATGTGTCCAAAATTTACATGAATTTCATCTATAATTTCCACAGCCGCGTCTCTGGATACCACCACCAGCTCTGCATCACCTATCTTTTTTACCACAAACTGCCCTACGATGGTAAATCCTCGGTACTCCTCCACATTTTCGCTTGTTAATCTCTCGCGGATCGAGCTCACCTCCCTGTGCCTCTGCGTCTCCATAAGCTTGGCGTTTGTCCACCGACCAACATCCCTGAACTCCTGCAAAGCAACTAAACAATCTTTCACGTCTTTATTCGCTTCCACCTGCGGTCTGCTTAAAAAATCCGCCGTCACATTCTCCTTTCCTGGTTTGTGCTTGATTTCAAAATCGTATTCCTGTAATACTAACGCCCATCTGTACAACCTGCTGTTTAGAAACTCCCTTTTCTTCATAAATGTTACCACCGTGTTGTCGGATTCTATTAAAAATTTGTTACCTAGCAGATAAAAACGCAACTTTTTCACTGCATATACTATCGCCAACATTTCCTTCTCTGCCGTCGCATATCTGGTTTCGCAGTCTTTTAAAACCCTTGAAATGAATACAATTGGTACTTCAACTCCGTCCTGGATCTGCACCAACTCAGCCCCTATCGCATATTTCGACGCATCCGTTCTTAAAATAAATTCGTCTTTGAAATTGGGATATTTTAATGACAACTTTTTATAAAACGCACTTTTTAAATCCTGGAACGCCTTTTCTCGCTCAGCAGTCCATTTCCATCTTTGATTTTTTTTCAATAAACTCACCAACGGCACACACAACTCGGAATATCGCGGTATAAACCGTTTATAATAATTTAGAACCCCTAAAAATCCTCGCAATCCTCTCACATTCTTTGGTTGAGCAATATTTTTCAACTCGTCCAACCTTTTATTACAAATTTTCATCCCATGTTCACTGATTTCAAACCCTACATACGTAACTTTGTTCTTAAACAACTCGCATTTCTCCACGTTCAACTTCAAACCCCCCTTCGTCCAGCCTCTGGATCACCTTTTCTAAATGCTCCAGGTGTTCTTGCTCGTTCCTTGAAAAAATTAACAAATCATCCACATAGTGCGAACAAAAACATTCATACTCGTTAAACAGCTTCTGCATGGCCCATACAAGTGCTGCTGAAGAACTACTTAACCCAAACGGAACTACAGAAAACATGTAAATCTCCTCTTCAATGCTAAACCCTGTAAACTTCTTACTGTCTTCATGCAACGGAATTAACCAAAATGAATTTTTTTAAATCTAATTTACTGAAAATCTTCATCTCGTACACTTTGTACAACAAATTATCTAACCCCTGCAGTTGTTCGTACTGCGGTTTCGTAATCGAATTCAACTTCCTCGCATCCAAACAAATCCTAATATCCCTTTTGTTGGGTTTAGGTACGATAACTACTGGGTTCACAAATGGAGTTTTCGCTGGTTCTATGATTCCTTCTCGTAACATCTTGTTAATCTCGGCTTTAACCCAATTTCTAATAGCAAACGGAATTGGATACACCTTTGTATTAAACCCGTTGTCTTCCGTGACTTCTAACTTATGCATATATCGCCTCGCAAATCTTGGCTCTTCATTAAATAACCCTATATATTTATTAAATAATTCTCCTAGCTTCGCCTTTATCTCAATACTCACTTCTCCAATCTGTTCCTCATTAATTAATCTCGCAAACATATTACATAATCGTACTTTAACCTGTCTATAATCACTTGTTCTATCCATTCCTAATCCTGACTTATCTATATTATTTCCATTCCTATTTTCCTCACTAACCGTAGACACCATCCATAACTTATCTTTATCAAATATTCGAATCGACCTATCCTTACCATCTATATTCAATCCAAAATCCTCTATAAAGTCCATTCCTAATATGAAATCTAGCTGCAACCCCTTTGTAATTAAAAACTCTGCCTCTCCTGCCTTTTTATCCCCTACAAATATTGGTACACGGATGACCCTATAAATCGTAGTTAACTTTTTATTCATTGCCGACCATAAATTAACCCCATCAATCGCTTCTATTCTTCCCTTTAAAAAAACAGCATGTTTTATCACCACCTTCTCGTCAACCAGCGACAACTGTGAACCACTATCAACTAAAGCAACATATAAACAATCCCTTAAACTAATATTAATAAACAAAAGGTTCTTTTTATTCAAATTATAATTATTTAACAATAAGTCTTTTAAACTATAACCTACGTCGATCTTTAATGCTAAACATTCATTCTTCCAAAAATTGGCGTTTTTTTTTCTTCTGAGGGTGCCTCGTGTATCTGCACCACTTCAATTTTATCCGTGTCCTGAGTCCTTGCGCTAGTTGTCATGTGGTGGACGTTAGCGTCCCTGTCCGTCCGGCTATATCCGTGCTGTGTTCCGCCCCCCGTAATCCGGCCGTCACCGCGTTGTCGTCGTGCTGGTACCTATTTTGTCCTTGTAAGTCGTTCCCCCGGTGTTCCCTATTGTAGTATCATCTTCTGTTTCCGTCGTGTCCCCAGTGATTTCGGTGTCCGTGGTTAACATAGTCCTGTCGGTAGTTGGGTCGATGCTCGTGATTGAAATTGTCCTGTCTGTGGTTGGGTCGCTGTTCGTGGTACGCATGTCGTCGATTTTCCTCCCTATAACCCCGGTTTTGATCCCAATAACTTGTCCGCGTTTTTGCCTCTAGTGCCGTTGCTAAGTCGAAGTTTCTCATGACGCCTAAAAATTCCCGTAGTGTTTTTACATTATGTACCACGACCATCTTCGTCACTTCCGGTTCCATGTGGCCCGCAAGTAGTAAAACTATGTCGTCCTCATTCAATTTAGGTGTCAAGTGCTGTGCCTGGTTGAATTTGTCGATTGCGTATTCCTCGCGTGTCCCGTGTGTCCTACTGTAGTGTCCCGTAATTAAATTTGTTCCTTATGTCCGTCTGGTGCGTGTTGCTCCAGAACTGTTCCACAAATAATCGTCGAAATTCCGCGTATGTGTCGTACTGTCGTCGTATGATGTTGTGCCACTTTTCCGCGTTCCCTGTCAACGTCGCCCCTACTATCTGTAATTTAGTCCTTTCGTTTTCCGTTTCGACGATTTCGTCCAGTCTGTCTAAAAACCCCATTGGCTGTTCCGTCCTTCGTCCTTCAAATTTAGGTAACGCGTCCCGGTTGAATATAATGTGCTGTCCGTAGTCCAGTCCAATGCGCCTTCGTTCAAGGTCGTCCAATTTTTCTTGTATCTGTCTTACGTCGTGTCCTACCCGGTTTTCTAATATCGTGACTTTGTCGTCAAGTTTTTCGTCTAGTTGCGTTCTACCGTGCACATTTTCGTTCTGTATCGTTTCTAAAGTTTGTCCTAAAATTTTGTAGTTCGTCATATGTTTTTTGTCGCACGTTTGTATCTCTGCATTTAATGTCGTAAAACCACTGACCATCGTCTCCTCTACTGTCTCTACGCGTGTCTTAATTTCGGTCCTTAGGTCAGTTTTTGTGACGTTCAAGTCTCCCTGAATCTGTACCCGTGTATTTTCTAATTTGTCATCTACTCTGTCTATTTTTTCATGTACCTCGGTCCTTATGTCGTCCTTTACGTTTTGCATTTTCGTGAGTAGATAGTCCTGTGTATAATTCAGTTTGGCCGTCAGTTCTGCGTGTGCCGTCCTAAACTCGTTCCTCAGTTCGGTGTGTGAATCGGTAATTTTGTTAGTTAACTCAGTGTGTGAATCGGTAATTTGGTTCGTTAAAGTCGTTATTTTATTAGTCAAATGCGTATTCGCCTCTTTTTGTTCCGTCTGTGAATCTTTTTGTTCTGTCCGTGATGTCTTAAGCTCTGTTTTTAACTCTGCCAGTGTCTTCAAATCGTCTTTTATACTCATCAGAAATCTCATAATGTCCTGGGTTCCGTCGGCTTCTGCTACCCTCACCTCCGGTGCCGTCGCCTGGTCCGTGTCCATGTCTAACACCTCCGGCTCTGTCTGCCTCTCCTCCATCTCCTGGATGTCTCCCCCTGCGTCTAACTCTATGTCTTGCGTCCTAATTTCATCGTTTAGTGTCGTGATTTCTGCTTCAATTCCGTATATCCGTCCCGATCTCGTAATCCGTTTCATTTCTGGGTCCGTCATCTCTGCAGCCTTTTTTTTTGAATTCCTTTGCCTGAAAATATCTAAACTACGGGCCCCACCTAATCTCAGGATCCCGTATCCTACAACTATTTTTGTCTAATTTCACTCGATCTAGCCTTTTTTTCAGCCCCACGTTGGGTTTGCCACCTTTTTATTTATTATTGAATCTCCCACTTTTCTTTTACTCACTTACTGTCTGTTCAATCACTCTCAATTCTATATTCTTTTAAAAATTTTTATTTTATTTTACCCCTTTTTGTCGCGCCTTTTTTTGTAATGTGCACACCTAATGCACGCCCCGTACTTGCAACGTTTGGTTGGTTCTTTAATTAACTATTTATTTCAATGCCTCGACTATTTAAGCTCTTAAATCTCAGGGTGGTCAACTACTTATAGTGAGTTCTGTTATAAGTAGATGTGCAAAGTCCAACCAAAGTGCACCTCTTTTGTTTTAGTACTAAATTTTATTACTCTACTTTTTATATGCCAAAATTATACTACGATCAGCGTTGCTTTGTGCCAAATTTAATTACTACCAAAATTATATGACTGTTTTTGACGTTTTAAGATATCTCAGCACTCACCTGGTTTATACTCCGTTCTTGGCCGCTCTGACTGCTGGCTCAAGATCCTTGTCGCCGTATGCGTCTTTACACTTTTGTCCTATCTGATTTGATTTTCGTGCCGCCTCCAGGTGTTGTTCTTAATTTAGCTGCTCCCCAATACCTGAAATAATTAACCCTAATTTAGAATTTTGAATACCCAGTGCTGTAACTTCCCCTGTGCTAATTACTGCTTCGAATCCTCCACTACCAATCGTTGCTATCCTAAATTTCGCTCTTCGTATTCGCAGTTTCTCCGTCCGCTTCTTCGTATCTATCCAAATCTACTCGTCGTCTTACTTCAAAATTGCTCTATGCTCCGCTACCTAATAATCGCTATCCAAAACCAACTTCTTTCCTTATATATTTTCCTCTCGATGTCCTGCTACAAATCTATAAATCGCTATCCAAATCCAACTTCTTTCCTTTGTATATTTCCTCTCGATGTCCTGCTACCTAATATCGCTATCCAAATCCCACTTCGTTCCTTATATAATTTCACTTTCGATGTCCTGCTTCCTTTAAATCGCTACCCAAATCCAACTCCGTTCCTTATATATTACCACTCGATGTCCTGCTACCTTTCCCAATATCACTCCAAATCTATATAATTTTCCGTCGCTTCGCCGTTGCACAATCACCACTCTTTACACTAGTTACTCTCGTCGCTGTTACTTCTTTACCCTTCTTTATTAAATCAAAACTCTTTAAAAACAAATACTTTTATTAACTTCTTTTAAAACTCGTATACAAATTAGCACAGTATGAAAAACACGTCTTTTTACAAAATGAATTTCGAAAATAATCTCTCTTGTTTACTTTCCAAGGCGACCATTTTAACTTTTTGCCTACTACACTTTAAAGTACATAACTAAATTGCCCAATAACATCTTAACATTTCGTTTGTGTCGCACATACCATAGTTCATGTCCTTTTACACTTTCCTGATTCACATACAATTCTATTATTTGTCCTAAATATTTACAGTTCACCAATCATATTTGAAATTGTTATAACTAATAATTTTGAGCTTACAAATATTGTCCAAAAGTTGATTCTATTTAAAATGAAACCAAAATAAATCGCACTTGAACCTGGATGCGTGGTTGATAGTAAACATTCATAGACGCATCCGGTTTTTGGACGGCAAATGTACTTTCAATGGCCTTTAAAATTCAAACTCGGCATAAACCCTTGAGCACTGTACATCTTACTACGTCATTTAGTCATTTCAATATTACCTTTTGGCACTTAATTTCAACTACCATTTTGAATGGTATGTTAGTATACGTAAAATACGGCAAACATACATTTTTAAGTTTATGTGATCAAATATGTGGATTATTTTGCTTGGCATATACTAGCTTGTACTAAACAACCCTTAGAACTCTTGGTATCTCCCTTATACATTTCAATATATATATATATATATATATATATATATATATATATATATATATGTAATTCAGCAAGTTATATCAAATTTGTACATAAATGTCGAAAACCAATTTGTTATTTTCTAACAGATTATATATCTTACATAATGAATTTTTCTCTTTAGCGTTTAATCTTGCGCCATTCCCTGTACCAGGAACCTTTATGTAGAAGACAGCCTAAAAATTTCCGCAGTGATGCTGGAATGAATGGAATTCATGGCTTACACTGTTAAATAGTTTAGTGGGCAACTCTTTAATATAGAGTTTGCGGATGTATACTTATCTATTATAATACTTTCGTTATGCTTGTAATATGTATATATGTATATTTAATATGTATATTTAAATGCAATTATTAAACCTTAAGAAATAGATTGTTACATTGTATAATTGGAAAACACATTATAAAAGGTTAATGATGGTTCATAATCAAACTTGAGAAACGAAGCAACTCCAGTAGAGGACATGAGATCTGCACTTCCCACCAAAAGATGCGAAGACAAGGATAGTATAATTACCCTGAGGAGCCCATAATGGCCAGTCAGTCTTAGAACTTTATAACTTTACCATTGTTGGTTGTTCAAGCTACTCACCATAATTTTTGATTATTAATTATTGATTTATTAACTTCAAGTATTTTTGTCAATTTCAATTACTTAATGTTTAGTAAATATAAACGTCTAAGTTGTAACAGAAATTAGTTATGTTTTTTGTAATTAAACAATTAAATATAAAATTGATAGAAGTGTTTGTGGCGATAAAACTTTTTAAAAAGAAGCTCCCAAAGGCCGAAAACCTATCAAACGCTATATTATAAAATAACGACAATAAATCACAAAATGCCACGCTAAACTTTTCTATCATTGGAAGTAAAAATAACAATTGTCACTTGCCATATTAGTTGATATTATTCTGCAATATAAGCTCATTTTTACAACGTTGAATTTTTAGCAGTAAAAGAAACACCTTTTGCGGAAACTCTCTAATAAACGCAACCGGTAAATGTGTAGCGAGTAAAATTAACACTAACCGTAATTCACGTTTGGATGTATAATATTCAACATAATCACAATAACTCTAGTATTTTCTCATAAACGGTACGAGAAGGAAAATGGCAGTTTTCACCTAACAGAAACCTAATATAAGTAAGGGTGTAAAACCAGAATAAATAAAAGCTTCCGGAATTCAAAGTACAGCTGTAAGCCACCCTTTTAATCAATTTAAGTTCCGAATGTATATTTTCGTTTTATGAGTAATTGCATGAAGGTAAAAAAATTACGGTTGGTAGCGATGAAACGCCTAGATAATTATCACTAAATTTTCAGGATCGAGAAACCTTTGCAGTAAATCATGAGTAGTCGTGTAAGAGAACTTCTAGTAGACGTAAATCACAACTTGACAACCTGATACCGGAAAGATTATACTTAAAGGTTCAGGAACTTTTTCATTTATCTTTGCCGAGTAAATGAATCATTGCTTTTGTACTATATTGGTTCTCTTCCCATCGTTTCTTAGGATATCAAGACACGTGTTTAAATGAGTTGCAGCTGGGGCACGTCCATAGTACACTGACCATGTAACCAAACATTTCTAAACTCGATTATTATTGATTTGCAACTGGGAATTGATTATTAATACATAGATAGTTAGGCATTTTATGTAAATTTCTAACTCACGGCATGGATAGTAAATGCTGCTTTAGAAACTGTACCTATGTGATATAATTTTGAGGCGCCTACGCTCAATCCATTAGTTATCCAAGTCACTGTGAGGGATTCTTAAAGCATCTCCGCACTACATATTTCCCAAGGGTTTAATAACAGCACTAAAGTCTATTACCAAATTTCTCCGCTTTGCTAATATACAACATTATAGAAGGGGAATATTCTGATACAAATGGGTATTATGTATAAAATAATAGTTCCTATTCGGTCTCGTACCTGACCAATGTATGTGTTAATACACCACTGCTAACCGTATTCTTAATAGAAGTACACTTAGGTTTTGTTATGTACTGAAAAAGATGTACAACTTATTAATCTGTATTCTATACTTAATACATTATTTGAGTTAAGAAAATGTCTTAAAATAATTTAAAGTTATATTTAAAATTGGTACTAGTATATTTGGGGACAATCAAGCGACACTTGGGTATCTCCGTTTGCGGAACCTTATTAGCTATGTTTTATTAGCAAAATAATATTAAATAAAATGACTGGGTAATAGGTTTCATTTTCACCCACTAGCATTTTCGTGACACTAATATTTCCAGCGACTATCAATTTGCTTATACATGTTATACTAAAATTTGGATTTATCGTGCATCACCAACGTTTACTATTCGTCTTTTAGAGTTATGCGATTTGGCAGGTCCTGCATGTCAATATTAACCCATTAGTGCCTAGCGGTACCTAAGTGGTACGCAAAGGCGAGTTTATGTTTTCAAGCGCAGGTAAAGGAATTGACAAGTTTTAACACGCTTCTTTTATCATTCTCCTCTCAATGGACCACACATTCAACTTTTCATCAGTAGTAGTGAAATTTTCTGCTAAGTAGTAAGAAATATTATTTCATTTGACAAAAAAGGTTTTTTGTGCCTGCTTTCTAACCAACATGAATTTTATGTAAGTACAACACTATACCATTCTGAACGGACCTGCACCTTTACGACGTTCTAATATACTAGAACAGGTAGAATGGCTTGCGCGTTTCAATGAGCTAACGAGACGAACTATAGGTTTGACCAAATTAGTGGGATCTTAAGTGAGGAAGGAGACAAAGATTCCCGAAAGAGGGCAGCAGCTTTTTTGGTACTTAGAGTGGCAGAGACCATAGGGGTCGGTATGACATTCTATGACACACTGCTGCGATGTGGAAGGCAACGAGACACAACCACATTACCACCCAAGTACACTGCGTACAGAAATTGTTAAACATGATGGCATGCTCCAGAGTAAAAAATTCCGGAGGTAAAATAGTCCCCCATTCAGATCTCCGGGAGGAGACTACTTCGGGGATGTGATCCGAAAGAATAGAAAAAGATCCGTGAACATTCTGCGAGTCGAAGAGTGGAATGTCAGAAGTATGAAACAAGTAGGTAAGCTAGAAACCTGAAACTAGAAATGGATAGGTTAGCACTAGACATAGTGGGAATTAGCGAAGTCCGCTAACCAGAAGCGGGGGATTTTTGGAGTGGAGACTTCAGGGTAATTCATACAGGAGCAGAGGAAGGAAATTCGGGTGTGGGAATAGTTATACGAAAAAATATAGGACGACATGTAAAAAACTACCTACAAAATAACGAAAAAGTACTCATAGTTAGATTTAAATCTAAACCAGTAAATACAGTTGTAAACGTAATAAAAATCGTGGTTGATTTTTTATAGAGTTTTTCTATACCTATCTAGAATTCTTATACATTGTAACAAGCCCAGGGTAAGGTTGGATGACAAGCGGCTTTTAGAAAAAGAAAACTCTTATGACTTTTAGCTAACTGAATTTTTGACCCACGTTCGCATGAGATTGGGTCAGTGGGTTTATTTAAAGTTGAAAAATATAACATAATGGACGCCACCTAAATTTTTATATAGCAACTGACTAAATCAATTTGCTTAAAGGAAAATTTGGAAACCTAAAAGTTATCTAACCTCTTTAGGAATTAAGTTTAATACCACCTATAACGTTACTTACTTTCTTACTGCTGTGACGAAGTTCTAGGATGGCTCTGAAACATAATTACAACTAACAAAGGTATCATCTATTTAGTAAGTCTGTAACTACACGAAGTTCTTAATTTTGTTTCAAATACTTATCACTGAATCGATATATGAATTCCTTTAACAGTCATAAAATCTTTGGGGAGAAATTAAATATTCATAAAATAATGAGCTAAAGAAAAAATGGATTCTATATTCTCATATTAAACAATTATGTACATGATAATGCAACTCAACAAGGATAAATTGTTATGAATATAATTACTGCGTTACTCAGGAGATGTAAAGCTAATAATTTCTTTTTTATATTTTTAACTCTATTGAATTTTAATTGAAGTCTGTATTTTATTAACAATATTTATTTATACTTAGTAGTCCGGAGTAGTGCTACGAGAGACTGTACAAGAGATTCAAATCTTTATACATGCAATAATGTATTTGTTAATTAATCTCAAATTAAATTTTCATTTGTTGGAATGAAGGCACACAACTGACATCTTGAAATAAGGTTTCGGTAAACAAGATAAGAAATAACCTTTAGTTAAACAAATGCTGCAAACAACATGTTACTATGATTGATGTAACCTATAATCTTTTTATGCATAGTTTGACAATGAATAATTTCTTAATTTGAACACGAGATTAATGAAATAAAATCATACTATATATTTTAAATATTATGCCCTTAAAAGGTTAAACTTCCTTCTGTTAACAAAAATGCTGCTAAATTATCTGTACGGCAAAGTGCTTGCATATTCAGAGCATAAGCTAATTTACAACTGAACAATTAATTATTACGTAAATTCACATATGTGTATATGGAATAAAATACGGCACATGCAGCAAAAATTTCAGGAAATCAAATGGGCTTACCCATCGGCGTCAACCACTTGACCTTTTTGTCGGCACTTAATGCGACGTCACCATTCTGTCATATGTCGGCACTTTCCAACAAATCTGCATACAATTTGTACAAAATGAATTTCCATGTTGATAAATTTTATTTACACATCAACCAAGTAGAATAACTTTAATATTTCATTAAAATTTTGTAGATTACGGAAGTTGCACTGCAATATACTTTATTATAAATTGTAATTAATCACCTATAAAACAAACCATTGTAAAGATCAAATTACTTCATGCCTATGTTGTCTTAGACAACTAAATTAAGACTGTTTCACTTATTTTGTCGTTTACGCCAGGAAAACTTAATTTCCTGTATCATTTCGCCTGTTTAATTAACAGGTCAAGTGACCTTTCCGCTCGACAAGAAGACAAAAAGTGAGCATGTGGCACAAGTCGACGAACAACTTAAATATCTCAGATATCGTAACATACGAGTAAGAAGCACGCGCAAGGTTTGTAATAGTGTGATTAGCTGTAGTAATAAAATGCTTTAATTTTATTGGTTTACTAAATATACAAGAGTACTGGAATTCATGCTGGGTAAAACGTTATTAAATAAATACTAACTTAACGGGTTTGTAGCAGTAATGTTGACAAATAATTCGGTTCGGAACTTTTACATGTTACACAGCCCCTTCGCAAGAGAAAAAATTTGAGTAAACAAAGCCAAAAATGTTAAAGACGAAGAATTATTTCTTACAAATCTCCATCATAATAATCACCTAATAACTAACTATACAATTAATCTAAAGAATAAACATGTATACAAAACTATCAATTTAATGTAATTTTACTGAAATCAAGAAACGAATCAATAAGGAGGAAATTAAGTGAGTGTGTTAAAAATGTGTACCATACGCAATAAAAAGGTCACATTTGGGAAGTCATATCCGGGTATAAACTTTATCTATCAGTGAACTAAATCGGAAAGTCTGTCCACTCACTAGGTGTACAATAGGGATTTGAAACGTAAAATGATTTAAAATTTGTCATTAAGACGACTTATATACAAACATATTCTTACCAGTATTGTAGCCTTTTTACTTCCAATTTAGTTTAACGAGAATTTCCGATAATTAAAAAGTAGCCCACGGCAAGTTCGGATGGAAGGTGGCTCTAAGTTGAGGAAATCTCAAAGGCAAAGCGGCTAGTCGAACTTATATGCTCTGGGTAGAAAATGAGCTGTGGGTCGGGGTGTAATTGCAACCACTAATAATAAAAATAAGGCGCCACCGTATTTTTTTATACTGAGAAGACCTAGTACAAGTCCCTTGTACAAGGCTAATGCGGAAACCTTTTTTTCTATAACCGCTATATAATTTTTAAAGACCTCCTAATCTTTAAAGTATCTTACCTTATGGCTCGACCTTGACCTTAGCAATCCTCCATTGCACCTGTGAACAAATTAAACAAAGAAAAGCACTGTTTGTGCATTCAAACTCAAAAATAATTAAATACAATCAGAATCGATTTTCATTCCTCTTAAATAAAAGATAGTCTTTAGTCCGAAAATAAGAATCTATTCTTTTTGGTATCCAATAAAGTAATTTTTTACAAAAAAATATGTCTTCCTTTATAAGTTAATTTAAATTAGGAAGAGTTAATTACAATGGTACTGAATATATCCGTACCAATTACTATTTAATGAAGTTTATATAACAGATTGACAAAGCATAAAATTGCTTATTTATAGAAAGAGTTAATTATGGTAAATTTACCTTAATTTCACAGTAAATAATTACAGATAATTGTTCATGAAATATCAAATGTAGAAATTTAATTTCTAAAGGTTCAAAGTTTTAAGAATTTACTTTATCTAATTAGTAGTGACATCTTCTGATGTTTCATTGAGTTAATAAAAGAATTTGTAGGAACAAATTACAGATTCATATCGTATAACTACGAAAAATATAATTGAGGTCTGTCCTTGACCTGTTCAAAGTTAACACAAGTCGGTTAAAATAAAATTTATCTTGTTTCTACGTCGACAGTTCAAACAACATACGAATATAATTTTGTACATACCAGGACTCCATATTGCACCTAAATACTTGCTTGAAAGCTGACATATGTATTGACAACGGAAAATTCCATTCCAAACAAACAGCTGCGCTGCATACTGAAAAACACGTCACTTAGCCTTCGTTATCTGCGTTTCAATTTACAGATGTTCCAGGAGTAATTCTCACCACGAGAAAACTAATGTTGTTTGTAATTAACTTGAATAAATTTATCTATGTGATTCCATATTATACAAGGATAGAATTGTTTTCCATCAATTTCGCATGAATACCATTCAGAAAAGTTTTTATTTATAATTTACGTTGCAATATAATTTAAATTTAAATTTAATTATTCCCAAAGTTACACTGAAAATTTCAATTAATATTATTATAGAAACAAATTCACTTACTGTTCCTAATGGTCTTTTAACAAAACTTCATCGTTCTTCACGACTGGTTTCAACACAAAAATGGACCATCCAAAACAATTTAAGAAGATAGCATACACGTGCAATCTTCCACCGTGCATGCTTCCAACAACAAAAATCAATCACGGACATCGCTCCTAAGAACAACTTTCGACCTGCTTGAACCCCAGCTGTGTTAGAAGTCCCAGCCGAGCTTGTTGCTGCCCAGTAACAAAATTACCTCGCAGTTATTGAGTAGAGGGGGCTTTAAGAAGGATACCACACAAAAGCTTTTATATTGTCTCCGTAGGATTTAACTTTTAACATGAACTAAATACTAGTTCTTTATTGGACAATAGATGTTATTAAATTAAGTGGATTGGATAACATTATAATGTATTATATTATTTAATATTTAATAAAAGGATTGATTATACAGATATATATATTAGGTGGAAAATAAAATTGCTACACTGCCTCTTTCTAAGAGAAAAAATTCTGGAATAAATACGAAGAATTTTTTTGAATTTATTGTTACATATTCACAACTTATTATTATTAATTTTTACAAAATAAAACAAAAATTACCACTTAAGGTACAACATAATTGAAAATGAGTGACGAGTAACTACGCGTACTATACGCCACAAGGGGACAAATTCGGGAAGTCTTAATCGGTAGGGTGTCATTATCGTTTAATCATATTCGGGGTTATTATATCACTCATTTATACTCGAAACTTAAACAACAAAATATATAATACTGCCGTATTATGATTCCTTAATGAAAATATCAAATTATCATGACAAACATATTTTTACTATATTAACCGTAATTTACATATTTACAAAAGAAAAAAAAGGACTCTCACTACTTTTGAGATCCACGACAAACATAACTTCAAAACAGCAAACATGTCTTGAAATCACTAACGTTCAACAATCTACCGCATGTATATGCAACCAAAATGTAGAAATATCTCTTTCCCAGAAGAGACAAGTAAAACGTCACTACGTCTTACTTCTCACAAATCTCACTCACGCATGAATGAACAAAATAGAACATTGCTATCTCACACAATATTCATATTAAACATAGAACATTGCTATCTCACGCAATATTCATAATTAAACATAGAACATTGCTATCTCACGCAATATTCATAATTAAACATAGAACATTGCTATCTCACGCAATATTCATAATTAAACATAGAACATTGCTATCCCACACAATATTCATATTAAACATAACTATCATAGTTACTAACAATATTGACCTCCAACCAATATTTAATATGGACTCAACTACTTGATTCCCGTTCTAATTATCAAACACCTTAATCTTAAATCCGAAAGAAAATAATAACCAAATATATACAACTTTATTTATCAAACACTTTAATCATAAAAATACCGAAACATTCCTTTATAACCTTGAACTAAAGAATTATACGACAAATGAAATCATTTGACAAACGGAAACATGTAACTTTTTATCTTGACTCAAATGAATAACTTGCAACTAACAATATCAGCACAGTCTAGTATCAACCTTACTGCACTACAAAAATTCTTTTTATACTTCTTATCCAACATCTAAAATTTTTAGACTACCAAACAGTATTCCAATACAATATTTAAATCCTTAACTAAAAGATAAGACAGAAATAATTCCTACTATCAACCATTAAATATATCAACAACACTAATTAATGTTCAGAAACGTTCTCTTTTTCAATATCACCACTGAACTCTGAATAAGGTTTTAAGTCCTTAACATGCCATCTGCCTGCCCTTGAACCATTTTCATTAATCAATTTATAATTTAAATTCGAAACCTTTTTTCTAACAATACTCAAAACATATTTTGGCGCAAGCTTAGCTGTGAACTTATCACTTGCTTTCGAAAGAACTTTATTTGACCTCCAAACTTTGTCACCTACTTCGAAAGATATGTTACGTCTCCTTAAATTATATGAATTACTAGACTGCATGTAAGCTAAATGTAACCTTTTCTGTACGTCTATAAAAATATCAAATAGTCCTTGATGATCTGATACATACGAAGGTCTATCACTAGAAATAAAATCAATATCAACTGAGGGTTCCACCTCAAGACCATAAAATCTTCCAGACACAGGAACATGTCTACCAAAAACTAAGAAATTTGGCGAATAACCAGTGGCATGATGTTTTGCAGAATTAATCGCATACTGAATTTGGGGTAACTCTATGTCCCAAGTATCATGTTCTTTAATATACGAACGTATAGCTGTTCCTACCGTTCTATTTATCCTCTCTACAAAATTACATTGGGGAGAGTAAACTGCATTAAACCAAATTTTTTGAACGTCATATTTTTTACATACTGCCTTGAAATTTCTACCACTAAATTGTGAGCCATTATCACAAATAATATATTTGGGAACACCATAAACTAAAAACTTTTCCTCCAATACACGTTCTATTATATGCGCTTTTGCACTACGTAACGGAAACATTAACGTGAATTTTGAGAACCAATCACCAATAACTAATAACCATTTGTGTCCAACCTTGGACCGTGGAAATGGGCCCATGAGATCTATAGCAATAATCTGAAAGGGGAACTGCACTTCTTTTTCTTTTCCCATTAAACCAAGGGGTCCTCTATTCGATGCCTTCTGTGCACCACACGTTAAACAATTTTTACAAAATTTCAACACATCAATACGCATTTTTGGCCAATAAAAACTCTCTTGTATGCGTGCCAATGTTTTAAAAAAACCAAAATGACCGGCCACTGAAGGGTCATGATTTATCCGAATAACCTCTTCCTTCTGTGATCTAGGGACTAAATATTTCCATTCCCTTACATTCGACGAGAGTGGTAAATTTGATGAAAGAAATTTAAATACATAATTATCTTCTATCTTCCATTGTGGGTAATCATCAGGTAAAGCTAAAATTTTTTTCGAAGAGACACATACCAAGGATCCACATTATCTAACTTGATCTCAACTAAACTTTCAACATGAATTCAAACATTAAACCAATGAACTTCAAACTTTAAGAACACCTTCTCTTTTAAATTCGCAGACAATGACAATTTTAAACATAATAAATTTATAATTTAGATTACTCTCAACCTTCCATCTAGGATAACAATAAATCAATGTTCTAGTACACTCTTACACTACTCAAAATCAAACTGTCAAGATAGACAAAAGTACTTCACAACGCATAAACTTGCTAGGGTGACAAACTCCTCTGTGAGTCTCACCTAGACTTATAAACAAAAAATTATAACCTCATCACCAATCTCAAAAATAGTGATGCCAAAATTGCTAGAGTGACAACTTACCTCGAGTCTCGTTTAGACTAATGTAATGCTGAGCGACCGACTTTTCCTAAGTCTCGTCTAGACTGACATACTGCTAATCCGACCAACCACGACGACAAGTTTCACTTAGACTTACAACCAATTAACATACTGCGTTGCAATGCGGATATAAATAAATCAAAAATTGCTATCAAAATAAATTATATCAAAACAAAACGTGCCTATGCACAAGAGCAATCTTGAAACGGTTTACCGACAGTAAAAACCAGTGTACCAAATTATAAACATTTATCATCTCTACTATAAAAAATTTATCAAACAACTATTGTAGCTAATACAAATGGAAGAAAAACCTAAATACAAATCACTATTATCAACTACACTGTGAATTATAATTCACTGAAATACTACAAGCTGCGACTAAAAGAACAATAATATTCCAATCGAACAATTTTTCCATATAAGAAAGCTTCTTCTAATTTCTTACACAACTTTATTAATGTTGACATACTATCAATTTCCGTTAGAGCTAATTGACAAATAAAATCAGGTAATGTTGTTTCTTTGGCTAATAATCGGCCTAACGTTTTCCTTTTATCCTGCATCGGTCTGCTGCTAACACTTCACGAATTCTCAATTCATAATCCAACTCATCTTTATGCAAATAAACTACTTGATACGTCTCAGCCATCATGGGATAGACTAACTAACTAATTACAAATTACACTCAATTAAACAACAACATCAATAGACTAAACTAATCTGAGGGTAAATGAATTACAAACCACAAGTGCAAACAACCAAAGTCAATCGAAGCCTATACTTTATGTGCTTATACAATTGGTACAGCAATCGAGGCCTACACGCTGGGCGCTATTTGTAGCCTTTTTACTTCCAATTTAGTTTAACGAGAATTTCCGATAATTAAAAAGGAGCCCACGGCAAGTTCGGATGGAAGGTGGCTCTAAGTTGAGGAAATCTCAAAGGCAAAGCGGCTAGTCGAACTTATATGCTCTGGGTAGAGAATGAGCTGTGGGTCGGGGTGTAATTGCAACCACTAATAATAAAAATAAGGCGCCACCGTATTTTTTTATACTGAGAAGACCTAATACAAGTCCCTTGTACAAGGCTAATGCGGAAACCTTTTTTCTATAACCGCTATATAATTTTTAAAGACCTCCTAATCTTTAAAGTATCTTACCTTATGGCTCGACCTTGACCTTAGCAATCCTCCATTGCACCTGTGAACAAATTAAACAAAGAAAAGCACTGTTTGTGCATTCAAACTCAAAAATAATTAAATACAATCAGAATCGATTTTCATTCCTCTTAAATAAAAGATAGTCTTTAGTTCGAAAATAAGAATCTATTCTTTTTGGTATCCAATAAAGTAATTTTTACAAAAAATATGTCTTCCTTTATAAGTTAATTTAAATTAGGAAGAGTTAATTACAATGGTGCTGAATATATCCGTACCAATTACTATTTAATGAAGTTTATATAACAGATTGACAAAGCATAAAATTGCTTATTTATAGAAAGAGTTAATTATGGTAAATTTACCTTAATTTCACAGTAAATAATTACAGATAATTGTTCATGAAATATCAAATGTAGAAATTTAATTTCTAAAGGTTCAAAGTTTTAAGAATTTACTTTATCTAATTAGTAGTGACATCTTCTGATGTTTCATTGAGTTAATAAAAGAATTTGTAGGAACAAATTACAGATTCATATCGTATAACTACGAAAAATATAATTGAGGTCTGTCCTTGACCTGTTCAAAGTTAACACAAGTCGGTTAAAATAAAATTTATCTCGTTTCTACGTCGACAGTTCAAACAACATACGAATATAATTTTTGTACATACCAGGACTCCATATTGCACCTAAATACTTGCTTGAAAGCTGACATATGTATTGACAACGGAAAATTCCATTCTAAACAAACAGCTGCGCTGCATACTGAAAAACACGTCACTTAGCCTTCGTTATCTGCGTTTCAATTTACAGATGTTCCAGGAGTAATTCTCACCACGAGAAAACTAATGTTGTTTGTAATTAACTTGAATAAATTTATCTATGTGATTCCATATTATACAAGGATAGAATTGTTTTCCATCAATTTCGCATGAATACCATTCAGAAAAGTTTTTTATTTATAATTTACGTTGCAATATAATTTAAATTTAAATTTAATTATTCCCAAAGTTACACTGAAAATTTCAATTAATATAATTATAGAAACAAATTCACTTACTGTTCCTAATGGTCTTTTTAACAAAAACTTCATCGTTCTTCACGACTGGTTTCAACACAAAAATGGACCATCCAAAACAATTTATGAAGATAGCATACACGTGCAATCTTCCACCGTGCATGCTTCCAACAACAAAAATCAATCACGGACATCGCTCCTAAGAACAACTTTCGACCTGCTTGAACCCCAGCTGTGTTAGAAGTCCCAGCCGAGCTTGTTGCTGCCCAGTAACAAAATTACCTCGCAGTTATTGAGTAGAGGGGGCTTTAAGAAGGATACCACACAAAAGCTTTTATATTGTCTCCGTAGGATTTAACTTTTAACATGAACTAAATACTAGTTCTTTATTGGACAATAGATGTTATTAAATTAAGTGGATTGGATAACATTATAATGTATTATATTATTTAATATTTAATAAAAGGATTGATTATACAGATATATATATTAGGTGGAAAATAAAATTGCTACAGTATTAACCTATAAACTAATTTACCTATCTATACTATCTAATATGAGACATTACTAAACCTGTGGAATAACACAGAATTCTTAAATGTTTCCTTTGATTACCCTCAACTCAATCGAGGCGTTTATAACAGTATACAAAGAAACATTTGTGAAATTATGAAATAATGACAGATTGTCAACCCTAAAATTCAATCATCATTTTCACAAAAATGTGCAGCTAGTTGCTGCTCAACCTTAGTAGCTATGCTACCAAGCACTACAAAACGGAATGTGGACCATATAGACCTTTCTTTTGACTAAGAGCAACCAACAGATCACGTATACTCCGAGTCAAGCAAACAAAATTAGTCTACTTCAGACCTTTATCCAGGTCATAAGCAACCATTGCTCATGCAACCTCTTCCAATCGAGGACTTATGCTTAATCCTCAAAAGGGAATACTAATCAATGTAAACGCAATACGTCTACTTGATATTAATTATCCTAAACCTAAAATGAAGTAATTTGTTACTACTTATAACTTTCTTTACAATCATGCAACTTCAAAAATTCACGGCCCAAAATATAACCTACAACAACTAAAGTTTGACAACTAACAAACCATTTAATCACACGACATGAATTGTTCTATTTAACTACTAATTATACTTAACTTAAACTTTTGATAAGTCATTTTCACCATCACTCTCATCAACTAAAGCAGAATAAGGCTTGAGATCCTTCACATGCCATCTACCTGCTTTCGAACCATCTATATTACATAACTCATATACTAAATTCGAATTTTTTTTTCGAATCGTACACAACACAAATTTGGGTGCAAGTATAGCAGTAAACCTTTCACTCGCACTTGACAAAACTTTATTTACTTTCCAGACCTTATCACCAACTTCAAATGACATATGTCTCCGCCTTAAATTTTAAAGACGACTTGCCTTTTCATAAGCTAGATGTAGCTTAGCACGTACTTCTTTAAAAATTTCACCGAGGCCTTGACGATTTGCGACATATAGTGGCCTACTGCCTGTACAAACTTCTACGTCATCTAACAAATCACAATCTTTACCATAGAAATTGCCACTAATCGGAACACTGCGGCCAAAGACTAGAAAATTTGGAGAATATCCTGTAGACTGGTGTTTTGCTGAATTTATGGCATACTGAATTTGTGGTACTTCTACATCCCACATATCATGTTCAAGAACACATGAACGAATTGCACTACCAACTGTTTTGTTGATTCTTTCTACAAAGTTACACTGAGGGGAATAAACAGTGGTGAACCAAATCTTGCTTATTTCATATTTATCGCAAAGAGTTGTTAAAATTCGGCCTTTAAATTGGGGACCGTTATCGCAAATAATATATTTGGCAATCCAAATACAAGAAACACTCTTCTTCTATGATACGTTCTATAACATGAGCTTTAGCACCACGTAGTGGGAATAAAATTGTATATTTGGAGCACCAATCTCCAACAACCATTAACCATTTATAACCAGGTTTAGAGCGGGAAAACGGACCCATGAGATCGATGGCTATAGTTTGGAATCGAAATTTCACTAACCTCTCATTTCCCATAATACCAAGTAAAGCGGTATTTGATGATTTTTGAGCACCACAAGTCAAACATCTACGACAGAACTTCAATACATCTAGATTCACCTTAGGCCAGTAACATTGTTCTTGAATTCTAGACATAGTCTTTGCTAAACCAAAATGTCCTGCTACGGAGGGATCATGACAGAAACGAATTATAGATTTTCGTTGTGCTTTAGGCACTAAATATTTTCATTCAATAAGATTTGATGACAAAGATAATTTGGATGGAAAAAATTTAAAGACAAAATTGTTTTCTACCTTGAATTGAGGATAATTTTCTGGGGAGACTAAAATATTTTCTCTCAAAGAGATGCACGAAGAATCTAGGTCCTCTAATTTCACTTCAATTAAATCAACAACAGGATCTGGTACTGACACAGCACGACCGAGACAGTCGGGAACGGCATTGAATTTTCCTTTTCGGTGTACCAAATTAAAGGTATGTTGTTTCAAACGTACAGCCCATCTTGCTAATTTTTCACTAGGATTCTGAATATTGTTTAACCACAATAAAGAATAATGATCGGTTATAACAGTGAAACGAGTTCCTTCCACCCAGGGTCTAAATTTTTCAATTGCAAAAATCACAGCAAGGCATTCCTTTCTGTAACAGAATAATTCCGTTCCGCTTTATTAAGAGTCTTGCTGGCATGTGAAATAACATGTTCTACTTTATCTAAATTTTGGGTTAGAACAGCGCCGAGACCTGTATCTCTAGCATCACATTCTATAATGAACTTAACCGAATAGTCTGGTTGCGACAACAAGGGAGCTGAAACTAAAGCTTGTTTTATCTGTAAGAATGCAGATTCAGCACGAAAGTCCCAATCAATATTTTGTCCATTTTTCTTCTTCTTGACTAAATTATTAATATGTGATACCAACGAAGAAAAATTTGGAATAAACCGCCGATACCATCCGCACATACCAAGAAATTGCTTAACCTCAGTGGTAGTCTTCGGACGAGGAAAATTTGCCATTGCTGATACTTTATCAGGATCAGTACGGAGGGAATTAGAGCCTACAATATATCCGAGAAATTTTAAAAATCTCTTAAAAAATTCACATTTGTTTAAATTTATAGTCAGGTTTGCTTCTTTGAGATGTTCTCTAACATTTTCAAGAAGTTTTAAATGTTCGTCAAATGTAGATGAAGTCAATATCATATCGTCTGAATAACAGAACACCAAGTGTTCATAACGAGCTCCAAAAATACTATCAACAAGCCTTTGTTGGGTCTGAGCACTGTTACGTAAGCCATATGGTACACGAGTAAATCGATACTGTCCTCTAGATACAATGCTAAATGCGGTCTTATCTTTGGAATAGTTTGTAAGAGGAATTTGTTAAAACTCTTTCTCAAATCTAGACTAGAAATATAATTCGCGCCTCTAAGCATGTTTAAGATGTGATTGACATTAGGTAATGGGTAGCTATCATGTTCAGTGACATCGTTTAACATTCTACCATCAAAGCAAAACTTATACTCGTCACTAGATTTCTTTTTCACGAGGAGCACAGGGAGGACCAAGAGGATTGGCATGGTTCAACCACTCTTAGACGAAGCATTTCATCCAATTCTTGATTTAACTTATCACTCATAAATGTTGACATGACGTACGGTCTTTTGCGAACTGGTTTAGTGTCTCCTGTATTAATAACCATTTCTATCGTATTAGTACAGCCTAATCTATTCTCGCTACTAATCTCGTTAAAAGAATTAATCATCGCTTGAGCTTGATTTTTCTGGACTGGCGACAAGTCATCTATACCAAATAAATAATCGTTACAACTCAAGGGTACTTCGGATTGACCTACATACGGGATGTGGTTTCCTATTTCATTCTGAATAAACCAAGAATTATTCTTAAAGTCTGCTATTACACCAAATAATTTCGCGAAGTCACTTCCAAAAATGAATGCATGGGGTAACGAAGTTACAACTAATGTATTTAAAACGCGGCACTCGGTTCCAATTCGAATAGGTAGATCAACTAATCCTATTAATTTTAACGATCCGCAGTAGACACTTCTTTCCGGATGGATTTAAAAATAGTTAAATTCAACTTTTTTATTAACGGGATAGCAAGGGATCCGACAATAGAGGTAGTACAACCAGAATCTAATAAACCTGATATATCATTATCAAACAATTTTACTAATATATAAAGACGATTGTCATAAGATCTTTTCTCAAATAAAGCACTAGTATTAGGTGAAACATTATTCCTACAAAAAATGTTGACAACGAGAAGCCATACTGACCACTCATCTTTATTGAATATTTGTTTTTTATTCGACATAATGGTAGCCTTTCGACTGAAAGCATGAAGTTGGCTACATAGCTTCTGCTTCTTTAATCGTTTTTTGTACAGGATGGACAAGCCAAGCGTGTTACTCCTTTGTGACCACAACTAAAACAAAAGATTTTTCTAGGAGCTCTACAATTTCTAAATGAATGTCCTATCCGAGTACAATTCCAACAGACAAGTTTATATTTTGACGGAGGGTTTATAGAACCATTAACAACAGATACTGGGATAGATGTATTAAGAACTTGAGATTGAGAAGTCTTTTTTCTAAAAATACGACTGGCAAATTTTGAAACACCTTCCGACGAGGCTGATTTATTATCTTTAAGTTGGGGTTTATAATTGTTATATGATTGGTAGTTGCTACAAGACATGACAGAAACAACCTTTTGTTTAGGAGAAGCGTCTTCTAGTTTCCTACACAATTTGGCTAAAGTAGTCATATTCTCTATATCGAGCAAAGCAAGATGCTGAACAAATTTAGGTAACAAATTCTTTCTGACTATTCTAACCTTTGTGCTTTCTGCGGGATATACGGGTAGCCTATTTAACAAACTTTCCATATTTGCTGTGTATAAAAACACAGATTCTCATCTTTTGACAACGGGATTTAATGGTTTCCCACATCTCATCTTCAGGATGTGTTGGTAAAAAAATTTTTAATTTAACGACTAAAGAATTCCAATCCGTTAACTGACTGCGGACGTTTCGGTACCAAATGAGAGCATTGCCAGTGAATAATTCGATTGCTGAGTTAAATAACTCTTCGTCCGATACTTTACGAGATTGTGCAAGCTCTATAATTCTTTCTAAAAATTGATATAATAGTTTAGGGTTTCCAGAATATTTTATTGCCCAAGAACCAGTAGGGACTGACTGAGTAAAATATGTAACAGAAGGGACAGGTAAGTTAGTGGGGCATTCGATATATTACTTATATCATTCTGATTTGTCACTAAATCATTGTTTGCTTTTTCATGAAGATCTGCCTCCATTACAAGAACTGTTGCTATTGTTTCATTTTTGAATACTATTATCTCTTCAGAATTTTCTTTGCGAAGCTTTATACGTTTAATACGACCTAAAATGTGTATTAACCTAGACTGTATCCTCTTAAAAGTGGAGTATGACGGTTTATCTTGGTATTCCGTTAAGACATTTTTTATCGATTCGATACTAGATTCAACTTCCTGCTTTTCTGTATAAAAATCTACTGTGTACCCTGGGAGATTAATCAAACATCCTGGTTTAACAGAAACCTTGGCTAATAATCGAGCTAATATTTTTCTTTTGTCAGCGACTGGTCTAGTGTTCTGTATACCTCTAATATTCACCTCATAATCTAACTCATCTTTAAGTAAATGTACTATCTGATACTTTTCTGCCAATGTAAAAATTATAAACTCTAAAATTATCCCGTAAATATAAGCTCTCACTCAACAGCAGTCAATAACTAACTGAACTAAATAAAATAATATACAAAATTTTAATCAAATTTGAATCAAGTTTTTTACAGAATTATATGAAATGTTACGAGAAATTAAAATTGATGAGATCAAACTTCATTAAGTTTAAACGTTACATGAATCAGTGAGACAAAGTCTTTAAATCAAACGAGGGAATCACTAATGAACAAACAAAATTAAGACTACCAAAATTCGAGCCAGTGTAAGTGTATCGAAAAGCAAGCAATCTGGCCCCACGTTCTGGGCGCAAGTGTAAACGTAATAAAAATCGTGGTTGATTTTTTATAGAGTTTTTTTATACCTATCGAGAATTCTTATAAATTGTAACAAGCCCAGGATAAGGTTGGATGACAAGCGGCTTTTAGAAACAGAAAACTCTTATGACTTTTAGCTAACTGAGCTTTTGACCCATGGTCGCATGAGATTGGGTCAGTGGGTTTATTTAAAGTTGAAGAAAAATAAGATAATGGACGCCACCTAAATTTTTTATAAAGCAACTGACTAAATCAATTTGCTTGAAAAGAAAATTTGGAAACCTAAAAGTTATCTAACCTCTTTAGGAATTAAGTTTAATACCACCTATACGTTACTCACTTTCTTACTGCTGTGACGAAGTTCTAGGATGGCTCTAAAACATAATTACAACTCACAAAGATATCATCTATCTAGTAAGTCTGTAACTACACGAAGTCCGTAATTTTGTTTTAAATACTTGTCACTGAATCGTTATATGAATTCCTTTAACAGTCATAAAATCTTTGGGGAGAAATTAAATATTCATAAAATAATGAGCTAAAGAAAAAATGGATTCTATATTCTCATATTAAACAATTATGTACATGATAATGCAACTCAACAAGGATAAATTGTTATGAATATAATTACTACGTTACTCAGGAGATGTAAAGCTAATAATTTCTTTTTTATATTTTTAACTCTATTGAATTTTAATTGAAGTCCGTATTTTATTAACAATATTTATTTATACTTAGTAGTCCGGAGTAGCGCTACGAGAGACTGTACAAGAGATTCAAATTTTTATACATGCAATAATGTATTTGCTAATTAATCTCAAATTAAATTTTTATTTGTTGGAATGAAGGCACACAACTGACATGTTGAAATAAGGTTTCGGTAAACAAGATAAGAAATAACCTTTAGTTAAACAAATGCTGCAAACAACATGTTACTATGATTGATGTAACCTATAATCTTTTTATGCATAGTTTGACAATGAATAATTTCTAAATTTGAACACGAGATTAATGAAATAATATCATACTATATATTTTAAATATTATGCCCTTAAAAGGTTAAACTTCGTTCTATTAACAAAAATGCTGCTAAATTATCTGTACGGCAAAGTGCTTGCATATACAGAGCATAAGCTAATTTACAACTAAACAATTAATTATTACTTGAATTCATATATGTGTATACGGAATAAAATACAGCACATGCAGCAAAAATTTCAGGAAATCAAATGGGCTTATCCATCGTCGTCAATCACCTGACCTCTTGTCAGCACTTAATGCGACGTCACCATTCTGTCATGTGTCGGCACTTTCCAACAAATCTGCATACAATTTGTACAAAATGAATTTCCATGTTGATAAATTTTATTTACACATCAACCAAGTAGAATAACTTTAATATTTCATTAAAATTTTGTAGATTACGGAAGTTGCACTGCAATATACTTTATTATAAATTGTAATTAATCACCTATAAAACAAACCATTGTAAAGATCAAATTACTTCATGCCTATGTTGTCTTAGACAACTAAATTAAGACTGTTTCACTTATTTTGTCGTTTACGCCAGGAAAACTTAATTTCCTGTATCATTTCGCCTGTTTAATTAACAGGTCAAGTGACCTTTCCGCTCGACAAGAAGACAAAAAGTGAGCATGTGGCACAAGTCGACGAACAACTTGAATATCTCAGATATCGTAACATACGAGTAAGGAGTACGCGCAAGGTTTGTAATAGTGTGATCAGCTGTAGTAATAAAATGCTTTAATTTTATTGGTTTACTAAATATACAAGAGTACTGGTTTTCATGCTGGGTAAAACGTTATTGATTATATACTAAATTAATGGGTTTGTAGCAGTAATGTTGACAAATAATTCAGTTAGGAATTTTTACATGTTACACAGTAATAATACAAGTATACTTACCCACTTCTAGCTACAGTGAGGAAGAGGTAGATGCGATCTACAAAGATATCGAAGACATACTGAGATACGTAAAAGAACGTGAAAATTTAATAATTACGGGGGATTTTAATGCAGTGGTAGGTGAGGGTAGAGAAGGAGCGATAGTAGGTTTATTTGCTTTAGGCACGAGAAATGACAGGGAAAATAAGCTGGTAAAATTTTACGACGAGAACAACTTAACCATCACAAATACATTATTTCAACATCAAGCTAGAAGACGATACACGTGGAAGATGCCAAGGAGATACAGGAAGATATCAAATAGATTACATTATTGTTAGACAACGGTTTATAAATCAAGTAAAAGACTGTAGAAGCTACCCGGAAGCAGATATAGGCACTGACGACAACATCGTAATTATGAAGGTGGCACTTAAATTTAAAAATCTAAAAAGAAGGAACGGAAAAGGGCACTTTGACTTTGAGAAGCTAAAAGAGAAAGATATCCACAAAAGATTTGAAAAAAGTCAAATGAATTGCTGTAAAATATCCGTAAATTTTCTGATACTAAGGAAGTGGAAACAGAATGAAATAACATTAAATGCAGCTTAGACATGGCGGCCAGAGATATTCTGGGGTACACACAAAATGAAAATAAGAAACCATGGATAACAAAAAATATCCTGAATTTAATAGAAGAAAGACGAAGATACAAAAATAGATCACCTAAAGAGCAATAGATTGATGAAAAGTGCAACGAGCTACAAACTACGATGGAAAGGAATATATAGGGAATTTATATTCTGGAGAGGAATTAACAGCATTAGAACAGGAATCTAACAATGAAAATGATGGCCTGGGATATCTATACTTAGAGATAAGTTTTAAGTAGTATTTAAGAGGTTAAAAAATTGAAAGGCACCGGGTACAGATAAGGTGCAAGCAGAAACTCTAAAAGCTGCTGGACAAGCAGTAACAGAACGTCTCCTCCGACTTCTAAGTGAAATATATAAGACAGGCGAGATACCCAAAAATTTCTAACGTAACATCATAGTAACTATACCAAAAAAAAAGAGGCGCCGATAGATGTGAAAATTTTCGAACAATAAGCTTGACAGCAAACGTTTTAAAAATACTAACTAGAATTGTACAAAGACGAATGGAAAAACAAACTGAAGAAATACTGGGAGAAGATCAATTTGGGTTTAGGCAAAACAGGGGAACACGGAAGGCTTTTTAAGCTCTGAGGGTGATAATTTAGAAAACAACAGAGAAGGAGGAAAGCGAATATATAGAGTTTGTAGATCTGCAAAAAGCATTCGACAATGTAAAATGGAAAAATTTCCGAAATACTCATAAAGATTGGAATGAGTTTTAGGAATAGACGGATAGTGCATTGCTTATACAAAGAGCAAACAGCGCTAATAGAATTAGAGCAAGAAAGTAGAGAAATAAATATTAGGAAAGGGGTGAAACAGGGATGTGTCTTATTCCCATTAATTTTTTAATTGTACATAGAAGAGGCAATGAATACTGTCAGATGCAGGAAGACATTTGGAATTAATATGCAGGGACAAAAGATTGATATGCTCAGATTTGCAGATGATATAGCGGTACTAACATCTAATAAGGAAGAGTTAGACGCTACTCTTAATGAAATGGAAACAGTTCTAACGGAGAGATATGGTATGAAAATTTAAAAAAAACTAAAGTTTTAGTATGCAAAAGAGGAGAAAATAAATCAAAAACAAGAATATAAATAGGTAGCGAGAACTTACAAGAGGTTAAGGATTACTGCTACCTAGGAAGTCAAATAACGCAAGATGGGAAAAGCACAAAAGATATAAAACAAAGATTAGCACAAAATCATGCGACATTTAACAAGAAAAAGCAACTACTGTGTTCAAAGACCACAAACATGGAAACAAGGAAAAGATTGCTTAAAACATATGTGTGGAGCACAGCACTGTATAGCTGAGAAGCCTGAACAGTAGGAGAAGCAGACAAGAAAAAGGTAGAAGTCTTTGAAATGTGGTGCTACAGACGTATGATGAAGATATCATGGAAAAACAAAGTTAAGAACAAAGAGGTACTAGAAATGGTAAGCGAAGAAAGAACTATGTGGAAAACAGTAAAAAATAGGAGAGATAGGATGATAGGCTACATACTACGGCATGATGGAGTAGTGCGGAATATATTAGAAGCAGAGATAGGAAAAAAGAGAAGTAGAGGTAGACCTAGGTTAGACTACTGCACACTGATAGTGAAAGATGTAGGTTGTGAAAATTTCAGGGAAATGTGTAGGCTAGCTCAGAATAGAAATCAATGGAGGTACGCTTCCAACCAGTCGCAAGATGTAAAAATTAATGACAAAAATAATAACTGTACTTAAACATGGTGATTAATATGAACAACTACAGATATTGGTTTTGCAATACTCTCAACTAATGTTAATTGTGCGCAAGGATTTATTTGAAAACTTTTAATACGGAGATATCTAAGTGTTGAGAGATCCTTGGCAGCCACAGGCTGCTTAACCCCCTTCACATACCACTGAATCTCGGTGAAATAGGGCATATAATTAGAAAACAATAAAAGGGAATCGAGCTGTATATCGGCTGTTGGCGTCGCCGTAGATCAATGTAGTAAGCGTAAGACTACGGATCTCAAGGTCCCGGGTTCAAATTCCGACACGGCCGACTGCTTGAAAAATGGCAGGTGAGGATTTTTCACAAAAATTACGCCCTCGTTCGGATGAGAGGTTAAATGGAGGTCCCGTGTGTGAGTGTTGTCACGCACGTTAAAGATCCCTACTTTGCCTGGAACGGCAAGGGTTCGGCAAAATTCTAAATTTCCAGGCAACAAAAAACTCGCCTCCTGGCCAATGTAGTACCTACAGGTGGAGCATTGGAAATGTAAATGAACTGTATATCGGCTGTTGTGTACAGGACTTTTATGATAAAGTCGTAACCACTAAACAGGGCACTATCCCATCATCACCGGATTTTGGCGTAACACTTTTTGGAGCTTTAAGGGATAAAGGCCAGGCGGTCAAACAGCAGATATATTTAAAAGTCGTTAGCGGCAATGTGCATTTCGGTAGTTCTTTCATTGTGGTACAACATTTGATGAAAAATGTGATTTTAGGATGTGACTGGATGGACCGATTCACTATTGTAATTAGTTTTGAGAAATGTTCGTTGAAGGGAACGTTTAAAAAACTAAGCAAAAACTTATATTTTTGTTAGTTGGGCAGGAAAACATAACCCGGGTTACCATATGCAATATTTATATTGAGCATGGTGTTCAGGACGGGGTTGGCAGAGAAGGGTACCAACATAAGGATATTGCGGGCGTTGTTAGGGACGCAGTGATGTTTGAGGAGGAGGAGTTTAAAAGCCCATACGAAGAGAGTGTTAAATTGAAAAAAAGTTCTGATATAGATAATAAAATGCACTTCGGTATTGATGCTAGCTAGTAAGAAACTTTTTATGTACAGACTTTGTCTAATTACTATTATCGCAATTTAGTATTTTCCATTTATGAAAAGAATCTACTCAGAGAATTTATTTTAACAAAGACGCATTCATATGCACAAACTATTACAAATTAACACAAACGAAACGATTAATTCATCAAGGTATGAAAGCTTAAGGTATAAATAAAATGCAATTCTTATTATAGCAATTAACTACAGAAACGATTTATTCAAAACTAAACCTCCGTCACATTCTATTAATTAAACACTTCAGTGCACAATTGACAGAAGGGTACAATTATAGAAACATTTTGTAATTTATTATTAAATTTACTCAGCACAAGTTTGAAACAAAGCGTGCAAATTTATTACGCAATTATCATACAATTATTTCCGGCAACCATCACTGAGATAAAAACTATTCAGAAAAATCCGAAGGACGTAACGCACATCATAATTTTATAAAGCTATAATTGGATATTTTCAGTACGAAAGTATTTAATTTTAAAAAAACAATTATTAAATTTATTGTAACAAAACGATTGACTGAAACAGCATCACTCAGAAAACCCAAAACCCTAAAATGGGATATTCAAGATAACGAGACCGTACAATTATAAAGGAAGCATTTTATGCACTTACTAATACAACACCTACCGAGACGAGATAATTATATCTAATTATTACTACAAACACTTGATTACTGAGCAGGATTGAAATAGAAACGTACAAATTATAACGCAGTTATTGCAAAAGATTATTACCTACATAACATTCAGAAAATTATAAATCAATTCGCAACAACTGTAACATCTGCGAGGTATAAAAATATACGAATTCGAGGCAACAGTAATTGACGAGACATTACCAAGCAGATACTCTTTAATGTAATTATAGCAATTGACAACTACAAATAAAATATAAGTTAAGCGACTCTTTAAATAACTAATACAATCCAAACTGAAAAGTAACAACACAAATTGCAAAGTAAATTTCAAATTATTACCAAAACTTAATATTAATTAGAACTACGACCATTAATTATTAAAACAACAATAAGGTTAGACATGAAGATTTATGTCGAGAGTATCCCGCGATATAACCGGAGATCAAGCGCTGTTAGCAACTTTAGTACCGCGTGTGAAATATTTTTAAAAACTATTTATAAACCTGGAGCTAACGAACGCAATGTTTTACTTTTACGCCTGGTAATAAGTAAACTGACCGCAAAGGCACTAACGCTAATTGCCAGACGAGATTACCTTGAACAATGGGAAAACTTCAAACGCATCCTAATTGCATATTTCGGAGACCAAAGGAGCATCAAATGTCTAATCCGCAATTTGATAAATTTTAGAAAGGAAAGTAACCATTTACCATATCAATTCAGAATGAAATGTCAAGTCGTACGCAGTTTAATTCAGACAAAATTAAAAATTGAAGATCCTGATCAAATTATCCGATTATTAAAGACAAAAATGTACGACAAAATGGCATTAGACACCTACATAAACGCAATACCTGTTCGGTTATCAGACAAAATTGATTCCAATATACCCAAAATTTAGAGGAAGCAATGAATATGTTCATAGAAGAAGAAAACGTTATGTATCACCAAAATAGACTATATAACCCTAACGCAAATAAAAGCTACTTACCAATAAAAGCCATACAAGCCGCGAGACAAATATCACCACAACCAAAATTTACACCATTTAACGCACAAACGAATTAACCGCAAAGTAACAACCTAAATTTTAATAACACAAATTTTAACAATCAATTTAGACAATTTCCAAGACCAACATTTAACTCAAATTTTACAAAACCACATTTACACCAAGATTCAACCAACACGTAAACCAGCCGAAACAAGCATTCGGCGCAAACCCCAACAGAAACACACCCATGACGAATAATAATACTAACAGTCTTTACAAACCAACTCCTATGGATACTTCATCTGGTAACACAAAATTGCTCCCAATTTAATAATACCAACACAAACATACGCCAGTGCTGTGGAACAAAAATCGAAAGCTTCAAAACAAGACCCAATATCAAAAGCCATCTCAAAACAAAACACAACGGTGACCAGAACGTCAAAACGTGGTGAAACACCCAAACAAATTCAAGAAAATTTTTAAAAGACAGTAAACCCTTTGAAAGACAAAATTATAATTAAAACATCCGAACAACCAACAACGCCGTAATTATAGATATTGATCACGAAACCAAGGCAAACAAAATTTTGTACCATAAAACCCTAAAACATACCTTAAATTGCGACAACCACGCAAGAAAAAATCCTTAGTAATTATATACAACATACCAACATACCTGAAGGATCAAGACGTAACAGATTTAATTTCTCCTCGAGACCTTGAAAACCTGTTCAACAGAGAGGACTTTAATAGGGACTTTCATTTTAGTTTCAAAACAGGGTCGAAAAACAAACTGACTCTACACCATGTTGCGATGGTAAGCAGTAAAGTAAGGAATATATTAATAAATTTATGGAAACTCTTTATCGAATATTTCCGTGTTACAGCGAAAGACGTTTTAGTAGTACCCAAATACCTACGACGCCCCGACTTAGGACACGTCACAAAATATTGCACATGCACTACCGACACATGTGGACACTGCGGGGACGAAGAATCCTAACACAAAAGGGCTGACTGCTCAAAGCACGGACAACTCTGCGTATGCAAACGACGCTTAAAACATAACAAAAAGTGGGCTACTAACCCTAAAAATTGCCCAACCTACAAAATGTTAATGGACAGATTCATTCGAAAGACAGACTATGGACAGTAAACCTAAACAAATGAAGCACAAACCACCCTCACAAATTCAAAGGGACAGAGGAAAGGTAATCACATATCGACAACAATTTCAACAAACACTACAAGAGAACACGCACACAGACAAAACAGAAACTCATACATATACGGAATACGAACCTACACTCACACACAAACACAAACCACAACCACAGAAACAATAACAACATTAACGCAAACTCACACAAGGATTGCAATCCTGGTAATGAGAATTATTAGAGTACTTCGTAGCATAAAACCTTCCAACCTAAGACACCCTACTGACCAACCCTTCGTAAATACACCGCACACACTACACGGACCCAATAAAAACAAAACACGCTAAACCTGCTACAAAAACTATACAAACAAAACACACAAAAACGGGATACAAACACGGCAGAGCCAGTCGAGCGTACTAATAGCTACATAACTAAGCCTACAACATCTACAGGTCCTAATACATACGCATTCGATCCGACAAAGATTTATCAGAACATCAAAACTAACATGTGGATAACATGCCGCAAGGAAATTAACATCCTAAGAACAATACTAAGACACGATACATGAACAGGACACGCTAACGGCCGAACCAAAACATACAATACACTTGGGGCGATTGATAGAATTCTCCTAAAAAGTAACGGACTATCAACGGAACATTGTATGTAAAAGACGACAAGAACGTTTGGACCTAAATTAGGTTTATAAACAAGTTATCGCGCATAGCCAAATAACTACAGACATTATCAAGAAATGGCCTAAATGCAGAATACACATCTACTGCACCTAATGGATGACGCAAAAATCAAACTTGGCCAAATAAATACCATGCACTGTGCAACTGTAATAAAAAAGCGTAGACACCTAGCTGAAACCTTAGGATTACAAGCACTTTTTATACAAGAGCTTTATTTGGTGCATGGGAAAATTCCAAGCATGCCAGTCAAGGCACGACAAATACATACAGGTAAAAACCCACAAACGGCAGTGGTCGTTTTTGACCCTACATTGACAATTACGACAATCCAACAAAATAGCGGAGAACACTATACATACCTGGAGGTCTCAAACAATCGGATTGGAAACTGAATCTTGGTAATAAATTACTTCCTGTTCAGAGTGGACCCCCCAACCGTACATAAATAACATACGGAACATATTATACACTTACAACAACAAACGAATAGTTATTATGGCAGACGTAAATAGAGAATCCCCGATGTGGCACAGTTTCCTTACGGACGAACGCGGAGAACGAGTCGATCACTTGATTAGCGAGCTACAATTCGTAGCAGTCAACCTTCCCAATAACCCACCTACATTCAACAACCGTGCAGGATCCGGGACAAACATAGACGTTACACTGACAAATGGGCTGGCGTACAACTACATACAAGACTGACAGGTATTAGTACACCAAACTGTCGGTACCAGAACTAAATTACGTTGTACTCCCGCAAGACATAAGACCAGTCGAAAACGTCCACAAGTATACAATACTGCTCACCAACACAATTACACGGACAATGGAGCAGGTGCTTCCAAAACAACGGAACACATAACACACAAAGACAATTCAATGAACAGGACGCTTACAAAACCTAAAAAAGCAAGCACAGCTAGCGAGAAAAGCTACCAAAACTTCCTAACACCGCCGAGAGAGCATACCACCTAATAAATTACCGACAATTATAAGACATATACCCAAAAGAACTGAAGAAGGACTTGGGAATTATTCGTAGAAAGACACAAACCGACGCCTGGAAGATACCCTATCAAATCACTCAGGGTAAAGTCAAAACATATACCCAAAAGAACTGAAAAAGGACTTGGGAATTATTCGTGGAAAGACACAAACAGACGCTTGGGAGATACCCTATCAAATCACTCAGGGTAAAGTCAAAACACGACATTAATAAAACAAAACGGTACATACACAAAAAAGAGTGGGAGGAAACTGTGACAATACTATTACAAACACCTTTGCCTGATGACAACGTTCAAGACGACACTGACGAACAACGACTCAGACGACAATGAGTAATTGACAGAAACAATATAGGTAACCGACCCTGAAACAGACAAGGTAACAACTTATATCCTTTTACAGAAGACCAAGTGAGACACGCACTATGTCAATCGAAGCGCAGGAGAGCACCCGAAATGGATGAAATCCCTACGGAGATTGGTATAGCTCTACAAGATACAGTAACACCGACGCTACCAACACTGTACAATAAATATATCCGACAAGCTGTTTTTCCGAACGTTTGGAAGCAGACGAATGTCGGGAATATTCCTAAAGGGAAAAGTAAAGACCCTAAACAATCAGGCTCTAACTGACGCATATGTCTTTTGAACACGTTAGGAAAAACGTACGAAAAACTACTATAAAACCAAATGTAGTACCATAGACGATTATACTCACGAACGGGGTAACAAAAAATAGACAAATTATACATATATAAATTTAAAAGGATTTTGTACCTATTAACAAAGACTAGGTAAGGATTATTTTCCTAACTAAGTAACTTTTAGGCATAATTTTCTATTTGAACTTAAGCTGTAAACTGTTTTTTTTAATGTAAGAGGTTTTATCGTGTAAAAGAAAAATGTTTTTAAATTCTTAGATGTATCTTGCAATTTTATTTTCGTAAATTCAACAGCATAATTTCTGTTGAGCTAGCCAAGCAAGGAAAAGGAAGTTAATAATTTCATATTCTCAATTGCATTCTTATTAATAAAATTCGCTGTACCCAATTCATTGAACTAATTTACTGGCTATTCCCAACTAATAAGCGTACCACAGCTATATTATATATATACATATGTATATTTATATATATATATATATATATATATATAAACTAATTGCCTTTTTTTTAATGTTGGGATAAATTTCGTTCGAAATAAGTTAGTGGTTTAGTTTAAAACATTTATTCAACTTAACGTTTCGGAAAATTTGTTTCCTTAATCATAAGTTAATGTGTTTTTAGTAAAAAAAACAGGTTTTTTACTAAAAACTTATGATTAACGTTTCGAAAAATTTGTTTCCTTAATCATAAATGTATTAAACTAAACCACTAACTTATTTTGAACGAAATTTATCCCAATATTAAAAAAAAGGCAATTAGTTCGTAACAAATACGTTCGTTATTAAAAGGAAGATCAACTTTATATATATATATATATATATATATATATATATATATATATATTGCTGTGGTTCGCCCTAAAGAAATTCTCGCCCCACGGATTGGGTGTCATAAGAGTGCTGTGGATTGTGGATTTACCGTTAAGAATCGAGGATAAGTCATTAGATACTTTTCAAAATAAAAGGTTCACAACAAAAAAAAATTTCTTACCCTGATTTCTGCTTCAAAATATCTTCCCAGCTTCCCTGGCTAGCTCATCTGTGCTTCTTCTCGGATACCTAAAATTACAATCATTCTTCCTTTCCACTCACACATCATTCAATAAAAGCACATAATAATACAACAATCATACAATCTTTATTTACCGCTATTTACAAACAATTATTCACAGATATTTACAGTTTGGTACACTAATTACAACTCAATAAGTGATATTTTTGTAAAGTCCGTGTTTTAAATTTTTATTTGCAAACACATTTAATAGAACAGGAGTAAATGGGCCCCAATAAATACCCTATATCTATTGCACACTGGAGTATGGTGAGCTCATAATAACCCAGTTTATTAATGTATGCCTTTTTACTTTGTATATAATTACTACAAAATTAACAACCCATGTACCCTTAACAATCCAATTTAAATTCATAATGAAATTTAGTAAGCTTTACATACACCTTTTTTTTCAATATTTAAAAAACCTTAATAATTGTTAAGTATACGTATGTTTTTCGATACGTTATATTAACCATAAATAACCTCAATGTTCACTCACATATCACAAATAATTCCACAAGATTATCAGATAACAGAAAATACAAATGAGTTACCTGGAAAATACTTCAAGCTTTCCACCTCCTTGGGATAATGCTGTATCCTCCAGACCCCTTGGTTTCGTGATTATGCGCTCTGATCCTCCAGATAGATGATAACCTCAGTATACGCCGAGATCGTTGCTACCAATTACCATACCATCACCGCATACAAATTCACGTACATTATACTTTTGTTTATTAATTTATTAGCTTGTTATGGTATTAGTTGGACCTCGGTTAATTTAATTCACTCGACACTACACCCGTTAATAACTACAAGGCCTCAACTTACCACGTTATAGGTGCTAATGCTATTTTTACTGAATTATGCAATTTATCAATACTCACAAGCTTCTACTATCACCTAGGTTGATTATCATACGTAGTCTAAAGCGATGAAAATACAAAGAGCAATCAGAATACAAAGAGGACGCTATTAATTCTCTTATAGTATTTATACAATTCAAAATGCCCCCCTCGGCCACACTTTACGCGAAATATTTCATTTAAAATAATACTTCTGCAAATTTTAATCTAACTGACTTAAAGCTCCCAGAAATTTACCTCGTGGACACACAATTTAATCCGAAAAATCGCTTTCACATGTCGCGTGTGCGTCTGTTGTAAAACTATCTATTTCAACCAATGATACAGTCCTGTGTCGTCATAAAATTCCGCCTGTAATATTTTTATCCCTGCCTTATGCGTATTAGATGTCGCATTCCAACCCCACTTGAGTTATATAAAATCGATATTACTGACCGCGTCCACGTGGATACGAACGTACGTTTTAAAACTAATGCTTTTATACCCGTCTTTATCTGTAGCATATTATTGATCGTGCATCTCCTCCTCTCTTTAAAAAACTTTGCTATTTTGTCTATTCGAAGCAACTGACGGTTGGAAATATACTTTTGAAGCCCGTTTATTATGTTTATAAATTCGACGAAGGTAACCTTTTCAAACATGCAGTTTATCTTAATTATTGACTGTTTAAAATAACAATTCTTGGAGTTTATATTTCACGGTATTTAATACAACTGACGTCCTCGCTTGTTACAACAAACCCTTTGCCTTGGGATTATCGATTTTTTTTACACCGGTGCGTTTTCTAATACTATTACCCGTTGAATTAAAATAAATTAAATTAATTATGCGTTTCTATTTGTTTTTAAAACTGGTTTTCTTTATGAACCTATTACTTTTCAATCCTTAATTATAAAATACGTCAATATTTGTTCGTTTAAATTAAATAAATGAAATAAATTTTGCGCGTAAATAAATTGTTTCTTTCTCTATACAAGGTGTTTGAAATTGCATTGCTTACCCCAAATTTAACTCGTTGAATCCATAACAAGATATATATATATATATATATATATATATATCTATATATATACATATATATGTATATATATATATATATATATCTATATATATACATATTTATATATATATATATATATATGAAGTTAAATAGAATTAATCAAATTCATTCAGTCACGAGAGCATCCTGTCGACGTGTTCCGCCCTAATTGGGGCTCATCAGGACAGAAGTAGCAAAGTTGTAATATTTAATACAGACACATTATGGGACGTACAGCATCACCTAGCTCACAATTTGTGTCTTTGTGCCGTTTCACCTAACATCGTAGGTTATAGCAACAGTCAGCCTGAAGGAAATCCGGCTCAACTGCCTTTCTTCATAGCTAAAAGCTTTAATTTAAAAGATAAGTAAGTTTAATGAGTCCTAAATTTATACAAAGTAAAATAAAATTAATGGATAGTGACTCAAATTCAAGTACGAGGGCATCCCGTCGACGCGAGTTATGTATCCCGCAATTGATGGCAGGTCACAGACGGTCACCGACGGTCAGGTAGCGTGATTACTTAGAAATTAAGATTACAACAATGTAATTATGGATAGGGTTAAGAACAAGCTGACATGAGATCTGCAAGTTACCACAGCCATGTGAGGGGGTAGGGATATTATAAAAACCCCGGGAGCACCAGTTGACGACAGTTAGTCAAGTGATCAGCTTTTACTTTGCAGTCTACTTGCTACTCAAAATAGTACCTTTTTTAATTAATTTCGATTTAAATTAAAATATAATTGTAACTTGCCAAAATTCCATATTCAATTTCTCTGTAATAAAATAAATTTGTTAAAAAGTTTGGAAATGGTTTTTTAAAAAAGCCGATCCCTAGCCATAAACATTAAATCGCGTTTTGCTGTAATTGGGGCTCATCAGGACAGGAGTAGCAAAGTTGTAATATTTATTACAGACACATCGTGTTAGGTGAAGCGACCCGAAGCTACAAACTGTAAGCTAGGTGATGATATACTTCTCATAAGGTGTCTATATTAAATATTACAACTTTGCTACTCCTGCCCTGATGAGCCCCAATTAGGCAAAACGCGTCGACAGGATGCCCTCGTGGTGAATTTGAGTCACTTGTCATTAATTTTATTTTACTTTGTATAAATTTAAGACTCATTAAACTTACTTATCTTATATATATATATATATATATATATATATATATATATGGACATTTCTACGAAGAAAATAAGAAATACAACGTTTAGGCAGGAAAGATAATGACAACGTTTTGTATAGAAACTATAGTCATAATTAATTCAAGAAATGAAAAGTTCTTTGGAAGATTTAATTCAATAAACGATTTGGCAAGTCATAAAAACAACGTAGGCGGAAGCTGAAACACAACACGCATGAACAATGCATCATCATTACGCTAAGAGTCTTAATTAAACAAGCAGATTTAAAAATGCGTAATAGAAAACACATATAATTTAATACATAAATTATATTAAAAATACGTGACCAGAAAGAAAAAATCCAACACCTGATAAATTTGAAATAAACACAGCATGGTAATAAATGCAAAGTTCATTACATTTATTGTACAAACAATAATTTACGTGAACAAGTAATGAGAAAATCCAATAGAACAAATGCATTAACTTGAAGTAATACGTGCCGAAAGTAGCGCATCAATTTTGTGTATACAGCAAAATTCCATAAAAATACCCAAAAGCTTGTAGGTAGGAATCACGTACCATAGCGTAATCGTTAAACTCTGTGCTTGTCAATACATAGGCGATCCTTTTAAATACGACCAAATTAGTAAACAAATCAGTTCAACGTGAAAAAAGGCATAGTCTACATCACTTAAAAGAAAGTATCTACGTGAAAGGATTTAAAAGTGATTTATTGTTAAGTAATAAATAGTACAATTGTGATTGAGAAAAATTGAACTAAGTTAGTCGTTTTAATCCTTTAAAAACGTAAGTAACTAAAGGTTGTTTTAAATTAAATTCTAATATTAACATTAATAAAAAGAACTCTGAATAATTACTAGATCCGATGTGGAAATTTAACGAATATTTAACTCAATTATTTATCACTGGATTCGACCAGGAAATTTAGCAAAGCCGCTAAAATAATTCATGAATTAATTAAAAAAAGTTGTACCAAGAGAAATGCACGCCCTATCTAAATTTGACGTTGGGACTATATAAATCAATAAGCTAAATACGGGAGCAGTTGAAACAGGGACTGATTCGAGCTTGAAACAACAGGTTAGCCAATCTGAATGTTTTGTTATTTTTACTTGTGAATATTTTGTTGTATATTTCTAATTTGAATAATTTAAAAATTGCTTTCATGAAAACTTTATGTCAGAGTCAACAAAGATCGTTTTCTATTACACGTTATAAATTACGTAAATTTTGCAGGAAGTTTAATGGATGTTCATAGGGCTTCAAATAATAATAATAAGGGTGATTTTTGTCGGCTTTTTGATTAATTTTAGGAATGATAATTATTGAAAGAATTTTTATTCAATTATTAAATGAAAGTTCTATTTAGCGAATTCTTAAACATTTCATACATTGTAAATATTTTTGAGAATATTATAGTAATTGAGCTTAATGGTGTTTTGCCGCAAGGAAACAGGAAGTAGAGGTAGAAAAAAACTTAAAAGCTTTGTTGTCGTATTGTCGCAAGCTCCGTGCGTAACTAAAATTGAACTAACCAAGATATTCAAAATTAAATTAAATATCAAAAATTGACTATATGAAAATTTTAACCTTTCTATTTCACAAAAAGGGGGCACGGGGTTATTGCAATCATATCACAACAATATATATATATATATATATTGCTGTGTTTCCCTGTTTTAGAATCGAGCCTCACGAATTGGGCGTCATGCATGCTGTGAAACCTCCTATATCTACTGGTCCGTCGACTGATCTCTGTTCATCGTCTCGGCTGCTCCCCTAGATAAAACTTTCATCCTCATTCATAAAAAAAAAAAAACACATCCCTACCACAAACATCAACGTTAACTCTATTCACATCAATATTCACAATACATTAAAATTTCAAAATTAAAAATTCAGCATAAATTCCAGTATCAGAAAATTTCAAGATTTAAGTTTGTTATCATTTTAATGTGCATCCAAAATTAAAGTCCTTGTAGGATGCCTACTAATTAATATAACAATATATGCAGACCTGAGTCTGAGTACAAAGGGAGCATCTACCACCTCTTTACGTTAATTAACCAGGTTCGTCTAATTGAGCTCAAAGACATACCCAAATTTTCATCATAATCCCGAACATCAATACTAAATACCCCTTTCTACGTAAACAAGCAAATTTCACCTTAAAATTAAAATTTTATTGTTAGTACAATTTCACTACTGTCCATTTTAAGTAAATCAATTATAAAGTTATTCAACACACACCAAAATATCAAAGTTCAAACAAAATAGTATAATTTACCTGAAGGTTACTGCACTCGTAGCTTCAATGTACATCGTCCCTTTTGTTAATCACACCAATCCAACTGGGTTATATTTACGGCTTCTGATTCTCAACGCTTTTAAAATTTTCTACATCACCATCCATCTAAAGTAGTTTCAGTGCTTTTCCGGAACTCATTTGTGTATATCTGAAGCTTGTTTTGTGGATCCAGACACGTTTACGAATCATTTAATTCTTAATACTCCCGAAAAATAACAAAGAAATTCATACTTCTTTCATCAATATACGCCAAAACTGCCTACTTTTGTGTATTCATTTGTCGTTGCAAATGTTACTAATTGGTACAGTGATACTAAACTTTATTACCTTTTAACTTCTTTTCTAAGTGCACTAAAGTACATTCATTGTAGCACGTAACGAACAAACTGTTTTAAATCACCAAAATATACGAGCAGACTTTAAATTATTTTATCAAACTCGGAAAACTAAAAAGCACTGTTTAACGCATTGAATCAAGTCGCAGATCTAAGAGAGCTTGTTCATATTAACCTGGGTATATATAGAGGTTAGCCTGTCTGTCGGTCTGGTCCCCAAAACGGACAATTCTTCAGAATTTCGCATGCTAGGTTCCCATTCCGCAGCCCGGCATGCGATTTTTACGAAATTTGCACTCGCACCAGTTAACTCTCAGAAATTTCGACACGGCTCGCAACGTCTGGAAATAACTAATTAATTTTTATACAGAAATGTTATTTCTACCTCTCAAGTTTGCCTCTTATTTTCAACCAATCGCAACCCAGTGACGTTGCTCCACTCACGCCTTTTACTATATGTGTCTCGGTCTTGCGCATATTATCTGTCTCTATCTACCCTGTTCTTATTGGTGCAAATTGATATTCTTTATTATCGATTATTTCAGTCCATGTGGACTGTGAAATAACCCACCTTTAGCATTTCTCGTAACTATTAAGCTACGGTTTCTCCAAGATTCTCTGTAACCATTAATTATCTGCAAAATTTACGCAGAATGAGCTTTTTAAAAATACACAGGTGTTCAAACATAATACTTCTAAATAACACTTCTCCTATTTGCATTTTATTGGGTTTTTACAAGTTTTTATAGATATTATATGTTACTAATGGTTCAATTAACTCCAATTAAAATAATACCCTTTAATTTTTAGTGACTCCTAATCAAATATTAATTATTATCTGTACATTTTGTTTAATACCGGTTACTTAAAATTGAGTCAATTAATATAAATTTTGCACGTAATTTTCTATTTGTTTCTTTACTAGGAATAATTAAATTACACGCAGAGCTTTTTAATACTGCTTCCTTTTTTTTTATAGCAAGCGTCTTGTACATAATTTAACTCCCTTATTTTTAATGAAACGAATGAATTTTTATGCTTCACGGTTTTTTTTAATAACGCGTACCTTTTCCCAAAGCTTCTACACGGTGATTAAAATTATTCGATGTGATTATTTAATTTTCTACCCTGGTCTAAATATGAGTAATATATATATAATATACCTATATATATATATATGTAATATATATATATATATATATATATATATATATATATATAAATATATATATATATATTATATAAATATATATTTTAATGATAAGGTGGTAGTATTTTGGGTATGAAGTATATATATATATATATATATATATATATATATATATATATATATATATATATGTGATATTATGTGATATGTATGAGATTTGAACCTTGGCGCACTGAAGTACCACTCAGATATAGACTTCTGGTTTGTAAAATGATTGATAAAGGAGATGGTGAGGGTAGTTACTTGTTAAAGATATTTAAAATGATATTTTAAGAGAAAAGGAAGTTTTAAGATTTCAACTTGGGTGATGGTGATTTCATAAAGTAATTTTGAAAAGTTTGTGCCAATGAAGTGAATTGCTGTTGTTTGTATATCATAAAAATTGTGTTAAAATATTTAAAAGGAAACTTCACTGCCATGTGAATATGTACGTAAAGTCTAAAAAGTCAATTAGTTTGTTTTTATTAGATTTAAGTTAGTTATAAGATGTAGAAGTTTTATTTACTTTTCAGTATAAAGTTGTAAGTCTTATTATATCATTTGAATTTCACTTGTTGTTAGGATTAAAATATCAATTTATAAATTTTCGGCCAATGACATTTGTGTATTAGTTTACTCCATAGTAGAATTTGACAAGAGCAATAAGATCTATTAATAAAAAGTTGGATCATAGAATGTTAGTTGGAAAAGAATTGTAAAAGAGTAGGCTGATTTAATGTTTTAAGGGGCATCTCCATAGAGAAGTGACAGTTGTTAAAAAATTTAAAAAAGACAGTTGTTGTTAAAAAATTTTAAAGGACAGTGGTTGTTAAAAAATTAAAAAAAGGGTTGTTGAAATTAAAAATTAAGAGAAAAAACTGATTTGAAAAGATCTGAAAAAGAACTTTACAAACTATAGAACAAAAAGTATAATCTTTTTTAGATGACAGTGTACGAATTGTATACCTTTTATTATTGTAATCTCCTACATAAATTTCAACATATGAAAATTGTAATTATGATATTCAAAGTATAAAGGAACTGTTGATATTAAAAAGTGATAAATGCAAGAGTCCTTGTCATTGTCTTATTATTGACCATTGATTTCTGGGAGTATTTTTGTGTAGACAGAGGAGTTCCAAAGTGGTGCTATCAGAACGCTGGAATTGCTGAACTTTTGGTGTCGAACACGGTGTTGATTTCACGGAGCTGAGTTTCCTGATAAGACCAACAACGATAAGTATAAGTGTCTCTAAAGAATTTTTGGCGTACCTAAAACCCTAAAATAAAGGCGTAAATTCAGTAATACAAATTTTTAAAACGTACTTATCCACAGGTATTAAGAACCCACATCAAGTTCGAATCGTCACTGTAGGCAGTGGAGCTTCATTGTTAAGCAGCAAGACGTTTCATTGGAAGTTCAGGTTGTATTATTATTTTCACTGTCATAATTTAAACACTTAATCCATTATACTCAATTGAAATCTTAAATTATTAACTAATATAACTGTTTTACTGTGCGTATTTTTCAAGTAATTGTTTACACTGTCACTTTTAGAAATTGCTTTAGTAGAATTAACTAGAGGTCATTTGACTAGCAGTGTCACATACATCTATATATGGTTCAGAACTCACGCTGTATGCAGATATAGATTTATTCACAAAATTAACTTGAGATAAGAGTTTCATTGGTCGAGGCGTAGATTTAAAGACTCAATAGAAACGTTAATAAATTAATTAAAGAAAGGAAATTATAGGGCAATTTGGTGCATTGTTAATTTGCTCATATATTATAATTATCAATCCTAAAAAGGGGGTTATATTATAATATATATATATATATATATATATATATATATATATATATAAATATATATATATATATATATGTATATATATATATAAATATATATATATATATATGTATTCATATAAATATATATATTATGTAGTGGTTTTAAAGGGTTAAATTTAAGTATGAACAAGGAAATTTCAAACACCCTGTATAGAGGAAACAACCAGAATTTACGTGCGAAATTTATTTCATTTAGTTAATTGAAAATGACAAGTATTAACAAAACTTTACAAGTAGGGATTAAAATTTAAAAGGTTCGTAAATAAAATAAAATGTATAAGCCAATGCAAATTATTAATGAATTTATTTGAGTTTAGTTCGAAGGGATATAACGTCTAATATGCATATGAGCATGAAATTCGATAATACCAAGGCGAAACGCTTTACTAACAAACAAACACGTCGAATATATAAAATACCTTGAAACGCAAACTCCTAGAAATGTTATTTTAAAACGATCGTTAATTGAACACCTGCATGTTTTGGAAAGGTCAACTTTTCCTTATTTGTGTAGATAAAAGACAAAACTCGAGGTATATTGTGCAAACGGTCAGACGGTTCGCATGAACGCTAACCAAAAGTTTCCTTAAAGCGCAGAAAGTACGGACAATCAATGATATGCTTCAGAATAAAACAGGCATAATAGCAATTCACTTCGAAACACACGTATTTAGTCCACGTGGGTTAGATAGTACGCGGACAGTAATATCGATTTTCTACCACTCAAACAAGGTTAGAAGGAAACATCTAATATGCATAAGAGAAAAATAGAGGGAATATAGGCGGGGTTTTTAAGACGTCACAGAATATCATTGGTCTAAATAGTTAGTTGTACAACAGACAAACACGGGAAAAGTTGAATGCGGGTTTTTCGGAAAATATCGCATCAACGAGCTAAATTTCAAAGAATTCGAAAACGGTTAAACCAAAATTTGAAAAAGTATTATTTTAAATGAAGTATTTCGCGTGAAGGGTGGCCGAGAGGTGGCATTTTAAATTGCATAAATACTCTAAGAAAATTAATAGGAATCTCTTAGTATTTTCATCGCTTTAGACTACGTATATAAATCTACCACGAGCTTGTAAGTATTTAAAATTATTTTAAATTAAATAGTACAGTGTTGGCCTCATACTTTGAAACTATGTTAGTGTCGAGTTTAATTTTAACTGGGGTGCAACAAATATTTTAACAAGCTCGTGAAGTATAGTAAAGTAGAGTAACGTAAATTAAATTCTGCAATCATAAAAAAGTGTAATATACTTGGATTTGGATTTGGACGGATCTTGAATGAATAGCATGCAGCACAACTTAGATGGTGTTCATCTATAAATAGCTGGAGACGGCAGGCAGAGCAGAACCACGAGACCGAGGGTGCAGAAACTTAACTTCATCGTCAATGGAGTAGGGATCTTCAAGAAATTCCAGGTAACGCATTAGAATTTGCTGTTTTTTATAAACTATGAAATTACTGTGATGTGTGACAGTGGACTTTAATGGTATTTTGCATTGTTTTGCGCATTGAAAATAATACGTATAACTACCTTTGATGATGGTATTTGAATATAAATCTAAAGGTGTATATAAAACTTATTAACGTTCCTCATGAAATTAAATTTTTATTGTTAAGGGTACATAGGTTTTTTTGTGTTTGTAGTAAGAGTATGCAAAGTAAAAAGCATGCATTAATAAAATAAACTGGGTTATCATGAGCTCATCATACTCCAGAGTGTACTAATTAGAAATAATTATAAATAAAAAAGAAAAATAAGTTATTATTCAGGGCCCATTTACTCCTGTTACATTCAATGTGTTTGATATTTCAATTTAAAATTCTGGACTTTACAAAGATAGAATTTATTGAAGTGTAACTTGAGCACCGAAATGTAAATAATCTTGAATTTTTATTTGTAAATAGTGGTAAATAAATATTGTATGATTGTTGTATTATTTTGTGGTTTTATTGCGAGTGTGCGTGAATGATAAAAAGTATGATAGTAAATCTAGGTATCCAAGAGGAGGCCCAACTGAGCTAGCCAGGGAGCTGTTAAAAAATCAATTAAAGTGATGGAGCATAAATCTGGGTAAGAATAATTTCTTTGAAAATTCTCCTCTTCGTAAAATTTATGACGATTTTTGGTAAATTAATAAATTTTCGAATGTTTTCCTTCACTCTGGCATGATTTTATAGGGGTTACACGGCAATTTATGACGCCCAAATCTTGAGGCTTTATAGAGGTTACAAAGCAATTTATGACGTCCAATTCGTGAGGCTCGATTCTTATAAGGTTACACGGCAATTTATGACGGCCCAACGTTGGGGCTCGAATGTTTTTTTTACTCTGGCGAAGCCTGAGCAGAAGTTACACGGCAATATATATATATATATATATATATATATATATATATATATATATAAATTATTATGTGGTATAACGACCTTGCAAATTATAAAATAAAATATCTATAATAACAGGCTATTAGGTCTGCTGATTAATAAAATAAACTCTTTATTATAATCCAAGCCTTCGGTTTTTATTTTAAACCTTTTTCAAGAATACTAAAAATTGTAAAACGTTAGTATGGGCATACAATAATTAAATACTTACTAATGTGAGGTTTTAAATCAGAATCGTTGACATAGATAAAATTCGTAAATGTAAATAAAAAGTGATGTATAAAGCTTTAAACAAAAATAAAAATAATGTGGTATTCTTATTTACATTTGAATGTTTCAGAATGACAATTTATTTATAATTTTGACAGTTGCTAAGATAACTTTCTAGATGTAACTATTTTTCTAATAAGTTGATCGAAATTAGCTATATAATTTTAATGATGTATGCATGTATGTATATATATATATATATATATATATATATATATATATATATATGTATATATATAAGGTTTTTGATAATTCTTGAGCGTAGTTAAATTAGAAAAGATTTTGTTTTTGGTTCTTGGGATAAAGTCGCTCATAAAATTAAACACAAAACATTAAATGTGTATCATTTGTATTAAATCGTACGTTTCGGTGATAATTTACACCTTAATCATCGATCTACATGAGAAAGTATATAAATAGGTAATTTATATAACAGGTAATATATGTTTAACTTACTTATTGCTTAATAAAATTATTTTATGTATTCACCCATAATAAAAGTAACAGAAGGAAGCTTGTAATATTACTGATTAAGAATTAAAATTAATTTTAAATTTTGAATGAAATGTCAGTTCACTTATTTGACAAAAATGTAGGATCAAGGATGACATCAATCAACAAATTATGACACTATTTGCTTATATTTTTTTTATTTAAATAGTAGTGTGTTTTATTTGTAAAAAAATTTTTGTATGATGGGTTGCATAAAAATAGTTAGATTTTAAAATCATATATTTTTACAGGTGTAGTAAACAGGTTGACTTTTGACTTAAATTAAATAGAATTCTGTGTGTAAGCAATATCATTATAGTTAGTATATTTTTTTGAATTAAAAGTGTATAGGTATGAGTAAACTGTATGTAAATTATTGATGTCTTCTTTGTGATTGATGGAATTTTGATGTTGGTTTATATGAAATGATTCTAAGAAAAATCTTTTTTTGTAATTGCTTTCTATATCTAAAATTTTTACATTATCATAATTGACTTTGTGTTGTGTATTGTATAAATGTATTGAAAAAGCACAAGAAGTTTTTCCTAATTTTGCATCACTTTTGTGTTGTGTTATGCGATTTCGGAGCCACTGTTTGGTTTGGCCTACGTAGGAAGCTTTACATTCACATTGAATTTTATACACTAAATTGGTACATAAAGCTTTATTCGTTTTTTCTTTTAGTTTAGTAAAAAAGTTTCCAATGGACTTAGTATTTGAATTTATTATAGTTACAAAAGGTTGTTTTAGTAATTTTTTTATTAGTGGTAAAAGATTAGTAATATATAAAAGTTTTTTGTAAATGATATCAGTATGTTTATTTTGAGGTGGGAATATGATTGTGTTAGTATGTAGTAGTTTTGATAAAAGTGGTTTAGAGTAACCGTTGTTGATTAAGATTGATATTAGTTCTTTAAGATTTTTTTCTTTAAATTTGGGTTTACAGATAGAGACCATACGATGTTTCAGTCCTAATATGGTGTTAATTTTTTGTTTCATGCTTGATTGGAATTGTAATTTAAATATCTTTCTGAATTTATAGGCTTTTTGTAAATATCAAAATTAATCTTGTTGTCATTATTGCGGATAACTAGTGTATCAAGGAATGGTATCGATTGGTGAGATTCTAGTTCGGAAGTGAATTTCAATTGTTCATTAAAATTGTTAAAATGTTGAATGGTGGTTAGTAAAAAATGTTCAGGAAGTAAGCAGAGAATGTCATCAAAGTATTTGACTAGAAATACCATTTTGAAAGGTAAGTTAGGTAAAACACTTTCTACAAGTTTGTCCATTACTATTTGTGCAATTATAGGGGATAATGATGAACCCATAGGAGTACCAAAAATCTGTAAGTAAAATTTTGAGTTAAAACTAAAATATGTGTTGTTGAAGATAAGGTTTATTGAAGTGATAAATAATTGTAATGATATATGGCAATGTGGTTCTATGGAATCCCATTTTTCTGTAATAATTTGAATGACTAAGTTGACTGGTATGTTTGTAAATAAAGAGTAAACGTCGAGAGAAACGAGAATGTGATCTTGAGGCAGTTGAAAGTTACGGTATTGGTTTACGAATTGGAAGGTATCTACTATGTTGTGGCCTGTAATTGGGAAAGATTTTTGTAATACGGTTGATATGAAAGAAGAAAATGCATATGTTGGAGAATTAATTGAAAAGATAATAGGTCTTAAAGGAATATCTGGTTTATGGATTTTTGGGAGTCCATAATATTTGCTTGGAACAGAATTATTGGTGATAAGTAGTGATTTTTGTTCATTTGTAATCATGTCTTTTTTGAATAATAATTTAATGTAATTGTTTATGGTGTTCTGTATGGTGAAAGCGGGGTCCTTCTTTAGTTTCTTATATGTAAATTCATTATCCTTTAATTTAGAAAAAAGACTGTTTAAAGTTAAAAGGTTTCGTTTAGCAATGCTTATGTTAATTTTTTGAAGAAGTTTTCGAATTTTGTACTTAAGTTTTCGATGTAAGGAACTACATGGTATGTAGGTATATTTGTAGAAGACACAGTATTATTATTCAAGGGTTCATTAGAAAAGTCGGTGTTTATTGGTGTTTTATGATTGTATAAAAGGCTTTTTATTAGTTTTGGGGGATAGCTATTGTTTTTTAGAATCATAAATAATTTTAGGTCTAAAACATAGAATCAAAAAATATGCCATCCGTCACTATATTAAAAAAATCTAGACAAATTATTTATGATTCTAAAAAACAATAGCTATCCCCAAAACTAATAAAAGCCTTTATACAATCATAAAACACCAATAAACACCGACTTTTCTAATGAACCCTTGAATAATAATACTGTGTCTTCTACAAATATACCTACATACCACGTAATTCCTTACATCGAAAACTTAAGTACAAAATTCGAAAACGTCTTCAAAAAATTCAACATAAAAATTGCTAAACGAAACCTTTTAACTTTAAACAGTCTTTTTTCTAAATTAAAGGATAAAACACCATCCCTTCTACGACGGAATATTATATACCAAATAAAATGTTCAGACTGCAACCTCACCCACATTGGTCAAAGCTCACAACACTTAAAACAACGCTTAACTAAACATAAAAGTGACATTCGTGTTAAAACAAACGCTTGTGCTTTAACCATACACGCAAATACAAACAAACATAAAATAGATTTCGATAATCCTATAATACTACAAATTGAAAGTAAACGATCCAAAAGAGAATTCTTAGAAATGTGTTACATATTTAAAAACGCTAACACTATTAATAAAAAAACCGATATCAACGCACTAAGCTCCATATACACCTACCTACTTGATTTTAAATCAAAAAACAAATTCAACGTAAATGAACACATCACTTAACAAATCGCAACATAGGCACACTTACACATACACACACACACACATGCGCGCGCACACACACACACATACACACACATACACACACACACACACACGCTCGCATATGTATATATTTGCATATATATGTGTGTGTATATATATATATATATATATATATATGCATACATCATTAAAATTATATAGCTAATTTCGATCAACTTATTAGAAAAATAGTTACATCTAGAAAGTTATTTTAGCAACTGTCAAAATTATAAAGGAATTGTCATTCTGAAACATTCAAATGAAAATAAGAATACCCCATTATTTTTATTTTTGTTTAAAGCACTATACATCACTTTTTATTTACATTTATGAATTTTATCTATGTCAACGATTCTGAATTAAAACCTCACATTAGTAAGTATTTAATTATTGTATGCCCATACTAACGTTTCACAATTTTTAGTATTCTTGAAAAAGGTTTAAAATAAAAACCGAAAGCTTGGATTATAATGAAGAGTTTATTTTATTAACCAGCAGACTTAATAGCCTGTTATTATAGATATTTTATTATATATATATATATATATATATATATATATATATTACTCATATTTAGACCAGGGAAGAAAATTCATTAACAACATCAAATAATTTTAATCACCGTGGTGTATAAGGAAGCTTTGGGAAAAAATACGAGTAATTAAAATGCCTAGCGTGAAGATTTAAATCATTCAATTAGAATGTAGGGTTTGTATAGAATTTTATTAGATAATACGCGTTATTAAAACCGTGGAGCATAAAAATTTATTCGTTTCATTAAAAATAAGGGATTTAAATTATTCACTAGACGCTTTCTATAAAAAGAAGCAGAATTAAAATGCTCAACTTGTATGTAATTTAATTGCTCCAAGTATAAAGAAACAAATAAAAATTACGTGCGAAATTTATATTAATTAATTCAATTTTTAAGTAACGGGTATTAAACAAAGTGTACAAATAATAATTAATATTTAATTAGTATTCGCTAAAAATTAAAGGATAGAAGTCAATGCCATTCATTATTATTTTAATTGGAGTTAAATGAACCTGTAGTAATATATAATAAGCACAAAAGCCTGTCAAAATCCAAGTTTGGTTAAAATACCATGAAAACAAAGCTCGGAGAATTATATTTAAAACATTTATTAGAAGCGCACACCTGCAAACTTTTAAATGTCAAATTCTAATAAATTTGAATAGATAAACATGCAAATTCTACGTATATTGCAAAGGGTCGGATAAACCGTAGCTTATATTAACAAGAAGGCTAGTTGAGGGGTTATTTAACTCAAGTAAGTCACGTCGCGAATCCACGTGGATTCAAATAGCCCATAATAAAGAATATCGATTTGTACCACTCAGACCAGGGTAGAAAGAAACAGATAAAACGCGCAAAGCCGAGACACGAATAATAAAAGGCGTGATTTGAGGAACGTGACTAGGTTTGCGATTGGTTGAAATAAGAGGCAGATATGACAGGTGGAAACAACAATTTCTATACAAAATTAATTAATTGTTCGCAGACGCGTTGCGAGCCGTGTGAAAATTTCTTAGATTTTCAACTGGCGCGAGTGCAAATTTAAAAGAATCGCGTGCCGAGCTGTCGAAAAGGGAACATAGAATGCGAAATTCTAAAAATTGTCCGTTGAGGGACAAAACCGACGTGCAAGCGCGCTATTATATAAAACCGTGTTTATAGGAGTTGCTCTCTCTTAGATTTTCGATTTTTATTCAATACTTTAAAACAGTTTGCTCTTTATTTTTTGCTGTTATACCATACTTCAAGCAGAATAGGTGCTACGATACAAGTTATTATGCTTTAGTGCACTTACAGAAGATAGATAAGGTAATAAAGTCTAGTTATATTTGCGGGTATTACTGTACCAATTATCTAAAGTAGTAGCGATAAATAAATACATTGAAGTATGCCGCTTTGTATAGCGTGAACGAATTATGAATTGCTTTGCTATTTTTCGGGGGTGTTAATAATCAAATATTATTTGTAAATGTGATTGGATCCACAAAACAAGATTTAGATATACATAGATGAGTTCCTGAAAAGCCCTGAAACTATTTTAGATAAATGGTGGTGTAGAAAAATTTTAAAAGCGGTCAGAATCTGAGGACGTAAACATAACTCAGTTGGAATGGTGAAATTAGCAAGGATGATGTACATTGAAGCCACGAGTGCAGTAACCTTCAAGTAAATTATACAATTTTGTTCGAGCTTTGATGTTTTGGTGTGTGTTGAATATCTTTATAATTTGTTTGATAAAAAAATGAACAGTATCGAATTTGTATAAACAACAAATTTTTAATTTTAAGGTAAAATTTTCTTGTTTAAGTAGAAAGGAGTATTTAGCAGTTTATGTTTAGATTATGATGAAAATTTGGGTCTGTCTTTGAGCTCAATTAGACTAACCTGTTTAATTAACGTAAAGGGGTGGAAGATGCTCCCTTTTATTCAGACTCAGGTCGGCACATATTGTTAACTACATTAGTATGCATCCTACAAGGACTTTAATTCTGGATGCAAATTAAAAATGATGACAAATTTAAACTTGAAATCTTATGATACTGAAATTTATGCTAAAATTTAATTTTGAAATTTTAATGTATTATGAATATTGATGTAAATAGAGTTAACGTTGATGTTTGTGGTAGGAATGTGTTTGTTTTTTTTATGAATGAGGATGAAAGTTTTAACTAGGTGAGCAGCCGAGGCAGAAAGAGTAAAGAGGCGATTATCAGAAGAGATTCAACAGGGCGAGAATCACAGCAAATCTTGGTGCCCAATTAGAGAGGCTCGAATATTTTTTTTTACTCTGGTGAGGCTTTTTGTAGGTTTCACAGCATATACATGGCGACCCTGAAGTGAGGCTCGAGTTCCAAATAAAATTTTTGTGATTTTATTCCAGGAAACTAGCGATCTGAGAGAGTGAGTTTCTGTTTGTGTATAACTTTAAGAGTATTTTAGAGTGTGTGAGAGTGATTAGAACGTATGCAGAGAAAGGAGTGGTTAAAGAGTCAAGGAGTGGAAATTGGAAGTGACGATAGTGCAGTGTGTGAAAAAAATTCGAAAATGGAAGAAGCTGGAGGCAGTAGAGATCAGTCGAGGACGGAATCAGGGGATCAAGGAAACGAGATGATAATGAGAATGCTAGAGAGGATGAACGAAGAATCCAACCGAAAATTAGAACAGATAAGCGGAAAAATTGAGCAATCTACTAAAGAATTTACAGAGTTTAAAAATAGTCTTACTGTGAAAATGGGGGAAGTAGAGGGTAGGGTTGATATAAATGAGAAAAACATTACAGGTCTTCGACAGGAAATGGGAAATTTAAGGTCCGAAGTACGCATTTTTTGTGAAGAAGAAATAAATATAAAAATGACTGAAGTAACGGACTCATGTAGGGATCAGTTAGGCAGGATAGAACGCGAAGTTAGTAGTATCAAATACAACATGTCAAGTTTAACGGAGGATGGTCCCAGATTTTATACAGGTGGCGTATCATTGGACCAACATATGAAATTTTATGGCGATAACAGGGTAAATCCACAAATTTTTATTAATAGTGTAAGAAATCTAGTGGGAAATTTATTTGATGAACAGACTAAACTCAATACCATAAAGGCTTTATTGAAAGACAATGCGGAAGCATGGTATAATTTAGTAGGACAGGACATAGACACGTATCAAGACTTTGAAAACAAATTTTTACAACATTACTGGAGTGATCACAAACAGGATCAGATTAGGGACGACTTGATTACAGGAAAATTTAAGGGAGAGTTTGCAGGTTCTAGGGAGCAATATGCCATCCGCAAATACAGTGTGGCCAAACAACTTAATCCACCATTGACGGACAGACAAATAATCAAGTACCTATCACAACATTTTGAATTGGAAATCAGACAACACGTGGCCTTACAAAACATTACGGAACGTGAGACATTTTTAGAATACTTACAGAGATATGACGATGTATGTGTAGGACGGACAAGAGAGATACGAGAACGAAACGTTAACACGGTTAGGTTTGACAACAGGACACAAAATTTTGCGAGACGGCCTGACTATAATAGGAATTTTCGACCGAATTGGGAACGACGAGGACAGGAATACAGAAGCAATAGTGCGACAAGGGGACCGACCCCAAGACCTAGTTACACGAGACAGAACAGTTTACAGGAAGTAAACAAAACAGTGACTAGCACGACGAATAGAGACAGGGACGCGGATATTAATACGAGGAGGACGTACGCACAGGTTGTAGAAGGACAACCAGGACCAAGCACGGAAAACAGGACGAGACAGGATTTTTAGAACGCGACAGACCACTAGATTTCTGTGTAAATATGTATGAACATCCACGTGAATTTTTCAAAATTGAGGAGGAAGTAGAGCCAGAAACTGTAGAAAAATTATGTTTGCCAATTATTAATATAGGAATTGTTGAGAATAATGTAGAAGTATTACTTGATACAGGGGCAGAGGCGAGTTTAATATCGGAGGAATTCGTCAGCAGAATTAGGGATAAGGTTTGTGATAAAATTATGCCTATAAAGCGTAGCCATTTAGTAGCTCGAAATAAAAAGAAGTTTGCTGTAGTAAATAGTGTGTGGTGCTTTGGATAAATATAGGAGGTTTAAGCTGTGAACAGGAGTTTGTATTTGTACCTGGACTGAAGTTTCAGAGCATTTTGGGTGTTGACTGTATGATGCAGTTAGGGGTTTTGATAGATATGGAAAGGAAGGTAGTAAGGATTAAGGATAGGGTAGTGCCATGGAAAGGCAGTTATAAAGTCACAGAGGATGACACGGGGTTGAGTATTAATGTAGTAGAGATAGAGGATGATGGAGTTAAACAGATCAACACAATAAGATGTCCAGAGGATAGAATAGTAGAGGTTCAAGTTTTATTACAAAAACATGCAGAATTAGTGGGGGTAGAAGCAAGTACAGCGTTAGGCTATGAGCACGTATTGGAAGTGGATAATTCAGAACCGTTCAACGCTAAGGTTTATCCTATTCCAGCAGCATATCGGGAGCAGGTGAAGGCAGAATTAAATAAAATGTTGGAAGATGGCATAATAGAGGTCTCAAACACTCATTTCATAAATCCGTTGGTGGTGGTTAAGAAAAAGGATGATAGTATTCGTTTATGTTTAGATGCACAAAAAATTAACCAACGGACCAAACCGCAATTCCATTGTCTACCATCCATGGACACACTTTTGACGAGGTTAAGTGGCAAGTTTGTTTTTAGTAAATTAGATTTAAGGAATTCATTCTGGCTGATTCCATTACACAAGGATTCTAGAAGGTACACTGGATTTTCCGTAGAGGGAGAAATCTATAATTTTAAGGTAGTACCGTATGGTTTGTCAACGTCAAGTGCAGCATTAATTAAGGCAATGCAAGCAATTTTAGGAGCATATGAGCAGTTCTGCATACACTATGTGGATGATATATTAATTTTTAGTGAAACTGAGGAGCAACATTACTCTCATTTAGAACGAATATTATTAGAGCTTAAATTAGCAGGGTTGAGGCTGAATATAGAAAAGTGTGAATTTTTTTCAAAAACTGTTAAATTTCTGGGGAATGTGGTGAACACTAAAGGTATGTGTATCGATAAAGAAAGACTGTCCGAACTTTTGACATATCCGAGACCTAATAACATTAGGAAATTAAGAGCTTTTTTGGGAGTCCTTAACTTTTATAAGAAGCTTGTACCGGGATTTGCTGAAAGAGCAATTCCATTGTTTAAACTTCTGAAGAAGGGAGTAAGATGGAGTTGGACGGAGAGTCAAGAGGCAGCATATTTAACACTGTTGGAACAATTTCACGACCAACTAATTTTGAGGCATCCCAGATTTGATGTAGGTTTTGTACTGAGGACGGATGCATCGGATAGTGCTTTAGCAGCAGAGTTGTACCAAGTACAAGAGGGGGAAGAGGTGCCCATATCTTTTGTTTCACGCACACTGAAACCTCATGAAGTAAATTACACAATTAGTGAAAAGGAGATGGCTGCAGTGGTGTTTGGTGTTACAAAGTTAAATTTTTTTTTGATCGGAAGACATATTGTAATCGAAACGGATCATTCGGCGTTGTGTGCGTTGATGAATACAAGATTTTTGAATAATCGAGTATATCGATGGGGGTTGTTACTACAGGAGTTTGATTTTGAGATTAAATATATTAAGGGAGAAAACAATTTTATAGAAGACGCGTTTAGTAGAAACCGAGACAAGGATAACAAAAGAGCGTGTGACATCATGATTGCCATGAACAGTCTACTACAAAACGATTCAGTATATGGAGAAGAGGAGATCTTGAGGAACCAGAGGCAGAGTGAGGAGCTGAAGATTATTAGAACGAAGTTAGAAAACGAACCGGGATTTAAAAACTTCCATATGATAAATGGATTTTTGTGTAAAAAAATTCAAGACTTGGAAGTGTATGTAGTGGATAGGGTACAAGCAAAATTAATTATCAAAGATCTGCATTTAAGATATGGTCACATAGGGATCCGAAAGACTTGGTTAATTTTTAGGGAAACGTTTTTTTCAACTAAAGACTTAGGGTTGGTAAAGTCAGTCATCAACACTTGTCACTTATGTACTTTAGGAAAGTACAAAAATAGTACGAGTCAAGATGTGGTACAAAGTATACACGTACAAAATTCCCTGGACTTGGTTGCTATTGATTATTTGAGTAATCTAGTCCGAAGTACAAAGGGACACAAACATGTGCTGATTGTGACTGATGTGTTTTCGAAATTTACAAAATTATATCCCACTCGGGATTGTAACACAGTCGGAACAAACAAGTAATTGGAACAATTTTGTAGGGAAGTAGGAACTTTTAAACGAGTATTAGCAGACAATGCTACATATTTTAATAATCAACGGTTTAGGGATTATTGGGAGAGGCAAAACATCAAAGTGGTGTTTTGCAGCATAAGGCATCCTCAAGCTAATCCAGCTGAGCGATATATTCAAGAGACGGTTAAATTCTTGCGTTTGGCTTCACATAGGAATCATCGTTTATGGGAGGACAATTTGTCCAAGGTTGAATCTTTTATCAATGAGACCCCTAGTACCGTGACAGAAACCAGTCCCATCATGCTTATCAAGCAACAGTATCGCGAAAGACCATGGCAAATTGTGCCTAGGGACGATGAATTTCAACAACTTTTGGTAGATTTGAGGGAGAGATTAAGGAAGAGAGCTGAAAAATATACAAGGAAGATGAACGCAAGAATTAGAAAGAGGGTAAAATTTAAAGAGGGAGACCAGGTAGTAGTAAAAAGCTTGAGAGTAGGGAAGAGAGATAGAATGACACGTGCTAAACTACACTATGTAACGTGAATCGTGGCAGCCACGTTGTTCGGCCGCCAAAGTTATTCTACGTTGGCTCGTAGCCGTGCGTAACACAAAGATATCACGGAATGACCGGGCTCAATCGGAGATTAGGGGGGGTTGTAGAAAGCAGACTGACAGATAATGTATGCGGCGGTAAGGAGTTAGTAACAATACCTGCAAGAAAATTAGTTAAGCAAACCTGAAAAAAAAAGAATAAGCATAGCAGCAATGAAACGTCTAAGTTATTCAGTACCTGGTAGAATGTAAATAAAACTGTTTAGATAAACTATATAATATAATCACGATAAAAGCATTACAACAATTTTTATCACAAAGTGAAATAATATTGGGGAGTAGCAGAAACGTTTCCTCACACACCAATTAAACATAAATCAGACAAAATGTTGACGAAAGATAAATAGATAAGACACAATTGGTATGAGTAATTCAGTAGTATTGATTTTTCTTTCTTTCTATTTTTTTCTATGTTTTAAAATAGCGTGCAAGTCTATTGTAAAAGGTATCAGAACGACAAAGACATAGCAAAACAACAGATAGATATTTAAAGTAATAACAAGTAGGAAATAGTTCAACTTACAAAAGTCCTTCAGCAACGCTTCCTTGCAACTGAAGTGTGGGATTCAACGATGTCCTGCACTAACGAAGCACTTCACCCTTAACTGTGAGGGTGTTGAGGGAACTTATCACACGTTACACTAATCACACCTACGTATTTCACTGGTGTTAGCAGCAGACATTATCACGCGTCGGAACTATGTAGCCTTGATAAATTTCTTGGTAATTCTATTTCCTAAGACAATAATTTCAAAATATTCTGTAGCACTAGTTTAATTTCAACTGGGACCAAATGTATGTTATTTTCATAAACATCCCAAAAATCAGTGAGAAACTTCAACCAATACCTTTGTAAGCCGGTAATCTGTTATATTTCACAAATAACGAAATTTGCGCAAGCAATGATCTATTTTAGATTCTTTGTTGTTAGAAAATTCAGAAACTACAGTATCACTGTATTTAAATAATCCAAAGTATGCGCTACCCTGAAAAGAAAAGGACCGCGAAACTAGATCGCACACACACAGTTTAAATATCAAAAGACAAAACAACTAAAAAAGAACCATAATGGGTAAAGCACGTGTATCACTAAAGCAAGTCCGTCAAATGTTCCTTAAAACATTTATCTCACAAGAAAAACTACTAAAAACAATTAGTAAGGCACGCGTAAGCAATAAAACCGCCCGTCAAATGTTCCGTAAAGCACACGTGCCTCGAGTTTAACAAGCTCTACTACTTTTATTTTCAACAGAAAATCAACTAAAAACACGGCGTGCTTGTTCATGAACAATACGAAAATTGATACCGCAGTAATTCTCACTATTCTCAAAGCAGAAAAAAGCAGTATTTTTAACGTACTTAATATATCGGAACACAGAACAAAACTCCTCTCCTCGTCTGTTTATATCAACTCGTCGCTATTACAACCGCTTATCGCTTATTAGCCAGACTTGTATATTCACATAAGGAACTAAATTTATACGACGGCCAGACAAGAACGATGCAATCTATAATTAATTACAAGCTGTTTAACCTTCACTCTTTGGAATTTATTTATTAATGAGAATCAATCTTCAATTTATCTATCTTTAATTAATACACACGAGTTATATTGCATACAATTCTGAATTATTCTGAAGTATTTACTTGATACAAACAGCGATCCCAAAGAAACAATGTATTTTTAAGTACGCTAACAGAAAGGGAGCGTAAAATGTTAAGCTATAAAAAATGCCCGTTACAACTTGCCCTATGAGGGACCTTTTGAGATAGGTGAAGTAGTAGGGGAGTGCACGTATTTGTTAAGGGAAGTAGGGACGGGAAATGAGAGGGGACGGTTTCACGTCCACCTACTATTCCCTTATACAGGAGAACCAGCACCACAATAGAAATAAGTGTATATAGATGAGTAGAAGTAAGTGTTTATAGAAAATAAAGCTAGGTATAGGATAAATGTGGGAGATAGTTAGAAATAGGTATATAGGATGAGAAGAGAAATTAAGTGTAGGAAGAAAATAAGATAGGTTGAGTGTAGATATTTCTTATAAGATTAGTGAAGAGTTAGGAATAGAATAAGAATAGGATTAGCTAGGGGGAAATGAGTATAGTGAAGATTAGTTAAAGGTTAGGAATAGGATAGGTATATAGGATGCATATAGGCTTAGATGGAGAAGTAGGATGAAGTTAGGGATAACTTTAGTTTATAAAATTAGGTGAGAGTTAGGAATAGGATAGGAATATAGGGATAGGTGTAAATATTTGTAGGATTGGATATAAGTTAGGTAAGTTAGAAAGATAAGGGTAGAGTGAGATAGACAATTTTTTTTTGTAATTTCTTTTGCAGTCTAGATGTTTCGTGTTTGAATTCAAATAAGTGGGATTATTTGTATTCAAATAGGGAGAAAATACTCATATCTAGACCAGGGTAGAAAATTAATTAACGACATCAAATAATTTTAATCACCGTGTATAAGGAAGCTTTGGGAAAAAGTACTCGTAATTAAAATGCCCAGTGTGAATATTTAAATCATTCAATTAGAATGTAGGGTTTGTATAGAATTTTATTAGATAATACGCGTTATTAAAACCGTGGAGCATAAAAATTTATTCGTTTCATTAAAAATAAGAGATTTAAATTATTCACCAGACGCTTTCTATAAAAAGAAGCAGAATTAAAATGCTCAACTTGTATGTAATTTAATTGTTCCAAGTATAAAGAAACAAATAAAAATTACGTGCGAAATTTATATTAATTAATTCAATTTTTAAGTAACGTGTATTAAACAAAGTGTACAAATAATAATTAATATTTAATTAGTATTCGCTAAAAATTAAAGGATAGAAGTCAATGCCATTCATTATTATTTTAATTGGAGTTAATTGAACCTTTAGTAATATATAATAAGCACAAAAGCCTGTGAAAATCCAAGTTTGGTTAAAATACTATGAAAACAAAGCTCGGAGAATTATATTTAAAACATTTATTAGAAGCGCACACCTGCAAACTTTTAAATGTCAAATTCTAATAAATTTGAATAGATAAACATGCAGATTCTACGTATATTGCAAACGGTCGGATAAACCGTAGCTTATATTAACAAGAAGGCTAGTTGAGGGGTTATTTAACTCAAGTAAGTCACGTCGCGAATCCACGTGGGTTCAAATAGCCCATAATAAAGAATATCGATTTGTACCACTCAGACCAGGGTAGAAAGAGACAGATAAAACGCGCAAAGCCGAGATACGAATAATAAAAGGCGTGATTTGAGCAACGTCACTAGGTTTGCGATTGGTTGAAATAAGAGGCAGATATGACAGGTGGAAACAACAATTTCTATACAATATTAATTAATTGTTCGCAGACGCGTTGCGAGCCGTGTGAAAATTTCTTAGATTTTCAACTGGCGCGAGTGCAAATTTAATAGAATCGCGTGCCGAGCTGTCGAAAAGGGAACATAGAATGCGAAATTCTAAAAATTGTCCGTTGAGGGACAAAACCGACGTGCAAGCGCGCTATTATATAAAACCGTGTTTATAGGAGTTGCTCTCTCTCTTAGATTTTCGATTTTTATTCAATACTTTAAAACAGTTTGTTCTTTATTTTTTGCTGTTATACTATACTTCAAGCTGAATACGTGCTACGATACAAGTTATTATGCTTTAGTGCACTTACAGAAGATAGATAAGGTAATAAAATCTAGTTATATTTGCGGGTATTACTGTACCAATTATCTAAAGTAGTAGCGATAAATAAATACATTGAAGTATGCCGCTTTGTATAGCGTGAACGAATTATGAATTGCTTTGCTATTTTTCTGGGGTGTTAATAATCAAATGTTATTCGTAAACGTGATTGGATCCACAAAACAAGATTTAGATATACATAAATGAGTTCCTGAAAAACTCTGAAACTATTTTAGATGAATGGTGGTGTAGAAAAATTTTAAAAGAGGTCAGAATCTGAGGACGTAAACATAACCCAGTTGGAGTGGTGAAATTAGCAAGGACGATGTACATTGAAGCCACGAGTGCAGTAACTTTCAGGTAAATTATACAATTTTGTTCGAGCTTTGATGTTTTGGTGTGTGTTGAATATCTTTATAATTTGTTTGATAAAAAAATGAATAGTAGCGAATTTGTATAAACAACAAATTTTTAATTTTAAGGTAAAATTTTCTTGTTTAAGTAGAAAGGAGTATTTAGCAGTTTATGTTTTGATTATGATGAAAATTTGGGTCTGTCTTTGAGCTCAATTAGACTAACCTGTTTAATTAACGTCAAGGGGTGGGAGATGCTCACTTTTATTCAGACTTAGGTCTACACATATTGTAACTTAATTAGTATGCATCCGACAAGGACTTTAATTCTGGATGCAAATTAAAATGATGACAAATTTAAACTTGAAATTTTATGATACTGAAATTTATGCTGAAATTTAATTTTGAAATTTTAATGTATTATGAATATTGATGTAAATAGAGTTAACGTTAATGTTTGTGGTAGGAATGTGTTTGTTTTTTTTATGAATGAGGATGAAAGTTTTAACTAGGTAAGCAGCCGAGGCAGAAAGAGTAAAGAGGCGATTATCAAAAGAGATTAAACAGGGCGAGAATCACAGCAAATCTTGGTGCCCAATTCGAGAGGCTCGAATATTTTTTTTACTCTGGTGAGGCTTTTTGTAAATTTCACAGCAATATATTTATATATATATATATATATATATATATATATATTGATATGATAACGCCGCACGCCGATGTAATAAACTTCCAGTTTCCTGCTAAACGCCACCGCTCCATGTTTTTTTCTAATATTCTGATTTTAATTATGCCACCCACGGCTAGCCCAGTTTAATTCACACAGAGTGCACAACGTTACGGTGATCTAATAATTTACTCCTTCAAATCATACCTGTTTGAAATCATAAAACAAAGTCAATCAATATTTGTATAACGAAAAGGAATAATATCTACAAACTCACAGTTTTTTTGTAATCTGACAAATAAACCCTTAAATCAATTTATCATATTTAGATTATTTATCTCAAACTTGTATCTCCTTTTCTTTAATTTAAAGTCACCAAAAACAACACTTTCTACTGAAAAAAATTTAGAACGTTCTAGACCTTTTATCCTTTTTACGTAAATATCTATGTATTACATATTTTTGTTGACTCCTTACAATTAGAAAAATATATTTAGTGTTTAAATTTAAATTTGAAATGATTCCTAATACTAGTTAGCCCTGACCTGTGATTTCCTGGTGAGTGCTTTTTCCCTTTTGTCTCCTGTTGCGTGTTTTGGATCAGCACCCGTTTTATTATCTTCAATCAAAAAACAATGCTCTGCCTTGTGCTCCTTCACGTGAGTGTGAACCAATAATTTGATCCAGTATTGTTAATCCTTGTTTCCAAAATTTACCTCGTGCTTTACTTTATATTTTTTTGAATACGACTTAAATCTTTCAACTCAGATACAACTTAGATACAACTTAGATTTCTGAATACCACACTTAGATACAACTCAAATCCTTCTGGATACCACTTAGAGACAACTTAAATACAATTCAGATCCTTCTGAGTACCACTTAGAAACGTTATTATAAACCTTTAATTTAAATTACTTAATAAACTTTTCTCACGTTTTTAGCAAGCGGCGAAAGCTTTTTTATGTATCTTCAATGTAATTTCTCATCAAATATACAACACCACTTTTCACAAAATTTAATAATTTAATTTGAAATTTATTTCGACGCGTAAATTTTCGAGTAAAGTGATGCAGATTCGATGTGGTTCAAATTGATACTGGCCTCCTTATCAACTCTGGGCGTTATATAGTTTTCGCTATCTAAATTTTGATTGGCTTATTAGAACCGTCTTACAAAGTTTTGTAACCAACCATGATTGTTTTGGATATTCCTAGAAGTTTACAAGCTTGGTTTTCGATAAAATTATTCTGTAGTTACGTATTATGCTTGTATTTCCATTGTTTCACGATCTTTGATTGCCTGTTTTGTTATTATTATTGGTTTTTAATTTAGTTTATGGCTGTTATTTGTGTAGATAAAGCTTTTGGGAAATTGAACAAATAACTGATGTAACATGAGTGATGTAAATCCACGTGTTTCTGCTTATGTCTTGTATTTAAAACTTATTTTAGGGCGTGCGTTTCTTATCACAGCGCTTTATTACTCTTTCTCTATCGCATGCGTAATTGCGTGAAGGTTTACTAGGTTTTATCTTATCTGTTTGTTTATAAATTTAGGAACGCCTCTTGAAGTAGTTTAATTGCATGTATAATTATCTCTCTGCTGAATGTGTTTTATTATTGAAAGATTTGCTTACTGGCATTGATTAAAGTTAATTGCGGTTCTTATTCAGGGTGTTAAATGTTTGCTTTTTGCATAATATGCGAATTATTTATTTTTCATACTAAATAAATTCAGTTTTTTAATTCCTATTGCTATTTACATTTATTACGCGACCCTTACGACTCAATACACTCCTAAATAACTCCTTTACCATAGCAATATATGTATATATATACATATATATATATATATATATATATATATATATATATATATACACATATAAAAAAGAAATTCTCCTCACCACCGAATTTTTTTCTTGATGATTCCTTTGTTAGAACTATCTCTAATGCTGTATTTAGACACTTTATATTAATTAGATTTTAGGAAAAAAATCACACAACTAAGCTCTCCAACCCCTACTTGAACGTAGCATTTTTCGATTGTCTGTAAAATAGATATTAATAGATAATGAAATATATAACACAAACAGCATGTTCCAACATAACATCAACACCCACAACCTAACTTTTATAAATTACTCTTAGTATTTTGTGTAAAGCTCTATCGATCAAATTAGTTGAGCAAAGCATTCGCATAAGCCATATAAAGCTGCAACAAGTTAAAGTAGTACTTTAATGTAAATTTGTCGTTGCCATTGACATTTTCTCATGTTTTTCAACACATTGAAAACGATTTGAATTTTTGACTATAGCCTTTTCTTACTACTAAAAGTATTCCGCAACTTGATGCAATGTTTTGTTGTGTAGCGAGAATATTCATTGATTGCAGTGGCGTTAGCTCTAGAGAGCTTGCGACACGCCTGCCAAGCTATTCTAAAAGCGCGCGTTACCGCCTTCCTTCTCTGGCGTACGAACTTTCTGTAGTTGCTTATTTATCGGGGAACTGTGAGTTGTCTCGTACTGTCGCTACACATCGTGCAATACGCGCTCTAAATTGAAGCAGAAGTTTTTAAGTGCTAAAACTTGTTTAGAAACTTTAGTAAAGGTTGCTGGTTCCACATCCGATAGCAAGGTACACCTTATATTTACGGATGCTCACGAACGATAGATAATTAGTTACAAATGACTGATTACTTTCGAGGAATCTAAATGCGCTTCCGCAAGTAGCGCTACTTTATCGTTGGTTTGGTAAAACCTAGGTCTTGCCTTGGCTCCTGTGCCAGCACTTTTGGGCTATAGCCTAATTGGCCTTAGCCCTTGCACGGCCCTCAGACGGAGGTGTGATGTTGAGTGCCCTCAAACAAAAACGGGTCCCATTCGTGTTAGCGGTACAGGTGCAACACGGACACAACCTTATCCTCCACCGCAGTGTAAATGTCAAAACTTAGGACAAATAAATTCTAGCCGTCAAAATCAAGCATCAGTTAGGGGCGTTTCGGATGCTGAAATAAAGAGAGTGTATAGTAGTTCCTGCGTATGCAAGCAATCCTGCAACCATTTACCATTAGGTGTAGCACCAATGCTGTTTATTCCTATTGCAATGCCTAGTATTCCAACAAATATGGTCGACACTCAACTTCATACAAACAATTGCAGACCAAGCAAGGTAAGATAGATAACATTACAAATGTAGTTACTTTTATTATTGCTAATGAGCAACAAAAACATAATTTCGCCTTGTACATTTGACTTAGTGAAGCAACCCCAAATTTTAATTAGTCTACAAGCCTATCACGTACCAATCTGCGTCGATATAATAAAATATTAATATTAAAGTAATAAAAGAATATTGATATACGACACCGTGTTTTTGCTATACATCGTGATGCCGCGAATTTCTTCATGCACATTGGGAAAATGGTTTATAAATCATTTTAATTAAATGGTTTTATTTAAACATAGATATCAGCTATCAAAATAAGGAACTAATTATGATATTGTTCAATTTAGAATTCCTTATTTGCGATGTAAGGTATAATTTCTAATCTACAATTAACTCTATAGGATATCTTCATATCTATCACTCTACTTTAAAGCACTTATCAGAATGTATACACGGAGAAGAGATCTTTTGGCATCTTAATGTTTTCTATAATTGATTGTAACATGTTCAATTTGATCAGTATTTATTCGCATTTAATTACGAGGATAATGCGCTAAGCGTGCTTTATTCTTTAATAATGTTCCATATTGTACCTAATGGAACGCTTCGTTTTAATAATCTTCTTGTAGTAAAATATCTGTGTCACATAGAATTATTTGTGTGAGTGGTTCAGGTCATGCTAGACTTGGAACAATTTCAGTAACTTCTACTAACGGTTTGTAATTTATACATTGCACGAACCTAATTTAATTGTGTTTCAATTATTTAGCGCGCCTACAAGATAACAATAGAAAAGGACAAGTGAAGATTTTGGTTTTGTAAGTTGTATGGTTTTGTACAAGGACATGAGATTGCAGACATGTGTTCGTGATTGCTGTCGTCTCAAGTTTGAAATGATTTATAGTATTGTTTGGAACTGATGGAATTTCTGTTTGGATTTGTCTAAAAATATCAGATGTAGTTTGGTTCGTTAGTTTAATTTAAAAAATTTTTGCATGTGTTTAGAATGTCGTTAGCCTTTGATAAACAGACGGTCATATAGAAAACACGAAAGTTGCTATCATGTTTATGAACATATGATCTGTTTCATTTTCGATTATTGTTGAACTGGTTTTACAAACCGTAGAAAGAAATTTTGTCAGGTTAGGTTTATATAATTGTAAGCTTTGTTCCATTTGAACTTCAGATAAATTTCAAGGTATATTTTCTACGTTATACTTTCTTGTGATGTAGCAGCATTCGACAGATGTTTGCCGAGAAAGCAGATGTTTCGTGCAGCTTTCCTAAAATTCAAATTAAACATTTTTCAATCTTGAAATTAGCTTTTATTCGCAAATAAATTATAAAAACTAAGTATCAAAATTTAAATACACGCTGCGTACTAATTATGAAACTGTAATCCACCTGATAAGATCTGCCCAGGATAGAAATGATAGTTTAATGCTTTGTGTTTACGAAGTATTTTGATCAAATATTTAAAACAAGCTTATGTTTAAAGAGCAGTCTTTTGCTTTAAAAAGACAAAATTTTGATTTTGTTATAAACGTTATTGTTGAGAATTTTTTTTTACATGTTAAATAGTTATGAATTTTTAAAAGAAAGTTTTTTACTTCAGTAAACAATTAGCTAAACTTTGAGACTTTTATTTTGGTCAAATGCGATCAAATCTGATAACATAAAGGTAGAATTTTTGGGTAATAATTTTGTGCCAATATCATATTGGATATACATTTTTTATTTTTGATACTTTTATAGGACACAAATGGTGTTCTGCATTTTTATTTATTTAATCTTTGTAATTTCTTACAGGAGCTGCGTCTTATTTTTATAAGACAGGTTTTTGTTAACGAAGGCGATCGTTTTATCTTTGGGTTTCCACGTCCGCCCTTAGAATTGTGCTTTGCTTTTATGGTGATCATCTCAGGACTTGGTGGCGCCTATTTAACTTAGTTTAGCTTTGGTTTGGAAACAAAATTTGACATAACTCCCACTTCTTATTGCTCTACCCAGGAATAGACCCCTAGCTAAGTCGGAAGATTTTTGTGTACTGGCGCCCATCAAACAACAACTTTGAAAATTCGTTTCACTGGTGCCCAACTCCAAAAAAAAAGTCACACTGCCATTCAACATGGGGCCATAAAATAAAAAAAAATTCGTATCATGATCTTTGCAATAATAGTATGGAACATTATGCTCTTTGTACTTAAACGTCTTTATTTTTCATTAACCCTCTAATCCAAATGTTCATTGCAATTATATCGCAAGTGTGTGGACATTTTAACATAACTTACCCATACGTTATTCCAAGGTTTTCTCACTTATTTCCACCGTTGAAAAATATTGCGTAATCCCCCAGTCATAATGAAAATGTATGTTCCATTTTTCGAAAACGGCCCTATTGAAAACCAAGAAAAGTCTTTCGAATATGAAAAACTTAACAACAAAACTTTTGGTTATGCACCTGTCGACATTAATGCACTACATTCTAGCGTAATTAAAAACTACATTTGGAAACGTGCGTGCGGTGCGTAGTTTTATCACCCATGAAAGCAGTAGAAATTGTAAACCTTGCCTTTCTCAGCTTAACATTCATATAATAATAAAAATTTTTCTATGGAATTAAACATTAAGCAAAGTTCAAGTTTTTAAATAACACCTTAACAAATAAGAACGCTTTGCCGCAGTGTCGTGATAGAACCTATCCATTAGGCCGCGATTAGGCTAAATCATATTAATTTCTAAAATTATCCGTTTATAAAATTTCTGTTGCATTAAGAAATTTTTCAAACACGTATTCTAAGTTAAGCGCCCACAAACCGCAACTGCAATAACCTGCTATGTACAAATTTAGTAACAAAGAGTTACAACAACACACATGCTTATTGAATAATCAGTTTCTTAATTTCAATTTATTTATTTCTAACGCTCTTTATACCTACATTACGCAGCCTGTGTTTCAAAACTAAACGCCAAACGCTTTCACATTGCTTTCGAAGAATAATTTACTTGAACTAAATAATAGATGTTTGTAAAGAAGTTTCTAATTTGCTTTCTGCCTAATTATTTTTGGCTAACTCTCTTCAAATGAATTTACTAGAATCAACCTCAGATTTAAAATAATAATACCAAATAATCTTTTGCAGACAATCTTTCAAATGCTAATTACTTACTACATTTACAATAGCGTTTCTCTTACAAAAAGTATCTTAACTATGATCTCTATGAAAAACCACTTCCTCTCATCATAAACCCTATTTAATTAAAACAGAGTTCAATATCTGCACAACAGCTTTATCTTAGGAATAATATCATAAGTATAACATCAAAAAAGTATATAACTTTAAATAGTCACTCACTTATACTAAAAATAGATTTCAAGGATCTCTCTTTTATAGCAAGGATGAGCACTCACAAATCTTAGTCCCTTAATTTTTGTTCAAAAATAAATCCCTAATAAAATCTTATTTTCAACAAAATTTTTTATACTGAACGGAGATATCTCGTCAGTTAAGCTTAATTATTTTCTTATATACTGGCAAAATCCTGCACCAAAGGCTTGCCACCTTTCAAATCGAATCTTCGCCCTATACACACTTTACATATACTCTAAATTCAAATTCTAGCACACAGAAAAGTATCTTAACTAACTTCTCTATAAATATTAGTCCTATTAACAATTAACACAATATAATTTTATTTTTACCGTAACAAATCTGTTTGTTGTTGCCTTTGTCTAGTATGTCGTCATCAACCCATGTCTCAGGTAGTTTAAATTGTTTTGAAAATACCATTGTGTACCATTAAATACCAAAATACCATTCCAATACTTCCATTCCAATTAAGAACTTGCAGTAATTCAATTACTTTTTAATTTATTTATTATGCATTTTGAAACCATCGTAAGTACTTCAAATAATTTTACTCACTTCAGTGTATTCAAATTACTTTTCCGCCGCTATTTCAATAAAATCGTCTGCCTGCCATACTAAATTTCACTTCCAAAACTGTAGTACTTTTACTACATATTATCACCAAGTCTACTGTCCCGTGACGTTTGGACGAGGAGTGAATAGTATTCTTAACATCCTTTGAGTTATATAAGAACAATCTCCCGTGATATCAGCATCTAGATCGTACTGTGCGCTTTTCCGAATTTTCTAAGAGGTTGTTCTCAAAGGCAGACGATACAACATTCTAAAGTTTATCAGTTCGTCGACTCGAGCTCTAAGTATTTGACGTTCTTTCTAAATCCTAAATGTATTAAAGATTTTGTTGGTGTAACTAGCCTTAGTTTATCTATCTTATCGCATTTATGAATTTTATGATTGTTTTCATCTACTCACGCCATTCATTTAATGTTTTACGTTAAGAGTTGATTGTTCTAGAATGTGGCTCAGTGAACATTTCCTTACCTACCTACAAGTACGATTTTAAACTTAATACACTTTCGTCTTTAGTTTTTTATTAAACTGGAAATGAAAAATTAACAAATTAACTATTATGCACTCTGCTTTACATACATTGAGTATTTATAATCTATTGAGAACGCACGATTCATTCATTAGTAGCATAACGAAAATCTGTTATAATACGTCCACCCATTTACACGAAATGTATTCACATAAATAAGTATTTTGATACTAAAAATGTGGATAAAACACTTTGAAAAACGTCCTTCTATGCGCAGAATATAATAAATACCAGTATTCTTATCTTAGAACACAATTTTTCGACATTACGTTTTGTAATAAAAATGAAAAGTATTTTTAGTCACGCTCTCTCTGAATTTAGTTTTCTATAGCGGGCGTTTTTTACAAATACTCCTTTGTTCATTTAAACAAATATCTACATATCTCACTTACGAGATGATGACTTTTTGATAATCTATAATCACACCAATATATATATATATATATATATATATATATATATATATATATATATGTTGTAACCTGCCTTTTGCCTATATTTTAGCATGTTACATTTGTGCTTGCCACTATTAGCATATAAATGCTTATATCTACATTTAAATATAAAATTACTCTCTTTATTATATAATAATATTTTCTATAAAAAATTTATCTCGCACAATCCTGGATTATTAGTTAATCCACAAGTTCCTAATTTGTTACATAAGTACAAATAATTATATCTATATGAAATTTTTCTATTGGTTATTTTTAAAGTGTTTATTCCAAAAGCACAACTGGTGTGGTTCTAAGTCTGTATTATAATTTTATCTATATGAAATTTTCCTATTGGTTATTTCTGAAGTGTTTATTACAAAAGCACAACTGGTGTGGTTCTAAATTCTGTATTATTGAGAATAATCGCTAGAAATCGTCCATCTCGAAGATGGCCGAAAATAATTTATTTGAAGTGTCAAATTTTCATTTCTCTTATGATATCTGATTGCTTATCTAGCACTGTTGGCCATTTGTGATTTGAACTTCTACCTTGCCTCATGTGCTTACCTGGTATGTAAATTTTCTAATCATAAATCCTAAATTAACATTTAAATATAATTCTAGATGTGTTGTATAGTGGATAAAGAAGTTCTTTATTCGTTAAGCCCATCAAATATATATACAGATGGTAAGATATTAATGGATTTAATTCTTCTTTGCACCTCGTGTTAAATTTTCACTTTTGTAACACAACTGAATTTTCTAGGGTGCTCCAGTGGTGATATATGCTCCGGTTACAGATGGCACGGCGACGTGTTTCTCTCATTCGGATTTTCTACATGAAAATGTTGCTCGTGCAATTCGCACAACCAGATGATGTAAAATAAACACTCATCACAAGAATTTTATATTTTGTTTCCTTCTACTTTATATATTGCTGCTTAGTTATTATCTTTTTGAAAAATATCTACAAGTTTAATTTTATGGAACAGAAGACTGTTAAAGACAACATTTGAAGTCGACCACATGTTGTTTTGTACCTACACTAGGAGATCCTCCAACCCGGGATGTCTCAGTTTCCTGGACATAAAGGATTCCTATAAATTAAGTATCTATTAAGATTAGTTCAGTTACTGATACTACAGGTAGTATGAGATTAAAACTTTTACCTTATCGTTTTTCTGTTAAAATTGAAAGGCCTAACCTCTATTTAAATTTGTTTTTGTCACTACAAACATTTTATTTTGATTATTAATTACCTTTTACTTACCTTAATTGATTTCAAATAAAATTTCTCTAATACATAACCTAAAAATATGTAAACATTCGAACTTCATGAAGTTTCTTATGGTAAAAAAGTTTATTACTTGAACTTTCATTTCATGTGCATTTGTTACATGACATTATTACAGTTACGATCACTCTTTGATTTACTCTTGCATTAAGTAAAATTTTGAGTTTCTAAACAAAGATTATTTATTTTGATTTCTCTATAGAAATTTTCTCGTGTATATTTATTAAATATTTGAATTATATCATGTCAAAATATATATCGATGTCTACAATGTTAATGACACAAGCGTATATCTTATACATGCCTTTGGAATTGTAATAACTGAGTATTTATATACATATTTAGTCAAATTTCTCTTATCGTGTTTTAACTTTTGTTTCTCTAAGTTATTTTACAGTTATGTAAGCAAGTGTCTTGATATTTAAATTTTTAACATTCAGATATTCTCTAAACATTCCCCTTACCCTGTAATTTCAAGTCTCATGCAGCCTCCGAAACCATAAAGGTCGATGCAAGCTGTGCCGAAGTATTTCTTATACTTCGTCGTGCACTTACTCTTTTTATAACATCGAGAAAAGAGTAAGGTGCAATGTGTATATATATATATATATATATATATATATATATATATTGATGTGATAATGCCCGTTTGAGAGGATCGCTGAAAAAGTGTATAAAAATAGCCTTGCGTTAAGGCGTTGCTAAAAGAGTTCTGTGATACAGATACTGTAATTTGTAAATTTTGAAATTGTTCACTTACCTTCGTTTTTAACTTTGCCTGGTTAGCTCAACGGAATTTACGGAGTTTTTAAAATGAAATAAAACGCAGCAATATCACAAAGCATTTATACAAGATGAATTATTTTCTTTCATACAAAAGCATTTACAACATCGTTCCTTTCAAACATAAAATAATTTCTAAGAGTTATATAAAAAATAATATTGTTTCTTACGTTATTTTAAATTTACAGAATTAAATTTTTTTGTAATGTTTACCTAGTTATAATTATTTTACGCCTGTAAGCTTTGTCTTGGCCAGAAAAGTGCTTGACAGATAATCTATTAAAAGGTCAAGGTACTTCGAACTCTGAGCACAAATTCTTCTGGTAAACCCTTTTACATAAAAAATATTATATGGTTAATTAATATTATTATATCTTACATTAAATATAAATCAGTTAAAAAATAAATCTAAAGGTGATACTTGCAGAATCCACAAAAATGTTCATTGTAAAGAAATCTTTTTACTTTACATTGACGTCAAATTAGCTAACAAGTTTTTCCATATTTAAATAAAACTTCATTTAGAACAGTAGTTACCAAAGTACATTTCTAGTTAATTTTTTCTCTTTAGCTATTTAATAATATCTTTAAAAATAGCTTTTCCTTGAAAACTTTCCTCCTTGTAATTAATAATTTTTATTTTTCGTTGTAAGGTACGTTTAAAACATTGCTTTTTAATTCACTTCAACCTTGCCTCTATTCAATTACAATATGCTTATTGCATAGCATACTCAGATACTATTTCAGCGTAGCAACAGCTTACGGTTAAATAGCATTTCGTGCTCACATGAATGAAATCTAACGAATGAATTCTCCCCCAATGAATAAACGTTTTCTATATATACAAGTCTATCTGTTTCCAGAAGCTTACTCAAAAAATGTAAAACATTATGATGTAAGGGTTCTTGGAAAACCCAATTAACGTCTAAAATCGTCGAGTTTTATGACCTAATTAACGTTCTAGTTATCCGTGACGCGTTATCTGTTCTTGTTTAACACATTTACTATTGTTGTGGTGTCACCTACTAATGCTAAGGATAATCACGTTCTTGGATTCTCCAAGAATTTTGCAAAAATTTTTTTGTATTTCTGCCCCTTAAAGAATAAAATATTTATTTATTAATAAAAATTACGTCCTTTTAAAATACCGATGACTCATCTTTTTAGGTTCTATAAAATTCTATGTTTAGAATGCATTGCTGTTATTCACGTGGTAATTAATTTAAACTTTAATTGTTTTTTATGCAAAAAGGGTTGGCGTTTTTATAGGAAACACAACATCTTGATTGTAGTTTCTTAAACTAAAAGCGTAAAGTTCGTACTATTTACAGCAAATCAAATGCATTTTTATCAAAAATGTATCGATAAGTAATAAGTAAAACAAATGGCTTTGTATTTATTTTAAAACGGTTAATTTTAACGTTTGCATTTAATGCGTCTTACGGTATCTTACAATTAACTATTTTTTTTCATATACGATTTACGTTACTTGCTATTTATTTACAATATGCTTAAATAATACAGATTGATTATTTATTCACACGCAATTTGCGTTTATATTATACAGGGCGTAACCTTGAAATTAAAAAAAATTATATTTTTACGGATTTTATTATATTTTGTTGGAATTTATTTGTGAAATTTGGGTTTCAATGACGACTCGTGACCCCTTATATATATATATATATATATATATATATATATATATATTTGCCTTGAAGTTTCTGCGGAAGCTTGTCTGTCTCAAATTTCCAGGTATTACTCCGCATAGTTGGCTGGTTGTGAAATAAATCACTGTCAACTTAGCGACGTTTTGGCCATATGAAATCTGCTATCTTCAGATTTTGTAGGTTGAGCAGTGAATTCACTGCCTAACTTACAGGGTCGGAAAATGACAGATGTGGTTTTGCCGAACCGTCGCCAAATTGACAGTGGTTTACTTTCGAATCAGCCAGCTATGCGGAATAATACCTTGATAATTGACAAAGCATACACACACACACACACACATATATATATATATATATATATATATATATATATATAGATATATAAATATGTATGTCTATATATATATATATATATATATATATATATTATATGGAATTATATGTATCTGTCAATAGACTTTTGTGAAAATAAAGCTACTCTGTTTTGACGAAGCTCAAAATGCCAAAACCAATCAATGTTTCTTCCCCTTGTGAAACAATAAAGTTATTGTTTTGTTAATGGCTATATAAATATTAGCTCGACTTGTGTAAGTAAATTCGCTTTTATTATTTTTACAAAAGTTATTTACAGATATTTTTTTTTCATTTTGTTATACACAAAGTCAAACTGTGGACTGCAAATGCCTTGACTTTATATATTGCTATGATAATAGGGTTTTTTAGGGATATATAAGGTCACAAGAGTTGTACACTCCAGGTAAACGACACCAAAGTCTAGAAAATTAAACGTTTTTATCATTAAGGGTAAGCATTTCGCTAATTATACGAAAAGCAAATATCAAACACACTGTTTAAAATTCACAACCAACTTTAATCAATAAAAGGAAGTACATTTCTCAATAACTCAATTACATTAGTAAAATAAACAACTTTGTGTGCATTCCAATTCATTTTTTATCAATGCATTCATAAACTTATATAAACATGCACCAGGAACATCTAAAGTCAAACAAACATGAAACAATTTTCTTTAAGTCGGCGCATTAATAATCATGCGTGCTCATAACAAACGGGTCTTGCGAAACACGCAAATTACGGAAAGTAAAAGGTCATTAAAACGCATATAATTTTCGCCATCTGTTAAAGAATCCCATTATAAATTTGACTTTGTGATCTTTTAATTGGAAACTTGACAAAATTCGAATAAAATTCAGCACATTGGTAAACAAAAATATGGAACCACACCAAGCTATTCTACCATACAAAATCAATAAGAGAAACTAACTGAAACTAGTAGAAGTACACTGGTCAGCAGCACGCAGTGGCAGTTCTAAAAATTGGGGTACATGCAGAGACGCGTATTTACAACAAGGAGTTCAACAAGGACAAATTACAGGTCAGAGATCAAATTCATTAATAGCTTAAGATATTAATTTCTTTTTGGACATTATAATTTTTGTATGCATTGAGATATTAATGTAAGGGTCATCAAAAATTTTTGATACGTAGAATATTACATAAAAGAGAAAGAATGTCATTGAACGTCAACGTACTTCAGGTAGTATACAGAGTTATTTTTGCTGGCTTTGAACTAAATTAATGGTGTCATAATTTGGGGACAAACTAATAAATATTGTTACTTTGATTTTGGGGTTTTTTTAGATAGCGAATAATATTATAGATTTTGTGAAGCTACAAATTGTACATTGGTCGTTATATATAAAATTTGGTTAATTTTGTTTACCTCATTCAGGTGGAAAGTGTTAGTGGAAAGGGGGTAAAAACTTCTTTGTTATCGTATCGTTGCGCACTCTGTGTCGAGGCATATAAAACGAATTGTGTAAAATTAAAATTTATCACAGGTTATTTAGAGACAGAGCGGTGGCAGGCAGCAGGCAACTGAACGTTGAATACATCGGGGTACGGCAATATCATAGCAATATATATATATATATATATATATATATATATATATATTACTCATATTTAGACCAGGGTAGAAAATTAAATAATCAAATCAAATAATTTTAATTACCGTGTATAAGGAATTTCATTAAATAATACGCTTTATTAAAACCTTGAAGCATAAATAAACTCGGTCGTTTCAGTAAAAATAAGAAATTTAAATTATCTATAAGACGCTTTACATCAAAAGAAGCAGTATTGAAAAGCGCAGTGGATAATTTAATTATTCCTAAACAAATGGAAATTACGTGCAAAGTTTATATTAATTAACCCTATTTTAAGTAACCGGTAGTAAAACAAAGTGTACATATAATAATTAATATTTAAGTTGTATTCGCTAAAAATGAAAAGGATGGAAATCAATTTTAATTGGAGTTAATTAAACCGTTAATAACATATAATAAGCATAAAAGCTTGTGAAAACCCAATAATAGTCAAATCGTAGGAAGGTTATTTAAAATGTTACGTTTGAACACCCTGCGTGTTTTTAAAAGGCAATTTCAAGTTAATTTGTTTGGATAAACATGTTGATTCTAAGGATATTGGAAACGATCAGATGCTTTAGCAGGAAATACAGAACACCTGCGTATTTTTAAAAAGCTCATTCTGCGTAAATTTGGCAAATAATTAATGTTTCAAAGAATCTTGGAGAAACCGGGACTTAGTATTCACGAGAATGTGCGATACGGGTTTATTAAACCCAGATAACAGTCCGCGTGGACTAAAATATAATCGATAATAAAGAATATAAATTTGCACCAATACGAACAGGTTAGAAAAGGAAAGAGAAAATGCGTCAAGCAAAGACACATATTGTAAAGGGCGGGATTTAAGCAACGTCAAGGGGTTGCGATTGGTTAAAAATAGGATGCATATATCAGAGGTAGAACAACAATTTCTGTATAAAAGTAATTAGTTTTCTCGGACAACTTTGCGGGCCGTGTTGAAATTTTCTGAGATCTCAATGGGGTGAGTACTAAATTCATAAAATCGACGTGCAGGCTACAGACTGGGAACGTAGAATGAGGAATTCGTTGGAATTACCCGTTTTAGGGAACAAAGCGACGTGTCGGCTATTCGCTATATATACAGGCGGGAATATGTGTTTCTCTCTTAGACTCTTAGACTTTCGACGATTCGATGCGTTCAAAGCTCGTGCATCCGCGACTTGATATTAAACAGTGCATTTTAGTTTGATTAAATAATTTAAAGTGTGCTAGTATATTTTAGTGACTCAAAATAGTTGGTTATTTTACGTGCTAACATGAATGTACTTCAGTGCACTTAGATACAAGGTAATAAAAGTTTATTATCACGGTACCAATTAGTAAAATTTACAACGACAAATGTATACCCAAAAGTAGGCAGTTTTGGCGTATATTGGTAATATTGGTAAAAGGAAGTATGAATTTCTTTGCTATTTTGCGGGGTGTTAATGACTAAATGGTTCGTAAATGTGTCTGCATCCACTGAACCAGAGGCAGATATACACAGATGAGTTCCGGAAAAGCCTAGAAACAACTTTAAATTAATGGTGATGGAGAACATTTTAAAGCGTTGACAACTTGAAGCTGTAAATAGAATCCGGTTGGAATGGTGTGATTTACAAAGGGACGATTACACTGAAGCTACGAGGACAATAACCTTCAGGTAAATTGTACTATTTTGTTTGACATTTTTGTGTATTGAATGACTTTATAATTGATTTACTTTAAATGGACATTAGTGGAATTTTTCTAACCATAAAAATTTAATTTTAAGATGAAATTTGCTTGTTTAAGTAAAAGGGGTATTTTGTTTTGATGTTCGGGAATAGGATGAAACTTTGGGTAGGTCTTTGAGCTCAATTAGACAAACCTGGTTAATTAACGTAAAGGGTGGTAGATGCTCCTTTATACTCAGACTCCGGTCTGCTTATCTTGTTATATTAATTAGTAGGCATCCAACAAGGACTTTAATTTTGGATGCACAGTAAAATGATAATAAAATTAATCCGGAAATTCTTTTTAAAACTGAATTTTATGTTCAAATTTAATTTGAAAATTTAATGTATTCTGAATATTGATGTAAATAGAGTTAACGTTGATGTTTGTGGTAGGAATGTGTTGTTTAATTTTATGATTGAGAATGGAAGTTATCTAGAAGAGCAGCCGAGGCGATTAACAGAAGGAATCAACGGACCAGGTGATTTAAAGGTTTCACAGCATTCTTGGCGACCCAAAAGTGAGGCTCGAGTTCCAAATAAAATTTTTGTTATTTTATTCCAGGAAACTGGCGATCTGAGAGAGAGTTTCTGTTTGTGGATAAATTTAAGAGTATTTTAGAGTGTGTGTGAGTGATTAGAACGTATGCAGAGAAAGGAGTGGTTAAGGAGTCAAGGAGTGGAAATTGGAAGTGACGATAGTGCATTGTGTGGGAAAAATTCGAAAATGGAAGAAGCAGGAGGCAGTAGAGATCAGTCGAGGACGGAATCGGGGATCAAGGAAACGAGATGATATTGAGAATGTTAGAGAGAATGAACGATGAATCTAATAGAGCTAGGGAAGAATCCAACAGAAAATTAGAACAGCTAAGCGATGAATCGAACAGGAAGTTAGAAGAGATTAGTCAGAAAATAGATAAGACGAATCAAGAAGTTGTAGAATTTAAAAATAGTCTTACTGTAAAGATGGGGGAAGTTGAAAATAGGGTAGATAAAAATGAGCGTGACATTACAGGTCTTCGACAGGAAATGGGACATTTAAGGTCCGAAGTACGCATTTTCTGTGAAGAAGAAATAAACGTAAAATGACTGAAGTAACGGACTCATGTAGGGATCAGTTAGGCAGGGTAGAACGCGAAGTTAGTAGTATTAAATACAACATATCAAATTTAACGGGGGAAGGTCCCAGATTTTATACAGGTGGAGTATCATTGGACCAACACATGAAGTTTTATGGTGATAACAGGGTAAATCCACAAATTTTTATTAATAGTGTAAGAAATCTAGTGGGAAATTTATTTGACGAACAGACTAAACTGAATACGATAAAGGCTTTATTAAAGGACAACGCGGAAGCATGGTACAATTTAGTAGGACAGGACATAGACACGTATCAGGACTTTGAAAACAAATTTTAAAACACTACTGGAGTGACCACAGACAAGACCAGGTACGAGACGACTTAATTACAGGAAAATTTGAAGGGAGAGTTTGCAGGATCTAGGGAGCAATATGCCATCCGCAAGTACAGTGTGGCCAAACAACTGAATCCACCATTGACGGACAGACAGATAATCAAGTACCTATCACGACATTTTGAACTGGAAATTAGACAACACGTGGCCTTACAAAACATCACAGAACGGGAGACATTTTAGAGTATTTACAGAGATATGACGATGTATGTGTTGGACGGACAAGAGAGATACGAGAACGAAACGTTAACACAGTTAGGTTTGACAACAGGACACCGAATTATCCGAGACGGCCTGACTACAACAGAAATTTTCGACCGAATTGGGAACGACGAGGACAGGAATACAGGAGCAATAGTGCGACTAGGGGACCGACGCCAAGACCTAGTTACACGAGACAGAACAGTTTACCGGAAGTAAACAGGACTGTGACCAGCACGCCGAATAGAGATAGGGACACGGATATTAACACGAGGAGGACGTACGCACAGGTTGTAGAAGGACAACCAGGACCAAGCACGGAAAACAGGATGGGACAGGATTTTTAGAACGCGACAGACCACTAGATTTCTGTGTAAATGTATATGAACATCCACGTGAATTTTTCAAAATTGAGGAGGAAGTAGAGCCAGAAACTGTAGAAAAATTATGTTTGCCAATTATTAATTTAGAAATTTTTGAGAATAATGTAGAAGTATTACTTGATACAGGGGCAGAGGCGAGTTTAATATCGGAGGAATTCGTCAGCAAAATTAGGGATAAGGTTTGTGATAGAATTATGCCTATAAAACGTAGCCATTTAGTAGCTCAAATAAAAAGAAGTTTGCTGTAGTAAATAGTGTTGTGGTGCTTAGGATAGATATAGGAGGTTTAAGCTGTGAACAAGAGTTTGTAATTGTACCTGGACTGAAGTTTCAGAGCATTTTAGGTGTTGACTGTATGATGAAGTTAGGGGTTTTGATAGATATGGAAAGGAAGGTAGTAAGGATTAAAGATAGGGTAGTGCCATGGAAGGGCAGTTATGAAGTCACAGAGGATGACACGGGGTTTAGTATTAATGTAGTAGAGGTAGAAGATGATGAAGGTAAACAGATCAACACGATAAGATGTCCAGAGGAAAGGAAAGTAGAGGTTCAAGCTTTAATACAAAACATGCAGAAGTAGTGGGGTAGAAGCAGCATATCAGGAGCAGGTGAAGGCGAAATTAAGTAAAGATGGCAAGTTTGTTTTTAATCAAGTAGATTTAAGGGATTCATTCTGGCGGATTCCATTACACAAGCATTCTAGCAGGTACAGAGGATTTTCCGTAGAGGGAAAATTTGATAATTGTAAAGTAGTATCGTTTGGTTTGTCGGCAGAAAGGGAAACAAGAATAAATGAGAAACAGACAAGTGTAGGGACTGAAGAAGAAGTAATATTTAAGAGTCAGGATAAGAGGGATGATAAGTTTATTGTATGTGAGATAATAGAGATGTTAAGTATAGATATAGAAGGGGGAGAGATAGGGATGAAGAGTATTAGGATGGTAAGAAGGAAGACTTGGAGGGTCAAGAAGAGAGTTAGATTTAAATAGGATAGGGAGAGAATAGGTGTAGATAGAAGAGTAGAAGTAAGTGTTTATAGAAAATAAAGCTAGGTATAGGATAAATATGGGAGATAATTAGAAATAGGTTTAGGATGAGAATAAAGAGTAAATGTAGGAAGAAAATAAGATAGATTAAGTGTAGATATTTCATATAAGATTAGTGGAGAGTTGGGAATAGAGTTAGAAATAGGATAGGTATATAGGATTAGGTAGGATGAAGTAAAGTATAGTGAAGATTAGTTAAAAGTTAGGAATAGGATAGGTATATAGGATGTATATAGGATTAGATGGATAAGTAGGATGAAGTTAGGGATAATTTCAGTTTATAGAAGTAGGTGAGAGTTAGGAATAGGATAGGGATATAGGATAGGTGTAAATATTTTTTTGGATTGGAGACAAAGTAGGTAAGTTAGATAGATAAGGATAGAGAGAGATAGGCAAAATTTTGTAAAGATTTTTTGGCAGTCTAAATATTTGATATTTGCATTCAAATAAGTGGGATTATTTGTATTCAAATAGGGGAAAATACTCATATTTAGACCAGGGTAGAAAATTAAATAATCAAATCAAATAATTTTAATTACCGTGTATAAGGAATTTCATTAAATAATACGCTTTATTAAAACCTTGAAGCATAAATAAACTCGGTCGTTTCAGTAAAATAAGAAATTTAAATTATCTATAAGACGCTTTACATCAAAAGAAGCAGTATTGAAAAGCGCAGTGGATAATTTAATTATTCCTAAACAAATGGAAATTACGTGCAAAGTTTATATTAATTAACCCTATTTTAAGTAACCGGTAGTAAAACAAAGTGTACATATAATAATTAATATTTAAGTTGTATTCGCTAAAAATGAAAAGGATGGAAATCAATTTTAATTGGAGTTAATTAAACCGTTAATAACATATAATAAGCATAAAAGCTTGTGAAAACCCAATAATAGTCAAATCGTAGGAAGGTTATTTAAAATGTTACGTTTGAACACCCTGCGTGTTTTTAAAAGGCAATTTCAAGTTAATTTGTTTGGATAAACATGTTGATTCTAAGGATATTGAAACGAACAGATGCTTTAGCAGGAAATACAGAACACCTGCGTATTTTTAAAAAGCTCATTCTGCGTAAATTTGGCAAATAATTAATGTTTCAAAGAATCTTGGAGAAACCGGGACTTAGTATTCACGAGAATGTGCGATACGGGTTTATTAAACCCAGATAACAGTCCGCGTGGACTAAAATATAATCGATAATAAAGAATATAAATTTGCACCAATACGAACAGGTTAGAAAAGGAAAGAAAATGCGTCAAGCAAAGACACATATTGTAAAGGGCGGGATTTAAGCAACGTCAAGGGGTTGCGATTGGTTAAAAATAGGATGCATATATCAGAGGTAGAACAACAATTTCTGTATAAAAGTAATTAGTTTTTCTCGGACAACTTTGCGGGCCGTGTTGAAATTTTCTGAGATCTCAATGGGGTGAGTACTAAATTCATAAAAATCGACGTGCAGGCTACAGACTGGGAACGTAGAATGAGGAATTCGTTGGAATTACCCGTTTTAGGGAACAAAGCGACGTGTCGGCTATTCGCTATATATACAGGCGGGAATATGTGTTTCTCTCTTAGACTCTTAGACTTTCGACGATTCGATGCGTTAAAAGCTCGTGCATCCGCGACTTGATATTAAACAGTGCATTTTAGTTTGATTAAATAATTTAAAGTGTGCTAGTATATTTTAGTGACTCAAAATAGTTGGTTATTTTACGTGCTAACATGAATGTACTTCAGTGCACTTAGATACAAGGTAATAAAAGTTTATTATCACGGTACCAATTAGTAAAATTTACAACGACAAATGTATACCCAAAAGTAGGCAGTTTTGGCGTATATTGGTAATATTGGTAAAAGGAAGTATGAATTTCTTTGCTATTTTGCGGGGTGTTAATGACTAAATGGTTCGTAAATGTGTCTGCATCCACTGAACCAGAGGCAGATATACACAGATGAGTTCCGGAAAAGCCTAGAAACAACTTTAAATTAATGGTGATGGAGAACATTTTAAAGCGTTGACAACTTGAAGCTGTAAATAGAATCCGGTTGGAATGGTGTGATTTACAAAAGGGACGATTACACTGAAGCTACGAGGACAATAACCTTCAGGTAAATTGTACTATTTTGTTTGACATTTTTGTGTGTATTGAATGACTTTATAATTGATTTACTTTAAATGGACATTAGTGGAATTTTTCTAACCATAAAAATTTAATTTTAAGATGAAATTTGCTTGTTTAAGTAAAAGGGGTATTTTGTTTTGATGTTCGGGAATAGGATGAAACTTTGGGTAGGTCTTTGAGCTCAATTAGACAAACCTGGTTAATTAACGTAAAGGGTGGTAGATGCTCCTTTATACTCAGACTCCGGTCTGCTTATCTTGTTATATTAATTAGTAGGCATCCAACAAGGACTTTAATTTTGGATGCACAGTAAAATGATAATAAAATTAATCCGGAAATTCTTTTTAAAACTGAATTTTATGTTCAAATTTAATTTGAAAATTTAATGTATTCTGAATATTGATGTAAATAGAGTTAACGTTGATGTTTGTGGTAGGAATGTGTTGTTTAATTTTTATGATTGAGAATGGAAGTTATCTAGAAGAGCAGCCGAGGCGATTAACAGAAGGAATCAACGGACCAGGTGATTTAAAAGGTTTTACAGCAATATATATATATATATATATATATATATATATATAGCAGTAAATGGTATGATTCTAAACGAGCCCCAGGTGTTTCAGAAATAAAAGACACCGTAGATCGCTTCGGGTCGTACACCTAATAGAAGATGCTACGATAAATGTTTCTAACTGCCCATCGTCTAAAACATTTTGTTGGCTCTCTGATTAATAAAACTACTGTAATTATACATAAAAATTATAATAAAACAAAACAATCCTCTTTCCAACAATCTTTCAAATACAAAATAATGCACACATCTTTTTCTTACAAACAATAACTCAACTACAAAATTAATGAAAAATAGTTTCCTCTCAATACATACCTTACATACAGATATACATTCAAAATATCTCTTTAAAAGTAGAACGCTAACTCACTTATTCTAAACAAACTTTGAACTCTTGATTATCATTCATGCACAGCTCCATAATTAAATGCTTTTAAATATGTACAATAATTACCCTTATAGGTCATGCAATTAAATATCCTTCCCCTTAAAACCGTATTTTAAACTTATCTAAATTCAGGTAGGTTTCACTACTACTTCAATGACAAAAACCTGTATCATAGGTGTGCCAAACCCTTAAATTAAATTAAATAGAGGTTTGCACACAACTTTTATTCTAAAACTTAAATTAATATAGTAATTTTTGGAAATCACTTAGTATATAAACAAATTGCTTTAAATTTTACTGTTACAAATCTGCTCGTTGTTTGCTGCTTCTAAAAAATATGTATCGTTTAGTACTCCATCTTCCTTTAAATCGTTTCACAAGTTCAACTTTTTACGCAAATGCATTCATTCGACATTTAACAAACCTTTCCAAATCATATCTGCCTATACCAATTAAACAAACTCTATCTTGCGATAGTTTTAGTTGTTTTTAATTATCTATTTTCCATTTTGATACCTTTGTAAGTACGTCAAATAGTCTACTTACGTCAGGGTTTCACTCAGAGATCTAACTTCGGATATTCGACTAATACTTTTGTTAGAACTATATTTAACTAGTCTTACTACTAGATATTGTATATTTTAGGTAACAGTTTAAAATACGTAACGTATTAATTAATTTCATTGATAGTATGCTAACATCAAAACTTTGATCGTGACTGCCTTGCCCACAACGTCTATTGGCTTTTATAACGCGATGCCTTACTTACATAGTCTTCGAGAATACTCGCACTTGATCTAGTCGCTTTTCTAAGTGTTGTTTCCACGTTCAAGTTGACTCTTAAAGAGAGGTGTGTCATTTACGTACAGTGTCAATTTTTAAGAATTTATTGCTTTACAACCGCTCCTTGTTATCTAATAGTTATTACATTGTTATTGTATGCTGATCAACGTTCGATGTTTAAGTTAATGATTCTCTACAGCACCAGGCTGTTAAATAATTGGGTGCGTCGTTTACTTACCTAAACATTATATTGTTTTATAACACGGGGTCAATAAACACGCTTTTTGATTATCAACTAAAAGATTTAAACTTAAATCAATGTGCTTTTCAATTGAATACACGTTTTTTTGTTAGTAAATGAGAATTTCTTTCAAAATATGTAATTTTAAGAAGATTTTACAAATACTAATAGCAAATGAAAATTTTTTAAGGGTTTTTCTATGCATTTGAACGTAAATGTATCCTTAACTTATAAAAATGAAATCCTTTCATAGCATTTGCACATGTGAATTTACTTATAGTTGAGTCTTTGACATGCATTTGAAGGAAAACTTCTCTAAACACAATGCCTTCAATATGTAATGCCGATGAATCTATTTTGATGAACACTTGTTTCCGTTGAACGTAATAAATACCCTTGTTTGTGTGTAAAACGCGATTAAACTGTCTAATAATCAAATTCTTTATGGGTCAGACGTAAATGATACCTTTTATACCGGACATTACACAAATGCATTCGTTACATATGAATATCTGCATAATTTAGCTTTTTCTCAATTTTTTCGTACTTTTTTTGAATTTTTTCGAGTGTTCTTAGATTTTCTTAAATTTTTGCGCATTTAGAGTCAAAGCTTCATCATATGATGAATATGACTTTTTATGACCTTAATCACATCAATATACGAGGCCTGTTTATTTGAAACCCATCTTTGGTTCAGGAAAAATTTATTGACAACTAAATTTACAAATAATTATCACTACGATTAAGGCACATATCCCATTGTTTCATCAACCTATGTATACCCTGCCTAAAGAAATCTTGTGGCTGCTGCTTGAAGAATTCTTAGACAGCGTTTTATACTTCTCTATCCGACTGAAAAAGGTTACGTTTTAACGCTTTTTTCAGTAGCGCAAAGATGTGAAAATCGCTAGGCGATAAATCGGGACTATAGGGTGGATGCTCTAATATCCTCAATTTTTTTCGGTGTAGATTTTCTTTTACTACTTTAGCAACATGAGGTTGAGCATTGTCATGAAGCAGAATGACACCACGTGTAAGCTTCCCTGGACGTTTTCGTCTTATTTCTCGATGGAACTTGTTTAAAGTTCCATTATACAGGTTTGGGTTAATAAGCACCCGAAGTTCTGTAAATTCTATCAATAAGGGTCTTTCATGGTCCAAAAAAATGTCAACTTGACCTTAGCAGCAGAAGGTTGAACTTTAAACTTCTTTGGTGGCGGAGAGTTTGCGTGTTTCCATTGCATCGGTGACAGCTTACTAGATGGTTCAAATTAATAACACCAAGATTCTTCGCCAGCAATTATTGACGAGAAAAAATTGTTACCATTTTGTCTGTTTTTTGTGAGGTGTTGCAAAAATAAGCCCATTCGCAAGCTTTTTTGGTTCTCTGACAAAAGGTGGAAAACCCATTGCGCACAAACTTTGCTGTAGCCTAGTTGTGTACGAGCTATGAACAGATCCGATACTCACACCAACATTTTCTGAAATTATTCTGATTGAAACTCGACGATTTTCTCTAATCAGGCCTTCCACACATGCCATATTCCTGTCCGTTGACATAGTACACATTGCACCTTGTCGCAGCTTATCATTCGTCCCTTCGCGCTCATTCTGAAATTTTCGACACCATTCTTTGACAGTTGGATACGCAAAACATGCGATTTCATACACTGCTTGCATTCGTGTATGAATTTTCAATAGTTGCAAACCTTCAGCACACGGAAATTGAATGACCGCAAGCTGTGCACATTTGGTCGGATTGTTAACAACAAACGTCATTTCAAAGTCACAATACTTAAAATCACCTTCAAATATATACGAGAGAAATTAACCAGTGGGAAGTTTACAAACACCACTAACGTTGCAAAACGTCAGTTGAGTGATTACAATTGTTTCCAAGGCTAACCTGACCAAAGATGGGTCTCAATTGAACAAGCCTCGTGTATATATATATTCAACTTTTAAATGGATTCAAATAAAGCAGTTCTAGAACACACAATATAATAATTGCTAATATATACAGTGCTATGTAAACTCAAAATTTTCCCTTGGATAAAATATTTACATTTACCAAATTTATGCTTTCCTGAAAGCCAGCAAAAATATTTTTTAATTACTCTCAAGTACCTTCGAACGTACCAAGATGCTTTTTCCTGTTTTCATATTTTTTAAATGACCTTTTTAATGAATTTACAAACAGCCTTTCAAGAAAAAAATGGTTAAAAATCGCTAACCTGGAATGGTTACTGGAGTTCCATCATAGTCTGTGGTCGGCGTCCCTTGTTGTGTCCGCTTTACTAATTGGCAAAATTATCCACTTTTGATTTCCAGTAATTTTAGATTTGCGTTAAGGCTTAGATCTCGACATGAACATTGAGTCGTATCAACAAAATTGTTTCCACAAAATGACATCAACAAAATGCCGTCTCAATAAAAGAATCGCCTCCAAAAAGCCGTTCCAATATAAGAAGGTTCAACAAAAATCGTTCCAATAAAGGAATCGCCTCCAAAAAGCCGTCCCAATATAAGAAGCCCTGTTTTGTTAAATACTAGAAATAAATTTAATTAATTATTTAACTTAAGTGTATTTGTAGATCGGCTTATTTTTTGTTGCACAAATTTTTGCACTTTCTAATTTCATTTATATTGAATTTTATTTCACTAATTAATTACGTAAGTTTTTACGGCATTCGAGCATAGTTGGTGCTCGGTTGAATATGTACTCAATCTTATTCATTTTCTATTGTATTTATAAGCCCTTCTCACCAATAGCTTTTATAGGCATGTTTATAATCAAGGCTTGTACTTTACCTTATCTGGCAGAACTCGGAACTTTCACAAATTCCTAGTTTAATTCTTTGATAAAATTCTCCATTAATCACGTAAGCTACCAGTATATTACAGTATTGTAATAGAATTTTCAATTTTTGGCTTTTATCAAGTCACGTATTCAATGTTTGTCAATTGAAAGTCCACGATTTATCTTATAATTGAACCGCTTGGTTTTTATTTGTTCGTTACAGAATGCTGGTTTTCTGAGCAAATGTGTTCTTTCTAGTCACATAACGATTTTCTAATAATGGCGTATCAAGATGCGTTTGCATAATAATTACGTTGATATTTTCCACGCAATTATTAAATATATGGAATGCCAATTTTACTATCTTTCCCGATAATTTATTTTGATGCAATTAGTTGCTTGTAAAATTTTATCTCTACTTTTAAACTATACTTAAACATATTTATACGACGCACACACTACTATTCTAATCAAATGATATCGGATTATTACTAAAGGAGCTTTTTTTCTCAAGCATTTAATCACATATCTTTTATATACAGTGTCCTCGCAATTGACTTTTCGTAGAATGGTCGATTTACTCTTATAATTAATGGAAATATTTGATATTTTTAAAGTTAAAGTTATTTATATCTATCCTACGACCACTATGACTTAATTTACCCTTAAACTACCCTATTATCATAGCAATATAAATATATATATATATAAAAGTGATAAGGGGGTCACAAGAGGTCATTGAAACACAAATTTTACAAATACAGCCCAATAAAATATAAAAGGATTCGGAAAAAATAGAAATTCACAAAAAATTGTGGAATCTCCCTGTATAGTACAAGTTTACTTTTTGCCAAGCGGAAAACGCAAGTTTTATGTTTATAAATACACCCTGTATAATAAGCGTATTGTAAATACATTGCAATTAATATGTACAATAGCAAAAACATAAATTTTAGCCGTACCTGTAAATAATCACTCTAAGATAAATACAAAGCCATTTATTATTACTTATTATTTATTAATACATTTCTAATGCATATAAAAATACTCTTCATTTTCTGTAAATAGTATAGAGTAGTGCCAGCTTTACGCATTTTGGGTAAGAAACTTCAAACAATACTGTTAAAAACAAACACTTTAATATTAATTTTGTGTATAAAAACAAGTTTTGGCGTGAAAACCAATTTTTTTTATTACAATTATAAAGATGCAAGTTTTTTTGCATGTGTAAAACCCGTGGATAAAGCAATTAAAGTTTAAAATAATTAGCTAAATTAACTCTGTATATCGTAAATTCAGTTTAAATAAAACATAGTCTCGAAATTTCTAGACGAATTATTGAGAAAAATACGTTAATTTCGTATGACATAATTAATAAAAAAAACTTTTATTCCAAAAAACCACCGGAACATTAAAAACTCATTAAAATAAATAAGAATTATTTATTAGCTTTCACAATCACTGTAAGAAAAATGTAATGTGACCAATAAACTCATGTATTAGAGAAAGACAGACAGCGCATATAAATCAACACTAAAGCACTACGATTTCGACGCTAATAAGAAATTTCCAAATCTTTTGCGTCGTTATCGTGTACTACGTTCCGCACGGATCTGGAACGTACTAGAAAAGAGATAACTTTTGTATATAAACGGGGACTTTTATTAAAGAGATTCATTCATAAATTCGATCGCAAAAATGTTGCTTTGAGAAGAGATTGTTCTAAAGTATGCAATACGTATACTGTAATTAATAATTATCATGTAACAGTAAATAAAGAAAAATTTTCAAACGCACCTGCGTAAATATGAAATTTGGTACATGCAATTATTTGATTTTGTAATATACAATGAAGATGGAAAGCCTTCGATATAAGGTATTTAAAATTTTATTGAATAAATAAACCGAGGATGCACATTGGTTTCTAAACGGAGATGTATATAATGTGAAAATCTTGTAAACTGGGATTTGAGCATATTTTATGCCTTAGTAACATATTGTTATATATCGACGTTCGTTTCGTACAAGTATAATAGATAGTGAAGAATAAAAATTATTCACCATAAGGCAGAGCAAAAAGCAGTTTATACGATAAAAAAAGTACTAAACTATTTCAATAATTCCTTCTTTTAAGCCATTTCTAAATGCAAATGTAACTATTCGAATCGAACTAAATATTTGCATAGCTATTAACACAAATAGATACTTGATTGTTAATTAAAGAGAAAACATTCATTAACAAGTGGTTTCGACGTTTTTGGCCCCATTAGAGTGAAACTAATCAATGGGTGTTTTTCTTTGATGAAACAATCTAAAATCCATTTTTGTTAATAGCTATACAAATATTTAGTTTGACTTGTTTAGGTAAATTTACTTTTATCATTGGCATAAAGGTTGGATTTTTAGATACATCTTAGTCGTTTATTTATCATATAACTTGCTTTTCGCGGTACGCCTTATAGTGAAGTATTTCTATTCTTTACACACACGCACGCGCGGCACACGCAGGCATGCGCATGCACACGCAGACACGCGCGTGCACACATATGCAAGAAAGCAAGCACACCCTCACTTGCATACACGCATGTACACGTCTCGCACAAGCACACGCTCAAGCGCAGACGTACTCCTAGCTACTCGACGGTAATTGTCCTATAGAATTCATTTTTATATTTAACACTGCTTTAACACATAATAAAAATTTTAGACACACTGTTTTCGTCTTAGTATATATTTTTAGAAATATTGTAATTTCTCGTTCAAATAAATCTTTGGCTTGCTGAATATAGCCAAGCAGTTGCAGTAAAGAGACGTCTCATAGGCATAAACACAATTTGCTCATAAAATACCATTAAAAACTGCAAAAGCTAAATGTGCTTTCAGTGGAAACTTTACTGGATGCTGTATTTTAAGGTTCTTGTAGTATGTTTCTACTTGGCGATACACCATAAATGTGTTCATTCACACACACAGTAATCTCTAAGAAATTCAATTATTACTACAATTATAATTTTCTAGAAAGCTATAGGAATTGAGGTTATGTTGATCGATAATCTAAATTGCTACAGCTTCGTTTACGAATCCAAAGAGCAATAATAATGAAAAAGCTACGGCATTCTAAAGAAAACTGCCTATGTAGCTATAGAACAAAATAATAGCCTCATAACACTATACCGAAAAGGTATTCCTAAATTTCTGTATACCGCATTAGTGAACTATTTATAAATAAATATTGAATAACATGTTACATTCGTAATTTGTTTCTAAGTCGCAATAAACAGGAACAAACGGTAACAATAAGACAGGTAATTTTATTTATACTACTTTGTATCATAGAAGTTAAACTTTTGATCCGAATATCTACAGGGAAAAACTGTCGTTAAGGTGAATGCAAATGTGGTTTCCTTCTTCATAAATTTCAAAGTTTATTGGGTGAGAATGCTATAACTAGTACAATCTGGAAAAGTTGCACACCCTTGTGACATGATTTACAGGCGCAAGCGATGAATATCAGCTTAATTCCTGAGCTTTCTGAAGGATTTGGATGACGGCTTTGGGTATTACCGCACTATTTATTTCCCCGTGGAATAGCTACACACAAGCACGTTCACGACATCGCTAGGTGTTTACCGAAGGAATGATATTAAAAGAAGCTCACTTATATACAAAAATTTAATGTAACACATCCGAATATTTTACATTGTAATGGAAAGTTTAGTAGTTGGCGTACGCTTTGAAGACGTTTCTTATCTAGAACAGAAGTGTAAGAAGTCGCCAATAAAGGATTTACGCACAAAAAGTAGCAGCAGGCATTTGTGATGGAAAAACTCCAGCTAAACGTTCTCGAAAACCACTCAAGGCATATCCTTTCACTTAACTTTGTAAAAAGATAACAGCTTTTACTTATACGAGAACTAAACTTCTATGGGTGTGTGCGGATCAAATAGTCTGTAGAAAAAGATTTATATGGTTATGCGTTATGAAAGTGCAGATTTCCTAAAAAATACTGTTACACATGAATACATAAAGATAGCTTGTTAAGAGCGAGAAGGGAAGAGACCCATTTCTCATTATCTGCTAACAATTATCTGGTGTGGAAAACTAATACAAATTATAACAGTGATATCCTTTTCTGCCGTGCTATAGCTTTAACGTTGATTTCATTTTAAATTTTCCATGATAACCGGTATTTGCAGAAAGTTATCGAACATGCTATATCGTATCAGCCTCCAGAGTTTTAAAAATAATAACGCCTAGAGATATTTCAAAATACCGAGATTTCCGAAAAGCAATGTTATAATGATTTCCTAAAATTTAGCTGAAGCGGAACCTACATATCTTCATGTCTCTCAAGCGAATTTAGTCCGATTTTATACTTATAAATTGAATTGGATCACAACTATAGGGCGGGATGCAGTGAAAAGCTTTAATGCAATTTTTTTTAGAAGTGTGGGTGTAGTAAGCGCAACACCGTTAGATGTTTCGCAATCAAAAGAGACGTTCAATCGGATGCCCACATTAGGCTACATCAATACTAAGTACATCAGTACAAGGCTTCGCGTAATATAACAACGTTCCAGAATTTCAAAAAAGATAATAAAAATGGTAGACTAATTAAAACTGATGTAACCAGGCTGCGTGTAATACAATATTTAGAGCCTTAATATTATTGTGGTAAGGAAAGAATTTGTGGAACGAAGAGATTAGCGTAGCTATTTACAATCATTTTGCTAACTTTCAAGCGAAAGCCTTCTAGCAGTAAAAGAATGCAATGGTAAAAGGTTGCTCTTAAAAGACAAGTTTAAAGGTATATAGTGAAGTTTTAGAAAATGTATCTTATATCCGCAATACGCGTGATTTAACAGTGGCACTTCATGGACTTATGTTTACATACAATACGCGACAGGTTCCAAACCATCCTCTTTGTAAAATATTTAACAGTTTGGAGACACAAAAATTCAAAAAATTTAGTATACAAATTGCCTCTCGAATATTTAGTAATTTTTCAACATTAATATTCAAGATAATTAATAATTCAGGAAAGGTATTCAACCTTCAAACACTTTATAATCTGCTTAAAGTACCACATTCAATTTCTTAAAAATTGACCACTATAATTAGTGTTCATTTAAAAACAAAATCAGATACATTATTTTTGAGCCCAGATATTGTTAAGTTCAATATAAATTAAGCATGTACATGACCTGTGTTGAAACAGTATCATTTTATACACAGGGAACAAAGCACATTTAGCCAATATAATTAAAAGATTACAAGGTAAACCAAATGCAGTTTCTAATCAATTGAAGTAAAAGATAGTTTCACGGTTCATACGATACGATGCATTACAGATAAGAAAGAAAACTTCAAAAATATCCAACCAATGCTAACTTGTATTGAAGGAAATAAATGGGTACTAAAAGAAACGGCATAGATACTCCTTAAAATTCTACGAACAATGACCTTTGTAAGAATAAGAACATACCAAAAATAAGCAAGAAGTCTATTTTTTAGTTTTAGGGGCTAGTGATAAATTGAATAGCAGTCGAAGCTGGTTTTAATTAAATATAGAGCGAAATACATATTTTATTTTCTTGCCGTGTTTGAAACACAGAACATTATTAACAAAAATCTGACAACAGGGATGGACATTTCAATTATGTACACATTAATCACGTTCTGAGTTCCCTTAAAAATAGTTTTTAACACGAACAGGGTCTAAATATGAAAATAGGTGGTAATTCTCCCATACATCTTACAACTATAGAAAAGTAATATTTATATATTCTAAATAGTGAAAGACGAATCTCAAAAATTTTCTCACTCGCGTTATTGAAGTTAAACATGGTTTGGGACAATATGCGTATAGATTTTCATGGAAACATTAAAACATTATACAAAGGCTACAGTAGAAACTTTTAAACCTATTGAATTACTTTTTATTCTATGGATGAACATTTAAAACGAGGCTTATCTCAAAATCTGCACACATGCTCATGCATATCTTAAATAGAGACATTTTTAATGATATATCTGGCACAACTTCTCGATAAAGCTAAATTACATACCTTGAGTGAAACTTTGTATTGCATTATTTTATATTTCACTCTCGCTCAGAATTGCAGCAGGAAAATGACACTTCAATTTGTAAAGCGGCAGCAGTTGCAAGTTCTCACTCTTCAGAAGAAAAGCCTTTAGGGTAACGCTTTAGGCGATTGCGGTACAGGAAATACACAGACCATGGAACCACCTCTTACCACCTGCTTTCTACTCTTGTCTCCTTAACCCCCATCCTCCTCCGTCCTCCTCATCCTCCGTCATCCTCCTTTGTCCTTCTTCTGCGTCCTCCACCTTCGTCCTCTTCCACCGTCTTTCTCTTCCGAGCTTCTCCTACTCCGTCCGCTTCCTCACTTATCCTCAACCCTTCTCCGTCCTATTCCATCTTCCTCCTTTTTTGTCCTCCTCAACCATCCTCAACCCCTCATATGTTCTTCTCTTTGCCCGTTCTCAACCCTCCTCTATTTTCATTCTCACTCGTGCCCAATCTCCTTCTATCCTTCTTCGCACTTACTCCCAACTTTCCTCCACCATCTTCCTCAACCCTCCTCCGTTTTCCTCCTCCTAAACGTCAACCCTTTTTCTTCCCACTCCTCATTCATCCTTAACCCTCCTTCGTCCTCCTCTTCAATCATACTCATTCATCATTTATCCTCATCCTCACTAATCTCCAAACCTTCTTTATCCTCCTTCTCATTTATCCTCAAACATCCTCTGTCCTCCCCTTCCTCATCTTTAACCCTACTTTATCCTCAGCACACATATTAACTCTGTCCTTTTTCACACTTACATCTGTCCTTTTCCTCACTCATTCTCAGTTCTCCACCGCAATCTTCCTCATTAATCCTTGCCTCTTCTCTTCCCTCAACCTCAACCTTCCTCCACCCACAATTATTCTCCACACCTAAACCTTAATTTACCATTACCTTTCTTTACCCTCTATTATCCTCCAACTTCAATCTTCCTATACCTCAATCATCCAACTACCTTAATTGTTTTCCACCTCAATCATCCTCCACGTTAATCGTCCTTCGCCTCAAACTTATCTTACCTTAATCATCCTCAACCTCAACCTTTCTATTAACTTAAACGTCTCCCACCTCAATCATTCTCCTACCTCAATCATCCTCCTATCTTATTCATCCTCCTATCTAAATCATCCTCTACCTCAATTTTCCTCCTACCTTAGTCGGCCTCCACCTCAATCGTAATCATCGTTTACACCTCTTTAATTTTCATATGGGTAATAATAGAACTTGCTATGCTTTCAACTACCCCTGTTTCAAGTACCTTTCCAGGTTACTGTTTAAGTACACATAACCCCCATATTACAGCAAAACATATATTATGATCCAATTATCGCATCTTTCTCGTGCCATTTTGGTGCAGTTGGTAAACTTACCTTGCTAGTCTCAACCTTAACGTGAATTACCACCTTACACCTAAGAATAAAACAACAAAATTTAAAAATTTATTAGTAATATTTTTTGCTATTGTTGACGTTACAAATAAGTGAAACAAACTTTATCAAGAAGTATTATAATTTTATTAAATATATACAAGTTCCAAACATTCACTATGATAACCGGAATCGGGTGAATCGGGAATAACCAAAGCTCTAACCATTTGAGTGGGCGATCGCCCTAAAAGCACATCTTCTAAGGACTGGATGGGGTGGCATTTAATCATTTCCAACACGGTTCAGTAATTTGTATCGGTGCTACAATTAAACAAAGAGCTGCTCGCACGAAACTCGCCTATAATGACATTTTAATCCGTTCTTCATCTGCCGCATTCCCACTTACATTTCATATAACACCTACAAATTTTTCGTAAACTTCTGGAAAGTTTCTAACCTTCAACTCTTCCATTTTATAGTATATTAATTTCTGCATGCCTCATAACTTGAAGCATCTGTATTCATTCAAAACAATAACATTTCAGTCTTTCACAATTTCCATATTATATGAAATTTATTCTTGCAATTTATTTGCCACTTATACTCTTCTATTAGATATATCTCTAAACGGCTTCAATTTGAATTCATAATGTAACTGTAGTTCTACAGCATTTACTCTACCAGCTAAGTCATCCAACTTCACGTTTGCTGCTTCTTGGACAAGTTGTCTGATTATAAATTCCAGAGAAGATTGCTGTATTTACTCCACTCAAAGTAATTAATTTTTACAACATAATTTAGACACATTCTACTGTTGCAGATAACCTGCATGACTGGCTGCAAACCACCGTACAGAACAAACCCAACTTCCTTGTTATGTCGGTAAAAATTTAATATAAATTCACCTATCGCATAGGTGATCTTAGCTACTAGTTTGTTGAGATCTAACTGCAGCACTTTCACATTACTTGTAACTAAGATTCTGGAAATTACTTTCGGGTCTTATATGCTAATGCTCATCCATATGCAGGTCTTTATTAGATTAACTGGTGTAATAGCTAAGTCTTGAGAGGTAAAATGATGCTAATAATTGTATCATCACGGGTTTTACCGGTTTATCCCACTATACACCTACTACCTCCTCAGTCCACCTTTTCAACCTTCTTCAATTCTTCTCTATACCGCTCCTCAATCTTCCTCAATCTTCCTTAGTCCTCCTTCTCCACACACCTTTTCATTTCACAAGATGGATTTATGTTACACTTGTTTATTAAATAACGTTTAAACTAATTAGTACTCAATTTGAGTACTCAATATTCCCTGATTGCATTTTAACAACCAATTTTAAATTAGGTGCATGTAAAAATAACTACTTATACGTTTTCCATGTGTATAAATCCGAAAGAAATATTACACTCGTTTACTAAATGGCGCTTAAAATAATTAGTATTCAATTTGAATGTACTTTCTTATAATGCTAGATGCTCAACATTGTATTTCAATCTAGCTTAAATGGGGTGGATGTAAAAATAATTAACTATACTTTCTTTAAATACTAAGAAAGGTGATGCTAAAAATCCATTTGAATATATCCGTGAAGAAAAAACGGGAACGTTTAGTTTTTCAGGTCTTCCAAAGGTTTATAAAGCACTATGAAATTTTCAACGTTGAATCTTAGGTAAGTGCAATAATTCTTATTTTAAAACTTCTATGCTTAAAACTGCGATTCTATTGTGTGCAAAAACATTTTTTTACCGTATAACAAGTCTGTGTTAAAGCAAGCTAAAAATATGAAAAGATTCGCTAAAAATTATTGATGGGCAAACCAATATAAGTTTTCGAATTCTTAAGGAAACTGTGGTCCCATATGGAAAACAACAAACGATTTGTTATTCTTAATTTAATTAAATGGCAAGACTAAAATCTACATTTTGTACCAATAACAGTATTGAAATTAATTCAAGTGTCTTCAACGATTGCTTAGAAAGTTTTAAATAGCATTCTCTTTATTAAAAGTCGGCGTAAATAACTTACTGTTCATAACGATTTCAACCTGTTTTGTAAACACGTCATGTGGTCGCCAAGCAATAATTCTGATTATCATAAAATCCAGGGAAGGTGAGAATTCCCTAGATTGAATTGTCTTCATAAGTTAACTTCCTAATCAGCTAACTTCCACGTTAATCTTAGAGCCAATCGCTATGGGAGTCGTTGAAGTGCAAACACCTACAGATTAGTGAAAACACCTTCAGTCAGCAAACATTCTCAGGCTAGCAAACACCTTCAAGTCAATGAAAAAAGTGTTCGGTCAATAAATTCCACAAGTCAGTCTGGGTTTCATTGAATTTTATTCTTGAACGTGAACAGCAGGAGTCGTACTGAAACCGGATCATAACCAACGCAAGGGTAGCAGTCCGCGACCAGTGGCTAAAGATGATCTTTCTGCTTTTACCAAATCCTTAACCGAATTAATTTAACAACTCCTTTCTCCACACCTAGTCGAATTACCAGCCGTGACATCGCAATTTCAATTCATAGGATCTGTTTAAAAGATGCAATCTTATTTAATTTTACTAATTTTGCTTGACTCTACATCTATAATATATATATATATATATATATATATATATATATATATATATATATATATAATTTAGATAAGATGTTATAAATTTCTTGGGATGATATTGGTCAAAATAAATAGTAATTTAAAAAATTTTGTTCTATTACTTAACGTTTCGGCAACACATTTTTGCCATAATCATAAGTCTATAAAATAAAAAAGATGTAGCCAATCAATTACAAACATGATAACTTACATTAACTGTTGTTCATAAATATATAATAATTTAGTTAATGACAGTGACACTACTTCATTTAATTGAAAGTAGTATACACAATAAACTGATATAAAGCTGCTAGATCTCGATTGATAAATTGGCATAATCATTGACACATGACTAACATAGATGTTTTAAGATAAAAATAAAAGTTCAGTAATATTATTGATTATAAAACGAGAATATACTATGCTTAAATTTTCCATATCTTGTTTGTTATTCATAGAGCTGGCGTCTTTGAGTATGTGGAAGGATTCCAAGAACAAGCGTTTTTTATAATTTTCTTCAGTTTCCATAATTTTAACTTGGTTATACTCCGGATTGTGTTTGGTGGCATACACATGTCTAGCTAAGGCGCAATTGTTTTTACCAAGTTTTGCGTCACTGCGATGTTGTGTCATTCTATTGCGTAACCACTGATTAGTTTGTCCCACATAACTGAGCAAGCAACTGCATTTGATCTTATATACTACATTGTTACATAGTGGTACCTCAGTCTTATCTTTTAATTTTGTAAACAGGCTTTTTAGTGATTTGACATAATCATTTATAATTATAACATTAGGTTGTTTTAGTATTATAGTAAGCAAAGGAGTAAGTTTTTCTATAAAAGGTAGTTTTTTATAAATCAATTGTGTATTTATAATTCTATTGATTTATAAAATGAATGTAGGGATAAATAAAAATGTTATTGTGATATAAAAGAATACTAAATAATGTCAAGTTGGAATATTTGTTAAAAGAAAAAGAAATAATAATAATAACTGTAGTTAGCTAAATAAACTGAACATTATGATCTAATTATTGATAGAATCGATGGAAATTGAACGGTATGACAATAATAAATATATAAGAGGATAGAGATAGAGTATAATCAAAGTCGGCAAAAGACACTTTTACTGTAAGAACTAGTAAGATAGTAAAAAGTCAACAAAATATGAAAACTGATTGATGAAAATATAGATTTAAAGACAATAAGAATTGAAACAATTAATTGTGAATCAAATTTGGATTATAAACAAATGTAGAACGATTATTTGTTTTGTAGTTGGAAGTATACAAATATGAATAAACAACATACAAATTATTGATATCATTTTATGGTTTATTGGTTTATTCTGTTGATTAATATGAAATGATTCTAAGAAGAGTCTTTTGTTGTAGTTGTTTTCAGTATCTATAATCTCTACATCATCATAGTTGACCTTATGACGTGTGTTATAAATGTGTAAAGAGAGAGCACAAGATGTCTTCCCTAATTTTGTATCGCTCTTATGTTGGGTAAGACAACCGCGGAGCCACTGTTTTGTTTGACCTACATACGAGGCATTACAACTACAATTAATCTTATATATTAAGTTGCTACGCAAAGCTTTGTTAGTTTTTTCTTTTGGTTGAGTAAATAAGCTTCCAATGGACTTTCTTTTAGTATTGACAATAACAGACAAGTCAACAATCTAGAATACAAGCTAGAAAGGTCTCTACTAAATCTAGAAATTAAAAACACTCAGGCAGAAATAAAATTTTGTCATTATCGACTTTCTCAAATAAAAGAAACTGTCAAGGTTTTCCTACCCCTACATATTTATACTAATTACAATAATAGACAACGCCTTTTCTAAAACAAACAATTTATACATATTAAGAAATTATTATGTAAGAAATTGGATAATTTGAAGTCGAACCAAATGCGAGGTAAACAACTGTTTTTAGATAATAGTAAATGGATTTTTAACCAAAGTAATATTCACATCCCTGATGATATAAAGAACTTCATATCGTTAGACCCAAAATTTATTGTTAATTTTAGTGTAGCAGATATTAACATTGGACATTTATTAGCTGATATCGAATCAATTCTTGACTCAACTAATATCACTCCACAAAAAAAAAGCTAACAAAAGATGCCAAGTCGCAAATCTAATAACACATTGTATTCATAATCCTATTAAGAGATATAATTTTGATAATGTAATTTTTTATAAGGTAAAGAAGTTCCTAAAGGACCATTTATATCACTAAAGTAGGTAAAGATTCAGTTACTGTTATTCTTGATAATACATCATATATAGATAAATCCAATCACTTACTGAATGATACTTTGACATATAAAAAAACTACAAAGAGATCCCACTTTCACGATTCAGAATACAGTCAATAATCACATTAAATTATTATTTAAAAAGGGCATGATCACAGCTGAACAAAAACCAATATTGATTATCAATAATTCCGTTCCAGGCAAATATTATGGTCTCCTAAAAATCCATAAACCAGATACACCTAACAATCTACAAAAGTCATTTCCAATTACAGGCCATAATATATTAAATGCCTTTAATTTTGTCAATCAGTTCCGCAATTTCCAGTTACCTCTTGATCACATCCTTATTTCCCTTGATGTTAACTCTCTGTTTACTAACATTCCACTCTCTTTGGTTATTGATATCATAATAGATAAATGGGAAACCATATCACCTAACTGTGATTTATCACTCGACTTATTTATTACATCAATTAATCTCATCTTCAATAATACCTATTTTATTTTTGAATCTAAATTTTATTTACAAATTTTTGGTACCCATATGGGATCACCACTTTCTCCTGTTATTGTACAGTTAGTTATGGATAATCTTCTAGAAATAATTTTACCTAACCTTCCTTTTAAGATGGTTTTCCTCGTCAAATATGTTGATGACATTCTTTGTTCACTTCTAGAACAACATTTACAATCCACTCTTAAACATTTTAACAATTATAATGACCATCTAAATTTTACTTCTGAATTAGAATCAAACCAATCAATTCCATTTTTAGATACCCTTGTTATTCGCATTAACAAAAACCAGATAAATTTTGATATTTACCAAAAACCAACCAATTCAGGGAGATATTTGAATTACCACTCTAACCATAACATACATCAAAAATCAATACAATCTTAGGTCTTAAACACCGCATTGTTTCTATTTGTGAACCATGTTTCATTAATAAAAATTTAAAAGAACTAAAAAATATTTTAGTCAACAATGCTTATCCAAGACCACTTATATCCAAATTGTTATAATCTAATATACTCATGCCACCCATTCATAATAGACCACCAGATTTTGTCTATAAAAAACTACAGTATATTACAAACCTTTCACCATTATTAATAAAAATTTTAAAACGTCATCAGATTGTTATTGTCAATACTAAAGAAAAGTCCATTGGAAGCTTATTTACCCAACTAAAAGAAAAAACTAACAAAGCTCTGCGTAGCAACTTAATATATAAGATTAATTGTAGTGGTAATGCCTCGTATGTAGGTCAAACAAAACAATGGCTCCGCAGTCGTCTTACACAACACAAGAGCGATGCAAAATTAGGGACGACATTTTGTGCTCTCTCTTTACACATTTATAACACACGTCAGAAGGTCAACTGTAATGATGTAGAGATTATAGATACTGAAGACAATTACAAAAAGAGACTCTTCTTAGAATCATTTCACATTAATCAACAGAATAAACCAATAAACCATAAAGAAGACATCAATAATTTGTATGCTGTTTATTCATATTTGTATACTTCCAACTACAAAACAAATAATCGTTTTACATTTTTCTATAATCCAAATTCTATTCACAATTAACTATTTTAATTTTTTTTGTTTTTAAATCTATATTTTTATCAATCAATTTTCATATTTTGTTGACTTTTTACTATGTTACTAGTTCTTACAGTGAAAGTGTCTTTTGCTAGCTTTAATTATACTCTATCTTCATCCTCTTATATATTTATTATTGTTATACCGTTTAATTTTCATTACAGTTATTATTATTTTTTTTCTTTTAACAAATATTCCACCTTGACATTATTTAGTATTGTTTTATATCACAATAACATTTTTATTTATCCCTACATTCATTACGAGTTGTTATTTAAATTACTTCCCTCAACAGCAACTTTCATACCATAAAACATTGAGTGTTTCACATTTTTATATACACTCGCTCTATTATTTGTTCCATCTGTCAATCAGTTGAAATGTGACATTATTTGAAGTATATAGTCTTGCCATGTTTTTAGTTTTAATTTTATATAGTATTTAGCCAGTTATTTTTTAAACCACGCCTTTATTATAACTTTTGTGAAGTAATTGTAAGTATTTGCCTGTTATATGCTATTGCTGACGGTTAATAATTTTTTCTTGTAGTTCGATGATTAAGGTGAGAATTCTGCACCGCAACGTACGATCAATTACAAATCGCTTAACATTGTATGCCGTTTTTATTTTGAGCGACATCATCCCAAAAATATTAACATCATTAGTCTAAATAACTAATGCTCAGTATAAAAAAGGTTTCTTATATATATATATATATATATATATATATATATATATATATATTGATGCGGTAAAGAGGTAACGAGAGGTTATTGAAACGCAAATTCCGTAAATAAAACCCACCCAAATAAAAAGAAACTGGATAAATGGAATTTGCCAATATTCCTTATTCTACCCTGTATAAAAATAAGCGAATTGCATGTAGAAACCCATTAAAAGGCAAAGCAAGACACACTTTCTGTGTATGTAAATGATCATTTAAAGAGATAAGTACGAAGTCAGTTAATACATCCCTGTGAAAACAATATCAATTTGGTGCATTCACAAAGAATTTATAAACAAAGCCATCATCGAAAGTACTAGAAATACTTAGATTTAAGCCATTCATTTCGCTTATCATAAAAAACATTTCCCGAGTATGTTACAAATACAAAACTTTTAATCCGTGTAAGAACAATATCAATTTATTGCCGTTATTAATTAAAATACTAAATAAATTTTCCGTGTTTTATTTACCTTAAAAACTATTTTTTTTACAATTGTCAAGATGCAACATTTTTGGCATTTGCAAAACCGTTAAGAAAAAAATTGAAGTTTTAATTATTTAAATTGGCTTCCGTGTGTGTCGCTATATCATCTAACTTCATATTAAGAGTTTAAAATAAAACATTAATTTGGAATCTTCTTTATTCAGAAACGAATACATCAAATTAAGAAATGCTTTTAAAAACCATTAAATAGCTAACTATGAATAAACACCGGTTTGAGAAACTCGAACAAACAATAATAAGTAATAAAAATCGATAAGAATTATTTATAGCTTTCCGTGTCACTATAAGAAAGAGGGAAAGAGAAAATAAGTTTAGTGCATTAGACAAGGATCAACAGCGCCTTGCTATACTCGAAAATTAAATCGGTCACAAAAGTTTGACATTAATTAGACTATAAAGCGCTTCATTCTTGGTAAAATTACATCACCCAAGTGACTACATCTTCCCATTACATCTTCAGTTGTATGAAAAAAAGTGACGTAGCTAAAATTTTTCTATATAAGCCGAACTTTATTAAAGGTATCGATTCACTAATTCGCGATTCGTCACATAGCAATATGTAAAATTTATTTCAATTTACAAGATCGACAAGGTTACTTTGAATAAAGTCGTTCATCAAGCATGCGGCATGCATACAAACGTAACTCTGAATAAATATAGAACATAATTATTTTGTAACTACGAGAATTGAATAATCTTTGATGTAGGGGAATGGGCTGAGTCAATTAATCCGGAATAGAAGATTTACTTTAAAAATTAATATTATAATTTGATTTAAAAGGATATGAATAATCTTCTTCACTGAAATTTTAACGTCTAAATAAAAGGGAATCAGAAGGTTTTTAATATGGTTAATTACTTATTGAGATTTAAGATGGAATTGGAAAGTTTTTAATATCATTAATTACGAGTTGGATAACCGCTATTTGATTTTGCAAGTAAAAATTTTAGTATATATATATATATATATATATATATATATATATATATATATTGCTGTGATCCGCCAATGGGTTGTGAGCCACCAAGTAATGCTGTGACTTAGGTACAGTTGAATTATATTTTTTAAGATGTAATAGGTAATATAAAATCGCTATCTTACCGTCCTTTTCCTTGCCTGGCTAGTTTAGCGGGAAATATGTTGAGTAATTGATTAAAAGGAATATAACACAAAAATTTCCAGAAACATCTATGAACAGACTTCCATGCATTCAAATAATATTTTTCTTTTATACGCATTGTCTAAAGTTCCTCTTACATCCAGCAAATATAAATAATGCGTATAAGAATATTTTACAACTTAAGCTTAGACAGAAAATCTTACCAAATGGTTGCTTATTTATTAAATTAATATTCACCTAATCCTTGTTAAGAAGTACAGAACCCAAATATCTCCTCTGTAAGGTACAGAAATCTCTTTTATTTTTAAGTGGAAAATTTACCTATCCTACATTACTCCGTTTGTCAGTATAATTGGCCAAGGAAGCTGCACAGATAACTTAGTAAAGATCAAAATCCTTCAAACTCTAACTTCAAAATTTTTTGAAAATTATCTCCCTGAGAAGTAACTTTTATAAAATTAAGAATTTATTCTAGTTTAAGTTACTGATATTTAAATATTCTTATAAGTTACAAAAAGAAAATTATACTTGTTGTTGTAGCTGTTAAATAGCGCTTATCAACATCTCATTTTCACAGTAATTAATGGTATTAAATACTTTTTGGTTCCATTTCAAATCTCCATTTGACGTTAAAATATCAGTTTGCAAACGGCATTTATTTTTAATCGATTAAAATCAGCAGATGCGATCTTGTATTAAGATTATTCATATTATTGTAATAAATTTTTGCTATACTTTATCAAATAATTACGTTTGATAATTTCTGTGTTACTTGTAGAACGCCGATGAAATAGATTACAAATTATTCGAAATGTATAAGTCTCATGTCGTAAAATAGATTAAAGAATAAAACGTTGCTCGAATATTACATGTTGTTTGGCTTTAATCACCGAATCTTTATATACAAAAATTCTAAATATGTCATTTTTTCTATTTCTTTCTAGTTTTATTTCAAAGCATTAGTCACTGAATGTTATAATAATTATGAGGAAATCGCGTTTTAATAATCTAACTGTGCGGTTATCGCGGTCGATATAATTTGTCTATAGTAAAACGTCGTCCTTTTTTTGTTGATGCATCAGAACATAGCTGTTGTTCTCTCTCTCTCTCTTAGAGCTATTAAAACGCGTTACAATTTTATGGCATTTTCGTTAGTAACCCGTTCTTTATATTGTAACGTTTTTCTATTTATGGTAAATAATTAGCTATTCCTAGCGTATTTACTGATGACTTATAAATTTATCGAATTCTCTCGAACTAAATACCGTATTCTTTCATTAATAACTTAAATATTCGATCTTCTATAACTAATTTCTTTAAAATAAAGATACGCTCGATTAAAAGTGACAAAGTGTTATTTTTTTAACGAGAATGAGTATTTTATTTTTGTTCTAAATGATATATCTACACGCGGAATTTATCTAGTACTTTAAAGTGTATGCGACTGATTTTCAGTCTGCAGAAATGTCTATATATTCTAATTAATAAGAACTTACTTCTTAAGCTTTGTAAATGCAATGAGATTTTTACTGGAAGTGAAACGTGTTATTACGAATATTACACACGAAAAATATGCTTTGCTTTATAAATCCGTCAAATTGACGTTACCTTTCAGTAAATGCAGCTCATTATGTTTTAAAAGCAATAACGCTTATCGTGTTATTAATTTTTCATTCTAACAAAATATGTATGTCAGCTTCGCACATCTTAAAGGAGATAGCTTAAAATCGAAGTTAGTTTTAGTATTTATAAAATAATTACTTATACACGGATGAAATTTTAAAATACAAATACACTTGCCGTTCGGCTTGTGTATTTGTATTTTAAAATAAAAATTTATTTTAAGGTATCTCGTAAGAGTAATTATTTACACACGCGGTTGAGATGAATTAATTTAAAGTTGGGAATCTATGTTTATACATGGTGGATATATTTAATATATGAATATTTTACTTTTCTCCATTTTTCTTCTCTTTAAGTTGTTGTTTCCACAGAATTTGGTGTTTAATTACTTCTTGTAACCTCATTATCTCCTTGCCGTTTTATCGGCAAAATCCCTAATCAGCTCGTCGAAAAGAAGGTCATATTCGATGGACATAATTGCTAAATTATTTGGTTTTTACTGAACCACGCTTGTTTAAAAAAAAAGATTCTGATAACGCATTCCGCGGGGACAAGGAAAAAAGTAATGTAAGCATATTAAATCGCCCGCACCGAATAGCGCAACAAAAAAGGAATCCAAAGATGGCCGTTGTTATCGTTGTATAATGAACACTACATCATTGACACACTTAATATCTATATTGCAAACAACTCGTCGAATCACTTATTCTTATTACTAGCAACAAGGCTGAAGTTCAAACTAACAAAGCAGACAGGACAGCAAGTTGCACATTAAAATTGTTGATTTATCAAATAAGAAATAAGTACCATCAGTAGTCGTTAGATAATAACCCAAGCCAACCAATTTAAGGTTTCCAATTTACATTAAATATAATCAACTTAAATTTAGTACCATCGTCGTACATATGAGAGTGTGTACGTTTTTCCCAGCTCTTAACAGAACGAACGTTTTCGGTGAACATTACAGAAGCATATTCTTTCTTATTGAAGGACTTAGACTATTTCTAATTTTACACAAACGAAGCAAAGTAATGTTTCTTAAAGCAAATCATCCACGATAACTCGTATAACATCACTCATTATTATTCGTAAAACTAAAATCAATGCAGTTCTGTTCTTGCATGGAAGCCGTGCATAATCAAAATGGAAAGCCAACATATACCCCTTTGCCCTCAAAGCAAATTGTAGAACGTTCTAGGCTACACAAAAAAACCTCAATGTGTGTAACTAAATAAGAAATATCCACAACCAAATTTGTAGAATCATGAAGTAAGGACTACCGATCGGTGGTCTAACTTTCCGAATAAAATTACAGTAACTTAACATATCAATAAGTCGTATAAAGGTAACGAAAGGAAACTTTTATGGAACGAAATTGATGTTCATAAACTACCTTGTAGCAACACGTACACAGCTGATTGGAATATTTCCGAAAACAAATGCTCTGATAACCAATACAAGGTCTTTCAGGCAAAATACTAGATTTTAGGGCTATATTGAAATAGAAAGATTTAAGCACTTTAAATTTATATCTAGATATCTTAGTGATAATCCTACAGGATGATAGATTAGCAATAGTATAAATTGAAAAAGCTGTCGAAATTGTTAATGATAATTCGCAAATGATGCTGAATACAGGAATCTAAAATTTAATTAGGTACGTCCGAAAATTTTCACATGCAAGGACTGCACGTAACTATTTTAATTAATTTCCCTTTTGGAAAATATATTTTCCATAATGATACGTATACTGTTAGTGTGGAAAGATCGTATTGCTACTGCAGTATATTGAAACCTTAAAAATAATTAATTCTTAAAAATATACTCAATAACTGACTGATGGTTTGAATCGTTTTATAAGGCGTTGGGTTGCGCTAAAAATAAATTAGAAAGGAAAGAAAAATTCTTTAAATGTGAAAAGGCACAGTATATGAATGCGCCTTGTATATAGTTTTAGTAAATGATTATTCTTAGTTATACATATATTTTAAATTTTGCCTCTATAAAAATAATTCAGGTAAAGATTACTTTGTTTAAATACATTCTAACGATGACTTAATCAAGTGCAAATGCAAACCGATCTCAATATGACAACAACACTGCGTACGCACTTCTTATGAAAATGATAATTACAATAGATAGAAATCGTACGCCTGGACTACTAGGGACATGAAAATGTTACCATATTACAACATAATGTACATTATATACAAAGTAACGGAATAATAAGCTCATTATTAATTAAAATTTTATTTAGTACCATTAAATGCTGACTGCTAGGAGTATGATTTTACTGTAGGAGTAATTTGATTCGTTGGACCCAACCGAAGAGATTGAAATTAATTATTTGTGAACCGGTAATAAGAACACATCAAAAATGTAGTTATATAAAAACGTAACACAGCGGACGTAACCGCTTGGTAAAAAGGGTTGGTATGAGGTTGAGACAGAAGTAACCTCGAATAGAACCAGCTTTAAAATGTAACTTGGCTTTCTCTTCAGAAAGAAATTTAAGATAGTGCGCGCTCTATTTAAAAAAAAGTCGCTTGCAGTTTTGACAGTGAAGGTTTTTCCATGTGCTAAATTGTGAAAACTCGCGTGTGCCGTAATAAAAAGGCCACTTATGGGCATAGCCCAAACAAGTGGATTTTGTTGAGTTAAGGGGTTGGTTTACTGATATTGAAACACTGAAGACCTCTAGACAATATCAGATTTAAGGAATTAGAATAAAACAATGAATAATATTATAAGCGTTTATGTTTACACTTCTTTATAATTTATATGTGAGTTTTAAATGTAAATTGGTCGATATTCATAAAGTTTGAAATGACGCAAAAATGTACCTGATTATTCTGTTAAATGATAAATTACCGACGGAGAATTAGTGTGAGTTGAAATTTAAGTATAATATAATCGTACATGGAAGTTTGAACATTTTAAAATATTAAGAAATATTTAGGTATGGAAATTTAAATTTAACTTTAATTAGTAGAATTTACGTTTAGTTAAAACATAATAAATTGGTGTTTTGAAGTGGACAATGTAATGATATAACACTAAATCGGCGATTTAACTGTTTGATGTTTGTTATTAAGGACATTTCTAAAGAAGTTTTGATTCATAAATGTCATGTAGTTTAATATTGGGAACAGGAAAATTTGAAGTGACTAGTAGTTTAGTCGATGGGTTAGATTAAAATGTTTTTAAAATCTTTGTTTCAGTATTATCTGGTCAGAGTGAGATTAAGACATTTAGGTTTTTTTCATTAGATCAGGTTGAAATTTATTTGGATTTATTAAAGAAAAAACTAGGTAATCAACCACATTTGTAAAGAATATCCAGCTACCACTGTGGTGGTATGTTATTCGGTACAAGCGTTTTATTTTGAAAAAATTCTTTAAATATGACAGAATTAAGTAGTATTTTTAAGATGTTTTCCAGAAAAGTAAATATAACGTAATAAAATTTAGGAAACCGAAACATGGGGTTCCTGTGCGGAATAACTGTCTTCTGTGTTGGGAAATTTCTAAAGAAATTATTTTCACACACGGTTTGGTACACCTTTAATTATAACAAGTTGAAAAAGCAGTTAGCCGACACACTCTTATATTGTTACGGGCTCCTCGTCCTTTTTTGGCAAGGCAAAATGCATTCAATAATGCTTATTTTACTCGTAACAATTTTGCTCTGGCAGGTGACATTCTAAACATTCAATTTTGTCAAATAAGTCATTTGCGTCTTAATATAATTCTTTACGTGATTCATCTTTAAAATGAAGTGATAAGTATCAACACGATTTTCTCATTTGATTTTTAGTCAAGCTGAATATTTTATAAATAAATCCAAAAATATTATTAAATTGCTTAAATGCTTTGAATCTTTCATTAGGGTATGATGAAGTTTGATCCAGTATAGAGAAGAACACATTTAATTTATAGTAAATTTTCGAACCTGTTATTGATTTGTCATTACTTTTGTAATCAAACCGTTTATCCCATTTTTTGACGTACAGTTTGTGAGATAAAGAATTACGTTTAATTTTTAGTTCTTTTGCCAGTTCTCTGGAGTTGATAAGAATATTATTAAATCTGTTATAATTTATTGAATATATAAAAAATAGTTTTTATTTTGCTTGCACAGTTTAAACAAGCATCTATATTTACACTAGGATTTTGCACTAATTTACTAAAAGAATAAGTTTTGAATAATACATGTATCAAATTTCTAGAGAACACAAAAATTTGCAGATTTAAATTTTTATTGCTGCTAGCGTTCGAGCTTAGTGTTAGCTGTTAAAATTTATTGAAGTTGTGGATGCTTCTATTATTTTAAAGAAAGGATCATAAACATGACCAGTCTTATATCTAAAAGATTTTATAGGTTTATTCTACTAGACCAGCGTGTACCAGATTCTTAGGTTTCTTCCAAAAAGCTTGATGACTTTCTTATGGAGAGAACAAAAGGAAGTGATTTGTTCTAACGTTTGTAGCTCCTTTTATGACGAAGTACGTTTAGACGGCTCTATGTGTATTTCATAGGTATTAGACAAGTCCGTTATTGATAAAGTGGTATTTTATGTGTGCATGCTATTTATTTACATGCTCTGTGATTAGTGGTCATTTAGTTAGGAGCATCAGTGGTTGCACATTTCTATATTATAATTAAAAATGATTATTGTGTTTACCAAATCTTTTTTAATATAGTGGGTGGAGCATATCTATTAGGAAAAATTGTTATATAAAAGCATTTAAAAAAATACAGCAACTATACTATAAACTGGTAACGGAATACTATTACCCAGCAAATGCTAAGAAATATGCTAGTCAATAATAACGTATTCTATTAAGTTCTTAAATACATCATAAAACTAGTGTTAGTGCGTAAGTCAAACAGACCTGTCACCTGATCGTATAATAAACTATATATGTTCTTTAAATGTATAATAAATGATGTTATGTTTATTTTCGTAAATAATTGGTTAGTTTATATACAATAATTTCTAACTTAAATTCCTTTGGTATTAAACACGAAAATTAATTCCGTAAATTAAAATAACCCTTTTGCGTGTTTAAAATTGAATTGTAACTAATAATAAACATCCTATATATTTTACTTGATAAATCTTTCTGCACATTAAAAATAAATATCGTTTCTAAGAATTTCTTAACGTGGAATTTACACCATAATTAGATAGGCGACTTTCCAAGTACTCAATAATAAGCCTGGTGTGTTTTGCCTTGTTAAAGAATTCGGCGAAATTGTTTCAATAAATTAGGGTTTTCCTGTTTTATTTCCTTGAGCTTTGGTGCTTTAACTGAACAAATGTAATATTCACTTTCTGTTCGAATAGCAACAAGAAAACATCCGTCCTGCTTTGCTTCGTTCCGTTTTTTTTGCGTTATGCAAATTTCTGGCACGTATTATCTAGCGTGGTGGGTATTTAGAGTTTGTATAAAACAATACAATCTATTGTTCGTAGTTATTCTATCTTTCTGCGGGGGACACGTTAATCCCTTGAGCTGTCGTTTCTTCTGATAATGGAAAGCCAAACGCGTTCTTCTTGGGCGTAGACCTACCCACTCGCTGACGTGGACCAGCGACAGCCTCCACCCCGATGTCAGTAACTCGAGGGTGAGTTCTGTTTTTTTCTTTGTATCCACTTCTCACTTCGGAACCAGAACGCCTGTGATTGTACCGTTCAACTATGGCATTGCTAAATTTAAATTTTTAGATACGAAAATTATTGAACTATTTTGGGCATTTCCTGTTCTTTTCGTACTGCTTTACTATTTGGTTATAAATTACTAAAACTATACTAATTATTACTGTAAAAACTGCTTAAAAACTTGCGGGTACATTTGAAAATGTTGCCAGTATGTATGTACATATAGTTTAAGTTTATATTTACGATGATCTAGAGCTGTGGTTTTTAGGGTTGCGTTTGTTTCTCTTTTTGCCTAGTTACTGTTACAGCTCGCCATTTTAGTGAATAATTTTTTTTTACTGTGTTGTGTACATATTTTTTGTAATTATAAGTTCTTTCTTTTCCTTTGTATGTTTTGTTCTGAGTGTGAATTAGTGCATGTTTATATTTTTTTCTATTTATTGAAGGTTCTTTTTTTAATTAATCCATAGGTATAAGTCCCCGCCCACTCACCGATTGAGCCCGGTCATTCTTTCTTTCTTTTTCCTGTTTTTTTTAAGTTACGTCAATGTACGTAGCGTAAAATATTGACGCCCTGGCGTGGGGCTCCGATTCTTTTTGTGATTAATTTCGGCTGCGATTCTATTTAGTTAATTTCTTCTGCGAATTGGTCCTCGTTAATTTTCTTATGCTGCGATTTTGTTTCATGTAACTTTGGCTCCGATTTTATTTTAGTTAGTGTTGGCTCCGAGTTCGTTTTAGTTAATTTTTGCTCCGATTTTTCGTTTATGACCCGCATTTTCTCGACTTGATATTACTTATCTTTCGTCCCTTGCGCTTAATATTATTGGTGGGTTAATTTCAGATTATTGGTCTTGTGTTTTCGCCAATAATCCTAGTCCGTTGAAAACGCTGGTGCCCAAGATTTTTCTTTTTTCTTCCTTCCCCCTCTGTATATTTTGTTCTCCCCGTCACGTCTAGAGTTGGTTTTTTCCTCCGATGTTTTTTTCATTTTCCTTTATTCTACAGCCCTATTCTAATTCCTCTTTTATTGTTTCGCTCCTATTGGTGTTCCGAAAGTTTATCCCTCCAAAATGTTTTAAATTGTCCTGTATTCGCAACAATTTTTTTTTCTTTTGAGGTTTTATCGAGTTACGGTTAGCCTTTATTTAGTTATTTTCTACCAATTTCTTTCTTGTTCGTATTCTAAATGAATCTTTTTCGATTTCTTACCCAGGTCTCCCAGTGTGGGCGTGGAATTTGAAATTTTCGGGTAATCCAAATACTCTTACCGTACATGATTTTTTGGAACGAGTCGAAAAACTCCAAGGCTCACCATGTATCTAAACTGCAGTTATTTGAGTCTGCAGTAGAATTATTCGAGGCTGATGCTTTACTTTGGTATCGTGGTTTTCGGCATAGGTTTTCTGACTGGAAGTCGTTGTCGAATTTACTGATTCAACATTTTTGAACCCCTGGATTATACTTATAAGTTTCCTACTACTGAGGAAAATACTTTTGCTTCTCATGAGCGAGTTGTTAAGATTTCTCCTACGCCTACAAGGATATCCGATATTTCTTCCGTACGTTCTACTGTTCTTCTTCCTACTTCTACTCCTATTGTCAGGTCGTATGCTTTAATTGCGACAAACCTGGTCATGTTTCGACACGTTGTACTTGTCCTAAAGTACTCCATTGTTATGGTTGCGGACATAAGGGAGTTACTCGCCACAGCTGTCCCAAATGTCATGCTACTACTAATGGTTCCGCGAATCAGACTTCCAATTCTATCCTCACCTCTGGTTGCCTAACTTCTTCTACTTCTCATTCTACGTTCTCTTCGATACTTCATTTAGGTCCTCCTGCTCCTACTATCAAAACCTACTCTTCTTCGGCAAATATAGCTTCTAACAAAAACTCCTCCTCTTCTAATCCTTCTTTTGCTCGCCCTACTTATTCACTCCCACCCCAAAATGTGCCTCCACCACGCTTACAACCCATGCTTCGAATTAGTGACTTGCAACTAGCTTCTCAAGAGTTTGACCCGCTTTCCTAAACGATTCTACCAAAGAATTTTCTGTAGTGTTTGCAAGCACAAAGGTCGCTGTAATGACCATAGCTTTTAATTCAGTCTGCGAGGGTCCTCCGGAAGTTCTTGGACCTGTATCTTTAATGCCTCCTGCCGTTTTTGTCAAAATTTTACCTGTTCCTGCTTTCCTAAGTTGTTCAACTCAAGAAATTTCTGTCGTGTCTATAAAAACAGCCGTAGCTGAAGCGACGATAACTTTTAATTCAGTCTGCTAAGGTCCTGTTGAAGTCCGTATCTTTAATGCCTCTTCCCGTTTTTGTCAAAATTTTAACTGTTTCAGCTTTCTTAAATTGTTCTACACAAAAAATTTCTATCGTGCCTGCAATCACAGCCGTAGCTGAAGTGAAGATAATTTCTAATACGGATAGAGAAGGTCCTGTTAAAGTTAGGGAACCTGTAGCTGTGATGCCTGTTGCTGTTGTCGTTCAAGCGTTACCTGATCCTGTTTCGCTACCTACTCTTACTCCTTTTTCTCATGCTGACAAAATGCTACTTACTTCTGTTCTTTTAACTAAGGTTGGTGACATCCTAGCTAATGTTCTGTTATCTAATGCTGACGAACTTCGACATGATTCTGCTTTTTTTCCTAAGGTGGATGCTTCCACAGCCAATGCTGTTTGCTTTCCCAACTGTGATACTTCTAGTCCTGCACATAACGTCAATGAAATTTTATCTGCTTCTGTCCCTTTCTCTAACATAACTGAAGTGTGCTCCGCTTGTGTTTCTTTTGTCAGGTTGGTTCTCGTACAGTCAATACTTTTTCTTTGTCTACCGTTTATATACTGACAACCCATGATGTTTCCTTTTCTGCCGTCGACCTTCTTACCACCCATCCTAACAATAAACAACGTCCTTCTATGACGCGTTTTGAGTTTTCTAAACCACCCTTGCCACTTCCTAAACCTATTGCTATAACTACTACACCCCCTGCTATTCCTATTTGGCAAAAAGACTGCCCATAAGAGGCAGATCTTATTCTATGCTCTTTCATAACCTGAAGATGTTAGTCGACGAAATTCTGATGTACTCGATCTTGTTTCATTTTCCTTTTGGCGGCGTAAGCGCCTTAAAGCCCAATACCTAGTCCTTGTGCCCCAGATTCTTATGACAACTTTGCTATCCCTTGGACATGATTTTTGGATTTACGATTTCGTTTTCTTCCCTGTTTTGCGGGGTTTTCTTTCGTCTTCCTTCTTTTTCTTCACCCATGAAGGTCCGGGAATAGAATAGTCCCACGGTACGACCTGCCTGTCGTAAAAGGCGACTACAGCGGTCTAACACATACACATACAAACTTCATACACACATACACACACTCCATAAATGCACACGCTTCATGCATCAACTCATTTCTGTTTGGTTCTCTTTCTTTTGTTCTCTGCTTGGGTTTTTCTTTTTCTTCACCCGTGTGGGTCCGGGAATAGAATAGCCCCCTTGTACGACCTGCTTGTCGTAAGAGGCGACTACAGCGGTCAAACACATACACACACGCAAACTTTAACACGCATAACACATACACACACCCTTCTTACACCCACACACACACCCACACACATACGCACACACACGTACACGCCCACACCTACTCATACCTAACTACACTGGGATCTTGTTTTATTTTCTTTTGTACGATTTTAGTTTCTTTGGGTTTTGTATTTGATGTCAGTGTTATTCTTTTTGATTTTTTTTCTTTCTCGTTCCTTTCGTTTCACCTTCCTCTCCCTATCCTTCTGCTGGTCTTTTTTGGTTCTTTTAAGTTATGTCAATGTACGTAGCAATGAGTAGCCAAGGTACTGATATATCCACATTATTAGTTAAATTCAGCACTTCCCCTGAATGCAAGGGTTTTCAATTTCGTGCTGTGGTGTTTAAAATAAAAAAGAATTATTCTGTGTTCTAAAACACATCTTATTCGAAATATCCTAAATATTTAAGGTAGAGACTCATGAATATAATTAGTCAGTTGCATATTTGTTAAAGGAACATATTCTTGTCTAATTGATCAATTGGTCAATTATTGATTTGAAGTGCTTCCGAAAGATTGAGTTTTGTTTTTCTAGTGAAAAAAAAAGTAGTAAAACTTCCTACTACCTTTATTTTTGATACTAATGCTAGGCCACTTTTTGCTATATGCACGTGCCGCGTCCCCAACGACAAGCAATTTATTTTGATGCTTGTCGTTGCGTGTGTAAGTTTTAATCTAGTCGTTTTGCTGTCCTTTCATTTGGCCGCCGCCAGCATTTTTTGCAAACATTCACCACATAGTCGGGCGAACCCGCCTGTGTCATTTCTCGTGCCTAAACCAAATAAACCTACTACCGTTCCTTTCATATCCTTACCTACCACTGCATTAAAATCCATCGTAATTATTAATTTTCCATGTACTCTGCATTCTATTATGTCTTCGATATCTTTGTAGATCGCTTCTACCTCTTCGTCACTGTAGCTAGAGGTGGGCATGTATACTTGTATTATTACTGTATTTAGTGGTTTAGATTCTAATCTAATCATGAGTACTCTTTCGTTCTTAGGTAAGTAGTTTTCTATACAGTGTTCTTTCTTTTTGCATTGTTAACCTTACACTCAAATTTACTTCCTATTATGGTGTGTGAATCACACTAAAGTCTCCGCTCCAAAAATCCCTCGCCTCTGGCCACCGAACTTCGATAATCCTTATTATGTCTAATACTAACCTATCAATTCCACCTTTTAAATTATCTAGCTTACCTACTTCTAACATTCCACTCCCCGACTCGCAAAATGTTCCTGGTTTTTTTTTAACGTTCCGAATCACTTCCTCCGAAGTTGTACCCTCCCAGAGATCCATATGGGGGACTGTTTTAACTTCGGAATCTTTTATTCCAGAGAATAACATAATCTTAAATAACAATTTAAGTACGCTTTGTTTCTGAGAAGTAATATGGTGGTTTCCCGTTGCCTTTCACATGCAGTACTGTGTTTTAGAATGCCATACCGACCATCACAATCTCTGCTACTCTAAGTACCGAAAAACTGCTGCTCTATTTCGGGAACGTGTCTTAGTCTGGTTCCTCACTAAAAACTCCACTAGTTCTTCTAATCACAAAAGCCATTCTACCCGTTTTAGTAATCTGGAATTTCTTTAAGGTGTAGGTCCATTCTGAACATATCTTAATAAAATAAAAAGTTATAACTGCTAAATAATCACTCGCATACACTAAATAGTGTCCAAAATCCCTTTTTTTAATTAGGATTTTCATTCACCATTTAAATTTTATTATGTTAAAATTTTAGAAAACAAGTTGGATAATTTTACCAAGCATCCCCATAACATCAGATATAAACGTATTTGATTAGTTACGTTTAATACTTTTTATATTTTAATGGCCAAACCTACCGAAGTTGGCCATCCTCAATTCAAATTATCCGCTCCTACACTAAGATTTACACAAAAATCTTATGCAATTTAACTCAATCTACTAAATAAAATAATGTGCTTTTAAAAATTCTAAAACTACATGATGCTTGTTTTACCGTTTAAATTATGCGTGTCGTTCTTTTTCATATCGTTGAAACTTTTCCATTATATAGCAATAAAAGTTAAAGTTGCATTTATACTTAGTATAAAAAGATCGCGATACTTGATCAAATTTACCATTAAATAAATAATTTTTGATTTCAATTATACCTTCCAAATCCAGATACCAATATAGTCCAAGTCGTTTATAATTTTATCAACATACCACCATTAAATCCAGTCCAGCTTCATATATGCTTCCATTCAAATTAAAACTTTATATTGTCGTACTTCAATATTATTCGTTTATTTTCCATTTTTGAAACCAATTCAATGTACTTCAAAATCTTACTGCTATACATTTCGAATATTTTTCCGTCACTATAAACCTCCATTGTTAAAACAACGTACGTAATATCTTAGTTTAACGGAATTGTAGCGTTTGAATAGCAACTTAACATTAACCCTTTTGGGTCTATAAAGTAAAAATACTTACAACGTCACGTCTTGAATAATCTTGGTCACTACTTTCGCTTCTAGGTTATCATTCGTTGAAAATACAGACTCGATGCCTACGTCAGCATCTCAAATCTTCTGAATAATATAATGTTTAGACATGTGGCATGAAATCGCCTAGAGCTACTAATTACTTTTATTTATCTAAGCTCATGTTATCTTTGCTATTTCGTCGCTTGACTTATTGCTGTCATTCGCCTCATTCTTAGAACTTTATTTCTTTAATTTCATGTATATCATTTACCGTTATGATTAATGGAATTTTCTCGAGGTTTAGTGAATCATGTCATACTTTCCGACTGAATATTATATACACCCTTTTTGTCAAAAATACGACCGTATGGTTAACATTATTATCCACACTTTTCAAAACTTTTAACATGTTTCTTATAAAATGAAATCAAACCTACATAATATGTCTATAATTTACCTGCAAACCAAAATTTTTTTAAGAACGCGTATTGTTTACGCGGCTAAAAATGCATGTGTTCCTATGTATGTAAACACGATCAAACGGAATCTTTTATAATAATCGCACATATTTTTGTAACCGAGTACATTGTTAGCAAATAAGTACTTTTTTGGTGTGAAGCTCTTAAAACATAACTTCCTTCTACAATTCCTTCCTGATTAAGAACGACAATTTTTTAAAGAAGTAGGGGTTTATGCCTATACGATGTAATATATTGAATGCTTTTACAAATACGCTGTTATGAGGATTAGTATTTGCAAAATTTAAGTTTCTCTTAAAAATTTTTTTATTTTGCTCAGTTTCCTAGTGTTGTATATTTACGGAATAATCCTATACGACTTCTTGATGACCCCTAATAACACTATTGTAAACACATAATAGCAAAAAAACTAGTTCTTTTTCAAAATTACTGTTAAAATGTAGACTATATACCTATATAAAGATGTAATGCTCAGAAGCTATAATAGAACACACTAATTATATACGAGACAATTCTCCAAATTCATTAAGCCTACGGGCTCGGAAATTAGATGCATAAGCTTCCCTAGAAGTAGTTAATTCAAATATTGCACACGCTTAAATTTATAACCTATGAAAATTAATAAACTTCCACACTTAGAAATATCCTAGTAAAGTTTTATTACAAGGAATAATTGTAGAGGTTATTTTAAAATACGAGGAATCAATTAAAGCGCACATGTTAGAAACTGCAGAGACAGGAAACGAATTCTCAAAAGTGTTTAATATTTAGTCGTCAACAAGCCGCAACTTGACTGAGATTTTTAGATTTTGAAACCCAAGTTGTTAGCTATTATTAACAATTGTAGCTAAAATTTGGAATACAACGAGTATTTGTTTGTTACCTCAGATCCTTTCGCAAATAAATAGCAACAAATTAGTTTTACTCGGTCATAATTTTTGGCCTATGGGGTCATTTACTCCAAGTATAAACTTTTAATGGCGGTCAATGTAGAAATACTAAGTTTCACTAGCAGCACTGTTTGCTGTGTGTTGCAAAAATTAACAATAAAGTTTATATATTATGGAGTGCGGTTTGTTTGGGTCGCTTGTGTAAAATTTAAAGCAATTATCGGTTTGGATTTAATTTTAATTTTATAAATATAAACAAGTTTAATGACTCACTGTGTTTAGCAAATCAAGGGAAGAAAATTTATAACCAGAATTTGGAAGTAGCTGGAGTACTGATCACCGATCGCATTAGCAGAATACGCAGTGCACAAAGTGATTGAAATTTACCAGGACTTTCGGCGATAGGAAATTTTATTGATAGAGCGCGTCCCCTTTTCTGATCTTTATATAAAAATGTCAAACCCAACCCTCCATTTTATGTACTAAAAAGATGAGTCTTTGTTTGGCATATTGGGGGTTTTATCTTCATATGTAACAAAAATAAATTATGTTTTGCTCCGTCCCCGTATCTGAATAACTTGCTTCATACTCAATTTAAAATTTCATAGCCAGTACTGTTTCCGCGGTTATGTTGAATGTATATTAGCAAGTCCGACTCCCTTGTAATTTAAATGATTATTTGTCTAATATCCTGTAGAATTTTATTAAATAATCAGTTTTAAATTTAAATAATTTGTTTTGAATATAGCCTGAAATCTGGTATATATTTATTAAAGCATTTACTTCGTAAATCTTAAAGTACGTTTAAAACGTGATTTTCGATTATTAAAACATTTGTTTTCGGAAATATTACGATCATTTAGCTATGTGTTCTGTAAAATGAGTTTTCTATGTGTGATTAGCGAGTGCGATTTAATTCGAATTTACCGGTTTTTAACCTATATATGAATGTTTCTGCCAAACAACAATCATTTTATGGCATAGAAATTATTAGATGTATATCCTGTTATCAATAGTTGTTAGATTGAGTTTACTAATGTGGCACATTCGAGTATTCGTTGTCAAACCTTTACTTTAGATTAATTTAATGATTTGTAACTGCCCGATGAACTTCGTGACAAAGCAGAAGTAATATTTTCCAGTCGCAAAGATAAACAAGTGGATTCCTACAAATAATGGTTTTATAACATAAGTTTCTGAAATTAGTTTGTACGAAGTTGTTACTTTGAGAGATTTAATTTCTTTCACAGCGAAATTATATATGCAATTGGTATTAAATTACCTTCAAGTAATTTATCCCTTTACTGCGTAACATGTATATACATATATCTTAGGTCAGATAATAATTTACTGCTAGCTATTGGTCAAGGAAAGTGAAGCGCTACTCTGCTCATTCCTACTTCAGAATTTGATTCACTGTGTTTTCCAAGACAAGAATTTGGTATGGTGTGCCATATGATTTCGCAGATGTGGAATATAACCAATTGTTGAGCCGCACCGGAACGTCGGGCCAAGCTGTAAAGATTCCTGTTGTCTTTTCTGCGCCGATTTGATGACATATCAGAAACAATTTAGTCTGTGTTCTATTGTTAGTTTTTTATGGTTGCTTATCGCATAAATGGAGGTGTTATGGTGTTGAAATTAAACTTACTGCACTCAAACTGTCAGAATACGCTAGTGAAGACAGCTTTTTAGCTTGGGTATCAATTATAAAATACAATATTCTAACTTTATAGAATTTAGAGTACACATGCTGAAGTGTGACGTTTTTGAATACTTTCTTTTTCTGCTACGAAGAAATGCACTTTGACTTGTTGAGAGATTCTCTTTTTGCTACTGTAATTTACCGTTACTATTCTTTGTTAATTGCATATCCAGAATTGCTTATGAACAATACGTAAGTACGTGATTTTATGACTATTTTTTCTGTCAAACATTTAGTATTAGATAACCACAGAACTGTAAACAGTCTACTGCAAATATATTTCTTCATTTTTTTTATAGAAATACTAGAATTAATTAGAAGAGTAGGTTAAGGTAATTAAAGAGAGATACTAATTATGTTTGCGAAAATTTTTGCACTATGTAAATCCTTCGGGATACGTTGAATAAATGTTGCTTTCTATGTGAGTTGGTTTTCCTTTTATAACGTGTTGATTTCTTAAGGATTTGTAAACAAATTCTCTTTTTTAAGGTTTCCTTTATCTTTCGTATGATTTTAGCTAGCACAACATTTCTTCTTTCGATTACTTTTTTTGGTTGCAGTATTCTGTGCGGACTATTTACTACTTTCTATCTTGTTCGCATGGATTGTCGTCATATAAATTTTTTTCCTCAAGAAAGTTGCTGCGAAAGGAATTTGTTATGTTCCATACCTGTATCTAAACAACGTAGCTCATACTTAATTTAAAATTTCATATCGAGTACTGTTTTCACGGTTATGTAGCATGTTTATAAGCAACACAGACTTTTTGCAATTTAAACGATTATTTGTCTAGCACCTTGTAAAATTTTATTAAATATTTAGTTATAAATTTAAATATTTTAAATATTTTATTTACAATATAGCCTTAAACCTGATATTTATTTATCGAAGCAGTTGGTTCGAAAATATTATAATACATGGTTTTTGATTGTTATAACATTTGTTTTCGGAAATATTGCATTCATTTAGCTATTGTTTTGTAAAATGGTGGGGTTAAATTTGAAATTGCTCGCTTCTTCATCGGTTTATGGATGTTTTTTGAAAAATAACATACATTGCAATGGAATAGACGTTACCAAACGAGTTTCTCGTTATCAATAGTTGTTGCCTTGAATTTTCTAATGCGGCACATTCGAGTATTCGTTGTTCAACTTTTAGTTTAGAACTGTCTAATGACTTGTAACTGTCCGAAGGGTTTCCTGATATGACAGAAGTAGTACGTTCTATTTGCCAAGATGAACAAATGTACGTCTACAGCTTATGGATTCATAACATGGGATTTCGAAATTAGTTTGTACGAAGTTGTTACATTGAGAGATCAAATTCTTCCAACAACGAAATTAATCACTGCATTTGGTGCTATATTGCTTCCATCTAATTTAACAAATCATTACATAATATGTATAGAAATATCTTAGGTGAATTAATAATTTGCCACCAGCTATTTGTCAGGGAAAGTTAAGAATTACTCTGTTCATCGTTACTTCCTCTGAATTTGGTTCACTTTGTTTCCCAGGAAAAGAATTAAGTATGGTGTGTCATGTTATTTCGCAAATGTCGACTATAAACTGTAAGAATTCCTATTTCTTTTTGCGTCGCTTTGATGGCGTACATCAGAAAGAATTGGGTTTGATTTTTTGTTAAGTTTTTCTGGCTTCTCATCTCTTAAATTGAGGTATCATAGTGTTGAAATTAAGCTTACTTTACTCAAACTGGCAGACCATGCTAATGAAAACAGCTTTTCCTTGGGTATTATGTATAATCTCTTTTACCGGACAAAATTTAGAGTATATTATTATACAGAAGCAATGTTTTTTTACATTGTTTCTTTTGCAGCTGCTATGAAATGTGTTTCGATTAGCGGATTATGTTTTTTCTTCATTACTTGTGGACAGTATGCAAGTATATTTGCTTTTGTATGTCAAATTTTGTTGGCAAGTATTTAAAAATTGTACTAAGTATTTAGTTACGTAAATTGTTCTTCGGATGAATATTTTTTTCTATAAAGATTTAACAGTTGTAGTAAGAAAGCGACTGAGATCAATAAATAATGTATTTTTTCTTATTCTCTTATTCTAAATTAGAGATTAATCTGATGTAGTTGAGTATACTAATTAATTGCGTAGATTTTTGTAGTTCAAATATTAGGGATAGTGTTGTTTTCTATACGAGTTGAATTTCTTTTTTATACCATTTTAATTTCTTAAGGGTCGGTAAATAAATTTTCTTTTTTGAGGTTTCCTTTTTTTTTCGGTGTGCCCCAAGCCACTGTAAGACGTTTTGGCTAGTACGGTATCCTTTGGATTCCCTTGTTTTTGTTACAGTAGTAGCTGCGGGCTTACTGTAGCTTTGTTTACTGTACTTTACTTTCCTCTTGTCCACAAGGATTACGGTAGCACCCTTTTTTTATATTTGTTCGTAAACTAATGTATGTAATGTAAACTAATACAATAATATTATAATCCAAACTACTACCAATGCCGTCCAAGAATAAAATGGATCATAGGTCAAGCCGGTCACTGGATTCAAGTGGGTAGCGTTTTTTTGTGAGATACTGGGTAAATGAATCGTGCGTCTTGGTCAGGATTGACCCGGTGACCCAAATTAACTAGGCGGCTCCGTGGCGTAGTGGTATGTGTGTGACTACTACGCCCTAGGTCCCGGGTTCGAATCCCGACACGGTCCGCTTGAAAAATGTTAGGCGAGCATTTTTCGCAAAAATACACCCTCGTTCGGATGAGAGGTAAAATGGAGGTCCCGTGTGTGAGTGTTGTCACGCACGTTAAAGATCCCTACCTTGCTTGGAACAGCAAGGATTCGGCAAAATTCAAAATTTTCCAGGTAAAAAAAACTCGCTTCCTGGCCAATGTAGTACCTTCGGGTGGAGCATTGGAAAATCACATGTAATGACCCAAATTAACCCAGTGACCTAAATTGACCCAAGCTAACCTAATGACTGAAATTGGGTCAAATGAAGTAGTGACCCAAATCGATTAAATGAACCAATTTGATTCAGTGTTTACAAAGTAATGAATAACCATATATATATATATGCAAAACCTTTAGTTTTCTCAAGCATATATAGGCATGCAGTGACTAAATTTCTGTCAATTCGTATATCACTATTCGAAATAAATTCATTATATACAATATGAGTTAATATAACTATATATTAGTAAAGAAAAATCAAATCAATAAAAATATTGAATGGGTAAGTATTACTTCCTAAGAATGATTAACTGTAAGGATGCTCAGAACGAAATAACCGAATGTTTCAGTATCAACTCAGAAGTCAGGAAACTGTGATTATTAAATTCAGGTTTGTCCGTCATTGGGAAATATTTGTGGAAAATTAAAAATCAGTATTGCAGTGGTCGATATTTTGAATTTTTCAAATTACAAATTGTTCAATAATTGTCTACTCGAAAAAAATTGTTTATTAATTGACGACACCACAGTAGATAAATTTGGGTCGCTCTGTCAATTTGGGTTAATGTCTCAATTTAGACCATTGGTGCACTTTGTGTTATTTTGGAACGAACAGTGGGTCAATTTGTGTCAATGGATCAATAGGATAAATGGGTGTTGCGTCACATTCTAATTAGGATCGCTGGGTCATTGGTCGTTTTTAGGTGACATTCTCTAATACCGTCATCAGCAGATAAACTATGGCAGCTTTTTCAAATATTTTAGATTTGCAGATAACAGATTTTTAGTTCTGTAGATGGGCTATAGATTAGAGCTTTTTTATTCTTTCTTGACATAGATTTTAGTAATACTTAATTTTAAGTATCCTACCTTACTACTTCAAAGTATTCCGAATTGGAAGATATGTAGTGATATATCATATTATATTACAAAACCCTTGTCCTTTAACTAGCAAAAACTCTAAAATACTAAATTTCGTTAACAAGTTGGTAACTCCCCGTTCTCAGTTGTTGCAACTTGTATATTTTAAAAGGACTAGAATTTAAAAGCGTTTCATGGAAGGAAAAAGCGAGGGCGGAATTCAAAATAAGACGAACCGCGTGGTGCGTATTTGACGATTCCGATTGTAAAACATGTAATTGATTATTCATCAATTGGGATAGCATAGGGCTCCTTCTGTAATTCTTTCTACGAGGAAGGTAAATTAAGATTTTAGCGGTTCGTTGCACAACGCTACTGGTAATTTCTACAAATTAAACGACGTGACAAGCCGTTATAGGGGTTGGAGCTTTAGGAGGAAATACAGGGCCAATTAGTAATTCATTGATGGCGTTGGCATAATGATTAATTTCCCAATGGCATTGTTATAACGGACGTTGCTATCCCTTCGTGTAAAGTATTCAAGATAAAATACATGAGTCAGTTTGATGATTTATCCATCATATAAAGCATTATCAATTCTGGAGGTGAGAGATTATACTTAGCTTACTGATGTAGCGTACAACTCAAGATTCAGGTGGATCATGCCTCGCCCAAGAATAACGCTTTGTGCCATTAATAACACAGTGTTTTACAAAGCTCAGCACGGTTTGTTGGCTCCAGGTGGACTTTCCACGATGCGCTAGCGCTTTGTGAAATGAAGACTTTAAGAAGGCGCTGTTTTATTCATATCACGCTGGGAGTTGCAGAAGTGGTTAGCTAGAAGTTTATATTGAAAATTTTTGCAGGATAGTACAGTAAAATAATAATATAAGCTAATTGTAATTACAATATAATTTGACTGTCTGTTGTATTAGAATCCCCAAAAATAAGCTTCTTTTAAAGTACGACAAATGAAATAAATCATCATATGCGTAATCAAAAGGTTGATTTCTGTTATGGCTATTTGCATTTAAAAATTACTATTTTTAATTATTCTATTGTTGACTACATATTTTTTTAAACGTATGAATATTAAATGAAACTGTAGTACAGTTTTATCGCTAAAGAAAAAATAACATCATAACAGGAACTAGCAATGGAAAATAAATCAAAACGCATAGTGAGAATAAGACTTTGAATGAATCAATAACATTTATTTCTCCGTAGCAATGAACCAATCATTCTAGCAAAAGTCAAAAGTGGAAGTTTACTTATAAATGTCAAGCGTTGCTGACTTTCTAAATCTATTGCAAATTACATGTAGCGCATTTAACCTAGGCACATTTGAGATTATAATTATGTGTGCCTAATGTTGTAAGTTGGCGCCCAGTGTCATTCGTTGTTTAAATACCATTTGTCTTTAGATATTAACATTTGTAGTTATTTCAATGTTGAAAACGATTTTTTAATGTATCTACATATAAATATTAGATGGAGTGGTATTACGATTGTGTAGCTATGCAGAAATATGGTTTCAAATTCAAATAATAATAGAAGTAGAACAAAAAGTATGTTGATCTTAATACTTGAAGCAAAAAAGTTTGTTTACTGAAGTAACACGCTGGCTAATACAGCCATGTAGCAAATGTCAGAATTGAAATTTAGTTACATGTCAAGTGGATTCCAGTACACCTCTTCTGAATCCTTTTTTAATTACTATTGATTATAATTAGAAGTAAACACTGATAACTACTAGGGATACAAAGATTACTAATACGTTTCAGTTTAACTGCTATCAGCATAACTATTTATTCAGAACACGTCGACGACAACAACAGGTGATTGGTTCGTTCAGTACTGAATTCTAATGTTATTTCCACTGTTACGCGAGTTATGTATCCCCCAATTACCTATATATATTGATGTATTGAATCTAATATGAATTATTAGAAATTATTAAGTAAAAGTATAAGTTCAATGCAACATTGTAACACAAGGATAACCCAGAGAGGTTATCGACAGTTCATGAGAACGGAATGCAGCTTTGCATCCGTGAGGGCAGTGATACTGCAGGTGGCAGGTCACAGGCGGTCAACATACCGCAGTTACTTAGAATTAAGTTGTTACATTGTATTAAAGTGTACAATTAAAGAGAAACGCAGACATGAGATCTGCAAGTTCTCACAGCCGTGTGAGGGCAGGTTATTATAAAGGCCCGGGAGCTCAATGCCCGGCAGTCAGTCTTCAAACTCCATACTTCGTTGTTTGAGCTACTCACCTGTACAATTAATTAATTTTTTATAAGTTATTATGTACAAATTAATTTAAATAAATGTGTTAAAGATTCAAAGTGTTTTTAAAAAACCAGCTCCAAAGGCCCGAACTTTAACTGGCGCAATCGTAACGGATGTCAAAAGGGCACTGAAAATCCAAAAATCGGAAGATTGGTGACCAAGAATTTTTATTCGAAATTTTGGCAGAACCCAAACCAAGTTGGAGGAAGAACAAGCATAGTCTGAATCCAGCAACAAACCAAGTTGGACAAGGAACAAAAATCGTCTAAGGCCAACAAACAAACCAAGGTGGACAAGATACAGAATCGATCGAACCCACCAAAGAAACAGATGAAATTAATGTAAATTCATTTCCATAATTTTATTTCAAACCAAAAACTATCATTGATATATGCTAGTATTATAACTATTGAGTACCATTTATATTTACTGTTTATGAATTGTATTTTTATGAATATTTTTTGAAAATAGTTCAAAGTGAATTAATTTCAAAACGAGACTGTATAACATTTTATGAGACGAATGTAAAAGAGATAAAAAATTTTTTCTTTAAAAAGCAAATGAAACTTGAAGTTTAAAAGAAATTTTCTTTTAAAATAAATAAGAATTGAATTTAAAAAGAAACCCTTACCATAATTAATAGAACGAACTCAATAATCCAAAAAATAACGTGCGCACATTTACTAAACACCAAAAATAAGAAACATCAATCACCGCGATCCAACGCACGTTTATAAACCGGTAAACTAACGCGAAATTAATTTCAAAGCTAAAGCTAATTCGAACAAACTGTACAGAACGATTAACTAAACCATTGACCTCTATAATACTGAATAAATCACAAGAACATTCTGCATTAACTAAAAAATACGGTAACTTAAAACCACCTTAAATAAATACGCAAAGAAAGCATTCCTTATTATACAATTAAAACTCAGAGAAAATCGCTTTCAGAATCCTTGCACAGTACTGAAGAAAAAGCTTTCAGGAACTTTCAGTACTAAAGCAATTTGCATCATACACGGGATAATAAAATCGACGCAGTTTCTACATTAATACCTACAATCCATAAAAGCGTGTACAATTGCAATAAAATCTAAACGTTTTTCAACTAAGTAACCAGCATTATAAAGTGCATTATTTCAATACGAAAATAGAATAACGCTAAACGCTCATAATTGTAAACCTGAAAACTAACTACGAAGAGTTCAATTACAAGTTGAGAACACCGAGATATCTAAAAATAAATAGACGTAACACTTTACGCAAGCACGGAAAGTAAATTATCTAATTCCTATAAACTAACACCTGTGAGTGCAATTAACTCAACGTACGTGATTAAATAACAAGAATACATCCCTTAGTATTCAATTTCAACAGTAAAGTACAAAAGTAAGTAACCTCAGGTCATAACTACGCAACTCAGTAAAACCCACGGAAAGAGTATTAATTAACAGAATTTAACCAAAACAAAGCCAAGTGAGAATAAATCCATCCATTTCAGATTCTTTAAGAAGCAGAAACTCAAGACTACGGTAATTAAATTCAACATTATTGAATACAAATCTCGTGAATACGTCACTGCACTGTGTAATTAAAAATAAATAACAGCAACTACAATTTTAAAAATAACTCGACGCAATATAAACTTAAAATTAATAAATCTAATACTACAAGTACGAAATTAATCTCAAATTCCTACCAAATTTTTATCCACCCAATCCAAACTGAAAAATTAACAAATCCTAACTAAAAAATAACGCCGAAAAATAACGAAATAAACCTCAACCTTTACCAAATTTTATCCACCCAATCCAAACTGAAAATTAACCATTCCAAACTAAAAATAACGCCGAAAGTAGTAAAATAAACCTCAATCTTTACAGAATTCAAAATTACCCAACCTAAAGGAAAAATTAACAAACCAAAACCAAAGTTAACGTCACAAAAAGCAAAACCAACCCCAATTTTTACAAAATTCGAAATTATTTCATCCAAAAGAAAAACTAATACATCCAAAGCATAATTAACGTTACAAATAGAAAATCAACCCCAATTTTTACAAAAATTGAAATTTCACAACCCAAACGGAAAATTAATAAATCCGAAGCAAAAGTAACAATACAAATAGCGAAATAAAGCTTAATTCAAAAAAAAAAAAAAAATTTAATTTTTCCCAAAAATCGAAAACAACCCTTAACCAACATGAGTAACACAGACTTACGTCTCTATTTAGAGACAATTCAGACGTTTGATGGCACGCAGGCCCATCTCTCGAATTTCATTGGAGCATGTAAAATGTTCCTAAAAACCTTTTACAAACCCGGAGATGACGCAAGAAATTCATTGCTTATACGCTTAGTAATAAGTAAACTAGCCGGAAGGGCACTAACATTAATCGCCAGTAGGGACGACTTATCGGAATGGGACCAGTTTAAACAGCTACTAGTTGCATATTTTGGAGACCAACGTAATATAAAATGCCTGGTACGAGACCTAATAAACCTTAGAATGGAACACAATCAATCCCCCTACCAATTCGGAATGAAATGCCAAGACGTGAGAAGTTTAATTTTAACAAAACTAAAATCGAAGAACCCGATCAAAACGTTAGACATTTAAAACAAAATGTATGACGAAATGGCACTAGACACATACATAAACGCTTTACCAGAACGACTATCGGATAAAATCAGATTCCAACGACCCCAAAATCTAGAAGAAGCTATGAGCCTAGTAATAGAAGAAGAAAATGTAATGTATTACCGCAACAGACTATACAACCCCAACGCGAATAAAAGTTATTCACCAACAAAAACTATACAAGCTACAAGACAAACAATCCCTCAACAAAAATTCACACCCTTTAACCCACAAACAAATCAACCGCGAAGTAACAACTCAAGTTTTAACAATACCAATTTTAATAATCAATATAAACATTTTTCAAGACCAACATTCAACACAACTTTTACGAAACCCGCATTCCAACCAAGATTTAATCAAAACCTAAACCAACCAAGACCAGCATTCAACGCAAACCCCAATAGAAATACACCAATGACTAATACTCATAACAACCCTAACAATTATTACAAACCAACACCAATGGACACCTCATCTGGTAACACCAGACAAAACACAAAAATAACACACATCCGACCAAACCCTCATCAGAAACGTAATTTTACATCAGAAGAATTATTTCATCAAGAAATCGAAAAATTTGACACTGACCAGAATAATTACATTGAGACACCTACAAACAATGAATCAAACCATGCAGAAACTTACGAACGTGACGAACAATACGAAACTTACGAGGAGTACGACGACGAAAACTCGAATTCAAATTTTCAAATGGACCAATTCATAACCGACCAAACTTAATAAACTTAAATAACATAAACCACTTAGTATTACCATACATAGAAATACCCCACGCCAAATTCAAACTATTAATCGACACCGGATCATCTAAAACATTAATTAGCCCCAGAACCGTACAAAAACACTATTTAGATTATGTAGAAAGAGAACCATTCAAAATCAAAACAGCTCATCAAACAACACTACACCAATTCGTAGCCAATATACCCTTACCGAGAACATTTAATGTTAAAATGAAACATAAATTTTGTGTATTCGAATTTAACGACAAATATGACGGATTAATCGGAATGGACCTTCTAAGAAAATTAGGAGCCAACATTGACATTAAAAATCGCTTATTAAGGACAAAATACGGAAAAATCCCAATTAAATTTCAAAACACACAAATCGAACAAAAATACACATTAGAACCCCGAACGGAAAGAAAAAATAAAAATCCCAGTAAAATCTAACAAAAATTTAGGAATAATAAATCATATGACATTTCAGCAAGGAGTAGAAACCCCAACCGCCTTAGTTCAAATAAAAGATAATTTTGCAACCACAACAATATTAAATTCAAACGACTACCCCGTAGAATTATCATTGACAGACCCAATTAACGTAGAAGAACTAAATTTTAACGAAATGGAAATAGACGAGAATTTAGAAAATAACTACAACCCAATAGAACATGACGAAATGTTAAGAGAAAATTTAACTAACATCCGCTTTAATACCGATATCAATCAAGAAGAAGAAAGAGCAATTAAGAACTTATGTTTTGAATACCGAGACATATTCCATTGTGAAAGAATACCATTAACATTCACCAACACAGTAAAACATAATATCGAGTTAACAGACAATAAACCAATTTTTACAAAAGCATACAGACTACCTCATGCAAGCCAAGAAGAAGCTGACAGACAAGTAGCAGACCTATTAGACCAAGACATAATCCAGCACTCCAATTCACCATGGAGCAGCCCCGTGTTAATAGTACCTAAGAAATTAGACGCAACCGGAAAGAGAAAGTACAGAATGGTAATAGACTATAGAAAGTTAAATGAAAAAACGGTAGATGACAAATATTCACTACCAAATATTACCGAAATTTTAGATAAATTAGGCAAATGCCAATATTTTACAACATTAGACCTAGCATCAGGATACCATCAGGTAGAGATGGAAGAAAAGACATATCAAAACAGCCTTCAGCACACCTAGAGGACATTACGAATACAAACGAATGCCATTTGGACTAAAGAACGCACCGCTACCTTCCAGAGAGTCATGGACAATATACTACGAGGAATACACAATGAGAAATGCCTTGTATACCTTGACGACATCATAGTTTATTCCACATCACTGGTAGAACACATAGAAAGATTGAAGGAAGTATTCGAAAGACTTAGACAAGCACATTTTAAAGTACAATTAGACAAAAGTGAATTTTACAAAAACAAGTATCATTTTTAGGACATGTAATAACACCCCAAGGAGTAATGCCAAATCCAGACAAAACAAATGCAGTTCTAAATTACCCATTACCAAAAACAACCAAAGAAATTAAAGGATTTCTAGGACTTAGTGGTTACTACCGCAAATTCATTAAAGGTTACGCTCAGATAACCAAACCCTGACAAATTGTTTAAAAAGGAAACAAAATTGAACACACCCGGAATTTATTAAAGCCGTAGACAAAATTAAAACATATTAACAAATCACCCTGTATTAGAATACCCAGACTTTACAAAACCATTTATACTGACGACAGACGCATCGAATGTAGCATTAGGCGCAGTATTGAGCCAAGGAAAAGTAGGTAGCGATAAACCTATCAGCTACGCATCCAGAACCCTAAATGAAACCGAACAAAGATATAGCACTATAGAAAAAGAATTATTAGCCATAATTTGGGCAACAAAATATTTTAGACCTTACCTATACGGAAGAAAATTTTACATATATACCGACCATAGACCACTAGTATGGTTATGCAAACTGAAAGAACCAAATTCAAAATTACAAAGATGGAGAATCAAACTCGAAGAGTATGATTACGAAATTATATATAAAAAGGGAATTTATAACAACAACGCAGACGCTTTAAGCCGAATTCAACTCAATGCATTAGAAACGGAATCCATTATACGAAACGTAGACGATACAGAAATAAGGGAAGATCCAGACGAGATCGACACGATACATTCGACACAAAACGAAGAACCAAAAAACGCGATTAAAATTTTGAACGAAGCAATCGATATGAAACCCAACCAATTTATAATAACCGAAGTTTTAAATAACCCCAATCCAGTAAAATATTCAAAAGTAGATAACAAAAAGATATACCAAATTCAAATAACTAAAGATGACAATGAGGAACAAATAATTAAAATTCTAAAAGAATACACCCCCGAGAAAAAACGATTTTATTTTTATTTCAACACCGAACATTTATACCAAAGATTTTCAGAATTATACATTAAACTATTTAATAACTCTGGACCTGAACTCATCAGATGTACTAGAAAACTAATAACACTAGACGACCCTGACGAAATAAACGATGTAATTAGGAATCAACACGAAGGAAAAACCAACCATCGTGGAATTAACGAAACTATAAAACAACTCGTAAGACGTTATTATTTTAAAGACATGAAGGACTTGACCACAGATTTTATTAACCAATGCGAACTATGTGACAAAGCGAAATACGATAGAAAACCCCCAAAGATACCCTTAATGTTAACCAAAACACCCGACAAACCATTTCAAAAACTACATGCCGATACTCTAGTAGTAGAAGCTCAAAACTATCTAACAATTGTAGACGCATTTACAAAAATAGGCCAAGCAATACCAATCACATCCAAAAATAGCATTGACGTGACCCAAGGATTTTTACAATATTTCACATTTTACGGAACACCCGAATCAATCACTTTAGACAATGGTAGCGAATTTAAAAATGAGACAATTCAAAACACTTTAGAACTACACAAAATAAACATTCATTTCATAACGGAAAACCACCCTGAGTCAAACGGACTAATTGAACGATTACATTTAACCCTGTTAGAACAAATTCGATTATTAAGAATAAATTATAAAAAGGAACATATAACCAATTTAATGTCATACGCACTAATCGCCTATAATAACACAATTCACTCATCAACAAATTTTACACCCTTAGAATTAACCTTAGGACATTCAGATTCACGAAATCCCTATGACATACACTACAATAAAGAAGTATATCAACAATATGCGAAAGACCACAAACAAAAACTAAAAATAACTTATGACAAAGTAAAAGATAAATTAGAAAACGATAAAGAACGTATCACCACAACCCGAAACAAAAATACCGACTCAAATAAATTTTCAATAGGACAAACCGTATATGAGAAAAACTTTCAAAGCAAGCGACATAAAACAGCACCCAGAAATTTAGGACCATTTAAAATTAAGAAAATATCAGATAAAAATATAGCAGTAGTAGACAACGGTAAAATAACGAAATACATTCATTTAAAAAACCTAAGACACCCTGTAATTTCAGATAGACAATCATCACCATTACCGTCAACCTCCACCCAGGTAGAACGGACAACTAAGTAATAATATAAAAATAAAGAACAACCCCGGTATACTACCAATAAACTAGGCAGTGTACAAAATACAACATTTACTCATATAATATCCAACCTTACTTTAACGCAACAACTTTTAGCAACATTAAGAAAAACGAAATAATATTTTTGATAGAAATCTAGATAGTAGAAAGTAACAATTATCATTATTATCATTTATTTGCTTTTCCAACAAAGGTTACTAGCACATACCAAGTAATCATACCCAAAACCAAATTCCTATCCCTAAATGAACTGAGATATGGTTATACAAATGAAAAGTGTACTGAAGTAACACCAAACCAATATTTATGTCAATCGATGACGACAACAACCATTCAAGAAGACAGCCCTTGTGAAGTACAACTATTAAAATTCTCAAATCATTACGAAAACTGTGAAACCAAACAAGTGCAAATAACTAATATGAAAATTCAAAAAGTTACAGATAACAAATGGATAGCCATTTTCCCAACAGAAGTAATAGCAACCATCCACTGCAACCAAGATGAAAATAACCAAGCATTAATCGGAAGCAAACTAATTACCCTCAAAGAAGATTGTTATGTGAAATTGAAAGATGAAGTAATCAGAGTTTATCAAGATCCCATAACAACAAAGAAACTTGCAAACCTACCGGAACTACAATTCAAAATACAACAAGAAGACGAAGAAATAAACAAGAAACCTATGAAGCTAGAGCATCTAGACTTAGACGATCTCAACCACGCCGTGAAATTAGTGGAAAGTTATAAAGAACAATTAAGTGAAATCAAAACGCCAAAGTTACATTATAATAATATAAGTGTTTGGACAATTGTATTAACCATTTTAATAATTTTTGTAATCATGTATGTATTATACAAAATGTACTTTAGATATAAGAATGAAGGAAACAGTTCTAGATTTAAGGAAACAAAGAGAAAAAAAGAAACGACAAGTATACCTTTAGAAACAATGAATTTTAAATGAATTTAAATAATGTATTTTATGTATTTAAAAATTAAGAAAACCTTAATTTTTCATTTACGGTGGGAGGAGTTATGTATCCCCCAATTACCTATATATATTGATGTATTGAATCTAATATGAATTATTAGAAATTATTAAGTAAAAGTATAAGTTCAATGCAACATTGTAACACAAGGATAACCCAGAGAGGTTATCGACAGTTCATGAGAACGGAATGCAGCTTTGCATCCGTGAGGGCAGTGATACTGCAGGTGGCAGGTCACAGGCGGTCAACATACCGCAGTTACTTAGAATTAAGTTATTACATTGTATTAAAGTGTACAATTAAAGAGAAACGCAGACATGAGATTTGCAAGTTCTCACAGCCGTGTGAGGGGCAGGTTATTATAAAAGGCCCGGGAGCTCAATGCCCGGCAGTCAGTCTTCAAACTCCATACTTCGTTGTTTGAGCTACTCACCTGTACAATTAATTAATTTTTTATAAGTTATTATGTACAAATTAATTTAAATAAATGTGTTAAAGATTCAAAGTGTTTTTAAAAAACCAGCTCCAAAGGCCCGAACTTTAACTCGCGTTAAAGAGCGTTCTAAAGTTAATTTTAGTTAATAAATAACTTTAGGCGATTTTTAGATAATTAATTTATGTTACTACACATATTTATGTAATACTGAGCTAGGGACATGGGCTTGTGTGGATTGACTTTGTGTTTTTGTAGTAGCAGTTTTTATACCGTGGAAATAAATGTGAAATATAATTCCCACGGTTCATAATAGATATGTGTAGTGTTTCCGACCGAACATGACGGTGAAGAAAGAAACGGTGTTGGTTTTACAATTTGAAGAAGGCAACCGCCATATTCATTTTTGTCGTAACTCTCGTATCTTTAACTACTTGTGAGGGAGTACATATTGTAGAACTTTGATGTTTTCGGGTTTAGGAATAAAAAAGAATTGATGCAAGCTCACGCATTTAAACTAGTTTATCATACAATAATAATTTTAACAGACAAATAGGCTCATAGGAAATTTACAACCAGCACTACTAAGCAATAAATCGCGCATTTACGTAGGCAAACAATAATATTTTATTAAATATGCAACCCAAGCAATTACTCTAACAAGAATCTGTTCTGCTTAAATTTAAGTGAACCGCGTGCGTATAACCCGACAGCTCGAGCAGGACTGGCCCTAATGGCGGCTAGCGTTTCCTAACCCGACTAGAGCCGGTAAATGCTTCATTACCCCCAACAAAAACGGAACCAAGACACAGAAATGGTACCGTTTTTGTTTCTAGCTTATTTGCATACAAGCGGCTAAACCAAAACCCTTAATATTACGAAAATGAATGTACTAGACATTAAACTAATTATACCGATACACCCGTATAAGATAACTAAGGGTGTAAATTAAACTAAAAAAATTTTAAGTTAACACATTAAACTTAAACCTAGACAAATAATTGCCAAACAGCTCAAACATAAATTGAAAATTGATACGGTTTCATATTCCAAATATTCTGCGTCCCTAGCGACATTCCAGTGGAATCTTCCACCATCCGATAGGCATTATTGCTTAACCTCTCTTGTATAGTACAAGGACCCCGAAAAATTAGGAAGAATTTTTTAATTTAATGATTTCCTCCAGAGGACGCTTCCTGATTTCTAATCAGTACTTTATCCCCCACTTCAACAGAAATCGGCTTATGAGCGAAATCATGTTTTAATTTCTGCCTTTCTGCCTGCGACACCAGACGAGATCGAGCAAGCGGGACCACATTTATGATACCCGCTTCATACTTTAGAAACGGAACAAATCGCAAGCTATTTAACTTTATGGTTCTATTTTCGTGGACTTCCAACGGTCTAAAACCAGTACTAGAACGAATTACTTGATTTAAATAGGCGGCAACTTTAGGTATCAGATGGGCCTATTTTTGGTGCTGAGAAAAATAGAACGTACGAAGTCGTCGACTTATTTCACGGTTCGCCCACTCGACCACATTTTCTTGCGGAAAATAAAGTGATGTGTGAGCCACTGCCACACCTTTCTCCTTCATTTTGCTCAAATAGAGCCGACTGCCAAACTGAGACCCATTGTCAGATAGGATCACCTTAGGTTTACCCACTTGGATAAAATAGTCCAATAAACACCTTACGATGAACACAGATGATGCTTTTTTCAACGGATACAGAGCTGCCCTTTTGCTGAAAATATCCAAAACAACAAAACAACGTATGATTGGGTTCTTCAACTAAAACAGGTAACATTTCTCCATTACACCGTTTAGAAACCTTGGCCTTCTGGCAAATATCGCACCCAATAATTAGTTTACTAATTATTTCTCTCATTTTCGGCTAGTAGAAATCACGACCAAGACTTTTACAACACATTTTAGGACCGAAATGGCCATTATTTATATGAGCGGCGGTTACCAACGTTAAAATTTCAGTTTTGGGTATATATTGTTGAAACCCTAATAACTATTTATTTCCCCGCCTAAAAACTATGCCTTCATGCATAATATACCATTTACGAGTACGAACCGAAGAATTTCCTTGCTGAATTTTATTACACACTTCGGCCTTAACTTGCGTTGATTTTAGATATTCAACGTTTTTAAAAATCTTACCTGGAACAGCAAGCGCTTGGTTCTTTAGCACGTTCACTTCAAAAACATAAAAACTGGGTTTGTCTATCAAGTGCCCTTGTTCTTTAAGATATCGAGATAAGGTATCGGCCACAAAATTTGACGAACCGGTACAATATTCGATTTTCAGAAAAAATTGTTCTAAGTAGAGGCTCCATTTCAACAATCTAGTATTTAGAAGACGACAGGTGGTCAACAGGGACAAAGCTTTGTGGTCGGTTACTATAGTTATCTCGTGACCTTACAGCAACACATATCAATTTTTTAAGGACGCAACAATGCTGAGGGCTGCTTCTTTTTCGGTGACCGAATAGCTTATTTCGGTCCCGTGAAGCATTCTCGAGTAAAAGGCAATAACATATATTCTACCCTTTTTTGTTTAATAGAGACACGACCGTATCGCATAACGGAAAGCATCAGCACGAATGTGAAACTCTATATTCGGATCAGAATGAGACAGCATTATAACTTGACAAAAAGCTTTTTTAGTTCTTTCAAACGCATGCTTCTCTCGGTTTGTCCAGGACCAAACCGCCATTTATTTCAACAAGTGATTTAACCGCCATGTCAAATTAGAAAAGTTTTCAACAAACCGGGCATCATAAATCACCAACCATAAAAAACATCTCAAAGCCTTAAGGTTTCGTGGCCGTTCAAAATCTAAAATTGTCTGAACACACTCAAGTGTGATTATTATACCATCCGTAGTCACCAGATGTCCTACAAATTTTACTTCCTTACATGCAAATAAATATTTTTCTAATTTAGGAATAGCTCCCGCTTTAACTAACTTTTTCAAAACAATTCGAATATGGTTGATGTGATACTTGACATTACCAGATATTATTAACAGGTCACCCACATATGGAATAACAAATTCTTTAACCTCTTCCCCTAACACTGATTGTATCGCTCGAATGAAACTGGCCACTAACGTTGCCAACCCAAAAGGCATCACTTGGAACACATAGGTAACGCCCCCAAATATGAAACCTGTATATTTTTGATGGGGTTCGAAAAATGGTACTTGCCAATAAGACATGCACAAATTCAATGTACTAAGAAAAGCCCCGGGAGGAATTCTATACAATAACTCTGACGCATTGGGAGGGATCAAGTGGTCCTTCCCCATTTGATTGCTTAGAAACCGTGCATCGACTCACACCCTCGGATGACCATCTTTTTTTAACTACGACCAAAGGCCTAACGAATTCCGTCTGTAGTTTCCTAACAATCCCCCCATTGAACCATATGTTCAATTTGCTTCTTTACCTTCGGATGATACACATGCGGAATAGGGTAAAACTTGATAAAAAACGGTGTTTCGCCTTTTATTTTGATTTTATGAACATAGTTCTTGATTTGACCAGGCTCGCTCGAGAACACCTCTGAAAATTGCAAGACCATTTCCAGTAATTTTTCTTTTCCGGTATCCCCTAACATTTCAGATTTCTCAACAAGATTCTTGATTCTATCCTCCATAATTTTCGCTCCTTTCGCGAAAGCCCCAAAAGTTCAAACGCTATTATTTTGTACGCTGATTTTCGCTACACAAAGACCTGCCGTTTGCAAAGCACCGACAATAACAGTATTAGTAACAGACAAAATTGGAATTTGTGGATTTCCTTTTTTCATCTCCTGGAAGAAATTCTGAGAAGCACATGACAGTTGAATGCCGCTAGCAATCAAAATATATGTACCAACATTTCCCACACATCCCCTAGAACCGGCAATACATTCTTCGACTGCTCATTTTCCTCCTCACTTTCCTGTAGTAATTCCTCATTATTTTGAGTGAACAACATTTGTACTGACTTATTCCCCTTTGTGTCATCCTGATTCTTTTCTATCAACCCTCCTAATTCATTTATTCTTTCTAAATAATTAATTTTCCTTCTTCGCGCTCCTTCTTGTGCTTCGTTTTCCTCTCTTCTCTTCTCTACTCGATTCATATTTTCCATTCAATGCTTATCCTCGCTCCCTCGCTCAGCCTTTTTCCTATCATTTTCAGTTCGATCTTCCGAACTTTTTACCCAGTTTCCTCTATAACTTCGACCACCTGCCACGTTTCTTTCGAGTGCGCAAGAATTACGCTCCCGTCGATTTCGACCATTACACTCACCTCCTTAATTAACCAACTCATCTAACTTCCTTGAATACTCTTCGGTCTCGTCTATAGTTCGATAACCCCCGTTTCAAATTTCCTGTTTAGTTTAAAAATCAATGTGTGACGAAATTAAATTTATTACCCCATACTCCAAATATCCTTCATCTAAATATTTACATTCTCTAGCAATTTTCATAAAGTAGTCCGCCCTCGATCCCAATTTGTGTCCCCAAATTTTAAATTACAATAAACTTCGCTGTGTTTCTCAGGGCCCCAATACCTTTCTAGAAAACGTATCTTAAACTACGCAAATTTTATTAAACGTTCCTTTTTTTGTAGATGCCCAATCAGAGACGGATCTTCAGAGGGACTTTACCGCCAAGGTGACTTGATTCTCCACTGGTACACCCGCTTCTACAAAAATATCCTGTAGCTCATTTATAAAAGCTACGGGGTTCACAGACTTGTTTGGTCTAAATATTAATTTTTTACCTCCCATTTCTTTGAATAAGCTAATGTATGATAAATCGCGCCGCACTGGTTCTAGTTTCACACTCGTTTCATTTTTCTCGCTTGATGCCACTTTGCTCTTCCTACAGACATTTTCTTTATCGGTACTCTAAATATCTTTTAAACTACCCGATACCTGACTACTCATTTGTTGCACAGTCGTACGCACTTCTTTTGACATACAATTTAAATTTTCTTTCACATTCTTAGTAGACATATCGAGTTTTTTACAACGCTAGCATTACTCGCTTGCAATGCCGTGATACTGTTCAACAAAGTTTTATTGCTTTCAACCAGCTGCATAAGTGAATTTATCATGGAATTATTTCTCTGAGTCTACACTTTTCTTTCTAGCGGCATTATGCGTTTATTAATTTTTAAACTCATTTCTCCTTATTAATGAAACCGTCGATTAACATCCCATCACGTTGTAACAATGTACTTACTTCAAAATAAAACGCACTCGTTAATTCTGCAACTTAAATTATTTCACTAAAAGCACTGTTTTTATTTCTTAACAGCCGATCGACTAATCTGTTTACCTCTAAAAATTTTAATCACACCAACGTCATAAATCAAGTTTTCAATGCGGTCACTTGTCTAGACAAGGCGTTAACGCGATAACAAAACTCAACGTCGTTCCAGCCGTCCACTATAAATAACAGTTATTATGTGTCTGCAAAACACCAGCTCCTTACTTGATTGACTGTCTTTTGTTTCCTAGCCTTGCATTTGTACATATAAAAAGGAAATGATACTCTGCTTCAATACGTTTTAGCACAACAATCACACAATAAATTTAACAACTCATATCCTTATAATCCTGTGCTTTAAACTTCGTGCACCTTCCTATTGAGCCCCACGTTGGGCGCCAATGTAGAACTTTGATGTTTGCGGGTTCAAAAATAAAAAAGAATTAATGCAAGCTCACGCACCTAAACTAGTTTATTCATACAACAATAATTTTAACAGACAAATAGGCACAGAAGGAATTTATAACCAGCACTACTAAGTAATGAATGGCGCATTTACGTAGGTAAACTATAATATTTTATTAAATATACAGTTCAAGCATTTATTCTAACAAAAATCTGTGCTGCTTAAATTTAAGTGAACCGTGTGCGTCTATCCCGACAGCTCGAGCAGGACTGGCCCTAATGGCGGTTAGCGTTCCCTAACCCAACTAGAACCGGTAAATGCTACAATATAGACAATGCGCTGCAGTTCTATTTGTCGTTCCCTACACCAATCCTCTACGTTACCTTCTTGTGTTCCAGTTTATGTTTTAGAAAAAGTAATAGACTTCGCCTCAGAAATCTGAACTAGAAGCGGCAACCCGTATCCACGCCGAACACAGAGACATATTGTATTCGGCACCCAGCTTGCTAAGATGTATTCACTGAAAGTAATATTATTTATAAAAACAATATACGGCATTCATTAAAATTCTATTCATGGTTTCTATGAAAAATTCATTGAATTTAAAAAAAAATTCATCGATATTTGTTTGCAGGTTATGAACACAAATATCATTTTTATGAAACTGAGTTCATAAATTTTCTTAAACACACGTCCTGTATAAGAAAGTAAACGTATATACTAATTTGACTTACTATGAACCATTTCGTAAATTTTTTAAACTAATTCCGGGGAAGACATATAACACTTATGAAGATGTTCATTGAATTAACGACCTTGTACATAAATAGCAGAACGGTAGTGAACTATCTATGAATTCGTTCATTTGATTAAAGAACTAGATTTTTCTCGTAATTCCAAAATTTTTTCGTCCCGATATCGAATACCGAAGAAACTAATCGCCTTTCTTGTTGGAATTGTGGAGAAGGTGATCACAATTATAGTAGTGGTACCGATCGCCATAATGTTTTTTGCTATGGTTGTGGAAATTTCAATGTATATCAAAATCAATGTGCACGTTGTAATGTTCTGTCAAATTACCGAAAGGACGCTTTTGCCCTAAAATCACCCAGTACCATAAAATTACCACCATCGCACGAATTAAACTCAAAACTGCTGTACTCTGACCTACACTACGCAAAAGTACTGATTATGCATCTATTAACGTATCTCCAACAATTTCTATTCCTTTAACTGAAATATATCGTACAACCCTACTTGAATGGTCCAACTGTTAATTAATGAAAACCTAAGTCGTTGTAATAACACTTTATTTTATACATTTATTCCAGACTTCAATGTTTTTAATAATATACGTACAATATTACATCTATATAATGTGACCACGCCGTACGCCATTAGACCGAGAGAGTGCATTAACCTAACCTAAATTTATATAAAATAAATGACAGATGATTAGAACTAATAGCAACATAACTGCAACTAACGGTTACATTAGAAGATTACACTATAGATTTTAGTGTCATAAATCAAGTTTTTAACATATACTTTTACACTCCCCCTCGCTAAAATCCTTAAGACCTATTCTATACTTCAACTTTGTGAAAGAAGTAGATTGCAACCCTTTTGTAAGAATATCGGCCTCTTGTAAAACAGAATCAATATATTGTATTACAATCTGCTTCCTTTCCAAGTGATCATATATAAAATTAAATTTTAAATCTAAATGTTTTACACTCTTCTTGTTGCCTGGATTTCTAACTAAAGCGATACATCCTTGATTATCCTCAAAAAATATTATTTTACTTATGCTAAAATCAAAATCAAACAGTAGTTATTTTAACCATAAACCATCGACAACAGAACTGCATAATGCCACTAACTCAGCTTCTGTTGTGGATAGCGCTACACAATTTTGTTTTCTGGTTACCCAATGAACAGTGTTTCCAAACACTTTAAATAAAAAAACCTGTAACCGATTTTCGATCTAATACATCACCGCCCCAATCAGCGTCAACATAACACACTTAATCTAAATTCCTATTTCTAATGAATTCCAGTCCTACATTACAAGTTTTCTTCAAATACCTTAAAACTCTTTTTAAATAATTCCACATTTCATCGGTTGCATTATCCTGATATCTATTAAAAAAATTCAGCGCAAAACAAATATCTGGTCTAGTGCCTTGAACTAAATACATAAGGCACCCTACTAACTGACGAAGAGGTTTTCTTGTAAGATCTCCATTAAAGTTTTGTAATTTCAATTTCTGTTCAATTGGCGTATCGCTACTTTTACATTCTTCCATTCCAAACTTTTCTAAAACTTTTGATATATATTTTGATTGGCTTAATCTTAAAATACCTAATTCTTTATCATAATTTATTTCAATGCCTAAAAAAAATTTAAGCTCCCGTTTATTTTGTATTTCAATTTTTTCATTAGAGTTTCTATAATATCATTTATTTTTTGCAAATTTAATCCTGCTAACAAAATGTCATCGACATACAAAAGCAAATTTATCTCTTCTCCTTCAAAATGCAAGAAATAAAGACAATGGTCATTTTCTGAGCGGATAAATCCTATGCAAATAAGAAAACTATTTATTTCGGTATTCCAACATTTTGAGGATTGTTTCAATCCATATAATGATTTTTCTAACTTTAATAAATAACCGTTATTTATTTTTAATCCCTCTGGTGCATATATGTAAATATCTTCATCTAATTTTGCGTTTAAAAAGGCTGTTTTCACATCTAGTTGCCTAAAATGAAAACCTGGTTGATTACCGATGCTGAGTAAAACCCTAAGAGTTGTCATTTTTGCTACAGGCGAGAAAATCTCCTTGTAATCTAACTTTTGTTGAGCAAATCCTCTAACTACTAACCTTTCTTTATACGTATCTTCTGATTCTCTGTGGATTTAAGTGTATATACCCATTTGGTGTCTAAAATGTTTTTATTTTTAGGTTTAGCTACAACTTTCCATGTATTGTTTTTATTTATCGACTCTAATTCCCTACTCATTGCACTTTCCCACATACTTTTATCCGGCCTATTTTCTACTTCTTTATAGCTTTGAGGAACGTTACTCACAAAACCTTCTGCATCAAATGCCATATAAAGTTCATAATCATCATATTTAGATGGTACCTTTTTTTACGTTTATTTATCCCATAATTGTCATTACTTTTATGTCCCTCGTCCCTTTCTTATAAAGTAACTTCTCCTGTTTTATATAACTCCCCTTGCTCAATTTCTTTTAATTCGTCCCCATTTAATTCAAAATTCGTTTGCACAACGTTTACAGTATTTTTATGAAAATAAAATGTACTTTCATCAAATTTAACATCCCTTGATACTATTATTTTACATTTCACAGGATCGCACAATCTGTAACCAGAACTTGTGTATCCCACCATGACACATCTTTCAGTCTTTGAGTCAAATTTGTCCCTCATTTCTTTTCTTATAAGATTATAGGCTACACATCCAAAAATCTTCAAGTTACTTATATTTGGTTTAAGTTTGTACTAGAGTTCAGCGGGTATAACTCCTTTTAAACATTCGGTGGGGCAACGATTAATACTATAATTTGTATAAAACATTGCTTCTAAGTTCCTTTGAAACCTTAGACTCATTTATTATTGCCCTAGCTCGTTCAGTTGAAGTTCTATTTTTTCTTTCGGATTTTCCATTTAGTTCTGGGGTATGGCTGGCTATCGCATAAAAAACGCCAGTGTCAACTATGGAGTGTCCGAGTTTCTTTGGAAGCAGAAACAGCGGTTTATTCGATTACTTAATGAAAAAAGAACACAACATACAGCAATGAAAGCCTATTGCGAACTTTACGGCGTCTACAGAAAAACTAGAGTAGAGATTACCGATGTGAAATTCTTTAACACAAAAAAAATGGTTATAACATCTTCTAGTAATCTGGAAAATAGGTACGAGGTCTTAAACGAAACCATGTAACCACCAACTTTCTACTCAATTAATTAATAAAATTAGTTTGTCTAGCGAGGACGACAAAAGGTACATCATTTCTAATAGTGCAGCAACCTACGCATGGGAGGCATAAATATATAAGATAGGTGCTATATTTGTATATATTTTATTGTGTTTCGTTGTACAAACAATTAAGGTAGGTCAGTAAGCCGTATTAAATTGCTTGCATTCAGCGTACTTTCCCTCTGTAATTAATGTATTTGTTTGGAGAAGATATACACTTTTAAAAAGAAATTATACAGCTCTCTCACATGTAATTTGGGTAATCCACAATCGTCAAGAAATTAATTCGAAAACGAATTGCATTTTCCAAGTACATATTTAGCATTGAGTATATAATCATGTTATGACGTGCTTAGTAATTAAAAATGTAAAACCAGAAAATTGATAACTGTTTAAAATTTTAAAAGTCATGGTTTTAAATATTAAACACTTATGGCTTATAAAAGGTTATTTTTAAAACCCCCGCGGTTCTAGATTCGCGTAGATGGTTGATTAAAGCATATGTCATAGATGAGCAAAAAATTTAGAGGTTTGGAAGCTTTAAAGTGTAACCTTTTAAAGGGTGGTCGGATTTTAAATCTGTTTGCAGATTCGAATTCTGCGTAAAATTCTAGACTAATTTGATGTATCGCATGGTTAAGAAAATTTATAAGGACGATCAGAAATCGTTGCTGCTGTGAAAAAACCTTAAAATGAGAGTAGCTCCCTGGGGGATAATGCTATCTAAAAAATTCCTAGAGATTCGGGTAGCTGAGAAAAATCTAATATTAACTGATACCAAACAAGGTACATTTATCTCGTAGGTGAAAATGTGGAGAAAAATTTATCTAGCAGAGGGTATATGTGTAACTTTGTAAGGAGCGCTCTTATATCAAATCTGTTTTCAGATTCGGATTCTGCATAAAATTCTAGACTAATTTAATGCATCGCATCCTTAAGAAAATTTATATTGACAGTCAGAAATCGCTGTCGGTAAAAAATCTTAAAATGAGGGTATCTCCCTGGAAAATGATGCTATGTGAAAAATTTAAAGAGATTTGGGTAGCTGAGAAAAATCTAATATTAATTGATACCAAACAAGGTACATTTTTTTTGTGGGTGGAAATGTGGAGAAAGATTTATCTCGCAGAGGGTATATGTGTAACTCTGTTAGGAGCGGTCCTATATCAAATCTGTTTGTAGATTTGGATTCTGCATAAAATTCCAGACTAATTTGATGCGTCGCATGGTTAAAAACTTTATGCGGACGGCCAAAAAATGGCTACCAGCGAAAAATCTTGAAATAAGGGTAGCTCTCTAGGGAAATGGTGTTATCTAAAAAATTCCTATAAATTCGGGTAGCTGAAAAAATTCTAATATTAATTGATACCAAACAAGGTATATTTATCTCGAAAGATGAAAATGGTTAGTCAAAGAAAACTATTTGGTCCAGATGTGTGAGGGAATGTGGATGCAGGAGGAAATGTGGGCCCAGAAACCCCAAAAACTACCTACTTATTAATGTTGCATGCCAGAGTTTCCACATTTGTGTGATAATATTGTCGCGTAAGCAGTATAATGTTATTATAGCAGCTATAGGATCAACTAGCATGTCATAACATCCGTTAGATAATGGTGTGTCGTTGAATGTGAATTTTTCTGTTTTTGGTATTTAAATTAATCTAAAATTGGATATGTATAATTAACAAGTTCACTGCTCTTTGGCACTGGACCACCTTCACCAGGAGCTGACTGGCGTTTTTGTAAACTACTACATCAAATATATAGAAAGTGGATGAGATTGCATAGTTTGGTACCACATGCCAAGATCAGACTTACTGTCAGAAGGACGCGGATCTGCGCCGTGAGCACTCGGGAACAAATATTATTGTGTAATTCCATAGGATGCGGATCTGCGCTTTACAATTAAGGCCGTTATCCGTAAAAAGCAGAACTCTCTTGAATGATAAAACCAGTTTATTATTACATGACATATCAATAAAATATAAAAAATTGAAAATTAGAAAATTAAACACGCAAACACATTACACGAATTAATCGTTTTTAATTCTAAAAAGCAGATAAACAAAAAAGTTTAAAAAGTAATGCTAACTAAGTAAAACGAACACTAAAACGATGTTAAATCTATTAAATTAACAATTAATGATTAAAAAGAAATTAGTGCTCTAGATAACATAAAAAACAAAACACCAAGCCTGGAACAAAAATAAACATAAAACATAATCAAAAATACTGATGAAGCCATGCAAAACATTTGTTTAAACATACATCAGGTTTATCTTGTCATGTGTTACATTCGTACATCGTTTCCTTCCTTAATTTTTTTGTTGTACAAATTTTACATTTTCTTCTTCGAATTTCGCCCTTCTGGTTTTTAGTTGTTATTTTAGTTGAAAGATGTTGAATGTTTGCTGTTGCTTTTATCGGATTAATTGGATTATATAGTAGTTGTCTGATGACTTGCTAGCGAAAATCGTACAATAACATTTTTGCCAAAAAATTTATTAAATAGATAATAGTAATTTAACATCATCACATGAAAAATATGAATGGCCAACTTTTTATACCATCGCAACGTTTTTTGCTCGCAAAGGTAGTATGATAACATCTGGTCTTTGCGATTAACGCCACACATATAATCGTTATATTTTAAAATCGGCAATGGTTTATTTATATTCTGTCTTCTTTTATTTTTAGTATCCGTTAAGGTAATTTCATACTCTGTAGATAGGTACAAAGCATCTCTCTTGTCTTTCAATTTTCCAACTAAAATACCATTCCTGTAGTTTCCTATAGTCTCACCTTTTTTGAAATTTGCTTCCTTTACCTCCCTAGAAAGTTCCCGACGTTTTGTATTTAACGTTCCTGTGTAATGCGTATTATTTTTCAAATAATCTTCAGCTAGATCAACTGCTGTGTAATAATTGTCAATAAACAGCGAAAGACCGTATCCAAAATAATTCTTCAATAAATGCAGTACAACTTTTTTTGAATGGCCCTTCCCTCCTAAAGAATCCAGTGCGCCAGTGTATATATTCAGGTTCAAAACCATACCATCAAACTCTGTCAAAACGTACAACTTAATGCCATATTTATGACGTTTGTTTTTGATAAATTGCTTGAAGATTAATCGTCCTCGCCACAGTATCATTTGCTCATTAAACGAGAGGTTTTTTCCTGGCTGGTATATCAAGTGCATTTTACTGCTGAAGAATTCAAGTAATAGACGTATTTTAGCTGCTTGTACTGTAAGATTTTTAGCAAAATGCAGACGCCTAAGAATGATTAAAAAGCAATCCCTGCTCATGCTATCATGAAAACATTTTAAATTAAATGAGCATCAGTTTTCCAATAGTCTTGTATTCGGTTTGTTCTCCAAGTCCCCATGTGTAACAACAATCCAATAAATGTATGGAATTCTGGAATTGTAAGAGGTTTCCACCGAGTTATCCTAGAGTTTGCGCCAACTCCCGTCAAAAATTGTTCCTCCGTATATCTATTTGTCTCTGTAATAATAAATCAGAAAGACTTTCGTCGGCTATAAGAAAGAAGTAATCAGCAGGTTGGTCACTTTGGGGTTTTTGAACCAACAATTCAACCCCTCTTGTAAAGTGAAATTGTTTCAAATCAGGGCTATCTAGCCACAATTTTATATGTGGGAATTGTAAATATTCTGCGTGAGGTTCGTTTACATTATTTGCAGTCAATTGCTTATATCCCGGAACCGCCCCATTGTCATCATTCCCTGAAATAACTAAATAATCTGCAGTATATACTACTATAAAGACATGCTTACCGGAATGAGAGCCAGATTCTGACAAACCATCATAATTTGGTATAAATTCGTCTTAACTTTCTTCAGTCATATTCATCATCTGAATGTGTTAAAAAATATTCTAATTCTTGATCAGTTAGATTAGCTGCGTCTTCAACGATTATTTTTTGCCGTTTAGGAGGTGAACAACCCGCCTGATTATCGTCCATATTTGCACTAACTTTAATATCGAATAAAATCAGCACATAACCCTGAAACTGAAAACTGGAACCGAATTAATATTCTCTTGTGATACACTCAAGTGCTATCAATTATTAAATACCCAACTGCAGTGCTTACGAAATGCTAAAGCATCTAACTTAAAGTTGTATAGGAGGCGGATCCGCGGCGTGCGTACTCGGTGTGAAACCGAATGGACGCGGATCCGCGCCGTGAGCAGTGAACGTGTTAATTGTTAATCAGCTCACGATGATGTTTAAAAATTAATAAATAAAAGCTGTTGGAATATGTAAAAAATTATTGTGTTTAATTCAAGCAAATAAGGTATTTTGCTCGTAACGCACCGAGAATGATATTGCAATCTTCAAACCGAATATTGGAATCTTCCACTTCTCACACAGACCATCTCAATGCAAATATTAGTCAATACAACTAAATCAAAAACACAAAAGGACTAAAGCAATAGACTGCTGTATTATGCAATAATGGCGAAATCTTTATAATTTTATTTTTTTTTATTTGTAATTTATTCGTTCACACAAAAACTTCTATTAGAACCCTTAAACAACTACACGAAAAGTTAACATCTAATAAAATACTCGGTGATTTCTAAAAATAGACGAGAAATAAAAAAAGGGTATGTGCTGACATAACTCAATCTGTTCCATGCACAATATTTAAAACCGTAGCTTAAGATTACAAATAACCCTAGAGCAAACATCGCTTGATATGGGTGTGATACTTTGAGCGTCATATATCCTAACTCTGTAAACTATATAGCATCGATGATTTTATTCAAAGAATTTTAAACTAATCCTCTTCGTTATCAGCATTGATAGAGCCCGTGTCTTTCGGTGAACATGGAAAATTGCAAAATTGTTCAATCTTTGTGGTTCCATTGTTTGACGCATAAAATTTTAAGCCTTCGCAGACACGAAAAGATCTGTCCGCTGTGCATGTTGGGGTAGCGACAGTTACTACACAATCTATGGATTTTTTTAGTAGAGGTGTCATATTACTATTGACAAGGCAATGTTATGCTGTTTAAAAAACATCCACATATAATTGATTTTTTCGATATTGACGTTTTGTTGTTTGACAATATCGAAAAACATATTTTGATGTACAGTAAGGCGTTTCTTGCTAAATGGGGTTGGATTGAGAGGTAAAATGTAAATTAGAGGAATAGGCCAATTCTGAGACAGATCCTCATTCCTCCCGATCCACATACCTCTGGATCCTCACTCACACCCACTCACTCTTCCCGATCCTCACTCTCACTCCACCCGATCCACATTCTTCCCGATCCACAATCCTCACTCCTCACTTACACTCACTCGCTCCAACCGATCTATATCTTCCCGATCCACATTCCTCTTGATCCTCCCAAACACACTCACGCACTCCACCCGATCCACATTCATCCCGATCCACATTCCTCCCGTTTCACTTCCTCGCGATCCACATACTCCCGATCCACATTTCTCCCGATCCACTTTCTTCGACTAACCACTTTAGCCTGATCTAGAATTTTCTTGACAATCTAACCCTGTCCGAATTTTTACAATTGGACTATCTCTTTCAATCCTTTTTGGTCACTCCAGATATACGCTTTAACTCGGAATTTCTCGACTACCCACTACCTAAACACAAACCCTCCACCCAAATTTTTAGCAAATGTATTTATAGAAATGTTATAACGTGGTCTAAAATTTACAACAATATGCAAACTATTCGCTTATTTTAAGAATAACACAAAACTTTGAAAACCACTTAAAACATTTTTAATTTTTTTCTGGAGGATAATTTTAAGAAACCTAATGAATTTTCAAAATAGAATCAAGTCTAAAAAGCTCTATGGACAATCAATTATACATAGGTCGGATTTAATCCGACCTAGGTCGGATAGGTCGGATTTAATCCGACCTAGGTCCGACAGGGCAGGGAGGGGTGCGCATCGACATATGTCCGGATTTATGTCGGATATATGTAGGATGTATACTGGACATATGTCGGATGTATGTTGGATATAGTTTGGATGTATGTCGGATGTATGTCATACGGATGCGAGAGAAAAGAAGAACAAAGTAGGTGTAGGGAGGAGCGTTTAGGTTAGTTTACTTTGTTTGGGGTTAGGTTAGTCGGTGTTGTCAGAAGTTAGGTTAGGTAAGTTGTACTTGTTAGGAGTTAGGTTAGCTAGTGTTGTCTGGAGTTAGGTTAGGTTATTTGGACTTGTGCGGACTTAGGTTAGATAGCAGGAAAAATTGATATGTTAGGTCAGCGCCGCGGCATTGACCTAACCTACCAATCTTTCCTGCTATCTAACCTAAGTCCACACAAATCCAACTAACCATCTTGATGTGCTTCTCGCTGTGTTTGTTTACGGCGTCACCTCCCGTAAAACGCTTTCACACACACTGTATGAGATACTTAAGATGTTTATTCTAGAAAAAATAATGATTAACAGTTTTTGAATTATACATGTAAATATTAATTGCTTTAACGTTTACAAGCGCATAATATAAAAGGTGTCTTGCAGATAAAGTTGCTGAATAACACTAGAAAATCGCAGTTTAAACATGCATGTTGAAAATGTTGTTTTATCCTAAAATTTTCAAAGGTGAAAAAATTAATACGTCAAGGCTATTAGTCATACCTTTTCAAATTACAATAATTAACCAAGGTATTGGAAAGTTTTAGATTATATTACTAGTTCTCTCGCCGTAAAAACATTTACCCTAAAGATATAGCAATCTAATTACCTGTTTCAAGATCGCATTTAATTACGCGCCCCACTGAAATTCTTGAGATTCTATGTTAGTGATACGTATCGACTTGAAAATGTTTATTTAAAGTAAATATGGCCTCCCCTCTAATTAAATGGGCTCGTCCGCGCAGACGGGTGCATAGCAATAGTAATAACTATAATTATTGTATAAATATTATTTTAAAATTGCTGTATTATTGAGTTGAATCTAAATAAAAATGCAGAGATGTTTTTCTGTTAGGTTTTTAAATACTAAAGCACTATACGGGTTTTTGTTGGAGTTAATTTTAAAACCCGTGATAATTAATTTCGATTCCCTAGGAAATTCTATACTAAATTGATGTGTTACATGATGGGTTTATCTCACAAGGAATAGATTAAAGATGAACACCGTATGGTTTGTAAAAGGTTGATCCGTAAATCAGTAAGGGGTCATTCGACGGAGTTGTATTAAAAATACCGCTAAGAGTAACTTTTATAAAAGATCTAAAATAGTGCTGGTGGTTAAATACAAACAGGTAAAATCCACTTAAAACAACTATAAGCATCACTTAACATAATATGGAGCTGCACATGTTCGGCCGTCAGCATAAAAGGCAAGGAAGCCATGTTCCAGAGCATTAGTTGTCAAAGTATCGTCGAGTTGATCAAAATTACAGTCTAAAGATGGATTTTTCTGGTGTTCACGTTACAAGTGATGTAAGAGTGCCATTAGGTATCGACAAACTGGTAGGTAAGACTACCTATGCACCAAGTGAATTTACATCAAATTTTCACCACCATAACGTAGAAGTTGGTTTTGATTTATACGGTGGTCTACAACCAGTCGTACAAATTATCTGCAATAGTAGAATGTGTCAAAATTATGCTATAAAAATGTACTATTTATAATAGAGAGAGTTTTGCAATTTTCAATTGGAATTTAGAATCACACAATTTACCTAAGAAGCAGCAAACGTAAGATTGAATGATTTTTCTGGCGTAGATGTTTTAGAATCGTAAATTCAGATTGAAACTGATTGCCGAAACATCTAATAGAAGTGTATGAGTGGCGAATAAATTCCAAGCAGAAAATTTATATAATATGCAAATTACGAAAGATCGGAATGTTATTGTGCTACCTGAGTACGAGTGCATCAAGTTATTAAATTTGCGAGAATTATTCTGTTATAAAATGGAGGAGTTGAGGTGTAGAAACTTTCCAGAATTTTACGAAAAATTTCTAGGTGATATAAAAAATGTATGTGAAAATACGACGGACGAAGAAGGGATTCAAACGTTATTCAAGGAAGAGGGCCGTTCGAGTATTTCTCTGTCCAATGATTGCAATAATTTAAATTACTTGACATTGCTGGAAATTATTAAATGCCACCCCATCCAGTACTTAGAAGATGCGACTGCAAGGCAATCGCATACGCAAATGTTTAGAGATTTGACTATCCCAGACTCTGGTCATCACAACGGTTTATACAAGTTATTAATACATGTGTATATTAAAAACATTATACTTCTTGATAAAGTTTGTTTTATTTGTATCGCCAACATCAGCAAAAATTATTAATAGACGTTTTAAACTATCTTGTATTTTTATTCTTAGGTTAAAGGTGGTGTAACCGATAATTGCATTCCTTTTAGCGACACCAAATATGTGGTTAATAGTATCTATGGTAAGTTGTACGGGAATTTTTTCAAATGAGTAGTAAAACCGGCGGTAATTTTTTATTCCGGTACTAGGGAATACGAAATTTTACTTTTAAAGAATTTGACTGACCTTGTATAAATAATTATTCCTAGGTTAGTGAACGACGTTAATAGGTTTATACGTGCGTTTAGCAAATGATATACAAATTGTTCAATCTAATGAGTTGGCAATGAGTGAATCACTGAATCTAGTCAAGTATTCGATTAACTTATTTAGAACAAACTAGATTTTAAATAATAATTAACTGCGCTTGTAAAATGAGAAACCAATGGATAATTTAGTAACACTAAGTATGTACTTTCGCATGGTGATTTATTTACAAAATATTCAAGCTTACCATTTCCAAAAATATAACGTAGAAGTTATTTAATATCTAATTGCTTCATTAGTAACTATCCTGTAGATAATGGCATAATATACCTTTAGTAAACGTTTAAAGTGTTTTATTAAGTTCTCCTTCAAAAGGTTTAAATTAATTTACAAAAACCTAAATTGATTTTTTAGGTATGAGAAAAATCTATGTATAATTGGTTATCTATAGAGCTTTTCAGAGTTGATTCTATTTTGGAAATTCCTTAAATTTCTTAAAATTATCCTGCAGAAACGGATTAAAGATGTTTTAAGTTGTTTTCAAAGTTTTGGTGTTATTCTTAACACTCTCAGTGCCAAGTGTATTTTTTAAGATGGTACGTTACCAGGCCAAAGCTGTTTTTAGTATTAAAATAATACCTAGACACGTATAACTTTATTCATTTTTGAAACACCATTTTATTTTTTGAAATAATTCACTTTTTTAGGTGTGTATCAATTTGAATACACGTAGCCTGGTGTTATAGGTGCTTATAGGTTAGGCCAAATGTATCATAATTGATACACCGGCTTTAAATCATAACAGTTTGAAATTCCTCACAAATTTAGACAAATCATGAAGTCACACCTCTTCTAAACCATTTTAGGTCAATATAGCCGTTCGATTCCCTCTCGTTAATACAACTCATTCACGTTGGCGTGAAATTTTACATGTGAACAGTGTTATTTTAGTCTTACGTGTTGTATGTAAGTGTTTAGAAAACTTTTTGTACTAAATAGTAAATTATTCTTAAAAAATGCCACGATATTTTACCGAAGAAAATAGCTGAAATGCACCAAACTGACGATTATGTTTTGCTGGAATAATGCAATTAAATAAATGTGTCTATTATTTTAAATAAAAACTCTTACACACATATGCATAGGCCAAAAATTCAATATGGTGATACATAGTGTCAGGCCAGAGCAATCGGATTTGCATAAGAAACCCTGTTAAATTGTATTTGTTTAGATATACACCGATTTGAAAACTACGCAAATCCTGTGTATCATTTTGTATACACCTGGCCCATAGGGCCCATTCCTTGGTTTAGCATAAACGATACACGTGGCAGTGAGTATGTTAAAATAATTGAATGGTTTGCATATTGCGGTAAATTTTAGACCACGTAATAACATTTGTATAAATACATTAGCTAAAAATTTGGGTGGAAGGTTTGTGTTAAGGTAGGGGGTAGTTGGGAAATTCCGGGGTAAAGCGTATATCTCGGGTGACCAAAAAGGATTTAAAGATTGAGTTAAAATTAAATAAACAAAAAATTTAAAGGTATGAGACTTTAACAGGGTGTAACTTTGTAAGGGATAGTCCGATTTTAAAAATTCGAACCGGGTTAGATTGTCCAGAAAATTCTAGATCAGGTTAAAGTAGTTAATCGAAGAAACTCTAACCTAGGTTAGATATGAATCGGGTGGAGGTGGATCTGAATATGGCTATTCGAAGAAAACTTTAATCTAAGTTAGATATGAATCGGGTGGATCAGGAGGATGTTGATCGGGGGGATGTGAATCGAGAAGATGTGGATTGGGAGGATTGTGGATCGCGAGGATGTGGATCGGGTGGAGTGAGTGTGAGTGAGGAGTAAGGAATGTGGATCGGGAGAAATGTGGATCGAGAGTATATGAATCGGGAGGATGTGGATCGGGAAGAATATAGATCGGGAGGAAGTGGATCGGGAAGAATGTGGATCGGGTGGAGTGCGTGAGTGTGAGTAAGGATCGGGAAGAATGTGGATCGGGAGTATGTGGAATGGGCGGAGTGGGTGAGTGTGAGTGAGGAATGTGGATCGGGTGGAGTGAGTGAGTGTAAATGAGGAGTGAGGAATGTGGATCGGGTGGAGTGAGTGAGGATCGGAAGGCGTGAGTAAGTGTGAGTGAGGATCAGGAGGAATGTGGATCGGGTGGAGTGAGTGAGTGTGAGTGAGGATCGGGAGGAAAGTGGATCGGGAGGAATGTGGATCTGTCCCAGAATCGGCCTATTCCCGTGTGTGAGGGTTGTCACGCAAATTAAAGATTCCTTCCTTGTTTGGAAAAACAAGGGTTCGGCACAATTATAAATTTCTAGGTAAAGAAACCTTAGCGTAGAGCATTTTAACATTGAATATAGGAGGTGATGACAAAAATATGCTCTCGTAGGATGAGAAGTAAAATATAGGTCTTGTGTGAGTGATGTCAAGCATTATAAAGATCCCTACCTTGCTTGGAATTTCAAGGGTTCGGCAAGATTTAAAATTTCCAGGTAAAAAGCTCGTTTCCTGGCCAATATACTACTTTCGGTTGCAGCATTGGAAAATCAAGGGTAGGGACCCAGTTTGAGTACCTAGTTTAAGAACTGCGTCCTTTGGATTTTAAAAAGCGTAACGACTATTATCAGTGGTGTAAAAAATTCACTCGTAACGATGTAAGCAATACGCCTAGCAGTAGTTTTTTCAGCGATGAAGCTTGGTTTCACTTAAATGGATAAATGTTAACGACCAGTGCACTCGCGTTTGAGCTGCTAATAATTCTCACACTCTACAAAAGACCAAACTGCACCCAAGAAAAATTGGAGTGAGGTGTGTCGTATATAGGTAGAGAACTGTTGAACCGATATTTTTAACGCAACCGTAACTTCAGTTGCTTATGCAAACCTCATAAGTTAGTTTGTAACTTAACCAGAAGAGAATAGCGTTGTTGCCGGTTTTAACAAGACTGTGCAACGTGTCACACCGTCAATGAAACGATGACGATGCTTGTGAGGTCTTCAATAATTGAGTAATCCGTGGCGCCCAAATTCACAAGACCTGACCTCCCTGGATTTCTTGTTGTGGAACCATCTGAAAGAGAAGGTGCACTGCAGTAATCTGAGAACGCTGGCGGATTTAAACACAAACAGAACGAAAATCACAGTCGATGTACTAAGACCGGTATCTGCAAACATGTGCCGTATAGTGCATGTGGTGTTTACTAAAAAATGAAGAATCATTTCAACACTTTTTATAAAGATACTGTAAATGTATTAAACGAATCGGTAATTAAATATGGTAAATAATCTAATTTGTTTTCAGATATTGAAGTTTTATTAACTGTTGAGTATATCAGTTCTAACCTCTTTGAATCATCTGGTGTATATACAGATAGGTTTATACGAACAGATTATTACTGTTTGTTTCACTGCTGTGCAATGTCTCTTTGATAATCTATACCAAGTTGACTGAATAGATTGCTAGGGAACTCTTTATAAGCTTGTGGAACTGCTTTTTCTTTTCATGTATGTTTTAGGGAAAAAGCTTATGCGTGAACCTTTCGTCATATCAAATTGAATTAATACCGCTAAGATAGGAAGTCTATTAATATTTAGATCACAAAGAACAACTAAAATCGGAATTTTGAAATATAAATGACGGCTATAATACTTAATAGCTAACTACGTTGAAGTTTCATGTTCAAACGATTGTTCTAGATGACAAAACTACGGACAGTGCCTTAAAGTTTTTTATATCAAAACTTTGCATTCAGCTTTATAGGGAAAAGTTTTACGTAAACGGTATAATACTGCAATATATTAAAACAAACATTGACCGCTGAGTTATCATCATATCTTGCCGCAGTTGACCACGATGCTTCGCTAAATTTAGTATCTGGCCGCAATGTATTGTTGTACAGAGAATATATTCATTGATTGTTCTGGCGTAGTGCTATAGAAAGCTTATGACACGCCCGCTAAACTAATTCTAAAAGCGCGCGTTGCCTCCTCCGTTCTTTAGCGTCCGTACTCTCTGTAGTTGCTTATTTATCGGGCGGCTGTCATTCGTTTCGTAACGTTCTTGAGCTGTGTATTATACGGAACACGTCAAGTTTTAAATTAACAAGAGAAATATTTTCTTCCTTAGTCTGGGAAACGGAGCCTTTATAAATTTTATTTGTTTACTTCTCGAATACTTTGCAGCACGAGAAATATTTTCGTGTAAATATTAAATTTTCAATGAACCCGCTGTATTACAAATGAAACAATATCAATGTAGGGTATTAGAAAGCTACTATTTTATTTTCTTATTTGTCGACAACTAAACATCTGCCTTGGCTTCGGCGACTGCAGATTTGGAGTACCGTCTAATTAGTGTATGTTCTTGCACTTCCTTAAAACCAAAATGTAGTACAAAAGGTTGCCTCATTGAGGCAAGCCCCCACCGTACACGAGTAGCTAGTGCTATACGTACCCATCCTTATACCGCAAAGCAGTGTAGATGTCCTCAACCACAAGACAACAAAGTCGTCTCGGAAACACCTGTTATGGACATGTCAAGAGTTATAGTGAATACATTGCGGGATAGTTCTTGCATCTGTCGTAAAAGATGTCCCGTATCGTTAGGGATTGCCCCGATGTTGATGATTCCAATTACAATGGCGAATACTTTAGCACACGCAAACGGAGCCCCGCTTCAAACAACTACATGCAATGTAACTAAGGTAAGGTTTTTTTTTCTATAAACAATTAAGTATCGTTTGATTGTGCGTATCCAAAGACATAGTTGTTCGTTGGTATTTTTAAAGACCAATGATAATTTATAGTTCATTGTTTCTAAAAGTAAAAACATGTCTGAGCGATTAAGTAAACGCCCTCCTTACAGATAAAACAAAAAATATATGCAACCGCAATCGGCGACTTTGACGAAATACACTTGTGGAGAATTAAACGTACCTTGGACTATCAGATTCTATAAATGTTAAATTTAGCCTAGTTTTTAACACTTTTTGAAATTCTTGAATTGTGTAGTTCTTACGTCATTTGTTGTGTATGCTTATATATATATATATATATATATATATATATATATTGCCGTGGAAGTCTCTGGAACTAGTTTCTAACATTGGATCCCAGCATTAGGCCATCATAAAATTTTTAAAAAAATAAATTCTAAAGTCAAAAAAAATTCTTACACTACCTTTTTGAACGCCTGCTTCTATTCTCTGCTAACCCTGACTAGCTCAGCAATCGGCTTGTTCTTGAATACCTGCCATTTTAAGTACATACCTTTCTCACACACACACAGTCAAATGAAACTACCAAAATAATATAACAACCATACAACCTTTTATTTACACATATTAACAAATAAAATATTTACACCTTGGTACAGACAGTTTGTTACAATTGTTACCGGCCCAGCTATTAAATACTTTAAAGTTTTTGGTTTTTAATATTTTTTAACAAATTCTATGTGATACGAGTAGATGGGCCCCACATGCAACCCTAGTTTGACTTTATTCTGGTCTATTTTGAGCTCATTATAACCCAGTTTCTGTAAATGCTTTTTAAACCTTGCATTTTAATGAAAACAAATTTAAAGACCCGTTTACTACCTACAACAACAATTTATAGCATGAATAAATCTTTATATATCATCAATAAACCCTTTTTTAATAATCAAAATTAATTGTCCTGCACATGTACCTTTTTAAACAATTTTTATGGTAATAAATACGCCACCCATAAGTCCAAAACACACAAACAAAGAATATCAACACAAATGTTTATACAAAAACAGGAATTTAAGTTTCGTTACCTGGAGTCGCCTTCGTTCCTCGTTTCCACTGAAGATAGTTACCAGAAACCCTCGCCGTTGTGTGCATCTACTTCGATTGTGCCGGGATCCACTGATCCCCCACCATCCAAATCTCAGCCACCACTACTGTTCTTATCCAAAGATATTAGCTTGGTCTCAAACGTACCATTCCATACCAAATATACCTCCTGCATACAAGTTGCGTTTTAGGCTTTGCTTACCCCGAATATGATCCCTTCATTTAATCGATTCGTTGTAGTCACGGCACCTTTTATCTAAACCAAATGCACCAACTCGTGTAATATCACTTTTACAACATGCGGTACGCTATTACAGCTTTCATAATTTCTAAACAGGATGTTATATGCAACTTTACTGACTAAACACAATAATTAATAACCGTAAGAGCATTTACTATTATTACGTTGCAGATCTAAGCACGGTCTCAGCTCTAAATGGAAAGGACTTTAATATCTTTCTCCGTGTATTTATATCATTTTTAAAACCCTCTGGTGGAACTTATTTCACTTGAAAAGCTTATTTTCGAATCTGCTTCTTAAAATTTTGAACGAAACGAATACTAGCTTTTCAAAAATCTCACTTTTGTCGTGCTGTTGCATAGAATTTTGTTTACTACCTCAACGGACGCGCTCTTCTGGAAAACTGCTGGCCATCAACCAATGATATAATTTTCCTTCGTCACAACGCTCCACCTATCCGCTATCTATCTCCGTTCCACACATGTTTTTGTCTCCTTTAGAACCCCTCTTAAGTTACAGAAAATCGATATTGTAGTCGTCCTTTAGATTTACCAGTGTTTTTCGTAGGTAACTTCTACCCAACGCTTTCTTTACCTGCTTTTCTGTTTGTCTTACACTATCGATCGACTATTTCACTCCGTCTTCAAAGCATTTGTTATTTAAAGCAGTTGGTCAAACCAACCGTTACAAACAATTTCATAGAAATTCTGTCTTAGCGTTTATTTAAGTTCCCTGAACGTGACATTTAATCAACAGGCGTTTTTTGAAACTACCGACCGTTTAAAATAACAATTCTTAGTTTACCCAATCTTAGTATTTGTATAAACGAACGTTGGCTTTAAAAATGGAAACATTTGCGTTTAAAATTATTGATTTTCTATACTTGCAAGCTCCCTTTTTGCTTTCATGCGTTTGATTTAAAATTAGTATAATTACTTATGCCTATCCTTGAGTTTTATGTACTTAAAAGTTTTCTTCCCTTATGCAATTTTAACATTCTAGTTTAAAAATTGAAAATTACCTTAATACCCGTCCGTTTTCCCTATATAAATTAACTAATTTGACGCGTAAATAATTTGCTCCTATTTCTTATATACACGGTGTTTAAAATTTTATTGCCTGGACCTATTTAACCTCTAATTCCAAAACAATTATATATATATATATATTAATGTGAAAAAGGCCTTGGTTGGAGCACCACTAAAAGAGTGTTGTGACAACGCCGCGCTTTGGGGCGTTACTAAAGAAGTGCTGTGATACAGATACAGCAATTTGTAAAACTTGAAATTGTTCACTTACCTTTCTTTCTAACTTTGCCTGGCTAGCTCAACGTAATTGACAGATTTTTCAAAATAAAATAAATCACAGCAATATCACAAAGCATTTATACAGTATGAAATATTTTCTCTTATACAGAAACACTTTCAACATCGTTTCTTTCAAACATAAAATACTTTCTAAGAAAAAGAGTTGTTCCTTATCTTATTTTAAATTTACAGAACTAAATTTCCTATGTATGGATTGTTTACCTGGTTATGTTTACTGCCACGCTTGTAAGATTTGTTTGGTCAAAAAATCCTTGAAAGATAATCTATTAAATGATCAGTGTTTTAAACTCTGAACACAAACTTTCCTGGAAAAAAATTCTTTACAAAAAAAATTATTATATGATTAACACTTATTATTCTACCTTAGATTAAGACACAAATACTTCAAATAGCAATTAAAAATAAATCTAAAAGTAATACTTGTAGAATTCACAAAAACGCTTCTCGTAATTACATATCCTCTTATTTTAAATTGATGTCCAAGTCAGCTTACAAGATTTTCCATATTTAAAATCCTCCTTTCAAATAGCACTTACCAAAAAACATTTTTATTTAAATCTTCCTTTCGATTATTTACTAAAATTTCTTTAAATAACGTTAACTTGAAGAATTTTTCCTTTATATTGTAAATAATAAATTCCATTTTTTCTTTACGTAATTTGCATTTAAAGCATCACTTCAATATACATTGTAAAAATAATTATTAAATTAGGATAAGCTTACTGCATACTTCAAATATCATCTTCGCAAAAGCAACAGCTCGCGATTTCTATCAAAATAACATTTTGCGGTTGATTTTATGAATCGAATCAATCTAATGTATGAATCCCCGTTTTTAATAAACGCCTTCTTATATACACGATTTTATTTGTTTCCAGAATGTTGTAAAATTAGCGCGATTTCATTGTAAATAATAAATGCCTATCTTACGTAATATTCTTGGAAATCCTCATTAGCGTTCAAATTTGTCGAGCTTTATTATTTTGTTATCAGTTATTCGTGATGCACGCTGCCTCTTTTTGTTTAACACATACTATTATTGTGGTGTCGCATACTAATGTAAAAGGTAATCTAATTTTATCAGATATTTCTTGAGTTTTGTGGGTTTTCAAAAATCGCGCCGCTTCTTGAAATAAAATGTTTCATTTATAAATTAGATATTTACGTAGTTCTAAATACAGATGACTCATCCTTTTATATTCGGAGGAAGTAGATTTAAAAGGAGTCAGTTATGGTTCGAGAAGAAGACCATCACATTAAAAAAGCAGTACAAACATCTAGTATAAAAAGAATGCTTAATGGACCTATTAAAGGAAAGAATAATAAACTATTTTAAAATCTACTAGAAAGATTTGGGTACTATTAGCGTAGATATTATTTCTACATTTACCGTTACTCACCGATTAAAAATTTCAGAATGTTAGAATTCTAGTCGAGGAAAACAATGAGCCTAATAATGTATATTTTTAAAAGGATTATATAAGAGCCGTTTTATTTAGATGTACGATGCAAGAGAAAAGCTTGTAGAAGAAGGATTCGTGCTAATTCGTTTTAACGAATTGGATTTGATTTGCCTGCTTACTCACAAGTCTTTTAATACCAAAGGTGTTGCAACATATAGAAGATACCCACTTTCAAGTGTGGCAGATTTAAGTTTTTTCCGATGTCCGTAAAAACCTGTAGAGTGCATCCTTTATAGACAAGAAATAGAACAAATTGGCAAAATTTGTATGTAGGAAGTTAAGGGGCGTATAAGCATTACTAAGTGTTGCACACTGGAGCAACGAGATGTGGGAACAGAACAGCTTATTGTTGGAGTTAAAGTGGCAGAGCGCCGTAATAAACTCCGCTATATTTTGCAGTTCGAAAATCGGGTCCAACTGTACGTCTCTAATTTCTGGTTAAAAAGAAGTTGTAAGACTGAAATATAGGTATACATTATAAAATAAGAATTCAATTAGATAAGTTAAAAACAACTCCAAGTATAAATAAAGAAATGGTTGTTATTTGTGTGTAATGTAAATGTATTATGTTATATATTTTCTATTAAGCAAAAAAGACTATTTTGTGTCTATTAATATCGTTATTATATGCATGCAGACAAACAAGTAGGTACCAATTTCATATAAATTTGAATTTTGTTGACAGATGGTAGAACTAGCGGTATCGCACTTTTGAATTTTTAAAATCCTGCGATTCCATTGGTCCTCAAAATTTTAAATGTAATTAGTATACCGAACGAGTTGAAATTTAAAGGTTATACATAAACAGGATTGTGGGAAAAAATTTGCTATCAAAGATGGCGGTGGTACGTTGCTATAAAGCAAAACATGGCGCCCGAAGAGTGATAAATGAAATATGAATGGATACCAAGATTTCAGTTTAGAAAGACAAAACTAAAACAAAGACGAGCTTTATGTGCGCCGCGAGTTTCCGGCAATTAAAATATTTAAAATATGCGTCCCAATTTTATTAGTGTACGACAAACAACATAATTACTGGTAGTAGAATTGATGTAGCATGACTTTTCTATGAACTCCAGTCACATCATTTTGAGCGATATTGTTTTTACTTTAATGGACAGTTTCCTGTTTGTATTTCTAATTACCTACTATGTACAATTACTCAATAGACTTATAATACACACGCATAATTCTCTACTTATATTGACCTTTCTCTCGAATAGATCAAAATTTACTTCTTTCACATATTCAAAAATTAAAAATCTATCAATTTCATCCTACATTACTTGAAATCTTTCAATTTTTTTTTCAAACAACTCCTCAATTCTCATATTAACACAAAGTTTTCTTAGACATCAGGTTTTATCTCAATAAACTCTTTTCTTTATATACCAAGTTCACAAAATACTGTAGAACACCACTAAATATAAAAATAACCATAATATATTCAATAAAAACGTCATTAAAAGGTTCCAAATTACACTCTATAATTTCAATTAATGCTACCATGCCTATAAACAAAACAAAAAGAAACATCTTTAAACTGGTAAGTAGACCCATCTACCGAAAATCTTTTACATCTCCTTTCTAAAAGGGAATTCCTCAAATCAATATCATCACAACGATACCGTTTATTGATGTTGGGCAACTATATTGTCAATTATTACGCTGATTTATACCTCTCACATTTAAACACGATTTGATACTATCATCATTTTTTCTTATTACAATTAACTGATTCACAAATTACGTACTTGGTTTCTCTCTGATACCCTCATTCAAATTTTCCTTACCCTTGTTCAACATTTTTTTAAATCTCATCTGATTTATCTTTGCAACTTGTGGAAATTCTCAAATCTCCATTTTCCAACTATCTATCTTCTAATTCCGAATATTTATTCAAGGATGACTCTGCTTCATTCATTACTTTACCTGGATCTTCAATAATCTTTACTATTCAATGTAGTACCTTCGGGTGGAGCATTGGGGACGTGGCCGCAAGTATAGCGGCCCTTATTCACATTATAATCTTTACTACTGCCTCATTTATTCCCTCCTTGCTTCTTTTAACTCAAACTTATTCAATTTAACACAGCCGTTCTCGACTTCAATGTCGAATTCATTATTTCACTTCATAAACTTTACCTCACATATAACCATATAATTCTCAGCGTCTATTCTCAACTACAACTTATTTATTAAATCCATGTCAGAAATAGCATCCATCTCCTTAATCCGGGTACAATCATAAATTCATGTTGAAACTTCATATTCCCTAACTCACATTTCAAAATTACCATACTATTTATACTTGTGAACTTTTGGTTGTTCGGTGCTACCAAGCTACGTTTCCTTACGGTATCAATTCACTATTAAATCGTTGAATGTTAACTTTAATAGAATTTTCCAAAGTCAGCGATACTTTAGCTCCTGTATCTGCAAGTACTTTAATTATTTTAACTTCCACATTTAAACATAAAATAGGTAATACGTTTTTATTCAGGTTATCTTCACTTTTTAACTAAAATCTTATCAGCTCGCGTTGATGTTCATTTTAATTAATTTTGTGACGGGTGTGTTAGGTCTGATTCTAATTGAAAATCTTGTCATGCTGTTGACTATCCCGACCTATCTATTGTTTCTGCATATATCTGGCTGTTTTTTATCGCTGAATTATTTTTGTGAATTTCAATTACTACTTCTTCCCACACCTTTTCTTGATATATAACTTTTGCTCCAATTCGCCCTATTAAAATTTCCCCGATCAAAATTTCTACCGCTGAAGCGTTTAAACCATGTACCTTTCTGGTATATGACAAAATTTACCGTCTGACTCCGACCCCTGTTCTCTGTTTCTCTCGGTTGACCCACTACGACATATCTTTGCAAATTGTACGCGCCATATCTGTCCCCGTTCGGGGCATTTCCTCTCTCCGCGCGAGTGGGTCCGAATGGTTCGCGCAAGTTAATATGAGTCGGTCGTCAAGTCTCGTGATAGCCACAACTAGTCAAAATAAGTCTGCTCTCTTCTTCTAATCCGGCATTGGCCTCTTCCTTTCCTGTCTCCCTCCTTTCCTTCAACCCTTGGCCAAAAGCGGTAGTTACAGTGTTTAGTGCCTCTCAAGTGCCCAAGGAACTTTCGGTAAGTGTTTTTATGCCTTTGTATGATTCTACTCCTATAAACTGTTCTCACCCTCACCCCTTAATAATTACAGTTCACGCTCTACCTCGGAACCCCTTGTTTACGGCTTTTTGCACTCAAGGTGGTTCTATTTATATCCCGTTACGGAGAACGGGTATTCGATAACAAAATTTTGCTCCATCGACCGGATCTAGAACTACGTTTATATCGTTCTCTCTTTCTCGCCTCATCGATTCAAAGACATACAAACGTAGGTCTTTATTAATTTACAAATTCGTAAATAATTTAGTACTTGATAATAGAAACGATTTGAAGGTGTTATCTGTACGTTTCAATTTGTTGTTAAATCGCACGTGCATTTTTTCGAGTTCAAGTTCATTGCAATTAGATTATTGTTACCATATTCCAATATCAAGATCATTGCACTCCATTCAGAATTTGTTTGTTTACAAACAAACCGTCCTTTAATACGTACGTTAGTTTACTTAACTATTGTTAATTTATTCATAAAGTTCCTAATTATGGCGGAAGGTGATATTTTAAAGAAAAAACTTGAAGACTATTTCGCGCGCTTAACCGAAATTGCCGATTATGTTCGTACCGCAACCCGTTTAGCTGCCGTAGAAGCGAGATATCTACGTATGCAAAGTATTGAACGACAACTAGATGTTGTCTACGATAAAATTTTAACCTATAATTTGGTTGTTGACGAAAAGGTTGAGATTAAAACTCAAAGTTCTTCGTTTGATAATTTGTTAGACGTTATTCGTACGCGGTATTTAGATATCAAACAAAATGCATCAAAATCGGTTGATGATACTTCAACTAATCCCTCTCAAACTTATGTAAGTTATTTAAAACCTCTAAGTATAACCCCCTTTGATGGATGTGTAGAAAACTGGCAAAATTTCATTTCGTTTTACAAGAGTCTGGTTCATGAAAACGACCAAATTCCGCTAATTCGTAAGTATCACTATTTGCGTAGCTATCTTAAGGGTGAAGCTTTCGCCCTAATTTCGGATCTAGCCCTTGAGGCTGATTTGTACCAACAAGCTTTTGATAAGCTAGAAGAACGCTATAACTCACCCCGTAGAATTACTAGCTATTATTTAAATAAAATATTACAATTTAAATCATCTGGATCTCTCTCAAACTTCATCAATATTCATTTTAACGCTGTTAACACATTGAAGGCGGCGGATAAAGTCGAAGATATGGCCGACTTTATACTATTTTCCTTGTGTTACCGTAAACTTGAGTTCAAAACGCAAAATGCTTTTGATCTAAAAGTAGGTTCCGAAGTTCCTACTTGTTCTCAGCTCTTCGATTTTTTATCGTTGCAAAGCAAAACCTCTGAGCTTTATGACGATATGAAAAAAGATAGGGTTATTAAACCTAATGCGCATCCTTGTTTCAAATTCAACTTCAATCAGTCCCTCTTAATGAAAAGTTCGCAAAATGCCGCTACGGCTAAAGCTGTCCGAGTTTCATGCCCGTGCTGTGGTGAAGCTCATAAAATTTATGGTTGTTCAACATTTCATGCACTTAATATTGCCGATCGTTATTCCACTATTAAAACTTTAAATTTGTGCTTTAAATGCTTTGGTAATCATACTCGAGGTTGCAGTTCCGAAGGTAAATGTAAAGTTTGCCATTCCTCATATCACCATACTTTGTTGCATAAACCCCTACCCAACGAGGTGGTGCATAATTCGGAAAAATCATCTACTGCAATAGCACCCGAAATTGTTTCGGCTTGTAATGTTTCGAATTCTCATGAAAGTTATACCGTGCTGTTGGCAACAGCGCAGGCTCTTATTTTAGATATAAACCAGGATTTACAACCCGTAAGGTGCGTTTTTGATTCTGGATCTCAAATAAACGCAATTACGAGTACATGTGTTCAACGTTTGGGTCTTCAGCGTACTAGGGATTCCCGCCAAGTTAGTGGAATTTCCGACGCTTTAATAAAGTCCAAGGGGACTGTTTGTTGCACAGTCTATTCTAAATATTCTCAAAATAGAATTCAATTCAAGGCTACAATATTTCCTAAAATAACAGGAGATATACCGGGTAGTTCATTGCTCATTTCTGTTTATAATAAATTTAAAAATATGCAAATGGCTCATAAAAGTTTCCATCAGTCCTTGCCCGAAGAAATTCTTCTAGGTGCCGAGATATGTGCCGAAGTACAGTTTTCCGAACATACCGCTATTATTCCTGGCCGCCCTTTGGCGATTCAAACCATGTTTGGTTACGTGCTGCTCGGTCAAGTTCCGTGTATTAACCCTACGGTTAATGCTACTTCACTTTTCATTCAATCTGATTCTATAGATAAACAAATAAGAAATTTCTGGGAATTGGAAGAAATTAAAATTCCCACGGAAACCTCCCCAGAAGATGTGTTTTGTGAGACGCATTTTCTCGCAACCCACTCGCGTGACGATTCTGGTCGTTACACGGTTGCTCTTCCTTTCAATCATAGTATTGAACCGCTTGGTAAAAATCGTCGGGCCGCTTATAATTGCTATTTAAATTTAGAAAGACGTCTTTTACTCTCTCCTGAAAAGCTAAATGCTTATAATGGCTTTTTGCAGGAATATTTTGATCTTGGTCACATGTCCGTTGCCGAAACCCCTTCCGATTATGTACTATCGCATCATGCAGTTTCTAAAATAATAAGTAGCACTACGAAGCTACGCGTTGTTTTCAGTGGTTCTGCTACTGATTCATTAGGAATTTCTCTTAATGACAGGTTATATTCTGGCCCTAAACTACAAGGAAATCTACCCGAAATAATATCCGCATTTCGTTGTCACAAAATTGCTGCTTGTGCGGACATCCAAAGGATGTACCGTCAGATTCTGGTTTGTTCCTCGGATCGTCAATTCCAGCACATTTTATGGCGATCTACTTCTCAAGAAAATATTTGTGAATATGAACTCAAAACTCTCACGTATGGGTTAGCGCCCTCCGCATTTCTGGCTCAAAGAGTACTTCAGCAATTAGTAATTGACGAGGGTAAATCTTACCCTATGGCCTCCGAAGCTATTATGCATCACACATACATGGACGATGTAATTTTTGGTGCCTGTAGTGTCACAGAAGCGAGACAGCTACAGCACGAGCTTATTAAGCTTCTCTCTCTCGGACAATTTCATTTGCGTAAATGGTCAAGCAATGCCGTGGAATTGTTACAAGATTTTGAAAAATCGGAATTAGAAACTCTTATTACTTTCTCTGATCAAGTGAGCGGTATAAAATATTAGGTTTAGTTTGGAATCCTTTATTAGACGTATTCACTTATAACGTAATTCCTTTGAAGGCCCGTTTAATAAACGCGCCGTACTTTCTTATATGGCTCGTATATTCGACCCGTTTGGTTGGTTAACCCGGTAATTTTATAGTCAAACACCTGTTACAACGGCTTTGGTTACAACAATTAGGTTGGGATGATGTCCCCGACCATAATTGGTGTTCTGAATGGCAAGATTTTTGTAACCAAGTTACAATATTATCGCAGCTAAAAATTCCTCGTCTTTTGTCTCAATTCACGGGAACCTAGAGATTGTTAGGATTCTGTGATGCAAGCGAAAGGGGTTACGGCGCTTGCGTCTATTTACATATAATTTGTGGTAATTCAGTGAATTGCAACCTAATTCAAGCTAAGAGCAAGGTTGCTCCTCTAAAATATTTAAGTATCCTCCGCTTAGAACTTTCAGGTGCCCTTTTATTAGCGAAATTAATTCATTCAAATACTTTAAATAAATTTTCTTACCCAATTTTAGAAACGAAACTATTTTCTGATTCTCAAGTAGTACTAACCTGGCTACAGACTCCTTCATATTTGCTCAAGCCATTTGTAGGAAATCGAGTTAGCCAAATTCTGGAATATACTACTATTTCTCAGTGGCGTCATATTTGCGGGGAAAATAATCCCGCAGACGTGGTTTCAAGAGGTCGTTCTCCACTTCAACTATTGCACGACGAATTGTGGTGGCATGGTTCGTGCAATTTCAATTACGATTTTATCAACCTTAACAGCTCTTTCTCTCCTATAGGGGAAGTTCCCGAATTGAAACAAATTCCTGTCTCGCTTATCGCTATAGAACAAAATGAATTTTGTGATTTTATGGAGCGATTCTCTTGTTTATCTCATTTGCAATACAGCATGGCATATGTGAATCCGTTTATTCACAATTGTCGCCACACCCGAGAAAAAATGTTAGGCCCCATTTCCTGCGTCGAATTCCGAAATGGTCTGATGACTAGTGTAAAGTTGACTCAAGGTCAGTTTCTTACTTCAGAATTATTATTATATGAAAAAAAAATAAGGATCTTCCTCTCTCGTTTAGAAAGTTATCTCCCTTTATTGATTCTCAAGGCTTGTTTAGGGTGGGCGGTCGCTTGAAACATTCTCAGTTGCCCTATACTAGCAAGCATCCTCTATTATTGCCTAAACGGTCGAACTTATCTAAATTAATTTGCAAACATTATCACCTTTTATCGTTACATTCAGGCCCCTCTATGACACATTCTCTTATTCTCCGAACTTATTGGATTTTTGGTCTGCGCTCTTTAGTTCGGCAAACTATTTACCATTGTTTGTCCTGTTTTCGATTAAACGCTAAGCCCCCTCAGCCAATAATGTCCGATCTGCCTCCTTCTCGTGTACAATTAACTCGCGCATTTACTCACGTCGGAATTGATTTTGCTGGCCCCTTTTTAACGAAAGCTTCGTTAAATCGAAATTCTTCTAATCGAAAATCTTATCTATGTGCCTTTGTTTGCATGTGCACAAGAGCTGTGCATTTAGAGCTGGTTTCTGAACTTTCTACAAACGCCTTTATGGCATCCTTTAATCGTTTTGTTTCTCGTCGCGGCGCTCTTGATTCCATTTATTCAGACTGTGGCAAAAATTTTATTGGCTCCGCTTGCATGCTGAAGGAAGCCAGTGAATTTTTGCGTCAAAATCATGAGGAAATATTTTCTGCAATGGCTGTTCTTCAAGTTAAGTGGCAATTTAACCCCCCATATGCACCTAATTTTGGCGGCATTTGGGAAGCTTGCGTAAAATTCGCAAAAGCCTTATTACTACGAGCTATCGGTCATCAGGCCCTCACATTTGAGGAGCTCACAACTATATTTGCTCGTATCAAAGCCGTGTTGAATAGCCGACCTCTAGCTTTCTACTCCTTGGACGCTACTGGTAGCCCTGATTACCTAAACCCTGGTCATTTTCTGATTGGGGGTCCAATTCTGAGTTTGCCAGAAATCACTCTTCCCGAGAGTATCAAATTACATTCACGTTGGCAACGCTTATGTCAAATCACTCAATCTTTCTGGGGCCGGTGGTCGAACGAATATTTAATTACACTCACGCAGCGGACAAAGTGGAACCGTTCCTTGGATAACGACTTGAAGGTGGGTCATATGGTTTTTCTCTTAGGAATAAATACCTCGCCTTTGTCATGGCCGTTAGGCCGTATCGAAAAGCTATTTCCCGGTCGCGACGGAGTTACTCGTGTTGTTTCAGTAAAAACGTCTCGTGGTACCTTCGTTCGTCCCGTGAATAAAATTCTTCTCCTTCCTTTAGAAAAGTAATGCTTAAATTTTCGTTAGGATATTTTTAATTTTTTTTACGATTTTAGTCACTCGTTTAGTTGTTTTCTTACTCTTTGTTTTCTTTTCCCCCACCCGAGTATCGGTGGGTTAACCGTACTCTGCGGCTAGGAGGAAATGCCTAGCTCTAATTATATTTCGTTTTTTTGTAAAAATTTTTCTTAATTTTAGGTGGGCGGTATGTACGCGCCATATCTGTCCCCGTTCGGGGCATTCCCTCTCTCCGCGCGAGCGGGTCCGAATGGTTCGCGCAAGTTAATATGAGTCGGTCGTCAAGTGTCGTTAAAATAAGTCTGCTCTCTTCTTCTAATCCGGCATTGGCCTCTTTCTTTCCTGTATCCCTCCTTTCTTTCAACCCTTGGTCAAAAGCGGTAGTTACAGTGTTTAGTGCCTCTCAAGTGCCCAAGGAACTTTCGGTAAGTGTTTTTATGCCTTTGTATGATTCTACTCCTATAAACTGTTCTCACTCTCACCCCTTAATAATTACAGTTCACGCTCTACCTCGGAACCCCTTGTTTACGGCTTTTTGCACTCAAGGTGGTTCTATTTGTATCTCGTTACGGAGAACGGGTATTCGATAACACAAATACTATAAAAATACGTCCTTTCCACAATGTTTTGCATTGCTAACATTCGCCACAAAATGTCCTGCGAAATATTCAATAATCTAGTTATCTCGCAAAGAAGGATCTAGTTGTTTCGCCACACTGTCATGCCCGAGTTTGTACTATATTTTCCCATAGGCCAGTCATCTCTACTCGAAATTGTTGATTGTCCTCCAGAAATGTTTCAAAAATTTAACTTAAAAATCCTTAAATGTCCTCAATTCACTTTCTATTAAACTAAACCACTTCTCAGCACTTCCTTTCAATATTGATCTGAATATAAATATTGGATTTGTTCATCAAAACTTTCTTGCACTAAAGTTCTGACATTTTTTAATAATATCCTGGGATTTAATTTATTATTCGCATTAATCTATTAGTTGATATGTGTGCCATCCTAACTGAATGTTGGGGTTACAACCAGTTATTTTTAAATACAACGAGCAATCTGAATTGTTTAGCTAGTTACAGAAAAATTCTCCTACTATATCAGTGATCCACACGTTTTCAAATAGACAGAAGAATGTTATATAAACTAACAGAAAAGAGGATCAGTAAGTTTAAATACAACAAAAAGCAAAATAAGGCTTATCAGGTACTGCAGCTAATAATAGAACTCTGAAGGGAAACCTGATTTATAAGTTTCATATACCTGCAATTCTTAAACATCTCATTTGACGACACATTACTAAACTAGAAAACAATTAAAATATACACTATTTGGGCATTCTTAAGGCTTTATAAGATTTTGTATGTGTAGAAGCAACATACTTATACTTAAATGTACTATAATTTACAATAATTGAATATGCAATGGTTGTGTGACCACACTTCTGTTTTAAAAAATGCTGTCAAACGCCTTGTATTTTGCGAAACAATAGCAATCTAATTAATAATTAATTACCGTTAATAAACAAAACATTCGCATATGTTAACATATGCTATATACAGTTACATAAGGAAAGAAACTAATTAAAGGAATAATATCTCTTATTCTTCACTTGTTGATCTTGTTGCTAACTGCACTGCTAAATGGATTGTATAATGAATTTGTTAATTGAATCTCGGTGCACCACCAAATGAATTTACTAATTGTGCTTGGTTCACCACCAACACTACAAATGAGAACGAACTATAATAGTCTGTTTTCAACTACCGCCAGGTCCATTTATGTCTTTGCACTAAAGCATGGGGACTGGAAGGGTTATTGGTGAGGAATGGTTAGGGTTGCGTAGGTACTAGACATAATCAACACAAAAATATAAAAACTTATTATTAGAGAAATACTTTTATAGCCTTAACAACCGTTGTTCGCTACTTGATTTAATGCGACGACCATGAAACTTGTTGTGTAAAGTAGGTACACCCTGAAGTCTTTTATGTTTTTGCAACCTTTCTTAAACTCCAGCTCTGTAACGTTGTTTCGGTTGATTGCACATCATAATCCTTATATCTTCACGGCCTCAGTCTCCTTCTACATTTTCTAGAAATACCTATAACAAAAAATAATATAACGTAATACTTTTACTAGCAACAGAAAATTAGAAATAAAGATATATACTTCAATACAGAGTAATTCACAATTTCATAGAAATATTCTAACTGATGCTTAAGAAAGGGACGTAGAGTCAAAGTTACGCAAAAAAAAATTTTTTCTTAAAAACTAAAAACCCAAAATTTGAATTGATATTTTTATGAAAGAGTGTACATGTAAATGTATAGTTGAGAGGCGTCATACCACATCAAGTAAGTAGGCGACCCACCACAGTTTCTATAGGAAGTTCAATGTACCGCATGAAGTTGTGATTCACGCAGTGTTCTTAACTTTGTAGAAATATGATAACTGATGCTTGAACTTGGGGATAGTGTTAAGTAAAAAGGCTTTTTAAAAAAAACAAAACTAATGTTTACAGCAATGTATTAAAATTAAGGTAGCAACTCACCAAGTTATACTGCTTATAGAAGGTGTTCAAAATGCCCTCCATTTTGTTGAATGCACAAACTTGCTCTTCTGAGCCAGTTTTACAAAATACTTTGATAGACATTTGCTTCATAGTTTCGTATTTCTTCCACTGAATCACTAATGCGTCGGCGTAACTGCTCCACAGTATCAATGTTCACATTAGCGGCATACACGATATCTTTTAGAGCACCCCACAGAAAGAAGTTTATTAGATTGAGATCGGGCGAGCGTGTTGGCCACGGCACTGGCCCTCCTCTACCTATCCATCGTTGATCAAACTCCCGATTTAAATGCTGCAGTACGCGTACAGCGTAATGGGGAGGAGCGCCGTCAAGTAAAATCTACATGTGGAGACGAACCTGAAGAGGAAGGTCATCCAGCAAATCTTCTAAATTATTTTGTAAAAAGTTTAAATAGCCTGCACCATCCAAACGATGTTGTAAATAAAATGGTCCTAGCAATCTATTACCTATCATTCCAGCCCAAACATTAACAGAAAATTGATGTTGAAAATGAGCCTGCCTTGTTACATGGGGATTTTCAATAGACCAATAATGGGTGTTATGTCTATTAAATACAGCATTTTTGTAAAAGATGATTCGTCCGTACATAAAATGTTATGTGCAAAACCATTCACAAAACTGAACTCTTCGCGGATGGTCTCCAGGTTATAAGCATTGCACACGGTAATAATGAATCGGATGCAATCTTTTGTCGTTCAATATTCTCCACACCGTTGGTTGAGAAATATCAGTCATCGCAGCAATCTGATGTGTACTAAGATTATGTTGGTTGGCAACCAAATTTAGTACTTCGTCCTCGACGTTTTCAACATAATGGGGTCGAACTTTACCAGGCGGCTCCGTGCCGTAGTGGTATGCGTGTGACCACTGCGTTCAAAGTCCCGGGTTCGAATCCCAACACGGTCCGCTTGAAAAATTGTAGGCGAGCATTTTTCACAAAAATACATCCTCGTTCGGATGAGAGGTAAAATGGAGGTCCCGTGTGTGAGTGTTGTCACGCACGTTAAAGATCCCTACCTTGCTTGGAACAGCAAGGGTTCTGCAAAATTCCAAATTTTCGAGGTTAAAAGATTTCTCTTCCTGGCCAATGTAGTGGCGCATTGGAAAATCACATGTAAGGTCGAACTCTACCGCCTCCTAATCCACGACGTGGACGCACATTACCCGTTTCTCTACCGCGTTGCACCGTGTTTATAAACACTTGAATATTTGGAAGCCGTCGTCGAGGATAACGCACTCTGTACAGTTCGCATGCGGCTGCAGCATTTTGCCCGGCTTTACCACACATTGAAATGATATCCATTAACTCCACATTAGTAAAGTCCTTCATAGTTATAAATTAAGAAATATTCTGAAATTATTGAATATTAATTATGAGATTTACAAAGCTAGGTATTGACTTTAATAACGTTTGTTGTAAGGAACTGCGTCTAACAGACTAAAAACGTAATACATAATGCAGAAGCATTTAAGTCGTTGAACCATATTGCGTAGAATAATATTACACCATTTGTTACTAAAACTAACCAACATAGTAAATTTCTTGAAAAGATGACATGTTAAGTTTTAGGTAAGTTTGTTTAGGATAGGGATTACGATTTAAAGTCTATAACCCCAGTGCAACGCAGTTATTCTTTAATTATAGACCGTTAAATGTCATCAACTCTTTTAATGTTTACCGAGCGTAGCCTAAGGTCATCAGTCACTTAGGAATTTGCACTATTTGCAGAAATCCTACTCTATGTCTCTATTATTACCATCAGTTAACGGATCCCTATACAGTTGAGAAAACCCTGAATCACAACTTTGTACGATACAATGAACTACTGATATAAACCATGGTGTGTCGCCTCCCTACAATACATTTACATCTACACTTTATCCTAAAAATATCAGTTCAAATTTTGGGTTTTTAGTTTTTAAGAAAAAATTTTTTTTTGCGTAAATATGAATCTACGTCCTTTTCTTAAGCATCAGTTAAAATATTTCTATGAAGTTGTGAATCACCCTCTATGGGTAGGTACCTCTAGTTGAAATGCTTTAATAAATTATTAATGATCCAAGTCACCCAGCGTGCTGATTAATCTAACCATATGTGACAAATATTAGAATTTCGATTAAATGGGGATCCACAGATCAGTAAAAGTAAAATTCTAATACTACAAGCTATTTGTGAACAAATTACTAAACAGAAACCTGAACAAATTTTTTGAGTAATTCAAATTGCATACAAATTAGACGCAAATAAATTGGTCGCAAAATATTCACTTTGTTAATTATTGATTAATTAATACAAATTACTTTAAAAACGTGTTAAACTAAACAATGTCATATCACTCTCTACCACGAATGAAAAATTAACAACAGCACTGCAGGAAAGTTGATCATGTGTACGTTTAATTCAGATATTCTACTTTGCAATGTAGTTTTCAGTCACCCCTTATAGTCAATTACGCCCCATATTACAATACATAATCGTGCTTTAAAAGAAGTGAAGGCTGCTAAAGTGCACTTGGAATGATAATAGGAAACTTTGTAATTACTTAACTTCGGCAACTAGAAATGAAAAACAGCGTCTATTGAATAAGAACGTTCAACAACACATAGAGGAATAAAGCGATAGCCGGGAAAATTCAATCTTTACAAAAAGATAAGTCTGATATACCTTCTAATCCTTGTGCTTTTAATAAAATTTAGGACTTTTTCATCAATTTCAATCCACATAAGAAATTGAAGTTAAAAATTGTAATACGTATTATCAAACTGAAAAGGATGTTGTAGAACAAGTGGCGTTTTCTTTCACAACCATACATAAACACAGGGTAATGAAAAGCATTTGATCATTATAGAATCTGCTTAGGGATGTAGCTTAGAGGGCGCATTGCCCGCAGCCATGGGGGAGGCAGAGCAAGATAGGGTTCCAAGCAAAGTAAACCCAAGCATAACGTTATATGTATTAAGGAAAATGACATGTGTTCATTTGATCGTGAAACTATAGTTATTATGATTCTCATCACGTGTATGAATTAAGAAATAGTTAAAGACAGCATTCAGTTGCATAGAATTTAATCATATAGTTGTGGAATTTGAATAACACAGGTTGAATACAAATATTGGAAAAGTATAATTTCGTTATCCTGCATATATTTATATACAGGTTGATCAAATTCGAGGGCCACTATAGGGATCTCGCTTATTAATGGCGATAGAGGATATGTTTGAATTCGGCAAAGTTGCTAAATTTTATACTAATTAATAATTTGCAAAGCAATTTGACAATTGACATATCTCATTTGGCGTCCAAGATATTTCAAAAAGTGAAAAAAACTGAATTTCTTATTTTCATTTTTAGTGCCGTTATTTTAAAAATTAAAAGCACTTCACATGCCCACATTTTATCCCTTATCGAATAGTTCGATTCAATTTGTTAAAAAACGTTTCGTCGTTACCTGACCGTCATCGACTTTCTTATTTCTTATGGACACAACTTTGGTTTTTTATACATTACTATTCACAAATTTTTTTTTTATTATAGTTGTGTATGACAGGCAACAAAATAATTTTTAAATAATGATTTAATCGTAAATAATAGTATTTTAATACTTAAAATGCTAAACCTAAACCAACCTTTTATAGCTTAAGTTATAATACTGATAATCATCAACTTTCTTTATTTCTTTTGTGTTTTGGTACATCCTCATACACATATTATTATAAATATAATTATGCGTGTTAGGTAACGAAAAGCTTTTAAAACAATGACTTTTTCGTCAATATCGATATTTCAGTACTACTGTTAATATTAGCAGCCCAAGAAACATTTGCACTAAACTACTGACTCTGTTATTATGCACTATCTAAATAACGCATTATTTCTATTAGTAGTACATATGCCTTTTAGTCATATAGAAAAACGAGATATGTTGCATGATGTTTATTTTTCTCGTCGAAATTCAACAATAAGTGCCAAAACGTATTAAAGGTTGTATCCAGAACTACAACAACCGAATCGTAGTATGTTTCTAAAGCTTAGTACCAACTTAGCCAAATACAAATCGTTTAGTATACATCGTAATGCTTATGGCAACAGAAATTTGAATAATGACCAGTCTGATATTTTACAAATGGTAAACCATAAAGCTAAAATACTTTGTTACGGTATTCCGTGTAGACAAGAAAGAAAGCAGCAAATTAAGTAAAGAAAATCGCCTACACTTTATACTACAACAAAACAGGGAAAAAGGGTAGAACAAAAATCCAAAAGAATTAGATTTTAGGCTAGCTCAAAAGCGTCGTTGAGTGGGGTTTGTGATACAGAAAAAAAATTGGAAATTAATGCACAAATTACCCGTTTTAGAAATTTAACGTAACAAATCCCCCCAGTAAAATTAAAAGGTAAAGGTAGGAAGCAGAAGCAACGGAGCAGGCAGAACAGTAATAAATCGATGCAGAAGAAAATTGGTATTCGGCTCGAAAACCTAATATATACTAATAGGCTGAACCAAAAGAAAATTCGCTTAAGAAAACTACAAGAAACACTCAAAAATTAACAAAAAGATTTTTATTCGATTCGAAGAACGAGTATACCGGACCAAATCAAGAAGTATAAAGGACATAGGAAAAAGAATAGTATAAGGTAGCAATCATCAAGAACAAAGATAGAATGGCCTAAAACTGCAAAAAGGCGTCGGAGGACAGATATCTCTAGTAAAAAAATAGAAAAATTTTCAACATCAAGAAAAGGAATTGATTTCTCGACAAAAACCAAAAAGTAAGAAATGGAACGAAGAGAAAAACCAACAGTACTCGCCAACACGAGACAATAACTGTTAAACCTTTTGGTAAGCATGGAACAATCAGAATGCTAGATAGAAAAAATTGAAGCACTTCACGCTGTGGTAACAAAGAATTAAGAAGAACTGAAGAACAAAATAGATAACTAGGCGGAAAGTCGACTGCCGTTGTTTCCAAAGAAAAGGAAAAAGGTCTAGAAAGTACCTACAATAGAAAGTGGTTCGAAAAGTTTCATGAAGTACGTATGAGGATTAACAGTAAGATACTCAGCAGAGGGATAAAAAAAGAAAAGTGGATCAAAATAAACGGGGAAGTGAAACTAAAAATGAAAAATCATAAGAAAGTAGAACAAAAACTGCAAGTAGGCGACAAAACAAAAAAAAACAAGAACTAAAGAAAATGTATGCGTGTGTGTGTGTGTGTATGCGTGTATGTGTGTGTGTGTGTGAGTGTGTGTGTGTGTTGGACCGCTTTAGTCGCCTCTTACGACAGGCAGATGGTACCGTAGGACTATTCTAATCCGGACCGACGCGGGGTGGAATGAGTAATTTGCGGGCGGAATGATGAGTAAAAATCAAGCCCAATAAAGTAAAGAATTAATAAGAAAAGTGCAGAGTCCAGAAGTCGGATTCTAAAGGAAAGCAAAAATTGATGTACAAATCTAGGGGCGCGAGGGCTAGAAATGAGGTGAGTATGGAAGGAAAGAAGGGAAACCAATCAGAACAAGAAAATTATTTAGAAATACAAAACGTAAAGTCCAATAATTAAATCCTTAAGAAGGGCCGAGTTAGCATAGAAATTGAGGACGCAGAAGATTAGTAATGGAGCGTAAGGCGTTTGCGTCGCCAGAAGGAAAATAAAGCAAAATAAGGGACTTTAGTGTTTTGTCGACCTACACCTTCGAATTCTGAATCAATATAGAACATTTTCTGCTTCTTATTTCCTTTATTAACCGGTTTCGTGCGTTGAGTGATCGGAGCAGAGTACAGTATTGGTTGGGCGGATTTGCGCAAAACAGGATTAACAGGAGGTGTAGTAGTTGTAACACGCGGTTGAGGAGGTGGTGGCGAGGGTAGACGTAGTAATAATTGTTGTGCTTTAGGAAACTTAGTACACGTTATGAGAGAAACCTGTTCGTTTTTAGTATTGGTTGTAAGAGAGTCAACGTTCGATAAAGGAATAGCACTGAATGTAGCATTATCACAACCTTAAGAAAAAAACAGAATCAAATAACACTTCAGTTACGTTAGATACAGGAGCAGAATCTGGTAGAAATTCGTCAACACTACATAAAAGGAACAGAATCAGGTAGAATTCATCAATAATAAATAAAAGAGTAGAATCATATAGAAATTCTTCCACATTACAGACAGGAGCAGAATCAAGTAGAATTTCATCAACATTTGATAAAGGAGCAGAATCAAGTAGAATTTTATCAACGTAAGATAAAAGAGTAGAAGCAGGTAAAACTTCAGCCACACTAGGAATTGCCTCCTCGACAAAAGCAGATAAAGAAACAGGATCAGCTGAACCTTTAACAACAACAGCAACAGGCATTATAGATACCGGTTTACTAACGTCAACACGACCTTCTTTATAGTCGCTTCAACTACATTTGTTATTGCAGGCGCGACAGGTATTTCGTTGGTAGAATCATTGGAGAAAGTAAAAATAAGTTCTTGAGTTGCTACCTGTAAGTCACTAATTTGGAGTTTGAGCTCCAATCCTGAAGGAGGCACAGGCTGAGGTAGAAATGAATACGTATTATACGTCTCATCATCGCTCCAACAGCTAAGGACAGAAGAAATTGGTTAATATTAGTAGGTGTTTGGCGAGTAGGGGCGTGATGACCGTAAAAATCAATATTACAGTGTACGCTGTGATGGTAGAAGGACGACGAAAAGGAGGTTCCGAGAAGGATGTAGAACTACAGCTACAGCTTAAGACAGAATTCGAGGTATTATTGGAAGACAGATTTGTTAAAGAAGGGTATGTTTTGGTACTATTAGCAGAATGATTGGGACGAGACACAGAAGAGAAGGTAGAACTAGAAGCAGAAGAAATTTGGTTGTTATTAGTAAAAAGATGACAGTTCGGACAGTTTCGGCGAGTAACTCCCTTATGCCGGCAACTATAGCAGTAGAGTACTTGAGGACGATTACAGCGTGTCGGCACATGACCAGGTTGGTCGCAATAGATCCATGTGACAACGCGTAGAAGTAGACATGGAAATAAAAACGGAAGAAATCACATTAGACGTATTTGATCTACCCGTAGGCGTAGGAGAAATCTCAACAGTTCGGTCGTATGAAGCAAAAGTGTTTTTCTCAATCGTAGCGTACTTGAAAGCGAAATCTGGTTCTACGTATGCGTGTTTGTTTTGGGCAAGTGGTACGTAATTATCTTCCCGAATCTTTCACGGCTCCAACTTCAGGCATTCGTTCTCTAATTTTCTCATGGAGTGAACGGTAGGCAAATGAGTTCTATAAACTAGAGCAAGGATACGAAGCACAATGGAAAATTGATCATCCTCATTTAAAGAACCATCTTTACAAAACAAGGCAGTTATACACGTGAAATAGTCAGTAATGCTTTCCAATAAACCCTGATGTCTATTACAGATACGATTAAGCAGTCTTATCTCACAATCAGTCATTTTGAATAAGAATAACTAGAAAAATGGAAGAAAGTAACTAAATAATGCTAAACGCAATCTAGTAAGAACTCTACAACAAATTAGTGAAAGAAGCAAAGAAATAGAATCGAAAACACTAATAGAATTGGAGCAACACAATAGAATCTAGGAATAGTAGTAGAATTGGGCGCTAGTGTTTCCAAAACTCGAATTGCCACCTAGGCGCCGCTCGATTTTGATAAAGACAATACCTTTCAGTGTTAATGTATTGTAGAATTTTTAATTTTAAGCAACGTTATTTATCATTTTTAGATTTTGTTATTGTTTTTTATATTTGTTTTTCATTTATCCAGAGAAACCAATTTTCGCACTACTGCAGTTAGCCGACGGAACCTTTTATTGCTACGGGGTGCCCACTCCTTTAAAGCAAATTAATATTTAAATTGTCTTGATGCCTATTTCACTCGTAGCAGTAATATTCCACCCGTGACAAGCTTTCATCCCCAATTAGAAGATGATTTAATAATGTGTTTGCGTTTAACGATATTCATTAAGAGTATACAAGTGCTTTAACCACATTTTGTTATCAAAGCACTCAATTGTGTATTTAATTTTAGTTTCATTATTTTTAATAACAAGCATTTTTTGGTATGTCGATGAAACGTATATAATTAATACAAGTCGCATATTCCAAGAAACAATACGATTGTATTTTGATTGAAAAGTAACTAGTATGTGCTTTATTGACCTATATTCTTGAACAAACTACGTCTAAAATAAAACATAACTGCAAGATAAAAAGTTAGAGGGCGACAATCTAATTCGTGAAAACCATAAACTAAACAATAAAACCTGAAATTATTGTAAGATATGGAAAGGACATCAATTACGCCGTAACTTGAGCTTGTTAGAAAACGATAAATTAAAAATGTTGCATCACGTTTTCGAAAAACAACTAATTAGAGGATTCGAGAGGAAAGCAGAAGGATCTAGATGCATCACAAGAGCTCGTTAATATATAAATTATAGGATGTCAGCAATGCAGTTCAGTTCCGATTTAAAAGTCACCATGCTAATTTGAAAGTACGCCACGTGGTATGTGGTAGTGGAAGTTATTATAGAAACCGAGAATTTTATTGATAGCGTTTAAAGTTCATTGCTACTCAGAAAAGTTTAGATCATTACATTACTTTAAACATGGAAATAATGAATTAAAAATTAATTGGGAATACCTTGCTGCATTTAACAAGAGAAAACAACTACTATGCTTAAAAGACAACAAACATAGAAACAAGTAAAAGATTGTTAAAAGCATATGTGTGGAGCACTGCAGTGTTCGACTCTGAAGCTGCGATAGTAGGAGAGGTGGACAAGAGAAAGATAGGAACCTTTGAAATGTGGTGCTACAGACGTATGATGAAGATATCATGTACAAAGTTAAGAACAAAGAGGTTATAGAAAAATTATGTAGAAAACAGTAAAAATAGGAAAGATAAGATGATAGGTCACATACTAATGCACGATGGAATAGTGCGGAATATATTAGAAGCAGAGATAGAAAAATAAGAGGTAGAGGTAGACCTATGTTAGACTATCGCACACTGACCGTCAAAGTTGTAAGCTATGGGAATATTAGGAAAATGTGTAGGCTATGGTCGTACGTGTGTAACCAGTTCTAGGTCTGAAAACCTAATGATGATGATGATGGAAATACATTAAGGGTCTTCCGAATAAAAAAAGCATATGTAATAGGATTGGTTTGTTACACGTTATATGGACCAATTTGCATGAATAGGTGTAGTTTGTAAAACCATTTGAGTGATCTTAGAGACTTAATTGATAACTACGATCTGGAAAAAGGCAAAGAAAGACAGATTTTCGAGGTAGCAATAAGCAGATTTTCACGGTAAAAAAAAATTGTAATGTTTAAGATTTTAAAAAGGACATACTTATTGGTTAATTAAGTTGTGTGATAGGATTTTTTGTGCAAGTCTTTCTGTGAGAATTGTATGTGCAAACTGACAATTTGATTAAAAAAGGGTGCCTTGACAAATAATTTATTTAGTAAAGGTTTAAATACTTAGAACCTCGACACCAAAATTTGCAGTAAATTACCCATAGACACATAATGAAATGAGAACTTATTCTAAATATAAATTACAAAATATTCAATTGTGGCTCTTTATCATATCAATGTATATATGCTGTAAATATGCGGTTACAGCTGCCCTGGCAAATATAAGGATGCAATGGATGCCTCCTTAACAGAAAATGTAAAATCCTTACCTTTATTCTGCCAGTCTTCCCTTTCTAGCTTAACGACGAATATGCTGTAGATTTTACGAAAAAGAAATGAAACAAAAGAATCTTAACAAAACTTTATAAACAATTTTCGACACATGCAAAACATCCCACTTCTACACACAATATTTTAGTAATCTACTTACTCTTACAGATATTAAGAAAGCTTGTCAATGTAATTTACAGCTTAAGTTTTGCAACAAACAACATTTCATTACTACTTGCATATTAGTACAATCTACACCTAATCCTAGTTAATTATTAGGAAAACCCAAAACATTTCATGTGTCACAAAATTTTCCTTAAAACTTTTGTGGATAATTTAAATATTCTTATATTACCCGGTATCTTAGTGTAGTTGATTAAAGAAGTCGAGCAGATATTTTTGTAAGGGTCAAATCTCCTCGGGATCCGACTCCACAATTGCTAAAATCAAACTATCCATTCACAAATAATTTTCTATATGCAAAACAAAAACTTATACCAGTTCAATCTTCTTAATAATACACAAATTATCTTTTTAGGTTTAAAATAAGGTTATGCTTGAGCTTTGGGTCGTTAAATTCTTGCTGATATTCTTATCTTTATGATCACCTGTCTTTGGCTTTTTAACAAATCGTTTACATTAGTGTTAACTGCATCGAAACCTTTCTGGTTCCAAATTTTTAGATTTCCATCTTTAATCAATTTTCATACGTCGAAATATGTTGCATCGATCTTGGTAGGTACTTTATATTTTTAATAGATGTAAACGTCCGTCGACATTGCACCAAGATACCTTATTATTTATAATAGAGCGATAAATCGTCGTTGCATTTCATGATTATTTATCAGTGTTCAAATTCCTTATAACTTATATTCAAAACTTTAATCGTGAATTTCGAAAAATGAATAACTCGATTTAATTATTTCCACCTTCATATTTAATAAAACAATCTTAATCCATCAACGCTCTTCAAAGTTTGATTACCTTCCTGAAGATGAGTCATCCCCGTGTTGCAACAGTTACCCATAATCTCGAGTTCTTAAAACTTTAATGATCTGTCAGTTTAAAGTTATTGCGATCATAAGTAGAGGGTATACCTTCTTTCTGGCACACTTTGATCCTCACTTGATTGATCCCCCTCCCAGCCTACTAGTTGGCGGTTGTTGAGGGGAAGTGTGCCTGGTATATTTTGACGATCCTTATGACACTTCTGGCACACTTTGTTTCTCACTGGATCGAGCCCCCTCGCCCCCCCCCTGCCTTCTAGTTGTCGGTTGTTGGGAGGGCTTATGACGATCCTCATAACTCATTTGAATTGCTCATTACGTTTATTAGCCTTTCCTTCTAGCACACTTCGATCCTCACTTGACTGATCTCCTCCCACCCTGCTCCTCCTAGCACACTTCGATCCTCACTCGATCGATCCCTCCACCTTGCTCCTTCTAGCACGCTTCGATTCTCACTTGACCGATCCCCCACCCAGCTGCTTCTAGCACACTTCGATCCTCACTTTATCGACCCCTCACCCTGCGTACTACTTGGCGGTTGTTGAGGGTGCTTATGACGATTCTCATGACTCATTTGAATTCTTCATTACGTTTACTAGCCTTTCCTTCTAGCACACTTCAATCCTTACTTGATCGATTCCTCACCCTCCTACTTATAGCACACTTTGATCCTCACTTGATCGATCTCCACCATGCTCCTTCTAGCACAATTCGATCCTCACTTAAACGAAACCCCACCCTCCTCCCTTTAGCATACTTTGATCCTCACTCGATCGATATCCCCACCCTGCCTACTAGTTGTCGGTTGTTGAAGGGGGCTTATGACGACCCTCATGACTCATTTGAATTCTTCATTACGTTTATTAGCGTTTCTTTCAAGAAAACTTGGATCTTCACTTGATCGATCCCCCCATCCTACTCATTCTAGCACACATCGATCCTCACTCGATCGTTCCCCCCCACCTGCCTACTAGTTGGCGGTTGTTGAGGGGGCTTATGATCATCCTCATGACTCATTTGAATTCTTCACTACGTTTATTAGCTTCTCCTTCTAGCACACTTTGATCCTCACTCGATCAATCCCCACACTGTCTGATGGTTGTTGAGGGTGGCGTGCCTTTTGACGATCCTCATGACTTATTTGAAGTCTTCGTTAAGTTTATTAGCTTTGCGGGTGCCCCATTCGGCATTTTGCGGTCTAGAAAAAGCTTCTAACGAACCTCATGATTCATTTAAATTCTTCATTATGATTATCAGCTTTGCGGGTGCCACATTCGGCATTTTACGGTCTAGAAAAATTTTTTAACGATCCTCATGACTCATTTGAATTCTTTATTAAGTTTACTAGCCTTGCGGATGCCTCATTCGGCATTTTGCGGTCTAAAAAAAGGTTTTTAACGATTCTCATGACTCACTTGAATTCTTTATTACGTTTAGCAGCATTGCGGGTGCCCCATTCGGCATTTTACGTTCTAGAAAGAAATTTTAACGATCCTCATGACTCATTTGAATTCTTCGTTATGTTTCATAAGCGTTGCGGGTGCCCCATTCGGCATTTTACGGTCTAGAAAGAAATTTTTAACGATCCTCATAACTCCTTTGAATTCTTCATTATGTTTATTAGCGTTGCGGGTACCCCACTCGGCATTTTGAAGACTAGAAAGAATTTTTAACGATACTTATGACTTATTTGAATTCTTTATTACGTTTATTAGCCTTGCGGGTGCCTCATTCGGCATTTTGCGGTTTAGAAAAATTTTTTAAAAATTTCAAATCGAGTTAACATATGCCCTGGGGTTATTAAAAATCAACTCAAAATTACATAACCTAGGTATGGGGAAAACTTATTGGCATACTACGATGCCAAATACTTGGACGGGGCGATAGGATCGTACTCTTTTTCCATGTACTTGTTGTTGGCAGCAGCAGAACATCCCGTATGGGTGGGCGGACGGGCGGGTGGACCCGCGGGCGGGCGGGCGGGCGGGCGGGCGGGCGGACGGACGGGCGGGCAAGCGGGCGGGCGTAAAACACCTATTAAAAACTTTAATGCATATACCACTTCTAGTGCAAAGGAAGTTGGTAAACATGGATCTTCGTTCCTATCCAATATAAGAGCAATATTCACCGGACCATCGAGTTGTGGAAAAACTAACGTTCTAATATCTCTCATATTACATGAAACTAGACTTAGATTCCAAAACGTCTATGTGTTTTCTAAAAGTTTATATCAGCCAAAGTATGAACTGTTAAGAAGTGTATTCAACTTTTAAAGACAGATATTGGTTACTACGAAATTGGGAACTATGACGATTTGATTGGGCCAGAGGATGCAAAAGAAGATTCAATTATTGTTTTTGATGATATTCATGCAAACGAATAAAAAAAATCGCACAGTTTTTCTTTTTTGGTAGACATAAGAGTATTGATTCCTTTTACTTATGACAAACGTATTCCAGCACAGTAAAGCGCGGACTTAGAGATAACGCTAATGTTATTTCAATATGGAAACAGGATGATGCAAATTTTTGGCATATCTTTCTAAATCATGTTGGCAGTGATATGTCCTTTGTAAAGTTTAAAGAAATTTGTCAGCAATGCTGGAATCGTGGTGACTCGAAACATAGTTTTATTACTATTGTAAAAGATTTTGATTTGGGTAAGGGGTGATATAGAAAAAATTTCGATGAATATATAAATATAGAAGAAGCCGTTAATGGTTAGCCCCAATCCCAAGCTTCATGATGACGGACGTTAAAGATTTTATTGCAAATAAACATAAGCTTCATTTTAAGCAGGATGCCGTACGAAAAAAGTTTGTGGAACGCGAAAAAGAATATACTACTTCACAACCACAATTCAAAGAAGCTCATAAACAATTACTCGAGTCTTTGCAAATCACCGCTTCCCAGTCACAAGGAATAGCGGAAAAATACTAAATCTATAAAGGAGATTAAAGTTGAAAACGGAGGCGAACTTTAAAAAGGAGATTACATTACCAGTTAACGACGGGCCTGTACATCTTTAGTATGTGAACGTGTTAGTTAAAACTGAAGACGAAACATATATACAAGTCAGTTTATGGAGTAAAGTATAATCCCCAATCTGATATGCATAGTTTGGGGAATAGTGTATAAGAAATTGATCCAGAAAACAGTGACATAAACTTAAATAATAGCGTTTACCCTGTGTAACGTTTACCCGTTTAACAGAAGAATTAAGACAGGAGGGTGGTAAAATAGAATAAGCGTAACACAAATCGTGCACAATCGGGGTGTATCCGAACACGGGTAGCTCATATAAAAGGACTGTTCGCGTAGAAGTTATAATCTGTCGATTATACAGTTTAAAGAGGCGATTAAACAAATATGTATAAAGACTTTGGGAAGGTTATTCGAAAATTTCGCAATGCTCTACGAGTAGAAAAGTAGAATGCGGGCAACGGTTTTTGATAGGAGGAGAAAAATGTCTCATGTGTCAGTCATAGGAGGAAGCAATACAGCACTGTACTGCTGTGTTAGTATTACCCGAGGATTTGGATGATTTTATAGCATATTGCAATATAAAGCTTAGGGGTGGGGTACGACAGTTTTTATAGCCACCAGGCAGCGCTTTCTTTATACTATATATCCCTGACATTTTAGCAGATGACAACCGAGTTTGTAAGCAGGGATAAGAGTCATCCAATGCCGATACACTCCCACATTGTGGTACCTGTCGTATAAAGATGGCCAACCACCAGTTTAAACCCCAATTCATTTTCCAGTAGCTTTATAATCATGATGCTATTGTTAAAAACTGGGTTTACTTATTGTTATGATATTTGGGCGCAAGGTAGCACGGTGCAATGACACTTACTTCATAGCCTATTCGGTGAGCTTTTGACGTTGAATTGGAACTATGCCGCAAGCGCCATGGACCCAGCTTTAGTCAGAGGCACATGCAAAGGTTTACCGTGCGCACAAAGACCAACGCAACATAGTAAATATTTTTTAGCACCTTTATAAATGAATTATATCTATTTACTTGATATTAACAAAACATACAGTTTAAAGTAGCTTTGCGAACGATTTTTGTGTAATATTAACCTATTCCCAATTTATAGACCATTTACAGAGTATCTGGCCTCAAAGGAACTTTGCCATTAGAGCGCCCACTCTTAGATGTGCATGTGATAGCGCAAATCAAAGAATGTCGTAATATTATACATAAATACTACCAAACTAGACTTAACTGGCGCCTTAGTAAATCATCGTCAGAATAGAAATAAATGTCATAGACTAAGATTTATAATAACTACGACATTATATAACAGAGTAAACCCGGAAATAGAGCAGCAATATTATGACAACTGCAAAAACACTATTTATGGTACGTTACCTAAACCTAAAAAAAACATGAGAGCTGGGGCTCGACTAAAAGTGTCCTTGTAGTATGCAACCGAGTCGTTCTGTCTTTGTAGTAAGTAATCGAACAGGTGGACCGTTGCCCCCGCAATTGCATAAAAGGAAACTCCCACAATTACTTACTTGACCTGAGATATACAGATATATTCAAAGTAGTTTTGATGATTATCAGTTTGCAGGAGAGATGGTTGTCAATTTATAAAATTGAATAGCCTTCAAATCAGCTGATTTACATATATTTTAAATTCGGCCATTAATTATTTTGTAATGCAACTAAATGATTACGTCATGACTCATATAAATCCTTCATCACGTCTATTTGAGCGAATTCCAATAAAATTGAGGTCAGCACTTACCTGAAAAATACATATTCGGTTCTACATGCACACAAAAATGTTAATCGCCCGGCGATGACGTCTAAAATAAATATCTCCAGTTTAGAAACCTATAAAATTTAGTACCTATACAAATTTTCAAGAGATAGAACAAAAGGGGCAAAAAATAGCTAAGCGCCTGCCTATATCCAACAATTATTAAAACGTGTATGCAACGATCATATTAATATACGAGCCTGGCGAAAAATACAGACCTAATTAGGCTAAAATGGGTTTTTTGAAAGAAGCATAGTCATCATCGGAAACAATGTTTTGTTAAAATATGACCACAAATATTAGTTTGCTTACTTAGAGCGACTTCACAAAACTCGATACCTTAAACTAAAAAAACTGAAAGGCTGAGCACTTTACATTAATATATCAGCATATGTCATAACGAATTGTTCCGGGAGTAAAAGCCTGAAATTTTCTATGAGCAAAATACTTAACAAATACTATTATTGTGCTATTCATTAGCAGAAATATGCATAAATCTGCATAAATTTTACGTCCAATGTGTGATTGAATTGCATAAAATTAAACTTACACCTGTTTTTGTTTGAAATCAGAAGGCAACTAATTAAAATAATGTATCATCCGTTTTTAATTATTCACATCTGTAAAATTTGTAAACATCCAGTATTTGTGCAATTTAAAGAAAGAAATAATGTTTTAGATAATTGTATGGGTTATTTTCATTATACAATACAATAATAATTATTACAATAGGCAACCTTATTTCGACTATTAACAAACAATGCCGATGCGTGGGTTCAAACGTTCAGTTACTTGATAATAACTACACATTCGCGAGAAATATTTTTGTATTGCTACTGTGTGAGCGAACGGTAATCGAAACGATGATCTCACCTTAAAGCTTGCGGTTTCGACTTTGGCTTGCAGAATTTATTTATTCCTGGAATTTAAATATATCAATCTCAATTAGTTATTAGAAAAATATGTATTTGCTCCATCCATAGTAAACATTTTTAGTGTTATTAAAAAAAAACTTATTTTCTAAATTAAACTGCTTTTTTAGCCCAAACACTAATAAAGTTAAACATGTAGGGTGTTTAGTTTATCATAGCAGAATATTTGTATTTCAACCATATGTAAACTTTGAGAAGATAGCGCTTCGTTAAATTTTATTATATTAAAAAACGGATTTTTGTATGATGTTCCTTAAACCTTAAGCTGTAATTTAAATCCAAACACGAAATTTGTATAACAATTATAAAAGCGTAAAAATTTACACATTGAATTGAATTATGAATATTCAAAAATAGTTTTCTTTTCGTTAGAGATAAAAGATTCTCGGGGGGCGCGATTCCAGCGGTCAACGACCTACTTAAACATGTATATGCCTGTATGAATGTGCGTGACGTCATAAATGTCATAGCTTATAAGTTGTGAAATATTTATTAACCGGATGCACGTTTAAGGTTTTCCGCGCTTCGGTAAGTTCTAATTTTTTTTTAAATGAAAATTGCTTTGTATTTACAGAATGTCGGACTACAATTTAAACACCCAAACACATAAAAACCGATATAATTGACAGATTTTTTAAAATATGGACCACTAATGGGAAATATTTTTATAATACGTACTGATTTGCCTTATGGAGAGCTGCATTCGCGCCCGTCTTTATCAATGTCTGGAGCCATACTAAACCGTACCATGATACAATTATGTATCATGAAACCGTACTAGAAGATTAAATAGCAACGGGACATATTTTCTTCAGCGCACCGGTTAATGTTGATTTCATAAAAAATATGTTCATGCCATTTGGTACCTCGAATTTTGCACTATTTGGTAAGCCCAAACACTAGTAAATTTAAGTAAAGTGTTTCTGTATGACAATTATAATTCGGATGTATCATCGTATGGAATGCGTCTATTTCTGCAAATTAAAGAGAGCGCAATCATTATACATGTCTGAAAAATATATAAATATTCAATTAAGCATACACACACCCAAAAATGTTCTTTTTACCTAGATCGACGTTTAATTGCAGAAAAAATATCAGTCGGAGGAGTGTTAACCTCTCACGATCACCTGACGGCGATGATTAGTCTCGAACCCTATGCTAAAGTTATAGAGTGATTACATCATGACTCATCCAAAATTCTACATTACGCCTGAGCGAAGCTCAATAAAATTGAGATCAGCACCGTTTTTATATAGAGTTCAAATATTTTCAGTTGATCCTAAGATATTAACCAAAAATTATTAAAAATCAGTTAGAAGCCTAAAAATATATCAAAAAACTAAGCCGAATTTTACAGAAATCGAATTAAATATGTAAATCATATACAAAATCGCGTCCGTCTTTGTCAATATCTGGACCATACTAAACCGTACTAGAAAATTAAATTGTTAGTGTCACAACGAGACGTATATTTTTCATCAGCACGCTGATTAATGTTGATTTTATAAAAAATTTGTTTTTACCTTCTGGTACCTCGAATTTTGCTCTATTTTTTAAGCCCAAACACTAATAAAGTTAAACAAGTAAGATGTTTAGTTTGTCATAGCAGAACATTTGTATTTCAACCATACGTAAACTATAAGAAGATTGCGCTTCGTTAAATTTTATTATATTAAAAACGGATTTTTGTATGATATTCCTTAAACCTTACGCTGTAATTTAAATCCAAACACGAATTAGTATACAATTATAAGAGCGCAAAAATTTCGTGTTTAGATTTAAATTACAACGTAATGTTTAAGGAACATCATATAAAAAGCTACTGCAAAATGAATTGGGGTTTAAACTAGTGGTTGGCCATCTTTATACGACAGGTACCACAAGGTGGAAGTGTATCGGCATTGGATAATTCTTAACCCTGCTTACAAACCACGTTGTCATCTGCTACAATGTCAGGTATATATATTATAAAGAAAGCGCAACCTGGTGGTTATAAAAAAATGTCGTACCCCACCCCTAGACTTTATAATGCAATATGCTATTGTGATTTACTGCAGTAAGTTATTTAGTAATGTGACAATTTGGGCATATTTGCGGCAGTTTCATCAAAGCCTAGAGTAGCATTGGGTGCGATTAGAATATCACAATGTATTGGAGACTTAGATTGCAATCCATTGAGCAACTATTGTTTGAGCGTAGCAATGGTAATCGTTATGACGACTTTGGCGCTGTATTTACAAAAGTGATGTAAAACGACATTTTATTATGAGTGTATTATTAAGACATTATTCAACTTTATACAACCTTATTTTTACAAAATACAATGCAGATACAAATTATATAGATATTATGTCTCCCATCTATTGACTATCTTTGGGAATATCTTCGGTAGGCTAGCGCTCCACCCTATTGGACGTATAAGGATGCATTTTTCATATCCAATTAGTATTTTGCTTCTGTCCATTCTAATATTTGAGACGGCAAAGCTAATGTCGTGGATGTTGGTGCTATAGTTGTTTGATGGTTTGATAAGGTTGGTAAAGTTGATTATATTGTTGGTATTGTTGATGTTGTTCATGTTGTTGATGTTGTTGAGGTTGTTGATACTGTTGATGCTGTAAATTCACATCATTCATTTCTTATGATAGTAATTGAAGCGGATAAATTTTTACTTTAAAACTTACAATCTAGTATATATTCCATCTGAATATCTACCAACAGTTTTATAAACCCCATCTTCTCGATTATTTCCATAAAATCATTCAAATCCTCGGGCAATACTAACACAGCAGTATAGTGCTGTACTGTTTCCTCGTATGACTGGCACATAAAACATTTTTCTCCTTCTATCGAAAACCGTTGCCCGCATTCTGCTTTTCTACTCGTAGAGCGTTGCGAAATCTTCTAATAACCTTCCCAAAGTCTTTATACATATTTGTTTAATCGCCTCTTTAAACTGTATAATCGACAGATTATAACTTCTACGCGAACAGTCCTTTTATATGAGCTACTCTTGTTCAGATATGCCCCGAATGTGCCCGATTTGTGTTACGCTTATTTTATCATACCACCCTCCTGTCTTAATTCTTCTATTATAGATACCCATCTAGTGTCAGGATAAACGCTATTATTTAAGGTTGTCACTGTTTTCTGGATTAATTTCCTATACACTTTTTCCCAAACTATGCATATCAGATTGAGGATTATACTTTAATCTATAAACTGACTTGTATATATATTTTCGTTTTCAGTTTTAACCAACACGTTTGCATACTAAAGTTGTACAGGTCCGTCGTTAACTGGTAACTTAATCTCTTTTTTAATGTTTGCCTCTGTTTTCAACTTTAATCTTCTTTTTAGGTTTTAGTATTTTTCCGCAATTCTTTGTGACTGGGATGCGGTGATTTGCAAAGGCTCAAGCCATTGTTTATGAGCTTCATTGAATTATGGTTGTGAAGTAGTATATTCTTTCTCGCGTTCCAAAAACTACTTTCGTACGACATCCTGCATAAAATGAAGCTTACGTTTATTTGCAATAAAATCTTTAACGTCTGTCATTATGAAGCTTGGGATTGGGGCTAACCATTAACGGCTTCTTCTATATTTATATACTCATCGAAATTTTTTCTATATCGCCCCTTACCCAAATCAAAATCTTTTACAATAGTAATAAAACTATGTTTTGAGTCACCACCATTCCAGCATCGCTGACCAATTTCTTTAAACTTTATAAAGGGCATATCACTGCCAACATGATTTAGAAAGATATGCCAAAAATTTGCATCATCCTGTTTCCATATTGAAATAACATTAGCGTTATCTCTAAGTCCGTGCTTTACTGTGCTGGCATACGTTTGACATAAGTAAAAGGAATCAATACTTTTATGTCTACCAAAAGAGAAAAACTGTGCGATCTTATTTGTTCGTTTGCATGAATATCATCAAAAACAATAATTGAATCTTCTTTTGCATCCTCTGGCCCAATCAAATCGTCATAGTTCCCAATTTCGTAGTAACAAATATTGGTCTTTAAAAGTTGAATACACTTCTTAACAGTTCATACTTTGACTGATAAAAACTTTTAGAAAACACATAGACGTTTTGGAATCTAAGTCCATTCTCATGTAATATAAGAGATATTAGAACGTTAGTTTTTTCACAACTCGATAGTCCGGCGAATATTGCCCTTGTATTAGATGGGAACAAAGATATATCTTTACCAACTTTCTTTGCACTAGAAGTGGTATATGCATTAAATTTTTGAATAAGTATTTTAACTTTTTGTCTTGCAGCTTCCATTTCCGGGATATTTGATTCTCTACTTTTATTTCGAGCACCAAGTTTATAGAGGTGATCACGTAGCGTTGTTCTAGGTACATTGTACAACCTACTAGCTTTACGCGTATGTAACACACCTTGCCGAATTTCACTAATTGCCTTCTCTAAAGATTGCTTGGCGTACATCTTTCAAATATACAGTTAAGACTGATTTAAACATTTCAAAAAGCAGTCTTTTATACTAAATAATTAATCCGCATCCGCCCAACCCGCCCGTCCGCCCACCCCTCCGCGCGCCCGCCCGCTCGTCCGCCGCCGGCACGCACCTCCGTCCGCCCGTTCGTCCGCCCGTTCGTCCGCCCGTCCGCCCGCCTACCCGCCCGTCTGTCAACCCGCCCATACGCCCACCCGCTCGTCCATCCGCCCATATTGGACGTTACGCTGCTGCCAACAACAAGTACATGGTGGAAGAGTACAATTTTATCGCTCCGTCCAAGTATTTGGTCAACTACGATGCCAATAACTATTCTCCATACCTATGCTAGGTTATTTTGAGTTGATTTTTAATAACCCTAGGGCATATGTTAACTCGATTTGAAATTTTTTAAAATCTTTTCTAAACCGCAAAATGCCGAATGGGGCTCCCGCATGGCTAATAAACGTAATGAAGAATTCAAATGAGTCATAAGGATCGTTAAAAATTCTTTCTAGTCTGTAAAATGCCGAATGGGGCACCTGCTAGGCCAATAAACCTGATAAAGAATTCAAATGAGTTATGAGGATCGTTGAAAATTCCTTTCTAGTCCGTAAAATGCCGAATGGGGCACTGCAAGGCTGATAAACATAATAAAGAATTCAAATAAGTCATGAGGTTCGTTAAAAACTTTTTCTAGACCGCAAAATGCCGAATGGAGCACCCGTAAGGCTAATAAACTTAATGAAGAATTTAAATGAGTTGTGAAGATCGCCATAAGGCACGCCACTCTCAACAACCGTCAGGCAGGGTGGAGATCAATCGAGTGAGGATTGAAATGTGCTAGAAGGAGCAAGGTGGGGGAATCGATCAAGTGAGAATCGAAGTGCGCCAGAAGAAGTAGGATGGGGGATCGATCAAGTGAGGATCGATGTGTGCTAGAAAAAAAGGCTAATAAAAGTAATGAAAAATTCAAATGAGTCATGAAGATCATCATAAGTCCCCCTCAACAACCGCCAACTATTAGGCAGGTTGGGGGACCGATCGAGTGAAGATCGAAGTATGCTAGAAAGAACAGGGAGGGGAGATCGATCAAGTGAGGATCAAAGCGTGCTAGAAAGAGCAGGGTGGGGGATCGAACAAGTGAGGATCGAAATGTGCTAGAAGAAAAGGCATATAAACGTAATGAAGGATTCAAATGAGTTATGAGGATTGTCATAAACTCCCTCAGCAAATGAACAATTCAAATGAGTCATGAGGATCGTCATAAGCCCCACTTCCTACAACAACCGACAACTATTAGGCAGGGGGTCGATCCAGTGGGAAACAAAGTGTGCCAGAAGCGTCATGAGAATCGTCAGAATATACAAAGCAGGCCCCTCTCAACAACCGCCAACTAGTAGGCAGAGTGGGGGATCGAAGTGTGCCAGAAGGAAGGTATACCCTCTACTATCGTAAAAACTTTTCAGTTCTTGATTGGTGAATAAAATCAATATTTGCTACCTCTTTCTTACGAGCTTCTGTAAAGTCATTAAAACTCGTTACCTTATCTGGTTTTAAATTTTCTAGATGTTATAGCTTTCCACGAATCGACGTGTATTTAATGACGGAAAATAATTAGCTGTTCTTTGCTTATGATTTATGGATTTAAGAAGACTCTCGAGCATTGTGTTTGTTTAAGCGAATAAATGATGTATTATTCGTCTTGATAACATAGATATAAAATGAATTCGATGATTCTGGGCTTATTTGTCTTTCAAAGCATGTAAATAAGTGCAGGGTATTACTTTTATTAAATGTTACATTGAAAGGTATAAATGCATTATTGAATTTACATTTTAGCAAAATACTGATTTTTATGTTTTCGCCGGCTGGAACTATTTGTCTTCCACACAGTGTATTAGGTTTAATAAATGATATTCTAAAATAAGTAGCTTGATATTGAAGTTACTTAGTATTCTTAAATAGATTGAACCTTAGACACGTTTTACGGTCTTTGTAACTGTAATAAATCTTGTTTTAAAAATACTTCTCTAGAATAATAGTTTATGTACGACTTTTTTAAACCAAAATGAATGCTTTTGTTTTTTAACAGATTAGATTGGACTTCGTTCTTAAATGGTAAATCCCAAAATTATATATCCTTATAGCACGTTATTTTACATGGGATTTTACTTACACGATTATACGGGATAAAAATTAAATAATGGAAAATTCTACTTTTCTTCTGATTGGGTCGGTTTTGGTCACTAGAATGTGGTACTCAATGACCTATATATATATACAGGGTGAATGGTATCGTTCGTGCAAAAATGAACTGGGAGATAGTTCACTTAATTTGCAACAAAAATTGTTGATATGACCCCTGTCCTATCTTGATTGGTTTAGGAGATATGTTTTTTTTTAGTGTTTCTTAATAACGCGACTTCTTGCAGTAAAAGTTAAATTTTTCGGCTTCTGCTGCAAATAACTAGATAAGTAATCCGATTTTCATAAACTACATTAAATTTCCTATAAAAAACAACTATTTCGATTTTTTGAATATTAAAAAAAAACATTTATTATAAAGCATTCAAAGGTAAAAAATTACAAAGGAAATTTTTTTAACAAAGTTTAAAGTAATATTACAGCGAAATTATTTTCTCTACAAATGAGCAAATGTCACAAAAGCAACCTCACTTCATAAGGTTTCCAGCAGTGCGAAACACTTTCTGTTTGATTTTTAATTTATAAATTATTGCCTTCGTAATGCCGGAAAAACCTTATTCGATTATAAGATAATCAAGGCAGTGCGAATTGAAAACAAAAATGTACAGTAATTTTAAGAGCACAGATACGTTCATAGCATGTAGTTGTCACATTGACAGTGTGAAGCATTGTCACTGATTAGACGATTGTATTCGTATAAATTTTTGATACGTACTAAATTAATATCTAAGATGCCTGCTCGTTACAGCAATAGGGAATATGCAGATATGCATTTCATTTATGGTTTTTGTAATGGTAATGCTACAAGAGCACGGGATGAATATCAACGTCGGTTCCCAAATCGTCCGATTCCTAGTCGCAACGTGTTTGCAAGAACGCACCAATGGCTCCTTGATGGAGGAGCATTTCAAGTACCTAATGAAAGGGGCAAGATCTGAACTAGAAATTGACGAGTTTGTCTTGGATCGAGTGGAACAAGACCCTACAACTTCTACACGTCAAATTGCAAGAGAGGGTGTAGTTTAGTAATGGAAAGTAGTAGATGTTCTGCACAAGAACAATATTTGTCCTTTTCACTTTACACCTGTTCAAGCTCTGGAAGGCGGAGGCGAAGATTTCCAACGAAGGTTGATGTTCTACCGTTGGTTATTAGTACGGGATATTGAGGAGCGCCATTTCTTTCGAAAAATACTGTGGTCTGATGAGTCCCTCATTACGCACGCTGGCGTTCTAAATCTCCACAATTACCACTATTATGCCGATGAAAACCCTCATGCAATAAGACAGAAAGCGTTCGAACGCAGATTCAGCCCAAAATGTGTGGGCGGCTGTGATAGGAAACACCCTTATTGGCCCCTATATTTTCGAAAGAAACCACAATGGAGAAGTGTATTTGGACTTTCTTCATAATCAACTACCCCTATTGTTGGAAGATGTCCCTTTAGAAGTTCGTACTGATATTATTTTTGAACATGATGGGGCTCCTCCTCATTACACACTTGGTGACCGCCAGTTTTTAAACGAACAGTACGTAAGGTGGATTGGTAGAGGAGGACCGATTCCGTGGCCAGCAAGATCGCCTGACTTGAATCCCATGGATTACTTTATATGGGGCTTTTTAAAAAAATACGTATACAGTACGGAGGTAGTCAGTTTGGAAAATTTGAGACAAAGGCTCGAAAATGGATGTCAACTCTTAAGAGAGAAGCTATCTATGAGCGTGACCGTGGTAGGTATGCCGAAAAGAGCAAGAACCTGTATCAGGTGCGGTGATCAGCATTTTGAACAATACAAATAAAATTTAATTTATTAAATTATTGCCTCCGTAATACCGGAAAAACGTTGTGAGATCATTAGATAATCAAGGCAGTGGGCGAATTTTAATGCGAATTGGAAACAAATTATTTGTTTCCATATTTCCATACTTGATAAATTAAAAATCAAATAGAAAGTGCTTTGCACTGCTGGAAACCTTATGAAGTGAGGTTGTTTTTCTGACATTTGCTCATTTGTAGAGAAAATAATTTCGCTGTAATATTACTTTAAACTTTGTTAAAAAAATTTTCTTTGTAATTTTTTACCTTTTAATGCTTTATAATAAATGTTTCTTTCAAAATTCAAAAAATCGAAATAGTTGTTTTTTATAGGAAATTTAATGTAGTTTATGAAAATCGGATTGTTTATCTAGTTATTTGCAATAGAAGCCGAGAAATTTAACTTTCACTGCAAGAAGTCGCGTTATTAGAAACAGACTAAAAAAAAAACATATCTCCTAAACCAATCGAGATAGGACAGGGGTCATATTAACAATTTTTGTTGCAAATTAAGTGTACTATCTCCCAGTTCATTTTTGCACGAACGATACCATTCACCCTGTATATATATATATATATATATATATATATATATATATTACTCATATTTAGACCAGGGTAGAAAATTAAATAATCACATCAAATAATTTTAATCACCGTGTAGAAGCTTTGGGAAAAGGCACGCGTTATTAAAAAACCGAGAAGCATAAAAATTCATTTGTTTCATTAAAAATAAGGGAGTTAAATTATGTACAAGACGCTTGCTATAAAAAAAAGGAAGCAGTATTAAAAAGCTCTGCGTGTAATTTAATTATTCCTAGTAAAGAAACAAATAGAAAATTACGTGCAAAATTTATATTAATTAACTCAATTTTAAGTAACCGGTATTAAACAAAATGTACAGATAATAATTAATATTTAATTAGGATTCACTAAAAATTAAAGGGTATTATTTTAATTGGAGTTAATTGAACCGTTAGTAACAGATAATATCTATAAAAAACTTGTAAAAACCCAATAAAATACCATGAAATAAAGCTCTGGGAATTAATGTTACGTTTGAACACACCTGCGTATTTTTAAAAGGCAATTTCAGTTTAATTTGTTTAGATAAACATGTCGATTCTACGGACATTGGAAACGGTCGGATGCTTTAGCACGAAATACAGAACACCTGCGTATTTTTAAAAAAGCTTGTTTCGCGTAAAATTTGCAGATAACAAATGGTTTCAGAGAATGTTGGAGAAACCGTCGCTTATATTAACGGGAAGGTTGGATACGGGGTTATTTAACCCAGATAACAGTCCATGTGGACTGAAATAATCGATAGTAAGGAATATCAATTTGCACCACTAAGAACAGGTTAGATAGAGACAGATAATATGCGCGAGACCGAGACACATATAGTAAAAGGCGTGAGTAGAGCAAAGTCATAGGGTTGCGATTGGTTGAAAGTAAAAGGCAAAATTTGAGACGTAAAAATAACATTTCTGTATAAAATTTAATTAGTTATTTCCAGACGTTGCGTGCCGTGTCGAAATTTCTGAGATTTAACTGGGGCGAGTGCAAAATTCGTAAAAATCGCATGCCGGGCTGCGGAATGGGAACATAGCATGCGAAATTCTTTAGAATTGTCCGTTTTGGGGACTAGACCGACAGACAGGCTAACCTCTATATATACCCAGGTGAATATGAACAAGCTCTCTTAGATTTTCGACTTGATTCAATGCGTTAAACAGTGCTTTTTAGTTTTCCGAGTTTGCTCGTATATTTTGGTGATTTAAAACAGTTTGTTCTTTACGTGCTACAATGAATGTACGTTAGTGCACTTAGAAAAGAAGATACAAGGTAATAAAGTTTAGTATCACTGTACCAATTAGTAAAATTTACAACGACAAATGAATACACAAAAGTAGGCAGTTTTGGCGTATATTGGTAAAAGAAGTATGAATTTCTTTGTTATTTTTCGGGGGTGTTAATAATTAAATGGTTCATAAACGTGTCTGGATCCACAAAACAAGGTTCTGATATACACAAATGAGTTCCGGAAAAGCCCTGAAACAACTTTAGATGAATGGTGGTGGAGAAAATTTTAAAAGCGTTGAGAATCAGAAGCCGTAAATATAACCCAGTTGGAATGGTGTGATTAACAAAAGGGACGATGTACATTGAAGCTACGAGTGCAGTAACCTTCAGGTAAATTATACTATTTTGTTCGAACTTTGATATTTTGGTGTGTGTTGAATAACTTTATAATTGATTTACTCAAAATGGGCAGTAGTGAAATTGTACTAACAATAAAATTTTAATTTTAAAGTGAAATTTGCTTGTTTAAGTAGAAAGGGGTATTTAGTATTTATGTTCTGGATTATGATGAAAATTTGGGTATGTCTTTGAGCTCAATTAGACGAACCTGGTTAATTAACGTAAAGGGGTGGTAGATGCTCCCTTTGTACTCAGACTCCGGTCTGCATATATTGTTATATTAATTAGTAGGCATCCTACAAGGACTTTAATTTTGGATGCACATTAAAATGATAACAAACTTAAATCTTGAAATTTTCTGATACTGAAATTTATGCTGAATTTTTAATTTTGAAATTTTAATGTATTGTGAATATTGATGTAAATAGAGTTAACGTTGATGTTTGTGGTAGGAATGTGTTTGTTTTTTTTTATGAATGAGGATGAAGGTTTATCTAGGGGAGCAGCCGAGGCGATTAACAGAAGAAAGTCGACGGACCAGTTAATTTAGGAGGTTTCACAGCATTCTTGACGCACAATTCGTGAGGCTCGATCCAAATACAGGGAAACACAGCAATATATATTGACGTGATATGGTGTCACAAGAGGTCATTGAAACCCAAATTATTCTTATAAAGACCACTAAAATATAAAAGAATCCGGAAAAATAGAAATTTCCGTAAATTCATGAATACGCCTTGTATAATACAAGCGTACTTTTATTGATTGATGTACAAGCGGGAAATGTAATTGCGCGGGTACAAATAATCACCCTGTATGATATAAGCGTATTGTAAATAAATGGCAAATAACGTAAGCTGTATATGTAAAAATAATAAATTTTAAAGAACCTAAAGACGCATTCAATGTAAATGCAAATCGATCATCTTAAGATAAACACAAAACCACTTATCTTCACTTACTAACTATCTTTTGTATAGCATAAAAATGTGTGAATAAAAACATGTTCTCGTATTTTAGAGAGGTATTGAGAGAGAGGTACGTCAACTTCGTTGAACTCATTGATAAATAAACGTTTGTTCCAAAAAGCAGTCTGATCATTGAAAAAACCCATGGAATTCATAAAATAACCGATGAAAATTATTGATCTTTCGCATTAATATGCGACGCCATAATAATCGTATGTGTTAGAGTAGGACAAGCAACGCACGTCACAAATAACTGGAACGAGATAACGAGGTAATAAAACTCCACAATTTTGAACGCTAATGAGGATTCGTCAGATATAGGCGTTTATTATTTAGAATGGAATCAAATATATATACTACTAGGTTCTAGAAAATAGGTAATTTGTATATATAAGGAAGTGTTTATTAAAACTATTCGTTCGTATATTCCACCGCAAAATGTTATTATGATTGTAGTCGCGGGCAGTTGCTTTGTGAAGGTGATATTTGAAGTATGCTGTAAGCAAGCTGCAATTTAATAATTACTATGTTACAATAAATAAAGAAGTGATGTTTTAAACGTAACCTGATGTAAAAAAATAGAAATTGTTAAATTTAATTGTATACAATAAGGATGAGAAATGCTTCGATATAAAAAGCTATTAATTATTTTTTTAATAATCAAACCAATGTGCACATTGGTTTCTAAATGAAGAATTTATGCATCATCTGGTAAGCTGATTTGAACGTCAATTTAAAATAAGTAGATATTTAATTACGAGTTGGATAAGAAAGCGCTTTGTAGTATTTTGCAAGTATTAATTGTTAGTAACTGAAATATTTGTCAGTTAAATCTATACTAAAATAAGTGATAATCATATAATATTTATTTTTGTAAGGATCTTTACCAGGTAAAGTTAGAAAGGAAGGTAAGTCAACAATTTCAAGTTTAAAAATTTGCTGTATTTGTTTCACAGCACACTCTTTTGGTGACATTACAACACACGGTGTTGTCACAGCACACACAACGGGAGGCCTTATCCTATCATTGTGCCTGTATATATATATATATATATATATATATATATATATATTGAAATGTTTAAGGGAGCTACCAAGGGTTCTAAGGGTTGTTTAGTACGAGGTAGTGTATGCCAAGTAAAATAATCCATATATTTGATCACATAATCTAAAAATGTATGTTTGCCGTATTTTACATATGCTAAAGTACAAGTCAAAATGGTAGTTGAAATATAAGTGCCAAAAGGTAAATTAAAATGACTAAATGACGTAGTAAGATGCACAGTACTCAAGGGTTTATACCGAGTTTGAATTTTATAGGCCATTGAAAGTACATTTGCCGTCCAAAAACCGGATGCGTCTATGGATGTTCACTATCAACCACGCATCCAGGTTCAAGTGTGATTTATTTTGGTTTTTTATTTTAAATAGAATCAACTTTTGGACAAAATTTGTAAGCTCAAAATTATTAGTTATAACAATGTCAAATGTGATTGAAGGACTGTAAATATTTAGGACCAATACTAGAATTTTATGTGAATTACGAAAGTGTAAAAAGACATGAATTATGGTATGTGCGACACAAACGTAGTGTGTGAATATTATTGGACGATTTTAGTTATGTACTTTATAATTTAGTAGGCAAGAAATGTTATAATGGTCGCCTTGGAAAGAAAACAAAGGGAGATTATTTCGAAATTTTTTTGTATAAAGACGTGTTTTTATAGAACTGCGCTAATTTGTGTAACGATTTAAAAGTTAATAAACGTGTTTGATTTTGAATAGTTTTGATTGAGTAAAGAAGGGTAAAGAGCAGCAGCGAAATATAAATAAGCAACAGCGACGATAATAAAAGGTGTAAAGATTGTTAATAGTGCGACGGCGAAGCGATGAATACTTGAATAGATTTGGAACGATATTGGGAAAGGCGGAAGGAAAATCGAGTGGTTATACATAGGGACGAAGTTGGATTTGGATAGAGATTAACATTCGGAAGGACATAGAGTAGTTATATAAGCGACGGCGAAGCGACGAAAATTTAAATAGATTTGGGATTGATTTGAATAGCGATTTAAAGGCAGAAGGACATAGGGTGGTTATTTAAAGGAACGAAGATCGATTTGGATAGAGATTTATAGGTAGCAGGACAATCGAGTGGATATACAGAGGAACGAAAATTGATTTGGATAAAGATTTATAGCGGGGCATCGAGTAATTTGAAACAGGACGGCGATTAGATTTGGATAAAATACAAAAAGGCGGACGGATTTATATAGAACACGAGGAGCGAAATTAGGAGAGCAACAATTGGTAGTGGAGGATTCAAAGCAGAAATTAGGACAGAAGAATTAGCGCAGGGGAAGTATCATAAACGGGTATTCCAAATTCTAAATTAGGGTTATTTATTTCAGATATTGGGGAGCATCTAAAATTTGAGAACGACACCTGGAGGCGATACGAAAATTCTATCAGATAGTACAACCGTGTAAAGACGCATACGGCTACGAGGATCTTGAGCCAGCAGTTAGAGAGGCCAAGAACGAAGTATAATCCAGGTGAGTGCTGAAATATCTTAAAACGTCAAAAAAGTCATAAATTTGTGGTAGTAAATTAATTTGGCACAAGGCAACGTTGATCGTAATAAAAATTTGGCATATACAAAAGTAGATTAAAAATTTAGTACTAAAACAAAAGAGTGTGCAGTTTGGTTGGGCATTGCACATCTACTTATAACGAAACTCACTATAAGTAGGTGGACACCCTGAGAATTAAGAGCTTAAATAGTCGAGGCATTGTAATAAACAGTTTAATTAAAGAACCAACCAAACGTTGCAAGTACGGGGCGTGCATTAGGTGTGCACATTACATAAAAGGCGCGACAAAAAAGGGTAAAAAATAAATAAAGGAAAAGAAGAAAGAAAAGGGGGGGAGACTAGATCAGTCAAGGTGGCAAACCCAACGTGGGGCTGGAAAAAAGGCTAGATCGAGTGAAATTAGACAGAAATAGTAGTAGGATACGGGATCCCGAGATTAGGTGGGGCCCGTAGTTTAAACATTTTCAGGAAAAGGAGTTCAAAAATAGGCTGCAGAGATGACGGACGCGGAAATGAAACGGATTACGAGATCAGGACGGATATACGGAGTTGAAGCAGAAATTGTAACACAAAACGAGGAAATTAGGATACAAGACATAGAGTTAGACGCAGGGGGAGACATCCAGAGATGGAGGTGAGGCAGACAGATCCGGAGGTGATAGACATGGACACGGACCAGGCGACGGTACCGGAGGTTAGGGTAGCAGAAACCGCCAGAAGCCAAGACCTTATACGACTCCTGATGAGTTTAACAAACCAAATGGAAGAATCACGAAGGGAACAAAAAGAAGCACGTAGGGAACAAAAAGAAGCACGGACGGAACAACAAGAGACACATGCGGAACTAAAAACAATTAAAACTGAACTAACGAAAAAAATTACAGATTCACACACTAAGTTAACAAACAAAATTGTAGAGTCATATACGGGTTTAACTAACACGATTAAAGAATCATATAAGGAACTAAATACGGTTTTAACGAATCAAATTGACGAGTCGCGGACAGATGTTAAAACACCACACGCGGAATTACACACGGAACCAACCGACGAAATCGAAGAGTCGCGGACAGAGGACGAACGCAGGACGGAGCTACAAGACAACGTAGACCGCGTAGATGACGAGACTAAAATTACACGGATACAATTGCAGGGACAGGCACAACAGTTGACACCAAAATTGGGCGAGGACGACATGGTATTACTACTTACAATACACATGGAACCGGAAGTGACAAAGATGGTCGTGGTACAGAATGTTAAGACACTGCGGGAATTTTTAGGCGTCATGAGAAATTTCGATTTAGCGACGGCACTGGAGGCAAAAACGCGGACAAATTATTGGGAGCAAAACCGGGGTTATAGGGAAGACAACCGACGACATGCGTACCACGAACATCGAGCCAACTACCGACAGGACAATTTCAACCACGAACAGCGACCTAACTACCGACAGGACAATTTCAACCACGAACAGCGACCTAACTACCGACAGGACAATTTCAACCACGAACAGCGACCCAACTACCGACAGGACTATTTCAACCACGGACAACGAAATCATTGGGGACACGACGGAAACAGACGACCATACTACAATAGGGAACACCGGGGGAACGACTTACAAGGACAAAACAGGTACCAGCACGACGACAACGCGGATGACGGCCGGACTACGGGAGGCGGAACACAGAACGGATACAGCCGGACGGACAGGGACGCAAACGTCCACCACATGACGACCAGCGCAAGGACTCAGGACACGGATAAGTTTGAGGTGGTGCAGATACACGAGGCGCCGTCAGGACAAAAAAAAAACGCAAATTTTTGGAAGAACGAATGTCTAGGGTTAAATGTAGACGTATGTTATAGTTTAAAAGATTTATTGTTAAATAGTTATACTTTTAATAAAAAGAACCTGTTGTTTATTAATATTAGTTTAAGGGATTGTTTACATGTTGCTTTAGTTGATAGTGGTTCGCAGTTGTCGCTGGTAGATGAAAAGGTGGTGATAAAACATGCAGATTTTTTAAAAGGAAGAATAGAAACGATTGATGGGGTTAATTTATGGTCGGCAATGAACAAAAAGCTAACGACGATTTATAGGGTCATCCGTGTACCGATATTTGTAGGGGATAAAAAGGCAGGAGATGCAGAGTTTTTGATTACAAAGGGGTTGCAGCTAGATTTCATATTAGGAATGGATTTTATAGAGGATTTTGGATTGAATATAGATGGTAAGGATAGGTCGATTCGAATATTTGATAAAGATAAGTTATGGGTGGTGCCTACGGTTAGTTCGGAATATAGGAATGGAAATAATATAGATAAGTCGGGATTAGGAATGGATGGGACAAGTGATTATAGACAGGTTGAAGTGAGATTATGTAATATGTTTGCGAGATTAATTGATGATGAACAGATAGGAAAAGTGAGTATCGAGATTAAGGCGAAGCTAGGGGAATTATTTAATAAATATATAGGGTTGTTTAATGAAGAGCCAAGATTTGCGAGGCCATATATGCATAAGTTAGAAGTCACGGAAGACAACGGGTTTAATACAAAGGTGTATCCAATTCCGTTTGCAATTAGAAAAAGGGTTAAAGCCGAGATTAACAAAATGTTAAAAGAAGGAATCATTGAACCAGCGAAAACTCCATATGTGAACCCGGTAGTTATTGTACCTAAACCCAACAAAAGGGATATAAGGATTTGTTTGGATGCGGGGAAGTTGAAATCCATACAAAATAGTACAGGAAGAGGGTTTAGTAGAATAGGGTGTTATATAGTTCATGCGACGGAAAGTTTAGTTTTGTTTTAGTTTATAGTGTAGGTTAGTATATAGCGTAGTTAGACAGACATGTTGAGAAAGGAAAATAGGGGTTGAATAATTAATATGTAGAAATGCGGGAGGGGGTTTGATTTTAAATAAAACTAGAAATTATGCACACCAGGAAAAAGTAAAACAGACGAAATTTCCACTTTTATTCAAAATCAGTGGGGCCAGTGAAATGTTTAAGAGAGCTACCAAGGGTTCTAAGGGTTGTTTAGTACGAGGTAGTGTATGCCAAGTAAAATAATCCAGATATTTGATCACATAATCTAAAAATGTATGTTTGCCGTATTTTACATATGCTAAAGTACAAGTCAAAATGGTAGTTGAAATATAAGTGCCAAAAGGTAAATTAAAATGACTAAATGACGTAGTAAGATGCACAGTACTCAAGGGTTTATACCGAGTTTGAATTTTATTGGCCATTGAAAGTACATTTGCCGTCCAAAAACCGGATGCGTCTATGGATGTTCACTATCAACCGCGCATTCCAGGTTCAAGTGTGATTTATTTTGGTTTTTTATTTTAAATAGAATCAACTTTTGGACAAAATTTGTAAGCTCAAAATTATTAGTTATAACAATGTCAAATGTGATTGAAGGACTGTAAATGTTTAGGACCAATACTAGAATTTTATGTGAATTATGAAAGTGTAAAAAACATGAATTATGGTATGTGCGACACAAACTTAGTGTGTGAATATTATTGGACGATTTTAGTTATGTACTTTATAATTTAGTAGGCAAGAAATGTTATAATGGTCGCCTTGGAAAGAAAACAAAGGGAGATTATTTCGAAACTTTTTTGTTTAAAGACGTGTTTTTATAGAACTGCGCTAATTTGTGTATCGATTTAAAAGTTAATAAACGTGTTTGATTTTGAATAGTTTTGATTGAGTAAAGAAGGGTAAAGAGCAGCAGCGAAATATAAATAAGCAACATCGACGATAATAAAAGGTGTAAAGATTGTTAATAGTGCGACGGCGAAGCGACGAATACTTGAATAGATTTGGAACGATATTGGGAAAGGCGGAAGGAAAATCGAGTGGTTATACATAGGGACGAAGTTGGATTTGGATAGAGATTAACAGGCGGAAGGACATAGAGTGGTTATATAAGCGACGGCGAAGCGACGAATATTTAAATAGATTTGGGATTGATTTGGATAGCGATTTAAAGGCAGAAGGACATAGGGTGGTTATTTAAAGGAACGAAGATCGATTTGGATAGAGATTTATAGGTAGCAGGACAATCGAGTGGATATACAGAGGAACGAAGATTGATTTGGATAAAGATTTATAGCGGGGCATCGAGTAATTTGAAACAGGACGGCGATTAGATTTGGATAAAATACGAAAAGGCGGACGGATTTATATAGAACACGAGGAGCGAAATTAGGAGAGCAACAATTGGTAGTGGAGGATTCAAAGCAGAAATTAGGACAGAAGAATTAGCGCAGGGGAAGTAACATAAACGGGTATTCCAAATTCTAAATTAGGGTTATTTATTTCAGATATTGGGGAGCATCTAAAATTTGAGAACGACACCTGGAGGCGATACAAAAATTCTATCAGATAGTACAACCGTGTAAAGACGCATACGGCTACGAGGATCTTGAGCCAGCAGTTAGAGAGGCCAAGAACGAAGTATAATCCAGGCGAGTGCTGAAATATCTTAAAACGTCAAAAAAGTCATAAATTTGTGGTAGTAAATTAATTTGGCACAAGGCAACGTTTATCGTAATAAAAATTTGGCATATACAAAAGTAGATTAAAAATTTAGTACTAAAACAAAAGAGCGTGCAGTTTGGTTGGGCATTGCACATCTACTTATAACGGAACTCACTATAAGTAGGTGGACACCCTGAGAATTAAGAGCTTAAATAGTCGAGGCATTGTAAAAAACAGTTTAATTAAAGAACCAACCAAACGTTGCAAGTACGGGGCGTGCATTAGGTGTGCACATTACATAAAAGGCGCGACAAAAAAGGGTAAAAAATAAATAAAGGAAAAGAAGAAAGAAAAGGAGGGGAGACTAGATCAGTAATATATATATATATATATATATATATATATATATATATATATATATATATTAACTATTTTTGTAATGTCTATAAATTAATTAATTAATTTAAGTCAAGCTTCTACAAATTTGTAATAGGTTAGTTGGACTAATAAAAACCGATCATATTTTTATGAAATCATTAATTTGTTTCAAATACTAATTTAAAAGCTTAACAAACAAATCTTTCAGATATCATATAGTGGTCTTATATGTAGAAATTAAGTAATTATTCTACTATTATTGCTTACGCATAAAATATCAAAATTTTTGAGCTAATATCGTAGTTTGCAGCATTAGGCACCGCATTTATTAATGCAAAAATTTTCAACTTAGACTTGTAAAAGTTCTAAAGCTCCTATGAAAGTGTTTGTTAATTTAAAGTGGTTGGGATAGTTTTAAATATAATTATTATCTGTTGTCTTAATGGATAATAACGGCTGTAAAGTACTTGCAAAACTAAGGAAATGCACGAAATAACTTATAGTACATAGTCAATAAATAAATTCGTAGCCAGCGCTATGTATGTAATTGAATTGTAAATGCAATTCCTAAAACTAATTTTTGATATTCAGAATTGCATAGTCCTAGCTAGATGCTGTTTGAAAACTAAGAGAAAGGGAGTATACGGTCTTAAGATGCCCTAATTTAATTATATTAAAAAGGGAAAAAGTTCAAACTTCTTTCTTACCGGTGCCGACGTATAAAGTTTGTATTTCAATTTAGCTTTCTTCCGTAAGAGACCTTACATATTATGCAAAAACTCTTAACTAGAGTTTCTCCTTTGGTGTTCTCGATGCTTCTTTGTAGTTATAAACGGATACTGTATGCGGTGTTGTTTAAATAGGATACCATCTCCCGTGGGTAGAAACTGTTTGTATCTGGAGGGAAATACTAAAATGTATTATGGTTAGGCATAATTTGTTATTACTGAGAATTGTAATGTACGTAATGCAATGGTCCTTATTCTCACTGCAATTAAAGCATTTTGTTTTAATATCAATCACGGTTTAAACTATTTTTACTTCGGAAAACATAAACATAAATAATCAAAATATCATGAACCGTCGAAATATTGATTTAATGTCAAAAACCATTAACCGTTATCATTAAGTGAAACATATAAACCTTTCGACTTAGATAGTTGAGAGCTAAAGAAAGTTTATATTGTCGGGGTTTAAGTATGTTTCAAATTGTTTACCACATGATGTATTTCTGATTATAACCTCCTTATAATTGGAAAAACGAGTTTGAAAATAGTTTACTAGCGTAAATAAAATTTTTTTAAAAATAGTGCAACAGTAATTAAGAAAGCCATGAAACATTCTGGAAGAGAGGTTTACCAGGTTCTTACTAAAGTGGTTTCATATCTGTCTAACGATAAGAAAGAATGATTCCTAGGTATCGTAATATAATCATAATACAATCATACTTGTCTGGGGAAAAGAAGGGTTGATTAATATTGGAATGCATTAGGATTGTACTAGAAAAGTTTTATTGCTCATATTCTAAATTCCTCTGTAATTTTGTTGAACAATGAATTATTGAATATAAGGGTGAATCCCGTTACGATAGATTACTATTAGTTTGATTTTCGTACTAAAAAGCCTTTGATATACATAAATTAATGCAAATATAAATTCGCTTACTTGATATAAATCTCCAGTCAGATTAGTGTTACAGTAGCGTTTAGTTTGTCGTATTTAGAAGATTATATTAGTGCTTACAAATAGTGACTATGTTAGTGCTAATGTAAACAAAGACTTGTAAATCATTGTGACTGAATAATAATTATTGGACTTGTATTTATTGAAAATATGGGTCAAAGGACAATTAAAGAATTTGTTAAGCTGCTGCCAAGTGTGTGCAATAGCAGTAAAAAAAGGATTTGAACGATTTTGTTTTGCTTACCTGTCATTCATAGTCTACAACAGAAAATGAAAAGGGATATTCATTTCTTTTTGAAGGACTTCGTTAGGTGTACAAGAACATGCGGGGAGAAGAGATTGAAACCATGCAAGCTTGATAGCAAAATTAGAAAGGAGTAACACAAGTTTTATAGAAAAATTACAAGAAACCGCCGCAAACCTTACAGAAAAACTAGATCAAAACGTAAAAGCGGCTGAGCAATAATTAATGGAAAATTATCTGAAGGTCAATAGAAGTTTACAAGAACTTGAAGTAGATATTGCTCACTTTGTTACCGTAGAACGCACGGGTCAGGCAGAAGCCGAAAGGAAAATAAAGTACAGACTCGCACTAATCCCGATAACGTATAAAAAGATTAAAAAAAACCTAGAAATGCCATGCTAACTACAAAGGCGTAGAGGGTGGTCCAAAGAGAAAAAAAGGACATCTCTATTGAATTTTTATTTACAATAAACAAAAAAGAAATTTCTATTAAAAAAATTATATCCTACTGAAAATTTGGAATAATTTATATATGAAGTGCGCATCTCGTTTTGCATTATGTAAAACTAATCAGTAGAAAAAAAAAGATATTGCTTATACTTTCTTATAAACAAGCGTCTTAAGTAAAAATATTCAATTTACTGCAATTTCTAGTCAGAATTTAAAAAAATAAAAAAGAACTAGAAAAGCTAATTCCGAAACGAGTTCTGTAAACTTGCTCCGTCTATCGGAGTAATGAGGCTTGAGTTTATTCGTGGTTTATTTGATATGCACAAACATCAAATGTAGATAAACAAAATTTGATAGGCAAAAAAAATTGAAACATCTCCATGTGTCGAAATACCTATCTTTCGCCTAACTCAGATAAAGTGAAACATCTAAATATTCTTGATCTCGCACAATGATGAATCATCACATAATTAGCAAGACTCGTTAATGTTGCAAACATAGCTAAACCAGTGGGCCTACGCAAAAGAGCTAAAAAGAAATTTCTTTTAGTCACTAATTACCACGTAAGAAACATACCACTGCACAGAGAACGTAAATTTCAGGGAGAAAGCGTGCATCGCTCTTGATATAATAGAATCGGTAATGCAGAAAATACACGTCAGGACGAAATGCAGAATCTATTTTGAACCCAGTTCAGAAAACGATATGATCGATTAATTTGGACACCACATGTCAAGAAACCAATTCTACAGTATTAGCATTTGTGCTTGATTAAATTAACCTGTTCTCGAATTATATATATATATATATATATATATATATATATATATTGTACAAATAAGATATATCGACTGTTTGAAATATTCTTTTACTTTGACTGCTTCCCCGATATCTATAGTAAAAGTATATATATATATATATATATATATATATATATATATATATAAACGTGTAAGATGTATTAGCTAATAGAACCATATAAATTCAAAAATTTAAATAATATTAGAAAAGCAATTTTAAATGCAAAGGAAGTCAGAATGAGTTAAATATAGAACCAATTGCACTCAAACAATAATGTAGAATGATAGTGAATTAGGAATGACTAGTGCTATAAAAGTACAACAGTAAAATGTCAACGTGTTAGAGTTTCTAGAAAGAATGTAGTATAGGACAGTACATGCAAGAATCGTATTAGAATGAGTTTTGTGGGATCAAATTATATTAAATTATAATATGTGATCAGGGGTGTCTCCTATAACAGGTACTTATCCAAAATGTTGATGTGGAAGTTTGGGAATACTTGAAAAAGACGTAAATGGAACGAAAATATTTAGAAGTGTAAAACTGAACGTAACAACTTGAAGAGATTTGCCTATCCAACAGCATCTGGAAGTTTCTTGGAAGAGCTGCCAGTACATACTTTGTCAATGAAATACGGGATAAAATGTTCAGCGAGCATTACGATTGACCTGGCCTAACACCCTGGATGATGCGCTGACATTTGCTTTGGAGTTTGAAGCGGCAAAGCAAACATCAAATCGTACCAATGTCAAAGTTAAATGTTCCGCGGTAGAAGAGGGTCAAGAAAGCATGGACAAAATGATTCGACGGGATCCTCTTGACCGGAGAGAAAAGGACCGAAACCCTGGAATTGTGGAGAATTTGGACATATCCAGCGGCAGTGCAAGCAACCCATCAGAGAACAAGAGCAACCGGAAAACTAAAGAGGCTCGACTTTGGTTGCAAAAGTCGGCAAGTACGGATTCCTCTACGAAGAACATCATCCATATTGAGTGAACTGGGTTCTAGAACAGCATTTACGTATATGGACAGTATAACGGTAAAATGATTAAGTTTTTAGTTGATACCAGTGCTACCAGAATAATTGCGAACACTTCTGTATGCACATCCATGCTAAAGTGATGCCTGTAACAATGCGTCTTTGGACAGTGACCCGCGAAGACATTTAGACGCATAGTCGACCATCAAATGATAATAAAATGCTATTTTAGAGATGGACATCTTAAAACAGTGCAGATTTCGTCTAGATATGAAAAAGAATGTTCTAAAGGTAGGGAACAAAAAGGTACCATTTTATGAGGAAAACAACGAATCTGTGCTGGTGTCTTTGATAGAGGACGTTCTCCAACCGGGAAAGACAGAAGGCGTGGTGATCGGGCGATTAGATGGTGCACTTCGAAAAGGTTTTGTCTTCGCTATCGAACTAGCCTGTGATGAGTTTCTAGGGAAGAATGCACTCGAGAGAAAAGTGTTAGGCGTTGAACCTGTTAGGATCATAATCGCCAATGACTATGACGTGCAGTGACAAAGAATGCCACAGTGGATAATGCTCTCCAACTGTTCCCGTTGCAAGGAGTACCAGCCGCCTTAAAGTGCCACCCTCCATGGGCACTTTTCTAAGCTATTGGACCAGGTAACAAAACCACGTTAGAATCTATACAACAACAGCTGGCTAAACTTAAAGACTTTATTGCACGATACTGGAAATGCCCGGCCAATAAGACCACAGTCAAAAAGGTTACCATTAGCCAAGCGTAAGGAGGTCGAGACAATAGTTAGAGAAATTGTAGGACAGGGTGTGATGAAACGCTCCAGTAGCCTTTGGGCGCCGCCTGTTATGTTTGTAGAAAGGAAGGACGAATAGACAAGATTATGTCTTAACTATCGCCAGTTGAATGTGTTACGTTCAGTTCCTGCATTTGAATATTCATTCACGATTTTGACAGTTTTCTCTATTTTAAACGGTTGTTTATCTATCACCCTAAATGATTCTACTAGAATATTTAATTATAATTTAAAATACTTCAATCTATCCTATTTTGTTGAGCCAAAAGAAGGAATAGTGGTACGTAGTGAACGACATTCTTTTCCGTCACTACCGACCACCGTTTTCTCCTTTGGTTTAACAAACTCCAAAGTTCCTTCGACTGCCTAGCCCGCTGTTCCCTTTAGCACCAGCAGTATGACTTTTCCATTACTCATCGTAAAGGCAAAGATCATGTAGTTCCTGATACCTTTCATATTCTGTTACTATCCTCGAACTAATCTCTCTTTCAGACATTTCTACTCTCGAAGTTATCGATCCTTCTCCTACCCTTTGTACAATTCCAAGGTCCAAAAAGTTTCCAGCCATCCAGGACGTTACTCTCCTGATCTGTGGTTAATAATATCCTTTCCTTCGCCACATAGCTTCTGTCGCTGTCAATTCACTGGACGATTAGAAAATCGTCGTACTTACTGAGCAGCATGAACGTCTGGTAGCCCTAAATTACGATCCTCCTACTTCCGGTCATTGTGATGTGACAAAAACTTCTGACCGTCTCCCAAAACATAGTACTGGCATTGTCTCAGAGCTGACGTCGCTCGTTTCATCCGATTTTGTCCGGTTTGTGCTACTCACAAAGTTGAACAGCTACCTTCTCCCGGTTCCTTCGCCTCTAGGGTCAAACCATCCTACCCTTCACCAGCTGTTTCCTGTGACACCGTAAGTTCTCTTCCTCGTTCAATTCGTGGTCATTCTTATATCCTTGTAGTGACCAATTACTCTACCAAATTTTATCTTTTTTTTCTTTGCGTAGCACAACTGCAATGTCCCTGTCAAAACTTCTTAAAGACCACGTCTTCCTACTTTTTGGTGTTTTCCAATACCTTATCATAAATAGCGGTGTACAATTTCGCATCTGTCAATTCACTTCATTGTACACCCTATATTATTTCAAAATCCTTTTCACCGCCTGTTACCCTCCCTAAGTCAATCCTGCCGAAGGTATTAACCACTTCTTCAGGACCATGTTTGCTTTCTATATTCGTGACAACCAACGTCACTGGGATGTTACCCTCCGAAAGTTTCCTGCGCTATCCAAACGTCCAAATATTAGATCCTTGGTTCTACTCCTTTATTTGCCATGTTTGCTCGTGATCACGTTCTCTCCGGCTATTATTTCGAACAACTGTCCAAAATAAACATGTATATCCCTGATCCTGAACGTATTTCACCTCATCTCAAGGGTTTTAAAAATCTCCCCCATGTCCTTAAAAAACTTTCGGCTGCCTATCGTAATACCCATAATTGTTATAACCGTCGTTGTCGTCCTGTTTCGTTCTAATTAGACGATTCCGTTTGACGTTCTAATTTTGATCTGTCGGCCGCTTCACGTCATTTTAATGCTAAACTCGCTCCTAAATTTTATGGTCCTTTCTCCATCTGTAAAGTTGCTTCTTCTTGGACCTATAATCTTACAGACCTTTCAGGTACCAAAAGCATCTGAAACGTAAAAGGCCTTAAACCTGCCTAGCCCAAAAATTCCGATCCCCTGACCTTGCTTCGTTTACCTGTTGGCAACGCAAAAACGTTAAACTCCCTACCTAGTCCACTGTTGACTCTACCTTCTTTTACTACTTGATTTCCGGATTCTGGTACTCGCTTCTTAATCATTTTCTTGTTTTGTTTATTTTTTCTCTTTCGTTCACACTTCATACCCACCCAACCACGTGTATTCGGATTAGAATACCCCACGGTACGGCCTGTGTGACGCTACAAAACAACACAACACAGGGACGTACTCGATATAGTTCAATACTAATCACAAAAGAGGGAAGGGCAAATAATACCTTTCCGGGTAGTCGGAGTCAACAGCGTCCATATGCCCTGGACCAACCCAGTACTGAGGCCGGGGTGGGTAGACCATAAACAACCAGCCAAATGAGCGCCACCTAAATCTATAACAGCTGTACTCCGACGGGACTGAAATAGGAAATCCTCACGCTTACCTGTAACACCCAAATCAGCAAAAATTCTCCTCACACCTCACACTCGAGTAATACAAAACTATCTTTTACATACAGTATTGACACTTTACTACAAACATATAATATATTTATAACAACAGTAAACATATAAAAGGCTCCAATTACCCACCCACTTGTTATGGTGTAATTTCCAATAAACAAACAGCAAATAACATGATTGTATAACTCTTACTGCTACTTTTACTATTATATTTAACGCAATTCAGCCAACCTATTGAAACAAATCTGCGCCAAGATGGCAGAACAGAATGACTATTAAATAATGTTAAGGGTGGTATACCAGGATCCTCGTAGATTGACCCTTGAACGCTGAGGGCATTGGTATAGACTGTAATTATACCTATAATGATCGGTGCATTGGCTAAACTTCACACACGTGTTAAAATTGTGAATAATGTAAATTACAAATTAGTAAATCTGAACCCACCCTATAATAAATGTGTAAACAAAACAGTCTTCAGTAAAGTGTTATTAAATGAAAAAAGGAAAAAAATCTTCAACAAGCAATATCAACCAGACGGTTGCAGTAGAAAATTAAATGTGAACGACTCACCCACAGCTGCACTAGTCGTTGTAAGCTGATCTTAGCATAAGCCAACTAAGGGTTGCGACGGCAAAATAACGACTGGAGCTATTATTGGGGCTAAACTGAAAACTGCAGATCGAGACTGAAAACTGCAAACTGGGATTTGAAGACTTAGAACTTGGAACTTGGCACTTGGAACTTGGAACCCTAAAATTTATAACCTATAACTTTCATTAATATATTCACGACTTCTTACCGGTCAATTCCGGGTCCAGTACAAAACAACAAACGAAAATGTACAAGTGGTCACCAAATACAACGGTCGAGGATTCACTTTAGATCTACAATAGCATAAAAGTTATCTATTTGAAAAATTCTTCGATACTTACGAATCGCCGAAATCCCAATAAGGAAATAAGAAAATTATTTCAAATCACAACGAAATAATTTCCTTCAATTAATCCGCCAAAACCCTTTCAATAAAGGAGGAAATACAACGTTCCAACGGCGTAATTAAAATTGCTCGATTCGAATCAAGAGTGTAATCAAGAGTATTGTGTTGAGACCATCAAAGCTAGTCCGGGAACCGGTACCTGATAACACGGCGTGCTATCACTATTCGAATTCATACAATCTAATTTGGAAAGAATATACTTTTGAAGTACACTGCTAAATGCAAATGTCCTTATGAAAATTACGACCGTAACAACTCCCTTCTTACCCAAAAAAAAACTAGCGCTGGGGTTCGAACCCACGCATAACCATAACAAAGACACCAAATCCGAAGTTTCTTCGCCTTCAAGTAACCTTTGACGACAAAAGTTTCTCAAAGTACAGTAAAGGGGAACAAAAACCGACAAAACTACTGAAGGGCACAAAAGTGCGCAACGTATCCCAAATACTGAAATCCAAAATCAATGAGCGGAACAGAACAAAATAACTAAACAACAGACAACAAAACTTAGTCAAGGATCAGGACGGAGATCCTTGGCGTGCCACAATCCAACACTACGACCAACATCAGTCTCCAACTGATAAGTCCACGGAGAAACGCATTTAGATATAGTAAAGGGTCCTACGTACTTGGGTGCAAGCTTATTTGTAAAATATGCCGCGGCATCCGAGTGTACAAAATTTTTGTGCCACACTTTTTGGCCCACAACATAACTATCGGGGCGGCGACGTAGGTCGTACACCTTTTTACTACGTACAAAAGCTCTGTCTAAACGAGCACGAATATCTTTAAAAACCTTTTCAAAAATTGGAGGTCGATCCACAGGAAGCACAGGATCTTGCCCAATGTCATCACTCACGGGGACTTTGGGTAAATCGTGACTGTTACCCCTATGAAGCATTTCACGACCAAAGTTCACGAAGTACGGCGTGAGACCAGTAGCCTCATGTCTCGACGTACGAACTGCGCATGCGGCTTTCTGAAGCAACGAAGCTTATGTACGCTGATTGTCTTTAACAAAAGAAGTCAATATAGTTTTTAGAGAACGGTGCTGTCGTTCGGCAGCATTCGGCTGAGGATGATAATTTGTCGTATGGCTGACCTTAACACGATAGGCATCCATCAGAGATTTAAACTGACGTCCCTGAAATTGATTGCCGTTATCACAAATTATGGTACGGGGGACACCGAATAAACAAAACACATGGTCCTCTAATAATTCAACAAGCTTGGATGAAGTAGCTCTCTCATGGGGAGAAAATACAAAACTTACTGAAATAATCCTTTACACTCAACACATACTTGTATCCGGAAGTGGATCTTGAAACGGTCCAACAATGTCAACAAAAATAAGTTCCCAAGGTCTTGAGATATCTGGGCGGCCCAAAAGGTATCCAGCAGGTGGTTTCTGTTCAGCCTTGCAAGCAATGCAAGTATGACAGTTACGCACATATTTTGCAACATCACTTTTGGCTTTCGGCCAAAAGTACCTAGAACTAATTCGATGGTAGGTTTTAAAACACCTAAGTGGCCTGATGTAGGCTCATCATGATTATTACGCACAATCTCCAATCTATGGGACTTGGGGACTACGATCTTCCACTCAGAAGCAGCCGATTCTAAATCAGGGTATGGGGACTTACACTTTTGAATAAATTTGACCCATCAAATCGCCATAAGGGAAATCTAAGGGATCTTTCGAAATCTGATCACACATTTTGTGAAACCAACGATCTTTATATTTTTAAAATGTGGTTCCGGGTTACTAGGGGGTCCGATCTGGTTAATAACAGGCACAAAACGAGATAAAGCGTCGGGGACAACGTTGTCTTTGCCACGACGGTAGACAATATCAAAACTGAATTGTTGTAAACGGACACTCCAACGCGCTAAACGACCAGCAGGGTCTTTTAAATTATCTAGCCAAAGTAAAGCAAAGTGGTCCGTAACAATCGTGAAGTGGGAACCTTCAACATAAGATCTGAACTTGCCGATAGCCCACACTACCGCAAGACACTCTTTCTCAGTGGCGGTAAATTTCCGCTCGCTAGGACTCAGAGATCTGCTAATATAAATCAGAAACAAAACAAGCCTGCACGTTGGGCGCCAAAAATGTGACGCTACAAAACAACACAACACAGGGACGTACTCGATATAGTTCAATACTAATCACAAAAGAGGGAAGGGCAAATAATACCTTTCCGGGTAGTCGGAGTCAACAGCGTCCATATGCCCTGGACCAACCCAGAACTGAGGCCGGGGTGGGGTGGACCATAAACAACCAGCCAAATGAGCGCCACCTAAATCTATAACAGCTGTACTCCGACGGGACTGAAATAGGAAATCCTCACGCTTACCTGTAACACCCAAATCAGCAAAAATTCTCCTCACACCTCACACTCGAGTAATACAAAACTATCTTTTACATACAGTATTGACACTTTACTACAAACATATAATATATTTATAACAACAGTAAACATATAAAAGGCTCCAATTACCCACCCACTTGTTATGGTGTAATTTCCAATAAACAAACAGCAAATAACATGATTGTATAACTCTTACTGCTACTTTTACTATTATATTTAACGCAATTCAGCCAACCTATTGAAACAAATCTGCGCCAAGATGGCAGAACAGAATGACTATTAAATAATGTTAAGGGTGGTATACCAGGATCCTCGTAGATTGACCCTTGAACGCTGAGGGCATTGGTATAGACTGTAATTATACCTATAATGATCGGTGCATTGGCTAAACTTCACACACGTGTTAAAATTGTGAATAATGTAAATTACAAATTAGTAAATCTGAACCCACCCTATAATAAATGTGTAAACAAAACAGTCTTCAGTAAAGTGTTATTAAATGAAAAAAAGAAAAAAAAATCTTCAACAAGCAATATCAACCAGACGGTTGCAGTAGAAAAATTAAATGTGGAACGACTCACCCACAGCTGCACTAGTCGTTGTAAGCTGATCTTAGCATAAGCCAACTAAGGGTTGCGACGGCAAAATAACGACTGGAGCTATTATTGGGGCTAAACTGAAAACTGCAGATCGAGACTGAAAACTGCAAACTGGGATTTGAAGACTTAGAACTTGGAACTTGGCACTTGGAACTTGGAACCCTAAAATTTATAACCTATAACTTCCATTAATATATTCACGACTTCTTACCGGTCAATTCCGGGTCCAGTACAAAACAACAAACGAAAAATGTACAAGTGGTCACCAAATACAACGGTCGAGGATTCACTTTAGATCTACAATAGCATAAAAGTTATCTATTTGAAAATTCTTCGATACTTACGAATCGCCGAAATCCCAATAAGGAAATAAGAAAATTATTTCAAATCACAACGAAATAATTTCCTTCAATTAATCCGCCAAAACCCTTTCAATAAAGGAGGAAATACAACGTTCCAACGGCGTAATTAAAATTGCTCGATTCGAATCAAGAGTGTAATCAAGAGTATTGTGTTGAGACCATCAAAGCTAGTCCGGGAACCGGTACCTGATAACACGGCGTGCTATCACTATTCGAATTCATACAATCTAATTTGGAAAGAATATACTTTTGAAGTACACTGCTAAATGCAAATGTCGTTATGAAAATTACGACCGTAACACCTGCCTCTCTTAAAAGGCGACTAAGGCGGACCCAAACACTCTCTCAACACACTCTTCTTACACACTCATACACGCACCCCACCCATACTCACGCACGCGCACACACACTCACTCCATACACATACACACATTTTTTGTTTTTTTACTTCTTCATTCTTTTTTTTTATTTTCCTTTTCCTTTCCTCTGGCTGGTTTTTTTATTGTTAGTCCTCAGCCTGACTTGATTAAATTTTTCAATCCACTTCTTGTGATATATGTTTTCAAAACCTATCTTACTATCTTCGGAAACTGACTTAGTTGACGTTCCAGCCTAATTAACTATTCTTTGTTACCACGTCTTGAAGTACCTCAATTTTTCTATTCAGCATTTTTCAAGTTCCGTAGCATACCTTGAGGTGTGGCAGCTATTGTTTCTTTTTTTTGTTTTGCTGTTAGTTTTTTCCGCGTTTCTTTTCTTGCTTTTTGGTTTGTTTTCGAATGAAACCAATTCTTTTTTTGAAGTTTGAAAACTTTGCTACTTCTTTACTAGAAATATTCGTCCTCTGATGACTTTTGCAGTATTAGGCCATTCTCCCTTTCTATAAACATCTATCTTTTTTGCTTAGTTCAGTATATTGGCCTTTGATCCGTATGAAATTTCTTTTCTGTTTTCCATTTGTTTCCAGAAACGTACTCCTTTGTGCTGCCCTGTTAGTGTATTGTTTGGTCTGTTGCTTCTGCTTCCTACTCCGACTTTTAATTTTGCTAAGGGTGGAATTTGTTACGTGCAGTTGCTTCATTTGAATATTTATTAACCCTTTCGACAGCCTTCTCAATTTTAAACGGTTGCTTATTCATCACCCTGTAGCTTAAAATGCTACGGTCGGCATTAGCTGGATTTCTCACTATTGGCCGCAGGTTTGCTTATTAAAATAGTATACTAGGTTTTAATGTATAAGGCTATCAAAGAACTTTTCAAGGCAGTTGCAATTTAGCTATTTCTACTAATTCTATCATTGACAGATGGATGATTTAAGGAAAACTCTATTTATTATCTACACATGGATGTTTTCGAGAGAAGTTTCAATTTGAATGGATTCATTATAATTGTGCAGGCTTATCATGCTTGAACGGAATAGAGTTGCTTTTCGGTGCGGATATAAAAATAGGTGATGTTTCGAAGTGTTGTTATGTGATATAGAGTTTTGGTTTGCTTTTAGTTTTCTAATGTTACTATTTAGTTTGTTGTTGACTGGTATTATAGGTATACGAATTTAAAAGCAAGCGGTGGATTCGCATTTATATGGTGCAAGTGATGCAAGTAATGCAGTTCACGTCACTTCAAGTATTAAAAATTTTGTTATGCTTTTCAAAATAAAGATCCGTCTTATGACTTGTCACGGTCAGATACGAAATATTTTTAATATTTAAAATCGCTTGAACTAAATTACTTGTATCGCCTACACCATAGAAATGCAAACCTACTGCTGGCTTTTAAATTCGTACACCTAAAATAACAGTCAGACAACAATAACCCGAATAGTAACATTAGAAAGCCAAGAGCAAACTGCAACACAGTATCGCGCAACGGAACTTCGAAACATACTCCGTAGCGGAAAGCTATTCTATTTCGTTTAAGCAAGGAAAACCTGCACAATAATAATGAATCCATTGAAATCGTAACTTCCTTCATAAACATAATAAATCATATGAATAGTGTTTTCCTCAAAACATCTATCCATCAATGAGAAAAACTAACTAAGCTGTACTTGTTTTGGAAAGTCCTTCGATAACCTCGTACATCAAAACCTATTTTATTATTTTAACAAGCGGCACTACGATCAATAATGATAAGCCTATCTAAAACCGGTCGTAGCGTTATAAAATACAAGTTGAAGCATATTTTTGGATCTGAGCGGCCATATGGGGGGATGCGGCGGTGTTTGCTTTGCCGAATTCCTTTAAAGATGGTTCAAGCGTCGTAGAATTTTCAAGGTAATAAAGCAAGAAGTCAGTGTGTAAGGAGTCGGATGTTGGATTACCCCAAACTTCCGACTTTGTGAAGTACGGAGCCTTCGGGAAAGTGTCCAGTTTGAACGGATCAATCCCAGCAATGTATGTATACTTAATTTACTTTGTGCGTATTGATATTTTGGTTTACATTAAGTCAGCTAACATAGTTGACTCTATTTATGTCATGTTAGAATTTTCAAGCCATAAATATTTAATTTTTTTTATACGACAATTAAGTTATGATTCTGGAATTGTTTAAGGGTTTTTTAAAGAAAACTAGGTAAAAATATGTTGTTTACATTTGGTCATTTTATGTCAAAGCTTACAGATTCAGGCTCTAATTAATTAGAAAGTATAGTTTGAGGTATATAGAATGTGGTTACGCGATTGTTTTCAGGTCACACTGAGATAAACAAGATTTGTGTAGCAAAATCTGGTAAATTTAATTGCTTTGGTTTAATGTTATAAATTTGTTAATGACGACAGTTTTTATTGTCGGGTATTAATTGTAAATCAAGATTAGCATTGACTGTCTATATAATCTTCAATATAAAAATTTAAAGTTAGCTAATGTTTAGATGTGAAGTTATTACATAATTCTTTACCACTGCTAAAATGCATTTGGTCTGATAAATGGTTTTCTTTCTTTATTGCTGTTGTCTACTATTACATTATTCCTTTAGTCCTTACTTATGAAGAGTTGCTTTTAAAGAGTGCTGTGGACACTATGTAAGTATTATATATATATATATATATATATATATATATATATATCATAGTGGTTTTAAAAGATCAAAAATAAATATAAACAAAGCAATTTCAAAACACCCTGTATAAAGAAACAACCTGAAATTACGTGCGGAAATTATATTAGTTAATTTATTTTTAAGTATCTGGTATTAACGAAATTTTATAGATAGTTAATGAAATTTAAGTAGGTTTGCAAAGAAATTAAATGGTAGAAGCTAATGCCATTAATTTATTAATTAATTTGAATTTAATTTAACGATTATAAGTTAAAAACCCGGTAATACCAAAGATGAGACGCGTTGCTAGCGTACAAATATATCAGTAGGGTTTGAAATACATGGAATATCCAACTAGTAGAAGTGTTATTTAAAATATTACGATTGAACACCTGCGTATGTTTAAATGTCACGTTCCAATAATTTCTAGAGATAACAAACAAAGATTCTGCGTATATTGTAAAACAGTCACATGCGTTTTATAGAAATGCTAATGAGGGGGTTATTTAACTCATGTAGAGAGTCCACGTGTGTAAACAGTGAACAAACAAGGATATCGATTTTTCAACCACTCAAGCAAGGTTAGACCGAGACGTAGAAAACGTATAAGCATGCGACCACAATAATATAGGAGGAATTTAAGAAACGTCATTAAGTCTACGACTGGACGATAGGTTAGTTTAACTTGACATAGACACGAGGATAGTGTAGCGTGATTTTCTTTAAATTTTATAACGAGGTACGGAAATTCGCAGATTTGAAATTGGGGTTGAGTGCAAAATTGTGAGAATGTGTTGTTGTGAGCGGGATTTCGGATAACTGGGGACCTGGAGAGGTTACAGTCGAAAGACATAAATACTCTAGAGAACTAGGACTCGCTCTCTTGTCTGTTAACTTCGTGCCTTATTATTTCGATCTTCTCGAAAGCACGATAACACGAGTTGTAAGTATTAACAAATAATTTAAAGTGTATTGCTTAGTGGTAGCCTCTAAATTAAATTAAAAACGCGGTTAATGTGCCGAGATTATTTTATTGAGGTATCACCTATAATTTTTAATCAACTCGTGTCGGGACATTAAGTAACGTAGATTACTGTAAAATGAAATTTGAAACTTGGTTACTCCGAGAAGAAAGCGTTGGCGGATCAACTGAAATGGAAGTCGTTTAGTAATTGAGAGAAACGTCCTGCAGACCAGATAGAAATTTACATGGCATCATCTACAGAGCGAAGATCTTTTAGAAATTTCAGGTAAGGATTTAAATTTGTGATTCCTATAAACTGTAAACATTGGGGTGGCGTATGAGAGTGTTTTTCAAGGTAGTGTGAATTATTTACGTATTGAACAGAATATGTGTAAATAACTTTATTACGGTATTCAACTAAAAATTGAAGGTGTCTAGAAAGCTTTTAAACGTTCCATCAGAACGTGAAATTTTGTGAAGAGTACATGGTTTTGTTTTTTTTTGGTTTTTGAGTATGTAAAGTTGAAGGGCATACATTAATTTGGTTATTATGAGCTCACCATACCCCACAGTTTACTTAGAGTACTAAAATAAATAAATAAATTATAATGAAAGAATTTTAGAGTAGGTATTATTCAAGGTCCATTTACTCGGAGTACTTTTTATGTGTTTGATGATTAAAAAAAAATTAAATACAGGACATTACAAAGTAAAATTTACTGAAGTGTAACGTGAACAATAAAATAATAATAAATTGCATTTGTAAATAGGAATAAATAAAAGATTGTATGTTTGTTGTATTTTGTGGTTTTATTGGGGGTGTGCGTGAATGATAGGATTTATGAATGAATATAGCAATCCAAAAGGAGGTCCCAATGAGCTAGCCGGAAGCAGTTGAAGAAGGCCATTCAACCGAGGAAGAGAGGAAAACGGGTAAGCAATATTTTTTTTTGACTTATTTAAATTTTTGGAAATTTTTCTATTTTCGAATTTGAAAACTTTACATTACTTTCGAAAATAATTTTTGTTGGTGAGGATCTTACCGGAGTTCCACGGCAATCTTAGGACGGCCCAACGTTGGGGTCGAATGTTTTTGAGAGAGTAATAATTTAAACCGAAGTTCCACGGCAATATATATATATATATATATATATATATAAATATATATACTTACATAGTGTTCACAGCACACACACACACACACACACACACACACACACACACACATATATATATATATATATATATATATATATATATATATATATTTAATTTTTGTTTCAGTTGGATATAGAGTATTCAAGAAACTGTATTACACAAGGTCTGAGGACAAAGCATAAAATATATTTTTCAAACTTTTGCTTTATGTAAATACCAAAATTGAAGTTAAAAATTTGTTTGAGGTGACTTAGGAGGCTGTTAATTATTTTTGCGGTCTTTGTATTGTGTACATTTTCTAGAATATATTGGATAAATATTGTTTTTTCCACGGGTTGGTTTTTTGTTTTGTAACGTTTTTTTTTATAAAAAGTTTTGTAAATAAATTTACGCTCTAGAGATTTTGTATTTCTTTGTGATACACTTATTAGCTAGCACGGCAGTCTTTCGATCCCTTTTTCTTGTCGCGATACTCGGTACGGACTATTTTCGTTGCGTACGTCTTCTTTTCTTGTCAGCGCGGAATACCGTAAAAAATAACGTGACGAAAGAGGACAATTACCGATCACCCAGGATTAACGACACCCTATATACGCTCACAGATTCACGATAGTTCTTGGCGTTAGACTTGAAAAGGGGGTACTGACAAGTTGAATGAAGATCGACGAAAAACTGCATTTCGTATTGCCATTGGCCGATGGCAAATTACAGTGATATCATATAAACTTTGCAACGCTACTGCCACCTCTGAGCGTTTAATAAATAACTTCTTACATGGACTCTCATGGGTGTAGTTGAATTATGTGATCGTGATTGGGAAGACATTTAATGAACGCTCTACCAATTTGGAGAAAGTGTTTTTAAGATTGATAGAAAACCAATTTGAAGGTGAGTCTAAGTGCCACCTGCTCGGCAAAGAGGTAAAATACCTGGGGCATGTAGTGTAACAAAATGGAATTAAGCCATATCCGGAAAAAGTTAGTAATGGGCACAGTGGGTTTCTTTAAATTAGAAAACGGGATCTTAATGCGATCCCAAGCAAAGAAAAATAGATCGGTGAGTACGCTTTAGGTGGTGATTTCCAAGAACCGGTTGTTCGAGGTTTCAGGACATCCACATAATGTGATATTGGCATAGCACTTCTGGGTCAAGAAAACTTTAGAGAATGTGCGTAAAAGGTTCTCCTTTGTAGGCTGCCTAGAAGACGTCAGGTAATGGTGCAGGGAGTACCAGTTATATGCGCCGCGGGGTAACCGGTAGGCGCCCATAAAACAATACAACGTAAGAAGAGTCCGTTTGAAAGAGTGGCAGTAGACATTGCTGGTCCATTCCCCAAAAGCGACTCTGGAAATAAATATATCATAATGGCCATGGACTATTTTATGGACTGAGGCGTATGCCATACCCAACCACTAAGCAGCAATTGTCGCAGACGTATTAGTCCAAAAGATTTCTTGTCATTTTGGAATATTTTAGATCAAATTTTAGTTTACAGCTTCCTTTCATTTGATTTTCTAATGCTCCACCCGAAGGTACTACACTGCCCAGGAAGTGAGTTTTATTTAGCTCAAAATTGTAAATTTTGCCGAATCCTTGCTGTTCCAAGCAAGATAGGGGTCTTTAACGTGCGTGACAACAATCATACACGGGACCTACATTTTACTTCTCATCCGAACGAAGGCGTATTTTTGTAAAAAAAGCTCGCTTAACATTTTTCAAGTGGATCGTGTCGGGATTTGAACCCCGGACCTTGGCCATAGTAGTAACATGCATACCAATTACACCATGTAGCCGACAATTTAATTTACAACCGCAAACTAAAAATATTCGTTTCTGCAAGTTAATAGAACGTATCAAATCCATCATTGATACTAGTAAATTATCCCAAAGAAGAAAGAACATCTTTAGGGGCAGAGTTTCTAATATTATTATGAACTTTGCAAACAATAAAAAAACAATCATTATTGATGTCGGCAAAATAAAATGTTATATAAAGTTAAAAAATATCTACACGACCACCCGGAAATCATTGTCACCACGGCATAAAAAGGCGCCGTCACCGTCATTATGGACAATCAACAGTACATTGATAAATCTCAAGCTCTATTAAGAGAGAGGTCTATTTATAGATCCCTACCAAAAGAACTTACCTTTACTTCCATGAAAAAAGGTAATGACCAAATACAGCTATTTCTGAAGAATGCTATGGTCAATGACTTTGAAAAGCAACATTTTAGTATTTGTAATTCTACCACAGGTAAATACTACGATCTGCCCAAAATACACAAACCTGACCTTACTCTGACACCGATCATCTCTATGGTGAAAACACACTCACCGTTTTTAAACAGTTTAGGAAATTCTTTCTTTCTATTCATATCTCGTTGGATGAAACCTCTTTACTTACTAATATTCTTCTGCCTTTTGTCATCACCATTATTAAACAAAACTGGAACAAGGTTAAACCTCATTTTAAGATGTCAGAAAAATTATTTTTTGCTACCGTTAATTTGGTTTTAAATATCATTTACTTTGTCTTTTTTGATAAATATTAAGCCCAACTTTTTTGTATACCAATGGGAACATCTGTGTCTCCTGTTATAGCTCAAATTGTTGTGGACATCTCTTTAAAAAGTTTTACAGTAAATACCAATTAGATGTCTTTTCTTGTTAAATATGTTGATGACAATAGGCTCGATACCACGTCAATTTATTGTTAAACTATAACAACGTCCAATAATTTTAATAAACACCTTAAGTTTACTAGTGAATGGAAGTAAATGGTACATTACTTTTTCTTGGCGTCCTCGTTATCGGAAATACAATCTTTTAACTTTTGATTGGTACACAAAACCCACTATTTCGGGTAGGTCGCTTACTGCAGCACAAAAGCAATACTGTTAAAACAATACAAACAGATATCTGATCCGCAATTCATCAACAAAAATAAAAAACTACTCGTTGACATTTAATTAAATAACGGTTATCCTAAAAAATTTTTACATAGGTTCATATACAATAATTATCTTATTAACACTAATCCAATAATATTGTACAATTAAAAATTACCATATATACAAACTTTATCTCAATTATTCGTTAGAGTGCTTAAACAACCCAATCCTTCCATTGTTTGTCAGTACTACAATTTCATTAAGAATCTATTTACAAAATTGAAGGATTATATTCAAAAAGCATTAAGCAGTAATGTCGATTACAAGATAGAGTGTAGCTTTAATAGATCTTATATTGCTCAAACCAGCCAATGGCTAAGGAGTCGCCTAATCTAGCATAAAACTTATTGTAGCAAGGACTCGAATAAGTACTTTTTATCCTCGAATGTATATGCAACCAAGCATGCAGCTTCAACTGTTGAAACTAGCATCTTAGAAAATAAAAATATTTATATGACCAGGTGGTTCATATTCATAAAATCTTTTTATTTTAACAAAGTTTAGTCCAATAAATAGCAAGATAAATATCGATTAAGTTCATAAAATCTGCTCAGTCTTAATATAGATCAACTTCAACATCGTTCAAGTAGTTAATATCTGATATTCTCATCCATACTCAATTTTTAATCATCCTCATTTTTAGAACGTTATATCAGTATATACGTCAAACCAGTTTCTTTTTAATATGAACCTTCATAAGCTCAAGATGTGATTCTCTTGGTAGTTTTTAATTTGTAATTAGCATGTATTCGACTAGATATGTTATACATATCGAGCCAACCAATTTTAACATCCGTATTAATAACCAGAGTAAGTTGTTTACGTCTTGACGTAAACTTACTGTTTATGTCAATTCGATTCCAGTTTTTGAAAGAGCACAAAGTGGTGCCAAAAAGTTAACTTCTTAAATAAAATTCTTATGACATTGTTTTACTACTGGGCTATAACCAGGAAGAATAACTTTTCATGTTTAATATAAAATACGTATGATCAGTCCATTACTCATATATATATATATATATATATATATATATATATATATTGTAGTGCTTTTAAAGGGTTAAATTTGGTGGTCAACAATGCAATTTTGAACACCCTGTATAGAGAGAGGAACCATGTATATACGCGCAAAATTAATTTTATTTATTTAATTTAAATTAACAAGTATTGACATAATTTTACAACTAGGGATTAGAATGTAATAGATTCTTAAAGAAAATTAGCTTTATTAGCCAATAGAAATTAGTAATTAATTTAATTAAGTTTAATTTAAGGGGCTATAACGTCAGAGAACGCAGCAGAGCATGTAAAATCAATAAATCCAAGGCGAATAGCTTTCGTTGTAACAAACAAATATATCGGTTGGGGTGAATACCATGAAACGTAAACTCCGAGAATTGTTATTTTAAACGTTCGTTAATTGAACACCTGCATGTTTTGAAAAGTCGACTTCTATGTATTTTGGAGCATAACAAGACAAGTTTCAAGGAATATTGTTCAACCAACTGCCGCAAAGCACGTACTCATCCACGAAGACGCGGGCAGCTATATCGATTTTCTACCACTCAAGCAAGGTTAGAATGCGACATCAAATATACATAAGACAGGAATAGAGATATCACAGGCGGGGTTTTAAGACGTCACTGAAATGTATGATTGGTTGAAATAGTTAGTTTGAGAAAACACGAGCACGCGACAGGTGTATGTGATAGTTTTTGTTGAGAAAGCGTGTGACGCGAGAATATTTCTAGAAGCGTAAAATGGTTAGACAAAATTTAAAGGAATATTATTTTACAATTAGGTATTTCGGGCAAAGTATGGCCAAAGGGGCCTAGCTGGATGATATAAATACGGGAACGAAATTATTAGGGGTTTTTTATTCTTTAACCTTGCATCGCATAACGACATACATAATGCAACTGACGAAGCTTGTAAGTATTAAAATTATTAAGGATCAGTATTAAATTGGTTGTGACCTTATAGTTTGAGACGCGGTTAGTGTCGAGTTTATGTAAATTTAATTGAGGTCCAACGAATACTTTAACAAGCTCGGAAATTAAAAATGCGATAATAAACAAGTGTAATATACATGGAAGCGCAACTTAGATTGTGGTCATCTTTAAAACATCTTGTGGAGCCGCACGCAAAACCAATTGGCCGAGGAGTTCAGGAACATAATAAATCGTTAACGGAGATGGAATCTTTAAGTTTTTCCAGGTAACGCATTTGAATTTGCTGGTTTTTTTTTGTTATAAACTTTTGAAATTGTGATGTGTGAGAGTGAACTTTAATGGGTATTTTACGGTATTTTACGTATTGAAAAGGATACATAGCTGACTATTAATATGGTATTTTGAATATAAATCAAAAGGTGTACGTAAAGCTTATTGATTTGCTTGATGAATTTAAATTTAATTGTTGAGAGGTACATAGTTTTTTTTAAGTTTGTAGTAATAGTATGCAAAGTGGAAAGCATACATTTATAAACTGGGTTATTATGAGCTCACCATATTCCAGTGTAGTAATAAACAAAGAGAAGGTATTATTTAGGACCCATTTACTCATGTTGCTTTAAATGTGTTAAAATTTTTTGAGAACTGACGAGGTACCAGAGCATGAGCTCGAACAATTTTTAAGAAGTTCCACAAGCTTATAAAAGGTTCCACGGCATTTTATGACGGCCCAACGTTGGGGCTCGAACGATTTTTAGGAAGTTCCAGAGGCTTATAAAAGGCTTCCACGGCAATTTATATATAAAGTAAACAAAATTTTATTTGCAAGTGACTCAAATTCAGCCACAAGGGCATCCTGTCAATGCGCTTCGTCCTAATTGGGGCTCATCAGGACAGGAGTGGCAAGGTTGTAATATTTAATACCTACACATAAAGGGAAGTACAGCTTCACCTAGCTCACAATTTGTGTCTTCGTGTTGTTTCACCTGACATTGCAGGTGGCCCCAATCGGCACAGAGGGGATCCGGCTCAACTGCCTATTTCCATAGCCATAAGTTATAATTTAAAAGATAAGTTTAATGAGTCTTCAATTAATACAATGACACAAATTGTGAACTAGGTGATGCTGTACTTCCCATAATGTGTCGGTATTAAATATTACAATGTTGCTATTCCTGTCCTGATGAGCCCCAATTACTGCGAAACGCATCGACAGGATGTCTTTGTGGCTGAATTTGAGTCACTTGCTAATAAAAAAATTTTTTGATTTGTATTAATTGAAGACCCATTAAACTTACTTATCTTTTAATTATAATTTTTGGCTATGGTAAAAGACAGTTGAACCGGATCTCCTCCGTGCCGACAGTAGTTAAGATATCTTCGTACGAGGACAAAATCGAACATTTTTACATGTATTTTCCCATAAGAAAGTCTAAGATTCATTTTGCACTTTTTTGTATCAAACATCAAAATCCCCATAAGGAGGAGTTGAAGATCAATTCAGGTCACTTTTCAGCCCAACATCCCAACGGAGGAGTCTATTACATTTCAGTTTTTAAGAATAGGATAACTCTAATATAAAGTATATAAAATGTTATTGAGGATATTATATTTACAATCAATATTCTACATTTGCAATAAGTATTATATTTCTTCTTGCGCCACAATTGAATAATATCCAAGAGGTAGTGTTAAATATGAACCAGGAAGTAAGTAGCGTTTATCATCATGCGGGCTTAGGGCAATCTCCTCCTGAGCGATGGTGTGAATCTGATGCTTAGATGATTAAATTAGTTTCTGCTTTACAAATACTTCCTCGTATACTTCTATACAGTCGATATAATCTTCAGTCGTAATTCTATTCTTTATCACCGATCTTTTAATTCCTTTAATTTTCTTTGTAACACCAAAGTCTCGGATGTCAGGTGATTTTTCCTCTTCTCGTAAGAGTTCAGCTTCATCTCCCGCGACTGTCTTAAAATCCTCGTCGCATACATTTTTGATCGTAACCCAATAAAATCGGTCATAAGTCGCCCATTGTCTTTATCATCCATCATACCCAATACCTTTTTGTTAATTATCGGAATTCCACAATTGCTGTTGGCAGGATAGTCGGAAGTATCGAAACGTTCCTGACAGTCCCGCTTCATAGTTTCATAAGGTTCATGGTTTATTATTTTATAAATTAGACTATCCGCATCTGTGTAAAGAACTCGACGCCGATCTCCAAAGGCGGCGTTCATACATCCATAATGAAAATCGTAGATTGTCAACTTGGCTATGTTAAAATGCACATACCATCATATATAGGTTTATTAAAATATATTTCAGATTTTAGAAGGTCCACTGCAGCAAGCTTTTCATCGAAAATGGTAACATATTTGAACAGGAATTGGATATACGAGCTTCAGCACCATATCTTCCTTCCCAGTTTTGCACCAGTTTCACATTACAATATTTGCGTGTATTCTCCATCGTCTTCCCAAATACCGCATTATTCATTAACTTGAACAAATTTTTCTCAAATTCATTCTTCGTGCATTGCCGAAGTTCAGTGTTGAAGTCAATGTAGGACCTTCACCAACAGCTTTGTTTAAATTTTTGAACGCGATGAATTCTTGTTAATCTAAGTCCATATTTCAACGCCATTAACTTAGTACCTTGGGCTTTCGATACAAGCGGTTTTTCAGTCTCCGAATCAATGTGCTCCGGACAGAATGGGATATCCATATGTAAGTCATGGATAGATTCCGGATACTCCAAATCAACTTCCAAGACATAACCTTTGCGCACTATGTATGGATTAAAAACCTAAGTCGACTGGTTTCATCACAAGTTCAGATCATGCAAAAAAAAAAAATTTCCGCGATTGCTGTCTACATTACTGTAGTACCGAGGAAAAATAAAAAAAATCATACCAACGATTGTAAAATGAAGAAATTATGTATACCTCGACTACCTACAGAAGAAGACAAGATCCGTTACTTCAAGAATTTTAAAAACATAGTCAAAGTTCCGTTCGTGATATATGCAGATCTGGAATGTATACTTAGACCTGCCGGGGACGAGAAGAAGTATCAAGAACATGTACCATATAGTGTTGGATATTGTGTGAAATGTGACTATGATGAATGACTCTTTATCATTTCATCGGTCTTATCGGTGTGTAGGCTGTATAAAGTGGTTTAGTATGGAGCTTCAACAATTTGCCGAAAACGTTGAAATTGATATTTGGTGCCTCTGTGATATGGCTCCACTAACATTTAAACAGCAAGCTGACCTTGAAAGTGTAACTCAAAGTTCGAGATCATAATTATTTACTGCTGACTAACAATCACAGAGAACAGTGTTACGGTTGAAATTTTTACGACGACTTTTGATTTTTAGCAGTGTATTAAATAGTTAATTCTTTCCGTATTAGATTGTACATACTTTAATATTGATAGCGCGTTATCAGGTACGAGTTTGCAGACCAGCTTTAGTAGTATCATCTTCACATAATTCTTCATTTGAATCGTACACTTTTAATTTATGCTTTGGGTTCGTATATATGCCCGCCTTCGTTGAAGGGATTTTAGCGAATTAATTTGAAAGGAAATTATTCTGAGGTAATTGAATATAATTTTCCTTATTGCCTAATTGGGATTACGCCGATTCAAAAAGTTGAGTCCTCGACTGCTATTTGGTAACCACCTGTTACACATTTTGTTTGTTTGCACATTGAACCCGATTGTGGATCGGTAAGTAAACCGCGATTTTACTGTCTGTAATTAGGGGATTATATTTTAGGGTTCTAGTTCTAATTCTAGTTCAAATTTTACTTCAGTTCCATTCAAGATTTATGTTCTACGTTTTGTTCCACGTGCTACACTCCACGTTGTACGTTCTGCTATTCTATGTTCTAGTACCGTTGTAACCTGTATGTTGAATTTCGAGTTCTAGATGTGGCTTCTGTAATTAAAAGGAGAAGATGTTTACAAGTAAGGATCCAGTGGACCCATGTGAGATAATTGGTAGCGATATTCTACCTGCACGCGCCATTTGAGCTGGAACATCGCCATCCACATCAGCAGTTGGTGAGTCCGTTCCATATCTTATTTTTATCATCGCAACCGTTTGGTTGACTTTGCATGCTGGTGAATTACATTGTAACATTATTGGGCTTACTATAATAGGGTTGGGTTCTAGTTTAGGGTGTTGAACATTGCATATTCACAATACTTAATAGAGTATGTAAAACTAAGCCAACGACCCGCCTATTATTATTACAGGTATTATTGCAGATACCCTCAGTGCTTAAGGGTTATCCTGCTAGGATCCTAGTGCAACCCCTTATTTGCGTAATAGTCTTTTCAAATCGACCGTATGGTCGCAGATTTATGTTGCCTTGTTGGCTGGGTTAATATTTGATTTTAAAGTAAAATTGGAATTAGTCAACCGATGTATTGGTATCGTTAAAGTTGCACCATAACAAGTGGGTAAGTCCAGTTATTAATGAAATTATAGTATATGTGTTTATTGTTATTAATTTGATATATTCTTGTATAGTAAATGTATTGAATAGCTTTGAGGTCTACATTACTGTGTGTCAACGTATGTTAGCTGGATTGTATGCTGTGTGGGTATTATTCGTGATCGTTAGGAATTTCCTATCTCAGTTCCGTCGGAGCCCAGCTGTTAGAGTTAGGTGGCGCTCATTTTTGGTAAGAGGTTTGGTTGATGGTTTACCCCACTCCCCGCCTCGGTATTGGGTTAGCTCAGGGTACATTGAAGCTGATTGCTCCGACTGCCCCGATAAGCATTTACCTTGCTTAACCTCATTAGCGATTTTAGTGTAAATTAAAATTCAATTTGAAATCCCCCTTTGCTCGTTGTCATTGTATTGCGAGCGTCACGTCCCGTTATAGCAGGCGCAAGAGAGCTGTAATATCAAGTATCAAGATTTTCATACCATTCCGATGGTTTTTGACAATTTGAGTGGTTACGATAGCCATTTCGTAATTGAAAGTATTGCCGTGTAGAAGTGTTACCACTAACAAAGAGAAAATATATCTCCTTCACAAGATGTATTCATGAGAACTTAATCAACTGTAGATTCATCGATAGCTACCGTTTTATGAGTTCATTCTTATAAACATTGACTTCTTACCTGAATGGATATCCATTACTAAAAAATGAATTTTCTGGTTCGACAAATGAGAAGTTTAAATTATTAACTAAAAAAAGTGTATAACCCATACGATTCGTCTGAAAAGCTAAATTACACTTCACTACCTAGTCAATAGGAATTCTACAACATGCTGCAAGGTAGAGAAGTTACTAAAAAGTAGTATGCCCATGTTAAAAAAGTATGGGAAGCATTTAATATTAAAAATATAGGGCAGTATTCTGACATATCTCATGACCGTTGTGATGCTATTGGCTGAAGTATTTGAACAATTTCGTTCAAGTGGTCACTCCGCATATGGACTAGACCCCGCCCACTATTACACCCTTCCAGGATACACTTGGGATGGAATGTTAAAGCATACTCATCAGGAACTTGAGTTATTAACGAACATTGATTAGCTGCTATTTATTGAATAAGGTATACGAGAAGGACTTAGTCAAGTGTGTTCGGAACGGCGTGCATCAACGAACAATAAATACCTACCCTATTATGATTCTTCGAAACCCGATGTGTATCTTATGTACTATGACGTCAATAATCAATACGGATGGGCCATGAGCCAGCCCTTACCCTATGTAGTGTTTGAATGGGTGCACACCAAAATCGATGTGACATCAGTTCCGGATAACGCTAGCGAAGGTTATATCTTCGAAGTTGCTTTGAAGTATCCGGAATCTATCCATGACTTACATAAGGATATCCCATTCTGTTCGGACCACATTGATCCGAAGACTGGAAAACAGCTTATATCGAAAACCCAAGGTACTAAGTTAATGGCTACACTAAATTCTAAAAGAAGATATGTGATCCATTATAAAATATGAAATAGGCGTTGGAAAATGGACTTATATTTACAAGAATTCATCGCGTACTAAAATTTAAATAAAGCTGTTGGTTTTAAGGTCCTACATTAACCTTAATACCGAACTTTGGAAATGCGCGAGGAATGAATTTGAGAAAAATTTGTTCAAGTTATTGAATAATGCAGAAGACGATGGAGAATATACGCAAATATTGTAATGTGAAACTGGTGCAAAACTGGGAAGGAAGATATGGTGCCGAAGCTTGTATATCCAATCCCTGTTCAAAAATGTAAACCTTGCTGCAGTGGAACTAAAAAGATTTTGATTTTGAATTTTTAAAAACGTTGTAGTAAATGGAAATAGGAATACCGAAGCAAATTAAAGTATAACAAAATATTTAAAGAAAACTAACATTAACGGACGGAAACTTAATTCACACCTATTTGACGCAAGATTTCGGGGAATTTCTCAGTTTATTACCTCATTAGGGTGACTTACTTTATAGAAACGGACGCTGCCCGTCCTTCTCTAAGTGATTGTGGCGTCGTATGCTATCACGCAGTAATGCAAAAGGTAATAAAATCGATTTTAGGACATTTTTATTATTCGCGGGGCTTCGTAGAATAAAGGTTGGTTAATTTAATCAGTTTATATGACACTTCCTATTAATTAACACATTCTCTCGAAAAATTCAGAACATGTTTTATTTAAAATATTATACGGATATTTTACACACAGATAATTATTTAATACATAAATAACCAATGCATTAAATCGCTTTAGCAACGGGTTTTGCACATGCAAAGACCCAATCGTCATAATTGTAATAAAAGATTAGTTTTCGCGGCAAACAAGACGTGTTTTTGATGCATATTTTTATAACAAATGAATTACTTTGTACTAATAATGCTTGAAAATGATCGATTTGCATTAGGTATAAAGCTTATATTTCTTTTCAAGGTTGAAATTAGTTTTACAGTGTTTCTTAATGATTAATTAATTTTTTATATTACTACTTAACTTTTGTACACACGGTTATGTTATCGATTTGAAATTGGAGCTTTTAAATAGACAGAAAGTATGTTTTGCTTTTACGGTAACTAAAACATCTTTCTTATACACAAAACTATTTATTTTATGCACGGAAAGTGCATTTTTATAACAAACGAAAGGCTTTATATTTATTTCAGGGTAATTATCAACAAGCATCGAATTGTGTTTTTCGTTTTACACATTATTGGCTATGTATTTACAATACACTTACATTATACAGGGTGGTACAATAAATCTTAGAAAATTTTCATTTTTTGGCTTCTTTTGTTTTTGATTTGCTTTATTTGTAGGCCTTGGGCTTCAATGACCTCTCGTGACCCCTTATCACGTCAATATATAATAATATATAATATAATATATATATATATATAAATATATGTATATATATATATATATATATATATATATATATGAATATATATTGCTATAATTATAGGGTAGTTTAGAAGTAGGTTAAATCATAGGGGTCGTGAAACAAATAAAAGCAACTTCCAGTTAACGAAAGCACATAATTTCAGATAATATAAGAGTAAATAGGTCATTATACATATTGTTAACTGAGAGCACACTGTATATAAAAATACGCGGGATTAAATGCATAAGAACATAGAAATATCCAAGAGTAGTTTACAAGTTAAAATAAGATTTGAAAACGTAACAAAAATGCATCAAAATTAGATCAACGAGAAACCCATATGAATTGGCAATACAAATATTCAACAATTGCGTTAAGAATATTATTGTACACGCAATCTAAATTATGCATTATTAGAAAATCGTACGTGACAGGAATAGTTCACATTTGTTTAAAAATCCAACATTAGTTAGGAAATAAACAAGCACCAGATTATTTCGGTTTAGATTATAATAAATAACAAACATTGAATACGTGACTTAATAAAAGGAAATTGTTGGAATTTCACAAATAATACCATATGTGAGAGTTTACGTGACGAGTCAGGCATCCATCCGAATATTTGAACATAAAGGGTCTAGAAGAGATGAAAGGTTTTGTATAGAGGGGAAAGATAAAGATGTTGAAGTAGTATCGTTTGATTGTCGGCAGAAAAGGAAATAATAATAAATGAGAAACAGACAAGTATAGGGAATGAAGAAGAGATATTTAAGAGTCAGGATAATAGGGATAAGTTTATTTTATGTGAAGTAACAAAGATGATAAGTATAGAAATAGAAGGAGCAGAAACAGGGATGAAGAGTATTAGGATAGTTAGAAGAAACACTTGGAGGGTCAAGAAAAAAGTTAGATTTAAATAACTTGATGAACAAAAGATAGAGATAGATGAATTTTAATGTAGAAGATAGAGATAGCGATAGATATATAAAAAAGTAGAAGTAGAAATAGGATAAATATGGATAGGTGTATATAGAAAGTAGAGATAGGTGTATAATAGAGTAAAATTTAAATAGATAGGGATAGAAATAGGTGTATATAGAAAAGAAGATTAGATATAGGATAAATATGGGAGATAGTTAGATATAGGTATAGAATTAGGTAGATATAGTTAGGATAAGAATAGATAGGGATAATAGGTGAAGTCAAAAGTCATGAAGACTAAAGATAAAGAGAAAAGTACAAAAGGATGTACGTAAAGAGTCAATAAAGGACTAAAGGAAAAAATAAAAGGAGAAAAGACAATGAAATAAGAAGGTGAAGAGTTAATAATAGATAAAAATATTTAGGTAAAAGATAGTAATAGGTGTGAATAGGTAATTAGAAATAAAGATAGGTGTAGATAGATAGAAATAAGTAGAGATAGGCGTAGTAATAGATAGAAATAGGTAGATAAGTAGTAATAGGAAGATTAAATAGGTATAGGTAGTGTTAGGTGAGTAGATAGGTGTATAGAAATAGCAGATAAAATTAAATTAGAATGTAGGTATTTAAATTCAAAAAAACAGTAAGGGTTTTTCTTAAAATTGAAATAGGGGGATTATATAGTGGTTTTAAAGGGGTAAAAATAAAAATAAACAAAGCAATTTCAAAACACCCTGTATAAAGGAACAACCAGAAATTACGTGCGAAAGTTATATTAGTTAAATCATTTTTAAGTAACGGGTATTAGTCAAATTTTACAAAGAATGAATGAAATTTAAGTAAGTTTGCAAAGAAATAAATGGTAGAAGCCAATGCCATTAATTTATTAATTTAACTGAATTTAATTGAACGATTACTGATGTATAATATTCATAAAAGCGTGTAAAAACCCAATAATACCAAGGTGAAAAGCGTTGCTAACAAACAAATATATCGGTGGGGTAGAAATACGCCGAACTCCAACTCGTGGAAGTGTTGTGGTAAAACTTTAGTTAATTAAACACCTCCAGAATTTTAAATGTCAAGTTCTATTTAATTTGTAGATAACAAACAAGGATTCTAAGGATTGTACAAACGGTCGGATGTTTTAGCATGAAACGCTAATGAGCGGTTATTTAAATCACGTAAGAAGTCCACATGGGTTTAAATAGCATATGGTCTGGAATATTGATTTTCTACCACTCAAACCAGGTTAGAAAGAGACATAGAAAACGCATAAGCAAGAGACAACGATAGTATAAGAGGGACTTGTAGGACGTCATTAAATATACGATTGGTCGATATAGTTAGTTGAACGCGAGACAAATACAAGCATAGTGTATATTAATTTTTAGAAAATAGCATAAGGACATGCTGAAATTCGCGGGATTAAATATCGGTTGAGTGCAAAATTGTAAGAATGTGTTGTTGTAGATGGGGATTTCGGATGAAAAGCCTAAGTGTATAAATGTTGAACGCGAGACAAATACAAGCATAGTGTATATTAATTTTTAGAAAATAGCATAACGGCGTGCTGAAATTCGTGGAATTAAATATCGGTTGAGTGCAAAATTGTAAGAATGTGTTGTTGTAGATGGGGATTTTGGATGAAAAGGCGGCCAGGAGGTGGCAGCCTAAGTGTGTAAATGTTTTTAGACAACGTGGTGAAGGCCCTGAATATTTCGATTGCTCCAAACGACGTATGAAAGTTAACACGAGTTGTAAGTATTATAAAATCATTTAAATTATATTGCATGGTGGTAGCCTCGTAATTAGTACGCGGTTAGTGTGCCGAGATTACAATTTTTAATTCAGCTATCACCTATAATTTTTAACCAACTCGTGTCGGGACATTAAGTAACGTGGTTTGAAGTAACTAATTGTGAAAGACGTATGTTTAAATAGAATTTGGAATTTGGTTGCACCGTGAAGGCAGCGTTAGCAGTTCAACTTAGATGGAGTTCGTCTAGTAACAGCCAGAAACGGCCTGCAGACCAGATAGATGAAACACATACCATCATCTACGGAGCGGAGATCGTCTAGAAATTTCCAGGTAACGATTTGAAATTGTGATTCTTATAAACTGTGAATATTGGGTGACGTATGAGAGTTATTTTGAAGGTGTCGTGGATTATTTGCGTATTGAACATAATACGTGCAAATAACTTTATTATGGTATTTAACTAGAAATTTGAAGGTGTCTATAAAGCTTTTTAACGTTCCATCAGAACGTGAAATTTTTGTGAAGAGTACATGGCTTTGTTTTTTAATTTGTTGTAAGAGTATGCACGGCATGAGGGAATAGTGCGGAATATTTTAGAAGCAGAGATAGGAAAAAAGAGAAATAGAGGCAGACCTAGATTAGACTACTGCACACAGATAGTAAAAGATGTAGGCTGTAGAGGTTTCAGGGAGATGTGTAGGCTAGCCCTGAATAGAAATCAATGGAGGTACGCATCCAACCAATCCCAAGATGGATAAACTAATGACGAAAAGATAACTGTGCTTAAACATGATGATTATTATAAGTAACTACAAGAATTGGTTGGGCAATATTCTCGAATAATGTTAAGTGTGTGAAAGGATTTATTGGAAAACCATTATTTCGGCAAATGTCTAAGTGTTGGGGGATCTTGGTAGCCACAGGTTGCTTAACCTCCTTCACTGAATCTCGGTAAAATAGGGTATAAAATTAGAAAACAATAGAAAGGGAACGAGCTGAATACACATACTCCTGAAAAGAAGAAACCACCAAAAACGCAAAATCAAAGTAGCTGCTTATATAACCCTACATAAAAATAACTGAGTTGCAAACGAATCCGTGACTTTCAGTAAACAATGGATTCCATTACTAAAGGAAATAACAAATGAAAATCAAATGCCCACAATATCTAGGTAGCATTGCAAGTTTTTCCTGGGTTTTCCTTGCAATATTAACATGAAATACAGCCTACATACATGATTTCTATTTATACATAAAATAACTAATTACATAAAAATAAGCATATTAACAATTCTTGTAAAACAGCATTGGTATCTGATAAGTATAAATCCACAATAAGGTTACCTCAAAACCATATACAATCTCCGTTGAACAGTATTGGTATCTGACAAGTGTAAACCCGCCATAGGGTCGCCTCAGATCCATATACAATCTTCATAGAACAACATTGGTATCTGACAAGTGTAAACCCGCCATAGGGTCGCCTCAGATCCATATACAATCTTCATAGAACAACATTGGTATCTGACAAGTGTAAACCCGCCATAGAGTCGCCTCAGAACCATGTTAAAATCTACCAAAGAGGTAACTTAAATCATAATGAATTTTCCCCCTCAAAATAAATATTAAAAAAAAGCGACTACTTAAGCCTTTCAATAATGCAATCGCACACTTCTTTAATAACCACCCTCTCAATTGTATAAATAGAAACATGTTAAAAAATGTTTTCCAATTCCAAGTTATTGAATTTATATAAAATTCACCAATAAAAATTAATCAGCTGATTTCACGTTAAGCGTATTGGCTACCTAAAGAAAGCCGATCCCAGGTCGCAACACAAATTAAAGGCAATCATTCTGTTAAACTTTAAAAATTTTTGCTTAGTATACTCAAACCAAATATTTCAAACATCAATAAATCAAAGTCACCTTCAATTTATGTCATAAATGCCAAACTTGAAGTTTTTATTATAATTTTGACAACGATCCTAGGTCATGGATCGAAACGTAAATAAAGTTGATTTTAAAAACTATGAGTGGTTTAATTCCCAAAGAAGATTAACCTGAATACACATGCTGTGTGAGAATTTCAGGGAACTATGTAGGCTAGCTCAGAATATAAATAAGTGCAGGTACGTGTCCAACCAGTTTTGAGACGGAAAACGTAATGGCTGCGAAATACCTGCAACTAATGTTGACTGTGCGAAAAGATAAATTGGAAAATATATTAAATCGCCAAATGGTTAAGTGTTGGGAGAACTTGGCAGCCACAGACTGCTTACCTCCCTTCACAACCATTGAAGGTCGGAGAAATAGGGCATATAACTGTAAAACAATAGAAAGTGATCGAACTGCATCTAACAAGAAAGAACATCGCCTATGAGGAAAGACAACAAACAGAATAAGAAGAAAATTGTTGAAAGCATATGTGTGGAGCACAGCACAGTATGCCTATGAAATACGGGAAGTCTGAAACGCAGACAGAAAAACGGTAGCAGCCTTTTGAAATGATGTGCTTCAGATGTATGAGGACGATAGCATGGACAGACAAAGATAATAACAAATAAGTTACAGAAATTGTAGGGGAACAAGGATATCTGGGGAAAAAGAGAAAAAGTAGGGCGGAATACGTTCTAAGGCATTTTTGGGGAATAGTATGTGATATATTACAAGCAGAGATAGGAAAAAAGAGGTAGATGTAGACCTAGATCAGACAGTTATAGATGCAAACTGTGCATATTTCAGGGAAATCTGTAGGTTAGTTCAGAATAGGGAACAATGATGGTACGCGTCTAACCAGTTCTAGGACTGAAGACCTAATGATGATGATAATGTAAGAGTATGCAAAGTAGAAGGGCATACAGTATGCATAATTAACTGGGTTATCATGAGCTCACCATACTCCAGAGTTTACTTAGGTTAAAATAAAATTATAAAGAAAGAATTTTAAAGAAGGTATTATTCAAGGCCCATTTACTCCGGGTACATTTTATGTGTCTGATAATTTAAAAAAAATAATTATAGGACATTACAAAATAGGGTTTACTGAAGTGTAATGTGATCAATGAAATATGGACAATATTGAATTTCATTTATAAATAGTAATAAATAAAAGATTGTATGTTGCTTTGTGCTTCCTCCAATATTAATGCGTACACCTGCCATATCTATTCCTGTAATATCCCTTGATAACGATGAAGTTTTATCGCGTTTTCTGACAAACATATAGCTGTAATAGCGTGTCGCAATTAGTTGTCGCTTTAAATGTGTATTCTCACAAATGTATTTATAGATCTTAGAACTACTAAAAGATATTTTGAACGTCTTTTAATTGTTTTCTGTTTAAAGATAAAATTGAACACAAGTTCTTCACCAAAATCTTTACCACCTGACTATAACTCCTGACCTACTCATCTTAACACCCTAAATCTAAAACTTGACTTTCTAATTTTAAGTCCTAGATTTCTAACTCTAAATCATAACTTTTACCTAAGAGTTCCTTCCTCACTTCAAATCATGATTTTCTGTTCTGTCTTTAATTTCTAATTCTACGCTTTACCTACCTCACTGTACATTATAATTTTCTCAGTTTAAAACTTTATTTTAATTTTCTGCAACTGTGCCATGTGACAAATTATTTATCACTATCATAATATTACAAGACATATGCCGTCGACCCGTAAATTCAATCTACAACATACCTCTGTCTACACCTTTTCCATCTATAACTTAATTCTATATACTACATTATTTTTCTCTTTAATATTTTGAATCAAACCTAAATAAGCCTCCTTATATTTGTCCTTCCAACACCATCGAACATTTTTTGTTTAATAAATTCAACAACAACGCTAGTTACAGATTCGCAATATATAGTGCTAATAAAATAAATCTGTAAAGTTGCTTTGCGAGCACCTTGTAGAGATACTTTTAAAGTATATTAAGTGCTAGGAAAGCGTAATTATTATAAGTTGATAATCAAACTGAAAGGAAGTAACGTTGTCGTCTTAATTCTAGATTATTAGGAAAACCATTACCATTAAGATTATGTTTTGAATACTTTACGTATTTAGCTTCTAACACCAAAATCAATAATTTAATTTAATTTATGTGTGACAAAGATACCCTAGTAATTTCTAAGGGACCTTACTGAACTTTTATGACTTTCAGTCCAGATTAAGCAATACCTTGATCTGATATCTGTCCTTCAATTGAGAAACCTGTATACCTTTTAAATTCCTTTTTAAGTGGAATGAGCCAAAAAGGATTCCTTAAATCTATTTTTGAAAAAATTCTTTTACTATATAACCTTTGATTGATTTTCCTAGCATCTAAACAAAGACAAATATTTCCAACACTTTTCCTCAATACAACCAAAGGATTCACAAAATGGGTATTAGACCTCTCAACAATGCCTTCTAACATCTTAGCAATTTCTACTTTTACCTTATCTCGACACGCCACTGGTATCGGATAAATCCTCGAATTGAATGGCCCTGAATTATTTACTTTTAACTCATGCTCGTACCCTATAGCAATTCTTGATTCCACATTAATCAATCCTGAAAATATTTCAAGTAACGCACCAACCTGTTCCTTAAATTTACCTGAACATTTAATTTATATGACATTTACTCCTTCATTTTGATAATTTTCAAAATGATCTAATTTCAAAAATTACGTATCTTCCCGAATAGTTGTAACATTTTCCCAAATTATTATTGCATCCGCAATAATAATAACCTTGCCAGTGACATTTGACTTTAATTCCATCTTATCTACGAGATCCATCTCCACAATTGAGAATTTTTGAAATTTGCTGTTACTAAAACTATTTTAACCAATGTAATCTATAATTCATTAATAAAAGTACTTTAATAAAAAATAATAAAAAATGATTTGTGTAGTTATCTTTACATTGATGGTCGATTAAATGTTTAACCATATATTGCTATCCTAGTATCGTTTACGCTTGTGAACCGTATGCAAATTGAATTTTAGGGTAACACAAGTAATAAACCCCTGAACGTCAAAATCACACTAAGCTCCAAAACGAAATCCTTTTGTATCCTATATTGCATAAAGAGTGATTTGCAATGGCTGCATATTTTCAGAATTATTGTATTACACTTTTTACTAAAAACTATTTTTTTCTTGTATCATTGTTTGGAATGAAGTAAATTGTTAGAGCTACTTTTCTAACGTTACAGTAAATACACACATTACAAATCCCGATCCCTTTTGTCTGTCCTTGTATGGCTAGTAAGTAAAACAAGACGAAAACGAAAAGCCTCAATCATAACCACTAAACTTTAAGGCAAAGTAACGTGAACAATAAATCAAGCAGAGCAGTGCAGAAAAAGGTCTCGTATAAATGCAGGCCTAAATCACGGCTTGACAACCCGATACTGAAAGGATTTTGCCCGAAGAGCCGAGAACCTCTTTCCCTTATAGCAACAAAATAAATGGTGCATTACGGTTGATGTTTTTTATTAGATTCCTTCTTGTCTTATAGCACGAAATGGTAGTAAATTGTTCTTTGCAGTTGCAAAAGTGGCAGTATGAACACTTAAAATACATCGTACTCCGAGAATGTAACTTACTATTAAAACCAACTTTGCATTGCATAATTTTAAATTAGCCACATCCAAAATGAGTTTGACCTAGGTGTTTGCTTGAAATGCAATACGAATACATCTACCCTCGTTAGATGATTTAGCAATTCTAGAGATAAAAATTTATCAATGAAAAGCTTTCTAGGGCTCTTATGTTCTAGGTATAAGAACACTGACAACTGCATGTTCTGACGCGTACGTTTTGTAGACACAGGCAATACATATAGGGCGTTAATCAAGTATGTATTCAAACTTTAAGATGAGATTATTTGAGCAACTCTAAGACAAAATGTTCTTAAAATATGTCCGAGACGGCTTCGTTAAAAAGAAACGGGGTGTTAAAAGTTAAAAAATTTTAATACTTTTTCAAAAATCTCAAAAACAAAAAATAGATTTTTTCTAGATTTATCAATGGTTTCCAAAAATGTTTTTTTTAATTTGAAAACACGCAGTCTGTATTCATCATTTTTTTTGTAAAAAGAATGGTACGTGCGGCACTGACTAGTAGTCAAAATAAAAGCTCTTTTGTTTATGTTGGCCAGTTTCCCTTAATGTTTGGTAGTAATTCAGGGGACCATGTAATTGGGCCGTATTTCTTTCCTCCTTGCCTTAATGAGAAATCTTATATGCACCGCTTATAAAACGATCCACCTAGACTTTTACAAATTGTGTCACTTGATGAAAGGTAAAACTATGGTTTATGCACGATGGAACGCTTGTACACTTTAGTTTATTTGCACATGAATATTTAAACCGTCACCATCATGAGCGGTGGAACGGACGGGGCGGACATCACTTTTGGCCACCAAGGGTGGCTGATTTAAATCAGTTAGACATCTTTAAAATCGTTAGTTTATAAGGTTCCGATGCTAAACAAGGAACATTTAAGGAGCAGACTGCAACAGTCGAGTAGTGTAATTCTAAATATCCCTGTCGGCCGGTCAATTATTAGGCGTAAAAACGCGTGTACTGAGGATGGTGGAGCAACTTTGAGCAATTTGTTAAAAAAAAACAGAAGAGATAACAGAAGCAACTTGTATTCATATGCTTCCATCCTGTTATTTTTCTTTTCCGATGCATTTTTTTAGGATTTTAATAAGTCCACGGTCTTCACATTTACTTCTTTTCTTGCCCTTAATTTTGTGGCTTGAGCTTGGTTCTGAATCAATATCTGCTCTAATGTCAATCTTTTCTTCACATCTGGTGACATCGTCTATGCATCTTTTGTGCTTCCTGTAGTCTGGTTTGATACTGTAGTAGCAGCTGATTCTCATTTTGTAGTTTCTTCCTTTGAAAGTTCCCTAGGGTTGCTGGATCAAAAATCCCGCCAATCCTTTTAAACAATTCTCGCTGAAAAAAACGGTTAATAATTAAATACATATGGTTATTCTTAGTATGTTTTAGTGATAACGCGAGTGTTTTTTTTAAAATGTTTTTCTGCTATAGTTAATTACCAAACTGGGACGTAGATCACTCATCAACACTATCACTATAGACTAAATCAACCATCAATCCCTATGACTGTTAGGAAAGTTTGCACTACCATGTGGAGTCGAGTTAAACAAATAGGTTTCCCTGATTTTTCTAAAAGACTTTGGTTAGAAATAGTAGCAGAGCGTAATGTAAAAACCAACTTTCCTCGCTGTATTAGAGCAAAGAGGTTAGAGTTATTAAGCGCGAGACAATCAGCTGCGTATGTTAAAATTATAAAAACTGTTTTTCCATTTTCCTTTAGCAATGTGTAACGCATCCTGTAAGTTCATTTTTATAGGTTTGGATGTTTATGGAAGTTTGACAGATCCTACCGTATTCAAATTTCCTATAAAACTTTAAAATAATTCGTAAAATATCCTCCATTACAGTTATAATTTACCGCATTTTAAAAGCCTATGTCTTTTGTGTTTGTAGCTGACTAATGTTCTAAATACTCAATAAATGTACTTCGTCCGCTTGCAATAATGGTAGTAAACGTGGATTTAATTACAGACAAACTCGCGTACGGTCTAGGACAACTCGACGTGGCTAACTCAAGCCGTCACCAAGGCGCGGCTGACTCGGTGCGACCATCTGTGCGCGGGCAATTCGGCGTAAATCACCTCGCGCAAGGACAACTTGGCACAAAACCCGGGTATAATATGTATAAATATTATAAATACATAAGCTAATAAAGAATAGCTTAAGCACGTAAAAATCATCTATTCGAATCCTATGCGGCACCATAGCTGAAAAATTGACAACGTCCGTAGAAATCTCAAGGTTGACATTTCTTATTGCGGACTGCAAATAACTTGTCTTGTTATATATATATATATATATATATATATATATATATATATATAAATATATCTATATATATATATTCTTTGTTATTTTATATATATATATATATATATATATATATATATTGAAGTGAATAGGAGTCGTAGGAGGTGATTGAGCACCACATTCTGTCAATAAGGCGACCCATAATAAAAAAAATAATTTTTCTAGTACTTAGTTTTTTACACACTATATAATATTCTAGCAGTACCATAGAATTAGTTTAGTATTGTCTAGCACCTACGTGAAACAAGCGCTTCTAATTAAAACGAATTCAAAAATACGTCGTCTTAAGAAGTACCAAATACCCTTTTATACGCGCTAAGTATATTCCTGAAAGTAATTTTTCCTATAAAAGATGCTTTCATTAAAAGCATTTTGATGCAAAATGTGAATTTAAACAACTACTCTAATCTTTCTACTTTTCTTCAATTTTGGTGTATTCTTTAAAAGAATCTACTCTAATTAATTAACACGCATCTAGTTCAGTCGGGTAGCATAAAACTCAGATTGTTAGTGACAATAAATACGATAGCAAGCAATATGAACGAACCACCCAATTAGTGAGTTAAAATCTTTTACGATCATAATTTAGATAAGATAAGTATTGTGACAACTATAATTTAGATAATATAATCCTGATAGCAAGCGAGCCTGCCATTCATTCGTAGAATTACACCAAGTAAAAGACTATTTTTACAATCTCATAAACTACAGTGACAGATATAAAATGAATAAAATAACAGTTGCTTATTACATTATCCTGATGAGTCGTATCACCTAGAGGAATGGAGAAATTTGAGCTCCTGTGACGTTTTAAAGATTTAGTTATATAATGGCGGTAAATAATTAGGAAAATTCATTTACCCAATAGTTGGTGAAGCGTTAGGAATTACCAGTTTATAAAAGCATTTCATTCAGGTTACTTAATCGGTGAAGTTACTTACTGTATGTTTTAATAAAAGTTATAATTTAAATTGTGGTGCAGTCACCTCGATATTTTAATATTTAAAGCAAAACAGTTTCTGAAACTGACGAAGAAAAAATTTCGACATTCAAACATTTATTTAAAAATAAAACGGAACAGTGGATTTTACGATGCAGTCATGGATAAAATTATTCTAAATGGTAGTAATTTAGGGCGGAGGTTATAATCAAAAACCTGTTTCACGATATCATGAATACCTGCAGGAGTTGATGTTCTAGATGCAAGTATAGCTTTAGTTAAAATTTTTTAAAGGACCTTAAGTAATATAATCAGCTAAGTAGATTAAGTTTGCATGAGATTTTTTGCGTATAGATATTTTTGAGTAAATGGATATTGTAATGTTGTATTGAGGTCAAATCGATAAAGTTTAACCATTACAAAAAGTACCTAAAAGTGATATCTGATCAGTTAACGCTTTTCTTCGGAGATAAAGGTTTTCTTTTTGCAATTATCTGTAACTTATTTTAATAACCTGTATACGTTGTAACATACATAAGAAAGCTCGCGGGAAATTTTATGCCAATCACTAGTATTTGTTAAAGGTTATAATTTTTCAGACGTAAGTTGTAAAATTGCATTGGTAAGCTTCGGATTGCGGTGTAATAATCTTTTTGAACAATGTCTTAAAGGTAGATGTTTGTGAATGTAGCGACTGTTATAATTTGAATGTTGTTTCTAAATATTTTGTTAGAAATTTTTTGTTGGGGTGTTGTTGTTTCATTACATTTAATCTAAGATTCACAGCTATATATATATATATATATATATATATATATATATATAACTCAGTCTAATCCACACAGAGTGCACAACGTTACGATAACAAAGAATTTACCCCTCTTTTTATGTAATACTTGCCTACTTGAATGAGAAACACGAAATTGACCAAAATTTGTTTAATGACAAAGAAAAATTATATACACTTTACAGCTTAATACGATTCACTATTTGACAAACTAAACCCTTGAATCAAGTATTAATAATATCAATTTCTTTATCTCCAAAATTATAGTTTCCTTTAGTTAGTTTAAAGCCAGTAAAAATGACACTGTACTCTATTAGAAACGCCCTTGAACGTTTAATGACCTTTCCCTTTTACGTAAATTTTCACGTATAAAAAGACCCTTTACATAAATATTTTGGTATAATCGAAAATATAGAAAATGTTCAACAAAAAAGAAATAATGCCATATTCAATTTAGATAAAGTTCTGACCTGTAGTTTTCCTTCCGTGTCTTTTTATTCTTCTGCTGCATGCTGTGGACCAGTACCCCTGGATTGTTTTCAGTTGAGTTCACTTGTTGATTTTATGATACCGCTTGGCCAAACCTCATTCAATGCTTAAAACAATCCTCCGTTTTGTGCATCCGATGCGTAGAGCTAAATCAATATTTTTATGCAATTTTGGATAGATTTAAATTCGGATTTATTTGCAAATTTAGATTTATTCCAGAGTTTTGCCAGAGTTTTACCCGAGTTTTACTTAGATTTCTTATTTATTACCTAGATTTCTACCTGTCACTTAAATTTCTACCAGTTACTTAAATTTTGCATGATTTCCTAGATTTCCCAGAGTTCCCAATTTTCACAGATTTTCCAGAGCCGTTTTCCAGTTAACGGCAAAACTTTTCTCGTACATTTTACACTATTATTTTAATTTTCATTTTTCAGCCTTATGCTATTTAGATAAAGTTCTGATCTGTATTTTCCTTGCGTGTCTTTTTATTCTGCTACTGCGTGCTGTGGACAAGTACCCCTGGATTGCTTTCAGTTGAGTTCACTTGTTGGTTATATGATATCGCTTGGCCAAACCCTATTCAATGCTTAAAACAATCCTCCGTTTTGTGCATCCGATGCGTAGAGGCAAATCAATATTTTTATGCAATTTTGGATAGATTTAAATTCGGATTTATTTGCAAATTTAGATTTATTCCAGAGTTTTGCCAGAGTTTTTACCCGAGTTTTACTTAGATTTCTTAGATTTCTTATTTATTACCTAGATTTCTACCTGTCACTTAAATTTCTACCAGTTACTTAAATTTTGCATGATTTCCTAGATTTTCCATAGTTCCCAATTTTCCCAGATTTTCCAGAGCCGTTTTCCGTTATCGGCAAAACTTTTCTCGTACATTTTACACTATTATTTTAATTTTCATTTTTCAGCCTTATGCTATTTAGATAAAGTTCTGACCTGTATTTTCCTTGCGTGTCTTTCTATTCTGCTACTGCGTGCTGTGGACAAGTACCCCTGGATTGCTTTCAGTTGAGTTCACTTCTTGGTTATATGATACCGCTTGGCCAAACCCTATTCAATGCTTAAAACAATCCTTCGTTTTGTGCTCCAATGTGTAGATTTAAACCAATATTTTTATGCAATTTTGGATTGATTTAATTCGGATTTATTTGCAAATTTAGATTTATTCCAGAGTTTTACCAGAGATTTACCAGATTTTCTTTTAGATTTCTTAGATTTCTTATTTATTACTTAGCTTTCTACCTGTCGCTTAGATTTCTACCAGTTACTTGGATTTTCCAAGATTTCCCAGACTTCCCAAGGTATTCAAATTTCCCAGATTTTCCAGAGCCGTTTTCCAGTTAACGGCAAAACTTTTCTCGTACATTTTTCACTATTATTTTAATTTTAATTTTTTTGCCTTATGCTATTTAGATAAAGTTCTGACCTGTAATTTTCCTTGCGTGTCTTTTTATTCCGCTACTGTATGATGTGGATCAGATTCCCTTGGATTGCTTTCAGTTGAGTTCACTTGTTGATTATATGATACCACTTAGCCAAACCCCATTCAATGCTTAAAATAATCCTCCGTTTTGTGCTCCAATGCGTGGATGGAAACCAATATTTTTATGCAATTTTGGATTGATTTAAATTCGGATTTATTTCCAAATTTAAATTTATCCCAGAGTTTTACCAGACTTTTACCAGTTTTTTTACTTAGATTTTTTAGATTTCTTATTTATTACTTAGATTTCTACCTGTCGCTTAGATTTCCACCAGTTACTTAGATTTTCTAAGATTTCCCAGTGTTCCCAGAGCCGTTTTTCAGTTAACGGCAAAAATTTTCTCGTATATTTTTCACTATTATTTTAATTTTCATTTTTCTGTCACCACTTCCGCGAAATATAATTATTTAATTTTATATGTTCACTTCTACGTAAATTTTGAATTTAAACTGATGTGCAGCGTGCTCAGGTTGCAAGAAGACTGTCTGTTTATTAAATTTGAGTGATATATAAAGCAACGCCTCCATCTGACAAGATTGATTATGGGCATACTACTGTCAAGGTTTAAGGCATGTTATAGGGTATTGACAACACTCTGGGTTTTCTCAGGAATAAATTTAATAATATCTCGCCGGAACAATGCTGTGGTCACGTAATATACCAGTTCTATATGATGAATTTTTGTAATCCATGTGCTTTCACTCGTCTGTTTTGTTGTATTGTACGATATTTTAATTTGGCTTCTCACGTAAACAAACTTATGGCTTTATATTTGTTAAGAATATATTTTCATGTTAAAAATTAGGTACCCAAAATTGAAATGCGTCTCTATACATCCTGCGTTTCCAAAACGTATTGGTTTTTAAATGTGCGTTTATTTCAAATATGCTTTGTTATTTCTTTGTACCATTGCATGTCCTATTTTACCAGAAGTCTAATCATGATTTTTAGCTTTCAATGCTCTTAATGCGTGTTTGTTTAGAATTTATGAATGCTTTTCTGATTCAAATGAATTTAATTGCGTACAGAGTTATTTACTTTACTGAATATGTTTGTATTATTGAAGGATGCGCTTCCCGACATTAATTAAAGTTAATTGTAGTCCTTATACAGGGTGTTAAACGTTTGCTTTTTGCAGAATGTGCGAATTACGTACTTTTCATGATAAAATTTTTAGTTTTCTAGCTTTTAGTACTATTTATATGTAGTGTGCGACCCTTATGACTCTACATACCCCTAAATAACCCTATTATCATAGCAATATATATATATATATATATATATATTGTTGTGATACTGTAGCAATACCCCTGCGCTCCCTTTTCGTGAATTAAAAAGTAAAAAATTTTTAATCTGTCAATTTTTGATTTTTAGTGTATTATTTTAATTGCGTCGGTTAGCTCAGTTTTTAAATTACGCACGGAGCTTGCTACAATACGACAAACAAATCGTTTAAATTTACTTTCTACCTCTCCTTCCTGTTCTAATCTTTAAATCAAAACACCATTAAGCACAAATTATTATAATGCTCTCAAAAATATTTACAACGTATAAAAAGTTTAAAGATTCTCTAAATAGAACTTTCGTTGAAAAAAATTAATAATTATCATTCCCAAAGATGATCAAAGAGCCAGCAAAATCACTATTATTATTAACTGAAGCTTCATGAACGTTCATTCAACTTCTTTAAATATTTGTGTAATTTACAACGTGTACTCAAAAAAACACTCTTGTCGACTCCTCACATAAATTATCATAAAAGCAATTTTTAAGGTATTTAAATTAGAAATATTCAAGGAAATTTTAATTTTTAAATCATTCAGTATAGAAATGTACACCGAAATATTCACATATAAAATAATAAAACATTCAGATTGGCTAACTTGTTGTTTTCCGCTAGAATCAGTCCCTGGTCCAACTACTTTAGATATTGTCTGCATCCCTCTTAGCATAGCCTTAAATCGCTCTAGCATCGTCCGTTAAACTCCTTGACAATTCATAGTTGAAGTAAATGCTTGTCGCATTTCCTCATTTGTTCCAGTAATTATTTATAATCGTTTATCCATTAATTATTTAGAATCGCCTTCAGTAATTATGTAGAATTCTTCTCCAGTAATTATTTGAAATCGTCATCCAGTAATTATTTAGAATTCTTCTCCAGTCATTATTTGGAGTCTTTTTTATTAATGTTAATATTAGTTAATATTAGTTAATATTAGTTATTAATATTAGTATTTAAATTACTTTTACTTACTTACGCCTTTTAAATGGTAAAACAACAAAACTCTTAATTTTCCATAATTACAATGGTATTATTTCACACTTCACAATAAATCACTTTACGTAGATATATCCTTTTTAAGGGATGTGAACTAAGCCTTACTTCATAACAGGTTTTTAGATATTCAATCGTATTATATTGTATTTTAAAATCAACGCGTTGCTTTTGTCACGTACGGTTTTGAGTTAATAGAAATGAATCCCTAGGATATTTATACTTCTAGATAAGTAAACCATTGTTTGTTCAAATAATTTTGGTGTACTTTGATTTTAATTACCATGCCTTGCTCGTTTCCAATAAATCAGGTGTCGATTTTAGCTTTCTAGTCACGTAGACGCAATACAATTTATGCATTAAATTATATGCGTTTGCTATCTTGTGCATTTTTAAACCTGCTTGTTTTAATTGGGATCCTTTGCGTAATAATGATGCGTTATCCATGCGTGTCGCGTTTCAGCTTGCGTTTATGTTGTTTAACAACTTGCAAATTTGTTTATTTAAATAAATTTTTAAAATATTTTTCATTAACTAAATTAATTATGGTTATGGTTTACATGCAGGGCGTTGTCTTTTACTTTCCAGTCTAATTATCGTATTTCTTGTTTTCTTCAGAAAGCTGTCTCGTATTCTGAGTCCTCATGTATTTTATATGAAGCGCGCTATACTATTGGTCCTAACTAATCCCTAAATGACCTTATTAACACAAAATTTGATGTGATACCGCCTTACTCGTTATCAATGGCGTATTCAACTTATAGCTCCTCCTTGATTGTTTAAATTATCAAATCACTCCCATTAACTTTATCTTATGACCTCGACTAGCATTTATTTGGAATTATAAAATTCAGTTAATTGGATTTTATATAATGAAACAAATATTACGTACAGTTTTTGTAAATTATTTAAAATACACTTTTCAATTAATTAATGTTGTAAATCTCATTTATCAAAAATCATATACTTTTTAATCAAACCCAAAGTCACCAAAAAAAAAACCTATTATTTTTATAAAAAAAGTGTGGAACGTTCAAAACCTCTGATCATATCACGCACTTTATACGTATGCAAGTCCTCTATTTTGTTGACTTTTTCACATTCATTTATATTAAGCAAATTCTATATCCAAATAAAAAAAAATAGAAAAATAATGTTTTATAAATAAAAATCTAACCTGGTCTATTTTCTTCGCATTGACGCATCCATAATCAGCTAATATTTTCTATGCATTAAGCCATCCATTTGAATAAAATTTATTTTCCTCCAATTCTGGATTATTACATGCCCATTCGAAATATTGTCTATCCACACGCTTGAACCATTGCATTTAAATTATTGCCATCACTCTCTGGACTACCATTATTAATTTATACTTATGCACCCCAATTTATTGTCATCTCATTCAGACTTAATACTTCTTATCAATTTCCCCAAACTTAGAATTGGATTATCATCCTCCCCAAACTTGAACTTGGAAATTGTATTGTTATTCTTCCCGGACTCGAAATTGTATTGTTATTCTTCCCCGGCCTCAGAATTATTCTCCCCGGACTCAGAAGCCTTTTTATTATTGTGTTTTAGCTTAAATAAATTCCCTAAAATCTACTTACGTTTAATCGGCAATCATAATTTTCATCTTTGCACTTATACAAATTTTTACTTTGAATTATTATTACGTATCACACTTTATTTCAGAGTGGCGCACCTCGGCCTTTGTTGAGTTGAAAACTGAGGTCGTTATCACTGTACCTGTTAATATATTATTGATCTTCTACTCCGTTAGTAGGTATGGTCTACAAACTCGTCGCTCATTTTAACCAATCAAATCTTTGCATTTAAAGTAGCTTCTGATGTAATTTTCTATGCTTTCAAATAATTGTGGCCTGCTCGCAGCTGTCTTGTTATCAAACATGCGGTGTTTTGACGAGTTTAATCGCTTTTCCATAAACAACTGATGCAATTTGACTTTTAATTTTCATATATGCCTGCTATTTACCCAATTTTTAATCTCCTTTCTTACTAAAATGGTTAACTATTTTGTACGCATTTACACTATGCTTCCTGAAGCTCTATTTCTTACCTCCGTATTAACCTAATTGTTTGGAACTGTTTTGAATGCGTGTTTAATTACACTTTATTATGTTTACTTACAAAATACGCGTGCTTCCATTGAAAAATATCATTATTTGCTTTACTTGAATTAACTAAAACTCTATATACAGGGTGTTAAATATTTACTATTTACCTAATGCATGTCTTCCTTATTCCTACGCTAACTATGCGTCTTCCTATGTCTATATGTGTCGCCTAAAACTACTTATACTTTATATACCGGGTGTTGACTGCTTACTATTTACAAACTATCTCTATTGCTCAATTCTTTTACTAAATGAATGCAGTTTTCTGCTTCCTATGATGATTTCTCATTTCTAAACGACCTTTACTATAAGTACACCCTTAAACAACCCCTTATCACAGCATAATATATAATATTATATATATATATTGAAGTGATGATGATGTCACGAGAGGTCATTGAACGCCAAATTCTATAAAATAACCATCCCAAAAAGAAAAAAACGGAGAAAAGTAAAATTTCCCTATACTTAGGTATTCTATCTTGTATAAACATAAGCGTATTACATTAGCACATAAAACAAGATTCCCATGTAAAATAACACTCTTTATAGACACATACCATTTAAAAAACGAAGTCCAATCTTAAAGAATATTTTAGTATTCCTTGATTACGCCGTGTGTAAGTAATTAGTCTATGATCCCGAAAAATACCTTTTAATAACAATTTTCAGTTACATTTACAGTAAAACACGTTTAAAAATATCAATTTTGTGTATTTATAAACTCACAAAAATAAAAGCATTCAAATCCGCGGTAAGTATTCGCTAGAACAAGTTTCAATTATCGTATAACAAATTTTGTAGCATTCAGGAAACATAAGAGAGAATCCCTCATTAATTAGGTAATTAAAATCCGTTAATATGCATTTATTGGACACAGAGAATGAGCTGCATACGCTTTTAAGAATAGTAAATAACGTCGATGTCTATCATTAATAGACGGAATACATTAATTTACATCTATAAGCTTTAAGGATATTAAATAAATGTGCTTTCGAACTATTTACTTTAAGATATCATTTTAAAAAGTCCTTATTGCAAAACGAGTTTCATACACTTTTGAAAGACGACATAAATTTCAATTAGTGAAAACACAAGAGCATTTATGAATTGTGTTATTAAAAATTAGTACTTTCCTAATAGATAAATGATATTCTGATTGAAAATATCATTGTTATAAGTTTGTACTAAAGGACAGCTTTCTTTCAAATAAGTTAATTTAAATTAATTCCAGAATTTTCGAATAACTAAACTGGGATAACTAAATAAAAAAATACGTAATTTGTTGGAGGAATGTTTAAAAAACTATTAAATGAACCAATTATTTCTATCAATGAATAGACGTTCCAATTTGAGGAAGTGCTACTTTCGGGAAAGACAAAAATTAGATAAGAACGATTTTAATAGCTCTAAGAGAGATATAACAGCGGTTCGTTTTGTTTATTAACCAAGAATGGAAGATTTAGCGTATTCCAACGCAAAATCAGCGTAATTATTACATCGTACGTGACTAGTTTTTGAAATAGAACTTAGAAGAATCGAGTTTGTTTTATAATATAAGGACAAGATTTAATGGGAAGGAATTCATTGATTTCACGACATCAAACGTGTAAGTTTTGAGTAATTTATAATTCATTTAATGACATGCAATATGTAAAATAGAATTTTGAAATATTATGAAGCATTATTATTGGAAAGAATACTAAGAAAATTAAACGATATTCGATATAAATAATCTTAATTGAGGAGCAACTGCTAATTTTAATCTATTAGAAATAATGCACTTTGCAAACTGATATTTCTTTGTCAAAATTAATTGGAAATGAAAATCTGTAATAGAACCGGCAAGTATTCAATGCCGTTAATTACAATAGAAATTATATTTTGATAAGCACCATTTGACAATACCTACTGATAGTGTAATTTTGCTTTTATTGTAACCTAATTAGATATTTCCATTCCAAATGGATCTGCACCTTGAAGAAGTTCAAGATTACTAGAACGGGTAGAATGGCTTTCGCGTTCCAGTGATCTAACTACAGGTCCAACTAAAGTAGTAGTGCATTTAGATACAAACCAGACTAAGACAGGTCCACGGAAGAGGGCAGTAGCTTTTTCGGTACTTATAGTGGCAGAAACCATAGGAGTCAGTATGGTATTCTAGGACACACTACTGCGATTTGGAAGATAACCGAAAACCACCTCATTACCTCCCAAGTACATAGTGTACTTAAATTGAAAGTACAATGATGGCATCCTCTGGGTAAAAGGTTCCGGAGTTAAAATAGTACCACGTTCGGATCTCCGACAAGAAACTATTTCGAAAGCTGTGATCGAAAAGTTAAGAGGAAGAGTGGGGCACACTTTAGTAGTCAGAGCGTGAAATGTCAGAAGTATGAAGCAAGAAGGTAACCTAGAGAACTTGAAATCTGAACCGGATAGGTTACTTCTAGACATAGTAGTGATCAGCGGTGGTCGCTGGCCAGAGGCGGTGGATTTTTAAAGTGGAGATTTTAGGGTAATTCATACTTACAGAAGAACGAAAAAGCACTCATGGTTGGATTAGAATCTAAACTGGAAATACAGTAATAATACAAGTATACATGCCCACCTCTAGCTACGGTGAGGAAAAAGTAGATGCGATCTACAAAGACATCGAAGACATACTAAGATACGTAAAAAAACATGACAATTTAATAATTACGGGGGATTTTAATGCAGTGGTAGGTGAGAGTATAGAAGGAGCGGTAGTAGGTTTATTTGGTGTAGGCACTAGAAATGACAGGAGAAATAGGCTGGTAGAATTTTGCGACAGGAACAATTTAATCATCACAAACACATAGTTCAACAACATGCTAGAAGGCGACACGCGGAAGGTGCTAGGAGATATAGGAAGATATCAAATAAATTAAATTCTAGTTAGGCAACAGTTTAAGAATCAAGCAAAAGATTGTAGAAGCTACCCAGAAGCAGATATAGCCACTGACCACAACATTGTAATCATGAAGGCCGCTCTTAAAAGTAAAAATTTGAGAAAAAGGAACGAAAATAGGCACTTTGAAAAACTATAAGTTACAGATATCCACGAAAGTTTTGAAAACAATCTAATGAATTGCCGAAAGATATCAGGAAAATTTCTTATACTAAGGAAGTAGAAACAAAATGGAATAACATTAAATCTAGCTTAGACATGGCGGCCATACCTATTCCGAGATAAGCAGAAAAAGAAAATAAGAAACCATGGATTCCAAAGGATATCCTGAATCTAATAGAAGAAAGACAAAAATAAAAAGATTGATGAGATGAAACAGGAAAACAGAGATACAAAACCATAAAATGGAAGATTATTCGCAAATGTAGAATAGCTAAAGAACAATGTATTGATGAAAATGGCAAGGAGGTGCAAACTAAGATGGAAATAGGAAAGACAGACAAAGCATACAAACTAATTAGAAAGAATTTTAGGGACAAAACCGTATATCAAAAATATAAGGTCCGCGGGAAAAAACGTCATTGTAGAAAGTGTTGAGAAAGTGGATAGATGGCACGAATATATAGGGAATTTATATGCAGGAGAGCATTAAAACAGGAATCAGACATTAAAAATGATGATTTGGGATACTCTATACTTAGAGATGAGTTTGAAGAAACACTAGTAGAAGATCAATTTGGGTTTAGGCGAAACAGAGGAACACGGAAGGCTATTTTAGCTCTGGGGCTGATAATGGAGACAACAATAGAAAAGGAGGAAAGCGTGTATATAGGGTTTGTAGATCTGGAGAAAGCAATCGACAATATAAAATGGAAAAAAATGTTCGAAATACTCAATAAGATTGGAATGAATTTTAGGGATAGGTGGATAGTACATAGCTTACACAAATATCAAAGATCAGTAATAGAATTAGAGCAGAAACGTAGAAAAGCAAATATTAGGAAAGGGTGAGACAGGGATAGGTTCTATTCCCATTAATTTTTAACTTGAACATTGCAAAGTCAATAAATACTGTCAAATGCAAAAAAACATTTGGAATTATTATGCAGGGACAAAAGATTGATATGCTTAGATTTGCAGATGATATAGCGGTATTAGCATCTAGCAAGGAAGAGTTAGAAGTTGCTTTTAATTTAATGGAAACAGTTCTAACAGAGAGATACGGTATGAAAATTAACAAAAATAAAACTAAGTTGCTTGTATGCAAAAGAGAGGAAAACAAATTAAAAACTAGAATGCAATATAGGTAACAAGACCTTAAAAGAGGTTCAGAATTTTTTCTACCTAGGAAGCCAAATAACACAAGATGGGAAGAGCGCAAAAGATATAAAACAAAGACTAGCACAAGGTTGGAGCTACATTTAACAAGAATAAGCAACTACTATGTTCAAAAACAACAAACATAGAAACAAGGAAAGATTGATTAAAACATTTGTGTGCAGCACAACCTGTACAGTAGGAGAAGCGCACAGGAAAAAGATACAAATTTTTGAAATGTGGTGCTACAGACGTATGATGAAGATATCACCGACGGACAAAGTTAAAAACAAAGAGGTACTAGAAATGGTAGGGAAGAAAGAAGATTGTGGAAAGCAGTAAAAAATAGGAGAGAAAGGGTGACAGGCCACATACTAAGGCGTGAAGGAAAAATGCGGACTATATTAGAAGCGGAGATCGGAAAAAAGAGAGGTAGAGGTAGACCTAGGTTAGACTATTGCACACAGATAGTGAAAGATGTAGGCTGTGGGAATTTCAGGGAAATGTGTAGGCTCCCTTAGAATAGAAATAAATGGTGGTTCGCATCCAGATAATTCCAAGAATGAAAACCTAGTGACGTAAAAAATAACTGTACTCAAACCTGATGATTATTATAAGCAACTATAGATTTTGGTTTTGCAATTCAACTAATGTTAATTTTTCGAAAGGATTTACTGAAAAACTATTAATTTGGCAAATGACTAAGTGTTGGGGGATCCTTGGTAGCCACAAGCTGTTTTACTCCCTTCACATACCACAGAATCTTGGTGAAATAGGACATATAACTAGGAAACAACAGAAGGAAAACCGAGCTGTATCTAGGCAGTGGGAATTTCAGGGAACGGTGTAGGCTAGGTCAGAATAGAAATATATGAAAGTACGCGCCAAACAGTTTCAAGACGGAAAACCTAATTACGAAAAAAATTATTTCCATTTAAATCTGATTATTATTATAAACAACTACAGGTGTTGATTTTGAAATATTTTTAACTAATGTTGATATTGCGAAGAGATATATATTGGAAAACTATTATTTCGGCAAATGTTTAAAAGTTGGGGATCTTGGTAGCCGCAGGCTCATTAACCCCTTTCACATACTTCTGTATATAGGAGAAATATAGTATATATTTGTAAGCAATAAGAGGGGAACCGAACTGCATCTAACAAAAAGAGCAGAGGCTATATTTGAAGACAACAAACATAGAAACAAGGAAAAATTTGTTGAAAACATGTGTCAGCACAGCACAGTAAGTATATGAAATAGGAGCAGTAGGGGAAGCAGACAGAAATACGGTAAAAACATTTTGGAATGTTGTACCTCAGGACAAACAAAGTTAATCACAAGGAGTTCATAGATATAGTAGGGGAATATAAACATCTGTGGAAAACAAAAAAAATTGAAGAAATAGGAGGGCAGGATACGTTTTATGGTATTTTTGGAGAATAATGCGGAATATATTACAAACAAAAATAGGAAAAAGTAAGTAGAGGTAGACCTAGATCAGACTATTGCACGCATGTAGCGGAAGATGCAGACTGTGGAAATTTTAGGGAAATGTGTAGGGTAGCACGGAATAGGAAACAATGTGGGTACGCGTCCAACCAGTTCCAGGACTGAAGACCTAATGATGATGAATAAGGTATTTGAGTAAATTAAGCTAGAATAATATGTTAATTTTATAAAAAGTATTTGTCAATGGTATAATTTCTAGCAATTTTGAGGTCAGAGTTCGAAGCATTTTGATCTTTACTAAATTATCTGTCCAGCGTCGTTAGTCAATTACACTGACGACGGAGGTAATAGAAGGATAGGTAAATTATCCCGAGAATTTTAAAGAGAATTGTTGTAACTTACATAAGAGATGTTTGGGCTCGGTACTTGTTAACAGGATTAGGTGAGAATTATTTTAATAAGTAAGTAATCATTTTCGGTCTAAGCTGTAAATTGTTTTTATAAGTGTTTTTTATATCTGTTGAAGGTAAGAGATAATGTGTATGAAAGAAAGATGCTTTTGAATGCATAGAAGACTGTTCATATTTAAGGCAAACTGGAAAATAGAGCTTTAAAGTCAAAATAACAAAACTGCACGAATATTCTTTCCAATCAACAGTTTGTCACATTAATTATATAAAGAAACATGTTTAAAACGTAAGGTTTTGCTTTATAATTAGAAGTGCTTACTCGAAGATAATTGCTTATTGATTTTATACTGTTAATGATGGTGTGTTTTTTTGTTTAACATACAATCGCCGATTTCTATGTATTCTGGCAATTTACACAAGTATCCTAAACCATAGAGGTTTCGGTCTAGAGAGATTCGTTAAAAATTAAAAATACTAGCTAATTTAAATGAAAGTCTGTATCCTCTTAAACCCTAGTAATGCTTTGATACTTTATTCTGACACGGATTTAAACGGCCACTGGGATTGCCGCGCGGAATTTTTCAAAGCTTTACTTGAATTGATATAAGAATTCCTGCACAGATAGCCAGCCCATCGTGGGTAATCAACGTTAATGAAACCTGGTTTCTGAGCCTACACTCTCGTCTTGTATTTATTTGTGTATTTGTGACAACACTCCACTAAAACACCCATTCCGTAGTTTAGAACGCAATGCACAAATCACTACTCCTACAGTTTGTAAAAGATTCAAAATCTAAATAAGGGTTTATATTAACAAGGAATTTTAGGCAACGTACGGTGATCAAAGTTGGTTGCTAAACAAAACTGCCAAAACTTTTGAAATGTAGAAAAGCAGTACATGAAGTTTTATGTTGTATCGCTCCACTTGCTCCCTCCATTTACATTTTTACGCAGAGAAAACGTCTGCAATGCAGTTCGAATACGTTGGTGCTTTTCGTGCATTAAACGTTTGAAAGAGCTTTAGAGTAAACGTTTTTGATTTACTATGAATTTTTTTATGCTAACTATTGGTGGGCAGTCTCTCTGAATGTTAGTAGAAATGACGTCACGAAGGGCGGAATTTAGCGTTCAATACTCCAATAAGGGAGTGGCGGAGTTTCTTATTTTTATTCCATATCTATTGAGTGGGTGGAACTTAGAGGAATTTATACTGCACCAACAGGCTAGGATGTCTAGTTTTAATGAAACACCTGCTGTGGCTGTGACTTTTGTGTCACGGAATTATTACATAAATTAAGAAAAAGAAGACAAAGTTTACCCATAGCAAAAAGTTTTTTAATTTGCGGGAAATGAGTGGTAAATGCTACCTAGAATTGTGATTCATCCTCATTATGTTGAGGCTAAATACCTACCGACCTGGTATTAAGATTCCAATACGTGGATGCAGTTTATAGAAGTCCTATGTACCAACAAATTGCTAAAACTTTATCGAAAGGCATCTACTACGCAATAATATGCGAACGTTAAAAGTTGAGTTTGTAACGACGCAGATGCTGTAGCACTTTCAAGTGTTCTAGATGAAAGTTGTTACTTTTGCTCTGAAGTAGCTTTTTCTAAAGGAATACGATACTAACAAAATTTAGAGAAAAGTAATCAAAGCGTGTAAAACACTATATAAAGGTGTCGCAAATTTTCGGCCACTATAGTAAACATAATGTATATTTTAAAAGAATGACCACCGTATCTTTCTACTTACGTTCGTTTTAGATCTTTAAATTTTGGATCTTTAACCATCTCTACAGTTTATTATCTTTGTAGATAAAAAAAAACATTGCAAATACATACATATAAAAACAGCATATCAGAAAATGATCATGAACACTGTATTATTGTCATTACATGAGAATCTATACCTACAATACAACCAGAAACAACATCATACGTACATTTTTAAACCTATTGAGTCAAAAATAATGAATTTTCTGTACCATTTCGTCAAAGATGAGCGCAAGCGGTACGAAAACTTCACTCTTGTACTAAGAAACGTGTTGTGGCAAGCTGTAGGCCAAATGTGGACAGTGACATTTTAAACAGTGACGTTTTGACGCAAAAGTGTCATCATGGTCTATAGAGGAGAGTTTTCGTTAAAAAGCAGCCCACGGGAGGAGTGGAGGGATCGTTATAGTGAATGGAAAAGCTCCGAAACAGAAATTGCTAGTTGATATCAATCACGCGTAGGCATGAGCATAGAATGAAGAGGGGGACGATGAAGAAGTAAAGACTAAACAGATGGTGGTAGAGGATGTCACCTAACCAGAGCTAAACAAAGCAAAAAGAGAGTTAGGACCATTTCAAATAAAAATATTAAAGCCAAAGTAAGAACCACTAATCAAATTAGTTTTATCTTATTTTAATTTGGGTAAAAGCATTATGGGCACTAATTATGATCGAATACGGCAAAGCTCTTGGATCGAAACACCACCACTAATGCACGTGAGGGCATAACCGAACCTAAAAAGTAAATATAATAAGAAAAAAACTACTTAAGCACTAGCTCACAGATTAACACAACAATACAGAAACCGCTAGAAACTAACTATAAATCGGTGATTAAATAACCTGGTGTAGACCTCAAACTAGAACTGACCTGACAAAATATAGCAAGCATCATGTACTTCTGTGATGTGATAAAATATTTCTAAAAATATGAATTTTAAAAACGTGATAGCAACTAAAAGACAACGATCAGTGTATTGTTCTTTATAAGTTCTCGTAAATTTATTGTTACGGAAACTCTATTTGCGCAAATAAAAGTTCCTTATTTTCAAATTCTTCTTAATATCTGACAGCTACAATAAAATTTTTAAAAACTTTAACAATAATTTACTTTCCGAACTAATCGCTAACAGTTCAAATATTATCTTCTTAACACCATGATGCTAATTTTCCTAATTAACTTATATCGATGCACTATGACTAATCTAATTAATTTATATTATGATTAATAATTTATATTTATCTCTACAATAATTTATCGCACATAGCGTAATTTATTTCAACCACTAATTTATATCACGATACGACTTTTTAAGCTTTAAACTAGAACATATGGTAATCAAAGCTTTAATCGGAATTTAATATTCGAACTGGTTTTTAATATCGATGACGGTAATTTATATACATTTCCGATTATTCTAAACTAATCTAGGGCAACCTAAAATATGCAAATAACATTCTCAAGATTTCCCATTGCAATATAAATAACCATTAAATATAAAAACCTTGTACCTGTCCATGAAGTGAACTCGCACTCCAAAACCTAATAGTCGTCTTTATTTGAAAATGTCACGCCACCTTTGCCTGCGTTCTAATGCTATTATTTTGATCACAGACCGACCGATAGCCGCTATATTATTCACCTCTTAAAGCTGTACTGTTCCAGAGCAGTCTGTAAGCCAGACGCTGTAAGTCCCTGTGGTTGCAAGAACAATCGAAATCATTTCTGCAGATTCCATATAGATAGAAGTAGCAATTAACGCATTTTCCAAGCAAGCCCCGTATCATTTCGATTGTTACCAGGCACCAAAACCTGAACTCCGGTTTTTTAGAACAGTACCTCTAGCATATCTTGCAGTATTCTCCGGTTCAACCCCCAAGTCCACAACCGATCTTGGCGTATGGCCAGATTCCTGTCTTCAAATTAGATCATCTGATCCTTGAGGTCCACTAACGCCTTCCATAGATCCTGGTAATCCGTTTTACCACAAGGCTGTTGCTTAGTCGTTAAGTAGTGGATGCCCTGATATTGGTTCTTTAGCCGTATGGACTTTCCAACCTCTTGCTGTCGGTGAAGTTTATCAAGACCTCCAAATTTATTCTTAAACAGCCGAGGATATTTTCGTGACATATCAAGATCTGCCGCTATAAAATGCGCCAGGGGGCATTTCGGTGGCGCACTGATTACACCACCTTAAACCTTTCCCTGCACGTTTGTCTTAAAGCGTGCCGTTCTTGGACACTACTGGCGTCATCATCATTGTAGGGTGCTAACCAGTTAACTTTCACCATTTTTGGTCCATGTCGGTGATCCCTTTTACTACATTTTATGGACCCTTTCAATGTCTGTGTGTTTTTGGCGACAATCTACGCCTGTATCTGTAGCTGTTTAGCCAGACGCGGTTCCGATTATGAGTACCAGACTCCTAGCGCCGCCATAGATTTTTTTCTACATTTTGCGTTTGAACTTCTCGACTTAGCTCTCGTTCACGATATCATCCCCGAGCTTACACTTAAACTCAAGATCACACTATAGACATATCTCGCTATTATGAATACCAGATTCCTGCGGTTTGATGTCGTATTTAGTCTTCATTCGATCGTTTGCGATCTGGATGTTTTTCCTAACGTCACCATAGATTTTTTTCTACATTTTGCGTTTAAACTTCTCGACGTAACTCTCGTCTACGGTATCATCCCCGGACTTACACCCAAACTTAAGATCACTCTATAGACGTATCTTGTGTCCCAGCATAGTACATGCAGGCGTCTGTTCATAACTCTTATGAACCGAAGACCAACAGGCGAATAAAAATATACCTAAATATTGGTCCCAGTCTCTCTGATGTTGGGAGACCACCTTCGAAAGATACTTGCCAAAGGCGAGATTCATGCGCTCTACCATACTAAACGATTGCGGGTGCAATGTTGTTTTTCGGACCTTCCTCACCCCCAGAAACTGGCAAACTCCTAAGAATATTGCTGACCCAAAATTTCTGTACTGACTCGCGTGTAACTTTATAGAAACGCCGTCGAAACACCTATTTCATTTTCTGTTGGTTCTGCTCCGCTCCAAAACGTTTTACCTTTTCACAGATTGAATGCATCGTTTACCTTGTCACCTTGAAATCTAAGGCATGAGTCAATGCATTACGTAAAGTCTTAGCCGGGGAAGTAGTAGTACTTGTTCGATCTCTTCGTCGCGTATTCCATCAATGAAAATCTGCACTGCTACCAACTCTAAAAAGCTATCCGGTACTGTTGGGCGGGCTCGTCTTACCAGGCAAGCAATATCTGCTTCAAACTCTTACAAATTTTTATTCGCCTTTTGGTAACGATTCTTCACTTGAGTGTGATACACTTATTGCAGATTAGAGTCGCCGCATCCTATTTCCAGCCTTGATGTTAAGGCCTCGTAGCTTCTTTGGTAATGGCTTGGTGTGGTCTGCAGAATGTTCAAGGCCTTACAAGGTAACGCGACAATCAGCGCAGTTGCCCTTTTAGTATCCTTTCAGCTGGTAGCTCTTGCGACAACTTCAAATTGTTTAAAATACGTTTGCCAAGGAATCTTTTCATGAAATGTAAATTGCTTTATTCTAAACCTTGGCGTGGGTTGGCACTCGCTGACATTTTTTAATTTTGAGGCGTAAAATTGTATCACTGGAAGTGTGGGCTCCGGCACTTGTACTGTTAAAGAATTAATTCGTTCTTATTTCTTCGTATTTTCATTAAATTTGTTCGAAAATTGTTCTAGCTTAACCCGCACCACGATGTCAAGTCGAGTAGATGCCCTACGATGCTACGGAACGTCATCATACGTAACATCAATTACGAATTGTAAAGCCCATACAAATATTGAAAGGCAAAAAATATTAAGTGCGCCCAATTAAATTTGCGGAATGGGAAAGGGGCGATTAACGGGTTTGTAAAACTGTTCGCGAAAAATAAGATTAACATCGGGTTTATACCAGAACTGCACCTGTATAGCCATAAGATAATGGGTTTTGGGGGTAGGTTACCATTTCACAATCAAACAGCGAGCCGCGAGATAGGTTTTGAGTCCTTAGGAGCTTCTTTTTAAAAAGTTTATTTCCAAAAACACAACTATCAAATTTATTTTAATTCAATAATTACAAAAAATGATTTCTTCCTTTTACAACAGACTCGGACCTTTATATTCATTAAATGCAATTGAAAAATACTACAAGTTAATATTTTAATAAACCAATGGTTAATAATTAAGAATGAGTAGCTTGAACACCTAACAATGTTAAAACTATGAAGTTCGAAGACTAACTGGCGAGCAGGGCTTCTTACATTTAACATGAAGCCTATAGTCTCACACCGTTCTGTAAGAAAGTGCAGATATTGCGTTTCTGCTGTTTCTTGATAAATCATTGAATATCTTTATTTCTCAGTGATTATAAATAAATCTGCTTAATCCCAATTCATTGTTTTTTAACCTGTGGTATCAAGTTGCGCCTGGGTTACAATTCAGTCATTTCTTATTCTTATTTTTAATATGAACTCTGTTGAAAGCCTTACTAATTGATATTTGTAGTGCAACTTAGGTAACTTGTATAAATTGGATAACCTGAACAACTTACATTAATTCAAGAAGCTTTCCTTAATTTGGGAAATATATAAAATTTACTTGGCAATCAATAAAAAATTTATTGGTAACTATTTGAAATTTAACTTTAATGGAAGTCAATCTGGGGTGGTTCAATTATTTAATGTGGACGCACGTGATGTTTTATTAGATATTTAGTATCCAGCTAATTGGATTGTGTGTTAATGGAAATTCCTAATTTGTAAATGCTGAATCAAGAGAATTTCAATTTATTAATTATTATTCCGGGTATGGTCCTTATACCTTTTCTAATGGATTAACATCTGGAATGTAATTTGTGTTTTTTACGTCAGCTGTAGCATTTGGCATAGCAGACAGATAAGTTTTGTTTGTTCACGTGGAAATTTTCTAGTTCAATATTTGAATGACAGACAAGTTAATTTTAAACTTTGGTGAAAGGAATCTATAAAGCTTCACTTTTAATCTTTGCATTAGTACTAACAAAAAACGGTAGAAAAGGTTAACTTTCAGATTTAACAAAAATTAAAGCGATTATTTGAATTACAAATTATCTTATCTTAGAGAACTAAATTGTTACATTTTGCATTTCATTAAATATTAATTGGAATATTTTGCCATAGAATGTGAGGTCCAAGTAGTACTACCAAGGCCAAATAAAGCTGTAATATAAATTTAATTGTTCAAAAACTCAGATTTAATCATTTTCCAGTATAAATTTTGCTAGACCTTACTAATGTAAAAACTACTATATTCAATGTGTGAGAGATGCTGATTATTACCAAGTACAAATGTACATATTTTTCATTATTATTATTTAATTAAATTTTTTAAAGAAGATGTCTTGTAAATAATTTAACTGCAACTTGAAGGAATAGATTTTCATTTTGGTCAAGACTATTATTATTAGTTGGAATGAATGAGGTTTGATTCTAAGTAATTATTAATTTTTTTGAAATGAAAGCACAAACGGTGCTAGCTTTGTTTTAATCTGTTCACAGGTGTAGCAGTGCATCTTTAAAGGACAATATAAAGTCATAAGGTAAGAAAACTTTAGGGATTGTGTTCCTGTAATATTTTGTATAGCGGTATTTAAGTATAGGTTTCCGCATTCGCCTTATACAAAAGTATCACATAAGGTCTTCTTGGTTTACAAAAATTCGGTAGCGCCATATTCTCTATATTTTGGTCGCAGTCCAACCCCGACCCAAAGCTCATGTTCTACCCAGAGCAAATAGCTCGACTAGCCGCTTAGCCTTTGGAGGTTTTCTCATCTACGAGCCATTTTCCACCGAAACTTACCGTGGGCCCTATACGTATACTGGAAATCCTCGTCATCTAACCTTGTGCCTTTCAGCTGGTCACATAGGAGTAATAAATTGCCCCTTAGGAAGGCAAAACCTTATAACCTTAAATTTAGGGAAATTTCCATTTTTTCCGGATTCTTTTATATTTTGGTGGGATTTATTTGTAGAATTTGGATTTCAATGACCTCTCGTGACCCATTACCAATGTCATTTTCCCCCAAATTAAAATACTAGCTATCTATAACTAATTCTATAAGTTTTACAATACACACGCATAATTTTTTAGAAACTCAAGGGTTATTGCTAATGCTCATTGATTTGCGATCAATAATGCGCCAAAAATGAAGCCGGAAAATTCTACAGTTTAAAAATTTAAACCTGCTTGTCAACCAATGGGATTTTATTCTAGTTCATCAATTGATGAAAAAATTAGAGAGTTCCGTAGTAACACAATTCGAAATACATTTCAATTCTACGGAGATACCCGCTTATTCCGATTTGGTCGATTTTTTCTTCAAGCGGTGTAACGCATGCGATAATTTAAAATATTTATAGGAGTCAAAACCTCAAAAAACTTTTAGCAATAATTTTAATTCTCTTGGTAAAAAACACATTGGTTAATTGTGCCCGGCTAGCGATGTGAAGTCAATTAAATGTTTATTAATGTCCTCAGTTTTTGAGATGCGCACAGAAGGAAGGTTACAAGAGTGCCGAGTTGTACAATTTGAGCACTAATTGTTTGAGCAGCACGCATACCACAACAAGATGCGGCTCAACTCAAAAATGTTACAAATGTGGTAATAAACATCACACATTACTGCATTTTAATGCAGTGGGTCAAAAACGAGCGAAACCCATTTTTCCACATTTAGTTCTGATTCTAAAAGTAATGTTGCGTTAGTTAATGCAGCAGTTTCCCACACCACAAAAGGTGTACTATTAACTACTTGAATTGAAATTCAAGATTGTTGCGATAAATTTTATGACTTTCCGTGTTTAATTGACACCGGAAGCATGCTTTTACTCATCACAAAGAAAACAGTGTATTGCTTAGGCTTGAAAGCAAATTCGTGTGGAACTAAAATTATTGGGATCGATTCGATGAATTTCACGGTCAGGGGCGGGAATGTTTGTTTAAACATTCGTCCTGTTAAAAGGGGGCTCAAGTGTTACCGCTTGAAGCGGTAGCTATTGACAAAATTTATAATAGCATACCTTATCATTCGTTTTCCACACATAACTGGCCCTCGCCGATCCTGACTTTTCGTGTCAGGATTCTATAGATTTGTTACTCGGAGTGGGTGTGTTTCCTAAAATCGTATTAGACAGCCAAATTGCTGGTTCCATAGGCTCACCTGCCGCTCTCAACACGACTTTTTGGTATGTTCTGATAGGTAAATATAAGGAAATTTCCATCATATCAGAATTATCTACGGTTTTATCGTTCGGGACTAATACATCACTTGATATTCTGGATAGTAATATTAAAACATTTTGAAAAGTTGAAGATATTTTGAATGTTCTACCAGTATCACCTGATAATGTACTTTATAAAAATATCTTTAATGAAACCACTCGCCTTGTAAATGGTCGTTTTATTTTAACCCTGCCATTTAAACACGATCCTCCTTGTTTTCCTAAAAGTATAGGTTTAGCGGTGCAGCATTGCCTTGCACTTGAAAGATGTTTGTTAAAACAACCTGACAACTATAAACAGTTTAAACTTTTTATGCAAGAGTATATTAATCTTTACCATATGTCATAAATTTCTTTGCCTCTTTCTGATAAGCACTACTATATTCCGCACCAAGGCATTTTACGCTCAAACAGCTTTACTACGAAACTAAGTGTTGTTTTTGACGCCTCTGAGAAATCACATGGAGGTAGGTCGTTAAACTATAATCTTCTAGTGGGTCATAAGCTACAACAGGATGTCACTACATTATTACTGAAGTTTCGGGTGTATTTAGTAGTATTAGTCCCGGATATCGTAATGATGTACCGTCAATTGTTAATTACACCCAATCACCGCGATTTTCAGCGAATTGTGTGACGCTTCGCACACAGCGCTCCTTTACAAGATTATTGCCTCAACACCGGAAAGTCCATTTCAGGCCATCAGATGTCTGTTGCAGATAGCCGAACTTTGTCGTGAAGAGTATCCACTTGCCGCAATTGCGCTTTGTAACTCTTTTTACGTGGATGATTTAGTCATTTCATATCCTTCACTCAAAGTTGCTCGTGATATTAAATCTCAATTAATACTGACTTTAGTCAATTACGGGTGTGAATTAAGAAAGTGGACTAGCGACAATGTTGCTTTATTGTCCTTTTTGCCACGCATTCACATTTTTGATTCAGTCTTATTTAATCAAAAGGAAAGTTCCGGTTTAAAAATTCTGGGAGTCCAGTGGGTTCCCATGACGGACAATTTTCTCTTTGGTGTCTAATCTGTTGCAATTTATTTTACTAAACACAATGTGTTGTCCAATCTTGTACGTATTTTCGACCCTCTTGGAACTTTGTCTCCGCTTACTTTTATTATTAAACATTTAATTCATCAACTGTGGAGTCATAAACTTGATTGGAATGACCCTTTTTGTCTTTATCTCCCGTTTGTGGGAAAAGAGTTGCAAAGAGTTCACTGCGTTGTCAAAATTTTCCCTGTCACGCATGCTCGTTCCCAGTTCTTTCAAACAATGTAAACTTGATTGTTTTGAAAATGCAATTGAAAAGGGTTATTGTGCAGTTGTTGATTTAGTATTTCCAATTAAGGATGGTACTTCCTCTATATATTTTGTTTGTGTAAAATCGAAAGTTGCTCCTTTTAAAAGGTTAACATTATCTCGACTAGAGTTGTGTGCTTCTGTATTAGTCGGGCGGATTGTTTCTTATTTAACACATGTTTTCCAGAATACTATTTCATTTTCATTCTTATGTTGTTGGTCAGAATCCCGTATCACTCTCTGCTGGATCCAATCTAAACGGAACCGGTGGAAAACATTTGTCTCTAACCGCCGGTTTTATATACTTTCTGATCAAAACCCCGATGACATCGGATCGCGTGGGCTTCTACCTGGTGAACTCGTACGTAGTCGTTTATGGTGGGAAAGCACTCCCTTTATAGTATCCTCGCAACGTAAGTGGTTTAATGATAATTTAAGTCCAGGTCCTCCGGAAACATTCGCAAAAGAGCGTAAGATTTTACTCTCGTCAGTTAACGAAGCTCCGAATCCACACGTGCTCCCGAAATTGTGGGACGATTATTCTGCTTTATGAAAGCTGCAGCGGGTTTTAGTTTATATATTACGATTTATTGCACGTTGCATGTGAAGTTCCTTAAACATATAGTTCACTAGCATTGTCGTCTAATGAACTCCGTTATACGACAATCCTCCTTCCGTTACATACGCAACAAGTACATTTTTTCGAGTAACCTACTTGTTTAAATAATGGTAGGCGTTTACCAAAGAATCTCAGCAAATTATCCCTTTTCTGGACTATCAGGACTTTATGTAGGTTTCGCCGCAATCCCATTCTCAAAGAAGTGCCCTACCTTGCTGACCAATCGCTCCACATTTACCTCAGTATTAATCAATTATATCCATCGTAAGTTTTTGCACGTCAGTCTTCAAACCATGCAGTGTATGCTTATACAAGAATTCTGGATGCTAGATAGCAAACGAGTCGTACGTCGCATTCTTTCAAAATGCTTACCGTGTTGGAAAACTTGTTCTACAGGAGTTGCAACTTTCCTTGTGGGTAAACTACTCCCGCGCATGTCACCGGCAACCATAAATGTTTTCTTCAAAACGGTTCGTTTAAGTTTATTATGAGCAAGCATCGCGGTGCCAAACCCTCAAATGCTTATATTTGCCTTTTTGTGTGTTTCGTAACCAAGACCATCCATCCGGAATGAGCGTTCGATTTAACGACCGACTTTTTTCTTATGGCACTTGAATGCAGCAAGCACTTGAATGCAGCAGTCGATCCTGTTGGCAATTAAACTCGCGGGTACATAAACACTTCTAGTAAAGTGGTCCCGTGAATACTTACACACTCTTCATTAGCGCCCCAAGTGGCATGTGGATCCCCCCTTCTTCCGAAAGATACTCTAGTCTTGATTCAAAATATAAATTCACCCCCATTAAAATGGATACTGGGTCGAGTAGTAGAAAACTACCCTGGTACGGATAATACCGTGCGTGTCGTATCAGTTGCACGTCAACCGACATTCTGCGGCTGCCGTTTCAAATTGTGTCCGCTTCCTGTACTTTAGTTTCGTAGAATGCTTTGCATTTTGGGCGGGCGGCATGTTGCATATTTCTTTAATATTAAAAAACTTCACAAATATTTACATATACTACACAACAATTTAATGTCTACGCGACGTACTTATACATGTTGTATAGTTGAGATGAATTTAAATTATATAGTGCGATGTATACGCCATCCCTTTAATGCCTTAATGAACTACTCTACGATTAGTTACCTTATCATCGACATACCTGGCGAAAAGTAGGTCGTAGCATTTACCGCTGTCCTTTGCAACACAAACACGTTGTTTCTGTTTTCGCTACAATTACCCGCATGAATGCGTGCGGGTTCGTTCTATGTAATTCAAAGTGGTGTCTACGTGCTGGAAAATGTTTAACTAAAACAGATAACCATAGCAGAAACGATCTCAACACTGCAACCAATTACAAGGTAAGGTAAAAAGGGGTGGCTTTTAATATTCAAAAGTAACATAACGAACACGATGAAATACTCTTTATCTCTCTTTACTGGAGCTATTATAATCATTTTTTATTATACTTTTGGTTGTTAAGATTAATATCTCTTTGCCCGCTTCAAATGCCAACGAAGTTAAAGATTTGGTAGCTAACCTAACAAATAGGATTAACAAGCTGCAGGTGTTTGGAATTCATGACATTATTTATTAGGGCCATTCTGAACGGACCTGCACCTTGACGACGTTCTAAAACACTAGAACAGGTAGAATGGCTTGCGCGTTTCAATAAGCTAAAGAACCGAACTATAGGTTTAACCAAATTAGTGGGGTCTTTAGTGAGGAACCAGACAAAGACAAGTCCCCGAAAAAAGGGAGTAGCTTTTTCGGTACTTGGAGCGGAAGAGACTGTAGGGGTCGGTATGACATTCTAAGACACTACTGCAATGTGGAAGGCAACGGGAAACCACCACATTACTTGCCAAGTACACTGCGTACAGAAATTGTTAGTAAACATGATGGCATCCTCTGGGGTAAAAAATTCCGGAGGTAAAATAGTTCCCCTCTCCGGGAGGGGATTACTTCGGGGGATGTGATCCCAAAGTATAGAAAAAGATCCGTAAACATTCTGCGAGTCAGAAGTAGGTAAGCTAGAGAACCTGAAACTCGAAATGGATAGGTTAGTACTAGACATAGTAGGAATCAACAAAGTCTGCTGGCCAGAGGCGGGGGATTTTTGGAGTGGAGACTTCAGGGTAATTCATACAGGATCAGAAGAAGAAAATTCAGGTGTGGTGATAGTCATGCGAAAAAAAGATAGGACGAGGTGTAGAAAACTACAGACAAAAGAACAAAAGAGTACCCATGGTTAGATTTGAATCTAAACCATTAAATACAGTAATAATACAAGTATACATGCCCACCTCTAGCTACAGTGACAACGAGGTAGAGCCGATCTACAAAGATATCAAAGACATACTAAGATACGTAAAAGGACATGAAAATTTAATAATTACGTGAGAATTTAATGCAGTGGTGGGTGAGGGTAGAGAAGGAGCAATAGTAGATTTATTTGGGTTAAGCACGAGAAATGACAGGGGAAACAGGCTGGTAGGATTTTGCGACAAGAGCACCGTAACCATCACAAATACGTTATTTCAACATCATGCTAGAGGACGATACACATGGAAGATGCCAGGAGATATAGAAAAATATTAAATAGATTACATTATTGTTAGACAACGGTTAAGAAATCAAGTATAAGACTATAGAAACTACCCAGAAGCAGACATAGACACTGACCGTTACATCGTAATTATGAAAGCTGCACTTAATTTTAAAAATCTGAGAAAGAGGAACCGAAAAAGGCACTTCGACTTTGAGAAGCTAAAATATAAAGATATCCATGAAAGATTTGAAAAAATGAATTGCTGAAAGATATAGGAAAAATTTCTGATACTAAGGAAGTAAAAGCAGAATGGAATAACATTAAATCCAGCTTAGACATTGCGGCCAGAGATATTCTGGAATATACACAAAAAATAAGAAACCATGGATAACAAAGGATATCTTGAATTTAATAGTAGAAGGATGAAAGTACAAAAATGGATCAGACAAAACAGGAAAACAGAGATACAAAACCATAGAATGGAAAATCATTCGCAAATGCTGGAGAGCTAAAGAACAATGGATTGATGAAAAGTGCAAGGGGGTGCAAACTAAGATGGAAATAGGAAAGACCGACGAAGCATACAAACCTAGAATGAATTTTAGGGATATAAAACCATATAGCAAAAATATAGGGGAGGCGGGAGGAAACGTCATTATAGAAAATGTAAATAAAGTAGCTAGATGACAGGGATATATACGGAATTTATATTCAGGAGAGGAACTAACAGCATTAGAACAGGAATTAGACATTGAAAATGATGGCCTGGGATATTCTATACATTAAAGGGTCTGAAAAATGGTAAGGCGCCGGGTACAGATAAGGTGCAAGCAGAAACTCTTAAAGCCGCTGGAGAAGCAGTAACAGAACGTCTCTTCCGACTTGTAAGCTATGTGTATGAGACAGACGAGATACCCAAAGATTTCAAACGTAACATCATAGTAACTATACCAAAAAAAAAGAGGCGCCGATAGATGTGAAAATTTTCGAACAATAAATTTGACAGCACACGTTTCAAAAATATTAACTAGAATTGTACAAAGACGAATAGAAAAACGAGCTGAATAAATACTGGGACATGATCAATTTGGGTTTAGGCAAAACAGGGGAACACGGGAGGTTATTTTACCCCTGAGGGTGAGTATGGAAAAAACAATAGAGAAGGGGAAAGCGTATATATATATATATATATATATATATATATATATATAGTTTTATAGTTAGCTATATATATATATATATATATATATATATATATATATATATATATAGTTTGTAGATCTGGAAAAAGCATTCGACAATGTAAAATGAAAAAAAATGTTCGAAATACTCCAAAAGATTGGAATGAGTTTTAGGGATAGACGGATAGTACATTGCTTATACAAAGAGCAAACAGCGGTAATAGAATTAGAGCAAGTAGGTAGAGAAGTAAATATTAGGAAAGGTGTGAGACAAGATTTGCCTTATGCCCATTAATTTTTAACTTGTACATAGAAGAGGCAATGAATACTGTCAAATGCAGGAAGACATTTGGAATTAATGTGCAGCGACAAAAGATTGTTATGCTTAAATTTGCAGATGATATAGCGGTATTAACATCTAGGAAAGAAGAGTTAGAAGCTTCTTTTAATGAAATGGAAACAGTTCTAACAGAGAGATATGATATGAAAATTAACAAAAATAAAACTAAAGTTCTAGTATGCAAAAGAGGAGAAAATAAATCAAAAACAAGAATACAAATAGGTAACGAGAGCTTACAATAGGTTAAGGATTTCTGCTACCTAGGAAGCCAAATAACGCAAAATGGGAAAAGCACAAAAGATATAAAACGAAGATTAGCACAAGGTCGTGCTACATTTAACAAGAAAAAGCAACTACTGTGTTCAAAGACCACAAACATAGAAACAAGGAAAAGATTGCTTAAAACATATGTGTGGAGCATAGCACTGTATGGCTGTGAAGCCTGGACTGTAGGAGAAGCAGACAAATAGTTTGCGCTTATAGTGTTTTACTATCATTTATATCGTGTTTCACATTCTTTCTGCAGTAGAGGTATAGTTGAGGAAAATAGAAAGAATTTAGGAAAAAAAATGTATATGAAGTTACTAATACGGCACTAACATAGCAACTCTTTTTATTAATTATTTGATAACCTTACTAATGGAATCTCTATTATTCTGTGTACAAATGCAATGAAAAATCTTCAATCAATCTCCAGTTACAAAAGTCAAAATAGCTCTCTCCGTTATTTGACTAAAGCTCTCCAAGTTTCCGTGCGATATAAAATTCCTAGCACAAAAGACCTAGACTAGCAACAACAGAAAGTTTAATAAAGAATTGCTAACCCCAGAGATTTTACCCAATAAAAAATGTGTAAACTAAGACAACTAAAATTAGTTGCTGCATTATTCATATTCAGAACGCTGGTTCATTCGCATTTATACAGATTTCCAATTTATATTCTTGTGGTGAATTTCAAAGCTCTACAATGTGGTATTGCTTTTGAATTGCTAATACAATATTACTTATTTTATAAGCGAAATGTGTAAATTTAACAAACTACACCCATAGAAATGTGATAAAGCAGGACTACGGAGTCATCCTTTTTTCGCCTTAAATGTCTATATAGTGCTATGTGTATTTGCCTGGTCAAAGTCGGCCGATGCATTGAACTTTAGTGGAACAAACTACATATTGTACACCTTTTAACAAACTATAAATTTCACTAAAATAAAAATCATTGGATAGACTAAAAAATTAATCAATTTAATTCTAAACTCAAATTATTGTATCACGTTTGTCTTAAAATTAAAAGAAATACAAATATATCAAAAAATTACATGCAGGATTGAAATCTGAGACAGACTAAATAAGATGATACAAGAAAAAACCCAGGTATTTAAACCATGGATCAAAACATCTTAACAAAGTGCAATTTACTCATATTAAACTTTTCTATATTCCGCTTTCTGAACGTTCGATCTTCCAGTAGTCCAAGCCATCGGAAATATTTCATTTTAGTTTTATAAATGACCGTAGTTTTTAATAAATTTTTACTGAAAAAAGCTACTTTCATCACACTTCAGGGTTAATAAAATTGTTGAAACAATAACTAATTTATGTAACCAAAATAACCATCACTTATCGTATATACGGTATGCGCCATAATATTCAGCACTGGATTTCACATAGGTGTCATGCGCGTATTCATTAATTGGTAAACCGGTGCATCTGCGGTACTTATTCGTACTAGTGTGAAGAACGTTATGTTATGAGGTATCAGTTGAAAATGTCTCGACGACGGCGAAAATTTTTTTTATCGTGGACTAATATTTCCGCATATACAGGCATGACTGTCGAGGTGGAAATAATTTGATGTTAGTGATGGAATAATATCGCGAACAGTTTACGAAAGCTGTACCAAAAGCCACACAACCATTTTATCTTTTGTTACAAAATTTCGTCGTACAGATGGTGTATTAGGTCAGCGGAAGGAAAACCCTGGTAGTTCGATGACCGTGTCCACAGATGAAAATCGTGGATGTGTCCTCAACCAGGTGTTATCTTTCTTCATTGAAGGTATCATAATTGTTTTTTGTTATACTATTGGTTGTTAAGTTTAATATCTCTTTGCCTGCTCCATAAGAATTGATCCTTACAAGCCATAGATGTGCAAGTTATGTTGTATTGTGGTCAATTGTCATAAAAATTAATAAGCAAAGCTCATTTAAATCTTTAATTAATTTAAAATACATGTTAATTAAAACAGTCTTGTGGATTAAACATAACGCAGTTAGTAGAAGCACCTGTTTCTATACGTTGTTACGGTCCTGTAACCGGGAAAAGGACAACTGGTCTTAGGTTTGCGCTATAAGTCGTAGTTTGGGGTTGCCAGACAGCTTGGACACGATATTTATACGGGGGTGTAAACTCATAAATGGTAGTAGACGCAAACGGGTACACCACTAGTAACAACAAAGCTAGATGAAACAGGAATTATCTCGTCACTAGTCAAAATACTTCCGCTTGCTAGGTAATTGAAAGAAAAGATCTCACAAAGTAGAGTGGTTTGATAAACCCTAACAGTACAAATTATTTCTGGCTTATTTATCTTACGTAATACTCTAGGAAATCCTCATTAGCTTTCAAACTGCCCAGTTTGATTACCTCATAAGTATTGATTTATGTGCGCTTTCCTTTGTTTAATACCTAAAGTTATTTTGGCGTTGCCTTCTAACCACAGTGGTTGTGAAAGGTAATAAGTTATTCTTATCTATTTTTACGGGTTTTTAAATGTTCGGGCAGCTTCTTGGAATAAACGTTTATTTATTAATGATTTTATACGAATTGACGTACTCTTCTCAATTCCTCTCGAAAATACGGGAACATGTTTTATTTAAATTGAATTTAAATAATTCACAGGGTAATTCGTTTAAACTTTAATAGATTTATAATGCAAATTAGTTGATTTTTTATAGTAAATATTTGCTTTCACCTCAAAACGTGCTTTAGTACACAAAATTAACTATTTTTATGCAGAGAAAGGACAGATTTTTATTACATATACGGCTTGCATTATTTATTGTGTATATACAATACGCGTATATCATACAGGGTAATTATTTATACACGCGCAATTGCATTTTTCGCTTGTGCATTAATGAATGAAAGTACGCTTGTATTATACAGGAAGTAGCCATAAATTTACAGAAATTTCTATTTTTTCCGGATTCTTGTACACCTTGGGATTTATTTGTAGAATTCGCGTTTTAATCATCTCTTGTGACCCCTTATTACGTCATTATATACAGGGTGAGTTTTTAGTGTGGCAACGGTTGATAACTTTGTTATTATAAAAGCTACGTAAACCAAATTTGGAGGCATATTAGGCATACCTAAAGTGCACATTTTAAAAATATTTGGAAGCATACAGGGTGTTTCATAATTTCAGGGCATATAAAACTTATATTTTTTTAAATAGAATACCCTATATATTATTACATTTTTGAAAAGCCCATAAAAAGAGCTTTAATTTGTTATCAAATTGTATCTGTCTATTCCTTTTCGTTTTTGAGATATTCAACTGTTTTTAGAAAAAAAGACCCCGATTAGATACATTGCCACTGCACTAATACACAACTTATGTTAATTTTCAAGAAGCAGAAAATTTTACCATATACCATAGTATATTTGTAAATATCACTTTTTGAAATTTCTTCACAGTATACAGGGTGTGTCAGGTTTCGCAAAATGCAATTTTAAAAAAAATTTTTAAATGACATCCTACGAATTTTATTACTACAATGGATAGTTCATTAAGTGTCCTTTCATTTTTGTTAAGCATTCCATATACCTAACTCCATTAATTTCTAAGATATTTTTGATTTTCTTCAAATTTTATGAATGTTTTTAATTTACATAACTAAAAATAACTTACTATTGGAGAATATTATAAAACAATTAATACATTTTGTTTAACAATCAACTACACTTATCCAATAACAATTTTCACTAAACATATAACAACCTACAATAATACGCTATCAACAGAATTCTGCCAGATCAACAATATGCATTTTATAGAAAATGTTCAAACAGGAAATCAGGCAGGCTTTGAAAAAAATAACAATTACGATCAAAATGTCATTTAGGTTTATTAATTGTAGTGTGTTGTCATTTAACACATTATCAGTTCTGTTTTAAATGTAATCTTTGAAGGAGTTTACAAAATGAATTTTACAGTGGAAGAACAAATAAATATGATTTGGGTATTGGGAGCAAGTTTAAAAAATTTCCTACTTGCATCAAGAATATGCCAAGAGAGATATCCTGTTAAATGACAACACACTAAAATTAATAAACCTAAACGACACTTTACATGTAATAGTTATTTCTTTCAAAGCCTGCCTGATTTCCTGCTTGAACATTTTCTATAAAATGCATATTGTTGATCTGGCAGAATTCTGTTGATAGCGTATTATTGTAGGTTGTTATACCTTTAGTGAAAATTGTTATTGGATAACTGTAGTTGATTGTTAATCAAAATGTATTAATTGTTTTATAATATTCTCCAATAGTAAGTTATTTTTAGTTATGTAAATTAAAAACATTCATAAAATTTGAAGAAAATCAAAAATATCTCAGAAAGTAATGGATTTAAGTATAGGGAATGCTTAACAAAAATGAAAGGACACTTAATGAGCTATCCATTATAGTAATAAAATTGGTAGGGTGCCATTTAAAAAAAATATCATTTTGCGAAACCTGACACACCTTGTATACTGGGAAGAAATTTCAAAAAAGTGATATTTACAAATATACTATGGTATATGGTAAAATTTTCTGCATCTTGAAACTTAACATAAGTTGTGTATTAGTGCAGTGGCAATGTATCTATTCGGGGTCATTTTTTTTAAAAACGGTTGAATATTTCAAAAACTAAAAGGAATAGACAGATACAATTTACTATCAAATTAAAGCTCTTTTCATGGGCTTTCCAAAAATGTAATAATATATAGAGTGTTCCATTTAAAAAACATATAAGTTTAATATGCCCTGGAATTATGAAACACCCTGTATGCTTCCAAATATTTTTAAAATGTGCACTTTAGGCATGCCTAATATGCCTCCAAATTTGGTTTACGTAGCTTTATAATAACGGAGTTATCGATCGTTGCCACACTAAAAACTCACCCTGTATATATATATATATATATATATATATATATATATATTGCTGTGACAATGCCGCACGCTGAGGCGTCGCTAAAAAAGTGCTGTGACAACGCTTCGCTTTGATGAGGCGTCACTAGAAAAGTGCTGTGATAACGCCACGCTTGATGTAGTGATAACGTTCAAAACATACTTCCCTATTCACTGTTACATTTTAAACATTAAATTACAGTATGTGCATTGCATACTACAACTACCGTCTTTGCGACATAAAAAAAACATTTCACGTTTGAATTGATGAATGACTAAATGATTTTTTAATAAACGTTTCCGTTTATATACCAAAGTGTCTATTTTAGAATGTAGTAGCTTTTTTGTCATTCCATTTCCAATAATATACGCCAATAGGACGTAAATTTTGGTAATCCTCATTAGCGTTCAAAATTGCCGAATCTTATTACCTCGTTAGTATTGATTTATGTGCGCATTCCGTCTTTGTTTAATACCTAAAGCTATTGTGGTGTCTCCTTCTATCCAACAGTGATTGTGAAAGGTAATAAATTATTCTTATTTATATTTAGGGTTTATTTACTGTTCCGGAAGCTTCGTAGAATAAACGTTTATTTATTAGTAAGTTCAACGATGTTAACGTATTTCTTCTCAATTCCTATCAAATTCCAAGAACATGTTTTATTTAAATTGAATTTGTGTAATACACAGGGTAATTATTATGATTAATTTAAAGCTTTTAATGGCTTTATAATGCAAATTGGTTGCATTGTCTTATATTTGGATATACTGTAAAACGAGTTTTAATACCCAAAATTAAGATTAGAATTGGGTTTTTTAACAAGATTGTAGGTTCTTACGCAAAATTATCAGAGCAAGCACTATTCTATGTTATTCACAATATGCATATATTATTCGGGGTGATTATTTATACACTTCAAATTTGATTTTTCGCCTGTACCTTAATGAATAAAAGTACGCTTGTATTATACAAGCCGTAACCTTAAATTTACGGAAATTTATATTTTTTTCGGATTCTTTTATATTTTGGTGAGATTTATTTGTAGAATTTGGATTTCAATGACCTCTCGTGACCCATTATCACGTAATTTTCCTCCAAATTAAAATACTAGCTATTTATAACTAATTCTATAAGTTTTACAATACACACGCATAGTGTTTTAAAAACACAAGGGTTATTGCTAATGCTCATTGATTTGCGATCGATAATGCGCCAGAAATGAAGTCGGATAATTCTACAGTTTAAAAATTTAAACGTGCTTGTCAACCAATGGAATTTTGTTCTAGTTCATCAATTGATGAAAAAATTAGACAGTTCCGCATTAACACAATTCGAATTACATTTCAATTCTGCGGAAATACCCGCTTATTCCGATTTGGTCGATTTTTTCTTCAAGTGGTGTATCGCATGCGATAATTTAAAATATTTATAGGAGTCAAAACCTGAAAAAACTTTTAGCAATAATTCTAATTCTCTTGGTAAAAAGCACATTGGTTTATTGTGCCCGGCTAGCAATGTGGAGTCAATTAAATGTGCAATTTCTGATTTAAATCACACAGTTTATAAATGTCCTCAGTTTTTGTGATGCGCACAGAAGGAACGTTACAACAGTGCCGAGTTGTACAATTTGAGCACTAATTGTTTGAGCAGCACGCATACCACAACAAGATGCTGTTCAACCCAAAAATGTTACAAATGTGGTAATAAACATCACACATTACTGCATTTTAATGCAGTGAGTCAAAAATCAGCGAAATCGGTCCATTTTTCCACATTTAGTTCTGACAGTAATGTTGCGTTAGTTAATGAAGCAGTTTCCCACACCACGAAAGGTGTACTATTTACTATTTCCAGAATTAAAATTCAAGATTGTTGCGACAAATTTTATGACTTTTGGTGTTTAATTGACACCGGAAGCATGCTTTTACTCATCACAAAGAAAACAGTATATCGCTTAGGCTTAAAAGCAAATTCGTGTTCAACTCAAATTATTGGGATCGATTCAATGAATTTCACGGTCATGGGCGGGAATGTTTGTATAAACATTTATCCTGTTAAAAGGGGGCTCAAGTGTTACCGCTTGAAGCGGTAGCTATTGACAAAATTTATAATAGTATACCTTATCATTCGTTTTCCACACATAACTGGCCCTCGCCGATCCTGACTTTTCGTGTCAGGATTCTATAGATTTGTTACTCGGAGCGGACGGGTTTCCTAAAATCGTATTAAACAGCCAAATTGCTGGTTTTAAAGGCTCACCTGCCGCTGTTAACTCGATTTTTTGATATGTTCTGATACGTTAATATAAGAAAATTTCCATCATATCAGAATTATCTACAGTTTTATCGTTCGTGTCTAATACATCACTTGATATTCTGGACAATAATATTAAAACATTTTGGAAAGTTGAAGATATTCCGAATGTCTACCAGTGTCACCTGATAATGCACTTTGTGAAAAAATCTTTAATGAAACCACTCGCCTTGTAAATGGTCGTTTTATTTTAACCCTGCCATTTAAACACGATCTTCCATGTTTTTCTAAAACTTGAGGTTAGCGGTGCACTTGAAAGACGTTTGTTAAAACAATCTGACACCTATGAACAGTATAAACTTTTTATGCAAGAGTATATTAATCTTTACCATATGTCATTAGTTTCTTTGCTTCTTTCTGATAAGCACTACTATATTCCGTACCAAGGCATTTTACGCTCAAACAGCTTTACTACGGAACTAAGTGTTGTTTTTGACGCCTCTGAGAAATCACATGTAGGAAGGTCGTTAAACAATAATCTTCTAGAGGGTCCTAAGCTACAACAGGATGTCACTACATTGTTAATAAAGTTTCGGGTGTATTTAGTAGTATTAGTCCCGAATATCGTAATGATGTACCGTCAATCGTTAATTAAACTCGATCACCGCGAGTTTTAGCGAATTGTGTGACGCTTCGCACCCAACTCTTTTTACAGGATTATTGCCTCAACACCGTAACATTTCTATTTCAGGCCATCAGATGTCTGTTACAAATAGCCAAACTTTGTCGTGAAGTGTATCCACTTGCCGCAATGGCGCTTTGTAACTCTTTTTACGTGGACGATTTAGTCATTTCGTACCCTTCACTCAAAGTTGCTCGTGATATTAAATCTCAATTAATATTGGCTTTAATCAATTACTGGTTTGAATTAAGAAAGTAGACTAGCAACAATTTTTCTTTATTGTCCGATTTGCCACTCAGAAATTTGAATATTTCTGATTCATACTCATTTAATCAAAAGGAAAGTTCCTGTTTAAAAATTCTTGGAGTCTAGTGAGTTCCCATGACGGACAGTTTTCGCTTTGCTGTCTAATCTGTTACAACTTGTTTTACTAAACGCAACGTGTTGTCCACTCTTGTACGTATTTTCGACTCTCTTGGAACTTTGTCTCCGCTTACTTTTATTATTAAACATTTAATTCAACAACTGTGGAGTCAAAAACTTAATTGGAATGGCCCTTCCTCTGTCTTTATCTCGCGTTTGTGGGAAAAGTGTTGCAAAGAGTTTACTGCGTTGTCAGAATTTTCTTTCGAACAATGTGAACTTCAATGTTTTGGTGATGCAAGTGAAAAGGGTTATGGTGCAGTTATTGATTTGGTATTTTTAATTAAGGATGGTACTTTCTCTATATATTTTGTTTGTGTAAAATCGAAAGTTGCTCCTCTTAAAAGGTTAACATTACCTCGACTAAAGTTGTGTGCGTCAATATTAGTCGGGCGGCTTGTTTCTTATGTAACACATGTTTTCCAGAATACAATTATATTTTCACGAATATGTTGTTGGTCAGACTCCCGTATCACCCTCTGCTGGATGCAATCGAATTCGATTCAGTGGAAAACATTTGTCTCTAACCGCCGGTTCTATATACCTTCTGATCAAAACCCCGCTGCGTCAGATCGCGTAGACTACTGCACTGTAAATTCGTACGTCGTCGTTTATGGTGGGAAAGCCCTCCCTTATAGAATCCTCGCAACTTAAGTGGTTTAATAATAATTTAGATCCAGGTCCTCCGGAGACATTCGTAAAACAGAGTAAGATTTTACTTTCGTTAGATAATGAAGCTCCGGATCCACACGTGCTCACGAAATTGTAGACGATTATTCTGTTTTATCAAAGCTACAGCGGGTTTTAGCTTATATATTACGATTTATTGCACGTTGCAAGAAAGTTCCTAAAACATATAGTTCATTAGCATTGTCGTCTAATGAACTCTATTATACGATAATTCTCCTTCCGAAACATATGCAACAAGTACATTTTTTCAAGTAACTTACCTGTTTAAATACTGGTAGGCATTTACCGAAACTCTCAACAAACTATGCCCTTTTCTAGACTATCAGGAATTATGTAGGTTTTGCTGCAATCCCATTCTCAAGGAAGTGCCCTACCTTGATGTGTAGTCGCTCCACATTTACCTTGTGATTAATCATTTATATCCATCATAAGTTTTTGCATGTCAGTGTATGCTTGTACAAGAATTTTGGATTCTAGATAGTAAACGAGTCGTACGTCGCATTCTTTTAAAACGTTTACCTTGTTGGTAAACTCGTTCTATAGGAGCTGCAACTCCTCTTGTAGGTAATTTACTCCCGCGCGAATCACCGGCAACCATAAATGTTTTCTTCAAAGTGGTGTAGACTTCGCCGTTCCTTTTAAGCTTATTACAAGCAAGCATTGCGGTGCCAAACCCTCAAAAGCTTATATTTGCCTTTTTGTGTGTTTCGTAACAAAGGCCATCCATCTGGAACGAGCGTCCGATTTAACGGCCGACTTTTTTTCTTATGGCACTTGAATGCAGCAGTCAATCCCGTTGGCAATTAAACTCGCGGGTACATAAACACTTCTGGTAAAGGTGGTCCCGTGAATACTTACACACCTTTCAACAACGCCCCAAGTGGCATGTGCCCCCCTCCCTCCTTCCGAAAGATACTCTAGTCTTGATTTAAAATATAAATTCACCCCCGTTAAAATGGGTACTGGGTCGAGTAGTAGAAAATTATCCTGGTACGAGTAATACCGTGCGTGTGGTGTCAGTTGCACGTTAACCGACATTCTGCGGCTGCCGTTTCAAATTGTGTCCGATTCCTGTACTTTAGTTTCACAAAATGCTTCGCATTTTAGGCGGGTGGCATGTTGCTTATTTCTTTAATATTAAAAAACTCCTCAAATATTTACATATAATACACAACGATTTGATGTCCACACTGCAACGTACTTGTACATGTTATATAGTTGAGATGAATTTAAATTAAATAATGCGATGTATACGCCATCCCTTTAACGCCTTAATGAACTACTCCACGATTAGTTACGTTATCACCGACATGACTGGCGAAAAGTAGGTCGTTGCATTGCACCGCTGTCTTTTGCAACAGTTACTTTGCCATAAGACACCTTTTGTTTTAAATGGGCTGATGAGTCTGCTAGTTCAGAAGTAACTTTACGTACTCTTTACACTTAACTTGTCTACTTAATATTATTATTCTGATCTTTATAATTACTATTTTTATTATTTCTATTTTCTTTTCTTGTCCTGATGAAGCCCCTTACAAAAGTGGGCAAAACATCGACCTTAGTTTATAAGATGACACGGTTCCAACCCGGAACCGTAAATATTTATAAAGAAACACGTTGTTTCAGTTTTCGCTGCAATTACCTGCATGGATGCGTGCGTGTTCGTTCTATGTAATTTAAAGTGGTCTCTACGTGCTGGAAGATGTTTAACAAAAACAGTTGATCATAGCAGAAGCGACCTCAACACTGCAACCAGTTACAAGGTAAGGTAAAAAGGGATGGCTTTTAATATTCACTGGAGCTATCATAATTATTTTTTAGTAGTTAAGTTTAATACCACTTTGCGTGCTCCAAATACCAATAAAATTAAAGATTTGGCTAACCCAACAGATAGGATGAACAAGCTGCAGGTATTTGGAATTTATGAGATTATTTATTCGGGAACAGGATGTTTACAAGATATATTAATCAAACTAAAATAAATTAAATAGATTCTGAGAACACATTTTCTATTTCGACTGTAGTAAATATCAAGGGTTTCCAATTACCAATGGTATTTTTGTTGCCACCCACCGTCTTAAAATAGAAAATATCAAACCACTAAAAGAGAATTTTTTGTGAGTGCTTATGTATATCAATTGAAATACTTTAACACAGAGAACTACTTTTAAGCAATGGCAAGAGGTTCGTAGTTGTTTATATTGTTCTAATAACCAACATTAGGGCAATATTTGGGTAGGTTGCATGCGAGGGGTTCTGGAAGTCTGAATTTTGGTATTACAGTTTACACGTGACTTGGTGCTCTGAAGATCAACAACGGATAAATATAAATTGGCAGAGTTTAGTTCAGTCCGAGTGGTGACAAGAATATCTTCAGAATCATTCATAAACAACATTAATGTTTTTTTGAAATAATAGGGTGAAGCCGGGCGACATGGCCATGCGGGACAGACGACCACAACCACGAACGTCTCCGCGCAGCTTGTTATTTAGTTCCAAGCTTTATTTCTGCAGTGAAGGTCGTGACTGCGATACGTAATAAAATGTATTTTTGTCTTCACAAATACTTAAATTGACTACAAATTTAAATACGTTTTTATAGTGATTCATAATTTTCTTGTCAGCATAGTTTTATTGACATATTTGTATCAGGTAAGTAAAAAAAATATAAAAGGTTATGATTAGTCATGAAATTTCAGTTGAGATGGCGTTTTAACTACATTAGCAGGGGTGATTATCTCACCCGTACATTTAGTAGAGCTGGCCATCTAATATCTGGTATAGATGACCACATTTAGATTAAAAATTGTTGTGTACAGAAAAATATGTTGTGCGTAGCTTTTGCGAATTACTTAAGTAAAGCGCTAATCTTGAGTTGTGTCAATTATTAGAAGACATTTTCATGCGTATTAAACGAGTTTTATAGTTATTATGGCAAATTAATAGAGTAGTTAGTATAGTACGTTTCAAGATATAGTGACTAAAATGCATGCCGCTTTATCAAAAGGGATTGTTATCTTTATCAAGTAGAAAGCAAGCCGCTGAGGGTCGGCGGTGAGATAAAGGTAATTGCCGGTTGCTGAAGTCATATTCCGCTAATAAGCGGAAAGCGTTTGGGTCACTATATCTTGAAACGAACTATACCATAGCAGGCTGCTTCTATATAGTTTTACTTACTGTTTCGTGATTTGTTCTAGTTTTTAAAGTATCTTTTTGTTATACTAAAAATGCCAACACGCTATAAATGGAAGGTGACATCTCAATGAGGCGCATGGCGTGAAGATGCTTTACAGGAAGCCATGTAAGCTGTGAGAAGTAGTTCGTCTGTTAAAACTGCAGCTGAAACCTTTGGAATTCCTTAAAAAACTTTAACCAGAAGACTTAAAATTAAAAATTCGTCTAAAGCACGTATGGGCTGTGATTCCCTTTTAGGAAAAACGAATGAATTAAAGCTAGTTAACCACATAAAAAATGCAGGCTGGATTTCCTTTGAGAATCGATGACGTTCATCTTGTTGGATTTTTTTTGCCAAGCAGCTTAATATTCCAAACAAATTTAATAAAGATTCCCAAAGAGCAGGTTATGATTGGTTTAATTCGTTTTTATTAGGACATCCCGACCTGTCTCTTAGAAAAGAAGAAGGTGTGTCTGTTGCAAGGAGCCAAGGCATGAATCGGCAAGAAGTAAACAACTATTTTCAATTGCTTCAAGACACTCTCGTGGAAAACAATATTTTTTACAAAGCCAGGCCACATATACAACACGGACGAGACCGGCCTTTAGATGAATAACAGGACCGGGGTTGTAGTTGCCGAAAAAGGTTCCAAGAGTGTTCCCATGACAACCAGTGCTAAACAAGAAGAAACAATATCTTGCATTGCGTGTTGCAATGCAGAAGGTACATTTATCCTACCAACCTGCATTTTTAAAGGTAAATATAAGAAAGCAGAGTACGAAGATGACATGACACCTGGCTCTAAAGATTTACATGTCGGAGAAATCTGCTTATGTCAATACAGTAATTTTTACTACGTGGCTTAAGAAGCATTTTATACCTAGAAAACCCGTCGGAAAGGTTCTTCTAATTTTAGATGGCCATGCGTCACACAGCACTTCCGTTGAACTGCTTGAATTAGCGCGCGAAAATGATGTAGTCCTTCTCTGTCTTCCTAGTCACACAACACACTTTTTGCAGCCTTTAGACAGAGCAGTCTTTAAATTTTTAAAATTGTACTTCTACAATGCTTGCCAACAATGGGTTTGTGCATATCCTGAAAGAAAATTAACACGACTTCAATTTGGTCAAATGCTCTACGAAAGTTGGGACAAGGCAAATACCGTATCAAATGCTGTTTCTGGATATAAGTCAACCGGCATTTAACCGTTTAATCCTGCAGCAATACCAGACTATGCGTTTTCAGTGTCAGATATCATACTGAAAGATTCTAAACTTGCAATGTCTAATTCTTTGAAACCTCTCTCTTCTACCTCAAAGTCATATGACTCTATTCTTTCTACATCCAAGTCTTTTAATCCTCTGCCTTCGACATCAAACTTCTTTGATCCACAGCCTTCTACATCCAATTTTTTTAATCTTCAAGCTTCTACGTTCAGCTATTCTACCAAAATTACTTCTCCATGAGTTGTTTCTACAACAACCAATGTTACTCCAGGAAAAGTGTTGGAACAAATTTCGTCAGTTCCTAAAGTGTCCCAAAAAATTTAAAAAGCTACGAAAAATCTCGGTACTAGATTAATATCAATTGAAAACATTAATAAAGTACGAGAAAAGGCTTCGAAGAAAGGAAAATTTTAGTCAAGAATCACAGTGACGCAAAAATTACTAAAAATCGCGAACAACAAATAGAAGAAACAGAAATTTGAGCTCGGAATATAAAGTTGATATGGTACTGGAAAGTGATGATGAAGAGGAGCATTTTGATTTAAATGAATGTGTTGGATGCGTTGAAAATTATCATCAAACAAAGAGTAAGGACGATTGGATACAGTGAATCAAATGTAGGCGATGGTTGCATGAAATGCGCTCAAACTTTCCCAATATGTACACGAAGTGCGGAAAACAATTTATTGCACAGCTATAACTCTTGTTAATTTAGTTTGATTAGTTTTTAGTTTAATGCTGAATTGTTTTCGGTTTAAAATTTACTTTTATATATTATTACTAGGATAATGCTTTTTTACTTGAATAAAATGTAATTTAAAATAACATATTTTGTTGGTTGTTATGCTTTTCCTAATTTCACATTATGCAAACCTTTTTTATAAGGTCAAATTGCTAAGGCCATCTCTACTGCATTATAAAGCAGTAAAATCAGTTAGCTACAAGACAGCCAAAATCAATTGATTAATGCTGTAAAAGGAAGTGGACTTGAGAGGTCCAGGTTCGACTAAGCTGAGTGAGAAATATTATATGAAATTCTATACATTGGGTGAAAAACTTTTCTGCCGTAAAGGTATGGTTAAAAGGAATAAAAAAAAATTAAAAAAAAAATATTATATGAAGTTACTAATACGGCGCTAACATACCAACTTTTTATATTGTTTGATAATCTTGTTGATGGAATCTCTATTATTCTGTGTACAAATGCAATGAAAAATCTTTAATCAATCTCCAGTTACAAGAGCCAAAATAGTTCTCTCCGTTATTTGACTATAGCTCTCCAAGTTTCCGTGCGATATAAAATTTCTAGCACAAAGGACCTAGACTAGCAATAACAGAAAGTTTAATAAAGAATTGCTAACCCCAGAGATTTTACCCAATAAAAAATGTGTAAACTAAGACAACTAAAATTAGTTGCTGCATTATTCATATTCAGAACGCTGGTTCATTCGCATTTATACAGATTTCCAATTTATATTCATGTGGTGAATTTCAAAGCTTTACAATGTGGTATTGCTTTTGAATTGCTAATACAAATATTATTTATTTTATAAGCGAAATGTGTAAATTTAACAAACTGCACCCTCGGAAATGTGATAAAGCAGGATTACGGAGTCATCCTTTTGTCGCCTTAAATGTCTATATAGTGCTATGTGTATTTGCCTGGTCAAAGTCGGCCGATGCATTGAACTTTAGTGGAACGAACTACATATTGTACACCTTTTAACAAACTATAAATTTCATTAAAATAAAAATCACTGGATAAATTAAAAAATAAATCAATTTAATTCTAAACTCAAATTATTGTATCACGTTTGTCTTAAAATTAAAGGAAATACAAATATATCAAAAAATTACACCCAGGATTGAAATCTGAGGCAGACTAAATAAGATGGTACAAGAGAAACCCAGGTATCTAAACCATGGATCAAAACATCTTAACAAAGTGCAATTTACTCATATTAAACTTTTCTATATTCCGCTTTCTGAACGTTTAATCTTCTAGTAGACCAAGCCATCGGAAATATTTGTTTTTAGTTTTATAAATGATAATGTTAAACATACCTTGAGTCATATTTTTTTGAAAGTAGGTTTTAATAAATTTTTACTGAAAAAAGCTACTTTCATCACACTCCATGGTTAATAATATTGTTGAAACAATAACTAATTTATGTAACCAAAGTAACCATCACTTATCGTATATACGGTATGCGCCATAATATTCAGTACTGGATTTCACACAGGTGTCATGCGCGTATTCATTCATTGGTGAGCCGGTGCATCTGCGGTACTTATTCGTACTAGTGCGAAGAACGTTGTGCTATGAGGTATTAGTCGAAAATGCGTCTGACGACGGCGAAAAAATTTTTTTATCGTGGACTAATATTTCCGCACATACAGGCATGACTGTCGAGGTGGGAATAGATTGATTTTAGTGATGGAATAATATCGCGAACAGTTTACGAAAGCTGTAGGAAAAGCCACACAACCATTTTATCTTTTGTTACAAAATTTCGTCGTACAGATGTGTATTAGGTCAGCGGAAAAAAACCCTGGTAGGTCGATGACCGTGTCCACAGACGAAAATCGTGGATGTGTCCTCAACCAGGTGTTAAAATCACCAAAATGAAATCTTTGACGGGCGTCCTTGAAATTGGACATCTGTAATACGTCGCTTCGGCAATTATTTAAAAACATTAGTGGATTTCCGTAGTGAATATAAGTGGGACAGCGATTAACGGAGCAAGATAAACAAGACAATGTTGAGTATTGTGCACGCTCTTTATCGTGGTGTACACGGATCAAGCCTTTCCGCCGATATTTGGCTTTTCAACGAAAGTCACTTTTATTTGAACGGTTTCATCAATCACCAAACAACTCGCTTTCTTTGTTTTGAGGGATTGGACATCGTTTAGAAACCGCTCTAAAGTGAGCATGTGACAATATGGTGTACAGTGTCAGCAAAAGATGTATTCCGTCCGTATTTCATTGAGGATACTGAGAGAATACTTTTCGCTGTTGCGTATGACCGTTACGGAGGATGTGATCAATCCATTTATTCAGGGTATCACACTAATTTGTTTAGCCAAAAATCTCCATTTAGATGAACGGTTATTGTATAGGATGGGGTATCGGGGCACACTGCTCGACAACTTCTGGCGATGCGGAAACAAATCGATCAATAATAAATTGTTTTCATAGAACTGACTTCAAATTCTCATCACATTTCCTTGATGCCTACTTATTGATAATGTTAAAGGGGAGAATGTTCTGCGGTACACATCCACGTGGAAGCTTGCTCGCATTACGTAAAAGATCGTCGTTTTTTGTCAGGGATTTGCAAAAACCCATTTTCCACGACAGATTTTAAAATTTGCTTCGCAGTTTGAACACTGGCTGCAGTTTGATTGCTCGCATTGAGAACATTTACGTTATCACTTTGTTTAATAATTACAAAATAAGACAACGACGTACACCGCTCTAGAACAACAAACTGTAAATACAAAAAAATTCAACTGCAGAAAAAATCATCTGAATTCTTTGTGTATACTAAACGTGTAAATAAAACTAAGTGCCGGTTGTTCAAATACTTATCCGATGTAGTACTTTGCTTGAGTGGTCACACACACACACACTATATATATATATATATATATATATATATATATATATATATAGCAAAAAAGAATAATCCACATTTGGAATGCAAATGCATGTTTGTTAATATATATATATTAACAGTTATAAGATTAAATGAAAACCCAACTTTTATGTAAAGTTGAATTACTATTTCAAATTGAACTAGTAATTGAAAATCGCTAAAAGAACAGCGCAGCGTTGATCGGGCAAATCAATCTGCAGGTTCAAATCCTGATGCAGCTGTTCATTTAGCGATTTTCAATTACCAGTTCGATTTGAAAGGTGATTCAACTTTACATAAAAAGTTGGATTTTCATATATATAGATATTGAATTGTATTATGTCCTGCATACTTATTTTTATAAAAACTGATTACGGTTACTAAGGACTAAAGTATATAAATTAAAAATTAAAAACTTGGATTGTGTGCAACGTTTTGTAAAATTTATTCACATTAGCACAGCTATAAAAAGAACAACTAAGTATAAATTAAAATTAGTTACAAATACGTATCTTAACACTTAAATAATTAAAAATAAGTAACTAGACCTAAACGTTACAATCTAATTAAAAGGCGTGTTATAGATATTAACATAAAGATATGAGTGACCAGTTGAGTAAGTATAAATTGTTGTTAGTGTGGAAAGAATACATAATATAAAATTTTCTAAATGTTACTTAGCGGAGAATACACTTATCGCTATAGTTAGTATTATATAGTTAACGGTAGGATGGTTATGCTAAGTTGAAAATATTAATGTATATTGCAGACAGATTTTGGGTATCCGTTTTTTGATTAATTGAATTTTTTTGTTTATATATAAAAAACATTTCTTTAAACAAACGGCAGGTAAGATCTTCTTCTACGGCTAAAACAGAAGTATTTTCGTAGTCAAATTCATGTTTTTTTATTTATAATGAGCGACTAAAGCTATGAAGTCTTTAAATAATAAACGCGATGAATTTTTGCAATCGGATTTGTAGCCCCAGATTCTATTAATAAGTAACTGCTTAGTCTGGCCTATGTACTGACCATCGCAGCCTGTACAAGGTATGCTATAGATGGCGTTGAGGGTGTCATACTTTTGGTTTTTGTCTTTTACTTTTGAAAATAGAGTGCGGCTAAAACAGTTTCAAACATTATCCAATATTTTGAACACCGACAATATTAAAATTAGCACTTATTATAAAAAACCAAGCGGTACTCTATTTTTAAAATGTTACGTTTAAAATCGTTGGGTATCTTGCCTGTCTCATACATATAGCTAACAAGTTAGAAGAGACGTTATGTTACTGCTTGTCCACCGGCTTTGGAGTTTCTGCTTGCACGTTATCTGTACTTGGCGCCTTACCATTTTTCAGGATGCTAATTCAAACTTATCTCTAAGTATAGGATATTCCAAGTCATCATTTTCAATGTCTGATTCTTTTTTTAATGCTGTTAGTTTCTCTCCCGCATATAAATTCCCTATATATTTTTGCCATCTACCCACTTTCTCTACATTTTCTATAATGACGTTTCCCCCCGCGTCTTTTATAATTTTACTATACGGATTAATATCTCTAAAATTGATTCCAATTAGTTTGTATGCTTCATCTGCTTTTTCTATTTCCATCTTAGTTTGTATCTCTTTGCATTTTTCATCAATCCATTGTTCTTTAGCTTTCCTGCATTTGCGAATAATTTCTTATTTTATGGCTTTGTATCTCTGTTTTCCTGTTTCGTCTGATTTATTTTTGTATTTTTGTCTTTCTTCTATTAAATTCAGAATATCCTTTGTTATCCATAGTTTCTTATTTTCTTTTTGTGTATATCCCAGAATATCTCTGACCGCCGTGTCTTGGCTGGATTTAATGTTATTCCATTCTGTTTATACTTCCTTGGTATCATATATTTTCCCGGTATCTTTTAGCATTTCATTTGACCTTTTTTCGAATCTTTCTTGAATATCTTTATCTTTTAGTTTCTCAAAGTCAAAGTGCCTTTTTCCGTTTCTTTTTTTCACATTTCTAAATTTAAGTGCGGCCTTCGTAATTACGATGTTGTGGTCAGTATCTATATCTGCTTCTGGGTAGCTTCTACAGTCTTTTACTTGATTCCTAGACAGCTCTCTAACTAGAATGTAATGTATTTGATATCTTCCTATACCTCCTGGCATCTTCCACGTATATCGTCTTCTAGCATGATGTTGAAATAATGTGTTTGATTTATATATATATATATATATATATATATATATATATATATATATATATATATTAATCAAACACATTATTTCAACATCATGCTAGAGATATATATATATATATATATATATATATATATATATATATTTATTATTGTAAAGCTTACCTCGTCTGTTTCGCTCCTACCTAAAATGCTTATAAAAAGCTCTCAAAGAAGCTTACCTGAACTGCAGAATCTCAACTCCACCTAACTGTCTCTATGCTGTAATTTAAAAGAAAATTACTGCCCTACAATCATACCTAAAATAACGCAACAAACAAAATACATCACACTCTATTTACAAGAAATAAAATTTACATCCTCCAAAACTCTTTTCATTACATTCAGTAATATGACTTTGATCAGAAACAATTCAATTTCAAAAATGTGTGTGTTGTAAATATTTTTATCCAACATATACCCTATTAAAGTAAGTGGGCTAACCTCATAACTGACTTTAACTTTCGTTTTAATATGAGCTCACAGTAAAACTCTTTAAACCTGTGTGCACCATTATAGCACTGCCATAATAAAAGTCTCCTTTACTTTGTATAAAACAGCCTGATTATCCTTACATTAATTATAAACCTGTTTTTAAATACATTATAAAGTTCTATAAAATTTTTAGTTCATCAAATTCATAGAAATAATCACTCAAAAGCACAAAAGAGTTAAAACACCTCAAATAAACAGCACAACAATGTTATATAAAGATCCGGTACCTGGTAACCATTATACTGCAAACAGCTGCAAACCAGCCTTCGAAAAAGTTGCCGTCTAGAATGACTCTAGGCTCTGGAACCGCTCTCCAAGTTGAATCACCATTCCTTTCGGCACGCTGCTATCCAACTCTCTTTTAATTTACTATAGAAAGTGCTTCCAAACCTCCAAAATATCTCATTACGATTCCATTTATGATCAACATATCAATACTCGATGCATTCACCATTAAAATTCCATCTTAAAACGCTTTTGTACGCTTCAACACCCGAAATAGCAGTAATTTGTTCTTATACGCTTAATAAAAGTTTCGCTCTTGATACTCTGTATTTACTTTAAAATTTTCATTATGCCAATTCATTACCATGACGCACCAACTTGTGTAATTACAATTAACAATATTTGTTATAAAATTACTATATAAGATTGACTATTTGAGTTAACCTCGATGGCGGGCGAAGAAGTAAGAGAGCTTTACCCTACCTCTAAGGTTTTCATATAAAGCCAAACATACCCCCTGTTTTCAAGTTTTCGCACAATCCTCCAACGGATAAACAAACATTTCCGGTATTCTGCCAACCGTCGGCTCCCTTCTCGGAACTCCAAGCATAACGGCCACAAAATTCTACCTAAAACATAAACGGTTTTTCACCCACGGTAAAGTTTAACGCACGAATACAGAAAATACAGAGCAAGTCATTCCCACCCTTCCAACGGTCGATGCATTCACCGAAAAACCAGCCTCAACGGAAATTGATTCCTGCTAGATCACGCCTCACAACTGAAACAAACCTTGTTCTTCTTTCTTCCTCTTGCATACAACATTTTTCATCTCGTTTTGTTATTACAAACCGCACTTGGATAAGTGCCTTTTCAAACTTTTAAACTGTTACGCGTCCACCAGTAACGTCCAATCATATTTCTTAATTTCTTTCACTATTTTTGATCGATACAAACATCTTACTCTAGCTAATAGCTTCAGAACTACCTTTGCTCCTCTGTTTGTTACATAATCTAACTGATATTCGACTTTTGCGTCTCCCTCTTTTATGTGCTGTAACAAAGTTCGTCCTTGTTTGTGACATCGATCCGTGTCTCCCTTCAACGTTTATTTACATTTGTAGAAATTACTGATTTTTTTTCTGTCCATAACAAGCTCGTGTTTTTAATACTATCTTACGCTAAACGGAATTGAAATATTTCCGTATTATTAACAGATGTCCCTAAAATTTTCAATCCTACGCTAAAACAAATTTTAAAAGTTTTTAAACCATTGTACACTGTTTTATAATACTCAAAACGGCATTTTTATCTTGTACACTAACTAACTGCTCTTGTTGATAGATGTTTAACCTTTATGGTGGTATTCTATAGATATTATGATAGTTTCTGACAAATAAATGCAAAGCTGAAACTAAAATCATATTACCTATAAATTCCTATCGTAAATTGAATAATCGTTACCTTAAATATCTAAAACACCTAATTAAATTTTTAATAAACTTTATCAGTACAGGCTAGCTTGACCTGTGACCAATTTATCTATTTTTAATCTACAAATTACACGATAATATATATATATATATATATATATATATATATATATATATATTACTCATATTTAGACCAGGGTAGAAAATTAATTAACGACATCAAATAATTTTAATCACCGTGTATAAGGAAGCTTTGGGGAAAAGTACGCGTAATTAAAATGCCCAGTGTGAATATTTAAATCATTCAATTAGAATGTAGGGTTTGTATAGAATTTTATTAGATAATACGCGTTATTAAACCGTGGAGCATAAAATTTATTCGTTTCATTAAAAATAAGGGATTTAAATTATTCACTTTCTATAAAAAGAAGCAGAATTAAAATGCTCAACGTGTATTTAATTTAATTGTTCCAAGAAACAAATAGAAATTACGTGCAAAATTTATATTAATTGATTCAATTTTTGGGTAACGGGTGTTAAACGGAGTGTACAGATAATGATTGATATTTGGTTAGTATTCGCTGAAAATTAAAGGGTAGAAGTCAATGCCATTCATTATTATTTTAATTGGAGTTAATTAAACCTTTAGTAATGCATAATATGCATAAAAGCGTTCAAAAACCCAATAATACCAAATATGAGACGCGTTGCTAGCATACAAATCTATCAAGAAGGTTAAAATACGTAGAAGTATTACGATTGAACACCTGCGTATTTTTAAATATCAAAGTTCTAATAAATTTGAATAGATAAACATGAAAATTCTGCGTATATTGCAAACGGTCGGATAAACCGTAGCTTATATTAACGGGAAGGCTAGATACGGGGTTATTTAACTCAAGTAAGTCACGTCGCGAATCCACATGGATTGAAATAGCCCATAATAAAGAATATCGATTTGTACCACTCAGATAAGGGTAGAAAGAGATGGATGAAACGCGCAAAGCCGAGACACGAATAATAGAAGGCGTGATTTGAGCAACGTCACTGGGTTTGCGATTGGTGGAAATAAGATGCAGATATGAGAGGTGTAAACTTTACGATTTCTATACAAAATTAATTAGTTGTTCTCGGACGTGTTTGCAAGCCGTGTAAAAATTTCTTAGATTTTCAACTGGCGCGAGTGCAAATTTTGTAGAATCGCGTGCCGAGCTGTCGAAAAGGGAACAAAAAATGCGAAATTCTAAAAACTGGCCGTCGCGGGACAAAACCGACGTGCAGGCGAGCTATTATATAAACCCGTGTTTATAGGAGTTTCGCTCTCTTAGATTTTCGATTTTTATTCAATACTTTAAAATAGTTTGCTCTTTATTTTTGCTGTTATATCATACTTCAAGCAGAATACGTGCTACGATAAAAGTTATTAAGTGCATTTAGAGAAGATACAAGGTAATAAAGTCTAGTTATATTTGCGAGTATTACTGTACCAATTATCGAAATTAGTAACGATAAATGAATAAACAAAAGTAGCCAGTTTTGGGTATAGCGTGAAAGAATTATGAATTTCTTTGCTATTTTTCGGGGGTGTTAATAATCAAATGTTATTCGTAATCGTGATTGGATCCACAAAACGAGATTTAGATATACATAGATGAGTTCCTGAGAAGCCCTGAAACCACTTTAGATGAATGGTGGTGTAGAAAATTTTAAAAGCGTTCAGAATCAGAAGCCGTAATAACCCAGTTGGAATGGTGTGATTAACAAAGGACGATGTACATTGGAGTCACGAGTGCAGTAACCTTCAGGTAAATTATACAATTTTGTTCGAACTTTGATGTTTTGGTGTGTGTTGGATATCTTTATAATTTATTTGATAAAAAATGGACAGTAGTGAATTTGTATGAACAACAACTTTTAAGGTAAAATTTTCTTGTTTAAGTAGAAAGGAGTATTTAGCAGTTTATGTTTTGATTATGATGAAAATGTGGGTCTGTCTTTGAGCTCAATTAGACTAACCTGTTTAATTAACGTATAGGGGTGGAAAATGCTCTCTTTTATTCAGACTTAGGTCTGCACATATTGTAACTTAATTAGTATGCATCCTACCAGGACTTTAATTCTGGATGCAAATTAAAACTGATGACAAATTTAAACTTGAAATTTTATGATACTGAAATTTATGCTGAAAGTTAATTTCGAAATTTTAGTGTATTATGAATATTGATGTAAATAGAGTTAACGTTGATGTTTATAGTAGGAATGTGTTTGTTTTTTTTATGAATGAGGATGAAAGTTTCAACTAGGTGAGCAGCCGTGGCGGAAAGAGTAAAGAGGCAATTATCAGAAGAGATTCAACAGAGCGAGAATCACAGCAAATGTTGGTGCCCAGTTTGAGAAGCTCGAATATTTTTTTTTACTCTGGTGAGGCTAATGGTGAGGTTTCACAGCAATATATGTATATATATATATATATATATATATATATATTGACGTGATAAGGAGTCACGAGAAGTCATTGAAACCCAAATTCTACAAATAAATAAAGTATAAAATATCCTGTAAAATGGAAATTTCCTTAAATTTATGGTTGCGTCTTGTATGATACAAGTGAACTTTTATGCATTAAAATGCTAAACAAAAAATGCAATTGCGGGTATATAAATAATCACTCTATATGATATAAGCGTATTGTAAATAAATAACAAGTAACGTAAGTTGTATTTGTAAAAATAATTAATTTTAAGATACTTTAAAAACGCATTCAATGCAAACGCAAATTGATCATTTTAAGATAAATACAACAGCTATTCATTCGTATAAAAGAAATCCCTTTCAGTGGATAAAAATATATAATTTCGTGTATTTAAAACTCTAAGTTTAAACTTAAAACACGTTTTACCGTGAAAGCAAATACTTCTATAATATTGTAACCAATTTGCATTATAAAACCATTAAAAGCCTTAAATTAATCATATTAATTACTCTATGTATAACACACATTCAATTTAAACAAAACATGTTCTTGAAAGTTCAAAAGGAATTGAGAAGAAATGTGTCAACTTGGTTGAAATTATTAATGAATAAACATTTATTCTAAGAAGCCGTCCGATCTTTTAAAAAACCATAAAATGTAATAAAAATTGATAAAAATTATTTATTACCTTTCGTAATCACTTTTGGAAAGAAAGTATGCGACAAAATAACCTAGGATGTTAAACAAACAAGAGGCAGCGCGCATCACTATTACAAATCATTACTAACGAGGTAGTTAAAACTCGACGATTTTGGACGCTGAAGATTTTCCAAAAAATTACGTAAGATAGGCGTGTGTTATTTAGAATAAAATCATGTACCTCTAGGTTCTAGAAACCAGATAATTTTGTATATAAATGGAAGCGTTTGTTAAAAAGATTCATTCATAAATTCGATCGCGGAATGTTATTTTAAGTCGCAAGCTATTGCTTTGCGAAGATGATATTTAAAATAAACTGTACGCATACATTAATTTAACAAGTACGATGTTACAATGAATAAGGAAGTGATGTTTTAAAGGTAAACTGCATAAAGGAATAGAATTTATTAAATTTAATTATACACAACGAAGATGGAAAATGCTACGATATAAAAAGCTATTAAAATTTTATTGAATAATCACACCAAAGATGCACATTGGTTTCTAAATAGAAATGTAAATAATATGACGATCCTGTTAGCTGATTTGAACGCCACTTTAACATAAGAAGGTATTTAATTACGAATTGGATGAAAAAGCGCTTCGTATATTTTGCAAGTATAATTTTTTTTTAATATTGTTTGTAACTTATAGTTGAGTGTTTGTCATTTAAATCTAAACCAGAATAACTGTTAATCATATAATATTTTACTTTATAAGGATCTTTACCAGGGAAACATATTTTCAGAGTTCGAAACACCCTGTCCTTTTAATAGATTTTCTATCAAGGACGTTTTTGACCAAAATATACCTTACAAGCGTGAAAACCATAACCAGGCAAACTATCCATTACATAAGAAATTTAGCTCTTTAAATTTAAAATAAGGTAAAGAACATTTTTATATTTAAGTAAATAAGTACTTGTAGAAATAATTTGGTGTTTGAAGGAAACGATGTTTTAAATGTTCTATATCCATTTGTATGAGAGAAAATAATTCATACTGTATAAATGCTTTATGATATTGTTCTGTTTGATTTCGTTTAATAAATTTCAACGTTTCCGTTGAGCTAGCCAGGCAAAGTTAAAAAAAAGGTAAGTCAACAATTACAAATTTTACAATTTGCTGTATCTGTATCGCAGCACTCTTTTAGTGGCGTATCAAAGCGAGACGTTGTGTCAGCACTCTTTCAGCGGCGCTTCAACGTGCGGCCATGTTAACCACACTCTTCTAGTGACGTTTCAACGTGCGGCGTTTTCACAGTGAAATATATATATATATATATATATATATATATGTATATATATAATACTGTGATAAGGGATTGTTTAGGGGTGTATTAAATAGCAAGGGCCGTGTAGTAACGATAAATTGCAATAGGAAGCAGAAAACTGCATTTATTTAGCAGAAAATTAAGTAATTTATACATTATGTAAATAGCAAACATTTAACACCCTGTATATAGATCATAGTTAGCTTTAAGCGTCGCAAATAAGCACATTTTATAACAATAGTACTCGGATTTAGCAGAGAAATAGGTAGTTCATACGTTATAGAAATAGCAAGTATTTAACACTCGGTATATAGACCTTTATTAATTGTAAGTAATGCAAGTGAGAATATATTTCAGTCAAAGTATGCGTATTCGAGAGAAAATGATAGTAAATGTAATTAAACACGCGTTGAGAAGTGTTCTAATTAGTTATAAAACAAATACGAAGATAAGAGATAAAACCTAACAAAGCTTTACGCAATTACGCAGAAATAATAAACATTTTGATAAGAAAACGCAGTTTCAAAAATACATAAACGAAAGTGGAATTATGGTTACATCATTTATTTTGTTCAATTATCCAAAAAGGCGATATCTAAACAAAACAACGTATGGTCAACATAGCGAATAATAAGGTATCAAGCAAACACCATTACATGGAAAACCGATTTGTTACATCAGAAACCACTTCAAGATGCAGGAAATACAAAGACCTTATTGGTCAAGAAATCTACAAGACTTGTTGAAAACCCAGCCAACATGCAAGTGGGAACAGCCTATATTTAACTCCGAGCAATGACAAGACGAATCAGTTTAAAACTCAGGCAGGGCAAAGCTGCGTCGCTGCTAATCAGAAGGTCACGCGTAATTTAATATTTAATTATATAGAATAGTGTATATTATAGTGACAAATAAGTGCAACAATTATGAAGACTTCTTTTGCCGTTTAACGTGAGTAGAATTTGGGGTAATTTATTTAAACTAAATATAAATAATAATAGGGCCTCGAATGTGTTGATATTTCGAATGGTTAATGAGAAGAATAATTTAAATGTGTTCAAATTCGAGTGGATAGCTAGTATAATTCAATTGTGTTAATGATAATTCAAAAGTGGAGATATTTTAAATGGATTAATATAATATTTCAAATCAGCGTCGACAATTTTGGTACAATTCTGGTATAATTTTGAGTTGCGAGATTCAATGCAAATAAAATAAAGAAGCTCGAAGTAATTTATGGAAAACGAGGGGTTTAACTAAACAGAGCAGTGATAGACGAATTAAGACAACAAAGGGCTATTGATCCACAACCCGAACAACCTGTAACAGGTCAGATCTAATTAGTTTTAAGATATTTTTCTATTTAAATTTCAATACTAAATTTATTCAATTTATATAAAAAGTGTAACGAAGTCAGCAACGAACATTGCATACGTTAAACTTACGTAACATATTGTAAAAGAGTCCAGAACGTTCCAGGTCTCTTTGGTAAAAAGGGTAGTTTATGGTGACTCTAGATTGATTTCAAAGCATATAAATTTTTGGGGATAAATGATACACATGATATTGATTGATTAAAGAGTGTATTTTAATATTTTTCAAAACTTGTAAATATTATTTTTTTTCATTATATGAAAGTAATTGACTTCGTTTTATAAATTCAAACAAATAGGTAATCAGAAAGGGGTGGAGAAAAGAAAAATTGATCATCGTAACGTTGTGCACTCTGTGTAGATTAATAAAAGCTAGCCGTGGCATAATAATAAAATTAGTAAAATTAAATTTGATTTGAGAACACAGAGCGGTGGAGTTAAGTAAAAACGTCATATATATATATATATATATATATATATATATATTGCGGTGATGGGTAAGGCTAACTATGTGTAAATAGGTCAAATATGTAGTTATGTAAGCACCCTGTATATAGAAAACTAGAATTTATTCATTACGCTTCAAATTAATTAACCTGGTATAAAACGGACAGTGTAATATGTAAGTTCAAATCTATAATGTATTTATTACGCTTAGAATTAATTAGATTGGGATAAAAGGGCATATTTTAATGAAGGTTCAAATCAATAATTTGTATACGTTAAATTAATGCATGGTTGCTGGGGGTTTTTAAACCAACCTGTACTCAACTTTCGTTTTGTGCAGGCAGTCCCTCAGTCGTTTCCTGCTTAACCACGAGGAGGCGGTAGAAGGATGGTGCCGAGTACCTTAACTTCTCACACTTGAGAGTTAAAAGTCTTTGTTTTCGCTGCTATTCGCTTATAATCGCTCTATAAATCACTATCTCGTTTTGGCTCCACCTATAAGCTATTTTTCTCTGTTCTACCCATATTTATTGTCTCATTTAGAAACCCCTCTCAAGCTACAGAAAATCGATATTGTTGTTGGTCTTCGTATTTACCCGTGTATTTAGACGTGACTTGTAACCAACGCTTTCTTTATACGCTTCTCTGTCTGTTCTACATTATAGATCTTTTATTTTACTCAGTCTCCAAGGCATTTGTTATTTTAGCAGCTTATACATTGACCGTTACAAACAAACTTCTATAGAATTTTGTGCTAACGTTCGTTTAAGTTTCCAGAACTCGACATTTTACCTAACAGGTGTTCTTCTAAACAATCGTCCGTTGAAAGTAACAATTCCGAGTTTAACCATTCTTAGTATCTGTAAACGAACGTTTGCTTTTGTGTAAATGGAAAGATGTGTTTGATTTAAAATTATTATAATTACTTATACGTATCCTTGAGTTTTTATGTACTCTAAAGCTTCTTCCCTTATGCAAGTTTAACCTTCAAATTTAAAAATAGAAAAATATCTTAATAACCGTCTGTTTTCACTCTATAAACTGATTACTTTGGTACGTAAATAAATTACTCCTATTTTCTATATACACAGTTGATAACATTTTATTCATTAATCCTACTTTTTTTTAAATATAACTTTTGGCTACATATATATATATATATATATATATATATAACATTTTATTCATTAATCCTACTTTTTTTTAAATATAACTTTTGGCTACATACAGGGTGAGTTTTTAGTGTGGCAACGGTCGATAACTCCGTTATTATAAAAGCTACGTAAACTAAATTTGGAGGTATATTAGGCATGCCTAAAATGCACATTTTAAAAATATTTGGAAGCATACAGGGTGTTTCATAATTCCAGGGCATATTAAACCTATATTTTTTTTAATGGAACACCCTATATATTATTACATTTTTGGAAAGCCCATAAAAAGAGCTTTAATATGATATCAAATTGTATCTGTCTATTCCTTTTAGTTTTTGAGATATTCAACTGTTTTTAGAAAAAATGACCCCGATTAGATACATTGCCACTGCACTAATACACAACTTATTTTAATTTTCAAAATGCAGAAAATTTTACCATATATCATAGTATATTTGTAAATATCACTTTTTTGAAATTTCTTCACAGTATACAGGGTGTGTCAGGTTTCGCAAAATGCAATTTTTAAAATTTTTTTTAAATGGCACCCTACCAATTTTATTGCTACAATGGATAGATCATTAAGTGTCCTTTCATTTTTGTTAAGCATTCCCTATACCTAAATCCATTACTTTCTGAGATATTTTTGATTTTCTTCAAATTTTATGAATGTTTTTAATTTACATAACTAAAAATAACTTACTATTGGAGAATATTATAAAACAATTAATACATTTTGATTAACAATCAACTACAACAATTTTCACTAAAGATATAACAACCTACAATAATACGCTATCAGCAGAATTCTGCCAGATCAACAACATGCATTTTATAGAAAATGTTCAAGCAGGAACTCAGGCAGGCTTTGAAAAAATAACTATTACATGTAAAGTGTCATTTAGGTTTATTAATTGTAGTGTGTTGTCATTTAACACATTATCAGTTCTGTTTTAAATGTAATCTTTGAAGGAGTTTTCAAAATGAATTTTACAGTGGAAGAACAAATAAATATGATTTGGGTATTGGGAGCAAGTTTAAAAAATTTCCTACTTGCATCAAGAATATACCAAGAGAGATATCCTGTTAAATGACAACACACTACAATTAATAAACCTAAATGACACTTTACATGTAATAGTTATTTTTTCAAAGCCTGCCTGATTTCCTGCTTGAACATTTTCTATAAAATGCATATTGTTGATCTGGCAGAATTCTGTTGATAGCGTATTATTGTAGGTTGTTATATCTTTAGTGAAAATTGTTATTGGATAACTGTAGTTGATTGTTAATCAAAATGTATTAATTGTTTTATAATATTCTCCAATAGTAAGTTATTTTAGTTATGTAAATTAAAACATTCATAAAATTTGAAGAAAATCAAAAATATCTCAGAAAGTAATGGATTTAGGTATAGGGAATGCTTAACAAAAACGAAAGGACACTTAATGATCTATCCATTGTAGCAATAAAATTGGTAGGGTGCCATTTAAAAAAAATTTTAAAAATTGCATTTTGCGAAACCTGACACACCCTGTATACTGTGAAGAAATTTCAAAAAAGTGATATTTACAAATATACTATGATATATGGTAAAATTTTCTGCATTTTGAAAATTAAAATAAGTTGTGTATTAGTGCAGTGGCAATGTATCTAATCGGGGTCATTTTTTCTAAAAAACAGTTGAATAACTCAAAAACTAAAAGGAATAGACAGATACAATTTAATATCAAATTAAAGCTCTTTTTATGGGCTTTTCAAAAATGTAATAATATATAGGGTGTTCCATTTAAAAAAATATAGGTTTAATATGCCCTGGAATTATGAAACACCCTGTATGCTTCCAAATATTTTTAAAATGTGCACTTTAGGCATGCCTAATATGCTTCCAAATTTGGTTTAAGTAAGCTTTTATAATAACGGAGTTATCGACCGTTGCCACACTAAAAACTCACCCTGTATATATATATATATATATATATATATATGTAGCCAAAAGTTATATTTAAAAAAAAGTAGGACTTCCCATAAGGTGTCTGTATTAAGTATTACAACTTTGCTACTCTTGTCCTGATGAGCCCCAATTAGGGCGAAACGCGTCGCAGGATGCCCTCGTGGCTAAATTTGAGTCACTTGCCAATAAGTCTTTTCTACATTGTATTCACTTAAAACTCATTAATCCTACTTTTTTAAATATAACTTTTGGCTACATATATATATATATATATATATATATATATATATGTAGCCTCATTAAGCCTCATTAATCCTACTTTTTTTTAAATATAACTTTTGGCTACTATATATTCATATATATATATATATATATATATATATATATATATATATATATGTAGCCAAAAGTTATATTTAAGAAAAGGTAGGATTAATGAGTCTTATGAATACAATGTAGAAAGGAATTATTGGCAAGTGACTCAAATTTACGCGTTTCGCCCTAATTGGGGCTCATCAGGACAAGAGTAGCAAAGTTGTAATACTTAATACAGACACCTTATGGGAAGTACAGCATCACCTAGCTCACAATTTGTGCCTTCGTGTCGTTTCACCTGACATCGCAGACTTTTTGGTAACAGTCGGCACGGAGGCAATCCGGCTCAACTGCCTTTTTCCATAGCCAAAAGCTATATTTCAAAAAAAAGTAGGATTAATGAGTCTTAAATGAATACAATATAGAAAGGAATTATTGGCAAGTGACTCAAATTAAACCACGAGGGCATCCAGTCGACGCGTTTCGCCCTAATTGGGGCTCATCAGGACAGGAGTAGCAAAGTTGTAATACTTAATACAGACACCTTATGGGAAGTACAGCATCACCTAGCTCACAATTTGTGCCTTCGTGTCGTTTCACCTGACATCGCAAATTTTTTTGTAACGGTCGGCACGGAAGCAATCCGGCTCAACTGCCTTTTTCCATAGCCAAAAGTTATATTTAAAAAAAAATAGGATTAATGAGTCTTAAATGAATACAATATAGAAAGGAATTATTGGCAAGTGACTCAAATTGAGCCACAAGGGCATCCTGTCGACGCGTTTTGCCCTAATTGGGGTTCATCAGGACAGGAGTAGCAAAGTTGTAATACTAATACAGACTTCTCGTGACACGTTATAACGTCAATATATATATATATATATATATATATATATATAATATATATCTTATAGTATTTCGAACGTAAATAATGTAACATGCCAATTTACCATTTTATTGCCATGTTACATGGTGGTCCAATTTCCCCCCAATAAGAAAGCATTATTTGTTTTAAGTTTATACTAATACCGTTTATAATCACAAAAGTTTGGTTTGTGTAACGTTTCCCTTTAGTATTATTAAATAATACACTATATACATCTACCTTTAGTCTTGATTTAATATTCTTTCCTTTGTATAAACAATATAAATAATTAAGAACAGATGTAATTTTCCTATTGGTTAACCTTTAAATAATATCCATAAATACACAACTGGTGTATATATGAATCTAGCCTTTAGGATAGTTTTCTTGTTTTGCCCTCTCTCAAAAGTGTGGTTATCTGTAAACGAGAACTAAAATTTGGTTTGTCATGATATCTAACTGTCTTTTTGAGCACATGCCGTCTTCTGATAAAGATGTCCTTTCGAAAGCCACGCTGTTGTACCTGGTATGTAAAAGGTGTCTTTTCTTATTCTTCCTAACATACATAAATATCGGTTTATAATATAAGCAAAACGCTTATGAAGAGGGCCTACCTAGATAACCCGTTCATAATGTTTATGGATGGTAAGATTTTTGTAGATTAAATTTTTAGATAGTTCCTCGTAACGAATTGCAATATTTCGTTATTGTAACACGTTTATTTTTAGGTTCCTCCTATGGTGGCATATCTTACCGTAGCATATCCTCCTATGGTGGCATATCTTACCGTAGCATATCCTACTATGGTGGCATATCTTACCGTAGCATATCCTCCTATGGTGGCATATTTTACCGTAACATTTTCTATGATGGCATGTTTTTCTCTGATGGCGTGTCCTACCGTATAGCATATCTTCTGATGACATGCTTTCCCGTGGCATATTCCTTCCTGAAGTATTTTCAGGTGATGTATTCTCTGATCGAGAATTTGATTATCTATGCTGAGCTACCTAAGCTCATGCATTAATTTTATTATCTACGAATATTACCGTTCATCGTTTAAGAAAGTTATGTTGACGTTTTTAAGTACCTTCTAAAATAAATCAAGTTTCGCTGACGAAACATGGCTGTGGAACAAACAAGAATTCGCCCTTACAAATTGGAAGTTTGAGGTGTTCGTCTCAACAACAGTAAGCAAATCCGATGGTTCTGAACAAGCCGTAAGGCTCAACATTTAAGTATATGTTTCTTATCATTTATATATCTGGAATACAGGTATGAATTTATCGTATTTATTTTTGTGATGGAACGAAGTGCATGCGTTCCGTTTTAAATATTAATTGTCTGAAAAATCATGTTAAACACTACAAAGTGTATTTATGATTTCCTTTATTAAGAGTTAATTTGAAATTGTGCCTAAGCACAATAATTATTTTAGATTTTTTTATATCGTATCTAGTAGAGTTTTAAACAAAATTTTGAAATAAGGAGTGTAGATATATATACTTCATTTGGTGATTATATCGTATAAAAATTTGGTTGTAAGAAAATAACGATACATATTTAATTTTTTTATTAATGCTGTTAAATGAACGTCAATATATAAGTTGTATTAAGATATTTTCTTTTGTCACAGTTCTAAATTGCATCCCTTTAACTTGCCTGGGTAAAATTTAACTTTGTTCTCTAAACCCCTGAGATATAGTGTCTTGCAATCTACCGCAGCCACAAACGGTCGACGCTAGTTCCGCCAGAGTTTTATTTAGACTCTGTTGTACACCCATTCCTACCCGTAAAAAGGAAGGTTGCAATAACAACTGGAAAAGATATGTGTGTTCAAAAAATTTTTTGGGATTGATTTCGTTCGGACAATTATGTGTTTATATGCAAATGAAAATCATTTGTTTATAATCGACGTTTCGGACTGTATTTAGACCTTAATCATAATTCTGTAAAATTATAATACAAATAACAGTTATGCACATAGCAAGATACTTACAGAAATTTGATTTTTTAAGATATTAAATTAACAAACATGTAGTAACTATTACATTTTAAAATTGCATAATACATGCGTCAGTTTTTTAAAATACTTTCAAGATTAACAGAAATTTAAAGTTAAAAGGTGTAAGTACAACAAGACGATCGGTATTAGTTTGACAACGATGAGTTTAATGTGTTATACTAAACAATTGCTAATTGTATTGAGGCCAGCCAGCCAGCCACCGGTTGGCTCACTCATATGCTGGCCTCAATACGATTAGCAATTGTTTAGTATAACACATTAAACTCATCGTTGTCAAACTAATACCGATTGTTTTGTTGTGCTTACACCTTTAATTTTAAATTTCTGTTAATCTTGAAAGTATTTTAAAAACTGACGCATGTATTATGCAATTTTAAAATGTAATAGTTACTACATATTTGTTAATTTAATATCTTAAATCAAATTCTGATATGCATAACGTTTTGATTATAATTTACAGATTCATATTGGCACAGTCCGAACTGATTATAAAAAATGATATTTAAAATGGATAATATATATATATATATATATATATATGTATATATATATATATATATATATATATATATATAGTTGATACTAATTGAGTCTCACATTGGGCGTCGAACTTTATTGCTATGAAAGAACTAATTGCCCGCTTTGCCCGTTAGCTCCCTGAATTAGTGGTTCTTAGCTTTTAGAATTAATGAAACCACTAGGATTGTACAAATGCAATTATATGAAATACCCCTCTTACAAACAATTTTTCAAATACGAAATAATGAATCTTCAACAACTTTCTCTTACAAACAATATTTTAATTACAATTTCGATAATTAGGAATAACTTTCTTGCAACACGCATCTTATATACTAAAAACAAAATGTCCTGAATATCTTTTTCTTTCACTTATTTAACGCCAACCTTAAACACATGATTATCATTTATAAACAACTCCATAATTAGATCATTTTTATAATTAATATGTATACAGGTGTCCTTTCAAAATCATCTAACTTAATATAGTTTCCCTTAAAAATCCGCGTTAAACGTAACTGATTTCAGTTATGTTCAATTCTTACTTTATATAATGGCAAAACCAGTGCATGGGTTTGCCGAAAAAAAGAACTTGCAAATTAAATTAAATGAACCTTTACATACACTAAAAAAATATTTTTAAATTTTACAGTTACAGGTTTTCTTGTTGCTGGCTTTGCACAAAACGATATTTATCATTCAATGCTCCAACTCCTTTTAATTCGTTTTTAATTGTCCAATTTCTATGCAAATTGGTCTCGTTCATCAATAACAACAATAACAAGCAACTCAAATCAAATATGTCTATTCCAACTATCTTCAGTACTTTAGAAAATTTTATCTTGCGGTAGTTTTAATTATTTTTTCATTTTTGATTTTCCCTATTAGTATATTTATATAATTATCTCTACTAAACTTTAGACGTTTCGTGTAGGCGGTTACTTACATACTGTATGTAAGTACGTCAAATAATATATTCTCATCTGCTATTCGAGTAACACCGTCTCTTATCGCTGTTCGGATTGGATTTTAAAGCTAAATCCTCTCAAAATCATTGCTTCGCGTAGGGTGCAGCTGTTTCCAAAAGTTTTAATTCGTTTCACTATGTATTAAATTCAAGTTTGAATTTATTTGAGAATGTATAGGTGTCATTTACACATGCTTTCAACATTCCTGTTTATACGGGAATTTTAAGTTCATTGTTTTAATACCGCTTTAGGCTATTTAGTAATAGAGCGCGACGTTTGCTTATCTCAACATTCCATCGTTCTAGAACCTGGGGTCATTTAACTATGCATTTTAAGCATTAATGCTATCTGATTTACCTTAATTTGATACGCTTTCAATTGAAAACATGTCCTATGGTTATGAAGTTAACATGCATTTGACCGTAAATTGACCCTTTAATTAAAACTGAAATTTTGTTAGAATATAACACGCAAATTTCCCGTTATAACAAATAATTGACTATTTAAATGCGTTTGAACGTAAGTTTCTCTAAACGCAATGCTTTTATTACAAAATATTGCTCAAACTCTTTTAATAAGCACTTGTTTATTTTCGAAAGTAACACATACCTTTATTTTTCATCTAAAATACGATCCTTCTGTCATCAAACGTCGCTGATAATTATGGTTTTATGCGCCAAACGTAAATCATACATTTCTACCGTGCAGTTTACAAAACACCTTCCTTTTACAATAGGTGTCTAATAAAATGGCTGCTTCAATTTATGAAGCCAGATTATTATAACATGATGTAATCCGAGATAGCTATGACATTTGATCACATCAGTATATATATATATATATATATATATATATATATATATATATATATATATTGATATGATAACGCCGTACGCCGATGTAATAAACGTCCATTTTCTTGCTGTCCGGCACCGCTCTGTCTTTCTCAAATATTCTAGTTTTAATTATGCCACGGCTAGCCCAGTTTAATTCACACAAAGTGCACAACGTTACGATGATCAAATAAATTTACCCCTTCAAATCTTACCTTTTTGGAATGATAAAACGAAGTCAATCAATATTCGTATAATGAAAAGAAATAATATCTACACTCCACAATTTTGTAATCCCTTAAATAAACCCTTCAATCAATTAATATTATTTGGATCATTTATCCCAAAAATTATATTCCTTTAATTTAATTTAAAGTCACCAAAAACGACACCTTTTACTGAAAAAATCTAGAACGTTCAAGACCTTTTATCTTTTCTACTCTTTTTGACTCCTTACAAATTAGAGAAAAAAATATATTCAGTGTTTAAATTTAAATATGAAATGATTCCTTATACTAGTTAGCCCTGACCTATGATTTTCTGATGAGTCTTTTTCTCCTTTGGTCTGCTGTTGCGTGTGGTTGATCAGCAACCCTTTATTATCTGTTTTGTACTCCTTCACGTACGTCTGAACCAATAATTCAGTATTGTTACTCCTTGTTTTCTAAATTCACCTCGTGCTTTACTTTATATTTTTCTGTATGCGCCTTGGATCCTTTTTAAATCCCTTAGTTACACCTTACATACTTCTTAGATTTCTTAGAGTTTTGACTTAGATTTCTTAGATTTCTGAATTAGAGCCCTACATCATTATAAACATTTAATTTAAATTAACTAACAAATTTCTATTCACGTTTTCAGTAAAACGGCAAAAGGTTTTTCATATATCTTCAACGTAATTTGTCATCAACTATTATTATACAATACCACTTTTCACAATAATTTAATTTAAAATTTATTTATTTGACACGTAAATATTCGAGTAAGAGTGATGCAGGCTCAACGTGCTTCTCATTGAGGCTGCCTCCCCTTATCGAGTCTGAGCGTTGTATAGCTTTCGCTATCTACTTTTTTGATTGGTTTATCAGGACCGTCTTACAAAGTGTTGTAACCAACCATGTTTGTTTTAGACAATTTTAGCAGTTTCCAATCATTATTTCTGACGAAATTATTCTGTAGTTGCACGCTATGCTTGTATTCCCATTATTTTACGATCTTTGGCCGCCTGTTTTTTTATTATTATAGGAACTTAATTTAGTTTATGTCTGTTGTTTGTGTAGATAAACCTTTTTGGAGAATTGAATAACCGATGTAATATGAGTGATGTAAATCCACGTGTTCCTGTTTACGTCTAGTATTTAAAACTTATCTTTGAAAGTGCGTCTCTTATCAAAGAGCTTTATTGTTCTTTCTTTATCCCATGCGTAATTGCATGAAGACTTAGTATGTTTTATATTATTTCATGTGTATCTATTTTATAAACTTATTGAACGCTTTTTGAGGTAGTTTAGTTGCATGTATAATTCTTTCTCCGCTGAATACGTGTTCCATTATTGAAAGATATGCTTACTGGCATTGATTAAAGTTAATTGCGGTCCTTATACAGGGTGTTAAATGTTTGCTATTTGCATACTGTGCAAATTATTTACTTTTATGCTAAATAAATGCAGTAGTCTGGTTCCTATTGCTATTTGCATTTACTACGCGATCCTTACGACTCAATACACCCCTAAACATCCTCTTATCACAGCAATATATATATATATAGGAAAAGTAGGTTTAATGAGTCTTAAATTAATACAAAGTAAAAAGAAATTATTGGCAAGTGACTCAAATTTAGCCACGAGGGGATCCTGTCAGACAGGATGCCCTTGCCAATAATTTCTTTTTACTATATATATATATATATATATATATACAATATTTATATATATATATATACAATATTTATATATATATAAGTATATATATAATTAGTATTATTCCTCGAACGAAAGTAGGTAAACAACTGATTTAATTGAAATTTTGGTATACACTCGTTCAACCAGATAAAACTACAGCCGCAAATTGTAATTTTTATTCAACGTTTTGGCATTGACTTTATGCCTTCTTTATAGACTGAAAAATTTAATGAAGATTATTACAATTAATTTCAAACAGTATAGCTATGTACTTACATAAACTACTATGACTGAAACCTGATTTAAACTTAACAAACAACACTTATTCATGACATACAACTTGGTTAAACTTTTAAAAAGTAATTACGGCAACACAATTAAAAAAATGCTTATTGTATACAAAACACCTACCAATTTCAGCACTAAGTCGATCAGAGGGGAAAAAATTCAGGAAACTACCTTATATTCAAAATCTAACACCTCAACTTGTCAATATTTTGAAGCAACCGGACTTGTTTATCGCATGCGCCTATAAAAAATCGATAGGTAGTTTGTTTACAAAAATAAAAGATAACACAGATAAGTCTCTATGTAGCAACGTTAGTTACAAAATACAATGTCGTTTGCAAAAGAACGTACGTTGGTCAGAGAAACAGTGGTTAAAGAACCGCATCATACAACACAGAAGTGATGCCAGGATTAGAAAATCTAATTGTGCTCTTGCGTCGCATTTGTACAATACTAAACATACAGCGAATTTTAAGAATACCATTATATTAGATATAGAATCTAATTATTATAAGACATTTTTCCTGGAATCTTTATATATTCAGCAACAACCGAATCCACTGAATAACAAAGTGGATTTGAACAACTTGAATACGGTCTACTCTGCTCTCTGCAAGTTTACTAACGGTCATTTTCGCAAACAGTGTAGAAATGTTTAATTATGTATTCTGTTTCGCGTGCTTCATTTATTAGTGTGTTCCATTTTTCTATTAAACTATTAAGATACAGGTTTTAGATAATGACTTACTATAGTCATCAGGTGACAACATGATCGATTATTAAATAGGATTAGGTTAGTTATGCTTGTTGCGCCGTATGATTAGGTTTATATACATGTTGTTAAATGTTAATTTATTTATTTATTTATTTATTTTATCCAATTGACTGTGTGACATTTTAATTGTGTTGCCGTAATTACTTTTTAAAAATTTAATCAAGTTGTATGTCCCGAATAAGTGTTGTTTGTTAAGTTTAAATCAGGTTCAAGTCATAATAATTTATGTAAGTACATAGCTATACCGTTTGAAATTAGCTGTAATAATCTTCATTAAATTTTTCAGTCTATGAAGAAGGCACAATTTCAATATCGAAACGTTGAATAAAAATTACAATTTGACACTATAGGTTTATCTAGTAGAACGAGTGTATCCCAAGATTTCAATTAAATTAGTTGTTTAATATACAGGGTGAGTTTTTAGTGTGGCAACGGTCGATAACTCCGTTATTATAAAAGCTACGTAAACCAAATTTGGAGGCATATTAGGCATGCCTAAAGTGCACATTTTAAAAATATTTGGAAGCATACAGGATGTTTCATAATTCCAGGGCATATTAAACTTATATTTTTTTAAATGGAACACCCTATATCTTATTACATTTTTGAAAAGCCCATGAAAAGAGCTTTAATTTGATATCAAATTGTATCTGCCTATTCCTTTTAGTTTTTGAGATATTCAACTGTTTTTAGAAAAAATGACCCCGATTAGATACATTGCCACTGCACTAATACACAACTTATGTTAATTTTCAACATGCAGCAAATTTTACCATATACCATAGTAAATTTGTAAATATCACTTTTTTGAAATTTCTTCCCCGTATACAGAGTGTGTCAGGTTTCGCAAAATGCAATTTTTAAAATTTTTTTTAAATGGCACCCTACCAATTTTATTGCTGTACTGGATAGTTCATTAAGTGTCCTTTCATTTTTGTTAAGCATTTCCTATACCTAAATCCATTACTTTCTGAGATATTTTTGATTTTCTTCAAATTTTATGAATGTTTTTAATTTACATAACTAAAAATAACTTACTATTGGAGAATATTATAAAACAATTAATACATTTTGATTAACAATCAACTACAGTTATCCAATAACAATTTTCACTAAAGATATAACAACCTACAATAATACGCTATCAACAGAATTCTGCCAGATCAACAATATGCATTTTATAGAAAATGTTCAAACAAGAAATCAGGCAGGCTTTGAAAAAAATAACAATTGCAATCAGAATGTCATTTAGGTTTATTAATTGTAGTGTGTTGTCATTAAAACATTATCAGTTCTGTTTTAAATGTAATCTTTGAAGGAGTTTTCAAAATGAATTTTACAGTGGAAGAACAAATAAATATGATTTGGGTATTGGGAGCAAGTTTAAAAAATTTCCTACTTGCATCAAGAATATACCAAGAGAGATAACCTGTTAAATGACAACACACTACAATTAATAAACCTAAATGACACTTTACATGTAATAGTTATTTTTTTCAAAGCCTGCCTGATTTCCTGCTTGAACATTTTCTATAAAATGCATATTGTTGATCTGGCAGAATTCTGTTGATAGCGTATTATTGTAGGTTGTTATATCTTTAGTGAAAATTGTTATTGGATAACTGTAGTTGATTGTTAATCAAAATGTATTAATTGTTTTATAATATTCTCCAATAGTAAGTTATTTTTAGTTATGTAAATTAAAAACATTCATAAAATTTGAAGAGAATCAAAAATATCTCAGAAAGTAATGGATTTAGGTATAGGAATGCTTAACAAAATGAAAGGACGCTTAATGAACTATCCATTATAGCAATAAAATTGGTAGGGTGCCATTTAAAAAAAAATTAAAAATAGCATTTTGCGAAACCTGACACACCCTGTAAACGGGGAAGAAATTTCAAAAAAGTGATATTTACAAATTTACTATGGTATATGGTAAAATTTTCTGCATCTTGAAAATTAACATAAGTTGTGTATTAGTGCAGTGGCAATGTATCTAATCGGGGTCATTTTTTCTAAAAACAGTTGAATATCTCAAAAACTAAAAGTAATAGGCAGATACAATTTGATATCAAATTAAAGCTCTTTTTATGGGCTTTTCAAAAATGTAATAATATATAGGGTGTTCCATTAAAAGAAATATAAGTTTAATATGCTCTGGAATTATGAAACACCCTGTATGCTTCCAAATATTTTTAAAATGTGCACTTTAGGCATGCCTATTATGCCTCCAAATTTGGTTTACGTAGCTTTTATAATAACGGAGTTATCGACCGTTGCCACACTAAAAACTCACCCTGTATATATATATATATATATATATATATATATATATAAAATATAATATATACAATAATATTTCCAACAAGTACTTATTTACTTAACTATAAAAATGTTCCTCACATTATTCTAAATTTACAGAACTAAATTTCTTTTCTTATGAATATTTTACCTCACTTTGTTTATTCCCACGCTTGTAAGGTTTGTTTGGCCAAAAAATCTTTGACAGGTACTCTATTAAAAAGTCAGATTGTTTCGAACTATGAACACAAACTTTCTTGTTAATACCTATTCTAGTTGTGATTTGAATGGCAAATATTAAACTATTAGTTAGTAACAATTAGTACTTGCAAAAATCCATAAAGTGCTTTTTTATCCAACTCGTAATTAAATATCTTCTTATTTCAAATTGATGTCCAAATCTGCTTACCAGATCATGCATAAAATATGCATTTCAGACAGCAATTACCAAAGAACATTCTGCTTAAATCTTGCTTTTAATTTTTTAGTAAAATTTTTAAGATAGTGTTATATTGAAGAATCTTTCCTATTCATTGTATTTAATAATTTCCATTTCTATATACGTTCCGTTCGAAATATCACTTCTGTATTCATTGTAACATCATAATTATTAAATTACAGTATGCTTACCGAATACTTCAAAAATGATCGTGGCAAAGCAACATGCTTGCGATCGAATTTATGAATGAATTTACTTTAATAAACGCTTCCTTATATATACAAAATTTAAATATCAGCTACAAAAATTTTGTACTTTCAAAAATCCACGAAGCGTTTGTTATCCAGCTCGCAATTAAATATCTTCTTATATTAAATTGATGTCCAAATTTAAATTTAAAATCTTCTTTTCAAACAGCAGTTTACCAAAGTTCGTTTTGCTTAAATTTTCCTTTTAATTAGTTAATAAAAATTTTAAAATAGGGTGATATTAAAGAATTTTTCCTTTTCATTGTATTTAATAATTTCCATTTTTTTGTAAGTTGCATTTAAACCATCACTTCTATATGCTTTGGAACATCATAATTATTAAATTACAGTATGCTTATTGCATACTTCAAATATCATTTTCGCCAAGCAACAGCTTGCGACTTAAATCAAAATAACATTCCGCAATCGAATTTATGAATGACCTTATTAATAAACGTTTTCTTATATACACAAAATTTCGAATATACTTCTGCAGCAGGAACATTATGATGCAAGGTTTCCCAGAAAAACTCATATGTGTATAAAATCGCAGTGTTTTATTATCTCGTAATCTCTTCCACTTAATAGTGACATGTGCTGATTTGTCATTATTTAATACCTAAAGTTAGTTCTCGCGGTCTTATTCTATCGTACAGTGAATGCAAAAAATCATAAATATTTCTTATCATTTTATATTACATTTTCTGGATTTTTAGTATTCCAGCCGCTTCTTATAATAAACGTTTCTTTATTAATTAGTTCACAGGATTTTGACGTAATTTTCTCAATTCTTCTCGAAAATACGAGAACATGTTTTATTTAAAGTGTTTTTATGCTATACAAAGGCTAATTAATTTAGACTTTAATTGCTTTTTAATGCAAAGAGGGTGCATTTTTATAGAAATATTTGCTTTTACGGCAAGACGTGCTTTAATACCCAAAATTAAGGTTAGAATTGAGGTTTTAAATACGGGAAGCTATTTATTTCTGTGCACGAAAAGTGCACAAATAAATAGTCTTTGTATTTATTTTAAAACGATCTATTTGCATTTGATTTAATGCGTCTTAAGATATTTTCACGATTAATTATTTTTACTATGCTGCTTACATTATTTGCTAATGTATTTATACTACGCCTATATCACACAGCGTGATTATTTATACACGCGCAATTGCATTTTTCGCTTGTACATCAATTTATATTTTATTTATATTATATATATATATATATATATATATATATATTGCTGTGATATTCTCCTTTGAATGCGGGAACTGGGTCTTTTCAACAAAAAAATTGTAGTCCCACAGATTGGGCGTCATAAACGGCTGTGATCCTCTTTTCGCCTCGGCTGCTCACCTAATGTTATAAACCTCCTCATTCATAAAAAAAAACAACACATTCCTACCAAAAACATCAACGTTAACTCTATTTACATCAATATTCAGAATACATTAAAATTTCAAAATTAAAACTCAGCATAAATTTCAGTTTTAAAAAGAATTTCAAGATTAATTTTATTATCATTTTAATGTGCATCCAAAATTAAAGTCCTTGTTGGATGCCTACTAATTAATATAACAGTATAAGCAGACCGGAATCTGAGTATAAAGGGAGCATCTACCACCCCTTTACGTTAATTAACCAGGTTCGTCTAATTGAGCTCAAAGACATACCCAAATTTTCATCATATTACCGCACATCAAAACTAAATACTCCTTTCTACTTCAACAAGCAAATTTCATCTTAAAATTAAAATTTTATGGTTAGTACAATTTCACTAATGTCCATTTAAAGTAAATCAATTATAAAGTTATTCAACACACACAAAATGTCAAACAAAATAGTATAATTTACCTGAAGGTTACTGTCCTCGTAGCTTCAAAGTACATCGTCCCTTTAGTTAATCACACCATTCCAACAGGATTATATTTACGGCTTCTAATTCTCAACGCTTTTAAAATTTTCTCCATCACCAGTTGTTTCTGGGCTTTTCCGGAACTCATCTATGTATATCTGACCCTTGTTTCGTGGATCCAGACACGTATTTGAACCATTTAATTATTAACACCCCCGAAAAATAGCAAATAACTTCATACTTCTTTCACCAATATACGCCAAAACTGCCTACTTTTGTGTATACATTTGTCGTTGTAAATTTTGCTAATTGGTACAGTGAAACTAAATTTTATTACCTTGTATCTAAGTACACTGAAGTACATTCATGTTAGCACGTAAATAACCAACTATTTTGAATCACTAAAATATACGAGCAAAATTTTAAATTATTTTATCAAACTAAAATGCACTGTTTTAACATCTTCAATCAAGTCGCGGATGTACGAGCTTTTAACGCATCGAATAGTCAAAAGTCTAAGAGGGCTTGTTTATATTCATCTCGGTATATATAGCAAAAAGCCGGCACGTCGCTTTTGTCCTCAAAACGGGTAATTCTAAAGAATTCCTCATTCTATGTTCCCAGTCTGTCGCTCGCGCGTCGATTTTACGAATTTTCACTCGTCCCATTTAAATCTCAGAAATTTCAACACACGGCACGCAAGCATGTCCGAGAAATAACTAATTGACTTTTATACCGAAATTGTTGTTTCTACCTCTGATATTTGCATCCTATTTTCAACCAATTGTGACCCTCGTGACGTTGCTTAAATCCCGCCTTTTACTATATGTGTCTTTGCTTGACGCATTTTCTTTCCTTTTCTAACCTGTTCGTATTGGTGCAAATTGATATTCTTTATTATCGATTATATTTTAGTCCATGTGGACTGTTATCTGGGTTTAATAACCCCGTATCGCACATTCTCGTGAATATTAAGCCCCGGTTTCTCCAAGATTCTTTGAAACTATTAATTATCTACAAAATTTACGCCGTATGTGATATTTAAACTACGCAGGTGTTCAAAATAATATTAATTCTCAGAGCTTTATTTTCTGGTATTATAATCTTGGGTTTTTACAAGTTTCTATAGATATTATCTGTTACTAACGGTTCAATTAACTTCAATTAAAATTAATACTCTTTAATTTTTAGTGAATCCTAATTAAATATTCAATTATTATCTGTACGTTTCGTTTAATACTCGTTGCCCAAATTTGAATCAATTCATATAAATCTTGCACGTAATTTCCATTTGATTGTTTACTTTGGAATAATTAAATTACACGTTGAGCATTTTAAAACTGCTTATTTTTATATGAAGCGACTTGTAAATAATTTTAATCTCTTATTTTTAATAAAACGAATGAATTTTTATTCTCCACGGGTTTTTAATAAAGCGTATTATCTAATAAACTTCCTTATACACGGTGATTAAAATTATTTGATGTAATCCATTAATTTTCTACCCTGGTCTAAATATGAGTATTTTCCCCCTATTTGAATACAAATAATCCCACTTATTTGAATTCAAATATAAAACATTTAGACAAAAAAAATTACAAAAAAACTGCCTATCTCTCTCTACCCTTATCTATCTAACTTACCTACTTTGTCTCCAATCGAAAAAAAAATATTTACACCTATCCTATATCCCTATCCTATTCCTAACTTTCACCTAATTCTATAAACTGAAATTATCCCTAACTTCATCCTACTCATCCATCTAATCCTATATACATCCTATATACCTATCCTATTCCTAACTTTTAACTAATCTTCACTATACTTTACTTCATCCTACCTAATCCTATATACCTATCCTATCCTTACTCTATTCCTAACTCTCCACTAATCTTCTATGAAATATCTACACTTAACCTATCTTATTTTCTTCCTACCTTTACTCTTTATTCTCATCCTAAACCTATTCCTAATTATCTCCCATATTTATCCTATACCTAGCTTTATTTTCTATAAACACTTACTTCTACTTTTCTATATACACCTATTCTATCCCTTGTTCTATATCTATACTAAAGTTCACCTATCTCTATCCTTTGTTCATTAAGTTATTTAAATCTAACTTTCTTCTTGACCCTCCAAGTCTTCCTTCTTACCATCCTAATACTCTTCATCCCTATCTCTCCCCCTTCTATATCTATACTTAACATCCCTGTTATCTCACATACAATAAACTTATCATCCCTATCATCCTGACTCTTAAATATTACTTCTTCTTCAATCCCTACACTTTTCTGTTTCTCATTTATTACTATTTTCTTTTCTGCCGACAAACCAAACGATAGTAGTTTACAATTATCGATTTTTCCCTCTATGGAAAACCCTACGTACCTTCTAGAATTTTTGTGTAATGGAATCCGCCAGAATGAATCCCTTAAATCTACTTTATTAAAAACAAACTTGCCATCTTTACTTAATTTCGCCTTCACCTGCTCCTGATATGCTGCTTCTACCCCCACTACTTCTGCTTGTTTTGGTATTAAAGCTTGAACCTCTACTTTCCTTTCCTCTGGACATCTTATCGTGTTGATCTGTTTACCTTCATCATCTTCTACCTCTACTACATTAATACTAAACCCAGTGTCATCCTCTGTGACTTCATAACTGCCCTTCCATGGCACTACCCTATCATTAATCCTTATTACCTTCCTTTCCATATCTATCAAAACCCCTAACTTCATCATACAGTCAACACCTAAAATGCTCTGAAACTTCAGTCCAGGTACAATTACAAACTCCTGTTCACAGCTTAAACCTCCTATATCTATCCTAAGCACCACAACACTATTTACTACAGCAAACTTCTTTTTATTTGGAGCTACTAAATGGCTACGTTTTATAGGCATAATTCTATCACAAACCTTATCCCTAATTTTGCTGACGAATTCCTCCGATATTAAACTCGCCTCTGCCCCTGTATCAAGTAATACTTCTACATTATTTTCAAAAATTTCTAAATTAATAATTGGCAAACATAATTTTCTACAGTTTCTGGCTCTACTTCCTCCTCAATTTTGAAAAATTCACGTGGATGTTCATATACATTTACACAGAAATCTAGTGGTCTGTCGCGTTCTAAAAATCCTGTCCCATCCTGTTTTCCGTGCTTGGTCCTGGTTGTCCTTCTACAACCTGTGCGTACGTCCTCCTCGTGTTAATATCCGTGTCCCTGTCTCTATTCGGCGTGCTCGTCACAGTCCTGTTTACTTCCGGTAAACTATTCTGTCTCGTGTAACTAGGTCTTGGCGTTGGTCCCCTAGTCGCACTATTACTTCTGTATTCCTGTCCTCGTCGTTCCCAATTCGGTCGAAAATTTCTGTTGTAGTCAGACCGTCTCGGATAATTCGGTGTCCTGTTGTCAAACCTAAGTGTGTTAACGTTTCGTTCTCGTATCTCTCTTGTCCGTCCAACACATACATCGTCATATCTCTGCAAATACTCTAAAAATGTCTCCCGTTCTGTGATGTTTTGTAAGGCCACGTGTTGTCTAATTTCCAGTTCAAAATGTCGTGATAGGTACTTGATTATCTGTCTGTCCGTCAATGGTGGATTCAGTTGTTTGGCCACACTGTATTTGCGGATGGCATATTGCTCCTAGAACCTGCAAACTCTCCCTTAAATTTTCCTGTAATCAAGTCGTCCCTAATCTGATCCTGTTTGTGATCACTCCAGTAATGTTGTAAAATTTGTTTTCAAAGTCCTGATACGTGTCTATGTCCTGTCCTACTAAATTGTACCATGCCTCCGCATTGTCCTTTAATAAAGCCTTTATCGTATTTAGTTTAGTCTGTTCGTCAAATAAATTTCCCACTAGATTTCTTACGCTATTAATAAAAATTTGTGGATTTACCCTGTTATCGCCATAAAACTTCATGTGTTGGTCCAATGATACTCCACCTGTAGAAAATCTGGGACCATCCCCCGTTAAATTTGACATGTTGTATTTGATACTACTAACTTCGCGTTCTACCCTGCCTAACTGATCCCTACATGAGTCCGTCACTTCAGTCATTTTATATTAATCTCTTCTTCACAAAAAATGCGTACTTCGGACCTTAAATGTCCCATTTCCTGTCGAAGACCTGTAATATCACGCTCATTTTTATCAACCCTATTTTCAACTTCCCCCATCTTTACGGTAAGACTATTTTTAAATTCTGAAACTTCTTGATTCGTCTTATCTATTTTCTGACTAATCTCCTCTAACTTCCTGTTCGATTCTTCACTCATTCGGTCAAATTTTCGATTTGAGTCCTCTCGCTCTATTCGATTCATCGCTTAGCAGTTCTAATTTTCTGTTAGACTCCTCCATCGCTCTATTCGATTCTTCCCTAGCTAATCGAATTTCCTCTAACATTCTCATCATTAACTCATTTCCTGTTTCTCCTGATTCCGTCCTCGACTGATCTCTACTGCCTCCAGCTTCTTCCATTTTCGAAATTTTCTCACACAATGCACTATCGTCACTTCCAATTTCCACTCCTTGACTCCTTAACCACTCTTTTCTCTGCATACGTTCTAATCACTCACACACACTCTAAAATACTCTTAAATTTATACACACACAAAAACTCTCTCTCTCAGATCGCCAGTTTCCTGGAATAAAATAACAAAAATTTTATTTGGAGCTCGAGCCCTCACGTTGTGGTCGCCAAAATTTGCTGTGATATTCTCCTTTGAATGCGGGAACTGGGTCTTTTCAACAAAAAAATTGTAGTCCCACAGATTGGGCGTCATAAACGACTGTGATCCTCTTTTCGCCTCGGCTGCTCACCTAATGTTATAAACCTCCTCATTCATAAAAAAAAAACAACACATTCCTACCAAAAACATCAACGTTAACTCTATTTACATCAATATTCAGAATACATTAAAATTTCAAAATTAAAACTCAGCATAAATTTCAGTTTTAAAAAGAATTTCAAGATTAATTTTATTATCATTTTAATGTGCATCCAAAATTAAAGTCCTTGTTGGATGCCTACTAATTAATATAACAGTATAAGCAGACCGGAGTCTGAGTATAAAGGGAGCATCTACCACCCCTTTACGTTAATTAACCAGGTTCGTCTAATTGAGCTCAAAGACATACCCAAATTTTCATCATATTACCGCACATCAAAACTAAATACTCCTTTCTACTTCAACAAGCAAATTTCATCTTAAAATTAAAATTTTATGGTTAGTACAATTTCACTAATGTCCATTTAAAGTAAATCAATTATAAAGTTATTCAACACACACAAAATGTCAAACAAAATAGTATAATTTACCTGAAGGTTACTGTCCTCGTAGCTTCAATGTACATCGTCCCTTTAGTTAATCACACCATTCCAACAGGATTATATTTACGGCTTCTAATTCTCAACGCTTTTAAAATTTTCTCCATCACCAGTTGTTTCTGGGCTTTTCCGGAACTCATCTATGTATATCTGACCCTTGTTTCGTGGATCCAGACACGTATTTGAACCATTTAATTATTAACACCCCCGAAAAATAGCAAATAACTTCATACTTCTTTCACCAATATACGCCAAAACTGCCTACTTTTGTGTATACATTTGTCGTTGTAAATTTTGCTAATTGGTACAGTGAAACTAAATTTTATTACCTTGTATCTAAGTACACTGAAGTACATTCATGTTAGCACGTAAATAACCAACTATTTTGAATCACTAAAATATACGAGCAAAATTTTAAATTATTTTATCAAACTAAAATGCACTGTTTTAACATCTTCAATCAAGTCGCGGATGTACGAGCTTTTAACGCATCGAATAGTCAAAAGTCTAAGAGGGCTTGTTTATATTCATCTCGGTATATATAGCAAAAGCCGGCACGTCGCTTTTGTCCTCAAAACGGGTAATTCTAAAGAATTCCTCATTCTATGTTCCCAGTCTGTCGCTCGCGCGTCGATTTTTACGAATTTTCACTCGTCCCATTTAAATCTCAGAAATTTCAACACACGGCACGCAAGCATGTCCGAGAAATAACTAATTGACTTTTATACCGAAATTGTTGTTTCTACCTCTGATATTTGCATCCTATTTTCAACCAATTGTGACCCTCGTGACGTTGCTTAAATCCCGCCTTTTACTATATGTGTCTTTGCTTGACGCATTTTCTCTTTCCTTTTCTAACCTGTTCGTATTGGTGCAAATTGATATTCTTTATTATCGATTATATTTTAGTCCATGTGGACTGTTATCTGGGTTTAATAACCCCGTATCGCACATTCTCGTGAATATTAAGCCCCGGTTTCTCCAAGATTCTTTGAAACTATTAATTATCTACAAAATTTACGCCGTATGTGATATTTAAACTACGCAGGTGTTCAAAATAATATTAATTCTCAGAGCTTTATTTTCTGGTATTATAATCTTGGGTTTTACAAGTTTCTATAGATATTATCTGTTACTAACGGTTCAATTAACTTCAATTAAAATTAATACTCTTTAATTTTTAGTGAATCCTAATTAAATATTCAATTATTATCTGTACGTTTCGTTTAATACTCGTTGCCCAAACTTGAATCAATTCATATAAATCTTGCACGTAATTTCCATTTGATTCTTTACTTTGGAATAATTAAATTACACGTTGAGCATTTTAAAACTGCTTATTTTTATATCAAGCGTCTTGTAAATAATTTTAATCTCTTATTTTTAATAAAACAAATGAATTTTTATTCTCCACGGGTTTTTAATAAAGCGTATTATCTAATAAACTTCCTTATACACGGTGATTAAAATTATTTGATGTAATCCATTAATTTTCTACCCTGGTCTAAATATGAGTAATAATATATATATATATATATATATATATATATATATATATAGTTACGGTATTCCGTGCAGACAAGAAAAAAAGCAGTAAATTAAGTAAAAAGAATCGCCCACACTGAATAGCGCAACAAAACAGGAAGAAGGGTAGAATAGAAATCCAAAAGAATTAGATTTCGGGCTAGCACATAATGTCATAGAGTGGATGGGTCATACAAAAGGAAAAATTTGAAACTTCAGTAAGTAGATTTATTACAAACCTTTTGTTAAACATACAGTCCTAGAAAGGGATATTTACAAAAGCCAAAAATGCACATTTACGTATTCGTCCTGTTATAAGGTGATACAGACACAGCGTCAATTTGCATATAACACAATATAAACATAAATCTTTAAGCACATCTCGAGAATAAAATTTTACAATCTAAATAACAGGTATACTTAGACAGCGTTTCCAGCCCTAAATATATACAAGAAAAGAATTAGACATAAAATATACAGTAATTTTATCTGCATAGTAAGGTGCACTTCGTAAATCGAAAACGTAATGGTAAATTTAAATAATATAGTCCTAACTTAAATAAACCAGGTGTTCACACTCTAATTTAGAATTTGGTAAGCAAGTTTTTGTTTTTAGCATTAATGTACAAAGAAAAAAGAAACAGTAAAAAGTGCTTTAACGCAAGCTTTGATTTAATTAATTGTGACTTGAGAATAATTTCATAATTACTGGTACACTAAGAATGTTACGTTGTAACGTACAGTCTGTAATTTAGTGGATAATTATGAGTACAAAACTACAGAACCAGCAAAATAAGTGACTACATTTTACAGCAGCATCAGAGGAAAACTAAAGAGAATAACTGTACCTTATTGGAACCAACTGTCTGCCTCTCTGGTGCCATCTCAAAAAATTTGGAAACGCGGGCTGCAGTCGGCTATGGATTAGACACTGAATCAACAAACTCAACTATTTTAAAACTCTAAGTACCACAAAGATTTTCGCATCGCAGCTCACAACGTTTCTTTTTGCTAAAAAAATGTTGTATAGAATAGCACGTTGTATGGATGTATGGAATGGAATGAACTTGAATAGAAATCATTCAAAAGCTCAGCTCAGTATTTATATTATATTGTCCAACTGGAGAAAGTAATGTAAAACAATTCCCAGCGACCATATGTGAATCATTCTGCGAATAATTGTCAAAGTATATTTCCTTAGACCAACAGCCAATTAACGCAAGCAAAATACACTTTGATTGAATTTTGTATGTTGTCCGCTTGAGAAAGTAATATCTGTTTTAAATATTTAGGCGTGTAAGCAACCCTATTATAGCACATGGAGAGAAACTTATAACAAGTTGCCTAACTTAGAGAAACGACAGCGATTTGTTATATTATCGCCAAGGAATACCGAGAATCGAATAATGAAAACGATTTTACTGCCCATAAACTTGAACGAGTTTGAACAACTGCGGATAACGAAATAAAATTATTCAGTACTATTAAAGCTTTTATATTTCTAAATTGCAGCTGTTTAGAACGTGTTTTAAGAAATAAACTATTGGAAATAATAAACCGCTGCTTGGTTGTTTATATGAATTTAAGTGACGTTTTTAACAATAAGCAAGCATTTCAGACAATTTAGAACGCGTGTTTCTTAACCTTTGTAAAGCAGCGGACTATTATGCAATATATACTCAAGAAAATCTTAATACGTACTTATTTCAATTAAACTTGCTAAATAATCGTTCGTATAATTTGGTATAACATACACAGTGTACTGTCGTTTAGATCAGAATACGAAGTAAACAAAGTGGTTAGTGTGTGCCTACTGTTCTGTACAGAACAACTTTTTCCCTAGCAAGTGTTTGATTCAAAAAGAAGTAAACGGCTTTGATACGGATTTGTTATTAGATATAGACCATTCGTTAGTTACATTGTAAGATACATTACATTGAGCATCAATAGTAAGGAAAAATAAGAGCAAGTTAAATTAATTTTCTGTTGAGAAAACCAGTATTAAACACAATTAAAAACAATTGATAAATTTTCTTGTTATCAGTCGCTCGAAGATCGCCAAAGAACTGCTAAGTATATATCAGTATAAGTAGCTATGTCAGGTATGGTAACAAGAAATACTTGAAGGTAAACTATAATATGCGCATATCCAATAAAGATCTCGTATAATATAGAATGCATAAATCGAAAATGTTGGCCATCAAATTACAGTATTTACATGTATTTATTTAATTATTGTATCATCCATAACTGTGGTGTACTAGTACCAAACAAAGTAGGTGTATTAATTAATGGTTTGATGTAACGCTGTAACGCTGTTTTGGAACTTGTTTTTTGATAGCATTCCGTACCGTTTCAACGCTTTGGAGGGACATATAGCTTCTGGAACGACGTGGCTAGAATTGTTGCGTCACTGACGTTTATTTGCTTTGAACTAAAAAAAGCTTTCAACGTCAGGTGGGTCACTATCCCTAATTACATTACTGTTTATATTATATATTATATATTATATTACTCTGTTTATTCTGCAGTTTACGAAAATAAATAATGTGTAAATAATTAGAACTTAGTTTGCTTTTAGATAGGCAGTTAAATTATATTAACATGTTGGGTAACTACTGTTGGAGAAGATTTTAATACGTCGTTACGCAAAACAAAACTGTCAAATAGAGCATTTTGCTACGTATCTAGACGTGGCCGGAAGAAAAGTAAATACCAGGCTAACTACCAAACGCGAAGCGTGGGGAGATTCACTTACATACCAAAAAAACAAAAAAAAAACAGGTCGCCCACGATTATCTAGTAACCAAATAAAAAATAAATAAAGAATTCTGTACAAACAAGCAAAAGCAATAAATTAAGCGTTACTATTTCAAAGCAAACAAGTATGTGATATAAACAATTTAGTACTTTTGATACGCAGTACGCATCTCGTATTTTACACAAAATAAAGTTAATCAATAGTAAATAAACATGTGAGAGCTTTTGTCAAGCGTTTCTAAAATTGCACCTAATGCTTTTTGTAAAATAAACTAATCAATAGGAAAGAATTAACGTGTGAGAGCTTTTGTCAAACACTCTTTTAAATTGTACATTATACCGTTAGCAAAATAAACCAATCAGTAGAAAAGAATAAGCGGGTGTCTGTCAAACATTTTTAACAATGGTACATCACACCTGTAGAGCGATAATATTGATTCGCAGCAACAAACAATAGTTCTACAGTGTCATGTTTCTTATCACGTAACTACACCAAACGCTGATACGGAATATGCCCTTGATATACACAAAAGGAAACAAGTTGTATACCTGTATGTGTGTGGATACTTAGCTTGCAATCGTCGGGGGTGAGTCAGCACAGCAACGCCACGGTAGTCAGGATGTATTTGCCTTGCCACCGTAACTGCAGCATTGGTCTATAAACAAAAGCAGTTGGTCTACGTCAACGAACAGTTGGGCCTACTTAAAAAAAAACCAATTTGGCCTCCAGCTAAGAGCTAAAAAAAGAATCTGGTTAGAATGGGAAAGCGCGAAAAAACTCACCAATACACGCAAAATACCTCCTACTTGTCGAACAAAAAAACTTGCATTGCTTTTGAAGTACTGTGACGAATAATGTAGGAAATATTTCAACGCACAAGCTACAGAATCAAATTCAAAATGGGTTCAAATAACACGAGTTTGAACTGCCGTCCTCGCGTTATCAAAGCGCGATTAGCAAACTGGAAAACACACTATCAAATAATAATAGGATCTATTATTTTGACAAGTCTTTAAATGGGAAACACGAGAGAAAGTAACTATACGTTATCGGAATGTTTAACAAATTAACGGATACCTAAAACAAGGTATAGACTATTTAATTTATCGAATAAATTTTCGTTTTAAAAGCAAAATGGATTTGAGTTAAAATTATGTTAAGCGGGCTTTGTAACGTGCATTTTTGTAGTTTAACATTTTACGCTTTTTTTCCCCATTTAATAAATACATTTCTGTAACTACTAGTTCTATATTTTATATTTATTAACTCCTTAGGCGAATGCGTCGTATTATAATGAGTGGATTGCATCGTTCTTGTCTTGCCGTTCGTATAGATTTTGTTCCTTATGTGGATATACAAGTCTAGATAAGAGACGATAAGAGGTTGTAATAGCAACGAGTTGAAGAAACAGATGAGTAGTGGTAGTTTGTTCTTGGTTCCTATATATTAATTACGTTGAAAATACTGTTTCTTCTTTGCTTTGAGAATAGTGAGAATTAATGCGGTATCAATTTTCGAATTGTTCATGAACAAACACGGCACGATTTTAGTTGTTTTTCTTGTGAAATAAAAGTGGTATATTAACTGTAGAAAGTGCAGCTCTGATTACATTGAAGGAAAGATGCTTTTATAGGCAAATGTGTTTTACTCGACCGCACTTGCTTGTTTACGGAACATTGACGGGCGCAGTTAGTGATTACTCGTGCTTTACTAATTGTGTTTTTAGTTGAGTTTCTTTAGAAATAAAAGTTGTAGAACTTGCTTGCTAAACTTGACCGATTCTTCTTAGGATTAATGTGTGTGCGATCTAGTGTAGTGGTCCCTTTTTTTATCAGGGTAAATGCAATAAACTTGTACAGAATTTTTAAAGGAGCCACTTTAGTCAGGTTTTAAACTCCCTAAAACATTTGCAAAATGAAATTGCAAAAGTGTTTAACTCATTCCGTATTAATGATATGTTAAATTTACCTTGCACTCAATAATAAGTAAATAAAATATGAACGTACATTTTTTTTAAAGACGAGATTGTGAGAGTGATCGTGTTTTTAAATGTTTCACCGTATTCAACCAATGCCTTTACCAAATTAGCTTCAGAAGTTGACGAAGTTCTTTCTGCTGAAGCAGATCCGCAATACGGAAAATTCCTGGCGGATGTTTGGATCGGAATTATACTAACTTTAATTGTTCTTAGTTGCGTTTGTTGCATGTGTTCCTGTCTGTTGTACCACAAATTCCAACAATAGAAAAGAAGGATATTAGCAACAAGAAATGCAAATGGAGGTTAAGTTGGACCCGGCGACTGTGAATCTTTGCCAAGCTACACCATTGCATCCGGTTTACCAAGCTATCAGGAGGCTTTAGATCAGTAGCCGAATTATTCCAATTCTATAGAAACTCTTCCGGTGCTCCTGGTTTTGTAAGTTGAACTATTTCATACTTGTTATTACTTTAAATATCTATCTGGTTGTTTCGCAATATCCTTCGTCGTTTTGATACCTTTTACAATAGACTTGCCTGCTATTAAGAAAAAAAAAGAAAGAAGAAAAAACAATCAATACTACTGAATTACTCATATCAATTGTAACTTACCTATTTATCTTTTGTTAACATTTTGTCTGATTTATGTTTAATTGGTGTGTGAGGAAACGTTTCTGCTACTCCCCAATATTACCTCACTTTGTGATAAAAATTTTTGTAATGCTTTTATCGTAATTATATTATATAGTTTATCTAAACAGTTTTATTTACATTCTACAAAGTACTGAATAACTTAGACGTTTCATTGCTGCTATGTTTATTCTTTATTTTTCAGGTTTGCTTAACTAATTTTCTTACAGGTATTATCACTAACTCCTTACCGCCGCATACATTATATGTCAGTCTGCTTTCTACAACCCCCCCTAATCACCGATTGAGCCCGGTCATTTCTTTGATTTTCTTTGTGTTACGCACGGCTACGAGCCAACGTAGCATAAATTTGGCGCCCAACGTGGCCGCCACGAATAACGTTACAGCTTATACTGAACAAGTACACTATATAGGGTGTTTAATTTATGTAGAAAAATAAACGTAACAATTTTAATGGCTTTTATGTACAATACATAAATCAAATTGCACTTATACAATATCTCAACATTAAACACAAAAATGTAAAGCTGCGTTTTATACACTGCTTTAAGCATGTTACATGAAGGATATGATTCTCTACACTTGCCTCAAACCACATTCCAGAACAAGCATAAACTTTATTCACTCAAAAATTAGTTAGCAAAGGAAAATATAAGTAAGGTATCTCAGACTCTATATGATTTAATAGGTAGAAGTTAAAACAAATGTGTAGCTGATATCGCACTACTTGTGACAGAGAAATATAGTCAAATTCATGAAAGAATGCATTCACGTCATAGGTTGCTAAATTAAAAAGCAACATACTTTTAAATCTTATGCATTACGTAAGTCGCTCTTTAATTCAGAAACCTATGACGTGAATGCATTTTTTCGTGATTTGTACTATATAAATTCTTTTGCGTGATAAATGTTATTGTACTCTATTCTATTCTATTCCGTTCCCTTCCGTTTCGTTCCGTTCCGTTCCGTTCCGTTCCGTTCCGTTCCGTTCTGTTCCGTTCAGTTCCGTTCCGTTCCGTTCCGTCCCGTCCCGTCCCGTCCCGTCCCGTCCCGTCCCGTCCCGTCCCGTCCCGTCCCGTCCCGTCCCGTCCCTACCAGCCCCGTCCTGTCCCTACCAGCCCTGCCCTGTCCTGTCCTGTCCTGTCCTGACCTGTCCTGTCCTGTCCTGTCCTGTCCTGTCCCGTCCGTCCCGTCCTGTCCCCACCCGCCCCGCCTCGTTCCATCTCGCCCGTCCCGTAATGTCACGTCCCGTCCAGTACCGTCCTTTCCCGTCCGTCTCGTCTCGTTCCGCCCCGTCCCCTCACGTCCCATCCCATCGCGTTCCGTCCCGCCCCATCCCGATCCGTTCCTTCTCGTCCCGTCCCGTTTTATTCTATTAACAGTATTACGTTAATTATGTTGGTTATCATATGAAATAAAATATTTTATTATTGTAAAACTGCTAACCTTGTTCCGCAATAGAATCACAATTGATTATTGTTTCAGGATTCGAAAGACAATGGACCAACTCTACCTAGCTGCGTTGCACAAGCAAACTTAACTCCAACGACTTCCCTTCAACCCTTGTTATCACAGACCACGGCACCCGTTCAAGTGGTTTTGCCACTACAACAAAAACCAAAGCAAGATCCTTCAAGTAAGTAGTAATAAGATCCACTAAAACTTTGCAATAATACATATTGGTGTTTACTATAGTTGAGGAAAGAAATATAGCAATATACAAGTAAACCAAAGAAAATGATAAAAATAGCGCATATAAAGAGTGGATATTTTTTTTATTTTTAATATGTATTTACTTGCAATATGGTTACCATTTATTCGTTGTTCCTAAATGTTATAAACCAGATACGTGGTATTATGTTACGCTTATCCTGCAATTTAGTGTTTTATGACCAACCCATCATTACTGAGTTAAAGCTTCTGCGGAGTTTCATTGAACGTTCTTTTTTAAAGTAAGCACTTTTTAGAACAAAAACAATGATATAAAATTTGGGTGAAACCGAATTAATATTTGACTGTAAAAAGTAACTTGTAACAAACGTAATCTGTACGCCGTTGTGTATAACGAACGTAACATGTGTTTCAAGGGCAAGTGCACCTTGCCAACGATAGTCGTGAAAGTTCTACGATCAATGACGGACGTTCAAAACCACGCGATGTGCATTTGCTATTAATATTTTGTAACTTTGGTTCGAATATAATGTTTCGTTTGATTAGCTTGAAATATATTGTTTTATATACATTTATTAAAGCTTTGCATAATTACCACCTGTTGATTCTATCGAACAGAACCCTATAAAATAATAACTTTAACATTTCGTTATAAAAGATGTCGTCCATTGTACGTCTGTTGTTGACAAATGTTGAATCGAAAACTTGTACGTTCGTGAAGCGGTCGGTAAATAAAATCAAACCTAATCGGTTTTCAAATGTTATGATGTTATTTTAAATAGTTTATGATTCAGAAAGTTTGATGCAATACAATGTTTTGAAATTGGAATACGTATTCTGAATGGTACTTTTGGAACATAAAAGAACACTCAATTGCTCATCACGGAAGGTGAAAAAGGGTATTTGCTTCGTGCTGCTACAAGTGGAAGTGTATGGAAGCAAAATTCAGTAACTAACCCTGTTTAAGATATTTTAGAAACAGTGTAGACAACGTGTTTGTTTGCCTAGCGGAATTGATAATAGCGATAAACAATTCTTAGCAACGAACAGTCCAAGAATTGTTAGGACGATTCTCAAATGCGCAACAGCCAGCACAGGCTTCAATTAATACGATCTATAAAGATAGTATGCTAGTTACAGACCAAAACGCAGTTAAAGGTTTACCAATGTTAATTGACAGTTTTACTTCAAAATGGTATCAGGGCGTTAAAGATAGTGTGCATTCGTGTGATATAGCGTTGACGTTGGTTAGGACAACTTTCGGTTCTCTAAATTCTTAATACAGTGTGTATCGTGAATTATTTGCATTCGAACAAGACCCTTATACTGCCGATGCCGTCCTAAGAAAGAACCCCGTAACACTGATTTTTGTGAAACTTGAGTTTTGCTACGAGCTTACAGCTAGACTAAAAATTTATGATTTTACAAAACTTAAACAACGTATCTCTCGTAGTTTAAGAGAAAACGTAACATTATAATTACGTGAAATTGAATTTGTTGCTTTATTATTACGATAGAACCCCGTATCTGAAATTCCTAAGATAAACCCAGTAACTTTTATATAGTTACATAGGTTTATCTTAGCAAGTAGAAGATACGGTATTTTTATGTATTAGGCGGCTATCTCTGGCGCGCATTTTTACAATTCGCCCTTGTAACTCATTACTTGCTAACGGGTAGACTTAATAAATAAAACTTATTCAGTTTATTAAAGATTATTTGACGTGCTACACGCTTTGCTGCAGGAATCATATTACAATTTAATGTATGGTTTTGTAAAATTAGCAAGTGGCTGTGCATAGTTTTTTAAAATATGGCAAGCCGTGGAAAACGTATAGTTGCATTAGCTGCATTAGTTAATTTACAGCAAGAAAATGTTGGAAATGTTATAGAAAACGATTTGATTCCAGAATTATACACAGAAGATTCCGTTAAAATCTTTGATATGGACACGTCAGAATGTATAAGAAAAAACGTTCAGGCTTCAGCAAAAAATAATAAGCAATTCATAAATATTCTTTTTAGATTAACTACAATACTGATAGCACAACACCAGAATTACCTGACAATATAAGTGAAACTTTTTGTGATAACGATAACTCTTTTGTTAAACTATCACAAACTTTTCGAATTTAGTCTGCTGTACCTTTAAGATTACTTTACAATTCTATCATGAAACAAAGTAATGAGACCAATCTAAATGAAAACAATAAAGAACAAAGACTAGGTATTAAACAAATAGGTGTTCTCTAGAAATAACTACATCCCACCTTTTTAGATAATATAAATAACCTTACAATGATTAATGCCAATCAAAGTGATTTAGGCTTTACCTTGCTTCTATTTGGTGACCGTACTGTTGTAATAGAAAATGTGAATGACGATGATACTAATAAAAATGCAAACATTTTAGATTTAATTTTACCAGATATTTGTTTTAAATGTATGCTTTTGTCGAAATTTAGATGCGTTTTCAGATAATGCAAATGAGAATGTTATTCAGTATCACAGTGATTTAAACTCGGGAACAGCATTGCTTCACGATACTGGTAATGTTGAGATAAATAAAAACAGCGAACTCAGTCACAATGAAACTGAAAACAGCCAGGAGTTGTTAGAAAAGTGTCATAAACGTAAATAAGGTTTTTTTTCCAATTTTTGATTTTATTTGACTTGTTTATTCAGATAGCGCAAGCCTAATAAAAAAGAGCACTGTGAGAAAGAGGAAAGCACTAACGATCTCTATTAATGAAAGAGAAATGCAGAAAGCTCAACTATTGATAGAGAAATTTAAAGTTTTGCAACCTTGCGATTTCGAAAAATGCAGACACAAATGCATTACAAAAATTAATCAAGACAGATAATCCCAAATCAACCAAGGATACTGGGAACTGTTGTGGATGGAAAAACGTATTTTTATAATAAACAATGTAATCAAAAACAAAAAACCTATTGTCTGGAATACAATGTATTACATCCGTTTTCACAACTTGCTTGTGAACTTTTAATAACCTCTCTAGTTTACCCTTGAATTTACATTGCTGCATATACTTAAGTTTCTTTAATAATTTCTGATAATTTCTAATAAATTCTATTTTATTATATATATATATATATATATATATATATATATATATTGGAGATACGTAACTCCTCCCTAAGGGTACATCTATTATTTCCTTATTTACCTTCGTTTCCTTATGCCTAAAATATTTCTCTTTATTCTTATATCTAAGATACATTTTGCAAAATACATACATGATTAATAAAATAAATAAAATGATTAATACAATCGTCCAAACGCTTATATTATCGTAGTGTAATCTCGGCACTTTTAACTCACTCAAGTGTTCTTTATAATTGTCCATTATTTTCATGGCGTGGTTGAGATCGTCCAAGTCTAGGTGTACTAGTTGCATGGGTTTCTTGATTGTTTCTTCAGGTTGTATTATTTTGAATTGTACCTTCGGTAAATTGTCGAATTTCTTGGTTACTGTGAGGTCTTGATATACTCCAATGATTTCGTTCATCAATTTTAAACAACAGCCTTCTTTAAGGGTGATTGCTTTGCTTCCGGTTACTGCTAAATTATTTTCGTCTTAATTGCTATTACTTCTGTTGGGAATATGGCAATTCATTTGTTTTCTGTAACCTTTTGAATTTTCATGTTGGTGATTATACGGGTTTGGCTTCACAGTTGTCATAATAATTTAAAAATTTTAGTAATTGTAGCTTGCAAGGGCTGTCTTCTTGAATAGTTGTTGTTGTTAATGATTGGCTTAAATATTGATTTCGTGTCACTTCGTTGCACTTTTTGTTTGTATAACCATATCTGAGTTCATTTAAGGATAGGAACTTGGTTTTGGGAATGATAACTTGATACATGCTAGTAATTTTCATTAGAAAAGCAAATAAATGATAATAATTATAAATGTTACTTTCTACTACTAGGATTTTTATTAAAAATGTGATTTCGTTGTTCTTTACATAGCCTTTCACTATAGCTATTTTATCAAATATGAGAATGTTTGATTCTATTACATCAAAGGGTCATTTACTATTAGTTATAAATGATCTAATTCTTAATAATTCTTTTAATAAGTCACTTGGTTCTATGATACTAGAGTGTAATGTATTTAATTTTGCAAATGTTACAGCATTTTCTGAAGTGGCTAAAATTTGTTAAATTGAAGTAAGGGTTGATATTATTTGAGTGAATATTGTATTGAATCTAATTAAGTCTCGCATTTCTAACGTTTTGTTGAATTTTATTATAGTTGATTGGGTTAGAGACATTTGGTTGCTAACAATGGTTTTTATAACGTTTTGGTTGTCAATTAACTGTTGCATTGCATTATCATGACGTTCTGCGTTTTGGTTATCTAAATTGCCTGTGACAGCTTTTATTATGTTACCTAGTCCGTTAATTAGTCCTCTTTTTCGTCTTGCAATTTGTTCTGTGGGTATTAATCTATTAAATTTGTATACTATGTTCCTAAAAATGATTTCTATTATGCTGTTGTAATTCATCATTTCTATGGCGTATTTTTTTCCGAATTTGGCTGTGTCCATTGATTGTGTTAATCGATAATAATTGTCTTTGATTATTTGAGACTTTTGCTTTAATTCCGTTAAATCGAATTTTTGTGTGAATGTCCACTAATCTATTGTATTTTGCATACTTCCCAATTTTATTGGTAATATACCGAAGTTGTTCTTTATGTCTTCAACTAATACGTCGTTGTCCGTTCTACCTGGGCAGAGGTTGACGATAAGGGTGATGGCTGTCCATCTAACATTACAGGGTATTTTAAGTTTTTCAAATGAATGTATTTTATTATCTTGCTGTTGTCAACTACGGCTATATTTGTGTCTGATATTTTTTTAATTTTAAACGGGCCTAAATTCCTGGGTGCCGTTTTGTGTCTTTTACTTTGTAAGTTATTCTCGTACACGAATTGTCCTATTGAAAATTTATTTTTGTCGGTATTCTTATTGCGGGTGGTGGTGATACGTTTCTTGTCGTTATCTTACTTGTCTTTTACTTTATTGTAAGTTATTTTTAATTTCTCTTATGGTCTTTAGCAAATCGCTGATATATTTCTTTGTTGTAGTGTATTTCGTAAGGATTGCGGGAATCTGAAGGTCCTAATGTTAATTCTAGGGGTGTAAAATTTGTTGATAGTAGATCGTAGTGTTGTAAGCGATTAGTGCGTATGACATTAAATTGGTGATGTGCTCTTTTTTGTAAGTTAATCGTAATAATTTGATTTGTTCTAACAGGGTTAAATTTAATCTTTCAATTAATACGTTCGATTCAGGGTGGTTCTCAGTAATAAAATGAATTTTTATTTTATGGAGTCCTAAAGTATTGTTTCATTTTTAAATTTGCTGCCGTTATCTAAAGTCATTGTTTCGGGTGTGCCATAAAATGTAAAATATTGTAAAAATCCTTGTGTTGTCAATGCTATTTATAGGGGTGATGGGTATTGCTTAGCATATTTGGTAAATGCAGCTACAATGGTTAAAAAGTGTTGTGCTTCCACTACTAGAGTGTCGGCATGTAATTTTTGAAAAGGTTTCTCGCGTGTTTTGGTTAACATTAAGGGTATTTTTGGGGGTGTTCTGTGGTATTTTGTTTTATCACATAGTTTGCATTGTTTGATAAAGTCTTTCATATCCTTAAAATAATATCGTTTTATAAGTTGCTTTAGTGTTTCATTGATTCCACGATAGTTGGTTATGCTTTCGTGTTGGTTTCTAATTACGTCGTTTATTTCGTCGGGGTCGTCTAAGGTTGTTAATTTTCTTGTGCATCTGATAAGTTCAGAGCCGAAGTTATTGAATAATTTAACGTATAATTCTGAGAATTTTTTATATAAATGTTCGTTGTTAAAATAAAAGTAAAATCGTTTCTTCTCGAGGGTGTATTCTTCTAGAATTTTAATTATTTGTTTCTCGTTATCGTTCTTGGTTATTTGAATTTGGGGTATTTTCTTATTATCTACTTTCGTATATTTTACGGGATCGGGGTTGGTTAAAACTTCGGTAATTATAAATTGATTTGGTTTTATATCAATTGCTTTGTTTAAAATTTTAATCGCGGTTTTTGGCTTTTCGTTCCGTGTCGAATGTATGGTGTCTATTTCTTCTGGATCCTCTTATTTCTGTCTCGTCTACGTTACCTATAATTGATTCCGTTTCTAGCGTGTTAAACTGTATTCTGCTTAGGGCGTCTGCGCTATTATTATAAATTCCTTTTTTGTATATAATTTCGTAATCGTATTCTTCTAGTCTAATTCTCCATCGTTGTAATTTTGAATTTGGTTCTTTGAGTTGCATAGCCATACTAATGGTTTAAGGTCCGTGTGTATATATATATATATAATTTTCGTCCGTAAAGGTATGGTCTAAAGTATTCTGTTCCCCAAATTATGGCTAATAATTCTTTATCTATTGTACTATATTTCTGTTCGGTCTCATTTAGGGTTCTGGATGCGTAGCTGATTGGTTTATTGCTACCTGCTTTTCCTTGGCTTAATACTGCGCCTAGTACTACATTTGATGCGTCAGTTGTCAATATAAATGGCTTTGAAAAGTTTGGGTATTCTAATACAGGGTGATTCGTGAGAATACATTGAATTTTGTTTACGGCTTTAATGAATTCTGGGGTGTGTTCAATTTTATTTCCTTTTTTTAAACAATTTGTCAACGGCTTGGTAATCTGTGCATAACCTTTAATGAATTTGCGGTAATAAGCACTGAGTTCTAAAAATCCTTTAGTTTCTTTGTTAGTTTTGGGTATAGAGTAATTTAGTACTTCGTTTGTTTTATCGGGGTTTGGCATAACTGGTTGGGGTGTTATTATATATCCTAAAAATGATACTTCTTTCTGTAAAAATTTGCTCTTGTCTAGTTGAACTTTAAAATGAGCCTTTCTTAGTCTTTCAAATACTTCTCTTAGCCTTTCTACGTGTTCTACCAATGATGTTGAATATACTATGATGTCGTTTGAGTATACAAGATATTTTTCGTTGTGTATTTCTCGTAAAATATTATCTATGACTCGTTGACAAATGGCGGGTGCGTTCTTCAGTCCAAATGGCATTCGTTTATATTCATAATGTCCTCTAGGTGTGCTTAATGCGGTTTTTGCTGTGCCTTTCTCATCCATTTCTACTTGGTGATATCCTGATGCGAGGTCTAATGTTGAAAAATATTTACACTTTCCTAGTTTGTCTAAAGTTTTGGTGATATTGAGTAGTGGGTATTTGTCATCTACCGTTTTTTCGTTTAGCTTTCTGTAGTCTATTACCATTCGATATTTTTGTTTGTTTGATGCGTTTAAATTCTTCGTTACCATTAATACGGGGCTGCTCTATGGTGAGTTGCAGTGTTGTATGATGTCTTGTCCTAATAAGTCTGTTACTTGTCTATCGGCTTCTTCTTGGCTTGCCTGAGGTAGTCTGTATGCTTTTGTCAAAATTGGCTTGTTGTCTGTTAGTTGGATATTGTGTTTGACTGTATTGGTAAAGGTTAAGGGTATTCTTTCACACTGAAATATATCGCGGTATTCAAACCACAAGTTTTTCATTACTCTCTCTTCTTCTTTGTTAAGGTCGATATTGAAGCGAATATTACTTAAATTTTCTCTTAACATCTTGTCGTGTTCTAGGGGGTTGTAGCCGTTTTCTAAATTTTCGTTTATGTCCATTTCGTTAAAATTGAATTCTTCTACGTTATTTGGGTTTGTTGGTGATACTTCTACGGGGTAGTTATTTTAGTTTGAAATTGTTGTGGTGGCATAACTATTTTTTATTTGTATTAGTGCTGTGGGGGTTTCTACTCCTTGTTGAAATGTTATGTAGTTTATAATTTCTACGTCGTTTTTTGAGTTTACTGGGATTTTTATTTGTTTCTCAGTACGGGGTCGATTGTGTATTTTTGCTTAGTTTGGGTTTTTTGAAATTTAATAAGGATTTGTTCTTAATAAACGGTTTTTATATCAATATTGGCTCCTAATTTTCTTAGAAGGTTTATTTCTATTAGTCCGTCGTATTTATCGTTGAATTCGAAAATGCAAAATTTATGTTTCATTTTTACTTTGAAGGTTTTTGGTAGGGGTATGTTAGCTATGAATTGATGTTGGGTCGTTTGATGGGCTATTTTAATTTTAAAGGGTTCCCTTTTTGCAAAATCTAAGTAATGTTTTTTTATGGTTCGGGGGCTAATTAGTGTTTTTGAAGATTCGGTATCGATTAATAATTTAAGATCTGCGTGGGGTATTTCAATGTATAGCAATACTTGTTGATTGACTTTATTTAAATTGATTACGTTTAGTCGTTTATAAATCGGTCTATCTGAAAATTTGAGGACGCGTTTTCTTCTTCGTCCTCTTCGTAATTTTCGCATGGTTCTTCGCGTTCATTATTTTCTAAGTGGTTTGATTCGTCGTTAGATTCGTCTACTTCTTGGTGAAATAATTTTTCCGAGGTAAAGTTTTGTTTTTGGTTATGGTTTCGTCGGATTTGCGATATTTTTGTATTTTGTCTGGTTTTACCAAATAAGGTATCCATAAGAGTTGGTTTATAATAACTGTTAGGGTTATTATTGTTATCTATCATCGGTGTATTTCTAATAGGGTTTGCGCCGAATACTTGTTTTTGTTGGTTTATGGTTTGGTTAAATATTGGCGGGTTTTGTAAAATTTGAATTAAATGTTGGTCATGAAAATTGTTTAAATTGATTGTGAAATTTGTGTTATTAAAATTCGGGTTATTGATTTATAGTTGATTTGTTTGTGCGTTAATTAAAGTGGATTTTGGTTGGGTGGTTGTTTGTCTTGCGGCATGTATGGTTTTTATTGGTGAATAGCTTTTATTCGCGTTAGGGTTATATAGTCTGTTTCGATAATACATTACGTTTTTTTCTTGTATAATCATATTCATTGCTTCTTCTAAATTTTGGGAATGTTGGAATCTTATTTTATCTGATAATCGTTCTGGTAGTGCATTTATGTAGGTGTCCAGTTCCATTTCGTCATGCAATTTTGTCTTTAGTAGGTGGATATTTTGGTCGGGTTTTTCGGTCTTAATTTTGTTAAAATTAAACTTCCTACGTCTTCTGATTTTATGCTGAATTGATACGGGGATTGATTACTTTTAATTCTAAGGTTTATTAGATCGCGGATAAGACATTTTATGTTGCGTTGGTTGCCGAAATATACTATCAATATGCGTTAAAAATATTTCCACTGTTTTAAATAATCTCGGCTGGCTGTTAGCGTTAGTGCCCATCCGGTCAGTTTACTTATCATTAGGCGTAAAGGTAATACCTTTTTTGGTATGTTCTGGTTTGTAAAAGATTTTCAAAAATATTTCATAAGCGATAATGAAATTTTCTAGAAGGGCCTGATACCCGTTGATTTGGGGTATACTTTCGAGGTAAATTTTCATATCAGACCTCATGATTATTAAGGGTTGCTTTCGTTTTTAATTAATATCAAATTTTGTATAAATTGAGATTTGTTTCGGTTTGGTTTATTACTTTTCAGTTTGCTTATTTTTTGAGACGTTATTATATGGTGTTATAATTGAATTGAGGAATTTGTGTTTGGTAATGTCTGGTTCATTGCTGTAGTCTTGAATGCGTATTTTTATACTTTGCGGATGTTATCGTCGTCGCGAATTTTAATTTTTTAAAAGGTTTCTATGTGGATTAATAATTTATTAGAATAATTGCGTTGTAGTTTGTAAGTTTTGTTGCGCCAGTTATGATTTTATTTTATTACAGTCCTGCTGATTAATTGAGTTTGCTTTAATTATCTCGTGTCCGTAGGTGTTGTAATTGATGAGTGCATAAAAATGCTTCCTTTTTAATTAAATGTTTAAACATAGAGTTGCAAGTGTTCAGTATTCAGCTTCATTACAGTAGTTGAATTAATGTCTCCTTTATAATTTATCCAATAAAATTGTTTAAATTATAAGTTTTAAGTTCCTGAAAAGTTTTATTATCAGTCTCGGTGATCAATTAAATAATTTGCGTAATTCTTTTGTATAATTAGATATCCTCTTGCTAAAAAATATTTAATTATACTTTATAAAGTTTCAATAAATCTATTCAGTAATGTACATATTTAATTATAGCTTTTTATAAGTTGCTATGAGTGAATGATTTTATTCAGTAATAGTTTCCGGTAATAATTGGTGTAAAAATCGCGCTATAAATTTGCACGCTTTGTTTCAACTTGTGATAAGTTACTTTTAATAATAAATTGAAAGATGTTTTTACAATTATAAACTAGGTGTTTAATAAAGGTTAAACTTTAAATAAATTGTTTCTATAAGCTTTCGGTGATAAAATGGTAGAAACTAATTGCGCTCTATTTTTATTGTTTCAGACTTGCTGAATTGAATTTGTATTTTGTTTGGTATTAATAGTGATTCTTAATAATTGTACTAATAATTGCGTATATAAATGTTTTTTCGGTTTTTTTGTTTACAATTCTAATTCCCTTGTTTCAAAATAATTTCTCATGATAAAATAATTTTTCTTAATACATAAGTAGATTATTTTTATAAAATGGCATAAATTGCGATAATAAAAAAATCTGTACATACATAAAATAATAATAAAAAATTTTCCTTTACTAGCTTATATCAATAAATTTGTAAAAAGGATAAATTGGTTTAGGAAAATGAACTCACATGATTTTCATCGTCGATTTTTTTTTGTTTTCTGGCTATGGTCTCGGTCGATTTCTGTACTTCTTCTACGTTTTGTTTAAAATTAAGGTGACATTTTTTACTATCAAAAATACACCTAGTCGGTTATTTATTTAGTTTGCCCCATGGTTGTAAGGGGTGGAAAATGTAAACTCTAAAATTTATTTCCAATGTAATTTTTTGTCTTATTATTTGTTTGCTATTTAAAAATTTATTTCCAATAGCTTATTTCATTCTAAACAAAACATGTCTCTTGAATTTTTTGCCCAAAATTAACCAGTTTGCAGAAAAAAATTATTTTACAACCAACTACAGAGATACATCGTCATAAATGCGAACTGGATTATTATTGTTGTTTTGTAGTTACTACCTGCATCAAAGTATGGTTAAAGGTGAATAAAAAAAACTAATTTATTAATAACAAAGCATATAACATGTAGAAATCGTAGTAAATGTTCAATATGTCCACCTTCAGTCATTACACATGCGTCTAGACGTCGGGGCATTAAGCCACGTATTCGCATTTATGACGATGTATTTCTGTAGTTGTTTGTAAAATAATTTTTTTCTGCGAACTGGTTAATTTTAGGCAAAAAATTCAAGAGACATTTTTTGTTTAGAATAAAATAAGCTATTGGAAATAAATTTTTAAATGGCAAGCAAATAATAAAACAAAAAGTTACATTCGAAATAAGTTTTAAGGGTTGCGTTTTCCACCCCTTACAACCATGGGGTAAACCAAATAAATTACTGAGTAAGTGTATTTTTGATAGTAAAAAATGTCACCTTAACTTCAATTTTGTAACTTTTTTAGTGTTTGTAAAAAAAATGAAAAACAAATTTTATGTACCCCCTTTAAGGGGCTTTATCTTAACAAGGGATGCTTCAATGAAGTTTTTATATATGAAAAACCCTATCTCCTTTACGATGAGGAATCACCCCCTGAAATGTTTTACAATCATTTTGTTACACCCTGTATAATGGTTAGAATTGTTTGCTTTGATTAGACCAATTGCTGAGAGTGCGCTCCCACTCTGGTGGACGAATTATTTTTTTGCTATGGCATAACCAGGAAGTTTATTTTAGCTAATGGTGTACAGTTTGTATCTGCTGTAATGCAACAGGTTTGTTTTATTTTGGATGTCAAAGAATCGTCTAATACTTTATACAATCCCTCAGTGAATGGAACGTGAAAATAGAAATTTGGAGCCAAAACTCGCGATACTTGGAGGTGCTGATCACCGAAATTGGCTTGAAAAGTTATCATTTATTCGTTTTGCAATAAATTCGGCTTGGTCTGAAACAACTGGGTATTCAACAGCTTATTTGTTTTTTTGAACATTAGATGATGAATGACATAAAAGCTGTGTTGGAAAGTCGCACTTTTGTGTTGAAGAACATCATGTGCAAGTTGTTTTCCCAATAATTGAAAACTATTTAGCCATGCTGGCATGGAATTTTAATAAGTGTTTTCTAGCTGAGTAGGTTAGGGATTAATTTTAAAATACTACAGAATGACTTTTAGCTGTCGAAGAAGAAATCTTCATAGATTTTACAGCAAGTGTCGAGATCAAAACACAGTTTAGTTATAAATTATTCTTTGAATTTTGGATAGGGGCGAATGATAAGCATTCTGCACTGAAAAAAACAAGAGCATTTCATGTACTATTAACCATTTTCAACATATACCTTACACTTACAGTGTACTAAATTGATACAAGATATTTCAATAGAATTATCCCTTTCTGTCCTATATCGTAAGTTAATATTTTCTTTATATATGCTTTAAATTGTACCAAAATTCCTTAAAGTAATTCTATTCTATTATACATCTATTTACCTATATGGTTAGATACCTGCATCATCATTGACGAGCTTCCTGATATTTATTACATGTATTCTTATTATAACGTTTGCCAATAATGACACATATTATACATTTACGTATTATTTAAAATCATGGGACAGCAGCCACCATAGACTTCTGGCAATAGGATTTTTCAATTAAACCATTAAAGGCACAAGACACAATTGAATCTTAACTATTAATTATTGATATAGTCGGTACCACGAAAGAAGACATCCGCGTGATCAGTTGTATTCGTACGAACTAATATTCATTCGTTTTCAAAGTCAATGGACCATCTAGAATACGATATTTATTCAATTTTCCCAGAAAAACGGCTTTGCCAATATGTAGTTAGTTTCTTAGAGTGTATGCACTGTAAAATTTAACTATGGTAGTTTTTACATTTTCGTCTAGGTAGCTTTTTACCTTCGTGTTTGTTACGGATCTTGGTCGTATAAATTAATTAGTTCTTGTGTGCATCTGATAATTTCGGGTCCTCAGTTACTAAATAATCGAATATATATATATATATATATATATATATATATATTACTCATATTTAGACCAGGGTAGAAAATTAAATAATCACATCAAATAATTTTAATCACCGTGTAGAAGCTTTGGAAAGAGGTACGCTTTATTAAAACCGTAAAGCATAAAAGGTTATTAGTTTCATTAAACATAAGAGATTTAAATCATGTACAAGACGCTTTATATCAAAAGAAGCAGTATTAAAAAGCTCTGCGTGTAATGTAATTATTCCTAAACAAATGGAAAGTACGTGCAAAATTTATATTAATTAACCCTATTTTAAGTAACCGGTAGTAAAACAAAGTGTACACATAATAATTAATATTTAACTTGTATTCGCTAAAAATGAAAGGATAGAAGTCAATTTTAATTGGAGTTAATTAAACCATTATTAATAATAAGCAAAAAAGTCTGTGAAAATCCAAGATTATAATACCAGAAAATAAAGCTCTGAGAATTAATATTATTTTGAACACCTGCGTAGTTTAAATATCACGTACGGCGAAAATTGTGTAGATAACAAATGGTTTCAAAGAATCTTGAAGAAACCGTGGCTTAATATTCACGAGAAGGTGCGATACGGGGTTATTTAACCCAGATAGTCCACATGGACTAAAATATAATCGATAATAAAGAATATCAATTTGCACCAATGCGAACAGGTTAGAAAAGGAAAGAGAAAATGCGTCAAGCAAAGACACATATAGTAAAAGGCGTGATTTAAGCAACGTCACGAGGGTCACAATTGGTTGAAAATAGGATGCAAATATCAGAGGTAGAAACAACGATTTCTGTACAAAATTAATTAGCTTTTCTCGGACATGTTTGCGTGCCGTGTGAGAATTTCTGAGATTTTCAACTGGGGCGAGTGAAAAATTCGTAAAAACCGACGCGAGAGCGACGGACTGGGAACATGGCATGAGAAATTCTTTAGAATTACCCGTTTTGGGGAACAGACCGACAGACAGGCTTTTTGCTATATATACCGAGGTGAATATAAACAAGCTCTCTCTTAGACTTTTGACTATTCGATGCGTTAAAAGCTCTTACATCCGCGACTTGATTCAAGATGTTAAACAGTGCATTTTAGTTTGATAAAATAATTTAAAATTTTGCTCGTATATTTTATTGATTCAAAATAGTTTGTTATTTACGTGCTAACATGAATGTACTTCAGTGCACTTAGATACAAGGTAATAAAATTTAGTATCACTGTACCAATTAGCAAAATTTACAACGACAAATGTATACACAAAAGTAGGCAGTTTTGGCGTATATTGGTGAAAGACGCATGAATTTCTTTGCTATTTTTCGGGGTGTTAATAATTAAATGGTTCAAATACGTGTCTGGATCCACGAAACAAGGGTCAGATATACACAGATGAGTTCCGGAAAAGCCCCGAAACAACTTTAAATAAATGGTGATGGAGAAAATTTTAAAAGCGTTGAGAATTAGAAACCGTAAATATAATCCTGTTGGAATGGTGTGATTAACTAAAGGGACGATGTACATTGAAGCTACGAGGACAGTAACCTTCAGGTAAATTATACTATTTTGTTTGACATTTTTGTATGTGTTGAATAACTTTATAATTGATTTACTTTAAATGGACATTAGTGAAATTGTACTAACCATAAAATTTTAACTTTAAGATGAAATTTGCTTGTTTAAGTAGAAAGGGGTATTTAGTATTGATGTTCGGGAATATGATGAAACTTTGGGTATGTCTTTGAGCTCAATTAGACGAACCTGGTTAATTAACGTAAAGGGGTGGTAGATGCTCCCTTTATACTCAGACTCCGGTCTGCTTATATTGTTATATTAATTAGTAGGCATCCAACAAGGACTTTAATTCTGGATGCACATTAAAATGATAATAAAATTAATCTTGAAATTCTTTTTAAAACTGAATTTTATGCTGAAATTTAATTTGAAAATTTAATGTATTCTGAATATTGATGTAAATAGAGTTAACGTTGATGTTTGTGGTAGGAATGTGTTGTTTAATTTTATGAATGAGGAGGTTTATAAAATTAGGTGAGCAGCCGAGGCGAAAACAGGATCACAGCAGTTTATGACGCCCAATCGGTGGGACTAGAATTTTTTTGTTGAAAGGACCCAGTTCCCGCATTCACAGGAGTATATCACAGCAGTATATGGCGCCCAACGTGGGGCTCGATTTTAAAATATCACAGCAGTTTATGGCGACCACAACGTGAGGGCTCGAGTTCCAAATAAAATTTTTGTGATTTTATTCCAGGAAACTGGCGATCTGAGAGAGAGAGTTTTTGTGTGTGTATAAATTTAGGAGTATTTTAGAGTGTGTGTGAGTGATTTGAACGTATGCAGAGAAAGGAGTGGTTAAGAAGTCAAGGAGTGGAAATTGGAAGTGACGATAGTGCATTGTGTGAGAAAATTTCGAAAATGGAAGAAGCTGGAGGCAGTAGAGTTCAGTCGAGGACGGAATCAGGGGATCAAGGAAATGAGTTAATGATGAGAATGTTAGAGGAAACGCGATTAGCTAGGGAGGAGTCCAACAGAAAATTAGAACTGCTAAGCGAAGAATCTAATAGAGCGAGGGAGGAGTCCAACCAAAAATTAGAGCAGACAAGCGGGAAAATTATACAAAATACTAAAGAATTTACAGAATTTAAAGATAGTCTTACCGTGAAACTGGGGCAAGTAGAAAATAGGGTTGAAAAAAATGAGCGTGATATTGCAGGTCTTCGACAGGAAATGGGACATTTAAAGTCCGAAGTACGCATTTTTTGTGAAGAAGAGATTAATGTAAAAATGACTGAAGTAACGGACTCATGTAGGGATCAGTTAGGCCGGGTAGAACGCGAAGTTAGTAGTATCAAATACAACATGTCAAATTTAACGGGGATGGTCCCAGATTTTCTACAGGTGGAGTATCATTGGACCAACACATGAAGTTTTATGGCGATAACAGGGTAAATCCACAAATTTTTATTAACAGTGTAAGAAATCTAGTGGGAAATTTATTTGACGAACAGACTAAACTAAATACGATAAAGGCTTTATTAAAGGACAATGCGGAAGCGTGGTACAATTTAGTAGGACAGGACATAGACACGTATCAGGACTTTAAAACAAATTTTAAAGCACTACTGGAGTGACCACAGACAAGACCAGGTACGAGACGACTTAATCACAGGGAAATTTAAGGAGAATTTTCAGGAAGTAGAGCAATATGCTATACGCAAGTATAGCATAGCAAAGCAACTGAACCCACCACTGACGGACCGACAAATTATTAAGTATTTATCACGACACTTCGAGGCAGAAATAAGACAATACGTAGCCCTACAGAATATAGTGGACAGAGAAATGTTTTTGGAATACCTGCAGAGGTACGACGACGTAAGTAGTGGACGACCTCGGGATATTAGGGAAAGACAGATCAACACAGTTAGGTTTGACAATAGACGGGACAACTATGCTAGAAGGGGGAATAATTACGGATACCAGTGACAGAATTGGGAACAGAGACGACCATACGTTAGGACTAATAGTTTAGGAAGGGGACCTGCACCGAGACCGGGACCTACCAGAATGAATAGTTTACCAGACATGAGCGGGACTGCTAATACAGACACGGAACGAGTGGAAACGCCTAGGACATACGCTGAGGTGACGACTAGACCAGGACCGAGTAGGGAAAACAGACCTGGACAGGATTTTTAAAACGCGACAGACCACTAGATTTCAGTGTAAATGTATATGAACATCCACGTGAATTTTTCAAAATTGAGGAGGAAGTAGAGCCAGAAACTGAGGAAAAATTATGTTTGCCAATTGTTAATATAGGAATTTTTGAGAATAATGTAGAAGTATTACTTGATACAGGGGCAGAGGCGAGTTTAATATTGGAGGAATTCGTCAGCAAAATTAGGGATAAGGTTTGTGATAGAATTATGCCTATAAAGCGTAGCCATTTAGTAGCTCCAAATAAAAAGAAGTTTGCTGTAGTAAATAGTGTTGTGGTGCTTAGGATAGATATAGGAGGTTTAAGCTGCGAACAGGAGTTTGTAATTGTACCTGGACTGAAGTTTCAGAGCATTTTAGGTGTTGACTGTATGATGAAGTCTGGGGTTTTGATAGATATGGAAAGGAAGGTAATAAGGATTAAGGATAGGGTAGTGCCATGGAAGGGCAGTTATGAAGTCACAGAGGATGACACGGGGTTTAGTATTTATGTAGTAGAGGTAGAGGATGATGAAGGTAAACAGATCAACACAATAAGATGTCCAGAGGATAGGATAGTAGAGGTTCAAGCTTTAGTACAAAAACAGGCAGAATTAGTGGGGGTAGGAGCAACAGCAGCATATCGGGAGCAGGTGAAGGCAGAATTATTTTTGACAAGGTTAAATGGCAAGTTTGTTTTTAATAAAGTAGATTTATGGAATTCATTCTGGCGGATTCCATTACATAAGAATTCTAGAAGGTACATAGGATTTTCCATAGAGGGAAAAATCGATAATTGTAAAGTAGTATCGTTTGGTCTGTCGGCAGAAAAGGAAACAATGATCAATAAGAAACAGACAAGTGTAGGGACTGAAGAAGAAGTAATATTTAAGGGTCAGGATAAGAGGGATAATAAGTTTATTGTAGGTGAGATAACAGGGATGTTAAGTATAGATATAGAAGAGGGAGAGATAGGAATGAAGAGTATTAGGATAGTAAGAAGAAAGACTTGGAGGGTCAAGAAGAGAGTTAGATTTAAATAACTTGATGAACAGAGGATAGAGATAGGTGAATTGTAGTATAGATATAGAAAATTAAGCTAAGTATAGGATAAATATGGGAAATAGTTAGAAATAGGTGTTTAGGATGAGAATAAAGATTAAATGTAGGAAGAAAATAAGATAGGTTAAGTATAGATATTTCATATAAGATTAGTGGAGAGTTAGGAATAGAGTAAGAGTAGGATAGGTATATAGGATTAGGTAGGGGGAAGTAAAGTATAGTGAAGATTAGTTAAAAGTTAGGAATAGGATAGGTATATAGGATGTATATAGGATAAGATGGATAAGTAGGATGAAGTTAGGGATAATTTCAGTTTATAAAATTAGGTGAGAGTTAGGAATAGGATAGGGATATAGGGTAGGTGTAAATATTTTTTTGGATTGGAGACAAAGTAGGTAAGTTAGATAGATAAGGGTAGAGAGAGATAGGCAATTTTTTTTAAATTTTTTTTGTCTAAATGCTTTATACTTGCATTCAAATAAATGGGATTATTTGTATTCAAATAGGGGGAAAATACTCATATTTAGACCAGGGTAGAAAATTAAATAATCACATCAAATAATTTTAATCACCGTGTAGAAGCTTTGGGAAGAGGTACGCTTTATTAAAACCGTGAAGCATAAAAGGTTATTAGTTTCATTAAACATAAGAGATTTAAATCATGTACAAGACGCTTTATATCAAAAGAAGCAGTATTAAAAAGATCTGCGTGTAATGTAATTATTCCTAAACAAATGGAAAGTACGTGCAAAATTTATATTAATTAACCCTATTTTAAGTAACCGGTAGTAAAACAAAGTATACACATAATAATTAATATTTAACTTGTATTCGCTAAAAATGAAAGGATAAAAGTCAATTTTAATTGGAGTTAATTAAACCATTATTAATAATAAGCAAAAAAGTCTGTGAAAATCCAAGATTATAATACCAGAAAATAAAGCTCTGAGAATTAATATTATTTTGAACACCTGCGTAGTTTAAATATCACGTACGGCGAAAATTGTGTAGATAACAAATGGTTTCAAAGAATCTTGAAGAAACCGTGGCTTAATATTCACGAGAAGGTGCGATACGGGGTTATTTAACCCAGATAGTCCACATGGACTAAAATATAATCGATAATAAAGAATATCAATTTGCACCAATGCGAACAGGTTAGAAAAGGAAAGAGAAATGCGTCAAGCAAAGACACATATAGTAAAAGGCGTGATTTAAGCAACGTCACGAGGGTCACAATTGGTTGAAAATAGGATGCAAATATCAGAGGTAGAAACAACGATTTCTGTACAAAATTAATTAGCTTTTCTCGGACATGTTTGCGTGCCGTGTGAGAATTTCTGAGATTTTCAACTGGGGCGAGTGAAAAATTCGTAAAAACCGACGCGCGAGCGACGGACTGGGAACATGGCATGAGAAATTCTTTAGAATTACCCGTTTTGGGGAACAGACCGACAGACAGGCTTTTTGCTATATATACCGAGGTGAATATAAACAAGCTCTCTCTTAGACTTTTGACTATTCGATGCGTTAAAAGCTCTTACATCCGCGACTTGATTCAAGATGTTAAACAGTGCATTTTAGTTTGATAAAATAATTTAAAATTTTGCTCGTATATTTTATTAATTCAAAATAGTTTGTTATTTACGTGCTAACATGAATGTACTTCAGTGCACTTAGATACAAGGTAATAAAATTTAGTATCACTGTACCAATTAGCAAAATTTACAACGACAAATGTATACACAAAAGTAGGCAGTTTTGGCGTATATTGGTGAAAGACGCATGAATTTCTTTGCTATTTTCGGGGTGTTAATAATTAAATGGTTCAAATACGTGTCTGGATCCACGAAACAAGGGTCAGATATACACAGATGAGTTCCGGAAAAGCCCCGAAACAACTTTAAATAAATGGTGATGGAGAAAATTTTAAAAGCGTTGAGAATTAGAAGCCGTAAATATAATCCTGTTGGAATGGTGTGATTAACTAAAGGGACGATGTACATTGAAGCTACGAGGACAGTAACCTTCAGGTAAATTATACTATTTTGTTTGACATTTTGTGTGTGTTGAATAACTTTATAATTGATTTACTTTAAATGGACATTAGTGAAATTGTACTAACCATAAAATTTTAACTTTAAGATGAAATTTGCTTGTTTAAGTAGAAAGGGTATTTAGTATTGATGTTCGGGAATATGATGAAACTTTGGGTATGTCTTTGAGCTCAATTAGACGAACCTGGTTAATTAACGTAAAGGGTGGTAGATGCTCCTTTATACTCAGACTCCGGTCTGCTTATATTGTTATATTAATTAGTAGGCATCCAACAAGGACTTTAATTCTGGATGCACATTAAAATGATAATAAAATTAATCTTGAAATTCTTTTTAAAACTGAATTTTATGCTGAAATTTAATTTGAAAATTTAATGTATTCTGAATATTGATGTAAATAGAGTTAACGTTGATGTTTGTGGTAGGAATGTGTTGTTTAATTTTATGAATGATGAGGTTTATAAAATTAGGTGAGCAGCCGAGGCGAAAACAGGATCACAGCAGTTTATGACGCCCAATCGGTGGGACTAGAATTTTTTTGTTGAAAGGACCCAGTTCCCGCATTCACAGGAGTATATCACAGCAATATATATATCCGAAAATTTTTGATACAATTGATCAGTGGTGAAGTAAAAGTAAAAGCGTTTCTTTTTCAAGATATATCCTTTAAAGATTTTTATTATTTAATCCTCTTTGTCATCCTTAGTTATTTGAATGTGATATTATTTCTATTGTTCACTTTTGTGTATTTCACCAGTTCGAGTTGGTTACGACTTTCGTAATTATAAATTGGTTAGGTTAGGTTTGGTATCTATGGCTTCGTTTAGAATTTTAATTACGGCTTTTTGTTCGTCGTTTCGAATCGAATGAAGTATTTTGATTTCTTCTGAGTCATCTTGGTCTTCCCTCGTTTCTGTCTCGTCCATGTTAGCTACTACTGATTCTGTCTCTATTGCGTTTATTTGTATTCAGCTCTATGTGTCCACATTATATATATATATATATATATATATATATATATATATTAATAGAGAAGAATAATCCACATTTGGAATGCAAATGAATGCTTAATATATATTAATAGTTATTAAGATGATATGAAAACCCAACTTTGTATTTAAAGTTGAATTACCATTTCAAATCGAACTAGTAATTGAAAACCACTAAAAGAACGGCTACAGCAGGACTTGAACCTGCAACCTCTGATTTTCCGGATCAGTGCTCTAACCAATTGAGCTATCTAGCCTAATTGTTTAGATGATGTTTAGATCCTGTGTGATCTGTGAGAACTCTAAATTTTCTGCCATCAAAATACGGTTTGAAATATCCGATTGCCCAATGTATTCCTATCATTTGAGATCTACTGTCGAAAAATACTTTGCTCGTCCCAGTTGATCTAAAATGGTATCAATTCTTGGTAATGGAAATTGATCTGTTGCTAGCTTGTTATTGAGTTTCCTGTAGTCTACGACTAAACGCCATTTCTTATCTCCGTTGCTATCTGGTTTCTTTGGTACTAGTAGAATTGGACTGTTGTATTCCGAAAATGAAGGTTCAATAATTTCATCATTAAACATTTTAGTTACCTGATTCTCTACCTCTGTTCTTTGACTTTCTGGTATGCTGTAGTTTTTTACGTACACTGATTCGTCATCTTTTAAACGTATTTTTTTTGCTTATAAAAATTCTTGACTGTAATCCTATCTTCCTTTAATCCAAAAATATCATCGTATTCAACACATAAACTAGTAACTCTACCCCTTACATATTCTGATATATCTTTATTCAAATCAGCTAAGAGTTCGTTTTTTCGATTCTTACTATTTCCTTTTTTTATCTCAAATATTGAATAATGCTTTAAATTTTCGTTTTTTATATCGCTAAAATGTAACTTTACTGTCTCGTCGGTAGTGTTTATTACACGAACGAATCCTGATTTCGAATATGTTATAATACTAGCAATAAAAACTTCTTCTTTAGGTTCAGTATTTAATATTAATTTATCACTAATATCTGAAATTAAATTATTTAAACGCCTAATTACTTCCATTCTAGGTGGAATAAAAAAAAATCTGGTTTTGTTCCAGTTTCTATTGGTATTGTTGACGACGTGAAATTACTTTGAACTGTTAGCGTCCAATCTTTGTAACTGATTTTACCTTGATATCTTACTAAAAGATCTCTACTTATTATTCCATCAACAGGTATTGGAAAATTGTCTTGTACTATTTGAAATTGCTGTTGAAAATGACTATTTCCTATTTCTATAGTTCCCGAAGTTAAACCTATTGTACTTAAAGTATTGTTCGTAATGCCTTTGATTTGACAATTCTGTTCGAAAAAAATTTTTTGATGTGTGCTGATTTTTGTTTTTTAATCAGACTTATGTCGGCTCCGGTATCCACAATATGTTTGATTTCATGCTGGTTTGTCATTGATGTCCGTACTGTTATGAAATTGAAATATGTAAATTAAACGTATATATTTTTATTGTTAGCTTGCCACTTCCAGTTCCGGATGCTGGTGGGCTTGCTCGTTTTCCTGATCCTGGATTTCATAACTTCTCACGTACTGAGTGCGCCTATTAAAGCTTCGTCCTTTGTTGTTGAAATAATTTTTCTTTTGATGACCTGCTTTGTTATTAGGTATTGTATAATTTCTCCAACTGTTACGTTGAGCGTGATAGTTTCTATTCTGGTCGCGTATACAGTTATTTGATGCATGCGTAAAGTTTCTACTTAACCTTGACTTACCTTGATAGTAGTTATAAGTAGAGCTAGAGTGTTTGTTTCTCGGTGCATTTGTTGACTTGGAATATAACACTGTCGTATTGTTTCTGTTGTTTGCTGACGTAATGTTTATATATTTGGTGATCGCATCTTCTACGTTGGTGAAAGTACCTGCTTGCATGACCTATTTAACATCATGATTTATTGCGTTCTCAATCATGCTCCTTACAACGTGTTTCATCGCATGACTTTCAGCAACTTCACTGGGGTTGCCTTCTGAAATGTAGGCTCTTCTTAGTTGCGATGCTAACTCATCTAATTTACTGACATAGTGTGTATTTGTTTTTCCATGCTGGCCTAATTGCATAACCTTGTAGTAAACAAAATCTGAATTTTCTGATTTAATTCCTTTCTTTAATTTTGAAACAATGGTATCAAAATCATCTTAATTTGAAATTAGATCCCTACCTTTTTCAGTAAGTTTAGATCTAAGGTATATTGCTGCATTTCTCTCGTTGCTTTCTATTGAAGTTTGTAGCATTTCTATGGAATCCAAAAATGCGGGCATATTAGCTGACGACCCGTCGAAATTTGAAGACATTATTCGACACGTAAAATTGAAAAATTCTACTGCGCTCATAGACATGTTTATAGTGGTTTTATTGATTTTGATTTCTAAAATTTATGTTTCTTCAAACTTTCTTTACGTATTTTAATTGTGGTTTGAATTTCCGTAATTTTTTTATCTACTCTTGACTTTAATACTCTTACTAAATTTTCTTCTTCAGGTGTAAGTTCTTTTTTCTTTAGCTTTTCGGTTGCGGCGTCACGTAATTCTCTTAACCTATGTTCAAAATTAGCTACTTGAGACGATTTACTAACAAAATAACTGATGCTTTGAAGATTATCGTCATAATCTGCTTCTAATATATCGTACAACTCTTCCAAGTTCTGTCAATAATTCTCGAAAATTTTTCCCTGTTGGAAACATATAATGCTCTATATTTATACTTTTGTCAGACAAAAATCATCCTGTGATAATCGTGAAAGGAGAATCCGTTCGATGCTCAATAGTTTTACATCAATTGCTTTACATAAATTATCTAATTGTTTTTTAAAACCTAGTTCTAACTGTTCGCTTCTAAAACTTAGTCTTAATGAATCAAAATAAATTCTATTTGCTTGTAACTCAGAGTATTTGCGTTTATTCGATACTTGGTTTAATCTAGCTTGCGCGTTCTGTTTCCTAAGACTAATTAAATTTGAATCTAATAGATTATCAAATTCTTCTAATCTTTTATATTGCTTATACGACATTCCATAATGAAACTAACTTATTACACTTTAAAATTCTAAAAATGATTTGTTTAATTAACAAATAATTGCTTAGCGATTTCATACTTTATTACAATGGTACGACACTTTGCTTTACTTCACCTCTGCGCATATTTGTAATTTCAATTTGTTGTCGCATAATTTGCATTTTTGCAGCTCTATTCTGATTACTCAATTTTTTTATATTTACTTACTAAAATGTATATGAAACCTATGATAATTAGAACAACTATAGTAATTAATAAATAATCTGACATCTTTAAACCGTTATTTAATTCTTGCGTAGTACTATTGGTGCCTACTCCCGCAGCTTGCACAATAATTTCTTCTTGTTTGGACTGCGTGGTGCCCATACTAACAATGAATTCGACAAATTTCTCAAAATAAATATTTCTTAATTCTACAGCGGTATATTGCAATCGGATAACTATTCAGCTTAAAAAAATTCTCTGCATACTAACATAGGCAATTACTTACAATTTGTCGTGGCGGTGGCATACATAACTTATTAGAATTTCTGATCCATATTCCTTAATGTACTGGAGGTACATACAACGCCTGGTTAATAGATTATGAACTAGCAGACTTCGCAGGATCAGTTGGGTTGGCAGGATCACCATGTAATTTGGTTCGCCTTTGTTATATTAGATCGCCAAAATCGACACACCTATATACTATGTACTTGAAGAAAACACATCTGACTGTATTTATTTATTTAACTTAATTCACAGAGTAACAATAATCTTTCTACGCGTAATACTACTTTACTCTACTCATTCTACACTTTCTATTATAATTATAATTATGATTGTTTCTGTTATGCACTTTACAGAAATATATAACCGTAAGTAGGTAATTAGGGAACGCTGGCAACTAATAACAATATTACATTAAGTAGTTCTGTAGTTCATGGTATTGCAGAATGATGTACACACCATTCCTGTTACTAGGTTAGATTGATCAATAATTGCTCTACAATTGGCTGTGTGCACAAATGCTTGTTTAAGTGCACTTGTGTGTGCATGCACCGGTTTACAGCATCTTAGTGCACTATTTAAAGCTAACTCCGAACCTACTAAGATCTTTATATACGTGTGCACGCGTGTGTTTGTATGTTTCCAATGTTTCAATTTTGAGAACTCCACAATAAAACTTAGTGTTATTAGACTGAGCAACACTGAGATAAGGTATAACGTATATCTTTTACTATATCAATGACGATAGCATTTATGTATACAGTACGTTTTATACTTAATTCACTTTTACTGAAACTATAAATTGAATTTTGTTTTTTAGAGAATTATCACATTTTCGTTGGAGACTTAAGTCCGGACGTGGAAACACAGAATCTTCGCGACGCATTTGCTGTCTTTGGAGAAATTCCGTAAGTTATTTAAAAATTTTAATAATTATGTAGAAATATTGAAATATTTTGCGTTTAATTTGTTGATGTCACAATGAATTTCACACGTCAAGAATTAATTAATATGATATACTGTATTGGAGAAGCTGACAAGATATGTCAGATTTGATGCTAGTAGCCTACTTAGTTTTCTCTAGTCCCAAGACTGCATAAAAAACATGTTTTCTCAATTTTTCAGAATTTTTTTCATGTAACCTATAAAACATTATATATCAATAGAAAGCTCCACAAAAACGCTATACAATGGCTAAATCCAATATGGTGGGTGCCATTTAAAAAAATTGACTTTTTGTTCATTTTGCGTTTTGCTTCACCTTGTACAATAAAAGGAAAAAACAAGCACATCGCGCTATCGATAATAATACAACAGGATATAAAAAATTATGTCGTGAAAGAATCAACTCTTCAAGTTCAATAAGAAAACTTCTGCAATTTTTCAAAGTTGACATGATTTTGACATAAAATGACTCATAAAAGGCAAACCGTCCATTATAGATCTATAGTACCTTTATATAATTTTGATAAGTATTAAAAGAGCTTTTAGAATATGGTATCAAATCTAGGGTGTTTCATTTATAAAAACATAACTTTGGGTTGGAAACCATATTGGCACACCCTGTATATAGGTGAAAATATTTTTACATTGTGCGGCCTAGCCGTGGCTATCGTTTAAAAAAAACTGGAAGTTGATATCTTAAATAACATAAAAGTTATAGAACTTTCACGGAGGACGTGGACACCTTGTATATATACATATATTAATATGATAACGCCGTACTCAATGTAATAAAAGTTCTACTACACGCCACCTCTCTGTGTTTCTCTCAAATCTTAATTTATTTATGCTACGGCTAGCCCTTTTTAATTTACACAGAGTGTACAACGTTACGATGATCAATTTTCTTTCACCCCTTTATGATTACCTGTTTGAACTGATCAAACGAAGTCAATCAACATTCATATAATGAAAGGAAATAATATTTACACTTCACAATTTTCGTAATACTTTAAATGCACCCTTCAATCAATTAATATAATATGGATTATTTATCCCAAAATTTATATTCTTTTAATTTAAAATAAAGTCACCAAAAACAACACCCTTTCCAAAAAAAACTTGAACGTTTGAGACTTTTTTATGATTATTTCGTAAGTTTTAACGTACTCAATGTCCTTGTTGACTCTTTACAAATTAGTGAGAAAATTAATATATTCAATCTAAAAATTTAAGTTAGAAAAGATTCCTTAAAACTAAGTAGGTCTGACCTGCTTTGTTTCGTGTTGTGGATCAACACCCCCTCATTATCTTCAATCAAAACCAATGCCCTGCATACGTTAAACCAATATTTCAGTACTGTTACCCCTTGTCTCTAAAATCATTTCGTGCTTTATTCAATATTTTTCTGGATGCGCCCTAAATACCAATTTAATATTATGAATTTCTGAACACCAGACTTGGATTATAACTGTTTTAGACGCAGATTAGAACTGAACCAGAAATAGTCCAGAAATAGTCCAGAAATAGTCCAGAAATAGTCCAGAAATAGTCCAGAAGTATTGTTTTCGACGCAGATTATAAGCCGTTTTCTGAAAAAACGACAAACACTCTTCATGTATTCTTAAAGAAATTGTTGCACAGCACTATTTTCACTATAACATAAATTTTATTTATCTGACGCGTAGATTTCTAATTAAAAGTGTCGTGGATTCAACGTGCATCAAGTTTAGACTGACTTACTTTATCATCGGTGGGTGTTATATAACTTTTCCCACTACCTGATTGGGTTTCCAAGCAGTTTTACAGATTGTTGCGAACAACCACGTTTGTCTTTAATATTCTCTGTATTTTTAAGCTGTTTTCTGACGAAACTCCTTTGGATTCTCATATCATGCTTGTTTATTTGCGATTTTTGATTGACTTATTATTTGTTATCATGGCCGGATTTATAACTTACGTTTGTTGTTTTGTATAGATAAAGCTTTTGGAAAGTTGTACAAATTAAATAATGTGACACAAATGCTGTTTTCGTATTTATTTATTTAAACTGATCTTTGAAAGTGCGTATCAAAGCGTAATTGCATGAGGATTTATTAAGTTTTTCTTATTTTCTGCGTCTTTATTTTATAAACTTGTTAAAACACTTCTCAACGTCGTTTCATTACATATACAATTGTTTCTCTGCCGAATACGCGTTTTCTTATTGGAAAATATAATTACTGGCATTAATTAAAGTTAATTACGGTCTATATACAGGTTGTTAAATGCTTGCTATTTACATAATGTGTGAATTACTTATTTTCCTGCTAAAGAAATGCAGTTTTCAGATTCCCATTGCTATTTACAGTTACTACGCGACGCTTACTACTCAATACACCCCTAAACAACCCTTTATCACAGCATTATATATATATAAAGGATGTTTCAGAATAAAGTACTGTAAATTGGGTAATATATAGGTCTTGACGAGTTATCAAGAAAAGCTACATCACAGTTTCCTGTAAACCCACCCGTTTTCATTATACAGGGTGAAGAAGTGATATTAAAAAATACATGTTTTTTAGAATATTTTTATTTTGGGTAGAGACTTTAACTTGAAAATATGTACACGTTAGTTGTTTACTAATACGAATTATTACACTTCATTTCGACAAAATAGGATAATCTATTGGCGTAGAATAAGGGGATTATCAAACAATCTTGATCTATACTTTTTGCACACCCTGTATTTCATAACAATGCTTTATACAACTTGTCACAAAAGAAGGTACTCTTGGTTAATCTCTATAGAGCTTTTCATTGTCGAAATATTTTAAATTAAGTCATACTCAACTCATGCATAAAAACAACGTATTATTAATTCTTTCAAAAATGCAAAGGTTTATTTTATGAATACAAAACTGGTATCTGATTTAAATCAAATACAGTAAGTTGACAAATATGTACATATTTCGTAAAAATAATGTTTCATTCAAATTAGTTTTACTATTAAAATACAAATAATTACAAACTGTTGCTGAAACTAGTAGGCTTCTCTTACTCTGTGTAGATGTAAAAGCTATATATATAATTTATATAATATATTAGAAGCAAAGATAGGAAAAAAATAAATAGAGGTAGACCTAGGTTAGACTATTGCACACAGATAGTGAAAGACGTAGGCTGTGGGAATTTCAAGGAAATGTGTAAACTAGCTCAGAATAGAAATCAATGGAGGTACACGTCTAACCAGTCCCAAGAGGGAAAACCTAATGACAAAAAAATAATTATACTTAAACCTGATGATTATTATAAGCAACTACAGATTTTGTTTTTTCAATACTCTCAACTTGTTAGAAAGCATTTACTAGAAAACTATTACTTCGGCAAGTGTTGGGGGATCTTGGCAGCCACAGACTGATTAACCCCCTTCACATACTACTGAATCTCGGGAAAATAGGACAAATAATTAGAAAACAACAGAATTGGAACCGAGCTGTGTCTAGGCTGTGGAAATTTTAGGGAACTTTATAAGCCATCTCGGAATATAAATAAGTAGAGGTACCAGTTTCAAGACGATAAACCTTGTTCGAAAAGATATATTGGAAAACTATTAATTCGGCAAATTTTCGAGTGTTGGGGGATCTTTGTAGCCGCAGGTTGCTTAACCACCTCCGTGAATGAAAATTAAGAGATTAAGATTTGTTAGTTTCCTTCCGAATTATAAAAAAAGATTTAGATTCTGTTGTTAGTATAAGTGGGTGCTCATTCAAAAGTCATATTTTTAGATTTAAGATATTGTTTGTAAGGAAAAGCTGTTGTAGTAGTATTGGACTTTATATGTAAGACATGGTTTGTCAGAAAAAAAGCTGTTGTAGATGTAGTAATTGGTATTTGAAAGATTGTCTGTAAAAGAATATTTTGTACCATTATCAATTTGAAGTCTGATCTAGTGTTTTTAGTTTTCAAAAAAGCTTATCAAACGTAGTTAAACAACTTGTAAATTTATAACATTCATCTTCTATTGAGGCTTACTTAACCATGGTATATTTTGTTGACGCCCCTATATATATATATATATATATATATATATATATATATATATATACACTGCTAATAAATTTATAATAATCATAACATTATGGCTGGAAGTCATTTTGCCGTTATTTAGGCAAAATGGAATTGTTTTTTTCAGCTTTCAATAAATTTAAATGCTTAAAATAAAGTAATAAGGTGACAGTCCGTTTTGAGCAACATACCATTTATTTAACCTGGTGACAGATTTAAATTTAAACTACTAGACGATCCTTATATTTAAAATTTTTCGTCTTACTAATCTGCGTACAAAAACTATTCTGCTTAGTTACTATAATTTCAGAGCAACAAACCTTTAAAGCACTATAAGTAATTAATACCAAGTACAATTAGTGTAGAAATCTAAATTAATTTCTTGCTTTCAGAGAGTGCAGAGTTGTACGCGACCCTCAGACCTTGAAATCTAAGGGCTATGGATTTGTGTCATTCACTACAAAAGTGGTATGTAAAAACTATAGTTATAATTAATGTGTTTCTGCGATATATAGTAGACAAACATACCAATTAGGTTTGGCACTTTTATCAATCATATCTGACAATTGGGAGTCTTATGGCTTAAGTCAAATATAGAGAGAAAGCAAATTCACAGTTGACCATCAATAAAATACGAATACTAGGTAAATGGTTGACTGTCAATAAATGAAACTGTAAAAGTCTATGTTCTAACTTTGTGTTATTAGCGTACACCGTAGTATTAATAATTAGCTTTATCTGTACACTTACCTTATATATATATATATATATATATATATATATATAATAAGATGTGTCTGTAAATAATCTCTTATGAAAATAATAGAAGCTTATTCACCTATACAAATCAGGCTAATAGTTGTATAGCCATTAACAAAACGATAGTTTTATTGTTTCGCAAGGGGAGGAAACACCCGCTGACTAGTTTCAGATTTCTTGAGCTTCGTCAAAGCGAATTAGTTTCCAACAACCTTATGAAGTAATCGAAGCTATTATACTGGTATAAGTTCAAAGGAATCTTTGTACTACGGCAAAAATAAGTAATGTCGCCATCAGGTAATAAAACACCAACACTACTAAACGTGGAAGTATAAAAATTGATCCGAAACTACATCGCAGTTCTATAGATAGCTATACAAGTATGTATTGCTTTTGTGAGTTGCTGAATGTTTTAGCAAAACTTATTTGCAAAAATAACAAACCTTCTTGTGGCGTCACCCGTTTCTTGCCTCAAAGGCTATTCATAATAATAAAAAAACAAGTTATTTTAATTTCGCAATAAGGAATTTGTGTACACCGAAATAAAAAATAAGATGTATCTGTCAATAAACTCTTTTGAAAATAATAAAAACTTATTCACCTATACAAATCGAGCTAATAGTTGTATAGCCATTAACAAAACAAAAGCTTTATTATTTTACAAGAGGAGGAAACATCCACTGAACGGTTTCAGCTTTCTTAAGCTTCGTCAGAGCGAATTAGTTTCTAAAACCCTATGAAGTAATTGAAGCTATTATGCTGATATAAGTTCAAAGGAATCTTTGTACTATGGCAAAAGTAAATTTATGTATAACCAAGAACTAAACTTATCTTAGCTTATAATTAGCAAACATGTGCTTGATATAGGCATTTTTCCATCCTAAGTTAAAATCAATATACATTTTCCAAATTGTTTCAAGGCAAGCTTATGTTTACCTAAATTGTGACTTGAAAACAATCATGTAATCACGCTTTGCACTAACATGATAAGTAATTTTAGGAACAAAGTTTGTTATTTATCGTGTTATAACCACGCTTAAGGGAAAACTAGAGCACTGGCTTAGTTATCAAACAGAAAATTCTTATCCAAGATTCATAAAAAACCTCAACAAAAAAAGAGAGTATTTCTACGTTATTATAGAAATAAGTTTGTTATACATCTTGATAATATGTATTTGAGTTGCAATTCAAAGCTTACACGTTTATGGTTAATTACCAACTGACTAGTGAGCGCTTCGTCTCCTGAAGACTCGCTTTCCCCACTCTTTGTGTGGTACACTGCTACCATCTAAAGGCAGCGCATCTTACTTCTAGCTATGAAAAGGACTAATTTACAAATTTCAATAAACTTAATCCTACTATACGTTTTAATACTGCCATTTTGAAGGAGCGTTAATTACACGACCATAACGCGAAGTAATCACTGTGCGATCTTGCTTTGCGATGGTCACTGTCTCCCTACACTTCTCACTTGCCCCGCCACATCACTTTCATTTTTGTCATTTGAACTTCATAATGCTAATTTAGGACATGACGGTGTTGTACTACTACACCTATTATTTACATTATCACTATAATTACCTAACATTGAAAAATCTAAATTATTAAAAGTTTGTATTCGTATTACTACAATCCTTTCCTTTTTCAGTTTGATCTGTTGACCATGACCCCGTTCGATTAATATTGGTGTCTTTATCGCCTTTAAAGGCTGATAGTCTTAAAAACTTCCTATTTCTAATATAAAATCCCTTGTTTACTGAAACTTTAACCTATGGTTAGCAAGCCTTTTAAAGATTCTACCTATTTGCCAAATACCTTGAGGTTTTAACTGTACCCATGCATTTGTATTTGGATTCAGTATTGACAACTCTTTGGCTTCCCTTTTGTGGTTATAATATTGTTCTTGCTTTTTCTGATTAGTTTTAATATAGTTATTATACCGGATGGTATTAACCATATGTGATTCTAATTTTTTAGTTGCTGTGGGAAGTAAGGGGATACGAGTGTCCCTCGACATTAATATCTTGTTTAGCGAATTATTTTCAAACATAGGTGTATTACGGTACAGTAAAAGTGCCAGATGTATATCTTTTCTATCCTCAATAACTTTTCTCATCATCTTTTTAATTGTTTGTACGTGTCTTTCACTCATTCTATTAGATTGACAATGTGTCGGTGAGGATATCCCGTGCTGGAATTTCCATTCATTCGCGAAATCTTAAAATTGTTTGGAAGTAAATTGCGTTCCCCCGTTAGAATTTAAATATTTCGGATCTCCAAATATAGCAAAAAAGTTTTTGAACGCATTTATTACATTGTTTCTAGTTATGTTGTCTAATTTTCAATTTTAACAAATTTTGAGTGATAGTCGATTACTATTAAATAATTTATTCCTCTAAGTTCGTAAATATCACAACGCACTTTGCACCAAGAGATTGTATATATTTCGTGCGGCTGTAACGGTTCTGCTGGCTGTGAATTAGCATATTTTTGACAAATTGCACAATTTTCTATCATTAATTTAATTTCAGTGTTTTAGGGGTGTTTTGTGTGTTTGTGTATGTATGTGTGTATGTGTGTTTGTATGTGTTTGTATGTTATTTGCATTTGTCTTGCATTCCCCCCTCCCCGCCCTTAGTACTAATACCATCGGCAGTCCAAAATCCAGTATTCGGGGAAGAATGTTTAGCAGATGTACTGGAAGTGTGTATGAAATTTATTAATTTGTTTATGTTTACCCAGGTTACCAAAAGGTTGGATTGGATTGGTATAATTTTGTACATGTTTGAACTTATACTATTACATAAAAAACTAGGTTCTTTCAGAGGAAAGGATTTGTTTGTTGTATTATTTGCCACAGGTATGTGTAAGTTTGGTTCTTAAAATTTAGCGTTAGTAAAAAGAAAAGAAATTCTCTATTCTACTACTTAATATTAACTTATACTACTACTGATAGTTATTATTTGTTAGAGGCGGGGTCAATTATTTTGCTATACCAAATTTTCTAATTGCGTATTGTTCACGAGACCCTACATATTCCCCCTTATATTTTCCAGCAATCAAATCGTCCCTCACTTGACCTTCTTTGTGATCTCCCCAATAATGCTTCAAAAATTTCCTTTCAAAATCTAAATATGAATCAATGTCCTGTCCCATAAGATTATACCTCGCTTTCGCATTACCTTTTAATGAAGCCTTTACTATGTTTAATTTTGCTTGTTCATCATACAGATTATGCACTAACGCCCTGACACTATTAATAAAAATTTGCGGGTTTACTCGATTATCCCCATAAAATTTCATGTGCTGATCTAACGATAAGTTATTAGTATAATATTTCGTTCCATCCCCGTTAAAGCGGTCATATTTTGTTTCATTCCACTCATGTCCCTTTCAAATCTGCCTAACTGGTACCTGCGTGAGTCACTTACTTCCGTCATCTTACCATTAACCTCATCCTCACAAAAAGTCTCACTTCCGTTTCTAGCTGTCCTATTTCCTGTCTAATCCCAACTATATCCCTTTCATTCCCTTCTACACGCATTTCAACTTCCTCCATTTTTATATTTAAACTATTTTTAAAATCACTAAGTTCCTTCGTTGACTTATCTATTTTTGCACTTATCTGCACAAACTTCCTCTTCGACTCTTCGCTAGCACCACTTAACGTTTCAGTCATCTTCTCAAACTTTCGGTTTGATTTCTGCCTAGCCTGTCGCATCTCCTTTAACAGCCTCATAATCATTTCGCACCCTTGATCTCCCGATTCCGTCTTCGACTGATCCATTTTACTTCCTGCTTCAGCTTCCATTTCCAATTCCGGTTTATCAAACAAAGCACCATCACTACTTCCAATCTTTACTCCTTGACTCCTCAACTACTCTTTTCTCAACATACGTTAGAACCCCCCACTTACACACACCCAAAAAAGTTCTCCAACACAATCAATCCTTAACCTCCTGGTCGTCAGTTTCTTGATATAAATTAAATTATCTAAATTCGAGCACACGTTAGGCGCCATTAATTGCTGCGAATTCCTAATAATACAAAAAGCCTCACGTTTTGGGCGTCTTTAGTTGCTGCGAGTTCCTAATAATACGAAAATTTTGCTACTACCGCCTCACTATTGGGCGTCAATTAATTACTGCGAGCTCCTTATCTTGGGCGACATTAAATACTGCGAGCTCCACGTCTTTGTACGCCATAAATTGCTACAACCCTTCTGTTGGTGTGGTGATGTGTACTTATTTTAAATACATCTGCTTATAAAACTTTGCCACGGCTACTCTGCTCCTTCCTGAAATAAACTATAAAAAAATATTCTGCTACGGTAAATAGCCTACATTTATTAACACTCCAAGATAAATATACATGTCGAAATTAAGAATTAGTTTCCTCTTTCATACAAGTTATATTCACCCCCTTTTAAAATACTCCATAAACTGTATAATTCAAGATCAATATTTATCTTACTAAAACATATCCAATTAATTTCAATACAACAACAAAAAGTAATAGGGCTTCAACACATTTCTTGCTCTAACGTTGCTTCATTACGAGTTCGTAGTAAAACCTAACTGTTCGTGCTAATTTTGCACACCAATAATCAAAGAGACCCTCTTATTTTGTACATAATAACAAATGCCATAAAACATTCCTAGATATAAATTTCCACATCAAATAAAATAACAATAACTCAAACTAAATATTCGATCAGAAACTTTTCCCCCAGTTTGACCTTTTTGTTCAAAAATTATACACTTCATACTCAAAGTCGTTAAACTACAAATTTACACAAGTATGACAACAAAAACTGCAGCTACCTGGATTCCATATTTACACACGAGCCTGCTACCATTCTATCAAGTACTGCTGCTTTCAGAAACCACGCCAATCTGGATTGCTGCAACCAAATTTACCCAGAGGTCATCTATCGTCGTCCTCTCGACAGTGCATCACAAAGTTCTGGTGTTCCTCAAACTTCTTCTTCTAGTACCATCAATCTTTGGTAATCAACCCAACCAATTAAACACCGATATTTACTCTAGGTTACATTGCATACTTTATTTACTCAGTGCAAATTAAAATCAAACTGGTTCACTTATAGTATTTAACTTAAATTATAATAATAATAATAATAATAAGTTTATTCAAAGTAATAATATAAGAACAAAATTATATAAATAAACAATATACAATTTAAATAAACAATGTAAAAAAAAATCCACTGAGTCTATTCGACTGTGCATGGACTATCATCTATATAAATTGACATTAAGTAAGTGCGTTTTGTTAATAAGCTGTTTTAAATCTTTGTACTTTGCATACATAATATGTATTGATAGTTTTTAATTATAATGAAAACAAAAATTGTATTAAGGGTTTGACCCACTTCCAAATATAAAGTTTTAGGTTTCTGCTAATAAACTACACGATACTATGTACTTGTGCACGTCCCAACGCTATAATGTAATGTTTAAACATTTGCTTTACTAATGGTAAAGAATTGCAAATTGTAATGTAGTTTTTATATATGTTAGGTAACTGGTTATAAATCTTGCTCATCAGGTTCATAAAGCTTCGTATAGCGATGCTTCGAATATAAGGAGGTCTTTCAATGTTATCATTTAGTTTATACCGGGTGTCGTATTTATGGTGGATATGCTTCCTGTTGTTTTTATTTTTATATAAATATAAAATAATATTGTACATAAACAATTGCTTGATGTCCATTATGACCGTTTCGAGGAATAGCAGGTGTGAAGGATAAATTAAGGGCTTATTGTATATTATTTTTAAAATTCTCTTTTGTAAGATGTCAACTTGATGAAGATAACAAGAGGATGCTCCTCCCCAACTTAAGATATTATAGTTAAGTCTAGATCAGAGGTTCCCAACTTTTTCTGAACCACCGCCCCCTCTACTGGAAAAAAAACTTCCAACGCCCCCCTCCTCATCATAGTGCATTATAACGAATATTAAAATATTGTTGCATAGTATCTATCTATCTATATATATATACATAGATACTCATATACGAACGTTGCACTTTTGACTGCTATTACAAGCGTTCACTAAAGCGTTGGACAAGGTATATATATATTAAAAATCGCAAAAGTAAACCTTAATTAAAACGATTATCAAATGTAGTACAAACTTGTTTATTAAAACTTAAATATGAATACATAATGAACAGAAAAAAGATTAAGAAGAAAAATTAATGAGATAGTTGAGGCTGGTGAAGTTTTAACAATTTGCTAATGTCGGGTTCCAATTTCGTTAACATCAGCCGCAAATCGCCACGTTCAGTAATGTGCAGTCTGTTCCTTTTCTTAGACAATAAATTAGCTATTGCACTGAACCCACGCTCAGCCAAATAAGATGAAGGAAATGCAATTAAAAATATCTGTACTCTTGACCACAATCCAGGGTAAAGAACTGGTATTGGTTTTTGAAGCCAGAACTCTTGATATCCATTTCTGAATTTTACTTTTAGTTCTTCGTTAGTTGTGAGTTCTACGAGTTCCTCTTCTAAATTTGATGATTTTGCTGTATCTGCATTTGCGAAAAGATCTAAAACCCAACCCGGTATATTCATGTTTAAAATATCCTGGAATCGCTCCACACAATCAACATGAAGAACGTCCAAGTGTTGGCAGTAAGTAAGTAAATCTTCATGTTTTGCAGAGACTGCTGATAATGTGGCAAAGTGGCTGTATTCACCTCTCCCTAGATTTCGTTTGAATAGAAGAAGTTTTCCCACAAAAGCAGCTATGACGTTTTTTGTTTTAATTAAATTCAATTCGTCACCTTGCAATTGTAAATTGACTTCATTAAATATTTTAAACAAGTCTGTCAAATAAGCGATGTCATTTTATGTATAATCAGGTTTTCGCGCAATTTTTCGTTTCTGTTTTCAAGAAAGTCCAGTACTGAATCAAATAGTTGAAAAAACGGTTCAAACAAGTACCTTTTGAGAGCCAACGAACTTCTGTGTGCAGCAGCAAGCGATTGTAATCTTCATCATTTTCACTACAAAGTTGGCTAAATAATCTGTCATGCAATGAATTGCTTCTAATCGTATTTACTGCTCTAATAACGTAATGAAGCGACGAATGCAAACGTTCGTTCAGATTTTTTGCAACCAAGTGCTGACGATGAATAATACAATGTATAGCGAGTACATTTGGTACTGCTTGTTTCAAATGAGCTATGAAACCCTTATGACGTCCCGTCATTGCTGGAGCACCATCAGTAGCTGCCGACAAAATATTATGCATAGGTATTTCTTTCTCTTGAAAAAACGTACTCATGGTATTAAATATCGTTTCTGCCTTTGTATCAGTTTCCAAATTTTTTGCAAATAATAACTCTTGATAAATTTTTTCGTCTTTTATGAACCGAACGTATGATAACAGCAGTACTTCGTTATTTGGTAGAGTGGAGTCATCAAGTTGAACGGAAAAATTGCAAGTTTTTAAGTAATCGCATAATGATATTTCAACGTCTTGAGCCATTTCGTCTATTCTCCTTTGCACTGAGTTATTACTCAGAGGAATTTTTCTGATGACATCTGCCGATGTCCTATGATGAAGAACAGTTTTTATTACCTCTCTGACTGCCGGCAAGATAAGTTCCTCGCCAATGGTATGTGGTTTTCCCGTTTTTGCGATTAACAATGAAATGTTATATGATGCTCGTAGTCCATCATCTTCTTGTTTAGAAGACGACGCAAATAGGTTAGATATAGTTGGCTGTTTCAAATATTTCTTCTGCAGTTCTTGAAACAAATCTTTGTCCTTTTTATCAGTATGCATTTTATTTAAATGTTCTTGTAGCCTAGAAGGCTTCATGGCTTCATTTGAGAAAACTTTTTGGCAAAGTAAACACATGGGTAATGTTGGGTTTACAGGAGAGTGCGTAAATCCATATTTCAAATACAAAAGACTGTACTGCCGGCATTTCTTCTTAGATTCAGACATTTTGAAATCCAAAACTTGCCACGGTTTAAAATAAATTAACTTTTCAACGAATTTATAGATAATTATAAAATTAATGGTTATAATGACTTATATAACTTATCACTCACGAACATGGATTATTTGCGAAGCACACAAAATAATAACACATTCCTAGAGCTATCCCTGCCTTTTATACGTTTGATTTCATACAAGCATCAACTTGTATGTTTTATCTTGTTTGCGATGCCGGTGCACTTTGTAAGCAAGTCATATCGCGTCTTTGCTTATCAACTTGCAAAGACTTGTTGCGGACAATAATAAACGGAATTAGGTATTCATAGACCTAATGCTGAATTAAATGTTTTAAAGTATATTTTCTCGATAACAATAACATAGACATTTTAGATAGCTAAATAAACTGTCTATTCATGCCAACTAGGTATTTTCAAAGTATTTTAATATATTTATTTTCTAAAAAGGTAAGTACGTCACGAACGCCCCCCTTGATCCTCCTAACGCCCCCTTTTGCCCCTGTACTCGCTACCGCCACCTTTGAAAGCTACAGCGCCCACTGGGGGGCGGTACCGCCCCCGTTGGGAACCTATGGTCTAGATTCAACTAATGCATAATAAATAATTCTTAGGTGGGTAATATCGAGTATTTCTTTTAAGCATTTGAATTTGTATAATAAGGTTCTTAAAACTTTAGCAACGTTATTTAAATGAATATTCCATCGTAAATGAGAGTCTAAATACACACCTAAGTATTTTGTACTTTCTTGCGATTTAATTTCCACACTTTCATGGGATAGTTGAATTTTAAGAGTATTAAATTTTGGTAATCCGACTATGTTATTAGAGAATGGAATAAAGCATGATTTTTCATAATTCACTGTTAATAATTTATGACTATATATGTTAAATAGTATTTTTAAATCATCTTCAACCATTTTTTCCATCTCTATCCAAGTATTTCCCGTGTATGTAATTGCCGTATCATCAGCAAAACTAATTATTTTACCATTTAAAGGAGTGGTAAGTATATTATTTATATATATTGAAAATAGAATTGGCCCTAGAACAGTCCCTTGAGGTACCCCATATTTTATATTTAGAGCACTACTGTACGCATTTCCTATTTTGACAACTTGTGTCCTTCGTTCCAGATAACTCTGAAAAGCTTATTGAAGCTCCTCTTATTCCTGAATAATCCAAAGCTTCCAATAGTTGCGTATGACTAACAGTATCAAATGCTTTGGCTAGATCTAGGAAAACAGCAAGAGTTGGCTTACTTTCTTCAAGACTATTTGTAATATTTTCAACTAAGAGATTTATAGCATCACTAGTAGAATATCCTTTCCTAAAACCAAACTGGTTATATGCTATAGTATTATTTTGATTAAAAAAATGTATGATGCGGGTTTTCAAAGTTAATTCAAAGATTTTCGCAATGGATGTAATAATAGATATAGGTCGGTAGTTTGCCGGATTTACGTTATCTCCCTTCTTATGAATCGGTATTACAACCGCATTTTTAAACGAATCCGGAACAATGTTTGTCTCATGTATTTTATTTATTAGAAATGTAAGTGGTGAAACAATTGAATGGCTTATTTCTTTTAATAACTCTGATTTTATACCATCGCTTCCAACAGCTTTTTTACCTTTTAGTAATTTTATTATTTCTAAAATTTCATTTTCTTGAACCGGTCTCAGGAAGAAGGTTTTATCACATTTTTTGCATTTGGTACTGGAGTAGTTGGTTTTTATTTTACTAGCAAGTGCTTCCCTACCTTACAAAAGAAATCATTAAACGCGTTTGCTATCTGTGTTGGATCTGATATCATGTTGTTGTTTACAAAATCTCCTTGACCTCTTTATTTTGTACAGTACGATTTGTATTACTTACGATGGTCCATAACTTCCTCGCAGAGTCTTTATTAGCATAAATTTGATTGGCATAATAATTGTATTTTGTTTTTTTTATTACCTTGTTCACAAAATTTCTGTATTGTGTGTAAGATGCCTTTTTAGATTATTACTTGGATCGCTTTTGTATTCCTGTATAATAAATTTTTCTTGTTTATGGAATTTATTAATCCTGGCGTTATCCACTCTTTACGTGATAAATTATTCCTTTTACTTTTTATAGTTCTATACTGTGTAACGTATGTATTTATTGTAGTGATCAGGTTATCTGTTAACTTATTAACATCAGATTCATCATAGTAAGTAGTCCAATCATGAGTTTGTACGGCATCTTTTATTTTTGAGTAGTTTATGTAAATAATTTCCTTTAATTTGTTTTTGTTTTGACTACACTGTTCCCACGGTATATATAAAGCTGTGGCCCTATGATCTGTAATGTAAGTATCTATAACTGTCGGAATACAATTTAGGTAGTGATCTTTATTTCTTGTTTTCATAAATATATGGTCTATGCAGCTTTCAGTGTTACCAGATATACGAGTGTTTTTGTTAATCAAAGAAAGGAAACCGTGTTCGCTTAAAGTATCCAGATAGTTATTTGTAGTTTCTTTTTCACTATTTATGTTTATATTGATGTCTCCGACTATTATGTGGGTATGACAATGTAGCGTATCTGTTTGTTGTAAGTATAATTGTAAATTAAATATAAAATCTTCATCAGGTTCGGATGGAGATCTATAAATTGCGGTTATGAGATATGTATCGTGCTTTGTCTTTTTTAATAAAATCTGTATGGCTGTACTAGACCCAATAGTGACTATACTCTGTCTAAAATCAATTTTATTTTTTAGGTAAATGACTACACCATCGTTTTTATTAAGTGCTCCACCACTATACAGCGTTAAATAACCATGTAGTAAAAACGGTGTGTTATCTAAAATTTGGTATGTTTCCGTAAGAACAAGACAATCGTATTCAAACGGCAGTTGACTCAACGTGATTTTTAATTCATTAATGTTTCGTCCTAGGCTACGAATATTTTGGTGAAATATTTTAAAGTATTTATTATGGTTTTTACTATTCCAGTAATTGTTGTGATTCAAGATATTAGTATATTCGGCAGTGTTAATCTGGTTACAGTTCACTTCACGAATGTATGGGTCCATTTTGCAATTTTTAATACTAATGTAATTAAAAGTGTATATAAACGCAAACGTATAAATTTCTTATTAATAAACTAAGTCTAACATAAGATGTTGAACAATAACGATCTGCTAATTTGCGATATGTTTTGTGTAGGTGAATTTGCTTATATGCACCACAACTTAGATATTTGGAAGTGTCACAGTTTATATAAACCCAACAATAATTTAGAATTAGAATTATAAATAAAATTTTTCAGTGAATGACTACGAGGTACTTAAAGAAAAATTAATACTTTATAGGCCTCCTTATTAAACTAAATATTTGATAATGTATCGTAAGGTAATGAGTTGAAGAATATGTTTGTATTCTGAATAAATGTTTTCTAATAATATTCTATCTGTTAGTTAGGTTCTCCCAAATTATTTTTATAAGAAATTTATTCTATAAACACCCAATGCTAATTAAAATTAATTGTTAATTACGGTTAATTATGGTATGATATAATGTGATGCTTTTAAGTAGATATGTGTAAGGTATTGAGTTTTGAATGGGTGTGTATGTATATGTATGAAATTGTATCTATAACTATATTTAAGCAAAATTAATAAACTTAATTGCAATTATGTGTCAGTAAGAGGTTATAATATAAAATAATTACAAACTTAAAAATTAAAACAAAAAAAAATTCAAAATGGTTGTTGCAGAAAATAGTATGTAGCTGTAAACGGTTCTCAATAGTAATTGCATTGTATTTCTTTTGATAATGGTGCATAAGTGATAGATATTCAAAATAATGAGTGTACTACCTGGCAGTTTATGATATACCGCTGGTGCTGTTTAGTTGACTCCTGGTATTATACGCTCTGACATTGGATGCCGTTGTTGTTTGCATTCGGCGAACCGGGATTTCATTTTTGTCCATAGGAGCAGCTGTATTTACGTTGGATAACTCCGACATTTTCTTAATAAGAACCTTTCTGTTGTCTACAGAACAGTAGATTCGTCCATCGGCGGTCCAAGTATTTTTAAATCCAAATTTTTCTTGGCATTTTTTATATAGATCGAGTTTTTCTTTGGTTAGGCTTTCCGTAATTAATTTCTTAGTACCCTTCAATTTCTTCTTGTTTACCCATATTTTGTCGCGCATCCAGTAAGAACAGAAACGCACTATAACTGCTCTCATTTTATTATTCCTTGGTACACCTAGTCGGTGAGTACGATCTATGAACGAATAATGGAAGTCTGTTACCCCAAGTCTGTTCATAAATAGATCCGATAGTATCTCCATAATATTTTCATCATTGTTTTCTTTTATTCCGTGTAAAGAAGGCAATTTCTGCGTGTGTATTGTTGTAGATTATCAATCCTTGCGTCTAAATTTTCAATTAATGACTTTATATCAGTAATGCTATTCAACATATGCTTTTAAAGTTTTTAAAGTCAGATTCAATATTTACTACCTCATTTTGTTGACTGATTGTTCCATTATCATGCGCAGATTGCAGTCTGCCTTCAAAGTTCATCATTGCCGTTTTAAATTGTTCCTCCAAGTTAGACATGATAGTATTAACTTGATTCATTTTGTTGAATATGCTATCGGCAACTAGTTTTGATAAGCACTGATATGTGTTTATCTATCGTTGTGTATAGGAATAAATACGAATAAATACTCCAATTGATATATTAATTTTATAGGTAGTTTAACTATATAAACGCGCATAGAAATAAAAATCTCGCACTATAAATTTTGCCGATTTCTTTGCATATGTAACTGTTATCACAACTGTCTAAAATTGGAAATTTTACATGCACTTATTACCTCATTTGATTATTAACTATTGCGAACGGTCCGCAACGATGTTTACTCAACCATCTACACTACACGAATTAAAACTTTATGCAAACGTAAAAGCATATTGAGTCGCCAGCCTGCCAAAAAATAAGAGCTCGCAATCAACATCTTGGGGCTTACATCTAAGTCCCTGCCTTTAAATACCTGCCACAATTCTCAAAATTTCTATAATTCAAACATTTTCACGTACACAATTCTTAAAACCGCCCCACGCTCACAATTCTTCAAAAATAACACTCTAACGTACACAAAATTCTACGTATTCCTTCTAACCGAAACTTATTTTTACAACATTTTTTCGAAAGTCAAATTAAAGCTAACAACAACGCACACGTACTAAATTGTTTCGCCGTCGTTTTAACGACCCTACTCCAGTAACTCTGTCTATTCGGTCCAAACTGACGAAGTTAACGTTTGAACTACGCCTATCACCAACAGGTGTTATGTCATTCCCACTTCTACATATGCTGGCAAATGAACTATCTTTCTTACCATGTTTTCAACTTTGTTTGTAACGGACAACAGCTGCTGCCTACCTTGCTGTTGCTTATCGAGTTTGCATTCTTTACTAGAAGCTAATAATTTTATTTTAGTCCGCTAATTGACGACGGAACTAAGCTACCTGGAATTTGCTGTTTGCTCGTTTCACTTTTTTGCCCTTATTTAATACAAGTTAAACTACGACAATTAGAAACGTTTTAAAGCTTTTAATAAATTACTTCTTTCAATTTGTTTGTAATTTAATAGTACTAGGAAAGTAGCCTCTTCTACTACACATCCTAAAAGCTTTTAACACATATATAAAAAAAGTCAACTACTCTTATAAAATATAAGGATTTGAATTTTTGTTTACAAATATGAAATTAAAATCTGGTCTTATGCACAGGATGTTTCTAATATGTCATACGCTATACTTTATGAATATTTATATCTGAAGGATTTTGAAAATTAGATTTAACTTCCTGAAATTTTCTGTACAATTGTTAAATTCTAAAACTGTTGACTTTACAAGCGTTTCAAAGTTATTTGTTGCACTTTCACATGCTGAATCCCAAATTAAATTTCAAATAAAAAAATAATACTCTTTTAACCTTCCCAAATATCACACTACATTCCCCCTATTTGAATACAAGTTAAAATTAAATTTAGTTTTTTTTTTGGATTCAAACACACTTTTAAAATTCAAATACTCCCTAACCTACTGTCTATATTTTTATTTACACTTACTACTATTTACCCCTATTAATTACTATTATTATTTACAACTATTATTTACAACTATTATTTACTTGAATCTCACCCTTTTCTTAATTCGCACAGTCAGCCTTCTCACATATTTTACAAAGTGCACTCTTAATTTCCTTATTCTCTAATTTCCTGTCTATATGGAAACAATAAATTGAATTGAAACTTTCCAAGCACTATCTGCGTATCGACATCTCGTAGCATAAACGTGGATTCTCCTACTACATCACTAATTTCGAAAGAACTATCGTAGGGTAAGTGCAGTTTTGCTCACGTCATTTGCTATCCTTTACCAACTCTCAAACCTTAACTACTACCAAACCACCTGCTTTGAATCTAACTCTTCCTAATTCACGCATTCATCTTTCTCACATACCTTTCAGAACGCACTCTTACTTTCTCTCTCACCCCAATCAATAGTTGCTGAAACTCATCATCCTTAGGTACAATTTGCCAAGTTCTTTCAGGGTATGATTGCTTTATGAGCATCACGGCGCTAGTTTCAGTCACGGTACTGGGCGTTTCATTTATGCAAGACTCGACCATGGCAAATTGTCCTTCCACATCCTATGGATTCTATGCGATGCTAAACGTAAAAATTTTACCGTTTCCAGTATGTATCTTTCAGCCGGATTTGCTTACGGATGTCGGATCCAGCAAAACACCACCTTGATATCTTGTTGCTCCCAGTGATCTACAAACCTTTGATTATTAAAAAGTCGCGTTGTCGGTCAACATACGCTTAAATCGAACAACCTCTTTACAATATTATTCCATTCTTTTTATAGTTTTTACAGTGTTGCACTCTCTCGTAGGGTATAGCTTCGTGAATTTGCGAACTTAAAGAAAATGTCAATTATAATTAAAACATGCTTATTTCCCTTTCTACTCGTAACCAAATTGCTCAAATAATCAACCGCAATCAAGTCAAGAGGACCTTCTACCTGAATGCTCTGTAGAACATCCTGATTGGTATGATATGATTGTTATATTTTCCAAGAGTACATAAGTGACATGTGTTAATTACAGATTTAACTATGTTGATATCCTTAACTGCAAAGAATGTCTCTCTGAAGATCAACCACGATTTCCTTATCCCTATGTGACCATACCTGCTATGACGGTCCCGAACAATCGACCTTGCCTGCTCACGATCGACCACGTATACCTCTTGATTATTAATCCTCGTACATAAGAATCCATTTATCATTACATAGTTTTTTAATTGCGCTAAATCTTCAATCTCCTACTAATTACCTACAATACCTCACTCAGCTCCTGATTCCTTAAAATTTCTTCCTGCCTATATACCGACCCGTCCTGTAGCAAATTATTTATCGCTATCGAAATGTCACATGGTTTCTTGTTCGCATTCTCCCTATTCCTGCTAAAGCGTCAGCTATAAAGTTATTTTCACTCATAAAATATTTGATTTCGAAACCAAACTCTTGTAACAATAAGCATTGCATCTGTACACCCTGTTGTTGGAAAATCTACTAGCGCATAACGCGGAATGATCAGTCTATAACAGAATGCCTACCACAGCAGCCATCTCCTTTTCGCTTATAGTGTAATTTAGATCATGCAACTTCAATGTCCCTGAAATAAAAGAAATAGGAACTTCTTCCCCATTCTGAACCTGATATAGTTCGGCAGCTAGAGCACAATCAGACGCGTCAGTGCGTAATATGAAGCCTAAGTCAAACCTGGAATGTCTTAGAATCAACTGTTCATAGAACTGCTCTAATAAAGTTAAATATGCCGCTTCCTGGCTTTCGGACCATTTCCATTTTACACCCTTTTTCAGTAGTTTGAACAGCGGAACCGCCTTGTCTGAATATGCTGGTATAAACTTCTTATAAAAATTAAGAACACCCAAAACGCCCTTAGTTTTCTAACATTATTCGGCCCAGGATACTTTAAAATCTCCGACATCCTTTCTTTGTCAATACACATGCCGTGGTTATTTACCACATAACCCAAACATCGAACAGTTTTGGAAAAGAACTCGCACTTCTCAATGTTTAACTTTTAGCCTGCTAATTTAAGCTCTTATAAAATCCTCTCCAAGTGTGAATAATGTTGCTGTTCTGTTTCGCTGAAAATTAAAATGTCATCGACATAATGAATACAAAATTGTTCATACGCCCCTAAAATTGTCTGCATGGCCTTAATCAATGCTGCACTTGACGTAGACAAATCATAAAGTATCACTTTAAAATTATAAGTTTTACCTTCCACCGAAAATCCAGTGTACCTTCTAGAATTTTTATGTAACGCAATCAACCAAAAAAATTCCTCAAATCAAGCTTGCTGAAAATTAGTTTACCACTTAACCTAGTCAAAAGTGTGTCCATAGATAGTGGATAATGAAATTGCGGTTTAGTCGGTTGGTTAATTTTTCTCTCATCTAAACCCAAACGAATGCTATTATCTTTCTTCTCAACAACTACCCAGGGGCTTAGAAAATGTGTATTCGAATATTCAATTATGCCATCATTCAACATTTTTGCTAATTCATGGTTTACTTGCTCCCTATATGCTGCAGGTGTATATATATATATATATATATATATATATATATATATATTTTATAATTAAACGGTTCTGAATTATTAACCTCTAAAACAAATAGCCTAGCGCTGTGCTCGCCTCTACTTCTACTAATTCTGAATGTTTCTTTAAAAGTGCATGAACTTCATCTAATTTCTCTTTCGGACATTTAATCGTAAGTAGGGTAAAATCAAGGATCCCACCGCCTCATTTGCTCCCAAATCCTCATTTGCTCCCACATTTACATGTAAATCCCCATAAGGAGCAAATGAGAGGAGCGACTCTTTCCTTCCTCATTTGCTCCACATCTAAACCAAATAGTTTTCTTCGTCTAGCCATTACATCTTTCGAGATAAACCTATCTTGTTTGGTATCAATTAATATTAGAATTTTCTCAGCTACCCAAATCTCTAGGAATTTTTAGATTGCATCACCCCAAGGAGCTACCCCAATTTTAAGATTTCTTACCTGTAGCGATTTCTAACCGTCCTTAAACATTTTTTATACATGCGATACATCTTGTTAGCTTAGAATTTTATGTAGAATCCGAATCTGCAAACAGATTTGAAATCGGACCACGCCCTGCAAAGTTATACTTTAAGCTCTCAAACCTCTAAATTTTACTCTTTGCTTTATAAGCAAAACTAACAAATAGTTTTCTTTGTCTAGCCAACGCATCTTTCGAGATAAACCTATCTTGTTTGGTATCAATCAATATTAGATTTTCTCAGCTACCCGAATCTTTAGAATTTTTAGATTGCGCCATCCCCCAGAGAGCTACCCCATTTTAAGATTTCTTACCTGTAGCGACTTTTGACCGTTCTTATAAATTTTCTTAGTCACGATACATCTTGTTAGCTTAGAATTTTATGCACATCCCGAATCTGCAAACAGATTTAAAATCGGACCATCCTGCAAAGTTACCCTTTAAAGCTCCCAAACCTCTACATTTTGCTCGTCTATGACATATGCTTTAACCAACTATTTCCTAGAAATCTAAAACCGCAAGTATTTTAGAAACGAGTCCTTTATAAGCCATAAGTGCTTAGTATTTAAAATCATTTTTTCAAACAGTAATGTGCTTTTCTCAGAATGTTGTAAAAATCATGACTTAAAATTTTTCTGGTTTTAACATAATTACATGTACAATGCTAAATAGTTGGAAAATACATGACAAGGACAAACTAATCGCTTTACAATTATGTGGCGTATAGTGAAGGTAGCGTAGAGGACAAACTAATTGCTTTACAATTATGTTACGTAAAGTGAAAGTAGCCTTTCTTTTATTAATTAGCAGCTATGTGATTTGAAAAATACAATAGATATGCTCAATGCCACCCATTAGAAAATTCCGGGTTTATTAATCATACAATGAGCGCTCTATTTTGGCCTCGATTGGGGAAAATACAAACCTCATTTAGTAGTATAATTAACGGATTTCAAACGTATATAACGCGGTGTAATTAGAAAAAATTCTATTAGTTTCACACGCTTTGTGTAAAGCCCTCGAAATTTTAAACAATCGTTTCGTGTAGTTCTTTTGTGGAAAGTTTTGAAGGTTTAAGGGTAAGTATTATTAAAATATTATTAAAGTAGAACTGAATTTATTTGCAAACACCAATTATTATGTATTCTGTTATTGGTTCTTATTTGTATTTTAAAACATTAATTTTTCCAAAGTAATGCGCTGTTTTACAGATATACTTTTCCAAATTTTAAAGGTATGCTTTTGCTAGAATAAAAACAATTCTGACAAAATATTTTATTAAAATTTAATACATTAAACAAAAGACCTCAATAACAATACGTTTTCTTTAGAACAGCTTAAATTATTCAAACAATGGTTTAAACAGTGATTGTACCTATTACCGAATCTTCTTAATTCTTTGAGCTTTGGAAGTGAGAAAACACTTTCCATGTTTAAAATGTTGTTTGATAAATATTTTGAGAGTAACTGCCTTTTCTGTTCGCCTTTAACATAGATTGTAGCATTGGGTGGTATGACTTCTTTCAGCAAATCGCCTACATTTGTATATCCACTTGTGGACTGTCCATCCCAGCTAAGCCCATGGATTCTTTGCTTTAACCACTGAACTTGCTTTTTGAAATCATCACTTAGGGTGTTATACTCCACAGCCATGTCCAGTATCTCATGCCATATTATATTATTCGCTACATCCAAAATGGCAATCTCCTTGCAATAGAAATCACTAGTTTTGTATTGATATCCTTGTAAATCGATTATGAAACACATGCTTCCTGCTTCAAATAACAGATGGGAATGGGGTTCTAAGCAAATCTCCCGTATATCCAGTTAAGGGACTTTACTCCCTCCTTTTATGATTTTTTCATCCAGGTAATTATCTGGATGATACTAAAGCAAGTCTGTTTTCTTAATCCAACTTTTACCATCCCCAACCACGACACTAATAATTCGCGCCCGTGCTTCCGTTTCCGTAAAACTTTTCCACTAAGTACGTGTCGGGTGCTGCTGTGAGCTGAATTTCATCACCGTAAAAGCACCTAGAATTGGCCGACCTTCCAAATCTTGTAGCAGATAGGTTGTCGGTCTCGTTTTTGTACTTTAACAATTTTGAATAGTTCTGTACTCCAGTTTGGGTGAAATCCTCGATCGAATACTGCTTTATATTTTGATATACGCACAATGTCTCCAACCTTATACAACTTCTTGCGACTTTTAGAAACGCTGTTAGCGGTGTAAAGTTTTATTCTTTCCGGATGTTCTTCTGCCTCCATAGGTGTCATGTTAATAGCCCGATGCGGTGTATTATTGTATTCTTCCATAACCTTAGGCAAAATATTCACCCATTTATGACTGCCTTGCAAGTAAAATCTTCTGTACAATTTGTTTTTGATTGTTCTAATCAACCGCTCAACCATACCAGCTTTGATTGCGGAATACGTAGAGTAATGGTTTATCTTATATTTTTGCATAAGATTTTTAAAACAGCGGTTGTAGTACTCTTTCCCAAAATCCGTTTGTAGATTGATTTTACGTTATTTTCTCCTTGCAGCATTTTGTCCAATATTTTTTCATAGCATTTGTGACTTCTGATCCAGTTTTATTTTTAAAGGTTCAGCTAAAGCATATTTTGTGAAACAGTCCACTGCTATTATAATATATCTGTACCCATTGTTCACACGCGAGTAAGGCTGCATTTCGCACAAGTCCGATTGGATAAGATCACGTTTCACATGTTTCAGATTTGTATGACGACGCTGAAAATTTTTCTTGCAGGTTTAAATAATTCCTTAACGATGATTTCTTTACTCATTTTTGCTTAACACTGTTGCTAAACTAATAGGGTTATCTTTATCCAATTGCACCTTTGACATAAACTGAAGCTTTGGTTTGTAGTATTTGTTTTTATAGCTGCTGGTGACGCTTCGTAAATTGATGCTATTGCAAGACCGAGCTCCTTCTCATTTGTCTCGAAGTTGCAGTCAAATTAATAAAAACTGTATAAACGTTTTAAAGTCAGATACAAGCTTATCCAATTTTTCATTTACATACTGTTTATTAACTGCATCAGATGGCTCAACTGGTTGAGCAAGCATTGCGATACGCTGGTTTCTTGCATTGAAGGCTTTATCTTTACGCTGTATATCATCAGAACTTTTAGACAGTATGAAAAGGCTTGATTCACGAGCTTGATTACAGATTTCTTATTAACACAATCACTATCTTCTTTAGGATCCATTACATCCACTAGCCTTCTTTTACGAAAACTAATTGTTTCTTCTCCAGACTTGAATACTATAGTGCTTCTCTGATTAACACAATCACCATCTTCTTTCGGGTCTGATGAATTCACTAACCTTCTTTGCTGCATATCGTACCCATCACCATCCAACGTTAGCACAAATCCTCGACCTGGAGGACCGCGCCGAATATCAGCATCTTTACGCTCTGAACGTCCGAAGCGGTCGATAGGCATTTTAAAACTGTGTAATTATTTACTGAGCTCACTGTATTATACCTTCTTCTCTCAACTCTTCTATTATGGACACCATCTCGTTAATGTTTTCCTCGCTTGTATTTCCAGCTCGGTTGGATGCGTTCAACAATCTCAGCCGATCTACAAGTTCATGTACATTATTCCAGTAGACATATTGCACCGGCTTTGAATTTAAACTTTTGTAAAACCGATTAGAAAAGCCTAAACCCGCTCCCTTGGACTGTTTTCTTCTCTTTGGCTGTTTTCTTTCAGGATTCCTCCGAAATTCGGTGAGATATTTTTGCACATATTTGTTAAACTTTTGTTATTTGTTGGGAACCCGCTTAAATCGTGCACCGCAAATGGGTTAAACTTTCTTCTCAAAATCGACGCAGATTTGATCATTTCCAAGTAATTCGGCAAATCTTCATGCAAATTGAAATCGCCATCTTCGGGGCTGATGTCTTTGTAAACCAGCAGGTTGTATAAACCCTTCGTACCTGGATATATCACATTATTTAATGTTATATCGCTAGTTTCCGGGTTAATTACCAATACACTTTTCCACAAACTCCATGTATCGGTTTCCGCATTATACTTTACTCCATAAATTGATTTGTCAATATTTTCGTCCTCGTCTCTAGCTAACACATCCGCATAGTAAAGATGGAACGGTTCTTCTGGAACGAGTTGTTTAATTTTCTTTATAGGTACGTCCATGTTTTCAACTTTAACCTTTGTTGTAGGTGTGGAATTTTTTCGGTGATCGATTGCAACTGGAAGCGGTTATTTCAAGGGATCAATCAATTGTTTGTGCATCTCTTTGAATTTTTGCTGAGATGTAGCGTCTCCCTTTTGTACGCTACAAACTTTTTCGTACAGCATCCTGCATAAGATGAAGACTGCGTTTATTCGCAATAAAATTGTTAACGTCCGTCATCATGAAACTTTGGATGAGAACTAGCTGTTTTGAATAATGTCAAATATTTATATACTCGTCGAAATTCTTCCGATACCGACCATTATCCAAATCAAAATCTTTCACAACAGTTATAAAATTATGTTTTGAGTCACCCCAACACTGTAAACACATTTCTTTAAATTTCGGATATGTCATGTCACCACTTATATGATCCGAAAAGATATGGCGAAGGTTTGTATCATCCTGTTTCCATAATGCGATTACATTGGCGTTATCTCTGAGTCTATGTTTTAAGGCACTAGCGTAAGTTTGACATAGATAGAACGAATCTATTGCTTTATGTCGGCCGAACGAGAAAAATTGAGTGATTTTACTTTGCTCGTTTACAGGTATATCATCGAAAACCATAATTGAATCTTCTTTGGTATCTCTGGGTTCGATCAAATCATCGTAATTTTCAAACTCATGGTACCCAATTTCTTCTTTTAATGGTGTAAAACGTTTCTTAATAATTCGTATTTCGGTTGATATAAACTTTTAGAAAACACATAGACATTTTGGAATCTAAGTCCATTCTCGTGCAAGATCAGAGATATTAGAGCATTAGTTTTCCACAACTCGATGGTCCCGCGAAGATAGCTCGTATGTTAGACGGGAACAATGAACCATGTTTACCATCCTCTCTTGCACTAGCAATAGCAAAGTTATCATAATTCTGTATAGGTATTTTAACTTCTTGTATAGCATCACCCGTGTCTCTCACATTTTCCGACCTAGGAGCACCATTCTTCTTTTGAGGTTTACGGAGATCCAAATGCCTGCTTAACGTTCTTCTGGGTATACCATATAACCTACTTGCAGAGTTAACACTTATACCCTTTTGTATTTCACTAACTGCTTTCTCTAAAGATTCCTTGGTGTACATCTTTCAAATATAAGTTTAAACTGATTCAAATTGAAAATAATATTCCCTTATATACCGGCATGGGCAGGGGTGGGCACGCGCAGGGCGCGCATGGGCAGGGATGTGTACGCGCAGGGGTGCGCATGGGCACAAGCGTGCTAGGCGTACACCGGAGTACGTGAGAAACTGTCTTGGATCACCAAAAATCTTATTAATATTAAAACAACATAGACTTTTATACAATTTTATTAAAAATATATACAAAATATTTAATTGTGAATAAATCTATTAACAATTTCCGTAAACGGATTATATTCAAACATAGAGTCATGTATAATTAAAGCATAAGCCTTCATCGACAGTTCAAAATTTCTTGAAGCTTCTAATTCCATTCTTACATCAACCGTTGCATCCTTGATGCTTTCAAATTGATGACGACAGTCGATTACAAAGACAGGTGATTCCTTAAACCTGTTGTAGTCCATTAAACATTTATTTGACGATTTGTTCGGGTAGTATTTTTCCATAAAAGATGCATAAGACAGGTACGCCGGCAAGTAGTCATTCTGCTCGAAGTCCAAATTTAATCGACCTTGAGGGAACATCTGAGAGTTTAAAAACACTTTGACATTGGTTATATTGGCATTCGTAAAGCTTGTAGCATTTTCTTCTTTCTTATCATATTTTCCATTTTGCAGCGCCAGTAATATCCACCGAGCCTTCTCTGTTTCGTTCGATACTTTAATTCTCCATACTTGCGACTTTGATTGTGTTAGAGACGGTAATTCGTGTAGTTCCCATTTTCTGAATGCAACCATTATAGATGATTGATTTTGCATTTCCGAAAGCAGCGACGCCTTGGCGAAGTCACTTAATGTTATATGGGACCTCCCATGAAATACGTTGTATTTTGAACGTTACTGTATTTCCAATCGACTTGTAGCAATTTACGTCCGACTTGGATCTGATTAAAATCAGCTCTTGAGGCATGTTGACGATAGTTTTCTTGTAATCTTCAAAAACCAAAAATGGTTTTTAGCGGTATAGCACAACTAAACCGTCCATCTTGGAATATGGTATCGGGTTTCCACCCGGTATGTGTAATAGATTTTGTTTCTGATTCTTCCATGGATACTAAACCTTTAATAGTTCTTGTAATTCCAGGGATTCGACAGACATCTATTATTTGATTATTACCCAATTTGTATTGAATTTCCTCAAACAGAAAATATGGCGCATTTCTAGTAAACTCGTAAGCTTTAGGGTCTGGTTCTGCTGCTCTAATCGGGTCTCCAGTTGTTGACGCTTCCTTAATGTTTCCGTAGGTTTATAGGTGCCCTTTATAAATATAAAACTTTCATGAGGGTATGTGATGTTATCACTGCTCTGGATTTCAATTGAAATTCGATCGTTGTTTTCTGCGTTCAATGTAAAGGGAAGATATGTATAATAATCTTCCTTTATTATGGTTTCGTCTAATTTATAACCTCCAAACACATCCAATTTGGGTACGTCCTCATATTTAAGTCTTCCAAGTTTAACGTTTTCATCACTGTGGAGATCTAAGCTGCGTTTACTTCTGCCTCCCATCATTTATAACTTTTAACCCCAAAGATTTTAAGAAACGTATTTCTTCTGCTGTAAGTCTCTCGACAACTTGACGCTTTGATGTCGTATTCACTACTAATCGTCTGGGGTGTTGTAGCGTGTTTATATACAAAATCGATAGGCATTTTCAGCTACTTTTTATTTCCAGTCTCACACAGGTGTATGTTTCCGGGAAAAGTTTACCAATTCACCCAAATGATCGACTAGTCTGATTGTAATATTATCATTTCTGTCACGCTCAGCGGATAATATATGACGTGGTTAGGTTCCTTTTCCAGATTATACCCGGGTGGTACAGATAGACTGAATTCGAATATGCTGTGCGTAAGAAAATTGTTTCTGAACGATCCGCTGGTGATATTGGTTTCCACAAAATGTTTGAGACCGATATTATGTTCACTTGCTGATTAGCGATATGTACGGTATCTGCAGCCAATTTGCGGTTGGTAAACCCCAAGATGCTTCCAATATTGTTTTACGGTTTGCCCCAAAATCTATCGGTATACTGCTTCGTATAGAACACTTTAATGTATTATTGTTGGCACTCAGTTTAAAATATTTTCAATGTTCTCGTTGATGTCCGGCTTCTGACTGAACCATTTTTGAAGACGTCCTGTATATATGCATTTATTTCTTCTAATTCGTATGATCCAGGTTCAATGGTTATTTTGCGATGCTCTGGATCGTTAAAGTATAAGTTGTTGTTTCCTGGATGTATGTTTTGCACAGTGTTACAAGTGTACAGTCCCACTAGACCCAAAGCATATTCACCATCTTGTTTCAATTTAATTGGTGGGTAAATGGATCCTGTCGATATGACATTACCATACCCGAACACGCTCACTGTTTTAGCCATTGTCACTAAGAAACTTTAACACTAAATGTCCACAATTGTATGTGTTGTAAGTCTGCTCCGGTACACTGTTGTAGTAAATTTTACAACCTCGAAAATATCTCTTTACTTCTTCCGGCGGTCTCAAGTCTCCAAACGAATCGTAGTAATACACCTATTTCCACGTTTTCGGTACCCCACCCAATGTGTACCCGAACCTTTGGTGGTATCCAAATTAATCACTCCCGATTCGTTGACATGCGGTCTAATCTTCTGTAACTGATCTCTAGAAAAGACGTTGCGAAAATGAGGAATGTTAGATGCGTGTTTCCTTATATCTACATCGGTAAGAGCTCTTCGAGGTAACTTGCTTAGTTTTTGATACTTTTTACAAATGCCACGCCCCTGTTTGTACGGTTTCAAGAATAATGCTGTCCTTTTTGTATGGTTTTAGAAACATTCCATTTCCTTTTTCCCAACGGTAATGGCTTCCATAGATCTGTTGTTCGTTCGCTCTCCTTAAGATGTTCGTTGGCTGTCTTGACATCATTTACTGCTTTAGCTATCCCCCCAGCACCACCTGTTAGTGCTCCTAGGGCACTTAGTCCGCGAATATCGGATCAATGGTAGAAAACCTCCTTTCTGTGGAACGGGTATAATACGTGGGACTTTAATTTTGTTTCTCCCACCGGCTCCTTTTATGATTTTTTACCAATTAGAATACCAACATCTAACAGCTTTTTCAAGTTGTCGGAACCAACTCGGTCTATTGCGGATCGTATTTTCTTCAAAATCCGCCTTTGAAACTTATTTTCTTCTTTAAACCCATACCCATTTTCTCTTCGCTTTCATAGCGTTTGTCACAAACCAAGCTGCGGCTTTTTCCCCAAACTTTGCGTTTTAGACTTAACTCTCCCCAGGCTTCTTCTTCTAAAATTTTATCTGCTCGGTGTCTGGCTGGAAGATCGTCGGGGTACTTGGAGTATGCAATGTCGTGGTCTTTACACAATTTATCTAATTCGTTTATTCCAGGATCACCTCTTGCTAAGCGTTCATCCAACTTTGTACCAGGACCGCAGTACTGATAACCTGGAATATGCAGCTCAAACGGTAACCTGTTTATAGCGCTGTTGATTAAACCCTCTCCAGAACAGATAATCATGTGTTTACTCAAAAAAATCTCAAACTATACTAAATAAATAAACAACAACGAGTCTATTTATACTTTTTCAAAAATTTACAATATATTTACAATAACAATACATTTACATCCACGCCTCTTGGGCTGTCTTTTATACTCTTTCTAGTTATCACCATAACCAGAATCTTCAGATTCCGACAAATTTAAACGTCTAAACATTTCCACTAATGTTCTTGTACGCATCACATCTTGCACAAATATATCCGGAAAACATATAACCAGCTCCAATGCATTTAGTGCGCTCTGATTCAATTCGTTGTAGAATAAAATATTACCAATTCGAACTTCGCCTTCAATCAAGATTTTAATTCGTTTCTCCCTTCAGTCATAGTATTAAACCCATCGCAATCATTTAAATTAGAATTAGCAACAAACCTACTAATTCGCTGTATAATGCTGGGAAGTCACGACTTTCCAACTGTTTAAGTTGATACTCAAACAACTCTCGCATATGGAATATTTTACGGCACTCCAATTCATTTATAACTATCGAGCTATCACCCATTATTATTTTTAACTGGAACGTTTCGTTCTCGGTTGATCCAGACACTGGTGACAGAGTGATAAAGAACGGACCTCCTAGTTGTATGTGTAGATCTTCCGTTTCGGGTGCACCATTTAATCGAGTGTTTAGCACGTCACGAGAAAATACGTTGATTTGAAATTCCACTTGAAAATTTGTAAATGCTAACCAATTTTCGTATGTCAATTCCAGAACATGGCGACCACAATATTTCTTGCTACACACCAATCGTAATACGGGTTTTATTCTCTGGTTTATAACAAACCCAATTTCCACATTATGAGGGTGTTCGCCCAATTCACTTAAACTATACGTAAACTTATTAATCAGATTTTCGGTATCGAAACTTGTGCATCATTAACACCTGCAGACTCCATTGCTTTGCACTGATTTCACTGAGATGACTGAGAAGGAATCCTATGCAGATCATCCTTTTAAATGTTTCAGAATTGTTGTTGCGCATGCTCCTCATTATCATTTGCAGTATTTTACAGACAGGCATGAACTAGTTTGTAATCCGATTCAAGGTTAGTTAAGAATATTAGGTTTTACTGGTGTGATTAGACTAGTTTGGAATGCATGAATAAGCAGAAGCTAACTGGTTTTCACCAAGGTAAATAGACTAGTTTGGAATGTTACTCAAGGTTAAACGACGCTGGGTTTTAAAAGTAAACTACCAACAGGGTATAAAAGCATCGTGCAATGCAATATGATTTAGTTTCTGTTTAGTCTTTGACAAGTTAACAAGTTTTATAATTACAGTGAAATGGTTTCTTTTACCTGTAACGTCTGTGGGGTTGTCTTCTCGGGAGTAACAATTTAAAACGCCACCAGCTCCAGCAGCATGAGTTGGTATCAAATGAAAGCCCGGCTTGTTTACCTGCGATGTGTGCCCGGCATCCTTCTCGCGGAGGGACAACTTGAAACGGCACAAGGACGCCAAACATGGTGTGGTTGTCCCGTTGCAGGTCCATCCGGGGTCAAACGACCTGCTGCACCAACAGTTGAGGAACCTGCCCCCAAGAAATCGCGGAGATGTGCGGAATGCAATGTGGACGTTGTCAACGGCAGCCCACCAGCGATCTAACGCGCACAAGACCGCTTGCTAGCCGTGTCCTGGATGGGGTGTAGAAGTAGTAGCAACCGCTTCAAAACTCGAATCGCTACATACAGAATTAAAAATGCTAATACTAGTGGTATGTATTTTTATAAGTATTTTGTGTTTGCTTAGTTTGTATTTTTAGGTCTATTGGATTTTCTATGCGAGCAGAAAAGAGGTTCATAACCTTAGTCGGGGAACAGCTGGCTATCACACCTCCCTCAAGGTGAACCTGGAGGTGTTTGGTGGTTACACCAAGATGGCTGCGTCAGAGGGTGTTGAAGATATCAAATCCTTCAACACCCGAAATGTTGTGGTCACCTCCTCCAGTGACCTGGAAGCGGTCTACAACACCTTTATGGAGAGGATGTCGGCTAAGTCGGACGAATTTCAAGAACGAGATTCTGGTTAGTTTCTACAATTATTAATTTTTTCTAATTTTTAAATTTTAGGATGGACTCTGAAACATGTGTTGTACTTGGAGGTAAATGTTAACAAGTACCAACCAATGCGCGGATCCTCTACATCGAGCTTCCCAAATGGGTTCAGGATAAGGAGCCGTCATTAACATCCAGAATCAAGACAATGCATGTTTTGCCTGGTGTTTGTGGCAGCCCTACACCCTGGTGCTCACGATCCGCAAAGAGTGCATAGCTACCCACACTACTCAACTGTACTCAACGTGACAGGACTACAGTTCCCAATGCCCATAAAGGACATACCCAAGTTCGAGGAATTAAATGCTATTAGCATCAACGTCTTTGGGGTAGAAGGCAAGTCCATCGTTGGACCCTCCACTTCACCAAAAGAAAGAGGGATCAGCATGTCAACCTGCTGTACATTCAGGATGGATGCAAGTCCCACTACTGTTTGATCAAAGATTTGGGGAAGCTAGTGGGTAAGCAGCTATCTCATGACCGCACCCGTAAATGGATTTGCGACGGATGCTTGGTGTTCTTCCATCCGAAGATAAATTACGACAACACTCCGAACAAGACTGCAACGTGGTTGCGACAAAGATGCCAACCATTTTAACAACATCCTCGAGTTTACGAGCGTGCACAAGCAAATGAGGGTGCCGTTCGTGATTTATGCTGACTTCGAAAGTGTGTTGAAGCCTATTAGCTCCGCAGTTCCGGATCCCACCTCTTCCTTCACCAACAGCACACAACACCACGAACCCTTCAGTTTTGCATACTATATCAAATGTTCATACGATGACTCGTTTAACAAGTTTGACCTGTACAGGGACCTGAAGCTGCTAAAGTGTTTATGGAAAAGTTGAAGGAGGAAGCCTGCAGATTGGTAAAATCCTTAAAACCAACGTTCCGATGGCACCGCTTGGAACCTCTGGAGGATTGTTATTCCATATGGTTGACGATTGCGGCATCTGCAGGAAACCTTTGGGTGATGATCGAGTGAGGGATCACTGCCACCTAACAGGAAAGTTCCGCTTCGCAGCACATCGCCAATGCAACGTTCAATACCGGATGCCAAATTTCATACCGGTCATATTCCACAATTTAAGTGGGTATGATTCCCATTTTATTGTGAAAGAGTTGGGTGCGATAAGGAGCGTGTTACAGTGATCCCCAACAATAAGGAGCGGTTCGTATCGTTCACAAAGTATGTGAGGTTATATGGCGAAGAACCAGATGTAGAAGAAGAAGATGATGAAACCGATAATTCCACAGTTCAGCTGCGTTTCATAGATTCGCTTCGTTTATGCATCATCGTTGGATAAGTTGACGAAGAATTTAGAACCTCAACAGTTTGTTGAGATCCAAAAATTTTTCTCAGACGACAGACTGCGTAGTTTGCTGACAAGGAAAGGTGTTTTCCCGTATTCATACATTTCCGGTGTAAGTGTATTGAATGAAACCTCTTTGCCCGCAAAACATGCTTTCTTCAACGACTTATCTTCTACGGCTATTAGCGATGCGGATTATAAACATGCGCAGAAGGTGTGGGAGGAGTTCCACATACGAAACTTGGGTGAATACAGCGATCTGTATTTAAAGAGCGATGTTCTACTGTTGGCAGACGTTTTGAAAATTTCAGAAACGTTTGTCTAAAACGTACAATCTCGACCCGGCCCAGTACGTGACAGCTCCTTCTCTCGCCTTTGATGCAATGCTGAAACACACTGAGGTGAAGCTGGAGTTATTAACCGATGTTGATATGCACCACTTTGTTAAGAAAGGCATTAGAGGTGGTCTCACTCAGTGTAGTCATCGGTATGCTCGTGCCAACAACAAGTATATGGAGGAGTACAACCCCAGTGAACCCTCCATATACTTGACATACCTCGATGCCAACAACCTATATGGATGGGCTATGGTCAACCACTTCCACACGGGTTTTCAGGTGGTTAAACATCGATCAGGTTAACCACCTAAAGATAACATTTTGAATATCCCCATTACGCACAATATGGGGTACATCCTAGAGGTTGATCTGCACTACCCACAACAGCTTCAGGATCTGCATAACGACTTGCCTTTCTGTCCCGAGACCATGGTTCCACCAACACCGTCTTCTAGGACTCCGAAGCTACTCACCACACTTTTTGATAAGAAGAAATATGTAATCCATTACCGAACACTTCAACAGGCTCTGCGCAATGGTCTACAATTAACTACAGTTCACCGTGTGTTGGAGTTCGAGCAATCACCGTGGCTCAAACCTTACATAGATTTAAACACGTCTCCCGTACTTCTGCCACTAACGCGTTTGAAAAAGACTTTTTCAAACTTATGAACAATGCGGTTTTTGGTAAAACTATGGAGAACGTGGACAAACGTGTTGATGTAAAGATTGTGTCGCGGTGGGAGCACGAGGGACAAAAGTTGTGCGCAGTGGACTAATAGCTAAACCTAACTTTAACAGTAGTTTAGTGCTAGGTGAGGATTTGGTTATTATACAGATGGATAGGGTAAAGTCACTTACAACAAACCCATATATGCAGGTTTTCGATTCTAGATATTTCAAAGACCCTCATGTATGATTTTCATTATAACACCATGAAACATTTGTATGGAGCTAAACTCTCACTACTTTATACAGACACTGACTCTTTAGTGTATAGTATAGAAACAAAAGACTTGTATAGTGATATTAGTGCAAACATTAACAATTTCGACACTAGTGACTACCCTCGAGACAACAAATACAATATGCCTCTTGTGAACAAAAAGATTCCCGGCAAGTTCAAAGACGAGTTCAACGGCGACTTGGTGTTACAATTTGTTGGAACTCGCGCAAAATCCTATTGCATTCTTAGTGAGAAGGACACGATTAAAAAGATCAAGGGGGTATCGCGTAGTGTGGTGGCTGGGATTAGTGTGGATAGTTTTAAGGACATTGTGCATAATAATTCTGGTGCCCTCATGCATAGCATGGTATGTATTCGGAGTAAAAAACACGATTTGTACACCCAATTAATTAATAAAATTAGTTTATCGGCAGAAGATGACAAAGGTACGTCATCCCGGTAGTACTTCCACATATGCATGGGGGCATAAGGATATTAGATAGTTGTTTATATTTTATTGTGTATATATAGTATGTAAGTTAGTTATAAGCATATCTACCCTCCCCCATCCTTAATAATTCCTTTCTTCCCGGCGATATGTGTTTACCTCCACGTGGTGTCGCTGGACGGTAAAACATATTGTTAACAACAATATGTCTTATTGACTGAAAACACGTTTCCTTCTTTTACATTAATCTCTTTTGTTACAGGTCTATTTAAACAACACATTAATCTTTTTTGTTACAGGTTAAACTTTCGGCTACACAAACAAAATACTTTGTAAAATTGTAATTAGTTTATTAAACTGTAAATTGGATAAATAAAATATTAAACTTTTGTGTTCTTATTATTGTTGGTTAAAGCATATACCTTGGGTAGCGAAAAGGTTTTAAAAATGGAGTTAAATATATACGAGCAAAGGGAATTTAGAGGTTTGAGAGCTTAAAGTATAACTTTGCAGGGCGTGGTCCGATTTCAAATCTGTTTGCAGATTCGGATTCTACATAAAATTCTAAGCTAACAAGATGTATCGCATGTATAAAAATGTTTAAGACGGTTAGAAATCGCTACAGGTAAGAAATCTTAAAATTGGGGTAGCTCCTTGGGGTGATGCAATCTAAAAAATTCCTAGAGATTTGGGTAGCTGAGAAAATTCTAATATTAATTGATACCAAACAAGATAGGTTTATCTCGAAAGATGTAATGGTAGACGAAGAAAACTATTTGGTTTAGATGTGGAGCAAATGAGGAAGGAAAGAGTCGCTCCTCCTCATTTGCTCCTTAAACATGTAAATGTGGGAGCAAATGAGGATTTGGGAGCAAATGAGGCGGTGGGATCCTTGATTTTACCCTACTATCGTATCTAACTCATTTTCTTCCCCTTAATCTGTTTCCATCAAATTAACACTTAAACCCACGTCATCTTCTGTGATTTCATAACTATCGTTCCAGGGCAATACAACATCCCTAATATTTACTAATCTTTTCTCCATGTCTATAACCAGACCTAACTTCACCATACAATCCATCCTTAAGATACTTTTAAATTTTAGTTCTGGAACAATAACAAATTCCTGTGCACAGCTTAATGGACCTACGTCTACTTTTAACACAACAACGCAATTTACTACTGCAAACCCTTTCTTGTTTAGGGTCACTAAATTACTCCCTTTAATTGGCATAATTCGACCACTAATTTGATCCCTAATTTCTTTCACAAATTCTTCTGGGACTAAACTTGCTTCCGCTCCTGATTCGAGCAAAGATCTTACCTTATAATCTAACATTTTAATCTCTAATATTGATAAACAAACTTTCTCGACTACTTCTGGTTCAACTTCCTCCTTAATTGTCATAAATTCCCGCGTACGTTCATATTTATATATTACTAACTCTTGTGATTTGTCCTCTATCGAAAATCCTGTCCCACTCACGTCTCACCACTTTGTCCCCCTTGGCGCTCTAATACTTCTGCATAAGTTCTACTCACTCCCGGTCTACCCCTAACTTCATTATTATCTATGTTGCTCTCTCGAAATTTCTGTTGAGCTATTCTGTCGTTGCACACCCGGTCCCTGATTAGCATTCCTAGTGCCACCGCTACTCCTACAATTACTTCCCCTAAACTGCCAGTTATTCCTAAACTGTAGTCTGTTAAAATTCGTTCCCCGTCTATTGTAGAAATTATCTCCCCTATTTTTAAATCTAACCTTATTTATATTTCTATCACGGTACTCCCTCTAATTCCTGTACTTACATCGTCATACCTTTGTAGATACTCCAAAAATGCCTCTCGTTCGATAATATTTTGCAGTGCTACATACATGCTGTCTGACTTCGACCTCAAAATGTCTCGATAAGTATTTAATAATCTGTCTATCAGTTAACGGAGGAGTCGATTGTTTTGCTACAATAAATTTTTTAATTGCGTATTGTTCGCGAGACCCTGCATAACCCCTTATATTTCCCAGCAATCAAATCGTCCCTCACTTGATCTTGTTTGTGATCTCTCCAATAATGCTTGAAAAATTTCCCTTCAAAATCTAAATAGCCTCCAGAAAATTCCGAAATTACCACTTGTGACAGTTTAACGTTTTTCTGCAAAATATTTTGAGTGATATGTGACATGCTCCGATGCGCTTTCCCAATTTTTTGCTTTTGCTTTATTCATTAATATATGTTGTTTAGCTAAAGCAACTGACTCGTAAAATGAATTTTCCAATATTTTGCGTTCCGTGAAGATTAATTTATTATCTTGGGCTAAGCATTCCTGACTGAAATAAATCAAACTCCAGGAAAAACGACTTAATTATGTCCAAGCGAGTTTGCCATTCTACAACTTTGTCATCATTAAAAGTCTTTAAAGAATTTGTAAAGCGTGTTAATTTGCCTTTAATTTTACCGCGTTTAATATTGAGTTGTTTAATTCCTCCTTTAATTTCTCTTCCACGATTGAAACTGCGATAAAATATAAGCAAGTCTCATAATAAGAAATTTATTCGTGATAACTAATGTAAAATTGTTAAATGCAAAATTTTTAGTACTTACACCTCTGCGTGTTACTTTCTTAGAAATAAATCAACAAAATGTTTTTCGCTTCGTGTACAAAATGATTGACAGTTCTCAAGCTGAGTGCTTTTAAAATGAAAATTACCATAATGTATCCCAATAATGTTACTGTTATTTCTTAATACACAGAAACACTAAACCATGTAATAGAGTCATAGGGATAGACTCACAGTAAATAGACTGCTTATCTTCTAGTTGGTGAATTTGTACTGCCGCTCATCACTTGATGACTTGATTGACAGGCCAGTCTAACCCTTACAAATGTTTTCGTTTTCGTACCTGGAAATTGTTCCTAAGGCTGTAGTTTTCTTTACGTGCTATACGTTTGCATACAAAACATAAATTGATTGTGCCACTTTTCTACTTTAAGGCGACTCTACTTTGCATATTGAAATGCGCCATATATCCAAAGGGTTTCGCTCAGTTCGTAAGGACCATAACAAGTACCGTAATTAGATCGAGGTTTCTTTCAAAAACTGAACGAATGGACGTTTGAAATTCTGTAATTGGTATTTGTTAAAATAAATATCCGGAATTAAAAGCCTGACCAGCGCAATGTATTTCTTCTGGGTTTGGTTTGAGTGCTGCACTTTTACAGGAATGCACTGATTCTGAATATTTTTTCTTATTTGAGTCAACTGATGTTGACCACTTCCATTGGTTGGTTTGTTCGACGTATATAAACGAAACTAATAGTCGTTGCTTTATTATATTAACACAAAATGTATATTTTTATGCTACAAAATTGACAGAAGAGCTGTTGACATTATACTAGTTATACTACTTAACAATGTTTTTAACGCACTCTACAAAATCATTAGCAGCGATAATATGGATGCATGCACCTATGCGTTTACAACTAACTAAAAAATATTGTAATTTGTGAACGTGAATAATATTAGTTGACCAAACAATGAACATGATGCCATTCAAGTTCGAACAGACAATATAAGACCAATATGGTTCGGATCTCTTTAAAAAATGGATGGTACATTTTGGCAAATGTGTGTGGAGCACGCTGAAAAATGTTTGTATGGATGGTAGAATATTGAACGTTTTAAACTTGCGGAACTTCTACTGTATGAGGCACCAGCTGCAGTAGCAATAGTAAAGGTGGTTCGGATTATTGTACGGACTAGTCGACGCAGCCCCACGATACTTATAATAGATACCATTCCTGTTATTTCTACGTGATTAATTTTTAAATAACTTAGTTATTTTTATATATAGACAAACATTTACTTCTATAAATATGCTTCTAAAGGATATGTATACTGTACGATATACTTTTTCTTTTTTGCAACACTACGGCGATTGTATGTCAGAAAAATATTCGCCAAATAATTTTCTGTTTATGATAATTGCAGTTGCCTTAAGCTCTATCTCATATTGTATGTTTGGATTGTTCCCACGTAATATAACTCGAGATTTAGTTTAAGTATTTGGATCTGGCCAGTGATTACTATGCACAAGAGGTCATTACATTCGTAAGTAAGGTTTTTTTAGGCAATGGTAGATCATTTTCAATTTTTATCTAAAAATCGTAAACATCTCTTATCCTTACAGTGTAAAAATGCAGAATTGAAGGTTGAAATTTCATCTGGAAAGTGGTATTATAAGTGAGTGATACCCTTGTCTCAGAAGCGTCTAAAAGTAAGATACTTCAGACACATGCCTATTTATGAATGGATTTAATAATGTATTGAATGTACTTGTGTTGTCCTATTAAAGTTTAATATATTATAAACATAGAGTTTTAAACAGATGTGCAGTCATCGTGTGCTAGCTTTCTTAACCTTAAAATTTAAATTACCAAGTTAACAACGACAGCTGAATAAAACACCTGCACCAAGTTAATACATGTGTTCATAATAATTTAGTTAGTAAAATTTTAGGGATGAGTCATACTCAAGTTTATTTGGTCTTAACTACATAAGTGAAAACTATCTGGGTGCTGCTGGAAGCATCTGTAGTTCTATTGGATTGAATTGCGCTACAATGGGCAACAATGGATTACATCCAATTTAGAAACACCAGGATTTTCAAAACCCCGTTTTGCATTGACTCCTTAAAACTAGTTCGTTAGAACCACAAAATTGTGTTCAGTTAAATGGCTTATAAAGAAGATATCGATTTCTCTCAATATGTTCATTAAAATATTTTACAGATTGATATTATGCATTGTCGTACCGACTCCTAAGATCAGTGTTGCCTGGAATGTCATTTTTTATACAACTATTCATAAAAGCTCTGAAAATGAGTGCTTTCTATTTTTATCTTTTAGATATTTGACGTCTACAAGATCATGTTAGGTCCATGTTACATCGTTCCAAATAAGGCGTACACAACAAGAAAACGCATTTTTGACTTTAAACCCGTTACACTGAAACGAGCGGGGTCAGAAAAAAAAGACGAGTCAGTCAAGAAGGGCTCGCTCCAATTACTGCAAGAGAAGAGTAAACGGAAGGAAAGAGAAGGCTGCGCTAACACAGTTGAAGATTGGGGGGGGGGGGGGGCAAAACGAAACCAATAAACCTACACACCGACATGAAAGCATAGAAATACAAAAAAAATAAGGAAACAAACATTAATTAGGATATAAGTAACATACAATTTAAAACATAATTTATTTCTCCACATTTATGTATCTACGATGGCCTTATCTAATCTATTTACTAATACTACAGTTCAGGTATACGAGTCTCTTTAACATAAGAATGGGGAGAAAAATATGTATAATAGCACCACCACTAAATAACTACACAACTACTATATCGGAGGTATACTGTTAGCTGAATTATCCATCTGTATAAATCAACAATGTTTACAGCAGACGCTTATATAATTTTCCTCATCATTGCCATTAGGTCGTCAGTCCTGGAAATGCTTCCTATTCTGAGATAACCTACATAATACCTTACATAACATCAGTAAGCTAACTATAACGTAAGCTAATAACGCAACCATTCGATACAAGTTGGTACTCTTCTACTTTATACATAATATAAATAACTAAACCGTAACCTAAGCTAGTAAAGCAGTCCTTTTATAAAAATTGATTTTGTTTTACTATTTACATAATACAAATACAAATACCATAAAGTAAGCCAGCAAAGCAATCGTTTGATATAATTGATAATTTTCTAATATTTACCTCAAGCATGTTGTTCGGTGTTTAGGTAACTAAACCGATACACCACGGTAGCTAGCCAAATATGTTAAAGCATCATGTAAATCATTCAGGCTAGGGATAGATGACCATAGTCCAGAGGATCATACAACACTGCATTTGATTTTCCAACGCTCTACCCGAAGGTACTACGTTGGCCACGAAGCTAGGTTTTCTTTACCTGAAAATTTTGAATTTTGCCGAACCCTTGCTGTTTTAAGCAAAATAGACATCTTAACGGTACGTGACAACATCCACATACACAGAACTTACATTTTATCTCTTATCGAAACAAGGTCGTATTTTTGTGAAAAGTGTTCGCCTAACATTCTTCACGCGGTCTTTGTCGAGAATCAAACACGAGACTTGGGGTTTAATAGTCACACGCATATCAACTAAGCTACGGAGCTACCGGATCAAACGGTAGCAGGATTCTACGACTTGAACTTGAACATGGGTTACTGATATACCGAAAATACGAAATCCGGGAATCAGGAGTTCGGAGACAGGTGTTGGTCTAGAAATATTAACATTTATATTAACGGAGCAATAACAATATCAGTCACTTACCAGTCACGCAGAAAATTAAAGAAAGTTTTTCATTACACAATATTTTCGTAACTGCTCGTTCTAAGTAATGATATTCGCTATAAATGAATGCAAGAACTGAACGGGATAATCTGTAATCAAAAAATAAAACCGTTCAATTCAAGATGTACAAACTGATTTCTTTTTAAAAATGGTCATGGAAAACCACTTTTGAATAACCCAACCATATATTTCTTGATAACAATATCAAACTTGTTCTTATTCCACGCCAGAATCGCGAATGCAGTAGAAACGATAAGGTACGGAGATCTCATTGTACTATGTTTATTCAACCTTACACGCGCAGTGTAAAAATCAGGTGTTCAGCGAACTTTTAATAAAATTCGGTAAACCCATCGTGGTAAAGTGAAATAAACTGAAAACGTAATTCGAGAAAACACGTGGCTTTATCTGCTTACTATTTAAACGAGCTCAATTAGCTATAATAAATATTGAATATTAAAGGCATTATAGGCGAGTAGTATAATTTATTAATATTCCCAACCGGAAAAGTAAATATTGACAAGCATGAAATATTTAATTAGAACAATGGAAGTAACTTCTAGCGTAAGGAAATAAACATATCGGGAATCGGGGGGAAAGGGAGTCGATTTTTGTTTCTAAACAAAAACCAAACAAAATTAAATAGGCGCCACCAAGTCCAAAGATAAATTAGTTAAAGGCGAAGCAATATTATTAAGGACGGACTTGAAAACCCAAAGATAAACAAATCGTGTCCGTTAACAAAAACCTGGCTTATAAAAATCAGACGCAGCTACCGAAAGAAATTACAAAGGTTAAATAGAAAATATATAGAACACAGTTTTTAGCTTTTAAAATAAATGATAATGTATAAACAATTAGTTATTGCTTTTTGGCACAAAAATTATTAAGCAAAGATTCTACTTTTATATTACTAGATTTGATCGCGTTTGGTCAAAATAAAAGTCTAACGTTTTAACTAATTGTATTATTCAGCAAATACTTTCTTTTCAATGTTCATAGTTTTTAACATGAAAATTAACAACAATGATATTTATACGGAAATCAAAATTGTGTTTTTAAAGCAAGACGGCTCTTTAAACACAAGTCTATTTACACCTTTTAGTTTTTTGACTTAGTAGGAATTTGTAAACACAATGCATTTAAATATCATTTCTATTTTATGCAGATCTTATTAGGTAGATCACAGATTCACTATAAACACTCAGCTTGTATTTAAATTTGCAAAAAAGTGAGACAAACTTTACTGTATATAAAAAAAAAGGGAATGAGCAAACAAAAGTTCACTGATATTTCTAATTAAGCACTTTTTATATTGAAGATATAAATTTTTATGAACACCAATGCAAATACTGCATTTATTACTAGATGAGTTTAAATCGTTATACTAAATTTCTATCGGCTAACTTCAAGATTAGATAAATGTTTTATTTGAATTATAGAAAAGTTGTGATAAGGTTATCCTCTAACGGTAAGTATTTCAAATTTATCTGAAGTTTGATTGTAAACAAAGCCAGTAACTGTAAACCTAACTAGACAAAAATACAACTACGGTTTGTAACATACTGGTTTATAAATGATTGAAAGTGAAACTGGTCATAAACACGATAGCAAAACGACGCATTTTTATAACCATCTGTTTAACAAAGACTAACGATATTTTGAGGACATGAAAGAATTTAAACTTTAAATAACTAACCAAAGTGCATCTGATTTCCGTTGACGTATTCCATTAGAAATTTTATCAGCTGCAAACAACACCATTAGCCATTCCATACTTAAAGAGCTGCTACAAATTCTCTGGACAACAGCAAATACGACCACATGTTTGTAATTTACAAATCTTGTAACACAACTTATTAAGCAAAATTACTCCTGCATTCTTTTTTTAAGTACATGCTTGTTTTCCTTTTCTTTACTTCGCGCGTTAATGGAAGTTATTGTAAATTTTTTAAGTCCATCATGACCTGAAACATTCAAACACTCATCGCTAGTCGCAGGTCGCAGGCTTCTAATTTCGGAAACAACTTGAAGGCTTGATAACTTGGCTGCGACTAACTAAACGAATGTAGGCGACCTCCAGGGACTCGCGATTAGAGATTGAAAAGTACATGCTCTACAAAATTCCGAGAGATGCTCAACGAAATAAATTCATAACACACTAATATTCTACAATAGAAGAACAATTAAAATGAAGCGTTCCATTATATATATATATATATATATATATATATATATATATATATATATATATATATATAGTACGGAACATTAATAACGATAACGAATAAAGCACGCTTGGTATATTATACCATTACTATCTTTATCTCTGGCTTTTGATAATGTCTATGTTAGTTTGGGCAATCTATTTACTTAAACTTTAACGTCTTCAAAGGTTACACCATTGTCCAATCTTAAATTTTGATTCATGGTCAGATAATTCGGCTATGTTATTAGCGGGAACATCGTTTAGGAAAAATGAAATTAGCTGAATACTAAATAAAGTAGTTTATAGCAATTGTACTACTATTGTACTATGATCCTTGAACACGTTCTTCATAAACTACAAAACTAAGTTACAAAGTAAGTTCAAGGTTATTATTACTTAGATAAAATGCTTTCAAAGCAAAGTGAAGTTGTTATTTACTGAAAGTTAGTTACCAAATAGCACTTAATGCTAAAAATCTTTTTGTCATTTGTTATCATCCGAATGCAGAACGCAAGAATAAACTGCACCATACAACGATTATCCCGTTTATGCCGCATCTTATACCAACAACCCTTACATACATTATAGGAATCCGTCGATACAACGGTACGTACATGAAACAAACCTGTTAGATCATCACTATACTCTGTATGGTATTTTTTCTTCCCTACCCTTCCGCGTGATCAAATTGTATACAGGTATAATGTCTAAAATAGTCATGTTCCGCAACTTGTTTTTAGTATGTTATAATTATATCAGAATTTCGAAAAGTTATTCGTCCAAATATTGATCGTCTTCTCCACATGCCCAAGTTAGCATAATAAAAATTGAGCAAAATGATTAACAGAAACAGCAAGTGCTTGTAGTCTAAATTAATATTTTCAGATAGTGAAAGACTCATTGAAATACTAAACATGGCATATGTTGAAATATATTAGACCGCTTTTGAAGTGGATGTATTATAATAGTTGACGGCGTAAATTTAGATTAATAAATAATATTCTATAACTAGCTTGAACAATTTAACAAGTTTAACATTTAATTATTCGCGAATGTGTATAACGTACATCAATTGTACTAAAAAAGCGTTAAAAACCCAATGCGGTATCCCCACTCATGCCCCTCGATGTAACCCACGCCCGATATGTTTATTAGAAGCTCAGATAGTTGCGCTTTAGTGGCTGGAAAGTTAATTGGTTTTATTGACAATTTCTTTAGTGCACTACAGTCTGGTACATGAAATACACTGGCACGGGTAGCTATGTAAGTAATATCAGCTGCCATTTAGAGGCTCCTATTTGTCCAAAAATTTATGTTTATAGCGATTATTAAACATTTTTATCACTTTAGGAACAAAGTAAAAATATAAAACCCCAATAAATTGACAAGGGCGAAATTAGAGGAGCTGGCTCAAGTGATTTTCGACTCCGATTTGGAAGAAGAGTTACCCGACGATGATGTTGAAACTTCTTTTGAAGAGTACATGGAGGACACTAAGTATTACTCCAAATCAGAAACCGAAGGTAATGACTTTGATGATTTTGAAGATGCTGGAGATAGCAGCAACTTTATTGCCAAAGATGACGTGACTATATGGAACAAAAATTCGTTAAAAAGCAAATTCAGTAAAGTAAACACTAAAAGTATTGTGAAAATCCTTCACGGTCCTAAACAACAAGCATTCAAAATAAAGTAGATGCTTTATGAGGGTATTCCCAAATGAACTGATAGAGTACTTAACTAAATGCACGAATCTACGCGTTTCGAATGTTAGGCCTCAATTTATAAAGGAACGTGACGCTAAAGACATATCAAAAACCGAAATGCAAGCATTCATGGGTTTGCTATTGTTACCTGAATATAAGAAGCAAAATCATATTCACTTTTGGAACTCTGGACAAGAGATGGTACCGGTTTTAAAATTTTCCGGGCATTAATGGGTAAAAACCAATTCTATTTTTACTTGCTGTTATCCGATTTGATGATAAAAGTACAAGAAATGAAAGAAAAAAGATAGATAAGTTGGCTGCAATAAAATGGGTCATAGATAAATTCGTAGAGAATTGCAAGAACAACTACACGGTGGTTGAATTTTTAACAATTGATAAAATGTCGATACCTTTCCGAAGACGCTGTAGTATTCTTCAGTATCTTCCGAACAAAGCGGCGAAGTATGAATTGAAAGTTTTTGTATTGTGTGATGCAAAAGCATTTTATGTGTGGAATTTTGAAGTTTATTGCGGTAAGTAACCCGATGTCCCTCAGCATGTTAAATACACCTACTGCGATTGTTCACCCCATATTGAATGAAGTGAAAGGCAGGAATTGAAATTTGACATGTGATAACTGGTGTTTAAGTTATCCGCTAGCGAAAGAATTATTGGAAGATAAAATTACTATTGTTGCGACCATAAAAGAAAAATAAACGCGAAATACCACAAGATTTTTTGTGAAATCTTCGTTGTTTGGATTCTAGAAAATTGTAACATTGGTTTCTCTGTGCCAAAAAAAATAAAGCAGTCGTATTGATCTCAACAATGCACCAGGATGGAAATATAACTGCAGTTTTGAGTAACCTTGATATCATCTTACAATATAACGCCACCAAAGGAGGAGTTGAGGTTGTTGATAAAATGTGTGGCACCTACTCAGTATCAAGAAGAACAAGAAGCTAGCCTTTTGGTTATGTTCTTTCAACTGATGAACATCGCGGGAATCAATGGACAACTGCTATATAATGCAACTCATGTCGATGTAGCTTACAGGCACAGAAAAGAATTTTTAAAGGCGCTCACCTTAGGTTTGATGAAGCCATATCTCTCCAAACGTGCCAGCATTCAATGATTTACAAGTCACATAAAATGTTTCCCGAGAAAATACAATAAACCAGCAGAAGACACCAATGAGGAGCCACTTGCAAAGATACGAGCGAGGTGTTTTATTGGCGGTAAGAGAAACATCGAGTCACAACAATCAACTGCGAAACTTGCAATAGGTCAGTTTGCAAACAACATATGAAAACAGTCGTTACATGTGATTCCTGCAAAAATGTTGAATCAAGCAACGGATGAAACAAACTAACTATACATGTGCTACTGTGTGAGGTTTACATTTTTAGAGGTCTTTTTATTTTTTCTTGAATGCTTTCTTTGTTAAAGAGTTTGTCTCTTTTTATCCAATTGTATTAATTTATGTTACATTTCAATAAAACAGCATGAAAAATCAAGGCAACGTGCTTTCTTATTCCTATACATTGATTTATGCCCTCACTCTTACATTCATGGATGTGGTGTACATAATACACCGCGCGGGTAGCTACACAAAAATCTAGAGCGCGGTTAGTTAATGGTTAACTGCTTTTCGTGAAATGCGAAAATTTATTTGCTGCCATCGAGGTTTTGTGGTTACTGTATTAATTTCCATACTATCAAAAATGGTGTAGTTTTGTCTTATCGCAAAATATATTCTAGCAAAGCTTGTAAGACGTATATGGTAACAACATAGACAAATTTTTCGTTGCGCCTAGCAGTTAAAAATATATCAGTGTCGTATTTATATTTTGTAATATTTATAGTATTATAAGGGTCTTTCTCTACTAATTGGAAACTCGCCCATACAATACTGTCCCATGCATATTTTTTCTTGAAAATAAAAAACAATGTAGGTACCACGAAAGGCAGTAATAAATTTACAACATATCTTCAAAAAGCTGACACATTTTTTTTTTTATTTTGAATATTATGGACGATTTTGCAAAAATATATGACAGGGGACTGTTGCATCTTCCCGGGAACTGTTTATATAAAATAAAAACATCTTTTTATTGAATGTACCCAATTTATTTGTTCAAACTTTAACCAAACTTACTACGTATATAATTTTCTAAGTGAATAATCTTATAATAGATCTGAATTATTAATTAGATATATTATATTTGAGTGAATTTATTTAATTCCATAGCACATTTGCACTTAATCTTATTAAAATGAACTTTTTAGTGTAAAAATAAAATGTTTATCATTGAACTGATAGTAACTAATTATAATATTAGCATCGGCATTCTAGCTTACAAAAATCAGTCTTACCCTTGATTTTTAGAAATTATTTAACTTAACTTATTTTTTAAAAATAGGTATAAGCAGCTTAAAAAAACAAAATATTTTTTTCCTTTTTAAGACTAGGTCTGGGCTTGGTAACTTTTCTAAAATTTGGTCAAAAGTTATTTCAAAAACATCAGTTTTATCAACTCTGAACCTGTGACCTTTATCACCACAATTTCTCATAAGTTACAGTTAGTTCGCCCTCTTCATTGTCTATTTCATTTATAACAGCGGCATATCTATATTCCATATTTTTGACGGGAAACTTAACTAAAACGTAGTCATCAGTGTTATACTGGTTAATTGAAAGTGAAGTAGACCTCACAACATTCTCAGGCTCGTCCTTGGATTTGTTTTTATACAATATATCATGTGAAATGTTATCCGGTGAGATAGGGTCGAGTCTGGATTCGTCTTCACATTCAGAATCCGTGTAAATATAATCGACATTGAGTTTTTTCTGTTCTCTGAACTTCATTATTCCTAAATTGAAATGATCACATTTATCATCACAAGAGCAACTCAAACTTTTCATTATAAGATTGACTGGGCCACGTAATAATCCTAAAGGGCATATTGATACCTTGCCTTTTACTTGATGTACTCTTACTATACCGATGAAACTCTTCAAATTAACTGTGTCTCTCTGAATGTCGTCTGCCATTTTATCAATGGTGTTGTCATCAATCGTAATGATAATAATTCCAGGACAACCTTGTATCGTGTTTACAAAAGATGCTAAACTATTAATGTCAGCTCCCGCGGCAACAACAGAATCTGCAGTTTTCTTGCATGTAGCCCCAACCCCATCGGTGGCACCCTTGCCGTAACCGCTTTCTGAATAGTTCCAGGAAATTTTTTTGACATTTAGAACATCTAGATAAAGCCTTAAAGCCAAAATGTAAAACATTGTTTTATTTCGATACTGTGTTACAGGTCCGTCGCTAATGAAATAAATGCAGATGGTGATAGGCGGTAAACACTTAAAAATTGGCTGCAAGTGAGCCCATATAGCAGCTCGCGAGTGTGCGGTATTTTGGGAAACAGTGCAATAAGTCTTTACATATTCTTTCATATAAACAATGACTGTATGAAGACATAGCTGAAGTCTTGATCCTCCAAAATGATAGGCTTGAATTTCTTGACCGTATTTGGTACAGTAGTTTTCAAAAAACTCCATGTGAACTATAACTTCTTCATCACTGAGATTTTCTTTTAAGTTTTTGATAGCCTTGTATTAATGACTTACATTTCGCTCATGAAGAAGATAAGCATCCAAGTCTTTTTGCAGATCTTCTATCAGTTGTTGCGGACTAACGATGAGAGTCTTTTTAAGATATTTTATTACAGTGCGTGTTTTTTTAGACTTGGAATTGTTGAAATCTCTCTTCTCAGCTACCCATTTTTCAGATGTTACTGGCCTACTATCATTAAACTTTTTGTAATGTGGATTTTTGACGGCGCAGCGTTGGCACTTCCTTGTCAAACACTGCTCATTATAGCGATTGCAACATATGTTTTCTAGTAGCTTAATGTGACTGTCGTAAGGAAAAATTTTTTGGCTGTTCAATGCAGACGGTTTCAAATTGATGTTAGCATGTTTTATGCAGACGCAGGTATCTCGTTGATTTACTTTTGGTATAACCACTCAGAAAGGACGTAAACGACAGAATGCCTGGTAACTGATTTTGAAGTTTTCAGTTTTAGATTTCTTGTGTAAGTTGACGATTGAATCTAACAGGTATTTTTTTTGTTTTTTCACTTTTTATCTGGTTACACATTCACGTTTTCCTGCACCTATTCTGCTGTTGGCATCGTTTTCATAAAACTTTTGCACTATACCGACCCGTTTATCTGAAATTCCATCTCGATGCGTCTGTGTAGTAGGTACTAAAGTTAACTGACATGCAGACTTCTGCATTCTCTTGTAAGTTATAGCACTTTTTTCGCCTCTCCGCAGCTTGTATTTATTTACTAATTTACCAGATACAACTTTTGCAAAAAATTGCTTTTTCTTAAAAGTTTGTAACTTGGCATAATTATCTTTCAATTGTTCATTCATCACTTCTCCAAATAGGACATTTTTAACGACGTCTTTTCGAGTCTCTGGAGTATCACACAATTTTTGCAGCTTTGTGTTTGGTGTATCGACAGTACTCTTTATATTAGTAGCTTTTTCTAACCGCTGTAACCTTTTTCTATACTTTTCGAATTTCTTTTTGTATTGATCAATCTTACAGTCTTTCTCTCTGATAATTCTTTCGCGCATCTTTTTGGCACGTTTCTTTCTTGCACTGATTAATGCATTCATCGGAGATCTTGGAGGCGCTGGAGAGACTGAGACAGAACACTCTGAATCTGGCTATGGTGTGTCAAGAATAGGTAGTGTATTATCATTATTGATATTCATAACGCGAAAACAATAACTCCAAATATATGAAATTTGCCTGGGACGTCGATTTTCCAATTAGTGGAGAACCGCCCATAAACATGAGCTGTTTTAGTACACTAGCAATAGCTTATTTGTGATCTAGAATTTTACAGTATAATATCCATAAATGCATTAAATTCAATTTTTGATATGAAGGTGAATGTTGTTTAACCGTTTAGTTTAGATCAATGTGACATGGTTGATTCAGTACCAAGTCATTGGCAATTTTCACAGCTGTTCAACTGCTACAGGGCGGAACAAGATTATAAGACAGTACTACGTACCATAAAATAATAATCCTTGCCGTTTCTTTGCAGACTCGGTAAATAGATGTTATTACGCATTTGTGTAATTTCTTCTGTTGTCATTTTTTATTGATTTACAACTTTTGTATTAATACTGTTTAGAATTACATAAGTAAACCATACTCATCTACAGCTTTGCAATTTGAATCCATATTGTAAGTCACATAAATGTAGATACTAAAATTTGTTTTTATTTCAAGGATGCAGAGACCGCTATTACTTCCATGAACGGTCATTGGTTAGGAAGTCGCAATATTCGTACAAATTGGGCTACCCGCAAACCTCCAACGCAGAAACAAGAAAGTGAGTATTTTGAGTTTTTATTTTTCTGCAAGTTATTTTACTTTTTGCACAATACAGTACTAATAAGTATAGATTTTGACAAGAAAACATCAGACCTGCTTGTATTAATTAGGATCCTTGACGTAATAATGATGCGTTAACCATGCATGTCGCGTTTCAGCTTGGAATTAAGTTGTTTAACGATTTGCGAATTTGTTTATTCTAATAAAAGTTTCAAATATTTTCCTTTAACTAAATTAATTATGATTATGATTTATATACAGGGCGTTGTTATCTACTTTCCAGTCTAATCATCGTATTTCTTGTTTTCTTCAGAAAACTGTCTCGTTTTCTGAGCCCATATGTATTTTATATGAAGTGCGTTATACTATTGGTCCTAACTACCCCTAAATGACCTTATTAACACAGCATTTTTCCCCCAAATTAAAATAAAAAATTATCGAAAATGTTATTTTTGGCGCCCAACGTAAAAAACAAAATTTACATTGGTCCAAAATTATTTTGTTTTTATTTTCTACTATGTGCACAAACTTCAAAATTATTTTTACACCACCATTCCTATTTTAAGCTAACCTATTCTATAACTATGCACTTGCCATTCCGAATATTTTATGATATTTTCTAAATAACTGCTATTTACACAAAGCTCTGTGCATCTATACTGAACATTTTATCTCGCTAATTCCTATCTATCTATACTTTTCCCATTTCTCCTAAATTTACACTACATATTATAATCTACTAATATTTCAATCTCTATTTGTGTTTACTTTTCCCATTTTTTCTAAATTTACACTACCTATTATAATCTAATAAATATTTCAATCTCTATTTGTCTATACTTTTCCCATTTCTCCTAAATTTACACTACATATTAGCATCTCTTCATATTTCTCCAGTTTATCTATCCCTATTTATCTATACTCTTTCTATTTACATATACTTTTCTCCTTTTTCATAAATTCATACAACGTATCATTATCTCTTCATATTTCAAATGTTTATCTATCGCTATTTATCTATACTCTTCCCATTTACATATACTTTTCCCATTTTTCATAAATTTATACTACGCATCATCATCTCTTCATATTTCTAATGTTTATCTATCCCTATTTATTTATACTTTTTCCATTTACATATACTTTTCCCATTTTTCATAAATTTACACTACATATTATAATCTACGAATATTTCAGTCTCTATTTGTCTATACTTTTCCCATTTTCCTAAATTTATACGAAGTATCATCAACTCTTCATATTTCTCCTGTTTATCTATCCCTATTTATCTATATTTTTTCCATTTACATATACTTTTCCCATTTTTCATAAATTCATACAACGTATCATCATCTCTTCATATTTCTAATAAACCACTCATGTTTATTTATCCCTATTTATCCATACTTTTCCCTTACCTATACTTTTCCCATTTTTCATAAATGTATCAGCATCTCTTCCTATTTCTAATAAACCACTCCTATTTATCTATACTTATTTATCCATTTACAGATACTTCTTATTTACATCAACCTATGCTAAATATTGTTTTCTTCGAGTATTTCTACTGAACTATTTACTATTTACATACTTCTACCCATTTCCATCAACCCATACTATTCCTACTTTTCCTAAACCTATCCTATTATTATCAACCTATCCTATGCTTTATTGTTTTTTAATATTTACAATAAGTTTTTATCTACTTATACTTCCAATTTTCATTAACCCATCCTATGCATTTTGTCGTCTAATATTTTCAATAAGGCTCCTGAAATTCACCCTATCTCAAAATTCTAACCTATTAATATCTATTCTGACTTTATGTACCTATAATCATTTTTTTTGAACCTATAATTCTCAATGTTTTTTCAATAGTGCCCTAACTTTTATTTTCCCTATTACCTGGACACTTAATACGTTCATTTTCTTCATCGTCTAATTTCCCCCCACATTAATTTATATTTATCTTCACACATTCACCATTTATTTTTAATTCTTCATTTCATTTGATGCATTTCCCTTTGCATAATACCTACCTGCTTTCCGCATTTATTTTTTTTTCAATTTTCTACAACATTCAAAAAACCGAAACAATTACACCAGTGCTGCTACCACTTAGTAAGTGACGTTTCTTTTACCTGTGATTAATTAAGTATACGTACATTAATAACACTCTGTTATTGGTGATCCGCTTGTTATCGAAAAAAATTAATTACATTTCGTTCGATATCGGGGTTGTATTAATATGTAGCTTGCGTTGTGCAAATTTCAACCAAGTAAAATAATGTTCCAAATGGTTTACAGTATCCATATATAATAGAGCAGCCAAATGCTGAGACGTAGGGATGCCGAAAAATATACCGAGAATGTAGCTTGCGTTGTGCGAATTTCAACCATATAAAATAATGTTCCACATGGTACACAGTATCCATAAATAATAGATCACCCAAATGTTGAGGCGTAGGAATACCGAAAAATTGCCCGAGGATGTAGCTTGCATTGTGCGAATTTCAACCAAGGAAGACAATGTTCCAAATGGTTCACAGTATCCATAAATAGTAGAGCAGTCAAATGCTGAGGCGTAGGGATACGGAAAAATGACCCGAGGATGTAGCTTGCCTTGTGCGAATTTCAACCAAGTAAAATAATGTTCCAAATGGCACACAATATCCATAAATAATAGACCAAGAATTTTTCGGTATCCCTACGCCTCGGCATTTGGCTGCTCAATTATTTATGGATAATGGTTTACAGTATGCATAAATAATTAAGCAGCCACATGCTGAGGCGTAGGGATACCGAAAAATGGCTGGTCTATTATTTATGGATACTGTGTACTATTTGGAACATTATTTTACTTGGTTGAAACTTGCGCAACGCAAGGTACGTCCTCGGGATATTTCTCGGTATCCCTACGCCTCAGCATTTGGCTACTCGGTTATTTATGGATACTGTGAACCATTTGAATATTATTTTACTTGGTTGAAATTCGCACAATACAAGCTACATCCTTGGGCCATTTTTCGATATCCCTACCCCTCAACATCTGACTGGTCTATTATTTATGGATACTGTGTACCATTTGAAACATTATTTTACTTGGCTGAAATTCGCACAAGGCTAGCTACATCCTCGGGATATTTTTCGATATCCTTACGCCTCAGCATTTGGCTGCTCTATTATTTGTAGATACTGTGAACCATTTGAAACATTATTTTACTTGGTTGAAATTCGCACAACCCAAGATACATCCTCGGGATATTTTTCGGTATCCCTACGCCTCAGCATTTAGCTGCGCTATTATTTATGGATACACTGAACCATTTGGAACTTTATTTTGCTTGGTTGAATTGCGCACAATGCAAGCTACATTCTCGAGTAGCAATTTATAAGTGCCCCAACGAATCATCATTTAGCGTGTCTTTAGCGACATGATGTTGTATTGGCAGAATTTCACTATAACTACAATAAAGAGGCGCTCCTCAATTGTTATCGTAGTTAAAAGTTATGTCTTTGTACATTAGAGTATACTATACTATAGAGTGTGGCTGGTTTACAATTACTGCTTTTAGAATCGCCGCTACTTTTGGCTGCTAGTTTCACTATCGCCGTACTAGTGGGTTAGAAAGCCCACCTGGAAGCGAACTCACAGTTCTTGATCTTTTGGGCGTTAATCACCTTGACCACTAATTAGTACTTATCATTTTTGTTTACAAATATATAGTTGTAAGACGTATAGCATGCATTGTAAAGTGTACTCATTTTGTTTTAGTTCTTGCGAGTACTTATACCTTTGATGAAGTTTACAATCAAAGCAGTTCCACTAATTGCACCGTGTATTGCGGCGGGGTGACAAGCTCTCTCACTGAAGACCTCATGCAGAAGACATTTTCGCCGTTTGGTGCAGTTCAAGAGGTACGCGTGTTTAAGGAAAAAGGCTACGCATTCATTCGGTAAGTTTAATAGATTTGTATGATAAGCACCTACAACAATAGAACACAGGTATAATGTTCTGTTATCTTATTTAATTTAGATGTTACATTAAGATACTCGCACATACACTGCTTTGTTACTAATGATTTGCGCTAGTAATGGCGTTTTCATTCTAAAAGTTGATACACAGTCTCTTTTAGTACGCCGACATGCGTGGTTTCTACAAATACAGAACAGAGGGCCGAATGCTACAGCACTGTTCTGCTCCGCACCTTTATTTCATAATTTGATTCCGGAAAAATTTCAGCTATTTTTATTTTTAAGATCCCTTAAATGCACTTAGACCACATTGTGCTACTTTTCTATGTATGTATCTTCTGATAGAATTTTTTAACTAAGTCAACTCTTAACTTTACAAAAAGCTGAAAACCCTTCAAAAAAATTTTCATATAAATAGAGTAAGGTTTCTTAAAGCTGAACGTTTAGACTTTACATTTGATGTTAGTATTTGTAAATTGAACTTAACCATTTGCCCAGTGGCGGTGGAGTGTTATCCACTTTTGATTTTTGTGCTGAGCTGCTGACAATCCGAAAGAAAAAGCAGACATTTGCTCCAAAAATGCCTGTGGAAAGCGTTAACTACAGGGATTTACCGAGCTACCTAACCACTTTTGGCAGAGTATTTAATCTGCAGCTTTTATGGTTATGAAAAAATTTGGGTTGGTAGTATCGTTCTTGTGACATTTACCGCATTTCTATATTTTTAAACAAGGACTCATGCGTGTACTGTAATAGTTATTTTATAAACACAAAATAAAGTTAGAATTTAATAGACAAAGACTTAGAGGAAGCTACTTGCGCTATTCCAATTAAGGCTTTATACTACGGTACAACTTGGGTAATAAAATTTGTCAAAGAAAATACAACGCAAGGTGTAGGTATTCTATTTAGATGGCAATTTTAAAGCTGAACTAGTCCGTATGGCGCTTAAGAGTTCTTTAAAACATAACGTAGATCACCAACTGAATACTAAATATCTGAATTTACCTAATGTCAGTCGGGATGTTTAAATATCTATAGCGTTGCCAAATGAAAAAGATGTATATAAGCGCTCGAAATATAAAATAGGCCCACTCTTAAAGGATCTTCACTATAAATTCAAAGTAATCAATGCTAAATAACCCATATTTAAAATTAAAACCAAAATGGATATCAAGCCGATGCTGAAAAAGTTGGTTGACATCAATACCTTTCATAACCGCGCAGACTTTCCCGACATTAGTGCAGAAAAATTGAAACTAAGCAAGTTTGTTCAAAAACCTGTTATAGAGATTAACGAAGAAGACATAACAGTAGCTCCTGCATCTGATTTAATTTTAACTGATATATGTGCTGGCCGTTTTTTTCGAAAGTCAAACGAGTTAGTTGCTAATCACACATTTGGGTCTCTATAAAATTCCGAAATGCAGTCTTGTTTGCGGATCACTAGAATGGCAAATAATTTAAATGACAAAAATGCATTTAGTAAATGTAAACTAACCTGTATAATAAATAAACAAATAAACTTTGAGGTGGAAAAAAAATTTGTAGCAGTCCGATTTTGGGAACGAGAAAAAAAGAAAAATATCATAAATTTGAGAACTAGTTCCTTAGAAGGTCATGACAAAATTAATAGCAAGGGCAAGAGACAATACGAACTAATTACTCGGACGGTACCAAAAATTATCACAATACAGCAGCTGGTTTCGCGATTCCACTGCGGAGCGCGATAACTTTACCTATTGCTTGAAGGAAAATAGAATACAAATAAAGGAACACATGGATACAAATGCAGAAAGAATAGGTTTCTGCTGCAGTGTATGGCTACCTGCCATAAGATAGTACTTTCCAGAACAAGAAGAAACTTTTTACGTTATTAATACTAAGACAAAATGAAATAAAATTCCAAAGTTAAACATATAGGTAAGGTCCATTAATTAATTTAGTCACAAAACTTAAAAAATTAGTTACTTGGAAACTATTTCAGTTGTGTTAAAAGGAGGTTCCATACTGGAGTATACAGTTAAACTCAACAGTCTATTTTGCAAGTGAAGCGTGAGTCACTCATTGGTGTTTTACGTAACACAGTTTCTATAAGTGTCTTTTAACACCTATGTCGACAATCGACATTGAAAACTTTGCATTGATGTAGTTTTGACGCTAAATTCAGATGTTGGATTCTGATGATTATAACCTCGCTATTAATTAAAATAACTGATGGGGTATAAAGTAATTTATTTATTATAATTATTACAATTCCAAATCTTTGTTTTATACGCAACAAACTAGAGAAGTTTATCGAAACATATTCAGTTTTGTACTTAACTAATGTTCTACGTTACTCATAATTCCCTTAGTACAATAAAAACCTAGTTACTTCATGTTTCATATCTTATGTCTTTTAGTTGCATAAGGTCAAGTTCCTGAATACTTGACTCTCTGAACATATTTACTATTTGCGTTATTACAATACCTTGCACTCATTAATTATAAAATACGAACACTACGAATAATAAGGAATAAGCTTATTTTTTACGTCCTGTAACACATTAAAGTTCATACTTGTGAAATATTTGATTTTTTTTAACCTTAAATCTTAATTCTACTAGGAACCATAAATTTATCTAAAATATGTTTGCAATAATAGTTTTCCGAACATCTTGCCGCATCTTAAAAGATACCTAATACCTATACCTATATATATATATATATATATATATATATATATATATATATAGTATATATATATATATATAGTATATATATATATATATATATATATATTACTGAAGTTTATTCTTGGAAGTTGGTCAGGTCAGTTAAATAAGTCGAGAAATAATGAATCGTAGTGGTAAAAAATCAATATATTTTACTATGACCCGTTTCGGTCAACAAGACCATTATCAAATAGATTATCTATAAAAAGTTATAATTAAAATAAAGTTTTTAAAAACTATAAAATATACAGACCAGAAATTTTAACTTGTTAATTTAAAATATCACTATAACAACAGGTGGTATTTTGTATGTATCGTAAGGAATAGTCACTAACAAGGGTTGAAATATAAACAACGTAGTTATAAAAATAAAAATCGAGAACAATATAACAATGTTAGCAATATTAAATACGAAAGTGGACTAACATTAGAACGTATAAACTAGTTGTTTCTTATCTATAAGAGTAGTAATATTTATGTTGAAAATGGCAATTTATATCAAGTATTTGGAATAAATGGAGGTAATATTTATTGAGAAAATAGTTATGTTTTGTTTAATAGATTAAAGTAAACATTTACAAACCCATCCTGGTCCGTTTTAGAATTGATGGCGTTGGTGTTTTTTTGTATGTGGATGGTTTCTAAAAAACCTCTAACATTATCATTAGCCTCAATACCTAAAATGTTAACATTAGCAAAATCAAACTGGTGGCATTTTTCAATCGCATGAAACGCTAGTGCCGTACTTTTTTTGTTACTTGTTTTAATAGTATATTTATGCTCGTATATCCTCTTGTTTAAATATTGTTTAGTGTTACCGAAACGCGTCATAGTAAAATATATTGATTCTTTACCACTACGATTCATTATTTCTCGACTTATTTAACTGATCTGACCAACTTCCAAGAATAAACTTCAGTAATAATTATTTTTATGGTCAAGAATAATTTTCTGTATATATATATATATATATATATATATATATATATATATATATATATGATTAACCTAAACCCAACCCATTGGCCTTGATTAGAAGTCGACACATCTTTGTGATTGGTCTAGTTACTGAATTGTTGTTACTTGTTTTGGTGTTATTACGCGTACTAATCCGTCTTTGCCCGGATGAAACCTTGAATTCTTGCTAGTGGCCATACAGGTGATCCATTCCTTTCTGATTTGACTAATAGTATGTATCCTTTTTTTAAGATTCGTGTGACCTGTTTTTGATTTTGTTCTCTGTTGCCTGTCACACCTTTCAGAAATCCCGTTGCATTTTCTGTATTGGTTCCATCTTTCGTAGCGTGTACCGGTGATGATGTCTGCCCTAGACTGTAACAAGAATGGAGCTTTTCCTATCAACATATGTCCTGAGGCAAATGTAACTAGCTCGTATGGGTCGCCTCTGGTAGGTGCAAGGGGGCTTGAGTTTAAGCGTGTCTCAATTAGGCAGAGGGTTGTTGTAAGTTTTTTAAACGCTAGGGTGGTATGAGTTGCCATAAATGGTGGAGCAGTAGTTCCGAATGTTAATCTCGTTAGTGGATACATCTTGATTTTGTGGTTTGTCTCTCCATAAGATTTTATGATACTTTTGATCGTTTTCTGTTATATGTATTTGTCTATACATTTTCTCGATGCCTGCAGTTTTAGCGAACTGGTGTTTTCTTCAGCGTATCAGGATGTCTTCTAAATCCGGATGTACCTTGTACCCGATATCCATTAAGTCGTTTTAACCTACTTTTTCGGAAGTTTTTGAGAAGGCATTAAATTGCACTGAACTTGGATGTGTTATTTGACATCCATATTTCCTAATTGGAAATGCAACTACTACTGTCCTCTGTTGGTGTTTGATGTTCCTTCATGTGTCACATTTTGATGTTTTCCGCCATTGTATTGCGATATACTGAACCCAATCCCCTATTATGTTTGAATTTTTTTGTCTAACTGTTAGGTTCCAGCCATTGATGTCCTTCTTAAATTGCCCAATTTTACTGCAGGATCTTTTGTAAAGAGAATAGCCACGCATGCCCATTTTTTCTCCCTTGTAATGTACTGCTGAAAATGTATTTCACAGAATGTGACTTGATGTTTCTCCTCTACTTTCTTGTCTACATCCTTGAGTTCCCAGAACTTCTCTAGTTCGTACCTTTGAACGTTTTAAATGTTTAGACTTATTACCTGGTAGATGAGTTAGCTAGATTGAGAGAAATTTTCCAGCCTAACTCTGAATCCTGGCATATTTCCCCATTCCTCTTACATACCCCTTATTATATTTGTGTACATATCACCTAAAATTATATCTATCGGGCTTGGAGTTGTAAATTTCAGGTCTACCAAGTTTTCTGTGTCCCATATGCGTAAAGCCGATATTATGCTTCTTCGCGGTAACACTCCCGTTAATTGTAGTAATATTAAAAATGTTCCTAGTGCTTCAAAATCACTATCCTGCTTAGCGAAGAGGAGCGTACCAATCTTACCTTTGCATGTACCAGTTGTTGTCTTTCCCAACCTGTCGATTGTAGCGTGTATTCATTTACATCGTAATGTCAATCGCTGCGCCACTCTTTCAGAGATGAATGATGCCTGAGCTCCTGTATCAATTAATGCTCGATATGCTTGTTTATTCTCATGTCTATCCAATATTTGAACCATCACTTTAGGCAACGGTTATTCTGATTCTGGGTCTGCGTTTAGGCAGAAATTATAAACTACTGACTGCCTTGTTGGTGTAACTGCTACTTGACCTGATGCCTGTCGAATGTATAACATGGTATGAAGTAAACTGCTTCCACATACGCTACACTTAACCTTGTCGCCTCTAAATGTCTTAAATATCTTTTGAATAGCCTTGCCTTATTAATTGTACCCGTTCTCTGGGAGCTTGCCTCATAAAAGTCCTGCATTGTAAAACTGCATGATTTTCATTACATACCACACATGAATATGTCCGTGACAAGAACGTTCTCTTTTTGTCCCAACTCCATTGATCGGAATAGGGTTTCAATAAACTACATAATCTCGTCAAGCGTTTTTACCTGTTTTGGATTGTTTTTTTTTTAGTTCCTGTATCCTTTTCGTCTTCTTGTCTAATTTTCTTAATACCACATGTACAATAAATTGACTCCACGTTGTCGTCCCTATCCCTAAGTTTGATTATTATGTAAGCTGCATAGAAGATTTTGAGCAAGTATTTATAACTCAGAACTTAGTTCAGTCGTTGAAGCATCAAGTTCATACTATTGTTTAAGAGAAGATTGCTCCAAGTCCATACGATGATAAACGTTACTCGATTTCTAGTTCGTATGTAACATTACCAGTTGGACATTACTCAATCCTGAGTAGACTGCTGCATAAAATATTTATTGTAAATGTAGAGATAGGAAAAATTGATAATATATTAGTTCGCTATTAGATTATGTTGTTATATGTTAGTTTCTATAAACTATATTGTAGACGTGTAAATTGTATGTATAATAATTCATGTATTTAAACGTGGGTGTAATAATTTTCATGTACAAGATGGTACTATTATGAGGAAAAAAATATCGATTATAACTATGCATATATTTTTAATAAATCTTTATTTATTTACTATGGCTTATTTCTATACTCAATCATCAATACCAACAAACAGAACTTTAAAATTATATCTAATCTCTGCGATCAAAGTTAGGGTATTCGATGCTCATGTCAACAACCATACTTAGAGCCCACTGCGTACTTCTCATAAGAAGGAAGGCAAATCATTCTTTCATATACTTTTAAGCTCTCCCGTTGGTTGAGACGAGAATAGGGCGGAAGTAGTATAGGTATGAACTTGAAAAGTGAAAGAGAAAGGTTGTGATGACGTCGCGTGAGCTTCGAATAAATGACCTTGAAGGGTACAAAAATGACCAGAATTGACCTTAAATTTTTCCATAAGAAAACACATGTAAAAATTGTACTTTTGTGCTCGTACGAAGGTAGCTACACCACTAATATATAAGACATTCTAGACAAAACCTTTACATTAATACAAATACTTGAAAAATAAGAAACAGCTCAAATTGTATATGAGATCGAGCAGATCCAAGTCTACTCATCAAAAAGTTAATTTCTTTATACTGATTTATTTAAGGGATGATGTATTAGTGTGTTAGTTAAGAAACTGGTGTAATAATCTCTATTTCATTTACAGACAGATGATTCCTTGTAGTACGCTATACATAACTTATACGAGAACAGACTGCTGTGCCCTATTGTTTACTATTTTTCATTATTGCTTTTTCATTTATGTTAACAATAAAATTTGAGATGAGTGCTTTTTAAACTAAGGTTATACTATATAACTGTGCACTTGTTTTATAATTTCAATCAAGGTCTAGGAAGTATTTAAGTATGTGTAAAATATTTATTTTAAGAATTTTAAATATAAAATCTTTAAATTCGGAAGGTTTTCGAAATAATTATTTATTTGTACTACTTTATCGAGTAACTAAAAAATTTCTAAAAATAATAAAAAATATGACAACAACAATCAATATCTATGATAATCATACTCATCTAAAATTGATATATGTGTTTATGAACGGACTCGATTGATATTTTAAGCTACACTGCTTCGGTCTTTGATTAATTTAAAAGTTTTTCAACTTTATAAAAGGCTAAATACAACAAGATGCAGTTTAAAATATTATTCTAAACATTCGCAATTACAAAAGTATGGATTATAGAAAGATGTCATAGTTATGAACAGTCAATTGTTACTATGCTAGTTGTTTTTGACTTTTTAATTGTTAGACAAGCAAAAAATATCTTGTTTAAAATAGAAAGCGCTCTGTAATTTCAAGATTTTAAATACTAGGTTTTTTAAACAAATATTTTATACTTAAAAGCTTCCCAAACTTTTATTGAAAGTTTATACTAAGAACCAACTGCTGCTAATTTAATATAATGTGTTTAATAAATGCGTCCATTTCCTTTATTTTCAGTTTTTTCACAAAGGAGTCCGCCACTCGTGCTATAGTTGCAGTAAATGCCACCAATATTGCCGGACAAATTGTGAAATGCTCTTGGGGGAAAGAGTCTGGGGATCCAAACAATATTCCAGTTACTGCACAGGTACTTTTTAATTACTATCCTTTTTAATATGTTTATGACAAAATTATATGGCATCTTACAATGAATATACAGAATGAGGCAAATTTGCTATCAAGGCTTACTGCCATTTATGCAAATTAAATAATATTTAATGATAATAGAAATCGCTTAAAATAAAAACGCAACATAAGAACAGCGTAACCATACTTGTATAGTGTTTTTCGAAAACTTAGCTTTATATGAGAATTCTTATGTATACTTATCTCAAAATTGTACCTAGTCTAATAATATTCATTATAGAACATGTCGTTTCTAGTAAGAAATTCAGTATTATAGGTACTTAAATAAATTTTCATAAGCAAAAAATTTTTAAATAACATAGTTTGTTACGGTAACTTTCTGAAATAGAGTGATACTGCATTAAATTGCAAACGACCTTAATCGTATCCGCTAATCTAAACCGCTTCTTATGCTATTCTTCCAAATAATCCAAATTTAGCAAATATTTAAATATGAAATCCATCCTTCATAAAAATGTTCCTCAATAAGTGGAATATATCCTATAACCATTTATCAATTCGTTAAAAACAAGCAAGCATTTGCCTTTACTAAACACTTATAATTTGTTGAAATGTTTACTACTCAAACAACTTTAAATAATGTCTCTTCCTAGGAAATAACTGCTCATTATTTTCAACAGCTATTCGTCGAAAGATTAAATATTTTAATGGTTTATTATCGTCGCCCTTACCCTGAAATTCCATTTGATTATAACTACAGTGCTCGGTCGCTCAAATTTTATGAGCAATAAAAACCTTCTTCTTAATTAAGCTATTTCATGGTATACTGGTACTGTTGATCGATAATAATGCAAACCTCTATCCTTTGCCAAAAGTCAAGAAACGTTATCTGCATGGTTGTGTTTCTAACTGCTTAAACCGCAGGAATATTTTAAAATGTAGTTTGCTTTCCCATGCTAGCAACAAAATTTAATGGAGTTGATTATTATATTTTGCCTCCGTTATTGCTTGGATTCTACGAATGTTTTTCGCCGTTGTCGTCAAGAATATATATTCTCGCTTGCCTTCTCAGAATATTCTACATTAAAATCGGTAGGAATGGTTTTATGTTTTCCTTCCATGGTTTCAAAGCTGCACAAATACAAGTCCAACTGCAAAAGGTCTCTTACTTATTCGGTTTTGCTCTTAAATATTTGACTTTGTTCTCTTACTTACTGCTACGATATTCTTGTTATACAACGTCGTGTAAACGTTGTAAAGTCGCCATTTTAAAATGTGTTTGTGCTATTACAGTATAGTTAAGTTGTTCCAGCCTCCAGCCCATTTCCTGAGAAGGTACGAAAAACAATATAGCTTCAGGTACAATGCATTTTTGTTTGCTTTATTTTGTGTTGCCGTTTTGGAAGAAAGACATTTTTTTGATTGATTCTTTAGTAAACTGCAGACCAACGTTCATGCACGCTCACAAAACGAACCATTATGTACTTATTTTTATAAATTGGTATTTAAAATTTTAATGCGTTTAAAGCGCTTTTCTACTGTTTGCTTTCCACTGTGTAAATTAATGTGAACGTCAACAATTAGCTGTCTGAAAATGTACTTACTGCATTATTATTTCGTTATTTCTTGTACATATATAGGGTTGGAATATTTGTAAGTATGCTTCTATTTAGATAAGATTTTATTCTGGATATTTTTGAGGTTTAGGTTATACTGTATTATATGTAAATTGATGCTTTATGTACATCACGTTGTAACGAACAATTACGTAAATGCGTTTTCAACGTTTCTAAATATTCTTTTGGGACTGTGTTTTCTCAGACTATCGAAATATAGTTTGTTGTTACTGAGGTTTACAGTTTTTTTCTTTCTAGGTCACACACCCCACTCTACGACGTTTTTAAGCTAGCTCAAACTCTGATCTTTTTGGAGTTCAATTCTACCATTCCGTCTCTGTGTTTTGTTGCGATATTCGGTGTAGGCAATTTTCTACTACCGACTGTGCTGCGTTCTTTCTTGTCCGCATAGAATACCGTAAAAGTTAGGCTTTACATTTTCCTAAAAAGTAACTCTAAACTTCTTATTTGTTTCTATACCTCCTGTAGAAGAACGACTTGCGCTTATTTCGAAACGCTTTTTTTAGAAATCGTAAAAAATCTTTCTACAATCTTTGGAAAAGCGATTCAAATTAAGTCCAAACTGTTTTTTCACGTTATAAATATAATCAGCTAAAGTATTCCCAATTTGTTATTGGATTCAGATTTTTAAAAATGTCTGTCCATTGCTTTTCTCCTATCTCAGTTTCCTTGGTATTTCTTCCTTCACAGTTATTAAAAAATGTCGCGTAATCGCATAAAGTTTTTACTGAAGGTTTCTTTAAATTTGCATTGAATTTTTCGGTATCCACAGATTTACATGAATTATACATACCACATAGTAATATGTTACATTAATTTTGGAAATTTTTGAAGGTCGTTGAAAGTAATTAGATATGGTATCTTATTTAGCTTATTATATATTCACTCATGTAAATGATTTCAAAAAATCGCATACTCGTGTTTTGCAATACATTTGGAACTTTTAGAGAGTTTTAACTTTCTGCAACGTGTTGCAACATAATTAATATACAGAATATCTAATCCACATAAACGATTTTAAAAGTATTAAATACGGATATATTTAATTAGGTTTTAAAATTTTTGGAAATCTTTGACGATATCGATAAGGACTATTTGGTTGTGGTGAACATTACATATCAAACAGTTTTAACTAAAACTATCGAATATTTTGGCATAAATTTATTTTTGAAGGATAGTTACTAAAAGTTATTACACCAGGTACTTCTAGTAGTCAATTAGCTTTTTACATACCTATTTGCCTATGCGGTTTTAAAACCACTGCACAGTTATGTAATCATATCATATCGCCCACTTTCTAAAAATACGTATTTTTTACATCATCTTCTTCCAGAGAACATAGAGCTTTTTATTATTTCTGTCACAGAATTTTTGCAATTATAGAACTTGGCTCTCGCCTTCTTGTTATTCTCTGATCTATTTAGTTGGACCATTATCCTCAGCGAATTATTTTAAAATTATTGAAAGCAGCTAATCGGTATCTAATACAAATAATCCGTATATATTGTTGCGAGCTCCTCTTAGAAAACCTTCGGTTAGTTCGTGTCCCACACTTTAGGCGTCATAATTATTGTGAACGCTTCCCCTAGAAAGGCACTTAAAATTTGTGTTATCATAAATGCTCCGGTCCTACTCTGGAAATCAAGTCCTACCACCTAGACTTGCATTACATATTACCGTACAGTAATAACCTCTGAAGATGCTTTTTAATTCGGACGCCAAAACCTCCAGCTTTTTGCTCAGTTTCCTCAGAGATATTCGCCACGGCTGCTCACTTGCTCTATGAAAATAATACTCTAATATTCAAAAAAATAAATAAAATTTGACTGCCAAAAGTACATACCGCTTTATTGGAACATTAATTCGCAATTCAAAAATTTAAGTCTTACATTCTTCATACGCCTTGCATGTTTAACAAATATTACCAATTTTTAAACGAAGTCATTTTAAATTAATCCATTTGAAAATTTATCAATTTACATCGATCATTAAATAAAAGTAACTGGACTTAGCCCTAAACTTTACTTTAAAACCCCAGGTCTATTACGAGCTCATAGTAAAAACCTTTCAGTACCTATGTGTTAACACCTGCACTGAAAAATTACCAAAACCCTTTTACTTTGTACAAAATGCCAACATTACACTTTCAATTATTAATACCAAATAGTACATAAATATGTTTTCATACAATCCCTTTTTAAAGTAACATTGTCAATTAAAAATATCCTTATAATACAACAAAATCCACAAAAATCACCAAATTGTCATAATCACCAACAAAGTCACAATATTCAAAAATTTTAAAAAGTTGAATTACCTGGATTAAGCACAACCAGCTCTCTACGTTGAAATCATCTCCGATGTGGTCATCAATCTAGACTGCTCGTTCAAAAATTGCTCCAGGTGGCCTCTCACCATCAGAAACTGCACGCCTCAGCTGCTAATGCACGGCACTTTCATGCTGCCGTACATCTGCTACTGGTCCATCAACATACTCGACTTCTACCAGTGCTCACCAAGCGCATCCAACCATATGTAGTAAAAAGGTCTACTTCCTTTTCTACCAGCTTCGGTTATCAACTGTATTTTAGATATTCACAATTGCAATATTACCGTTGCATCAACTTGTGCATCTTAATTGTAATAACAAGAATTTAAACTCACTTATACACTATTACACAAAGCTTGGTTGAAGATCAACAAGGAAAGAAAGAGAGCCCTAACTGCCTCGTCATTGTTTATATAACCTCCGAATTCCACCCCTGAATCGTTACACGCCATCCACAAGCACAGTTTTCTCGGTAACTTTCTCAACCGTTGACAGATTTAACGAATTCCTTCACTCCACAACAACCAACAGTCGTCTCGTTCTGCAAAACCAGCCATTGTCCTTGAGTCTTTCTCCGTAAAACCTCGCAATCGTCTCCAGCCGTCTCAAAAATCCGAGAATTCCACTTGCAAAACAAGTATTTTAGTTTGAACTCCTCAATAAAAATATCTAACGGCAGTCACTTTCTACGAACTCGTCCGGCAACTAACCTCCACCCCAAACCTCAAAACACGCTTCTTTCATACGCGCACATCCGATCGCCTCATTCTAACTTGCATTCAAACTATACTGTTCCTTGTCTTGTATCTTTCTCCAGTTTTCAAAGTTTGTTATCGATTTTTTGTATCCTTGTCTTACCTGTGTATTATGTTACTTTACCTTCATCCCCACTTATTTACAAGTCTCATCCCAACCAGACAGTCTACATCTTTGTTTTTATACATGCATTCTAATCGTCCGACTCTGTCTGTAGCCTCTACAACATTTTCCATTACCATTTTTAACAAACATTTTATGCAAACACGTAGCGTATTTCTCGCACTTATTTACTTTTACAAACCTCTTTGTTTTACAGACGTTTCAAAATCAATGACAACTAACCATATGATATTCTCCATTCATTGCTATCTCACTAAAAACACTGTTTTTTTTTTTACATTATCGATCCATTTTTATACTTGTAGCACTCACGTTTCATCTTCCCTAAACCAAATATTTGTTTTCAAACTATCTTTTACTACAAATCCTAACTTCTGTTAACAAGCTTTTAAACTCATACCAAGCACGTGTTTACAAAGCTAAACTTTTACTGGAAATATCTTGTTTTTAAAATGCTCCCTAATGGTTAACGTGGTTCTTAACCACAATTTTATATTTACAATACTAAAACTTTTGAAATTATCAATGTTCCAGTTTTATATTACCTTAAACTACGTTATATACACTAACAAAATTAATTACGCTTTGAATATTTGTTACATAAAAATGCACCCTCTCTAATTATCGATTTTTATACTACTATTATATGTTTATATGCACGGACTTGTGCTTCTTATCTTATAATAACCATAATTAATCTCTACCCTAATGCTAACATAAAGTAATATTTATTGCAAAGCTTATCTTTAATAATAAATACCTACGTTCTAGCTTTAAAATATTCTAAATAATTTCTGGACTGCTTTATACATGATTTACCCTATTAAAATGTATATATAAAATATATATATAAAATATAAAATGTATATATATATATATATATATATATATATATAATATATATTAACAGTTTTGAGATGAAATGAAAACCCAACTTCTTATGTAAAGTTGAATTACCATTTCAAATCGAACTAGTAATTAAAAACCACTAAAAGAACGGCTACAGCAGGATTTAATTTTCCGGAAAATCAAAGGTCGCAGGTTCAAATTCTGCTATAACCTGCGACCTTTGATTTTTCCGAAAATCAAAGGTCGCAGGTTCTAATCCTGTTGTAGCCGTTCTTTTAGTAGTTTTCAATTACTAGTTCGATTTGAAATGGTAATTCAACTTTACATAAAAAGTTGGGTTTTTATTTTATCTTAAAACTGTTAATATATATTAATAAACAAGCATTTGCATTCTAAATGTAGATTATTCTTCTTATATATATATATATATATATATATATATATATATATATATATTCTCGGACCAGTTAACCTATATAATTATAGATTTTTCAACCGCAATTTTTCTTTGCACCGTTTTTCTTGAGCAGTCAAGTTATATATGTTAAAGCTTTCATTGAATTTAATAGCATTGGTTATTATGCGTTTGTAAAATGTTTGTTGGTAGTATATAAAAGCTCCGTGTTTTTATTTGAACTACGTGTGTCTATAATCGGGCTCCATTTTAACATTATACCTCCCACAGCTATGCAGCAAACATCTTCGTGTGAATTTACCTGTCATCGTACCACTTTATTTATTGGCTAATTTTTAAAGCCTACTCCTTTAAATAATTCATCACAGTACTCAAAAATCACCGTCGTGGCCTTATTGCCGTTTTCTACTGCTTGTCCCGTAGCTTTTTTTAATTTACCTTATTTTATCTCAAATTTATATTGTATTGGGTGCCTAAACTTTTGCATGAAGATCTGTGCAGCTGTCTACCTTTGCCGGGCGGCTCCGTGGCGTAGTGGTATGTGTGTGACTACTACGCCCAAGGTCCCGGGTTCGAATCCCGACACGGTCCGCTTGAAAAATGTTAGGCGAGCGTTTTTCACAAAAATACACCCTCATTCGGATGAGAGGTAAAATGGAGGTCCCGTGTGTGAGTGTTGTTACGCACGTTAAAAATCCCTACCTTGCTTGAAACAACAAGGGTTCGGCAAAATTCCAAATTTTCCAGGTAAAAAACTCACTTCCTGGCCAATGTAGTACCTTCGGGTGGAGCATTGAAAAATCAAATGTAATGTCTACCTTTGCCGGGATAGCTAAGTCCACCTTATATCGTTCTTGTAGAATTCGAGTTTGTATCCTGTTCTTAATATTACTAGCAATACTATGCGACTTTGGATTTAATGTAGGTCAACCAACTAAAATCTATGCGTCTTTGAATTCAATTTAAGCCAATCGACTAAAAAGGACCTGACGGCATTGGTTTGTAGGCCAATCTACTAGAAACACCGTGACCGTGGATTTAGTGTGGATTAATCAGAGTGTGTCATCGACTAAAAACAGGACTACCTTGTATTTATAGTAGGTCAACAAAACTGCCGGTAAAGTGTAGTTCTTCTAACCGCTTAGTCAGCAGTCAGTGAACTCGAAGTAGGTCAGAAAAACTGCTGGTGGTGCATAATTTTACTAACCACTTATTTAGCAGATCAGTAAACTGAAAGTAGGTCAGCAAAACTGCTGGTGGCAAAAGCACAGTTGTATAATTTCGTAGAACGCTCAGTTAATAGTAAAAATTGTGTCGCTTTATACTTCAGGTAGGGCAAGCTTAGATTGAAAAATTTAAAAGTAATCAGCAAATGCTAGACTTACATTGATTACCAATGCGTCATCAGATGCCCTAAAACTTGATCACACTTGTGCTCTTTGCTTTTCATGAATAAGCAACATTTGTTATCAATACAGATATGAAGCCTTTATTAGTATATCATTATTATATTAGTTCTGTATCCAACAAGATGTGTAGAAGCATTATAAGTACAAATATGAATTTCAGTCAATTCAACAAAAGTACCTACCGCAAACCATTCACACATTTCAAAAACCTTACTGTGAACGAACAGTATAAAGTTTTGAAAGTAGAATCAAAAAAACAAAATTTGGCAATTCAACAATGGAAAAAACAAAGGAATTTAAAAGTATTTTGTCACTATCGTTCTCCTTTTATATTTAAATCCTTGTATATCTATAATGCACATTATGATTATTTTAAGTATCTTTACAATTGAAATCAGTACGTACAATGGCAAAGAGCGCACTTGTAATTGAAATCGATACGTTCAATGTCAAAGCAGATCCTTTTTTATATTGCAAAAGAATACCCTTGAGGCGGCACTTTTGTCCTTTTTTATACAACCGCAACGATATATTGCTAATTAAGCCCTTACTAAATTGAACCGAAGTGTACTTGCATCACCAGTTGTTTTACTGACATACTTTGAGTCCAATGTAGCGCTGTTTTTAGTAGACTGTACCGTTAACTAATCGGTTAGCAAAATTATGCACCACCAACGGCTTTACTGACTTATTTTGAGTTCACTCTGTACTGCTAACTAAGCGGATAACGAAATTTTGCACCATCAACAGTTTTGATGACCTATTTTGAGTCCAAAGTAGCGCTGTTAACAGTCGGCTGCACTTCTAGCTAAACGAACAGCTAAAATTATGCAACAATGCAGTTTTGCTGAACTACCTTTGGTTCAATGTACTGCTAACTAAGCAGTTAGCATAATAATGCAACACCAGCAGTTTTGCTGATCTACTTTGAGTTTAAAGTAACGCCGTTTTTGGTTGGCTGACTTACTTAGAGTTTAAAGTAGCGTACTTTTCTAGTCGCTTGGCACGCATTAAATTTGCATTCGCGTTGTTTTTAGTGGATTGACCTACAAACCAACGCAGCCGCGTCGTTCTTAGTCGATTGACCAACATTGAGTCCAAAGCGCGTAGCTTTTTGTTGATTGCTACTAATAATGTAGCTTATCACCTTGCTTGTATTAACTAATTTGAGTTGCATTCTGCTAATTTTGTTTACTGTAGATGGCTATTTTTTCTTTAGTAAACACTCTTTTTTCGTTTTTATTGATTTTTACGGCATTTTCCTTCTCTTAAATAGATTTGTTTGTTTCTTTACGTTCTGCTTACTGTTATAACTTTTCCCAAATATTACTAAATATGTAAATTTGTAGTTAGTTTTCTTTGCAGTAAGGGTCAATTTGTTTATATCTTCGCCAAATATTAAATGGTTTATACTCCAACTAATACCTTAGTTATTTTGCATTTTCAGATATACGCTGGCTAAAACTTACTAAATCGTGTGAAATGCTAAATCAACCAGTTTACACGTGCGTATGTTAAAAAAACAAACGCCAGAAACGAGACTTACGACGGATTGATTATACAATAACCATGTACTCAGCTTATCTTAGACGTGGCAGGTTTTGAAAGCGGGTTATGACAGCGGTTAACAGTGCAAAGATTGTAGTTAATATATAAGATTGACCAAAAAACAAAGGGGAAAATAAGATATATCGATCATGTACAGGGGACACTTAAAAGGCACTCCCGTTTTCTTATTTTAATCTGCTTGGTTTTCTGCTATATTGTTTTAAACTGGATCACTTGATAAAATATAGGCCTCTTAGCAGTGTTTACTGCCATCAGTCCAACTTTGTTTTCTGTGGTATGTCCATTCAAGTGGCTCCCAAGTACTGGTTAAATATTTAGTCCGTATTTGCTCAGATGCGATCTTTACTTCGCTTTTTGTTGCAGTTTTTACCTATTGCCCTTAGCACTAGGAAAGTGTCAGATACTGTTTGCCTGTTCTAAAATTTATCATTTGGTCTATAATATGTTTAACTGTGTAGGCAGTTGGTCGTATTATTTTTCCTTTCTATTGGCATCAAAATTATTTTGAAGAACTTTTCAAGTCAACATTATATTTTATATAGTTGAAGAAACCCCCATTTCATTTTCTTTCTATTCGTAGTATCTCCAATCAGTTTTATGTGAATATTCTCTTTACTCAAGAATTTACCGTTGCTGTTTTCCTAAACATTTTTAAATTTCTGTAAGTCCCATTCTAGCAATACTTGGCTGATAGGTAGATTTGTTTTGTATATTTTTTATGCCATTTCCAGTTCTTCCAAACTTTTTTGCCCTTTTAAAATAGTATCATCCGTGTGTTAAGTTTTCGTTCCTTTGCCTCTTAAATCTATCGGTTTTCCTCCTTATAATATATACCGTTGCCACCGTATTCTTCAACTCCACAATTCTATTACACTATTCTTATATACGACTTTCTTAGTTGTGTCCGTCTCCAAGATTCGTTGTTAATAGTGTCTATATATTCCGCAAGCTCCACCGTTTCTCCACCTGCTGTAACCATTCTCTTATATCATCATCGACATTGTTTCCTTATTTTTTCTCTTTCTTGTGTAATTAATTGTTTCCTCCGGTGATATTAGTTCCTACCTTTTATTCACTTTCTATTTCTCTATTTGTATCTAATTTCTACACAAAGTAATATTTATACTCTGTGCCACCATTTTATTTTGCCATTTACACACTCAGTGCTAGGTTCTGTTTTCTCAAATTTTCGTTTTTGAAGAATTTCCAGTTTACATCAACCATCAGATCGATTTCGCAGCAGTATCTTCAGCACGATATATCCTCTGCTGTTTTCTTGACGTCTTTGTATAGAACATCTTTTATGGTGTGTAAATAACTACAAAAACTATTATTTTTCAGAAATATACGAGTATATTTCGCTTCTCCTTGTTGCAACCAGTCTGCAATTTCATGTTATGTGACACTGTTTGCTTTTTCCATCAAGAATTTCTAATTGCCCATTATTCCTTCTTTAGTTTTTAATATCCTTCAGTTATTCATCATTTTCACATATACAGTGTGTCTACTTAAGTTGGCGGCATATGGAAAACTTTTTTATTTTTGATTTTAGGAAAAAAAGTTACTCTTTATAAAAAGTTCTGCTTGTTCTGAAACCTAAAACCTTCACATTTCGAAATTTATTAGTCATATACGAGGTTTATCAATAAATATGAATTTGGCGCAAGAGTAAAGTACCTTTATTTTTGATAATTTCGAAAATTGTTATTATAAAATGTTGTTCAGAATGAAAAATCACGTTCAAATATGCAAAATATCCATCGATTATAAAAAATTTTTTTTTAACTTTTCTAAATTAAAAATTTATTTAAGCTTACATGTTATTTCATTTAATCTAAGATGCACTGACAAGAACTGTCCATGAAATGTAATTTCTCAGCATTTCGAAAGACTTTCTTTAATAATAACAGTAGTTTAATAATAATGTAATAGTTTTTGTTACACATACGGATCTTATTATTCCGTCCCTCAATTAATTACCTTTCTTTTTCGACAATCTTTTAATGCAGACCGTTATTTACTCTTTCTACAAGAAAACTAGATGATTTTCTTGATGATCTACCCCTACTTGAACGTCAACAGATATGGTTCCAGCAGGATGGTGCCCCATGCCATAGCAGGTTCGATGTAAGACAATATCTTGAAAATTGTTTTAATGGAAGAGTTGTGCATCAGTTTTTGAAAATTCGTTGGCCACCTCACATTCCAGTTTTGATCCCACTCGACTTTTTTTTTGTGTGGGCTACTTGAAAGAGATGTACCTCCAAGGGCCATTCACAGATGTTGTCCATTTAGAACGAACCATTAAAGAAACCGTTCAGAGTATAACGCCGACTATGATTAGAAGTGTTGACAGAGTTTCGAGATAGAACGATTACCTGTATTTATAGAGAAGGCGGATATGTTGAAGCGGTAGTTAATTGAAGGACGGAATGATAAGATCTGTATGTGTAACAAAAACTATTACATTATTATTAAAATATTGTTATTATTAAAGAAAGTCTTTAGAAATGCTGAGAAATTACATTTCATGGACAGTTCTTGTCAGTGCATCTTAGATTAAATGAAATAACATGTAAGCTTAAATAAATTTTTAATTTAGAAAAGTTAAAAAAAAATTTTTTATAATCGATGGATATTTTGCATATTTGAACGTGATTTTTCATTCTGAACAACATTTTATAATAACAATTTTCGAAATTATCAAAAATAAAGGTACTTTACTCTTGCGCCAAATTCATATTTATTGATAAACCTCGTATATGACTAATAAATTTAGCTATTTGAAGGTTTTATTTTAGGTTTTAGAACAAGCAGAACTTTTTATAAAGAGTGACTTTTTCTCCTAAAATTAAAAATAAAAAAGTTTTTCATATGCCGCCAACTTAAGTAGACACACTATATATATATATATATAAGTTCATACCATAGAGAACATATAGACGGAGAGTCGCCAATTACATGTTAAAAAGTGGGGACAACAATGGCGGCTAAAACTGGTGACGCCTCTAGGTACTACTGGAAAGCACAAGAGCTAATAGCGATAAATTCAAAATATTAAAATATTAATACTATAAGATTTACCTAAGAACTTATTTTCAAAACTCAATAATATGTATTAACAGGTTGAATACAAATTTATTTAAGCATACATGATAATAAATGAATTTCAGTTCAACCTATTTCATACATATTTATCAATTTTCAAAATAAGTTTTTAGATAAATTTATTGATAAGAGTTATCATGCTAATCATATCAAATTTAATTAAATAAATAATTAAACACAAATAATTGCAATATAAAGAAATTCTGTTTGTTAATTAATTATATCTATTATAGACATATATTATTCAATATCTTCCAATTATTCTTTATTCTATAAAATAACGTACTATTATGCTAATCGTTCTAATTTAATAATTTTGAAATAACGATAATAATATTTACAATAAAATGACACAATAAGAGAAGGAGAACTACACTAAAAGAATATTTAATTCAAAATTTTATAGGCTGATTTATAAAATAACATATCTGTTATGCCAATCCTTTAAATTTAATAATTTACTAATAACAACGGTACTGAACAATGCAACTATTCAATGTAAAAAGTGAATTACGCTATTATAATTGGTATTTTAAACACTGACTTAAAAGAATGAAATACCTGTAACATCAGTTTTTTTAATTTCACAATGAACGGTAATGATATGATACTATTTAAAATAGAATAACCGTACGATAGTGAAAGCATTCCCAAAAAAACAAGTAGGATAGAGATTTTTTATTCAAAGGCGGCGACATACGAATCCTAAATATATTTCGGCGATACTGCAGCGCCTGCAAGCACTACTAGATATGCGCGTATTTTAGTTCCCATAATTCTCTATATATCGTATGATCTTTTATTTATCTATGGTTTATACTGATGCCAGATATTTAAATCCTTTTTTCACATGTATTACTGTGCGAGTTTTAACAGGTTTTAGTTAACTATAATGTTCATTACGAGGGGTGCTGGTTATGTATCGGGAACTAACAACACTAGTGTTGCTAGGTGCGATTTAATGTTTCTAACCTAAAGTTTGACATTTTTACAGTATACATACTTATAACATTTTGCCATACGAAAACTATTTGTTTTATTTTGATTGAGTTGTAACTTTCGTCTCGGCAAAAAAATGGAATTAACTCGTGCACATCTTCGTGAGATGATTTTTTGCTATTTTCGACGCTGATTATCTTCACAATAGTGCCCGAATCAACTTATTTCAACTTTTGGAGAAAAGTTCCAACTAAATCCACGGTATATCGTTGATATAGTAAATTCAATCGTAGTTGTAGTTTGCTAGCGGATGAATTTAATGAAAGTCGTTCAAAATTGTCTGTTGTGCCAGAAAACATCAATGATGTGCACGAATTGATAATGCAAGATCGTTATATGACTTGTCGTGAGATTCAGGCATCTATAGGCATTAGTATGGCAAGTATACATTCGATGTTACATAAAGATTTATCTGTGAAAAAGTTATGTGCGCGTTGGATCTCACATAATTTGACAATCGCTCAAAAGACTCGTGTCGATTGGTGCAAAGAAAAGCTCAGGAAATACGATTACGGTGCATCAAACGCAGTGTATAATATCTATACCGGTGACGAATCTTGGATTTACTCGTATGAACCCGAAAGCAAACAGCAGTCGACTTATGGGTCTTCCAAGATGAACAAAATCCAACAAAAGTTGCCCGCGTTCGAAACACTTCAAAGAAATTGGTAGACTGATTTTTCGGAAGAAATGGACATGCCACGTTCGTTGCTTTAAAGGATCGTAGAACAGTTAATTCTGCTTAGTATACAACCATTTGTTTGTCACAAGTTTCCGAGGAAATAAAAAAAATAAACCGACGACCCCGAATTATTCTCCATCATGACCAATGCGAGCTTTTACACATCGGCTCAGACAAGTGACTATTTGAGCACTGAATACATCGAATTGATGGGTCACCCGTCGTATAGTCCTGATTTGGCACCTAATGATTTCTCTTTGTTCCCACATGTTAAGAACAAACAGTGTGGACAACGATTTTCGATACCACAAGAGGCGGTTGATGAGTTCAAAACACATGTTTTGGAGCTATCTCAATTGGAATGAAAAAAGTGCTGTGAAAATCGGTTCCAACGTATGCAGAAGTGTATCCATCATCGTGGGGAATATTTTGAAAAGCAGTAAAAAAGCTTTCACACCTTAAGTTTTGTTTTTGTTACTTATTCTCGATACATTTTATCTAGTCTTAACCTAGGAAACAGTTCACGACAAGTAATAATTACAATGATAGCATCCATTGCACTAATTTCATGCTATTGTAGGACACCACTAAGTGATGATTTCTGATGTGGCTACAGGTTTTGGAATCATAGCCGCTTAAGTAGATTGGCCGATTCCTGCAGTATTTCTCTAGTGCTATTTCTTTTTGTTTCATCTTTACCTGCATAACTTTTTACGACACGGCTTCTCTATTCTAGTTTTAATTATTGGCGACTTTATCTATGGTTGATAGTTTAAGACCAATGAACTACCGAAAAAATTGCAACATTGTACCGATTTTCATTTACAGCACGTTAGTTCAGCTAAAAGAAAAGACAATTTTAAGCAGCTTGTTGTCTATATTTTGTCATCTGATATTACTTCATTTGGATTGGTTCAGGCGCTTTACAGCAACTGGTACAATGCTGTTTGGATTTATTAGGTTTTAATTACAAGATAGTGTTAAATGTGATAATATAGTGTGGCATACATTAGTTTAAATAGAACAATAGTTATTATAAGATTTTATTTTTCAATTTGTATTAAAGATAAGCATCTTAGAAATCCGCTTCCGTAATAAATTTAGGTCTTGTTCATTCTGATTAGAAATGTAAATTAATTAGGGAAAGTATATATTATGAATTAAGAAGTTATATACAGACAAAATTCAGCTCTCAGTAGAAGTTATCGCGATAAAGATTAGATTTCATTCTAAATCTCTGAGCTTAAAATTCTTGGCCTCTTCTGCATTTATTATACTACCATATTATACAATAATTTTGTTTCAGCAAACTCTATCCACTGCTAACCAATATTCAAATGGCTCTGGCAATTCACACATAAGTTATTGGTATCCTCAAGCTTATTCTGCTGTTCCAACAGCCGTTTCCTCGATTCAAAATCAGTATTTGCCGCTAATACAAAGTTACGCATACGGCCAATATCCTGGCTATTCAACGTCTTATATGGGGTAACATAATCATTCACAATGTAAAAACCTTATTATAATATCACAGCAGGGTCGGTGCACAAGTTCCAACAACGTGGCAAGGACTTCATGCTCAACACCACCAGATCGAGGCACAAGGAAATACTATGCAACAACCAAGTATGGTGTTCCCTATTCAACAATATCAAGTAAATATATTTGTTCCATACAATGTTAACTTTTACAAACGGCTGCTTTATAAATTTCTACCGAATTGGTTGCATATATATATATATATATATATATATATATATATATATATATACGATGGTCATATAATATATATATATATATATATATATATATATATACGATGGTCATTTGGAAAGTGTAAAGAACGATTCCGCCAAATGCGAGGTTCGTAGTGTAATACGGTTTTTGCAAAAGACGTTCACCCTATCAAAATTTATAGACAAATAACGGATGTTTATATTGATGCGATAAACGTAGCTTCAGTACGGAAATGGTGCATTATGTTTAAAGACAGACAGAAAATGTGCACGATGAAGAGCGCTCGGGCTGACTTTCAGTTGTGACACACGAACTCAAATCAAGGATTGAGAAAAAATTCAACAGAACAGACGTTACACGATAGATGGACAAAGTTCGCTCTTTTCTGAAGTTTCACGAACTGTTCTTAATGAAATTGTTAGTAGTGAGTTGTGTATGAAGAAGTCATAGCAAATTTGGTAAAACGGTACAAATCTTTAAATTTGAACGGCGTTCTACAAAATAGCTTCATCAGCAGGTATGTTGTATAAAAGTTTTTCAAATATAATAAAAATAATTTCAAAATACAACCAAACGTTCTTTACTTTCCAAATGACCCTCGTGTGTGTGTGTATGTATGTGTGTGTGTGTGTGTGTGTGTGTGTGTGAGTGTGTGTGTGGGTGTGTGTGGTGTGTGTGTAGGAGAGAGAGAGAGAGAGAGAGAGAGAGAGAGAGAAAGAAAAAGAGAGAAGGAGTGTATATGTGCATGTGTATGTGCGCGTACGTGTATATGTGTATGTATGTGTGCGCGTGCGTGTATACGTGTGTGTGTTGTGTGTATTTGTTTGTGTGTGTGTATGGGTTAGTATGATATCAGTGTGAATAATTACGTGTGTAGTGTTTGAAATTACTAAAAGGCAAGTTCGCTAATTCGGTTCCTTTTCTCTTTCAGGGATAATGTGGTCTTCAAATCATCAACATATACTTAGAAGTATACTTAATATCCCTCAGTAATTTTAAAATTGTAGATGTTTGTGTCAGAATTGGACAAACACCGGTACCTTAGAAAATACTAATGATTAGGTATAAGCGCACATATCCAACTGGTTGACTGTGGGAAGTTTTTGAAATAAAAATTGTTTAATTTTGGATACATTCTTATAAATGATTGAGGTGTTCAGGATTTATTGGCAAGCCGTTGTATATTTGATCAAGTAACTAGAAGGTTAAATACAACTTACCTTTATATGCATTGTGTTACGAATATATTAGACAACACAATTTGTATTTAAACAATATAACAATAAAGAAATTTAACTTAGTATAGTTTTTGTATCATAGAGCCTACGCGTACATGGTATTAAGGTACTATTCTCAAATTTTCAGAATTTTTATGATTTAAGATGACTTTAAGAGGGTAATCTTTTCCTGAATACGCAGATGATACGAAGCCTGAAATTTATTCGTAGTAAGAAACGGGGTTTCAGCTTTGAGATGGTTATCTACTATTTAAATTTTGATAAAAATTCTTGAACATTGTTTTAGCCGAGTATTTATATGTAATAATGATAACTACACCAACAAAGCAAGTCAACATTGCCACACGTAAAGATATGAATGAGTGACCTTCGTATGAGGCGTATTTATAGAGTAAGTTCCGTTTTGGTACAAATAAATATCGCAGCATAATATTTACTCAATTTTATTCCTATAAGTTTACACGGTGTTTTCTTAAATTTGTCTATTCTAAAGATCATGTTTATGTCCTGTGAGTTTGTAGATGCTATTAGTTTGAGTTTGTCTATATATAGAAGGTGAGCTATTTTGTGTGGATGGGTACCTGAGATGTTATATCCGTATTTTGTGTTGTTTAGTGCGGTTTAGTGCTAGGCAAAACTAGAAAGCACTTACAAAGTTTCCCTGGTATATGCTCTTCTTATCGCTATTGGTTTTATTTTACGCTACCTGTGCTTGTTTCTATGATTAGTGTTGTTTTCCAGTTTTCCATTATTGTATCTACACTGAGAAAAGGATTTTGTTGCTTCAACTGAAAATTAGTTGATTCAATTAGAATTTTGGTTTGTATATAAACAATGATCTATATGCATTAAATAGAACATAATAAAATGTTGGAAAACCGATTTTGAAGCAAACAAACCTAAATTTGCACCACAATAATTATGGCATTTACTCAAATCGCTATTAATGTAACTTGAATGTTAGGTATCGTTACTTCAATTGCTTGTAGGTTTGATTTGAATTATTTAATACTTTTATCAAATAAACTGTTATGTTAAATCAACACTTTGAATATCCCACTTACATATAAAAATCATTGAAGCAAATACTTGAAAGGGTTTGTAGCATTAAAACAAACTATTCAAATTTTCAACTAACCAAAAGCGTCATTGGTTTAACTAACCCATATGTTGAGTAGATAATAATTATTAAGGTCAGTGGCTAATAAGGGTTCAAATAATAACATTTTGGTTTAATCAAACTTTTATTGTGTTGTCAAATCAATCATTTCGTTGCGTTGTACGTTGTTTAGATATAGAATTAGTTTAAACATTCAAGGTAGTTTGATTCAATATCCAGCTTGATCGATTCTGATTTAATGCAATTATTTTAATCAAATTTTTTTAATACAACTTGGCGATCAACAAATGAGTTTGTTCATCCCTAACAGATTTTAAAAATATTGATTTAAAATAACTTCATTCAGTCACATTATCAAGTTGTATATTGAATCAAATCTCACCTTGAATGTTACATTAACCCTAGTTCATCCTGCATATATTTCAGTTTAGCTTCCACTTCAATTTTATAAAACTGACACTGATTATTGAAAGTTTGTTTATTCCTTGTGGTTGCCATTGGTTTTTGAAGTTAAACGTTCGCTTATATAGTTGAATGCTAAAAACAACTGCATTTAGTTAAGGACAATTGAAACCAATTTATATGAAGGTACTTACGTATTTTTAGACGAAGAGATTTTGTTTAAACATAGTACAGCATACTAAATTTATCTTCCATGTATTTTTACAGTGAGTTGAATCACTATAATGGAAACTAACACAATATTCAATGCGAAGTAACGCTTGAAGCCATGTTGACGTGTCGCTGTCGAACGTTGCAGTATATTAAAGATATAATGTGCGCGCGCTGAACATTCAATACGCAACATCGGAGACGTACTAAATAGCGTTGCATTCAACAAATAACCCGACGTTTGATGTGGCAATCGTAGTTTATTTAAATCAACAAGCTAGAGTACGTTTGTTTCAATGTTCAGTTTGTCACAAAACGTGTTCATTTGACACTTTTTTCAGCATTCATTTAACTAAAATAGATTTTTTTCAACATTAATGTAGTATTGGACTAAAATATGAAATTTGTTGACAATATTAGTTTGTATTAAATACGACTGATGTTGAATGAAATTCACTTTTGCATTCGTTTATTAATCAACTGTTATTATGCATTCAAACAAACAAATTTAAGTCAACTAATTTTTGATGTTAGTTTAACCATCTGCAAGCGGTTCAGTTAATATAGTTTCCTTTAGAACGACTAAAAAATACTTGATCAAATGCTTTACTCTTCAAAACAACAGAATTGGTTGTATCAACCAAATCACTTTTCTCAGTGTAGGAATTTTATTAGTGACATGTTTGCTTTGTATATTTGTAAGTGCATTAGCCATGAGTGTGGTACGGTGTCATATGGCTTTTAATAGTCTATGTGTGCGTACTGCAAAGCTCTTTTCTTAATTTTAGCGTGGTGTGTTATTTCTGTGTATATTATCAATTATCTTTTCTTTTTCGTGTGGCATGTATGCGTAGCTTTTGTGTTATTACGAATGTTGGTATTTTGTATATTGTTGGTAGGTATGTTATTGAAAGATATTTTAAATGGATTTTCTGTATTTTCTTTATTACTTTTCGTTCCTTTTCTGAAATTTTTTCTTTAACGTATTGTGTTATTTCTCCTATGTTGTTTCTTAGTTTTAGTATATTTGTTTGTATTCTGTGTTGCAATGGTAGTATTGTTTGTTTCTTTTGTTTGTTGTCTGTTGATTGTTCTTGTTTTGTGCGGATTCTTATCGTGGTGAGTGGTCCCGTATTAATTAGTTGATGTAGTCCTTCCATACTTCTGTCGTATTTATTTTGTTTTCTATGTGTGCAGTTGTTGTGTTTATGTTTGTGTTGTCTGGTATTTCTGTGTACGAACGAATTGATGTTATTATTTTAGTGTTTGAATTCTATGTATGTTGTTCCAAATTTTTTTTAGATTTCTATGATTTCTGTGTTTCCATTTTCCGTTATTTCATGTAGTAGTTGTGTAATTGTTTGTTTCTCTTTCTGGTTATTATGTGTTTTTGCGTTTTCTCGTGTTTGGTTTTCTTTGGCTGTTTGCTTCTTTATATGCATTTGTTTGGTATTTGTTTTGTAGTGTTTATTGTACTTGTATTTTTATGTGATATAATTCTGGTTTTGGTATTTTGTTATTTCTGGTTATTACCCGAACTTGGTTTGGGAGTCTTTGCTCCGTGATGATTTGTAGTTCTGGGTGTTTGTGAATGTTTTGTGTAGTAGGGTGTTAATTTGTTAAGTTTGTGTCACAGTTAGTTGTTTGGTAATAACATAGAATGAGGTTTCAGTTGATATCGTCTCACCACCTCATTTGCTGTCTCCATATTGCCCCTAGTATGGGTACGGGCAACATGTTCTGCAAAAGCACTTCTATTCCAATTTTCGTTTATATTTGGGTGTTTTGTCTTTTTGATAAAGTGAGTTTCTTGTACTACCTCCCTGACCTTGCTGTTGCATGGTTTTTGCTTTTTTATTATTGAGGTACAGGCGGTAATAATAGTCCGCCTGAGCAGAAACGCAATTGCCCAGGTAAGACTAATTACTGTAGGGATTTGCCTGCATCCGTACAGGTATTCGCCTGCAGGCTTTGCCACGTATTGCATTACAGCTTGGCTTTAAGTGTTCTTCTTGAGATACGAATATAGAAGGGATTGGTGCGGTAGGATAGGTGTTGATAAAAGATAAAAAAAAGGGACAGCGAACAGCTAAACTGTTTGGGAAGTAACAGATAACTGAGGGATTATTATTATTATTATTATTATTTTTAAAGCTTGTGGTTTTACAAAAGATTAATTAAAATATAAATTAGAATGAGATACAGTTGCGTACGGGTGGGACAAAAGGGTTAGAGCCAGCATAAGAACTTCAACCTATTTTTTTTAAAACATTTTAAAAATTCAAAATCGCATTTTGAGGCAGCGTCACGGACGAGCGGGGATGAACTAATAACGGATTTGAACTTTATTCAAATTCAAATTAAATTGACATTTTAACATTAGTAACAACACGTGTAAATAATCTTGTTTTAGTACTAATTTAACTTTTAAATTTTGTATGTACATGTTTTTAGGCATATTGTTATGCGACTTGGCTTGAAATTTATTGTAATATTCAGTAGGAACCTGTTTTTAGGAATACTATTATGTGACTTGTGCTGAAATTTATTTAGGTAACTTTAAAAATTTTATGTGTAACTGTTTATAAGTATAATAATATGATGCTGTACTAAAAATATATGTAGGTAATCCAGTGAAGTTATGTTTTTTTTAATTAAATATATTGATTGATTGTAAGAGGCGCTCCATTCCACCAGAAGACCAACGTAATAGGGATCCCAAGAAATACCCGTCGTTCACAAGTATATCACTAGACAAGCTGGCGCCCATAAATTCGACAGTTTGAGAAGCCTTTAAAGGTAAGTGTTATTGGTAGCGTAGCTTGCAATTGTAAATAGTTAATTTTTACATTTTTTAATTTTTGATACTTTTCTTTCAATGTTCTACAGAGATCCACTCCCGTACCGCTGTAGTTTGTCGGTGCACCCTTAACTTGGTACGATGTTCGCGTCCCTGTCTTGAAACTTTAGATTTAATGATTTAACGTTTCGTTGACCCTTAACAGGTACTAACCCTATAAAGCTCAAGCGTGAAGTCTGACAATTTTACGTTGTCTGGTATTTGCTTGACAACGATTAATAGTGAGTGCTCTGAGTTAATATGTAAACATGAAAAAATTTGGTCATCGTTGTGTTACAATACTTAAAGTCTTCAAATCCAGCCCACATCTAAGTGCAGCCAAGTTCCAATTTAGAGGATTCTGGTCTTAGTTTACAACAGCAAAATAATGAACCGTAGAGCTTAAACGTGACCGTACCAGCTGCCAAAATGAACATTGCAGGGGTCGACAAAATGAAGTGATCACACAGACAATGGTGAAGAAAACTCACAAGATAGTATTGGATAAACCTACAAGTGATATTTCAATGCTCCACCCGAAGGTACTACATTGACCAGGAAGCGAGCTCTTTTTACCTGAAAAATTTTGAATTTTTCCAAACCCTTGCTGTTCTAAGCAAGGTAGGGATTTTTAACGTGTGTGACAACACTCACACACAGGACCTCCATTTTACCTCTCATCCGAACGAGGGTGTATTTTTGTGAAAAATGCTCGCCTAACATTTTACAAGCTGACCGTGTCGGGATTCGAACCCGGGATCTTGGGCGTAGTAGTCACACGCATACCAACTACGCCACGGAGCCGGCTAGTATTGAATAATCCTACATGTGATTTTTTTTCCAATGCTCCACTCGAAGGTACTATATTGGCTAGGAAGCAAGTTTTCTTACCTGAAAAATTTTCAATTATGCTGAACCCTTGCAGTTTCAAGCAAGGTAGGGATTTTTAACGTGCGTGACAGCACTCACACACAGGACCTCCATTTTAGCTTTTATCTGAACGAGGGCGTATTTTTGTGAAAAATGCTGGCCTAACATTTTTCAAGCGGACCGTGTCGGGATTCTAACCCGGGAGCTTGGACGTAGTAGTCACGCGCATATCAACTATGCCACGAAGCCGCCCAGTATTGGATAACCTTACATGTAATTTTCCAATGTTTCACCCGAAGGTACTACATTAGCCAGAAAGCGAGATTTTTTTATCTGGAAATTTTGAATTTTGCTGAACCCTTGCTGTTCCAACCAAGGTAGGGATTTTTAACGTGCGTGACAACACTCACACACGAGACCTCCATTTTACCTCTCATCCGAACGAGGGCGTATTTTTGTGAAAAATGCTCACCTAACATTTTTCAGGCGGACCGTGTCGGGATTCAAACCCGGGACCTTGGGCGTAATAGTCATACGCATACCAACTACGTCACGGAGCCGCCTAGTATTGAATAACCGTCGAATGTAAGTGTACTTGGTGGTAGATATGGTATGTATTTCAAAAAGTTATGTGCATCGCATATTGACTGAAAATTTGAACGTGAGGAAATTGTGCAAAGAGTGTAATAAAAACAGTGTGGTATAGATGTTTCAATCAAGTGTTTGACGAAGTTTCACAGCAATAAACTCAGGTTTTTATATCGAGTCGTGGCCACGGGTTCATTACTTCACACCTGAAACGAAGAAACATCAACACAATGGATTGAAAAGGGAGAATCGGTACCAAGAGAGCCAAAGATCGTTCTGCTTGCAGACAAGACTTGGCGTCAGCTGTTTAAGGTACGGGGCTGATAACTTTTGGTAATCATTTTCAAAAGCGAAAAATAATCAACAGTGGGTATTGTGCGAAATTACTGCAGCGTTTGAGTAAGAAAATCAAGAAAATGTGTCGCCTTTTGAGAAAAATGTTTTGTGTGATCAAGACGATGCACCCGTTCACTATTATTTGATACCGCCGTTGCCTAAATGAATGAGTTAAAGCTTGAATCACTTTCACACGCAACTTATTCGCAAAATTTAGCACTTCGAACTATTCGTTGCTTCCAAACTTAAAAAAATGACTGAGTGGTTTAACACTTTCTAAGAATTCGGTAAATATACAATCTAGCAAAAGCTATAATTCCTATGGTACAAAACTTAGGTCAAAGTAAGGTTAAAAGAAAATTAACGTTTTAAGTAACATATATAAGTAGGCTATGATTAGTGCAACAACAATTGGATGTTGCAGTTGTTGAGAGTTTCGAGTTTAAGCTAGTAAAGATTAGTCAAAGTAGTGTTAGTTGAGTTTTGTTCTAACACGCCGACTTCGGAAACGAAAAGAGAAAGAAAAACTGAAAACTATAAGGTGAAGTCCATGCCAATATTAAGATATTAATAGCACGAACATAGCTAGTGTTCGGTGCAATAATTAAGAACTTAGTAAATGAAAAAAGATTGATAAGGTTTAACAACCCATTAAAGTATGCATCAATACTGATCTCTCGTAACATATTTAAATAATGTTAGTCTTATTTAGGTAATTCTTTCGATAATAATTTAAAATATCAGTATCCGTTCTCTAAAGCAATACAATGTACCCATTATTAAGTTAAATAAAAATATTAAGATAAAGCTAAATCTAAAAGCTTTTGCGTCAAGAAGGGATCAGATAGGGTACCAACTTAGCCAAATCGAATACTGAAATTATTCAAAATGAGATTGAGAGCAATGTCTTTATCGCGTAGCTAAGTACTGATGCAGAAGTCGACAATGATTTGGTCACTTTGTGCCTGTTTTGTCTAAAGACTAGAGAAGCAGCCTCCTCCTAATAATATCAGCAATCACCAGGAAGTAGAAACAAATATTCAAAGAAGCTCTGCTGTGAGGCGTTAACTACTCATTCCGTGTTGAATATACCTATTCGAAAACGAGTAAAGTAGATGTCAGTGAAGGATTAGAAGGCCTCTTCAGCAAGTCCTCTAAGGGGTAGTAGAAAATGGCACAGATATGAATAAGTTCGATTTGATAGAGAGCAAACACGCTTTTTCCACCACTTGAAGTTACGAAGTTTAAGCATTAGGTGAAAAAACACAGACAGAATAAAAATCTAAGACCGACTACCTCGAATGGCTCGCAATTGTGTAAGAGCGATAAAGCTAGGCCGCCGTATCAGGTATCGATAATAATACAAAAGCGAGTACTACATTTTAATTGTAAACAAGTTTGTCGAATAAAGCTAAAAATATATACCATTATAAAACAACACAACAAAAGTATGGGTAAACTAGAAATTTCAACAGTCTTTGTGTTAATATAGAACCTGTTAATTTATGAAATTTCTGTCATGGTAAAAATAAGGCATTCTATTAATTCAAAGTATAAGTTTCGAGCCTGCATATTTTCAAAATTATTCTCAAGGGCGGAAGCCAAACACGAAAATATTTAAAAAATTGAATAACAAAATGCAGCATACGGTGGTTTGCTAACCTCTATTGCTTAAGATTGTATTGCCAATCCTCTCACTGTAGAATGACTTTTGAATGACCACGACGGTCGCAGATTTAGCTCCGCTGGATTTCATTTTGTAGGGTTATGTATAAACCAAAGTTTACACAACGCAGCAGGTATCTTTATAAGAAATTAGTTGATATGTTACGAATAGGAACTACAAAATTACTCCAGAATTGCTATTAAGGTCATATGCAATGAAGTTCAGCGATTTTTATAGTTTTGGTATAAAAGTCATTCGTCCTTCTGAACCGAATAGAAAGCAATATTTGTATTTGAACTATAATAAAAACATGACATGTAATTTATTTAGTAAGCTAAAATAGAAAGACCACAGTTTGAAAGCTGCGGTGACTAACTCTGGTAATTAATCAAATTGGAAATGTTATCGAAAGTGAATATTCAAAATTAGTGTTAAATAAATCGTTCAAGATATAAATGTGAGGTAAAGATATGTAATAAAATGCAGATAAAGGTAACATAAGTGGTAGCAAAAACTTTGTAATTTGGTTATATAGAGGTAAGCTATTATAAGAAATAATTAACAAGTTTCGGATATTCCCAATGAGATCTGTTAATCGATCTATTTTGGGAAACCGTTTTGAAGACAACTTTCCTTGATCTCTAATACAGTGCAGTTGTATTTCATTCATGCTAAAAGTAAGAAATAATTTTGTAGGTGAGCTATGGATGAGTTTCCGGGTATATCAGAATGTATGGGTTTATTAGTTAGATAGATATGCTACATTAGATCATAGAATAAATAAATGGCAAATTCCAATGCAGTGTTCGAAAAAAACATAACTACGTATAAACATATATACATATATATATATATATATATATATTGTAGTGTTCCGCCTCTGTGTTGAAGGAGAGCCCAAATTATTGTTGTGCCCATGCGTCTGTCACCAATATACGCCAAAACTGCCTACTTTTGTGTATACATTTGTCGTTGTAAATTTTGCTAATTGGTACAGTGAAACTAAATTTTATTACCTTGTATCTAAGTGCACTGAAGTACATTCATGTTAGCACGTAAATAACAAACTATTTTGAATCACAAAATATACAAGCAAACTTTAAATTATTTAATCAAACTAAAATGCACTGTTTAACATCTTCAATCAAGTCGCGTATGTACGAGCTTTTAACGCATCGAATCGTCAAAAGTCTAAGAGGGCTTGTTTATATTCATCTCGGTATATATAGCAAAAGCCTGTCTGTCGGTCTGTTCCCCAAAACGGGTAATTCTAAAGAATTCCTCATTCTATGTTCCCAGTCCGTTGCTCGCGCGTCGATTTTACGAATTTTCACTCGCCCCATTTAAATCTCAGAAAATTTCCACACGGCACGCAAGCATGTCCGAGAAAAACTAATTAATTTTGTACAGAAATTGTTGTTCTACCTCTGATATTTGCATCCTATTTTCAACCAATTGTGACCCTCGTGACGTTGCTTAAATCCGCCTTTTACAATATGCGTCTTTGCTTGACGCATTTTCTCTTCCTTCTCTAACCTGTTCGTATTGGTGCAAATTGATATTCTTTATTATCGATTATTTTAGTCCACCTGGAGTGTGAAATAACCCAGCTTTAGCAATTCTCGTAACTATTATGCGACGTTTTCCCAAGATTCTTTGAAACATTAATTATCTGCAAACTTTACGCCGAATGTGACATTTAAACTACGCAGGTGTTCAAATATAATATTAATTCTCAGAGCCTTATTCCGTGGTATTTTAATCTTGGATTTTCACAAGTTTTTATAGGTATTATATGTTACTAACGGTTTAATTAACTCCAATTAAATTGATTTCTATCCTTTCATTTTAGCGAATACAACTTAAATATTAATTATTATGTGTACACTTTGTTTAATACCGGTTACACCAAATAGAGTTAATTAAGATAAATTTTGCACGTAATTTCTCTTTGTTTAGGAATAATTACATTACACGCAGAGCTTTTCAATACTGCTTCTTTTGATATAAAGCGTCTTATAAATAATTTAAATTTCTTATTTTTACTGAAACGACCGAGTTTATTTATGCTTCAAGGTTTTAATAAAGCGTATTATTTAATGAAATTCCTTATACACGGTGATTAAAATTATTTGATGTGATTATTTAATTTTCTACCCTGGTCTAAATATGAGTATTGTCCCCCTATTTGAATACAAATAATCCCACTTATTTGAATGCAAATATAAAGCATTTAGACAAAAAATTACAAAAAAAAATTGCCTATCTCTCTCTACCCTTATCTATCTAACTTACCTACTTTGTCTCCAATCCAAAAAAAAATATTTACAGCTACCCTATCCTATTCCTAACTCTCACCTAATTCTATAAACTGAAATTATCCCTAACTTCATCCTACTCATCCATCTAATCCTATATACATCCTATATACCTATCCTATTCCTAACCTTTAACTAATCTTCACTATACTTTACTTCCCCCTACCTAATCCTATATGCCTATCCTACTCTTACTCTATTCCTAACTCTCCACTAATCTTATATGAAATATCTATACTTAACCTATCTTATTTTCTTCCTACCTTTACTCTTTATTCTCATCCTAAACCTATTCCTAATTATCTCCCATATTTATCCTATACCTAGCTTTATTTTCTATAAACACTTACTTCTACTTTTCTATATGCACCTATGCTATCCCTATCTTATTTAAATCTAACTCTCTTCTTGACCCTCCAAGTCTTTCGTCTAACTATCCTAATACTCTTCATCCCTATTTCTCCCCCTATATCTATACTTATCATCCCTATTATCTCACATACAATAAACTTATCATCCCTCTTATCCTGACTCTTAAATATTACTTCTTCTTCAGTCCCTACACTTGTCTGTTTCTCATTTATTCTTGTTTCCCTTTCTGCCGACAAACCCAACGATACTACTTTACAATTATCAAATTTTCCCTCTACGGAAAATCCTCTGTACCTGCTAGAATGCTTGTGTAATGGAATCCGCCAGAATGAATCCCTTAAATCTACTTGATTAAAACAAACTTTCCATCTTTACTTAATTTCGCCTTCACCTGCTCCTGATATGCTGCTTCTACTCCCACTACTTCTGCATGTTTTCGTATTAAAGCTTGAACCTCTACTTTCCTATCCTCTGGACATCTTATTGTGTTGATCTGTTTTACTTCATCATCCTCTACCTCTATTACATTAATACTAAACCCCGTGTCATCCTCTGTGACTTCATAACTGCACTTCCATGGCACTACCCTATCCTTAATCCTTATTACCTTCCGTTCCATATCTATCAACACCCCTAACTTCATCATACAGTCAACACCTAAAATGCTCTGAAACTTCAGTCCAGGCACAATTACAAACTCCTGTTCACAGCTTAAACCTCCTATATCTATCCTAAGCACCACAACACTATTTACTACAGCAAACTTCTTTTTATTTGGAGCTACTAAATGACTACGCTTTATAGGCATAATTCTATCACAAACCTTATCCCTAATTTTGCTGACGAATTCCTCCGATATTAAACTCGCCTCTGCCCCTGTATCAAGTAATACTTCTACATTATTCTCAAAATTTCTAAATTAATAATTGGCAAACATAATTTTCCTCAGTTTCTGGCTCTACTTCCTCCTCAATTTTGAAAAATTCACGTGGATGTTCGTATACATTTACACAGAAATCTAGTGGTCTGTCGCGTTCTAAAAATCCTGTCTCATCCTGTTTTCCATGCTTGGTCCTGGTTGTCCTTCTACAACCTGTGCGTACGTCCTCTTCGTGTTAATATCCGTGTCCCTGTCTCTATTCGGCGTGCTGGTCACAGTCCTGTTTACTTCCGGTAAACTGTTCTGTCGCGTGTAACTAGGTCTTGGCGTCGGTCCCCTAGTCGCACTATTGCTCCTGTATTCCTGTCCTCGTCGTTCCCAATTCGGTCGAAAATTTCTGTTGTAGTCAGGCCGTCTCGGATAATTCGGTGTCCTGTTGTCAAACCTAACTGTGTTAACGTTTCGTTCTCGTATCTCTCTTGTCCGTCCTACACATACATCGTCATATCTCTGCAAATATTCTAAAATGTCTCCCGTTCTGTGATGTTTTGTAAGGCCACGTGTTGTCTAATTTCCAGTTCAAAATGTCGTGATAGGTACTTGATAATCTGTCTGTCCGTCAATGGTGGATTCAGTTGTTTGGCCACACTGTATTTGCGGATGGCATATTGCTCCCTAGAACCTGCAAACTCTCCCTTAAATTTTCCTGTAATCAAGTCGTCCCTAATCTGATCCTGTTTGTGATCACTCCAGTAATGTTGTAAAATTTGTTTTCAAAGTCCTGATACGTGTCTATGTCCTGTCCTACTAAATTGTACCATGCCTCCGCATTGTCCTTTAATAAAGCCTTTATCGTATTTAGTTTAGTCTGTTCGTCAAATAAATTTCCCACTATATTTCTTACACTATTAATAAAAATTTGTGGATTTACCCTGTTATCGCCATAAAACTTCATGTGTTGGTCCAATGATACTCCACCTGTAGAAAATCTGGGACCATCCCCCGTTAAATTTGACATGTTGTATTTAATACTACTAACTTCACGTTCTACCCTGCCTAACTGATCCCTACATGAGTCCGTCACTTCAGTCATTTTCACATTAATCTCTTCTTCACAAAAAATGCGTACTTCGGACTTTAAATGTCCCATTTCCTGTCGAAGACCTGTAATATCACGCTCATTTTATCAACCCTATTTTCAACTTCCCCATTTTTACGGTAAGACTATTTTAAATTCTGAAACTTCTTTATTCGTCTTATCTATTTTCTCACTTAGGGTTTCCTAACTCCTGTTAATGTCTCATTTATTCGGTCAAATTTTCGATTTGAGTCCTCTCGCTCTATTCGATTCATCGCTTAGCAGTTCTAATTTTCTGTTAGACTCCTCCATCGCTCTATTCGATTCTTCACTCATCCTCTCTAACATTCTCAATATCATCTCGTTTCCTTGATCCCTGATTCCGTCCTCGACTGATCTCTACTGCCTCCAGCTTCTTCCATTTTTGAAATTTTCTCACACAATGCACTATCGTCACTTCCAATTTCCACTCCTTGACTCCTTAACCACTCCTTTCTCTGCATACGTTCAAATCACTCACACACACTCTAAAAATACTCTTAAATTTATACACAAACAGAAACTCTCTTTCTCAGATCGCCAGTTTCCTGGAATAAAATAACAAAAATTTTATTTGGAACTCGAGCCCTCACGTTGTGGTCGCCAAAATACTGCTGTGATATTCCCCTTTGAATGCGGGAACTTGGTCCTTTCAACAAAAAAATTCTAGTCCCACAGATTGGGCGTCATAAACGGCTGTGGTCCTCTTTTCGCCTCGGCTGCTCACCTAATGTTATAAACCTCCTCATTCATAAAAAAAAAACACATTCCTACCAAAAACATCAACGTTAACTCTATTTACATCAATATTCAGAATACATTAAAATTTCAAAATTAAAACTCAGCATAAATTTCAGTTTTAAAAAGAATTTCAAGATTAATTTTATTATCATTTTAATGTGCATCCAAAATTAAAGTCCTTGTTGGATGCCTAGTAATTAATATAACAATATAAGCAGACCGGAGTCTGAGTATAAAGGGAGCATCTACCACCCCTTTACGTTAATTAACCAGGTTCGTCTAATTGAGCTCAAAGACATACCCAAATTTTCATCATATTACCGAACATCAAACTAAATACCCTATCTACTTCAACAAGCAAATTTCATCTTAAAATTAAACTTTTATGGTTAGTACAATTTCACTAATGTCCATTTAAAGTAAATCAATTATAAAGTCATTCAATACACACAAAAATGTCAAACAAAATAGTATAATTTACCTGAAGGTTACTGTCCTCGTAGCTTCAAAGTATCGTTTCTTTAGTTAATCACACCATTCAACAGGATTATATTTACGGCTTCTGATTCTCTACGCTTTTAAAATTTTCTCCATCACCATTTATTTAAAGTTGTTTCTGGGCTTTTCCGGAACTCATCTGTGTTTATCTGACCCTTGTTTCATGGATCCAGACACGTATATGAACCATTGAATTCTTAACACCCCCGAAAAATAGCAAAGAAATTCATGCGTCTGTCACCAATATACGCCAAAACTGCCTACTTTTGTGTATACATTTGTCGTTGTAAATTTTGCTAATTGGTACAGTGAAACTAAATTTTATTACCTTGTATCTAAGTGCACTGAAGTACATTCATGTTAGCACGTAAATAACAAACTATTTTGAATCACAAAATATACAAGCAAACTTTAAATTATTTAATCAAACTAAAATGCACTGTTTAACATCTTCAATCAAGTCGCGTATGTACGAGCTTTTAACGCATCGAATCGTCAAAAGTCTAAGAGGGCTTGTTTATATTCATCTCGGTATATATAGCAAAGCCTGTCTGTCGGTCTGTTCCCCAAAACGGGTAATTCTAAAGAATTCCTCATTCTATGTTCCCAGTCCGTTGCTCGCGCGTCGATTTTTACGAATTTTCACTCGCCCCATTTAAATCTCAGAAAATTTCCACACGGCACGCAAGCATGTCCGAGAAAAACTAATTAATTTTGTACAGAAATTGTTGTTCTACCTCTGATATTTGCATCCTATTTTCAACCAATTGTGACCCTCGTGACGTTGCTTAAATCCCGCCTTTTACAATATGTGTCTTTGCTTGACGCATTTTCTCTTTCCTTCTCTAACCTGTTCGTATTGGTGCAAATTGATATTCTTTATTATCGATTATTTTAGTCCACCTGGAGTGTGAAATAACCCAGCTTTAGCAATTCTCGTAACTATTATGCGACGTTTTCCCAAGATTCTTTGAAACATTAATTATCTGCAAACTTTACGCCGAATGTGACATTTAAACTACGCAGGTGTTCAAATATAATATTAATTCTCAGAGCCTTATTCCGTGGTATTTTAATCTTGGATTTTCACAAGTTTTTATAGGTATTATATGTTACTAAAGGTTTAATTAACTCCAATTAAATTGATTTCTATCCTTTCATTTTTAGCGAATACAACTTAAATATTAATTATTATGTGTACACTTTGTTTAATACCGGTTACTCCAAATAGAGTTAATTAAGATAAATTTTGCACGTAATTTCTCTTTGTTTAGGAATAATTACATTACACGCAGAGCTTTTCAATACTGCTTCTTTTGATATAAAGCGTCTTATAAATAATTTAAATTTCTTATTTTTACTGAAACGACCGAGTTTATTTATGCTTCAAGGTTTTAATAACGCGTATTATTTAATGAAATTCCTTATACACGGTGATTAAAATTATTTGATGTGATTATTTAATTTTCTACCCTGGTCTAAATATGAGTAATATATATGTATATATGTTTATACGTAGTTATGTTTTATATATATATATATATATATATATATATATATATTGTAGTGTTCCGCCTCTGTGTTGAAGGAGAGCCCAAATTATTGTTGTGACCTAGGTACAGCAAACTGTATTAATGAGAAGCTCTAGAAAATATGAAATTACTATCTTGCATTCTTTTTCTTTTACTTTGCTTGGCTAGCCTAACGGAAACTATTCTATGGAATTTACAGACATGAAATGAAGCACAGAAACGTCAAAATATATATATGCATCTAAAAATATGTTGCCTTCATACAAAAAACTCTCTTAAATTATAAAACAGTTTACAGCTTGAGTTCATACACAAAACTATTTCTAAACGTTACTTAAAATTAATCTTTACCCAATCTTTGTTAACAGGTACAAAGTCCTCTTTAATTTATAAAGGGATAATTCTTCTATTTTTTACTGCTCTACTCGTGAGTATAATTGGCCAATGGTGTTCCACAGATTAATTATTAAAAGTCAAAATACTTCGAACTCTGACCTCAAAACTTCATGCAAACTATCCCCTTGACAAATAACAAACATGAGAATTTATTCTAACTTAAATTACGAATATTCAAATATTCATATCAGTTACAAACAAGGAAATGTCAAGTTTACACTAGTCAGGGTAAAATAGATTTATTAAAATCTCATTAAAGGCACCGTGGTTTCATCTTAAATTTTCATCAATTTATCAGTTTGCAAAGAGCATTTTCTGTTTCCTTAAATTTTACTTGGCAGTAGCTCATGTATCCAAGAACGTTCAATTTTTGCACTACCCTTACCAAATAATTAGGTTTCATATTTATGCAAAGTTGCGTGCGAAAAATTAATTCTTTACTCAAAGTTACATTGTTGATCTCGTAAAATAAATCACCAAATTCTTTACTCAAAAGTTATATTTTTAACGTCAAATACTGTACACATGCCGAATACTTAATATATGACCTTACTCAAAGTAACATATTCCACGTCTTGAAATAAATTAAAATGATCTATTTACAGGCGGAAGTCAATTACATAATTAGTTAAAACACCAATTGCTCTCTTAATGATCTTAAGTGTAGTCGATCTTTAAATAATGTAGCGTAACATGCATATTTTATAATGAAACTCGCTTTCAGTAATCATTTATACACGGAAAAATTGATCGCAATTGCTTTTATACGAATTCATTAAAGCTCGCACTTGGTTATTATGGCATTCTAATAAAGTTTGGAAAACGCGTTTAAAGATATCTTTAACAAGAATAAATTTTCACCAGATATTTCACTCAGCTGAAAAGAATTGATTTAATAATGACGCATTTAAGTTATTATTTGTTTCACGATCTCTACAATGACTGCAATACATGGAATTTAATTACACAGTCAGTAAGGGTTTCTGTTTAGGTGTAAATGAAATACGCTTATTTTAATATAGAATAGAACAATAAAATATTAGGAATTTTTAGTTTTTCCCGTTTTTTTTTCACTTTGGGTAGTAATTTTTTTATAGGATTTTTGTTTGAATGACATTCCATGACCTCATTTTTACGTCATTTCCCACAAATTAAAATATAAAATTCTAAATCTTCGCCATTTTTCCGCATGAATGAATAATTTTATCGCTTTTATTTTTAACTGCGTACTATCTACAACTATTTCTATAAAACTTAATAATACACACACATAATCCTTTTCTTATTGTGGGGTGTTTTTTAAATAATTTATCTATTTGTATATTAAAATTAACTAAACTTTTCTTAACTATACACTAATATTACTTATGATTTTAGATCGCTATCCTTTATTTCTATTTTTCTCATATTTACACACTGTCTCATCAAGCTTCATTTTAAACAAAATCCCTTTTATTTGCAGATACTACTCATCATACTCTAGCAAATTCCTGTAAACTATCATAATCTTGAAAAAATATGAAGTATAAAATTTTCATAAAGTTGTGTCAGCACCTACTGAGCTATACTACTCATGTCATAGAAGTTGTGACCTAAAATCTCCCTGCCTACTTACGTTATTTTCAAACGGGACTTTTTCACTTAATCTTTATTGTGGGCATAAACTTAAGCCTTAAATGGTTCAGTATTAATAATTCCTAACTCGATATTACAACCTATAGCAATTCTTGGCTCTCTATTCACCAATTCAGAATATTCCTCCTTCAATAACGAATCTACTTCAACCTCAACCTCACCTACACATTTAACAATAAATCTCACTTTTTCCTTTTTCTACATTGTCTTCTAATTCTCTTTCAAACTGATTTACATTTGTACTTTTAAATCTCTCGTCCTCTTTCACTTCACCAATCCCTTTCTTTTTCCTACTCATCCAATTCTTTCTTATATCTGCATAATTAAATGAACGTTTTGACAAACCAAATGCTATTCCTCCATATTTATACATACGCGATTTCAAGCAAAGATTTGATTCTTTAATCTAAATTATGCCAAACGAATTATTTAGCTCTATTTTCCAAATCATTTTATCATTATCGAATATTTTACTACTCTAATTCATTTTATTTTTAAAAGCTGCATTCACAAAAAGTTCTTTTATTTCATCTTAAACTTCTGCAATCATACGGTTTTCATCAGTTTCATCAGTTATTTTTATTTCTTCAACATTATCCTCTGCACTTTCAAATAATTTAGACGTTTTCTCTAAAAATGATACTACTTCCATTTTAACTTCACCAGGGCATCTAGTACTTAAATTTTTATCTCCTTCACTGTCCATTTTCTTCTCAAATCGATACAAATTCATACAATCTCCCTTTATTTCTGTATGGACTTCTTCGTTCAATTTAATCCTTTAATCATCCATAATCATCGTTTTATTCTCCGTATCTATTATACCCTTTATCTTACTTATAAAATCCATTCCTAGAGTGGCATCAACTCTTAACCCTGGCACTATTAAAAATTCTTGCTCAACCTCCATCTTTCCCAACTTAACTTTTAAAGGTATGATACTGTTCATAACTGCAAACTTCTTGTTATTTGGCGATACTAAATTATTTATTTTAATAGTTATAACTTTCTGCATTAACTCCTCTGATTTATCTTTTATAAAACTTTCACTTAGTAATGTTACTTCAGCTTCTGTGTCTAAAAGTAGTTTAATCTTTTTTTCTTCTAACTGTAATTTTATTATAGGTAGTAAATCATTTTTCTCCTTAACTCTTAAATCATTTTCCACATTAAGTTTTATAAGTTCACGCGCATATTCATATTTATTGATTTTTAAACTTCCGTCGTTTGGTTTGTCGCTGTCTAAAAATCCTGCCTACTTGACATTTCAGGATTATTCACTATCTCTGCGTATGTCCTACTATTATTATTGCCATCTCTTTAAAATTTTGACACATTTTACTTTCCTTGGGTTACGGTTCTATTCCCAATGGTACGGAATTCATTATTCTCCATTCCCCCGTCCCCTGAAGAAATTTCTTCGACTCCAATTATGCTTTGCATATTCCCCCCTACCAATTGTCCTGCCTTGGTATCTCTGTTGTCCATTATTCCCTTGCAACCTAAACGCATTTATCGGCTAGCTCCTTGGTCTGGTCTCCATCCTCCTTGGTGATCCATCCTATCATATCGTAGAAAATATTAAAAAAATACATCTTGATCCACTATTTTGTAAGGGTACGCATTGCCTTACTTCTGTTTCGACGTGTCCGGCTAAATATTTTGTAAATTGCTTGTCCTCTAAAGGAGGATGTAGTTGTTTCACAACGCTAAATTTTTATATTACATATAACTGCATTGTCATGCCTGAATCACTACTATACTTCCCCGTCATTAAATTATCTCTAACTTTAAATTGCTGGATGTCTTCCAGAAATGTTTCAAAAATTTAATCTCGAAATCTTTGAAAGACCCCGACTCATTTTCAATCTGTCCAAACCAAATTTCTGCACTCACTTTTAACATGGACCCTACAATATTTAGCTTGGTTTGTTCATCCCAACTTTCCTGTATTAAAGTTTGTATGTTATTTAAAAACATCTTACGGTTAAGTTTATTATTCCCATAAAATTGTGAGTGTTTTCCGACGGAACACTGGTTGAACTCCATCTTATCGGTTCCCCAACATGAATATTTTGAATTGTATCTTTTAAATCTTCAAACTTATTTCCCAAGTCTGTTTTAAGATTTTTCAGATCATTTCTAAATGTTTTAAAACCAGTTTGGCAGCCTCACTCTATTTCAATTACTCTATGATCTAAAATTTAATTTTTCCATTAGTTTTTTCACTTGCTTCTTGATTTCCTTTTATTTAAATAATTTCCTCCTTGACGTTATGCATATCCTTTAAAATTTATACCGCCTCTTTTTATCCAATTTGTCACCCATTTCTTTGATACATTTCTCACCTATTTCTTTTTATACTTCTCTCACTCTTTTCACTCATTTTTTCATATTCACTTTCATTTCCTTCGTGCTTTTTCATTTCTTTCACTCATCTATTTTTGTTCCTTCAAATTTTGATTTAAACTTAATAGAACAGCTATCATTTTCGTTTCTGGCGTTTCTCCTACACCTTGTTCTTTCTTTATTTCTGGATCTTCCTTTTTCAGCTTTTCCAAATAAGCGTTTTCCTGAGAATCAATTTCTACCCCTTCAACTCTCAAACCCTAACTAACTTCTATTACACTATCAATCATATTGGAATTCCATCAGATATATTCACAAAATCCTAGTCGACAAGAACCCATTTGCAGACGACATAATCGAGCCACTGTGTTGGGACGTCAATAAATAATGCCGCGATTGCTAGCTCAAGCTGCCCAAATGTTGGTAACCAATAAATTATGCTGTGAATATTTGGGCGGAGTTGCCCAAATCAATAACGATACAATAACTATTAATTGAAACTATAAAAATGATATGATGTGGATTCTTACCTGAATATGCCCGTGTTATCTTGCTAGATCAGGTATAAACATGCTATGGACTTTACGAAAATGAAATAAAACAAAGAAGTCTCAACATCGTAATTGCAATTAAATAAAATATATACAACAATCGTTCAGATTATGTTACTCGATACATTCAAAAACATCTTTCTTTACACACATTATTTTTGAACTCTACTTACACACACAAGTATAAAGAAAACTTGTAAATGCTATTTACAACTTAAATCTAGAAAGAATCAGCATTCCATCGCTACTACAATGTTCACCTAATCCTTGCTAGTAATTAGCAACCTCGAAATCTTTTATGTGTAAGTCACAAAATTTCCATTAAGAGTAATATGGATAATTTAAATACTCTTTCATTATCCCGTCTTAGCGTGACTGATCACTAACCTTTGTAAGGGTCAAACCATCTCGAGATATGACCTTAAAATTTAAAAAGATTATCCACTTCCCAGTAATTTTTTATACGCAAAAATTTTATTTCAGCTCAATCTACTTAATAATAGCACAATTATAGATTTAAAACCATGTTATACTTGCATTTTGGATTGTTAAATTTTTGCTAGTATTTATGTCTCCATTACAACGTGTCCTTGATTATAATTGCAATCTTAAGATCGTTTTCATTTAGAAATAACTACATCTAAAAATTCATCGTTACATTTTTGATTTTCATTTTAAATAAAATTTTAAATGTTGAAGTCTACTTAAAAGTTTTAGAAAGTATTTATGTCTTAATTAATTAAAATATCGGGATGACTTGCACTAAATTAAATTATAATTTATATTAGAGCAATAAATACGCCGTCGGTGCACTCCATAAATTAGTGATTCGGTAACTATCTATGAACGAATATTGATCAATCCTAATCATTATTTTCAGTCCTTTATATAATAAAATCTATATACGGCACAGTTCTCGAATTGTTCAATTATGTACCAACAAGTTTGACTCATCGCGTGATGTAATAGTTAACTGTAGTTTCGTGTTTTTTTATTTTAATTACCTGTCAGTTCCAGATTTATTGCAATCGTAAAATCCTTACTATTTCTAATTAATGGATGGAAGCGCTTGCTGTTTATATTTTCCTATTATAATTTATTAGCTTCTTATTTAATTTATAACCTTTACCTGCCTTATCGCGTTCCACGATCTCATTTAATGGGTGTGTATTTATTCATGAAGTATAATTAGCTGTCCTTTACAAATTGATTTATAGCTGTACGAACAGTCTGGAAAGATTGAAATTTTTTGCTTTCAAAGAAAAATAATTTATTCATACATGTATTTGTGTTAGTGACAATTAATGATTTTCTATAGGGATACTGTAGTGTTTTTAAAAGAATTACACAACACGTTTTGCGTTTTATTCAAATTGTTACTTTTTAGTAAAGAATAAATATTTACCTTTTAGAACTTAACTACAATTAAGAATTTTACTTATGAGAACGAATATAAGTTCTCTTTTCACTGTTCCTGTTTAACATGCATTAGAAACTTGTTTTAAATAATATGTTTAAGCAAGATGAATATTTACCCATTAATTAGATCATGAGTTTGACTTATGTACCAGCATATACTATACCAATCATTTTTGAAATATTATACAGAGTGTAGAAAGTAAAGTATTAAAAATTTTAATTTTCTCGGCTTTGGGGTGGTTTTACACAATGTGCTCAATGACCTCTTATGACATTCTTATCACATCATTATACATATATATTGCTATGATAATAAGGTTATTTAGGGGTATATAGGGTCACAAGGGTGGAATACTTCATGTAAACAACACCAAAATCAAGGAAACTAAACATTTGAATCATAAAAAGTACATAATTCGTTAATATTGCAAAAAGCAAATATTAAACACATTGTATAAAATCTACAACTAACTTTAATTAATGAAAGGAAATTTACTTTTTAATAATTTAGCCACATTTAGTAGAATAAATAACTTTAGACGCAATCCAACTCACTTTAGAAACAATAATACATTCAGAAACTTTAAATAAATACAAACTAAGAGTATCTAAAGTAAAACAAACAAGAAACAAATTTTGTTTAAACCCAACGCACTATTGTAAGAAAATGATCATGCGTGCTCACAATTAGTAAGCCTTTCAAAACAAACATATTTCAAAATAAAAGAAGTGAATAAACGCATCTAATTTACGTCATCTGTTAAAGAATTCCATTATAAAATTTGCCTACGTGATGCTTTAGGAATAAAATCGACAAATTCGAATAAAATCCAACATATGAAAAAAACAAAATATGGAACCATACGTTTTGGCGTTGTGCAAGATTAAATGTAATAGTTAATAATTTCCTATACAAAGTACGAACACATAATATTGAAAGGTACAAGATATCACAGTCAACGAAATCCATATCGTATAGCTTTGGTGCCTACGTGATTTGGGAGTATTTCAACAAAATATAGAATAGATAACTCCATGTAAAACCCAAATGCTGACATGATAACCCAATTGCAACGCCTCTACCATGTTTAAACAACAAAGATAATGCGCGGTAAACCAAGGGCAGCACGTGTGATGGCTTGCCTTTATACAATACACCAAACTGGTAACAGTCAGTCTCTTCATAACTGAAGCACGAACTGTACTAGTGTAACAAATATACTACGCAAAGTTCAAGTGTGAAATTAAATCACGAATTATAAGTGAAAATCAATAATTAAAAATTTCAAGTACAAGTACACGTTCAATTATACAGGTGTAATAGAAATTCGCCGTCGACATAAAACATAAGTCCAAATTTTAATTAAGGTAAACATGATCTCTAACATTTATTAACTTAGGGTACTGAAAAATTTACTAAGGATTCCCCAGGGAAATCAACTGTGAGATTTACTAAACGAATCAATAAACAATTCATTAAACAAACTCGATAAGAAATCTAACGTAAAAATCTAAAATAACAAGTAACAAATATAATAAAGGGGAAAACTTTGAATCAGGACGTTATGCTCAAAGCAACCCAAGGTCACTGGTTAACAGTACGTAGCGGCAGTTCAAAGGATTGGGGTGTACGCAGAGCTACACATTCGAATCAGGAAATCAACTGGGCAAAATACCAGGTTAGCGATCATAGTTACTAAATAGCAAAAGACGTATTTTTTTTTGAAAATTTAAAACTTGCATGTATTTAGATATTTATGTAAAAGGTCATCAAAAATTTTGATTGATACGTAAAGATTAGATTAAGGGAAAGAAGCGTCATTGAACGTTCAACGAGGCTTTCAATATAATACAAGATTATTTTTGCTGGCTTTAACTGCTTTAATGGGGTTATAATTGGTAATGAACAGACTTATATTTTTACTTGATTCAAAGGTTTTAAATAGCACATAATATTACGAAAGTGGTAGAGTGGCAAATTGTACACATTTCTTGGTTTATTATACAAATTTTAGTTATTTAGTTTATCTTGTTCAGGTATGAATTGTTAGGGAAAAAGGGGAGTTAAAAATTTTTCTGTTATCGCATCGTCGTGCATTCTATGTGTAGTTGAACTGAGCTAGTCGAGGCATAAATATAATGGTGTGGTGGCGAGCAGCGGGCAACTGAGCGTCAAATAAATCGAAGTACGGCGATATCATAGCAATATATATATATATAAATATATATATATATATATATATATGCACTTTTCGATTACGCTACCAAGACCGGTAACGCTAAATAAAAAGTTAGCACAACCTCATATATCAACCTAACTTTCAATAACAAAGACCTAAAATACAGGTTTAAATCCTGTGGGGACCATATGTTTTCCATATATATATTGTCCTAGAATTATAGGTTAAATTAGTCTAAATAATAAAATTTTAAACAACTGTGTACATAGGAAATAGGAACAATTTATTTACGCGCCAAATTAATCATTTAGATAGTGAAAACGGACGGTTGTTAAGATATTTTTCTATTTTTAAATGAAAATGTTAAAATTGCATAAATGGTGGGAGCTTTAGAGTACATGAAAACTCAAGGATACGCATCATTAATTAGTTGTAATAATTTTAAATCAAGCGCATGGAATCAGAAACGGAGCTTTCAATTATAGAAGATCGATAATTTAAACGCATATTTCCATTCAAAGAAACGAAAACATTTGTTAGACAAATCCTAAGAAGGGGATAAACTCGGAATTGTTATTTTAAACAACAAGTTGCTTTGAAGAAACACCTGTTAGTTAAATGTAAAGTTCAGGGAACGTAAACGAACGTTGAGACAGAATTTCTAAAGAATTGTTTGTAACGGTCAATGTTTAAGCTACTAAAATAACAAGGGCTTTGAAAACTGAGTGAAATAAAAGACATATAATGTAAAACGGACAGAGAACACGTATAATAAAAGGTTGGTTACAACACGCGTCTAAAATACACGGATCAGTCAAAGGCCAACAACAATATCGATTTTCTGTAGCTTAAGAGGGGTTCTAAAAGAGACAATAAATATGCGTGGAACGGAGAAAGGTAGCTGAGAGGTGGAACGTTGTAACGGGGGAAGGAATTATCATTGGTCGAAGGCTAGCAGTTTTTGAGAAGCTCACGTCCGTTGAAGTTATCGGACGAATTTCTATGTAACAGCACGATGAACGAGGAATTTTTCAAACGTTAAGGTTCGTTACGATAAAAGTTTTAAGAATCGGTTTAGAAAATAAGCTTTTCAATCGAAATAGACTCCATGGGGGGTTTTTGAAAAGGGTATAAATACACGGAGAGAATTATTAAAGCTCTCTTCTCTTGCTCTTAAATATTATAATGTTATTGCTATTAAGTGCTGATTATTGTTTATTCGCTGAAGTAGTATATCACATCCTATTTGAATGTGCGTAAACGGTTAGTAACGTACCGGAATTAATAGTGTTTTGCACAAGTGGGTACTACCGTATCACAGATGCGATTAATACACGATATAATCTAATGATAGGATGGCACTTGGGTAAGCGAATTGAAAAGCTTCACTAGTATGCCTGAAGTGTAGTGGTATAGCTGGTTAAGAAATACTGAAAGTGGGAGCAGAGATTTGGATAGCTAGTAAACATCAGTGGGAGCCAGGCATAATTACGAAGTATATGGATACGACGACGAGGGTTTTTGGTACACATTTTCAGAGGTAACGAAGGACGAAGCTGACTCCACGTGAAGAAAATTAATTTCTTGCTTTAACTTGAACATTTGTGTTGATATTTAGTGCTTGAGTGTTATGACTTATTGGGGGTGTATTTGAATACCATAAAACTCATTTAAAAAGGTATTTGTACAGGACAATTAATATTGATTATTTAAAAATGTTTATTGATGATATAAAAAGGTTGTTGTAAGGAGTAAACGGGTCTTTAGGTTTATTTTAAATAAAAATGCGAGGTTTAAAAGCATTTAGCGTAACTGGGTTATTTTGAGCTTAAAATAGACCAGGATAAAATCAATTTAGGGTTGCAGGACGGGCCCATCTACTCGTTTAAAAAAAATTTGTTGAAATATAGTAAAATCAAGAAGTTTTAAGAGATTTAAAAATTGAGATGGGAGCAGTTTTATCAAACTGTATGTACCAATGTGTAAATATTTCTTACTAATGGAACTTGTAATATGTGTAAATAAAAAGGTTGTATGTCTTGTTACATTATTTGAATGGTAATTTCATTTGTCTGTGTTTGTGAGAAAGGAATATACTTAGGATGGTAGGTATTCACGAAGAAGCAGATTGCTGAGCTAGCCAGGGTGTGCAAAAATCAGGAGGCGTTCCAAAGATAGTGTAAATTTTTTTTTTTATTTGTAATTTCAGAAAAATTTTATGGCGGCCCAACGAAGGCGATCTCCAATTAGTTTAGAGGAATTCCGCTGCACTTTTATGTTGGCCCAAGCGTGGGGCGAAAAATTTTGAAGGATTCACGACAATATATATATATATATATATATATATATATATATATATATATATTGCTGTGATACCTCCAAAATCCGGGAACTACGGTTTTGGAATCGAGCCCCACAGATTGGGAGTCAAGAATGCTGTGTTTCCCTGTATTAGAATCGTGCCTCACGAATTGGGCGTCAAGAATGCTGTGAATCCTACAAAAATCTATTCATTACCTTAACTGTGTTGGTCCATTGACTTTCTTCTGTTAATCGCCTCGGCTGCTCCTCTAGTTAAACCTTCATCCTCATTCAATAAAAAAACAAACACATTCCTACCACAAACATCAACGTTAACTCTATTTACATCAATATTCACAATACATTAAAATTTCAAAATTAAAATTCAGCATAAATTTCAGTATCAGAAATTTTCAAGATTAAATCTTTTATCATTTTAATGTGCATCCAGAATTAAAGTCCTTGTAGGATGCCTACTAATTACTATAACAATATATGCAGACCTGAGTCTGAGTACAAAGGAGCATCTTCCACCCTTTACGTTAATTAATTAACCAGGTTCGTCTAATTGAGCTCAAAGACATACCCAAATTTTCATCATAATCCAGAACATAAATACTAAATACCCCTTTCTACTTAAACAAGAAAATGTCACCTTAAAATTAAAATTCTGTTGTTAGTACAATTTCACTACTGTCCATTTTAAGTAAATCAATTATAAAGTTATTCAACACACACCAAAATATCAAAGTTCGAACAAAATAGTATAATTTACCTGAAGGTTACTGCACTCGTAGCTTCAATGTACATCGTCCCTTTTGTTAATCACACCATTCCAACTGGGTTATATTTACGGCTTCTGATTCTCAACGCTTTTAACATATCTCCACCACCATTCATCTAAAGTTGTTTCAGGGCTTTTCCGGAACTCATCTGTGTATATCTGAACCTTGTTTTGTGGATCCAGTCATGTTTATGAATCATTTAATTATTAACACCCCCAAAAAATAGCAAAGAAATTCATACTTCTTTCACAAATATACGCCAAAACTGCCTACTTTTGTGTATTCATTTGTCGTTGTAAAGTGCACTAAAGTACATTCATTGTAGCACGTAGAGAACAAACTGTTTTAAATCACAAAAATATTCGAGCAAACTGTTTAAATTAGTTAATCATAACCGGAAAACTAAAAAGCACTGTTTAACGCATTGAATCAAGTCGAAGATCTAAGAGAGCTTCTTCATATTAACCTGGGTATATATAGAGGTTAGCCTGTCTGTCGGTCTAGTCCCCAAAACGGACAATTCTAAAGAATTTCGCATGCTATGTTCCAATTCCGCAGCCCGGCATGCGATTTTTACGAAATTTGCACTCGCACCAGTTAAAATCTCAGAAATTCTCACACGGCACGCAAACATGTCCGAGAATAACTAATTAAATTTTGTACAGAAATTGTTGTTTCTACCTCTCATATGTGCAACTTATTTTAAACCAATCGTGACCCTCGTGACGTTGCTCATATCACGCCTTTAATTATTAGTGTCTTTGTCTTACGCACATTATCTTTCCTTCTCTAACCTGTTCTTAGTGGTGCAAATTGATATTCCTTACTATCGATTATTTCAGTCCACATGGACTGTTATCTGGGTTAAATAACCCCGTATCTAACCTTCCCGTTAATATAAGCGACGGTTTCTCCAACATTCTCTGAAACCATTTGTTATCTGCAAATTTTCGCCGTACGTGACTTTTAAAACTACGCAGGTGTTCAATCGTACTATTAATTCTCAGAGCTTTATTTCATGGTATTTTAATCTTGGATTTTCACAGGCTTTTATGCTTATTATTAATAATGGTTCAATTAACTTCAATTAAAATTAATACCCTTTAATTTTTAGTGACTCCTAATCAAATATTAATTATTATCTGTACATTTTGTTTAATACCGGTTACTTAAAATTGAGTTAATTAATATAAATTTTGCACGTAATTTCTATTTGTTTCTTTACTAGTAGAGCTTTTAATACTGCTTCCTTTTTTTATAGCAAGCGTCTTGTACATAATTTAACTCCTTATTTTTAATGAAACGAATGAATTTTTATGCTTCACGGTTTTTTAATAACGCGTACCTTTTCCCAAAGCTTCTACACGGTGATTAAAATTATTTGATGTGATTATTTAATTTTCTACCCTGGTCTAAATATGAGTAATATATATATATATATATATATATATATATATATATATATATATATATGAAAACATATGGTCCCCACAGGATTCGAACCTGTATTTTAGGTCTTTGTAGTTGAAGATTAGGTTGCTATGATAATAAGGTCATGCTATATAGGGTCACTAGGATAGTACACTTTATATAAACATCATGAAAGTCCAAAAAACTAAACATTTTACTAAGAAAAAAATGCGAAATTCGACGATTAGGCTAAAAAGCAAATACCAACGCCCTGTATATAAACTATAATTATAATTATATTCAAAGAAAGGAAGAGTATTCGTAAAGATTCAACTAAATAAACAACGTTGCAAGTCATAAAACCACATGGACAGAAGCTATAAAACAATACGCGTGAGTAGTGTATCATCATTATACGAGGAATTACATTTAAACGAGCAGGTTTGTCAATGGGTAAAAAAGGAAAAACGCATATAATTTCGTACATCAATAAATACAAAGCTACATAACAAAAAAGTATAAAAATCCAACACCTTGATAATTTTGGAATAATAACAGCATGAGGATAAAGTAAAGTTCAACAAATTTTCTGTACACACAAAGCGTACGTGATTTAAAAGACAATGAAAGATGTTAAATTCCAACTAATTTATACAAATAACTTGAAATCCTACGTGCAATAAAGAGCACCTCGACTTTGTTATACTTGGAAATTTCATAGGAATACCCAAATCTGCATGTGAATAGCAAGGTACAAGGCGGCAATCAACAAACTATGTTCTTGACCGACCAGTTACAAACAGATAGGCGGTTAAACTGAAGCTGAACTAGCGAATAAGAAACATACGCGAAGCAAATAACTGGAGCAGAAACTGGTCTAAATTGGAGGAACGAGACACGCAAAAAAGAGACAACAGGTTAGCCATTATCAATATTTTGTTGCATTGATAATTTTATTTCTAAATATTTAAAAATATTGCACGAAAATTTATGTGAAGGTCAACAAAAATCATTTTGGCATACGTTATAATTTACGTAAAAATTTAAGGAAGACTGATGAACGTTCATATGGCTTTAAGTAATAATAAAAAGGGTGATTTTTGAAAACTTTTTGATCAATTAAAGGGAGTTATAATTTTTGGGTGAAATTAATTCAATTTTATAAAAGGTGTTCTATCCAACAACATTATAAACACTTTGTACATTCTTTATATTGAAAACATTATATAAATTGTGGTTAATTGTGTTTAGCTCAAATACATAGGAAGTAGAAATAAAAAGGGAGATTAAGAATTTTTGTTGTCGTATCGTCGCATGCTCCGTGCGTGGTTAAAACTGAGCTTACCGAGTTATCACAATTAAAATTGACAACAAAATTAATTTTTTTGAGATAAAAAGGGGGACACCGGGTTATTGCAACGATATCATAGCAATATATATATATATATAAATATATATATAAAGCAATAATAATAGGGCTATTTAGGGGTATATAGAGTCATAAGAGTCGCACACTACATGAAAATAGTACTAAAAGCTAGAAACCTAAACAATTTTATCCTGAAAAGTACGTAATTCGCAAATTATGCAAAAAGCAAACATTTAGCACCCTGTATAAGAGTCACAATTAACTTTAATTAATGCCGAGAAGAACATCCTTCAATATTACAAACATAAATAACTCTGTACGCAATTAAATTCTTTTATATCAGAAAAGTATTCATGTATTCTGAACATACACGCATTAAGAGCATTGAAGGCTAGAGATCATGATTAGAATTTTAGTAAAATAGGACATGCAATGGTATAAAATAATAACAAAGCATCTTCAAAATAAACACACATTTAAAAAAACCAATACGTTTCAAAAACGCATTTCAATTTATGTCATTATAGAAATTTCGCGTACGTGATTTTTAACATGAAAATTCAAAACACAAAACAATATCTTGACAAAAATAACGCCATAAGTTTGTCTACGTGGGTAGTCAAATTAAAATTTCCTACAACAAAACAAAACAGACCGGTGAACGTACAAGAATTATGAAAATCCACTATATAGAACTGGTATATTACGTGACCACAGCATTGTTCGGGGATGCTATTATCAAATTCATACCTGAGAAAGCCCAGAGTGTTGACATGCCTTAAACCTTGACCGTAGTGCGCCGATAACCAATCCTGTCAGATGAAGGCGTTGCATTATATATTACTCAAATTTGATAAACAAACAGTCTTCTTTCAACCTGAACACGCCCCACATTAGTTTAAATTAAAAATTTACGTAAAAATGAACATAGAAATTTAAATAATTATAATTCGTAAAAGTCGTGACAGAAAAATTTGAAACTAAAATAATAGTGAAAAATATACGAGAAAAGTTTTGCCGTTAACTGGAAAACGTAGGTAAAAGCTTATTAATTAAACATAATCTTAATATTCATTATTTAGGGCTTTGGGAAAATCTGGGAAAATCTAAGTAACTGGTAGAAATCTAAGTGAGAAGTAAAAATTTAGGTAATAAATAAAAAATCTGGTAAAATCTGGGAAACTATAAGTAATAAAGCTGAATTTAAATCGATCTAAGATTGCATAAAGGTATTGGTTTGTATCTACGCATCGGAGCACAAAACGGAGAATTGTTTTAAGCTTTGAATGGAGTTTGGCCAAGCGGTATCACAAAATCAACCAGTAAACTCAACTGAAACCAATCCAGGGATACTGGTCTACAGCACGCAGTAGCAGAACAAAAAAACACGCAAGGAATACTACAGGTCAAAACATTATCTAAATAGCATAAGACATTATTTTCTTTTTATTTAACATTTTCTATATTTTTTTATTATACCAGAATATTATGTAAAGGGTCATCAAAAATCTTTTATACGTGAAAATTTACATAAAGGGAAAGATTATTGAACATTCGAGCGTGTTTCCAATAGAGTACAGTGTCATTTTTGCTTGTTTTAAACTAACTAAAGGGAGTTATAATTTTGGGGATAAAGAAATTGATATTAATATTATTTGATTCAGGGGTATATTTTGTCAAATAGTGAAACATATTAAACTGTAAGGTGTAAATAATTTTTCTTTGTCATTACAAATCTTGGTCAATTTCGTTGTTTCATTCAAATAGGAAAGTACTTAATGAAAAAGGGGTAACTTGTTTGTTATCGTAATGTTATGCACCCTGTGTGGCTTAGATTGAGCTAGCCGCATATTTAAATTTTAGGTTGTTTAGAAACACAGAGCAGTGGCGGGCAGCAGGAAACTGGACGCAAATTATATCGGTTTGCAGCGTTCTCATAGCAATATATATATTTATATATATATATATATATATATATATATATATATATATACACGCATACAAACACAAATTGTGATAAATATTTTTATAAATGATACTAAAAGAAGGCGGTATGATTAAATGTAACACGAAATACAGGTTGGGCTAAGCTATTTAGTTTTTTAAGAAAGATTTATTGTACAGTCGCTAAACCTTATTACACAATAGGTACACACCTATTAAATTTATTTAAAGGTAGCAAAAACAATTAAGTGAGACAATGGTACTCCGGCAGAGAAGCAATGTTAAAGCTTCGGCCGCCGGTACAAATATAAATCCTTGTTTTATTCTCTAACTCGTTTTCTGGTTTTATCCCTTCTCAACAATATATTCATATTACTTGACATTTAACCTATTCCATTAAACAGTAGATTACTTAGAACTATACTTATTTCATCATCAAGATTTAGTGGTCGTTTACAGTATCCGGCCATTTACTTTAATTTTTATTGGATATATTAATGATTCTTAATCTAGACTGAAAGTCATTAAAAGTTCAGTAAAGTTCCTGAGAAATTCCCAGGGTCTCCTTCTCACACATAAATTAAATTAAATTATTGATATTGGTGTTAGAAACTAAATACGTAAAGTATACAAAAAAATAATCTTAATGATAATGGTTTCCTTAATAATTTAGAATTAAAACGACAACGTTACTTCTTTTTAGTTTCATTATCAACTTATAATAATTACGCTTTCCTAGCATTTGAAACACTTAATATACTTTAAAAGCATCTCTACAAGGTGCACGCAAAGCAACTTTACAAATTTATTTTATTAGCACTATATATTGCAAATCTGTAATTCCACCCTTTCTATGGATAAATTTGAAGTTCAACGAAATATTTTATTTAAAGTCCCTACTCTTACACTTCTCACCCAACTTACTTTGGTAGTGAAATAGTTTCTAATACATTCTTTTGCTTATTTTCTGTCTCTCTTACAACATTATGTGCTCGCTGCGCTTGATATTTTAAATATAGTTTACGTAACAATACAACTAAGATTGTGATAATTACAATATATCCGACAATTGTCCACACGCTTATAATTATTTTATCGTAGTGTACGCTGGGCGTTCTTAAACTATTCACTTTTTGCAAATTTCCGTCCATCGTTTTCACAACACTATCCAGATTATCTAACTCTGTGCTTTAGTTTTATAGGTTCTATTAGAGCAGTGGTTAAATCTTGTCGTTCATTACATAAATATTCTAGACTTGGCAAATTTCTTTTTTTGTTAACTGGGTTTTTATACACGCGGATAATTTCGTTTCCAATTCTTATATAGCAGTCCTCTTTCAACGTTATTAAATAACTACCAAGTAGCGCCATGTTGTTTTCGTCTATTCCGCAAAATGAAGTCGCAATTGTTTCTCGAGAAAAAATGGCGATCCATTTATTTTCGGTTACCTTTTGCATTTTTTTTTGAGTAATATCTATATATCTCCTCGAACAAGATTCGTAGTTATTCGAAAATTTTAACAATTGAACTTCGCACACTGAGAAAAGTGATTTGGTTGATACAACCAATTCTGTTGTTTTGAAGAGTAAAGCATTTGATCAAGCATTTTTTAGTCGTTCTAAACGAAACTATATTCACTGAACCACTTGTAGATGGTTAAATAACATCAAAAATTAGTTGACTTAAATTTGTTTGTTTGAATGCATAATAACAGTTGGTTAATAAAAGAATGCAAAAGTGAATTTCATTGAACATCAGTCGTGTTTAATACAAACTAATATTGGCAACAAATTTCATATTTTAGTCCAATACTACATTAATGTTGAAAAAAATCCATTTTAGTTAAATGAATGCTGAAAAAAGTGTCAAATGAACACGCTTTGTAACAAATTTAACATTAAAACAAACCTAACTCTAGCTTGTTGATTTAAATAAACTACGATTGCCAAATCAAACGTCGGGTTATTTGTTGAACGCAACAATATTTAGTACGTCTCCGATGTTGCGTATTGAATGTACAGCGCGCGCACATTATACCTTTAATATACTGCTAACGTTCGACTGCGACACGTCAACATGGCGTCAAGCGTTACTTAGCATTGTTTATTGTGTTAGTTTCCATAAAAGTATTTCAACTAACTGTAAAAATACATGGAAGATAAATTTAGTATGCTGTACTATGTTTAAACAAAATCTTTTCGTCGAAAAACACGTACGTACATTTCTATAAATTAGTCTTATTGCCCATAACTGAATGCCGTTGTTTTTAGCATTCAACTATATAAGCGAACGTATAACTTCAAAGATCAATAGCAACCTCAAGAAATAAACAAACTTTCAATAATCAGTGTCAGTTTTATAAAATTGAAGTGGAAGCTAAACTGAAAACTATGCAGGACGAACTAGGGTTAATGTAACATTCAAGGTGAGATTTGATTCAATATACAACTTGATAATGTGACTGAATGAAGTTATTTTAAATCAATATTTTTTTAAAATCTGTTAGGGATGAACAAACTCATTTATTAATCGCCAAGTTGTATTAAAAAAAATGGTTAAAATAACTTCATTAAGCCGGAATGGATCAAGCTGGATATTGAATCAAACTACCTTGGATGTTTAAACTAATTCTATTTCTAAACAATGTACAACGCAACGAAATGATTGATTTGACAGCTAAATGTTTCAATTCAACACAATAAAAGTTTGATTAAACCAAAAATGTTATTATTTGAACCCTTATTAGCCACTTAGCTTAATAATTATTATCTGCTCAACATATGGGTTAGTTAAACCAATGACCTTTTTGGTTAGTTGAAAAATTTGAATAGTTTGTTTTAATGCTACAAACCTTTTCAAGTATTTGCTTCAATGATTTTTATATGTAAGTGGGATATTTAACGTGTTGATTTAACATAACAGTTTATTTGATAAAAGTATTAAATAATTCAAATCAAACCTACAAGCAATTGAAGTAACGATACCTAACATTCAAGTTACATTAATAGCGATTAAATGTCATAATGTGTAATATGTAAATGTAAATGCCATAATTATTGTGGTGCAAATTTAGATTTGTTTGCTTCAAAATCGGTTTTCCAACATTTTATTATGTTCTATTTAATGCATATAGATCATTGTTTATATACAAACCAAAATTCTAATTGAATCAACTAATTTTCAGTTGAAGCAACAAAATCCTTTTCTCAGTGCACGGGCTCTTGTCTTTAATATAATTTGAAGTAATCGAGTTAGAAACATACTGGTGTGGCATAATTTCGTTACATTTTTTGTTTGACAGACCGTACTTAAGGCCATTTAGTGATAAAAACTTACCTTTTGGTACAATAGTTTGAAATTTGTCTCCAACTCTGATTGGAAATGCGAACATGTGAAAATAATTATATGAACTTGATTCGACAATTGGGATTTCTACAATAGAAATGATTTCGTTACTCTTTGCAAATGCTTTCACCTGTGCAATTTTCGTAAATAAAATTACGTTATCAGAGTTTATATCAAAAGGTAGTTTATTATTCTTAATGAAGGGTGAAACTGTGTGTAGTTCTGTTAATAATTTGTTTGCGTCAATAATACTTAAGTGCAGTGTATTCAAATGCGCGAATGTTATGGCATTTTCCAATGTGTCGAAAATTTGCTGTATTACTGCAATTGCTGAGATAATTTGATTAAATACTGTGTTAAAAATTACCAAAGTGTACATATTAATATTGTGAACAGTTACATTATTCATGCTTTGTTCTAATTGCAATATTTTACTCTGCATAATTATTTGGTTGCTCGCTAGTTTAAAAATTGTATAGTTAAATTTAATTATCGTTGACTAGGCTAATGAAATTTGTTCTTTTAATATGGTTTTATGCTTGTCCTCATTCTTACTCAATTCTTGTATTAATTTATTGTAACGTTCGGCGTCCGTTTGATATAAATTTCCTGTTATAATTTTAATAATTGATCCCAGCCCGCCAATAAGTCCGCGTTTGTGCATTTTAGTAGTCGTCCTAGATATTATTCGATTGAATCGTTCGATTGTTGTTTGGAACATGTTTTCTACAATGTAGATATAATTGTGCATTTCTCTTGAGTAGAAGGAATACAGGCATCCTGCCGCCTCATTTGCTCCAGCATCCTCATTTGCTCCCTCATTTGCTCCCTCATTTGCTCCAGAATCCCTCATTTGCTCCCGAATCCCTCATTTGCTCCCTCATTTACATGTAAATTCCCATAAGGAGAAAATGAGGAATAGTGACTCTCTCCTTCCTCATTTGCTCCCTCATTTGCTCCCTCACTTACATGTAAATTCTCATAAGGAGGAAATGCGGAAATGAATTTCGGTTTTCATAGACTAGCCATTGCATCTTTCGAGATAAACCTATCTTGTTTGGTATCAATTAATATTAGATTTTTCTCAGCTACCCGAATCTCTAGGAATTTCTTAGATTGCATCATCTCCCAGAGAGCTACCCTAATTTTTAAATTTTTTGCTGGTAGCGGTTTCCGACCATTCTTATAAATTTTTTAGACATGCAATAGATCAAACTAGTCTAGAATTTTATGCAGAATCCGAATGCGCAAATAGATTTAAAATCGGACCCCCCCCTGCAAAGTTACACTTTTAAAGTCCTAAACCTCTAAATTTTGCTCATTGCTCTGTAAGCAAACCTAACAAATAGTTTTCTCCGACTAGCCATTGCATCTTTCGAGATAAACCTATCTTGTTTGGTATCAATTAATATTAGATTTTTCTCAGCTACCCAAATCTCTAGGAATTCCTTAGATTGCATCATCCCTTAGACAGACACCTTCATTTTAAGATTTTTTGCTGGTAGCGATTTCTGACTTGTCCTTATAAATTTTTTAGTCATGCAACACATCAAATTAGTCTAGAATTTTATGCAAAATTTGAATCTGCAAACAGATTTAAAATCCAACCACCCTTTACAAAGTTACACTTTTAAAGGCTCCGAGCCTCTAAATTCTTTTTGATCATCTATAACATATGCTTTAAGCGAAAATCTAAAACCGCGTGAATTTTAGAAATGAGTCCTTTATAAGCCATAAGTGTTTAATATTTAAAACCATTTCCAAACAGTAATGTACTGTTTTTAGAATATTCAAAACCGAGGCTTTTTAAAATTTTGAACAGTTATCAACTTCTGGATTAAACATTTTCCTAATTACTAAGTACGTCATAAATAATTATATGCTCAATGCTAAATATGTACTTTGGAAAAAACATTTCGCGTCCAAAACTAATTGCTTTACAATTATGTGACGAAGAAGTAAAAGCAGCGTGGACCCTTCTCTTGATTATTCACTATATGTTTGAAAAATATATTTCAATGTCGTGCATTAGAAAATTCACGTATAATTGCTTGTAGTTTATTAATAACACAATGTACTTTCTAGTACGTCCTCGAATAAGTATTTAGGGAAATACAAATTTTAAATGAACACTTTAAACCTTTACTAAGGGAATACCAAACTTGTTGTCTACAGGATACTTACTAATAGAGCAATTTAATTTTAAATAACCTCTACGTCATATTTTCGAAAAATGACAGGCTTGAATATGTTCTTTGGAAACAATCGAAGATTGCCGAAGACACTTGAAGAGTGCACAAACGCGGTCGCTAGACCAATTAGCATTAATATCAAGCATTCCGTACTTTCGTAGGTTGCTGTTTTCCTAGAACCAAATCTTCCGCAATGTACAATGTCCATAAAACTATCTACATTAATATTCTTAACTACACTTCGTGAGACCTCTTTAATTTTTTTAATCGTGTCTTTCTCGCTTACAATACAGTAGGACTTAGCCCTACTACCAACGAATTCTAATACTAGACTCCCATTAAAGTTGTCTTTGAATTTCCCTACAACTTTTTTGTTGACATTCGGTATATTGTGTTTATTATCTGCGGGGTACACCACTTTAAACCTAAAAATAAAAACAAGATAGTTCAATACGCTTATTAATAATTTTTTCTAATGTCGGCGATACAAATATGTAAAAACAAACTTTATCAAGAAATATAATGTTTTAAATAAAATACATACATGTATTGATAACATCTATAAACCGCTGTGGTAACCAGAGTCTGGTGAATCTGGGATCACCAAATCTCTAAACATTTGCCCAAGCGATTGCCTTGCAGTCGCATTTTTTAAGTACTGGATGGGGTAAAATTTTTAGTAGTGGGAAAGACTTAGAAAAATTATAACATAAAACTGGAAATTTTATACCAAGGCCTTTAACTCGTAATGTGTCCGTGCGCACCCCTGCCCATACGCACCCCTGCGCGTGCGCACCTTTGCCCATGCGCACCCCCGCGCGTGCGCGCCTCTGCCCATGCGCGTCCTGCGCGTGCGCAAGTTCATAGAATACATTCCCAACCGGTTGCTTCGTGCGTGCACACAGATCGGGTACAATCGGTACATATCCGAATAGGAGTAGCTTATATAAAAAGACTGTTCGCGTAGAAGTTATTATTTGTTGATTGTACAGTTTAAAGAGACGATATAACAAATATGTATAAAGACTTTGGGGGGTTATTCGAAGATTTCGCAATGCTCTACGAGTAAAAAAAGCAGAATGTGGGCAACGCTTTTCGATAGAAGGAGAAAAATGTCTTATGTGTCAGTCATACGAGGAAGCAATGCAGCACTGTACTGCTGTGTTAGCAATGCCTGAGGATCTGGATGATTTTATGGAAATAATCGAGGAGATGAGGTTTATAAAACTGTTGGCAGATGTTCAAATGGAATTATACTAAATTGTATGTTTTAAAGTAAAAATTTAACCACCTCAACTATTATCATAAGAAATGAATGATGTGAATTTAGAAATTATTTTTGTATATATTAGCTTGTTTATGTTATAAAATATAAAGTATACATTGGAATTGTTTAATTTTTCAAAGGTCCACGCAACTGAAATGGGTATCTAAGTTCTTATGAAAAGAATTATAACAAAGAGCGCTACATTTAGTTTTAATAGAAATGAGTACAACTGCGTGTTTGAAACATACCTTTTAGTTTAAAATTTTTTGGTTCAACTTCGATGATATTACATAAACCAACATTCTGCTACTGCTTCCGAGTAACGGAAGTATTGTATTCTTATTGTATCCTAACAATACTATTACATATAAATAAAACCAAAACGTTTGAAACCATATTTATATTTCAATTCAAATACTTAACAAGTACACTACACATAGAAATATATTTTTATTTATTAAAACTAATACACACACAAAAGTCACTTTTTCCTCCTTTTAATTGGCAAATGTGTAGTATACATATCCAAATTTTGTACACAATTTTCGTTTGATCTGAGTTTCGTATAGAGTGTAGCTTGTGGAACATTGTAGATTTCGAATGCTTCTGAACCAGTAATCCATCATTTGTTTATTTCGTCAAGGGTTTTATTTAAATCCTCTTTAGTTTACGATTTAAGTTGTCTCTTTCTTTTTCTGTCAGAAACGTCTGTCTTGAAGTCTATGTTCTGATCTTTCGCATCAACATTATCATGTGTAGGGTTATCTTGCACTATTTTAGTATTTGCCAGAGATTCATTAGACATACCATTCAAATGTTGGCTAGTTGAATTGTTTGATAAACTTTTTTTCATCTCCTTGACAACTTCTTCTAAAATTTTCATAGCATCTAAAGATATAATTCTTTCTCCGGTCATTTTTATTACAATGTTTACTTATCAAAATGCATATGCAGGCTATTCCAATTTTACAATTTTGAAAAATATGTATAAATATTTACCCTCATCTAACTTAGTTGTCATTCTATTCTATAATTCCTTTTTGTCGAAGTTTAGATATTATAGAAATAATTTCCTTTAGGTTATGCATATCTTGATGGTTGTGATAATCAGCAGTAACTAGCAACTGCAGTCTTTCAATCAACCCATGTACATTAAAGTGAATATATGCATCATCTGAACTGTGCTCAGTACGATGTGTATTTTCTAATACAACATCCCTTTTTATATACATCGGTATTTTAGTGCCCCGACTATTGCTTTCCTGTGTTGAATCCCCATCTTTAGAATTTGGGTGTAAATCCATAGAACTTGACTTATTTATTATTTGCTCTGATGGTTTATGACGAGCATTTCCATTATTTTTTGCAGAGTTCATTTCAGCGATATTAAACTTTTGTTTTTGCATCTTAAAACTTCTTTTACAAACTTCTTTATCATCTTTACCATCTGAGTAGGTAGGTGTTACTGTACATCTTAGAGTACTGCCTGTGCACATTTTCGCAGTTTGTAAATTAGTTGTTTGTATATCAGAGATGTAACTGTCTACACTTTTTTCTCTTTTACTCTGCGATCGTATGAGATGGTCGCGCAATGTGGACTTTGGAATCCTAAACTTTTTATTAGCAGGGTACATTGTTGCAACACCTCGTTTAACCTCATTAAGAGCTTCTTGCAAACATTCCTTGGTATACGTTTTTCTAGAAATCATTTTCAAGTTACAATGCTTTACGGTTCAATATCCGAGATAAACTAAAGTAATAATGGTGTAGCCAGTGAATATAAAACCGATCGAGTTTAACATAATTCGATCTATATCTGTAGTTGAAGTACAACAGTTTAGAAACGTATAAGAGAATAAACTGTAATATGCAGGAATATAGTGACAGAAATTTCTCCAAAAAACTATGGTTTAAAATTTAAACAACGCCTCGGAATTCGACATACATCTATTATTTTATTATTACCCCAATTTGTATTGAATTTCCTCAAACAGAAAGTAGGGTGCATTTCTAGTAATCTAATTACTTGGTTCAAGATCGCATTTAATTACGCGCGTCACTTACATTTTTGAAATTCCATGTTGGTGAAACGTATAGCGTAGAATATTTTTAATTTAAAGTAAATGCGGGCTCCACTCTAATTAAATGGGTTCGTCCGAGCAGACGGGTGCATAGAAACAGTAATAACTATAAATATTGTATAAATATTTTTTTTTAAATTGCTGTATTATCGAGTATTATCGTGTTTTGCTGTTAGGTTTTTGAATATTAAAACACTATGCGGGTCCTTGTTGGAGCTAATTTTAAAAAACGTGATAATTAATTTTGATTCTCCAGGAAAATTCTATACTAATTTGATAGGTTACACTACGGAATTATACTAAAAACACTGCTAAGAGTAATTTTGTATAATAATTCTAAAAATGGTGGCGGTGGTTAAATACATACAGGTAAAACCTACTATAAAACAATTATACGCGTCACTTTTCCAGTCAAGAACTGCATATAACGCCAATTAACATAATAAGGAGCTGCGCACGCTCGACCATCGGCATAAAAAACGATGGAGTCATGTTCCAGTGCATTAGTCGTCAAAGTATCGTCGAGTTTGATTAAAATTACAAGTTAAGGATAGATTTTTTTCTTGTCTTGACGTTGCAAGTGATGTGCGAGAACCACAATTAAATATCAACCAACTAGTTGGTAAGACAGCCTATAGGTCAGGCGAATTTTCACCAAATTTTTACCACCATATAATAGAAGTTGGTTTTATATCTATATGGTGGTCTTCAACTTGTCATCCAAGTTATTTGCTGTAGTGGTATGTGTGCAGATTCTACGATAACATTCTTATACTTCGATTGGAAGAAATTGTGTACTTTTCAAGCGGAATTTCAAATTCACCAATTTGCTCAAGATTCAAAACAAGTCAGATTAAATGGTTTGACTACTGAAGACGACGTTGCTGACATACAATTGGATCAAGATTTCAAATTGCAGCTGCGCACAGCATTTAATAAAGGCATATGGCTATTGAACAATTTTGAAAAAAGAGAATGCTTATAATATGAAGATGACGAAAGATCGAAATGTTATTGTGCTACCTGCATACGAGTGCATCAAGCTATTAAATTTGCGCGAATTAATCTGTTTAAAGTGGCTGAGTTGAGGTGTAGATACTCTCCAGAATTTTACGAAAAATTTGTAGGTGATATAAAAAAAGTATGTGGAAATACGACGGAGGAAGAAAGGGTTCAAACGTTATTAGAGGAAGAGCGCCGTGACAGTATTTCTCTGTCTAATGATTGCAGCAATTTAAATTACTTGACAGTGTTGGAAATTATCAAATGTTACCCCATTCAGTACTTAAAGGATGCGACTGCAAGGCAATCGCTTGCGCAAATGTATAGAGATTTGGCGATCCCAGATTCACCAGACCCTGGTTACCACAGCGGTTTATAGATTTTATTTGAAACATTATATTTCTTGATAAAGTTTGTTTTTACATATTTGTATCGCCGACATTAGAAAAAATTATTAATAAGCGTATTGAACTATCTTGTTTTTATTTTTAGGTTTAAAGTGGTGTACCACGCAGATAATAAACACAATATACCGCATGTCAACAAAAAAATTGTAGGGAAATTCAAAGACAACTTTAATGGGGGTCTAGTATTAGAATTCGTTGGTAGTAGGGCTAAGTCCTACTGTATTGTAAGCGAGAAAGACACGATTAAAAAAATTAAAGAGGTCTCACGAAGTGTAGTTAAGAATGTTAATGCAGATAGTTTTAAGGACATTGTACATTGCGGAGATTTGGTTCTAGGAAATGAGCAATCTACGAAAGTACGGAATACTTAATATTAATGCTAATTGGTTTAGCAACCGCGTTTGTGCACTCTTCGAGTGTCTTCGGCAATCTTCGATTGTTTCCAAAGAACATATTCAAGCCTGCCATTTTCCGAAAATATGACGTAGAAGTTATTTAAAATTAAATTGCTCTATTAGTAAGTATCCTGTAGACAACAAGTTTGGTATTTTCTTAGTAAAGATTTAAAGTGTTTATTTAAAATTTGTATTTCCCTAAATACTTATTCGAGGACGTACTAGAAAGTACATTGTGTTATTAATAAACTACAAGCAATTATACGTGAATTTTCTAATGCACGACATTGAAATATATTTCTCAAACATATAGTGAATAATAAAGAGAAGGGTCCACGCTGCTTTCACTTCTACGTCACATAATTGTAAAGCAATTAGTTTTGGACGCGAAATGTTTTTTCCAAAGTACATATTTAGCATTGAGCATATAATTATTTGTGACGTACTTAGTAATTAGGAAAATGTTAAACCAGAAATTGATAACTGTTCAAAATTTTAAAAAGCCTTGGTTTTGAATATTCTAAAAACAGTACATTACTGTTTGGAAATAGTTTTAAATATTAAACACTTATGGCTTATAAAGGACTCATTTCTAAAATCCCCGGGGTATTAGATTTTCGGTTAAAGCATATGTCATAGATGAGCAAAAAAAATTTAGAGGCTCGGAGCCTTTAAAAGTGTAACTTTGTAAGGGGTGGTTGGATTTTAAATCTGTTTGCAGATTCAAATTTTGCATAAAATTCTAGACTAATTTGATGTATTGCATAACTTAAAAATTTATAAGGACGGGTCAGAAATCGCTACCAGCAAAAAATTATAAAATTAGTGCAGCTCTCTGGGGGATGATGCAATCTAAGGAATTCCTAGAGATTCGGGTAGCCGAGAAAAATTTAATATTAATTGATACCAAACAAGATAGGTTTATCTCGAAAGATGCGATGGCTAGTCGAAGAAAACTATTTGTTAGGTTTGCTTATAGAGCAAAGAGCAAAATTTGGAGGTTTAGGACTTTAAAAGTGTAACTTTGTAAGGGGTGGTCTGATTTTAAATCTGTTTGCGCATTCGGATTCTGCATAAAATTCTAGACTAACTTTATGTGTCACAAGGTTAAAAATTTTATAAGGACGACCATAAAATCGCTACCAGCAAAAAATCTTAAAATGAGGGTAGCTCCCTGGGGGATAATGCAATCTAAGAAACTGCTAGAGATTCGGGTAGCTGAAAAAAATCTAATATTAATTGATACCAAACAAGATAGGTTTATCTCTAAAGATGCAATGGCTAGCCGAAGAAAACTATTTGGTTCAGATGTGGAAGCAAATGAGTATGCTAAGATGAAAATGCAGGATATATTTATCTCGAAAGATGCAATGGCTAGTCTATGAAAACGGAGATTCATCTCCGGATTTTCTCCTAGGAGATTCATTTCCACATTTCCTCCTTATGTGAATTTACATGTAAATGAGGGAGCAAATAATGGAGCAAATGAGAAAGGAGAGAGTCACACCTCCTCATTTCCTCCTTATGGAAATTTACATGTAAATGAGGGAGCAAATGAGGGATTCGGGAGCAAATGAGGGATTCTGAAGTAAATGAGGGAGCAAATGAGGATTCTGGAGCAAATGAGGCGGCAGGATGCCTGTATTCCTTCTACTCTCTTAAATAGTCTTTGCCAAATTTGGATAGAAAAAATAAATTATTTATTGTGTTGTAATTGCGTTCTATTAATTGAAATTCGTTCTTTACCTTAGTTAAATAAAATTTCTGTACGAGTGTCCAGTAATCAATCGTGTTTTGCATAAGTCCTAATTTTAAAGCTATTAGTCCTGGGTTATCTGTAATTAGCTTGAGTTTCATTCCATCGTTGCTGGTTGTGATTGGCTTGAACACTATGATTGTGCCAAAGAGGGCGGCGGTGGGGGATCTGAAAAAAATTGATGTCGTAAGTTTTGCAGGTGTACGTACTTTGTGATTTTGCCGTTGTCTAGCACGGCAACGTTTTTGTCTGATATTCTTTTTACAGTGAAGGGTCCTAAATTTCTAGATGCTGTTTTGTGCCGTTTGATCTTGAAATTCCTTTCAAACACTGTTTGCCCCCACTTCAAATTTTTTGATTGAGGTGTCTGTATTACGCTTGGTCAAAACTCGCTGTTTCTCGCTGACCAACTTATTCTTTATGTTATTATAGGTCATATTTAATTTGTCTTTATGTTCTTTAGCGTATTGTTAATATACCTGGTGATTATAGTGTATATCTAGCGGGTTGCCGGCGTCATAATGCCCTAAGCTTATACTTTAATGGGGTAAAATTTGTTGTTCAGTGGATTGTATTATTGTATGCGATTAGTGCATAGAGTATTATATTGGTAATGGGTTCTTTGGGGAATTGGATTTTTAGCAATCTAATTTGCTCTAATGAAGTCGAATGGAAGCGCTCCACGAGGCCATTTGAATCGAGGTTATTCTCCGTTACAAATGAATTTTAATTTTATGTAATTCCAAAACGTTTTGTACTGTCTCGTTCCTAAACTCGATGTTATTTTTTCGATGTTATTGGTATAGCTTGTCCTAGTTTTGTGAAGGCATCTACGATTGTTAAGAAGTTTCGGGATTCCACTACGAAGCTGTCAACGAATAGTTTTTGAAATGGTTTATCGGGGGTTTGCGTCAGCATTAACGGAATTTTAGGGGATATTTAGTCATACTTTGCTTTATCGCAGAGCTCACAATTGTTAATATAATTTGTAATTAAGTCTTTCATGTTATGGAATTAGTACCTTCGTTGGATCTGTTTTAAAGTTTAGTTTATACCACGATGGTTGGTTTTACCCTCGTGCTGGTTTCTAACAGCGATAATTATTTCGTCATTGTTTGTCAAGTTGATGAATTTGCGCGTACATCTAATTAATTCAGGTTCTAGGTTATTAAATAATTTACCGTAAGTTTCTGAAAATTTCTTGTACAAGTTTTCTGAAGTAAAATAAAGGTAGTATCGTTTTTTGTCTGGTGTATATTCTTTAAAAAATTACGTAATTCGTTCATCGTTTTCGTCTCGCGTAATTTCTACCTGGTAGATTTTCTTGTTACCTTGATTTGTGAATTTTGTAGGGTTTGGGTCGGTCAAGACTTCGTTAATAAAAAATTGATTCGGTTTGTAATCAATAGCTTCGTCTAGTACTCGAATAGCGTGTTTAGGTTCTGCGGTTTGTGTTGAGTCCATTGTTTTACTGTCCTCTACTTCCTCCAAACTGTCGCGTATTTTTGTGTCGTCTAGGTTTCCTATTATTGATTCAATGTCTATAGCGTTTATTTGAATGCGGCTTAAAGCGTCTGCGTTCGTGTTGCACTTTCCGTTTTTGTAAATGATTTTGTAGTCATATTCTTCTAGTCTTACCTTCCATCTTTGTAGTTTTGAATTAGGTCCTTTTAACTTAAATAACCAAACAAGACGTCGGCTCCCACTTTACACTGTGATCACTCTTACTATACTAGTTTCAAGCAATTTATTTATTACCTTGTTAATAATGTACACTTGAAAACATTTGACTTATGGTCAAACTTATATTTAAACAAGTATGTATAGTACCATCCTAAAATGTATTATAATACTCATTTCAAAAAAAAAGTTTTGGTTTGTATAAATGTTTTATTGGTATTTTTAATTAACTTATTTTGTACATTACAGACAATTTTAATTAAAAATGATCACTGACCGAAACGCGTCTAAACAAAAAACAACTGATGTAATTTATTCCATATTTATATTAACTATTTTATTATACTGACAAAAGATATTGTACCTATAAATTACATATTATTTTGATGACCAAAATCCAGGAACTGTTGATTATTATTGTACTACAGAGGTCAAGAAATTATCAACAATATATATATATATATATATATATATATATATATATATATATATATATGCGTGTGTGTATATATATTGTTGTGAAGATTAGCTTCGTCGCTGCTTAAATCGAGACCTACCGTTAGGCCGTAATAAATGCTGCGCATCTATACCTGTATAAAATCGAGCCCCACAAATTGGGCGTCATAAATGTTGCGAAGATTGCCTCTACTCGTGCCCCAACGTTGTGTCGATTAATTAAATTCTGTGAAATTAATCAGTGATGCAAAGTTACCTGTAGAGGACTTCGCTAAGCGTCACCTAAATAAATTTTGTTTCTAATCTTTGGATCATGAAATGTTCTAGTTGGGTATCCTCCGAAGGTGCTTCTAAATTTGACACCACACGGCTAGCTCTGCTCACAGCTTTTCTAGCAATATTCACCACGGCTGTTCATCTGCTCTGCAATCCATAACTACCTTTCTATTTAATAATAATAAAAAAAATAAAAAATAATCCTTCTAACCAAAAATACAACACTTTTTATTCTAACAAATTAACATTAAAAACACACAATCTCTATATCTACAAAACTGATCCACATTAAATATTTCATGCTCTGTCTCAATATTAAAATATCATCAACTTCAAACAACAAAGATTTTCTGCTTGTCCATATTCAAATGCTCATACTAAACTAGATGGGCCTATTCCAGAACCTTTCTATTTTCCCTTAGTCTATGGTGAGCTCAGTATAAACCTTTTTGTATTTGCGTGCAAAAATTTAGCACAGAAAGTTTTAAATACAAGACCCGTTTACTTTTTACAAATGTAAAATATTCATAATTATATCATATACATCTATTTGCATCCTCGGATTTTAAATATTTCCTTTACAGAGGTAAATCAATTAATTTTCTTTTTATAAATCCATCACAATTTCTAGCCTAAAATTACTAATAGTTTAAAACCACAAATAAGCAGTACCACAACAGTTTTAATAAAAATTCATTACCTGGAGAGTACTTTTCATCCAGATCACTACCTCTAAAGATGCTCTTCTCTACCGACTGTTCGTACCTGGATCACTCCACATTGTTGCCTTCCAATAGGAACTGCAATTATCTCTCAAACTCTCTAGGCTTCCAAAATACCATACATCAAAATCCCTCAGGACTGCCGCCAAAGATCCACAAGTAATCGCTTCTTTCAAGCAAGTGCAACAAGCACCCTCATCCAATTTACAAATAAGTTGCTACTTACTGTTTACCCTGCTTCAATTTATCAAAATAATTCAGCAGAATTGAAAAACGAAGAGAGCGCCTACAATCTTCAGCGCGTTTGTATAACCAAAATTCCCTCTCAAGTTGCCCGTATTCTTCACAATCATTCCACCGGCTGCTCAATTCCTAACATTTACGTGAACAATAAAACAACCGTCGTCGAAAACCTAGGATTTTGAAACATAAACACGGTTTTACTCTGAAAAAGTCGCTAACCTTGCCAACCCTCTTATTTTTCTCCGAATCCTTAACACTCCTATCATCCCCAAACAACTAAAATCACGCCTCCTACATGCGCGTACATACTATTATCTCACTTCTACTCTCATCGTAACATCTTCTAGCCTTGTTTTCCATACCCTTCCTAACTTATCTATGTCATTTCTACGTTTCTGGTTTTCTTGTCTACCCCACATTTTCTATCCTTTGCATAGTCCCTCTATTATCACATGGTTCAGAGTTGTTTCTCCCTATTTTTCTGTGCGCTTTGAAAATCAATATCTTCTGCGAACACGCTGCATCCTTGTCCCGCTTATTGCCTTTAAAATTATCCTCGTCTTAGAGAAGTTTGAAGGTCCCAACAACTGACCATATGCTATCTTCCCTCTGTGTCTCTCGCTTGACTTTATCGATCTGTTTTCTACATATAACCGTCCGTTGATCTTATAGCCCCGTGTTTTCAGTTATCGATTTTTACCTAGAAATATATTCTCAACGTTTAAAGGCTTTATTGGAATTCTTTATTTACTGCAAGTTTGTTCCTTGAAGTTCATAACCGTTATAGCTTGTTTTTGAATGTACAACCTTGTGCAGTTACACAAATGTTTTAACGTATGGTAGCCTTAAGAAATTAAACCTACATTGTCTTACCTAATATATCCTATATTTGATATTTACACTCAACTATCTGTTTATCTATACTTATCTATCTACACCTCTCTCTACTTCTAACTATCTATTTACACCTATTTCTACTTGAATCGGATTCTTTTCTAATCCTGAAAACCATCCTCCTCGCATATTTAATAAAATGCATCTTGGTCTCCTCTTCTATTTCTACAACTATCGTCATGATTACTTCATGGAAAATTAAACTGTCCTGACCCTCAAATTGTTCATCAGCCCCTACACTTGCCTGCTTTTCCTTCATTAAATACTGCACTTGACGTAGCAAACCATACGGTACTACCTTGAAATTATAATCTTTTCCCTCAACGGAAAACCCGGTATACTTTCTAGAATTTCTGTGTAATGGAATTAAGTAGAAAGAATTCCGTAAGTCTAATTTACTAAAAATAAATTTGCCACTTAGCCTTGTTAAAAGTATGTCCATGGACGGCGGACAATGAAATTGTGGTTTCGTCCGCTGATTAATCTTCCTTGCATCTAAACTTAAATGAATACTGTTATCTTTTTTCCTCACTACAACCAATGGATTTAGAAAATGTGTGTTTGAAAACTCAATTATGCCATCTTTCAATATCTTAGTTATCTCTTGTTCACTTGTTTTCTATATGCTGCGGGTATTGGATAAATTTTTGCATTAAACTGTTTAGAATTATCTACTTCTATAACATGCTCGTAACCTAACGCTGTGCTCACCTCTACACCTACTAATTCAGAGTGTTTATTCAATAAAGCTTGTTATCCTTCCAATCTTTCCTCTGGACATTTAATTGTGTCGATCTCTTTAACCTCTCCTTCATCTAATCCCATAACAAACCCGAGTCATCCTCTGTGACCTTATAACTTGCTTTCCAGGGCAATATTCTGTCCCTAATTCTAACTATCCTTCTCTCCATATTTATAATTAACCCCAACTTTACCACACAATCAACACTTAAAATCTTCTTAAATTTTAGTCCAGGCACGTCAACAAACTCATGCTCACAACTTACTGAACCTATTTCTACTCTTAGCACCACAACGCTATTCACCACAGCAAATCTTTTTTTATTCGGAGCTACCAAATAACTTCTTTTTATTGGCATAATCCTATCGCACACCTTTTCCCTAATTTCGCTGACGAATTCCTCCGATATCAAAATCGTTTCCGCTCCGGAATCGAGCAACGATCCTATATTATGATCAAAAATTTTTACATCTATTATTGTCAAACAAAGTTTTTCCTCCATTTCTGGTTCAACCTCTTCATCGATTTTTAAAAATTCTCGCGGATGTTCGTATTTATACACATGTAAGTCTAGTAGTTTGTCTCTGTCTAAAAATCTTGTCTATCTTGATTTACTCCACTGGGTCCTTGTTGTGCTCCAACTACTTCTGCATATGTCCGTGATGTCGTCTCTGCTCTGGTACTCCGCTTTTTGCCTCGTATTGCTGTCGTCGTCTGAGTCCTATCTATATCTGGTGATTTATTGTATCTCAGTTCCCTAGGTCTTGGCGTCGAACCTATGGTCGCAGAATTACTTCGGAATAATGGCCTTCTAGGTTTCCAGTTGTGTCCAGAATTTTGTTACAATTAGTTCCTCGTCGCTGAAAATTGTCCCCCTTGTTCTCGAATCTAACCAAATTAACATTTCTTTCCCTACTCTCTCTCTCGGTCGTCCTGTGCTCACATCGTCATACCTCTGCAGAAGAATGTTTTCTTGTCCACGATATTTTGCAATGCCACATGTTGCCTAACCTCAACTTCAAAATGTCGCGAAAGATACTTAATAATTTGTCGGTCCGACAAAGGTGGACTCAACTGTTTCGCTATGCTACACTTGCGAATCTCATATTGTTTCCTCGATCCAGCATATTCACCCTTATATTTTCCAGTAATTAGATCATCTCGTACTTGGTCTTGCTTGTGGTAACTCCAGTAGTGTTTCAAAAACCTTTCTTCAAACTTACTATATGACTCTATTTCTTGACCTATTAAATTATACCAGGCCTCAGCATGATCTTTTAACAAAGCTTTTACCGTGTTCAGTTTCGCCTATTCGTCATATTAATTACCAACCAAATTTCGAACGCAATTTATAAATATTTGGGGATTCGCCCAATTATCCCCGTAAAATTTCATTTGCTGGTCTGGTCTAATACTATATTTCCTGTATAAAATCTGGGACCATCCCACATCAAATCCGACACATTCTGTTTAATGCCTTTCCTAGTTGATCTCTACACGAATCTGTTACCTCAGTCATCTTAGCATTTATCTCTTCTTCGCAAAAAATTCTGACTTCGGTCTTTAATTGCCCCATTTCATGTCTCAAACCTATCATCTTTTCCTCAGTTCGGTCTACCCTGGTTTCAATCTCCCCCATTTTTACTGTCAAACTGTTCTTAAACTCATTAAATTCTTGGGTAGGTCTGTCAATTTTTTTACTTAAAGTTTCTGTCATCTGTTCTAAATTTCGTTTCGAGTATTCCCTAACCCCACTTAACATTTCATTCATCCTCTCAAATTTTCTATTCGAGTCTTGGTTTAGTTGTTCAAATTTCTTATTGGATTTCTCACTCATCCTTTCTAACATGCTCAAAATTAATCCATTTCCCTGCGTCCTGCTTCCTCCATTCCTTGTACTGTTTTCTCAAATAAGGCATTGTCACTACTTCCTATTTCAACATCTTGGCTCCTTAGCCGCTCTTTCCTCTGCATACGTTTGAAGCACACTCTCAAAATATTTACGAAATCTACAATATACTCGACTCTTTCCTTTCAGATCGCCAGTTGTCTGCAATAAAATCTCAATTCTATCTGGAATTCAAGCCCCTCACGTTCGGGTCGCCTTAAAATTACTGTGAGCTCTCCTTGGTGCCCCTCGCTTGGGTCGATTAATTTACTAATGCAAAATTAATTAATGTTGCAAAGTTACATGAAGAGAGCTCCACCAATTATCACCTAAACAAATTTTGATTCTAATTTTTGTATCATGATATGTTCTAGTTGAGTATCTTCTGAAGATGCTTTTAAAATTAACACCACACGGCTAGCTCTGCTCACAGCTTCTCCAGCAATACTCACCACGGCCGTTCATCTGCTCTGCAATCCAACACTAACTCTCTATTTAATAATAATAAAAACAATAAAAAATAATCTTTCTAACCAAAAATACAACACTTTTTATTCTGACAAATTAACATTAAAAACAGACAATCTCTATATTTACAAAACTGATCCACATTTAAAATTTCATGCTCCTCCTCAATATTAAAATATCATCAACTTGAAACAACAAAGATTTATTGCTTGTCTATATTCAAATGCTCATACTAAAGTAGATGGGCCTATTCCAAAACCTTTCTTTATTTTCCCTTTGGTCTATGGTGAGCTCAGTGTAAAACTTTCTGTATTTGCGTGCAAAAATTTAGCACTGAAAATTTTATATACAAAACCCGTTTACTTTTTACAAATGTGAAATATACATAATTATATCACATACATCTATTTACATCCTCAGATTTTAAATATTTCCTTTACAGAGGTAAATCAATTAATTTTCTTTTTATAAATCCATCACAATTTCTAACCCAAAATTACTAATAGTTAAAACCACTAATAAGCAGCACCACAACAGTTTTAATAAAAATTTATTACCTGGAGAGTACTTTCATCCAGATCACCACCTCTAAAGATGCTCTTCTCTACCGACTGTTTGTACCTGGATCACTCCACATTGTTGCCTTTCAATAGAAACAGCAATTATCCCTCGAACTCTCTAGGCCTCCAAAATACCATATTTTAAAATCTCTCAGAACTGCCCCTACAGATCCACAAACAATCGCTTTTTCAAGTAAGTGCAACAAGCACCGCATCCAATTTACAAATAAGTTGCTACTTACTGTTCATCCTGCTTCAATTTATGAAAATAATTCAGCAGAATCGAAAAACTAAGAGAGCGCCTACCATCTCCAGCGCGTTTATATAACCAAAACCCCTCTCAAGTTGCCCGTATTCTTCACAATCATTCCTCGAAACTTTTATCCAACGGCTGCTCAATTCCTAAAATTTACGTGCACAATAATACAACCGTCGTCGAAAGCCTAGAATTTTGAAACGTAAACACGGTTTTACTCTGAAAAAGTCGTTAACCTTACCAGCCGTTTTAATTTTCTCTGAATCCTTAACACTCCTCTCATCCCAAAACAACTAAAATCACGCCTCCTATATGCGCGTACATATTATTAACTCATTTATACTCTCATCATAACATCCTCTAGCCTTGTTTTCCATACTTTTTCCAACATGTGTATGTCATTTCTACGTTCCTGGTTTCCTTGTCTACCCCACGTTTTATATCCTTTGCATAGTCCCTTTATCATCACATCGTTCAGAGTTGTTTCTCCCTACTTTTCTGTGCGCCTTGAAAATCAATATTTTCTGCAAACACGCTGCATCCTTGTCCTACTTATTGCCTTTAAAATTATTCTCGTCTTACAGACGTTTGAAACTCACAACAACTGACCATATGCTATCTTCCCTCTGTGTCTATTACATGGTGAATATCGTCTTTAGCTTGATTTTATCGATTTCTTTTCTACATGTAACCGTCCGTTGCTCTTATAGCCCAGTGTTTTCAGTTAACGATTTTTACCTAAAAATAGATTATCAACTTTTAAAAGCTTTATTGGAATTCTTTATCTACTGCACGTTTGTTCCTTGAAGTTTATAACCGTTATAGCTTGTTTCCTAATATTCAAACTTGTATAAATACAAAAATGCTTTAGCGTATGCTACTCTTAAGAAATTATTGTTTTTTACACTACACCCAATACGAAAAGCTTTTATAATAATATTTATACACGCTTTTTGTCCTGGTCATCAATCTTATTAGTTATTAATTATTATCCTAGTCCTAAATTAAAGCATAACAATTAAACCTACATCATCTGATTTAATCTTATCCCTATTTAAATATATTGACACCAATTATCATATATATATATATATATATATATATATATATATATATATTGTATATATTGTATATATAATATATATATATATATAATTGTATATATTGTATATATAATTATATATATATATATATATATATATATATATAATGCTATGATAATAGGATAGTTTTAGTTTTAGTTTTAGATTAAGTCACAGGGGTCGTAGGATAAATATAAACAACTTCAACTTTTAAAAAAGCAAATAATTCCAGAAATTATAAGAGTAGATCGACTATTTAACATAATGTCAATTTAAAAGACGCTGTATATAAAAGATACGTAACTAAATGCATGTGAACATAAATATGTCTAAGTATAGTTTACAAGTAAAGATAAGATTTTAAAACGCAACAAATTGCATCAAAATTAAATTACCGGGAAACATAGATAAATTGGCATTGGAAATATTCAACAATTGTGTCGAAAATATCAATGTAAACGCATCTTAAATAATTCATTATTAGAAAATCGTTATGTGACTAGGAAGAACACATTTGTTCAAAAAACCAACATTCTGTGGCAAACGAATAAACACCAGGCGGTTTAATTATATGATAAATTGACAAACATCGAATACGTGACTTGATAATAAGCCAAAAGTTGGAAATCCTAGGATAATACTGCAATATGCTGAAGGATGACGTGATGAATAGAGCATTCGTAGAAGGATTAAACTAGGTAATTTGTAAAAATTCCGAGTTCTGCTAGATAAGGAAAAGTACCAGCCTTGATTGTAAACACGCCAATGAAAACTATTGAAGCAAAGGCTTATATATATATATATATATATATATATATATATACAGGGTGAGTTTTTAGTATGGCAACGGTCGATAACTCCGTTATTATAAAAGCTACGTAAACCAAATTTGGAGGCATATTAGGCATGCCTAAAGTGCACATTTTAAAAATATTTGGAAGCATACAGGGTGTTTCATAATTCTAGGGCATATTAAACTTATATTTTCTTAAACGGAACACCCTATATATTATTACATTTTTGAAAAGCCCATAAATAGAGCTTTAATTTGATATGAAATTGTATCTGTCTATTCCTTTTAGTTTTTGAGATATTCAACTGTTTTTAGAAAAAATGACCCCAATTGGATACATTGTCACTGCACTAATACACAACTTATGTTAATTTTCAAGATCCAGAAAATTTTACCATATACCATAGTATATTTGTAAATATCACTTTTTTGAAATTTCTTCATAGTATACAGGGTGTGTCAGGTTTCGCAAAATGCAATTTTTAAAATTTTTTTTAATGGCACTCTACCAATTTTATTGCTACAATGGATAGTGTCCTTTCATTTTTGTTAAGCATTCCCTATACCTAAATCCATTACTTTCTGAGATATTTTTGATTTTCAATAAATTTTATGAATGTTTTTAATTTACATAACTAAAAATAACTTACTATTGGAGAATATTAAAAAACAATTAATACATTTTGATTAACAATCAACTACAGTTATCCAATAACAATTTTCACTAAAGATATAACAACCTACATTAATACGCTATCAACAGAATTCTGCCAGATCAACAATATGCATTTTATAGAAAATGTTCAAACAGGAAATCAGGCAGGCTTTGAAAAAAATAACTATTACATGTAAAGTGTGATTTAGGTTTATTAATTGTAGTGTGTTGTCATTTAACAGGATATCTCTCTTGGAATATTCTTGATGCAAGTAGGAAATTTTTTAAACTTGCTCCCAATACCCAAATCATATTTATTTGTTCTTCCACTGTAAAATTCATTTTGAAAACTCCTTCAAAGATTTCATTTAAAACAGAACTGACAATGTGTTAAATGACAACACACTACAATTAATAAACCTAAATGACATTTTGATTGTAATTGTTATTTTTTTCAAAGCCTGCCTGATTTCCTGTTTGAACATTTTCTATAAAATGCACATTGTTGATCTGGCAGAATTCTGTTGATAGCGTATTATTGTGGGTTGTTATATCTTTAGTGAAAATTGTTATTGGATAAGTGTAGTTGATTGTTAATTAATATGTATCGATTGTTTTATAATATTCTCAAATAATAAGTTATTTTTAGTTATGTAAATTAAAAACATTCATAAAATTTAAAGAAAATCAAAAATATCTCGGAAAGTAATGGATTTAGGTATAAAGAATGCTTAACAAAAATGAAAGGACACTTAATGAGCTATCCATTGTAGCAATAAAATTGGTAGGGTGCCATTTAAAAAAAATTTTAAAAATTGCATTTTGCGAAACCTGACACACCCTGTATACTGGAAAGAAATTTCAAAAAAGTGATATTTACAAATATACTATGGTATATGGTAAAATTTTCTGCATCTTGAAAATTAACATAAGTTGTGTATTAGTGCAGTGGCAATGTATCCAATTGGGGTCATTTTTTCTAATAACAGTTGAATATCTCAAAAACTAAAAGAAATAGACAGATACAATTTGATATCAAATTAAAGCTGTTTTTATGGGCTTTTCAAAAATGTAATAATATATAGGGTGTTCTATTTAACAAAAAACAAGTTTAATATGCCCTGGAATTATGAAACACCCTGTATGTTTCCAAATATTTTTAAAATATGCACTTTAGGCATGCCTAATATGCCTCCAAATTTGGTTTACGTATCTTTTATAATAACGGAGTTATCGACCATTGCCACTAAAAACTCACCCTGTATATATATTACTCATATTTAGACCAGGGTAGAAAATTAAATAAGCACATCAAATAATTTTAATCACCGTGTAGAAGCTTTGGGAAAAAGTACGCTTTATTAAAACCATGAAGCATAAATAAATTCGGTCGTTTCAGTAAAAATCAGAGGTTTAAATCATGTACAAGACGCTTTATATCAAAAGAAACAGTATTAAAAAGCTCTGCGTGTAATTTAATTATTCCTAAGAAAGAAACAAATGGAAATTACGTGCAAAATTTATATTCATTAACCCTATTTTAAGTAACCGGTATTAAACAAAGTGTACACATAATAATTAACATTTAATTTGTATTCGCTAAAAATGAATGGATAGAAGTCAATTTTAGTTGGAGTTAATTAAACCATTATTAATAATAAGCATAAAAGTCTGTGAAAATCCAAGATTATAATACCAGAAAATAAAGCTCTGAGAATTAATATTATGTTTGAACACCTGCGTAGTTTAAATGTCATGTACGGCGAAAATTTTGTAGATAACAAATGGTTTCAAAGAATCTTGGAGAAACCGTGGCTTAATATTCACGAAAAGGTGCGATACGGGGTTATTTAACCCAGATAGTCCACATGGACTGAAATAATCGATAATAAGGAATATCAATTTGCACTAATAAGAACAGGTTAGATAGAGACAGATAATATGCACAAGACCGAGACACATATAGTAAAAGGCGTGATTTAAGCAACGTCACGAGGGTCACGATTGGTTGGAAGTAGGATGCAAATATCAGAGGTAGAAACAACGATTTCTGTATAAAATTTAATTAGGTATTCTCAGACGTTGCGTGCCGTGTGGAAATTTTCTGAGATTTAACTGGGGCGAGAGCAAAATTCGTAAAAAACGACGCGCGGGCTACGGACTGGGAACAGAGCATGCGAAATTCTAGAAACTGGCCGTTTTGGGGAACAGACCGACAGACAGGCTAACTTCTATATATATCCAGGGGAATGTGAACAAGCTCTCTTAGATCTTCGACTTGATTGAACGCGTTATACGGTGCTTTTTAGTTTTCCGGTTTTAATATTAAATAATTTAAACAGTTTGCTCGAATATTATGTGATTTAAAACAGCTTGTTCTATACGTGCTACAATGAATGTACGTTAGTGCACTTAGATTAGAAGATACAAGGTAAAGAAAGTTTAGTATCACTGTACCAATTGGTAAAATTTACTACGACAAATAAATACACAAAAGTAGGCAGTTTTGGCGTATATTGGTGAAAGAAGTATGATTTTCTTTGTTATTTTTCGGGGGTGTTAATAATTAAATGGTTCGTAAACATGACTGGATCCACTAAACAAGGTTCAAATATACACAGATGAGTTCCGTAAAAGCCCTGAAACAACTTTAAATAAATGGTAATGGAGCAAATTTTTAAAACGTTAAGAATCAGAAGCCGTAAATATAACCCAGTTGGAATGGTGTGATTAACGAAAGGGACGATGTACATTGAAGCTACAAGTGCAAGTAACCTTCAGGTAAATTATACTATTTTGTTTGAACTTTGATATTTTTGTGTGTGTTGAATAACTTTATAATTGATTTACTCAAAATGGACAGTAGTGAAATTGTACTAGCAATAAAATTTTAATTTTAAGGTGAAATTTGCTTGTTTAAGTAGAAAGGGGTATTTAGTATTGATGTTCTGGATTATGATGAAAATTTGGGTATGTCTTTGAGCTCAATTAGACGAACCTGGTTAATTAACGTAAAGGGTGGTAGATGCTCCTTTGTACTCTGCATATATTGTTATAGTAATTAGTAGGCATCCTACAAGGACTTTAATTCTGGATGCACTTTAAAATGATAATAAATTTAATTTTGAAATTCTCTGATATTAAAATTTATGCTGAATTTTAATTTTGAAATTTTAATGTATTGTGAATATTGATGGAAATAGAGTTAACGTTGATGTTTGTGGTAGGAATGTGTTTGTTTTTTTTATGTATGAGGATGAAAGTTATCTAGAGGAGCAGCCGAGGCGATTAACAGAAGAAAATCAACAGACCAGGTAATTCAAGAGGATTCACAGCAATATATATATATATATATATATATATATATATATACGATAAAAACTGAACAACATTTTAGTCTATATTTAACTGAGCAACAACTATGTTCGAAGGTGGTAAAAACTCACGTAATTTGCGAAACGGAAGTTAAAATAAAGAAAACTTAAAAGTGCAAAAATTTTGTGCAATGAAATATAAGCCGATCTATAGATAGACGTAAGGTAAACAACTTAATTAAATTCATTTCTAATATTAACAAAACAGGGCTTCTAATTTGGGACGTATAATTTTGGACGTATTTTAATTTTGGAATAACTTTTAATTGGGGACGTACTATAATTTTGAAATTTATTTTAATTTGGTGATACTTTAATTTTGGACGTACCCTAATTTGGTACGACTTTAAATGAGAGCGATTTTTATGGGAGGCGATTCTTGTATGAAGACGGCATTTTGTTGATGCCATTTTGTGGAAACAAATTTTGTTGATGTCTTAACGCAAACATAAAATTCCACTAAGCAAAGGGGACACAGCAAGGGGATGCAGATCATACACTAGGATGGAACTCCAGAACCCATTCCAGGTTAGCAATTTTTAATACGATTTATTATTGAAAGACTGTTTCAATTTAATATTTGCTATACATTGCATATTTGTAAGAGTCATCAAAAACGTCACTTAAATATATGGAAACAAGGAAGGTAATTTGGAACGTTCGAATGTCCCTGAATGTAATTAAAAGATTTTTTACTGGCTTTTAGGAAAGCATAAATCTGGTAAATGTAGATATTTTGTATAAAAAGGAAAATTTTTAGTATTGTACATATTATCAACTATTAGATTGTGTGTTCTAAAATTGTTTTATTTAAATTTAATAAGCTTTATTCAGTTAGCTAGTCGGGGTAAAAAAAACTTAATATAATATTTTATATAATAAAGGGAATAGCACAGCAATAAAAGGAATATCACAGCAATTTTATGACATGCCTAATCGTGGGGCGAATATCACAGCAATGAAATATTATTTTAAGGTTTTCTTTTACCCCGACTAGCTTACTGAATAAATTTTATTGAATTCAAATAAAGCAACTTTAGAACACACAATATAATAGTTGATAATATGTACAATGCTCAAGATTTTCCTTCTTATACAAAATATCTACATTTACCAGATTTATGCTTTCCTGAAAGCCAGCAAAAATATGTTTTAATTACATTCAGGGGCCTTCGAACATTCCAAGTTACCTTCCTTTGTTTTCATATTTTTAAGTGACCTTTTTGATGACTCTATCAAATATGCAATGTATTGCAAATATTAAATTGAAACAGTCTTTCAATAATAAAGTATATAAAAAATTGCTAACCTGGAATGGGTTCTGGAGTTCCATCCTAGTCTATGATCTGCATCCCCTTGCTGTGTCCGCTTTGCTTAGTGAAATTTTATGTTTTCGTTAAGCATCAACAAAATTTGTCTCCACAAGATGGTATCAACAAAATGCTGTCCCCATATAAGAATCGCCTCCCATAGAAGTCGCTCTCATTTAAAGTCGGATCAAATTAAAGTACGTCCAAAATTAAAGTATCACCAAATTAAAATACATCTCAAAATTATAGTACGTCTCCAAATCAAAGTATGTTCAAAATTAAAATACGTCTAAAATTATACGTCCCAAATTAGAAGCCCTGTTTTGTTAATATTAGAAATGAATTTAATTAAGTTGTTTAACTTACGTCTATCCGTAGATCGGCTCATATTTCGTTGCACAAAATTCTTGCACTTTTAAGTTTTATATATTTTAATTTTCATTTCACAAATTACGTGAGTTTTTACCACCTTCCAACATAGTTGTTGCTCAGTTAACTATAGATTAAAATGTTGTTCAGTTTCTATCGTATATATATATATATATATATATATATATATATATATATAAGCCCTTCTTCCAATAGTTTTCATTGGCGTGTTTACAATCAAAGCTGGTATTTTTCCTTATCTGGCAGAACTGGGAATTTTTACAAATTACCTAGTTTAAATCTTCGATGGATGCTCTATTTATCACGTCATCTTTCAGCATATTGCAGTATTATCCTAGGATTTCTCACTTTTAGCTTTTCAAGTCACTTATTCGATGTTTGTCAATTTATCATATAATTGAACCGCCTGGTGTTTATTTGTTTTCCACAGAATGTTGATTTTCTGAACAAATGTGTTTTTCTCTAGTCACGAAACGATTTTCTAATAGTGAATTATTTAAAATGCGTTTTTGTTGATATTTTCGACGCAATTGTTAAATATTTGCAATGCCAATTTATCTATGCTTCCCAGTAATTTCATTTTGATGCAATTTGTTCTAAAATCTTATTTTTACTTGTATACTATTCTTAGATATATTTATGATCGCATGCATTTAGTTGCATATTATTTAAATTCAGTGTTCTCTTAATTGACATTATGTAGAATAGTCGATCTACTCTAATAATTTCTTGAATTATTTACTTTTCTAAAAGTTGAAGTTGTTTGTATTTGTTTTACGACCCCTATGCCTTAATCTACCCTTAAACTACCCTATTATCATAGCAATATATATGTATATATATATACATATATATATATATATTGCTGTAATTATAGGGCTAATTTAGGGGTAGGTTAAGTCACTGGAGTCGTAAAATAAACAATGGAAATTCCCAAGTAACAGAAACATATAATTATAGATATTAGAAGAGTAAATGGGTTATTATAGATATTATTAGTTGCGAGCACAAGTATATAGCAGTACAAACAATTAAAACACATATCCAAGAGTAGCTACTAGCAAAGATTGGAATTTAAAAATGTAACGAAACACATTGAAATTAAATCAGTAAAAAACCTGCATGAATTGGCTAGATAAACATTCAAAAAGTGTGTTAAAATATCATAGTAAACGCACGCAGAAATTATGCATTATTTAAAAACGTACGTGATCTAAAAGAATCACAGTTGTTCAAAAATCCAATTTATTAGGAAATAAACAAACACCAAATTTATTCGAATTAGATTAGAATAAGGCCAACAAACAATACTACGTGATTGATATGAACAAAAATTCCTGGGTATTCTGGAGTAGATGTGAGGTATAACATTTAAGTTACGTGACTTAGAGCACCGCGTCATGCAATTAAAATAGATACAATAGGTAAACTTTCCAAATAACAAGTAATAATACGCTTGGCCTCGCCTAGCACGTGAAGCCAACGAATCACAAACAAAAGGGGGCCGATCCTATAAATATCTTGAAAATTAAATATCGAGTTAGTATACTTTGAAACTGGGCAGGTACTATACTTGAAAGTGCTAAATATTTAAGTGAATAATAAATTAAATTAACAGTGAAATTCTAGAGTGTATAATTGTGCAAAAAGTGCCGTACTTCTGAGACGTAAGTAGATAAGATTTAGAAAATTATACCATTTCTAATAATAAATAAAACAGGGCTCTCAATTACCATTTCAATTACCATCTGAATTACAATCTCAATTACCATCTGAATAACATCCGAAAACTACCATTACAATCAAAATAATGTTACGATTCCTGTTAGAACTTAAAATAACGAGCCATTACGATCAGAAATACAATTTTGGAGAATGCTGCCTGTTCAAGCAAATTGATGGTAAATATTCCATTGCGGAAATGAAAAACCTTTCATTGGAATAAAAGCACCAATAACGATCTGGATATCGACTTCAATTCTTAGGAGCACCTACGAAACCACTTCAGGTTAGGGATTTTGATATGACTTATTTTTAAAACTGTTTTATCTCAAATATTTTGGATATGAATTTTTTTTTTTGACTGTTTATCTCAATAATAATTTAAAGTGTAAAAGCCGACAAATTGGGGTTTTTTGTGTAAATTTATGAAAAGCATAGACATCTTGAAACGTTTCAATAGGTCTTTAAAGGTAATAAAAAGCTCGTTTTGCTGGCTTGATTTTCTAAAAATTTGACATGTATATGATTTAAAAAGGGAGAAAATACTTAAAAGGGTTGTATATATTCAAACATTATACTGTGTATTGCAAAAGTGCTTTATTTAATTGAATCAGCTAGTCGAGGCAAAAGAAAATTATAAATTAACATTTTTACAATTGCTTGAGTGGTATAAGGGTAATAACACAGCATTTTATGGTCTACCCAAGTCGTGGGGCTAAATATTAAAATAACAACAAGAGACTAACAGGGGTTAACACAGCAATATATATATATATATATATATCTCTAAATTAACTGGTCCGTTGACTTTCTTCTGTTAATCGCCTCTTTACTCTTTCCGCCTCGGCTGCTTATCTAGTTAAAACTCTCATCTTCATTCATAAAAAAAAAAACACATTCCTACCACAAACATCAACGTTAACTCTATTTACATCAATATTCACAATACATTATAATTTCAAAATTAAAATTCAGCATAAATTTCAGTATCAGAAAATTTCAAGATTAAATTTGTTATCATTTTAATGTGCATCCAGAATTAAAGTCCTTGTAGGATGCCTACTAATTAATTTAACAATATTGGCAGACCTGAGTCTGAGTACAAAGGGAGCATCTCCCACCCCTTTACGTTAATTAACCAGGTTCGTCTAATTGAGCTCAAAGACATACCCAAATTTTCATCATAATCAAGAACATAAATACTAAATACTCCTTTCTACTTAAACAAGAAAATTTCACCTTAAAATTAAAAATTTGTTGTTAGTGCAAATTCACTACTGTCCATTTTAAGTAAATAAATTATAAAGTTATTCAACACACACCAAAACATCAAAATCGAACAACAAGGCATAAGTTACCTGAAGGTTAATGCACTCGTGGCTCCAATGTACATCGTCCTTTGTTAATCACACCATTCCAACTGCGTTATGTTTAGGTCCTCAGATTACTGGTCGCCTTTAAAATTTTCTACACCACTATTCATCTAAAGTTGTTTCAGTGCTTTTCCGGAACTCATCTGTGTATATCTGTATCTTGTTTTGTGGATCCAGTCACGTTTACGAATCATTTAATTATTAACACCCCCGAAAATAGCAAAGAAATTCATACTTCTTTCACGCTATACGCTAAAACTGCCTACTTTTGTGTATTCATTTGTCGTTGCAAATTTGAATAATTGGTACAGTACTCGCAATTATAACTAGACTTTATTACCTTGCATCTTCTTTTCTAAGTGCACTAAATTACATTCATTGTAGCACGTAAAGAACAAACTGTTTTAAAGTATTAAATAATCACGAAAATATACGAGCAAACTGTTTAAATTATTGAATCAAAAAATCTAAGAGAGCGAAACTCATATTAACACGGGTATATATAATAGCCCGCCCGTGCATCGGTATTGTCCCGCAAACGGACAATTCCCAGAATTTCGCATACTCTGTTCCCATCTCGACCGCCCGGCACGCGGTTCTTATTAAATTTGCACTCGCACCAGTTAAATCCCAGAAATTTTACACACGGCACGCAACGTCTGAGAATAACTAATTAATTTTTATACAGAAATGTTATTTTTACCTGTCATGTTTGCCTCTTATTTTCAACCAATCGCAACCCAATGACGTTGCTCAAATCACGCCTTTTACTATATGTGTCTCTGCCTTGCGCATATTATCTGTCTCTATCTACCCTTTTTTGAGTGGTACAAATCGATATTCTTTATTATCGGTTATTTTCAAACCACGTGGACTGTAAAATAACCCACCTTATTAGCATTTCTTGTGAATATTAAGCGACGGTTTCTCCAACATTCTCTGTAACCATTTGTTATCTGCAAAATTTACGCAGAACAAGACTTTTAAAAATACGCAGGTGTTCAATCGTCCTACTTCTAAATAACACTTCTACGATTTGAATATTATTGGGTTTTTATAAGCTTTTATACATATTATATGTTACTAATGGTTCAATTAACTCCAATTAAAATAATACCCTTTAATTTTTAGTTAATCCTAATCAAATATTCAATTATTATCTGTACATTTTGTTTAATACTCGTTACCCAAACTTGAATCAATTAATATAAATTTTGCACGTAATTTCCATTTGTTTCTTTACTCGGAATAATTTAATTACACGTTGAGCATTTTAATTCTGCTTCTTTTTATAGAAAGCGTCTTGTAAATAATTTGAATCTCTTATTTTTAATGAAACGAATGAATTTTTATTCTCCACGGTTTTTTAATAAAGCGTATTATCTAATAAAATTCCTTATACACGGTGATTAAAATTATTTGATGTAATTAATTAATTTTCTACCCTGGTCTAAATATGTATATATATATATATATATATATATATATATATATATATTTAATTTTCAATCATAATTTTCAAAAACCTGTATATAATATTTCTTTATATTATATGGAATTGAATTAACTTCATTTTATAATTCAAAATAAAAGCTAGTCGAGGCAGAATAATAAAATTTGTGGGAGTGAAGAAATTGGATTAGATAAACACAGAGAGGAGGAGTTATAAGTAGAATACGCCATTGATTCCGAGTACGGCGTTATCATATCTAGTTTTGTTATTGGTCGACACAAGGTCGGTCTACGATAGTTCCAGTTAGTTCATAGCAAATCCAGTGAATACATAGCACAATTAATATGATGCCCAAAAGCCTGGGGCACGAATTTTTGTGAGAGTATCATAGCAACTACAATGACGTTATCGTTACAATATAGATTTTGCATTTATTTAGTAATTGATGGCGGAATGTGGTTTGGTACTTTATAAAGGTAACTTGTAAAATGATTTTATACTGACGAAATTGCAGTCTAAGCTGTTTAGCTTAATAATAAATGCTATTGTGTGGGAATTTGTACTAGTGAACACATTTTAAATATATTTGAATATTTTTATGTGTTATATATTCTTAATTAAATAGCCATACGCATGTTATACCGGGCACGAAATAATATCTACCGATAATCAAGACTTCCAGAGGTTAAGTTTATTAAACTAAAGTAAGAGGACGAACAGTTATGAAAATTTGTTTTTAAGGTTGGCTGGATGTTAAACAACTCAACACAATATTGTGAAAACTAGCTAGTATTTGGGAACTGTCGAAATTGCTAGACTTAGAAACTACTGATAATGTGTAACCAGGACCATCAGAAGAATTGCATTGTTAAATCTAATTTTCAAGTTCATACAACAAATGTAGTGTGAAAGTTTTATTGCATTGGTTGTTATACGAAAATACAAGTTTGGTGTACCAGGTGTGATAGTTTGAACAGTATGAAATGTACGAAGGTAGTAAAATAAGTAAACTCCTCAACAATACCTCAAGCATACATTAAATTTGAAAATATATTACACTTGGCTATTGATAAGATGTAAGTAAACAACTTTAGCAAGAGAATATTGTCAAAGATATAAAAATGCAATCTGAAAATGATCAATTATATCACGAACGAAATGTGTGAGTTTGCAGCCAATGTTTTAAAAATGAAAGTATTATAACCAAAGAAATTAACAAAGTACCTATTAAAAGTTTGATATTTAGCAATACAAATTTTATTTCGTTTTGTATTTATTTATTATACAGGAAGTTAAAGATATGTATTAATACACAATAAACTAAATGCCAATAATTAATTAATTTACAAACATCAATTTGTCTATCGTGTAAAAAGTTTCTTTCGTTAAATTCCCTAAGGTTCTCTAAATTTGTGTTGATTATTTTCCACTGCAGTCTGAATCCCAGTTGCTGTCGTCGTTATCTTCATTTTCTATAGATCTGTCATCCCTACCAACGTGACGATTAAAATAATTTTTAGCAATACCCCAAATCAGTTCAATTAGATTAAAAATACGATAGTGGGGAGGCAGTTTTAGTACCTTATGACCATACTGTTCAGCTAAACGATCACTTTTAAAAATTTGGAGTGCTTTGTTCCTACAATTTGGAGAAATATGTTAGTCAGCTACAAAGAATACCACATTTTCTACTTACATTGCAACCACATGTAGCAGTTCACTTTTTAAAGATGCCACTTCAAAACGGATTCCATTTTTACTAACCCATTCTGCTATTTCCATTTTCTTCCACGAAGTGTTTGGTATTTTTTGTTCTGTAGTACTGTAATTCGAAGCATTATCCAAGACAATTACAGATGGTGTTTCTAAATTTTTTAGTAGTTGATTTTCAAACCAACGTAAAAAATTATCTTCATTCATTTCGCTACGATAATCTTGATTTTTTGCCGATGAACTAAAAACCAATTCCTTACCATCAATAAAACCATCTGCATTGCATGCATGCAATACTATGTATCTAAAATGCAGAACTACTTCATGCATTCACATTATCAAATGAAAATCTCGCTAACCTTTTTCCGTCAACTCTTGTACTTTTTACACTTTGCAGATTGATATCTTGCCAAGTACGGGTTATAGAACTATTTTGAAAAATCCATGTTTTATCAAAAAAAGAAACAAATTGATACAAGTTTTTTTGTTTGACTGGTATATAAGTTTCCAGAAATCGCACTCTTCTATTGACAACATCGGGCAACTCTATAAGTCCCTGTCTTGGAATATCTTGTTTCCACTTAAGACCCATATTATGTAGAACTGTTTTCAACGATCAGTCGCTACTCTTAAAGAGCCCAGCGTGTGTTACCTTTTGCCACAAGACTTTTACAGAAATATGCTCACCTAAAATTATTTAAAGTTATAGGAACAATTTCAAAATTAATAAAATTTACTCACGATTTTTATACATTCTGTAAATTACATTACGAATACCACATTTAGTAAATTTGTCAACTTCAGCGATTGGCCTTTTATTAACTCGTTTCTTGGAAGTGAAGGGTTCATTTTTTTTTAACTACCTATGACACAGCAGTTACCATGGACAGATTGATATTTAAAGCAGCTGCTACACGCTAAAATAGAACTAATGAACTACAAATTGAAGTAAATAATTAAATTACCTCGCGAACTGCCGTCAAAGGAATAAATAAACCACCGTTATCTCGTTCTTGTTCAAAAAACGCTATCAAATTAGCTAGAAATAGCTTCCCTCTACTATCTAAACGTAAACCGGACATGGTTTATTCACCCAAACAATAATAACGCTAGTCTGTTCTGAAAAGAACAATTTTAAATGCAAGCAAGAATAACATAAAATGCGGGACAAAAGCTACGCAAGAAGTTAATGACATGAAATAAGAACGTCAACGAATATCTAACAGAAGTAATACAAGTGATATTAGTTGTCAACAAATGTCTCAAATGAAGGCGACAACATTGCAAGATTTGCTAACCGAGAAGGAAACTTTTTTCTAGAGTTAGAATAAGACAAGAATATCATTTGTAGTTGATATGGCATGACGTCATTTGTGACAAAGTCGGTTTGGAAATTGCGAGAACTATAGGTACGAGTTTTTCGCCTAGATCTGAACAACACGTAACAAGAAGTGCATGTATTGTGGAATGGCTGAAGTCACGTGCTTATGTAAATTTTTCTTAAAAATAAATGAATCGTACACGTATATAAATATACAAACAAAAGATAAATGTAGTTTAATCATGAAGTATGGTAAATTAACCTGGTTCGATGCAAATGCGGTTTATGTATGCCAGGCAATTAAGATTTTTGTATTTAGATTTTTGCATACACATTAAATGCAAATATAAGAACTAATTAAAACAACAAATTGTAAGAAGAATTCTTAAACAAGCCTCCGTCATCAGAAATTTGATGCTATACTGCTTTAGTGCAGCATTTATTTATTGATATACTTTTGAGTAAAGCATCATAAAGATAAACACTTCTTTCTAAAGGAACGCAGCTTGTTTTTAGCCCGACGGTACATCTACCAGACCTTATACATTATTTACAAGTTACACAAAGGAATGTGACTAGGTGAAGTTTTAACGCATGGTTGGGGTCAGCGTTATTGATTTACTTGAAAACAGCCGCATACAAATGTTTCATGGTTACAGTTGGGAAAAATGACAAATGAAGTTTACCGACGCAATATAGGGGATAATCCGGTTCTAACAATTGCATCGGGTTGCGGTATTAAAGATTCTTTCAACAACACTATTTAAAATAAATCTAATTACATCTTTAGCGACCGCCGTCTTTTACGGTACATTACTAATAAAATTTTGAAAATGTTTCTAAGAAGAAGGTTAAAGTTATTCGTAATTGTTACTTTGCAGAAGAAGGGTAAAGTTTTATGTGCTAGCACAAGCGCGTATAATTTACCACAGAATTTTAATAAAAAAATCTAGTCACTTGAACACATTCAGCATTTGCATTGATATGCGGATTTCTGACTGAAATCGTTTGAATTGTACTATTTTGAGGGTGCTGGTCACATATTGCACAGCTTACTGCTATATTATCCCTAGCGACACTCGTGTTATCGCTGACACACAATCTGAATAAGTTAAATTGCGTAAACGAGTATTGGCGTGGAAAATTCTAATATAATTTTCAAAATGTATTTATCAATGAACTCAATTTGAAACCCAGTTTATATTAGATGAACGATTTTAAAAAAAATAAACAATGTTAAAATGTTTTGAAATAGACTTGCCTAAACAAGTTTAATTAATCATTTATGTCTGATGATATATATTCCTGAGACATTGATTACTAGTTTAGAAATAGGAAAATACTGCATTTAACACTGCAAGCGAATTATTCTGGGCTAAGGAAGCGCTCACGTACAATAACATACTACAGAAGCTTGACGCGACGCTCTCAGCGTCGTTAAAAATGCCTAACAACTCGAGAGTTTTTTGGCGTGATGATGTTTTGTTTCTTGAATTGTTGTGGTTTCTTGCAGGTTGGTCTTCTTAAGTAGATGTATATAAATAAATAAATAAATATGTAGGACTGGATCCCAGGAGACCCGCTCCTGGAATCCTCTTGATTTGGTACAGTGAGAAGTTTCCCGGATCTTCCCCTTAGTTGTCCTCCCGCTGTACAGTATTCCGGATCCTGGGTCCACTGGCCTGTGGTTTTCGCCTAACAGGACTAGCTACTCGCCACAGGCCGCTCCATCGTCAGGTAGCTCGTCTAAACAGGACTGACGGATGTGCATCCCCGACGACTTCACTTGTGTACCCATTCCTCGGCACCCCGCATAGCTGGAGAACTCCCTCAGGACGTCACCGTTCCGCTGCCCATCTTTGATCGCCCGAAGGCGGTGGTCGGAATACGTGAGCTACTACCTCATCGACGTCTGGGCAGCAACTCACGTACAATAAGATTTGGCACTGGTATTTAGCAGTATAGTAGCCCAAAATGACTCATTCTCAACAACGAAAAGTAATACTCTTTCCATGCAATGCATGAGAACTGCGGCGTAACTATGGGTGGGAAGGGGTGTCTGCTGGTTGTGGGACCACCCCTCCCGAGCCTCCCTAACAAATTGGAAAAATGTCCTTCATGTTTTTAATTGTGCATTTTTATTATATATAAAAATTATGAAGTAATTCACAATTTTCTGGGTCTCTCCCTCTCCTATATTTTGACCAAAAAGGACAATAAGGAAGGGGATAGTTTATTGTACAATTTATTTCTTATGAATAAGCACCGTTTTCTAAGAAACTCCTTTTCCATAGTTCACTTTACTATATTTCACTGCAAAGACGCCTCCAGTATAAAGCCAGATAATTTTCTAGTTTTATTGTGAAAGCTAATAATATCTAAAGTTCCAGGTGTAACCCATAATTTTCAATTCGAATTTCTAGATACCAGTAAAAAAATTTTTAGTGTAGGCGTAAGTGATTTGTTTTTATTGAGTGATATATATATATATATATATATATATATATATATAAAATGGTATTCTTTTTGTAGGTTTCAGGTCTTCTTAAATAATCAGTACTCTTTTTTATAAATCTAAGCTTTCGGATATATTCAATCCTTTGTCAAAGATACTAAAATATACAGAAATAATAATACTGTAAAATTATAAAGGTATGCTGTTACTTACTAAAGCGAGGCTACAGATATAAATTAAAAATACATTTGTTTAGCAATACAAACATTAAAGATATAAACTTGTTGGAAGTTAGGTAAAGTTTGACATTTGACAGGTGTTTTATTTTTGACTGAAAGCTCCCCCTCTGTTTTTTATATGTTTATTTAAATTTTAAATAGCATGTTGTGTGTGTGTGTGTGTGTGTGTGTGTGTGTGTGTGTGTGTGTATGTTAGCAGCTGTTGTGTAGATTACTGAATATTTTTAATTTATGTGTTAGTGGTTTGAAAATTTAGAAGATAAGTATATATAGAGCTCAAACTATCAAAATCAGTTTTTTTGTTCATACTGTTAGAATTTTGAAAAATGTAGCACATTTCAAGAAATTCTCTTTTCTTTTTATGACTTTCAATGTCTAAAATTTTTGGTGTGTTGAAATTTATCTCATGATGAGTGCTATTAACGTGAGTAGTTAAAGCACATGCATTGGGTTTGACTCGTATGTCACTTTTATGTTGAGTAATACGTTGTTTCAACTTTTGTGAGCTTTGTCCTATGTAAGATTGGTCACAATTTAAACAATTAATTTTGTAGATAACGTTTCGTTGGTATAATGGAGTTGTTTTATCTTTTACTTTAGAGAATAGGTTATTTAGAGTTAAACTATTCCTTTTCGCAATTTTATGTTAAATTTTTGAAAATATTTTCTAATTTGACGGTTAAATGTTTTATATAGGGAGAGATTGAAATATTAAAGTAGTATCGTTTTGGTTTTTGTGTTATTATTGAGAATTGCATGAGGTGTCATGTGATTGTATAGAAGACGTTTAATTAAAATGGATGGATAGTTATTGTTTTTAGTATGATAAAGAGTTTTTAAATTTTTTGGTATAACGATGGATGACTAATTTTTGAATTCTATTCTTTAAACCTAAGATGAAGTTAATTTTAATGTTGTATGAGTGATATGATAAATAATTTAAATACCTGCCGGAATTAATAGGTTTTGGTACCAATCTAAAATAATGTTGTTTTCTGAATTTCTAATTAGTAGAGTGTCTAAAAAGGAATCGAGCGATTATTTTCGTTTTCTATGGTAAATTGTATTTTGTTGTTATAACTATTGAAAATTTGTAAGGTTTCATTGAGTTTATCTTTAGGAATAGCTGTTACTATGTCGTCTACAAATTTCTTTATGAATGGTAAACTGAAAGGTAGTTTAGGGATCACATTATCTAGTAGGGTGTCCATGACAATTTTGGCTAATATAGGACTTAAATTGGAGCCCATTGGACAGCCAAATATCTGAAGATAAAATTTATTATTAAATTTAAAATAACTTGTTTCAAAGAGAAAATTAATAATTTCTATAAAACCGGTTTTGAGATATTACAATTGTTTGTGATGTTTAACCATAAGTTATCAATATTTTGTAATACTAACTCTTTTGAAATGTTTGTGAAGAGTGAAATTACATCTAAACTTATTAATATATAATTGTTTGGTAGTTGGAAGTTGTTTATAAAGGTTGCAAATTCAAAAGAATCTTTTACATTGTATTCGTTTAGATTTGTTGATTTTTCTAAAATAATAGCAACGAATTTAGAGAGCTTTTCAGTTGGATTATTGTATGAAGCTACAATTGGTCGAATTGGGTTATCTAATTTATGGATTTTGGTAGACCATATAATTTTGGAATTGAGCTGCTATAATTATTAAGTAATTTAGCTTCTTCATTAGTAATGAATTTTTGTTTTTAGCTCTTGTATTAATTTTAAGGTTTGTGCTTGAAAGCGAGATGTCGGGTCTACACGGATTTCTTTGTAAGTTAAAGGATCATTGAGTAAGGTATCTATCTTCTGAATATAGTCAGTTTTGAAATGGCTACACTTAAGTTTCCTTTATCAGCTTTTAATATTAGTAAATCACTATTTTCTTTTAAGTATTTACGACATTTGTTGAAGTCTAACATAAATTTTGATTTAACGTTCGAAGATTCATGTATAAAGTTAGTAATTATATTGGTAGTCTGAGCTCTACATAAATCTCTCTTTTTATTATCAATATTATCTATAATGGTTTCTAAATCAGCTAAAACATTGATAATTGTCTTGTTATTGATTTTTGGTGGTATACTGAATTTTGGACCAAGAGATAGAAAAGACTTAATGTCATCTGGAATCTCAAAGTCACTTATGTTTTTGAACCATTTGTCAAGATTATTAAAACTAAGAGTGTGGTTAGAATTTATTAGGTTAGTAATCTTTTTAGGTTAGCTGTCTTAATTTTGTGAAACATTTTATTGTAATTTATAGTTTGTCTATGTTCGTATTCAGTATAAATATAAAGTGGTAAAGTGGTTGAAATCTTTTCTTTAATAGCCGTTAGTTCTTTGTACATCTTATTGAGTAAGTAGTGGGTTATTTTAATCTCTAAATTTAGAATTTTCTTTTTTAGCCTGTCATTAAAGCGTTGAACAATCAGGGCAATAATTTTACCATTACTTTCCAACAATGAATATAAGTTTTTTAAAGCTTCTGGAATATGTCTTGGCAAGATACATTTGCTTCTACATTGTAGCAAAAATATCTTCCTATTGCTAAATGATGCCAATTTGATGTTAATTTTAGACCAGCGTTTTAGGAGTATAGTGATATTAGCTCCATAAGTTTTAGATATTCTTTGATAAAACCCATATTTCTTATAAACTTCTTTATAAAGATAACGACATTAATTTCAATATAAAATGGTATACTTTTGTAGGTTTCAGGTCTTCTTAAATAATCAGTACTCTTTTTATAAATCTAAGCTTTCGGATATATTCAATCGTTTGTCAAAGATACTAAAATATACAGAAATAATAATACTGTAAAATTATAAAGGTATGCTGTTACTTACTAAAGCGAGGCTACAGATATAAATTAAAAATACATTTGTTTAGCAATACAAACATTAAAGATATAAACTTGTTGGAAGTTAGGTAAAGTTTGACATTTGACAGGTGTTTTATTTTTGACTGAAAGCTCCCTCTGTTTTTTATATGTTTATTTAAATTTTAAATAGCATGTTGTGTGTGTGTGTGTGTGTGTGTGTGTGTGTGTGTGTGTGTGTGTATGTTAGCAGCTGTTGTGTAGATTACTGAATATTTTTAATTTATGTGTTAGTGGTTTGAAAATTTAGAAGATAAGTATATATAGAGCTCAAACTATCAAAATCAGTTTTTTGTTCATACTGTTAGAATTTTGAAAATGTAGCACATTTCAAGAAATTCTCTTTTCTTTTTATGACTTTCAATGTCTAAAATTTTTGGTGTGTTGAAATTTATCTCATGATGAGTGCTATTAACGTGAGTAGTTAAAGCACATGCATTGGGTTTGACTCGTATGTCACTTTTATGTTGAGTAATACGTTGTTTCAACTTTTGTGAGCTTTGTCCTATGTAAGATTGGTCACAATTTAAACAATTAATTTTGTAGATAACGTTTCGTTGGTATAATGGAGTTGTTTTATCTTTTACTTTAGAGAATAGGTTATTTAGAGTTAAACTATTCCTTTTCGCAATTTTTATGTTAAATTTTTTGAAAATATTTTCTAATTTGACGGTTAAATGTTTTATATAGGGGAGAGATTGAAATATTAAAGTAGTATCGTTTTGGTTTTTTGTGTTATTATTGAGAATTGCATGAGGTGTCATGTGATTGTATAGAAGACGTTTAATTAAAATGGATGGATAGTTATTGTTTTTTAGTATGATAAAGAGTTTTTTTAAATTTTTTTGGTATAACGATGGATGACTAATTTTTTGAATTCTATTCTTTAAACCTAAGATGAAGTTAATTTTAATGTTGTATGAGTGATATGATAAATAATTTAAATACCTGCCGGAATTAATAGGTTTTTGGTACCAATCTAAAAGAGTACTGATTATTTAAGAAGACCTGAAACCTACAAAAAGAATACCATTTTATATTGAAATTAAGGTCGTTATCTTTATAAAGTTTATATATATATATATATATATTTATATATATATATATATATATATATATATATTTATTTATATATATATATTATTTATATATATATATATATATATATATATATATATATATACAGGGTGAGTTTTTAGTGTGGCAACGGTCGATAACTCCGTTATTATAAAAGCTACGTAAACCAAATTTGGAGGCATATTAGGCATGCCTAAAGTGCACATTCTAAAAATATTTGGAAGCATACAGGGTGTTTCATAATTCCAGGGCATATTAAACTTATATTTTTTTAAATGGAACACCCTATATATTATTACATTTTCAAAAAGCCCATAAAAAGAGCTTTAATCTGATATTAAATTGTATCTGTCTATTCCTTTTAGTTTTTGAGATATTCAACTGTTTTTTGAAAAAATGACCCCGATTAGATACATTGCCACTGCACTAATACACAACTTATGTTAATTTGCAAGATGCAGAAAATTTTACCATATACCATAGTATATTTGTAAATATCACTTTTTTGAAATTTCTTCCCGGTATACAGGGTGTGTCAGGTTTCGCAAAATGCAATTTTTAAATTTTTTTTTAAATGGCACCTTACCAATTTTATTGCTACAATGGATAGTCCATTAAGTGTCCTTTCATTTTTTGTTAAGCATTCCCTATACCTAAATCCATTACTTTCTGAGATATTTTTGATTTTCTTCAAATTTTATGAATGTTTTTAATTTACATAACTAAAAATAACTTACTATTGGAGAATATTATAAAACAATTAATACATTTTGATTAACAATCAACTACAGTTATCCAATAACAATTTTCACTAAAGATATAACAACCTACAATAATACGCTATCAACAGAATTTTGCCAGATCAACAATATGCGTTTTATAGAAAATGTTCAAGCAGGAAATCAAGCAGGCCTTGAAAAAATAACTATTACATGTAAAGTATCATTTAGGTTTATTAATTGTAGTGTGTTGTCATTTAACAGGATATCTCTCTTGGTATATTCTTGATGCAAGTAGAAAACTTTTTAAACTTGCTCCCAATACCAAAATCATACTTATTTGTTCTTCCACTGTAAAATTCATTTTGAAAACTCCTTCAAAGATTACATTTAAAACAGAACTGATAATGTGTTAAATGACAACACACTACAATTAATAAACCTAAATGACATTTTGATTGTAATTGTTATTTTTTCAAAGCTTGCCTGATTTCCTGTTTAAACATTTTCTATAAAATGCATATTGTTGATCTGGCAGAATTCTGTTGATAGCGTATTATTGTAGGTTGTTATATCTTTAGTGAAAATTGTTATTGGATAAGTGTAGTTGATTGTTAATCAATATGTGTTCGCGCCATTTCGCTCTCCCAACGTGGTATTCTTTATCAAGTCAGGCGAGATAAGGAATACCATAATTTAAAAGAGTCGATTAACAACCATCCGCGAACGCAAACGTGTTCATTCAATTTCTAAATATTACTCTCTAATCTCTTTCCTAAAGCAACCCTTTCCTGACTCCGTTCCTATTTACCTCTGGCCAGAAACAGTACTGAAGGGTGCCGCGTTAGTGCTCCAGATGTCTGTGCTTCGGTAAGTGCTTTAAGTATTTATGTGACTTGTATTCAAATTCTATGTTTATTTCCTTCTACTCTATACAGTCCACGCTCTACCTTACAAACCCTGGTTTACTGCCTACTGCACTCCAGGCAATTTCTATTTGCGCCCCCTGTCGTTCCAGGAGGCGTGTACATACTTTTTGGATCCGTACGAGCCGAATTAAGAACTACGTTATATCTCGTTCTTCGTCTCACATCCTCAATTCAAGCACATAAATACGTATGTCCAACATTAATTGTAATTTCGGATAATCATAACACTTTAATTCTAAAGATAATTAAATTGCTATAAAAGTTTCCAGTTTAAATTGCACGTGTGTACTTTTAAAAATACTGCATTTAGACTTTAGTCAGATAACTTCGTTATCGCGCTGCTATTCAACACGTTTAAGACAATGACATTTGTATTTGTATACAAACAATAAACTCTGCGTAACAAACGTTTAATCATGACTACCAGAAACATTCTACAAAAGAAATTAGAGGATTATTTTTCTCGTTTAACGGAAATCCAAGACTATATCAAATCGGCTACTCGCTTTTCAGCAGTCGAAGCGAGATATGTTTGAATGCAAAGTATCGAGCAACAACTCGATACACTTTACGATAAAATTTTAAGTTATAATTCCACTGTAGAAGAAAAGGATGAGATAAATTCTCAAAGATCTTCCTTCGACAATTTAATAGATGTTATTCGTTCTCGGTTTTTCGATATGAAGCAAAAGGCTTCTACTTCTGCCGGCGATACAGCAGTTATCGCAAGTGCATCTCAACCTGTTATCAGTTACTTAAAACCTCTTAGTATAAATCCGTTTGATGGTTGTTTAGACAATTGGCAAAATTTCATTACGTTATACAAAAGTTTAGTCTATGAAAACGATCACATTCCCGTAATCCAGAAGTATCATTACATGCGCATGCTTCTTAGGGGGGAAGCATTGTCTTTAATTTCGGATTTAGCTCTAGATGCCAATTTATATGAACAAGCGCTTACGAAACTTCAGGATCGCTACAATTCACCTCGTAGAATTACGAGCTACTACTTAAATAAAATACTTCAATTTAAAAACTCTGGATCTCTCTCAAACTTTATTAATATTCATGTTAATGCTGTTAACACGTTAAAGGTAGCGAATAAAGTTGAAGATTTGGCTGATTTTTTATTGTTTTCTTTATGCTATCGCAACCTAGAATTCAAAACTCAAAACGCATTTGATTCAAACATAGGTTCGGCAGTTCCTACTTGTACTCAACTGTTCGATTTCTTAACTTTGCAAAGCAAAACATCAGAGCTTTATGAAGATATTAAAAAGGAAAGAGCGCCAAGGCCAGGTGCACCACTTCGCTTTAAATCTAGTTTAAACCAATCCTTCTTGGTTAAAAACTCGCAGACTTCAGTGGCGACTAAAACCGCTAGTATAATTTGTCCCTATTGTGGGGAAGTCCATAAAATCTATGGATGTTTGGCATTTAGAAAGCTTAGCGTTGACGATCGTCAAGTTGCTATTAAATCTTTAAATCGATGTTTTAAATGCCTCGGCAGTCATACTCCTCGTGATTGTAATTCTGATGGTAAATGTAAGTTGTGCCATTCCTCTTTCATCATACTCTGTTGCATAAAACACTTGCTAGGGAACACATTAATGAATCTAACAATTCGAAAGCCGCACTCACAACTGAAGTTGTTTCGACATGCAACGTCACAAATTCACTAGAAAATTACACTGTTTTATTAGGTACTGTAGAAGCTCGTGTTTTAGATATAAACAATAAATTACAATCTGTGAGATGCATTTTAGATTCCGGATCTCAAATCAACGCAATTTCAAATTCTTGTGTCCAACGCTTAGGGTTGGAGCGTCAACATGATTTTCGCCAAGTTGGTGGCATTTCAGGTTCTGCAATTAAATCCAAAGGAGCTGTAATATGCACTTTGTTTTCTAATCACTCGAAGCATCAATTTCAATTTTGTGCTTCAATCTTTCCTAAAATAACGGGAAACGTTCCCGGTTGCTCACTGCCTTCTAGTATTTACCATAAATTTAAATGTTTGCAGCTTGCTGATGAAAATTTTCATTTATCATTGCCCGTAGATATACTACTGGGTGCTGAAATATGTTCCGAAGTGCTATTTTCTGATCGCACTAGAATCATTCCTGGCCAACCAGTAGCTATTGAAACAATATTCGGTTACGTGCTATTGGGACAGGTTCCTAATGTTAACACCGCAGTTAATGCAACTTCTCTTTTTATTTCTGATTCAGTAGATAATGATATAAGAAATTTTTTGGGAATTAGAAGAAGTCAAAATGCCCAAAGTTCCCCTCTCAAGAAGATGTTATTTGTGAATCTCATTTTCTAGAAAATTATTCTCGAAACGCCTCTGGTCGTTTTACTGTCGCTCTCCCTTTCAATAACAATATTAAACCTCTCGATAGCAATATTGCTTATAAATGTTATCTAAATTTAGAAAAACGTCTTTCATGTTCTCTGGAAAAACAAAATTCTTATAATATGTTTTTACAAGAATATTTTGATCTTGGTCATATGATTTTAGCCGAAAATCCATCCGATTATATTTTACCACATCATGCCATCTCGAAAATAACAAGTAGTACTACCAAACTACGCGTTGTTTTTAATGGATCTGCCGTGGATTCATTAGGTCTTTCTCTCAACAATAGATTATATGCTGGTCCCAAATTACAGTGCAATTTACCAGATATAATAAATACATTTAGATCGCATAAAATTGCTGTTTGTGCGGACATTCGAATGATGTACCGGCAGATCTTACTTCGTAAGCAAGATTGTCAATTTCAGCATATATTTTGCAGACCAACTCCACAAGACAACATTTCTGAGTACGAGCTTAGAACTCTTACATATGGTTTAGCTCCTTCCGCTTTCTTAGCTCAAAGAGTTCTTCGGCAATTAGTTATAGACGAAGGGAACTCTTACCCCCTGGCTTCTGAAGCTATTATGTATCATACCTATATGGATGACGTAATTAGCGGTGCCGAAAGTATTGCTGAAGCAAAGCAACTACAGCACGAGCAAGTAAAACTTCTTTCTTTAGGCCAGTTTGATTTGCGCAAATGGTCTAGTAACTCTGAGGAATTGTTACAGGATTTCGAACAAACTGAATTAGAAACTCTAATTCCTTTCTCTGATGACGTTAGTGGTATAAAGATACTAGGTTTAGTCTGGAACCCTGGAAAAGACGTGTTCACTTATAACGTGATACCCTTTAAAGGTGAATTTACAAAACGCTCTGTACTTTCTTATATGGCCCGCATATTCGACCCTTTAGGGTGGTTAACTCCCGTAATATTTGTAGTAAAGCATATGTTACAACGACTGTGGGTTCAACAAATTAATTGGGATGATACCCCTGATCATAAGTGGTGTCAGGAATGGCAAGGCTTTTGTAACCAAATTACTGTTATCCCAGCTAAAAATTCCTTGTATCTTGTCTCATTTTCACGGCACTTATCGATTGCTAGGATTTTGCGATGCAAGCGAAAGGGGATACGGCGCTTGTGTCTACTTGTATGAAGTTAATGATAAATCTGTAGATTGTAATCTTTTACAAGCCAAGAGCAAGGTTGCTCCTCTAAAGCATCTTACTATCCCACGCTTAGAACTTTCTGGAGCTCTTTTATTAGCCAAATTAATTCATTCTATGCGTTCAAATAAATTTCCATACCCTATTTTGGAAACTAAACTTTATTCAGACTCTCAAGTCGTACTTACATGGTTGCGTACTCCTACATATTTGTTAAAACCTTTTGTGGGAAATCGAGTAAGCCAAATTCTAGAATATACCTCCATTGATCAATGGAGCCATGTTTCCGGAGAACTTAACCCGCTGACGTCGCTTCTCGTGGACTCACCCTTTTCAATTATTACGCCACGATTTGTGGTGGAAAGGTGCATCTAATTTAAATGATGTTTGTTTTAACCTCAACTATTCTTTTGTTCCTTTGAGTGAAGTACCTGAATTAAAATCAATTACTACACTACTGGTTGCATTAGAACAGTGCGATTTTGCTGAATTCATGGGAAATTTTTCTTCTTTAAGTCGCTTGCAATATGCAACGGCATATATTATTCGTTTTATTTATAATTGCCGTCACCCCATGGGAAAAATTCTAGGTCCTATTTCACGTGATGAATTACATAATGCATCACAAACATGCGTGAAACTTGTTCAACAACAGTTTTTTGCAGTAGAATTGTTGCAAATAAAAAATAAAAAACCTCTCTCCGCCTCTTTTAGAAAATTATCGCCGTTTATCGATACTCTCGGTTTGCTTAGGGTGGGCGGTCGCTTACAGCATTCACAATTGAGCTATGATAGCAAACATCCTCTGTTATTGCCTAAAAGGGCAGCTTTATCTAAACTTATTTGCGACCACTATCATGCGTTATCTTTGTATTCCGTACCTCTTAAAACACAAGCTCTTATTCTAAGAAAATACTGGATTTTAGGATCACGATCGTTAATACGACAACGAATACATCAATGCATACCATGTTTCCGATTTAATTCCAAGCCTTCTCAACCCATTATGTCTAATTTGCCTCCGTCCCGTGTACAATTAACTCGTGCCTTTACTCATGTTGGAGTTGACTTTGCAGGACCGTTGCTTGTTAAGTTTTCCAATCGGCGTAATGCCTCTTCTTTCAAATCATATCTTTGTGTTTTCGTGTGCATGTGCACGAGAGCAGTTCACTTGGAATTAGTTTCCGAACTTACTACTAAATTATTTCCCGGTAGTAATGGTGTTGTTCGCGTGGTGTCGGTAAAAACCATCCACGGTTCCCTCACTAGGCCGGTAAATAAAATAATACCCCTTCCTTTAGAAAACTAATTTTTTTTTCTTGTTTCTTTCTCAAACTTAGATTTAGTTTTTTTTTTAAAAAAAATCGCGTTTTATTTTGCTTTTTTTCTATCCCGAGCATCGGCGGGTAAACCGTAGCCCACTACTGGGAGGAAATGCCCAGTTCTAATACAATTTTCTTTCAAGTTTCTAATATATCTCTTTTAAAAAAAATGTTCATTTTTGGTGGGCGGTTATGTTCGCGCCATTTCGCTCTCCCAACGTGGTATTCTTTATCAAGCCAGGCGAGATAAGGAATACCATAATTTAAAAGAGTCGATTAACAACCATCCGCGAACGCGAACGTGTTCATTCAATTTCTAAATATTACTCTCTAATCTCTTTCCTAAAACAACCCTTTCCTGACTCCGTTCCTATTTACCTCTGGCCAGAAACAGTACTGAAAGGTGCCGCGTTAGTGCTCCAGATGTCTGTGCTTCGGTAAGTGCTTTAAGTATTTATGTGACTTGTATTCAAATTCTATGTTTATTTCCTTCTACTCTATACAGTCCACGCTCTAACTTACAAACCCTGGTTTACTGCCTACTGCACTCGAGGCAATTTCTATTTGCGCCCCCTGTCGTTCCAGGAGGCGTGTACAATATGTATTAATTGTTTTATAATATTCTCCAATAGTAAGTTATTTTTAGTTATGTAAATTAAAAACATTCATAAAATTTGAAGAAAATCAAAAATATCTCAGAAAGTAATGGATTTAGGTATAGGGAATGCTTAACAAAAATGAAAGGACACTTAATGAACTATCCATTGTAGCAATAAAATTGGTAGGGTGCCATTTAAAAAAAAATTAAAAATAGCATTTTGCGAAACCTGACACACTCTGTATACCGGGAAGAAATTTCAAAAAAGTTATATTTACAAATATACTATGGTATATGGTAAAATTTTCTGCATCTTGAAAATTAACATAAGTTGTGTATTAGTGCAGTGGCAATGTATCTAATCGGGGTCATTTTTTCTAAAAACAGTTGAATATCTCAAAAACTAAAAGGAATAGACAGATACAATTTGATATCAAATTAAAGCTCTTTTTATGGGCTTTTCGAAAATGTAATAATATATAGGGTGTTCTATTTAAAAAAATATAAGTTTAATATGCCCTGGAGTTATGAAACACCCTGTATGCTTCCAAGTATTTTGAAATGTGCACTTTAGGCATGGCTAATATGCCTCCAAATTTGGTTTACGTAGCTTTTATAATAACGAAGTTATCGACCGTTGCCACACTAAAAACTCACCCTGTATATATATATATATATATATATATACATATATATATATATATATATATATATATATATATATAGGACATTTAATACGTTAAATATGTAGTTTAATACTTATTGCTATTGCTATATAGAGCGTATCAGAGGACTATGGTTAAACTAGCTCGTCGATGTAACATTCAACGCGAATATTTTCGGTTTGACTTAAAATATCTACATGAGATCTTAACAAAGTCCTCTCACAGACGACAGACATATGCAGTAAAGTGTACCAAAAATTATTTCAATCGGTCGAACCAAACCGAAAATATGGCTTGCTGAAGTATGCAAATTACATAGGTCAAACGATAAGGCAGAGACTTACAAATTGTCTCCATCGATTCGTCTCGGTCCGGAAAAGGGCTCTTTTCAAATTTAAATTTTTAATACGATTAACAGTTTCGGTAAATTTACAAAAACCGCAAATGCTACACTAGAAAACATTAAACCCAGCGCAGCGATCGGATTCATTCGCCAACCCAACCGAACAGAGACGAGACTATATGGCAGTGATCACAACGGACAACGCTATAGTCTTTGCAATTTCATTACCATTTGTGACGTCAAATTATAGCGACGATGCCACGACCAAAATCCTATTGCCACATGACTATAATAGCGCCATCGGTAGAATACAGAGATTGAAAATACTTAATAGCAGATGACGAATGTGATTTGTTTGGTTTTAAAAAAGTATTTTTTAGGATAAATTTCTATCAATAATAATCTATAGGAACACTGTGGCACGATTTAAATAAAATTAAATAAAAACCTTTAACCACAAAAAATATTTAAATTACTAGATACGTATTTCGACCACTATGTGGTCATCATCAGTAGGAAATCTGTAATTAAATAATAATTAGCTGTTGTTCTGGAACACTTCGGAGGATATTCTCCTCACCACTTAGGCTGAAGTGAACCTTCCCAACATACAATTTACTATATTGTTGCTTTAAACACTATCGAGGATATTCTCCTCAACCGCAGGCTGGTGTTCTCAACAACAAACAAGTGGAATTGTCACAATTCACTTGTTTGTTGTTGAGAACACAAGCCTGCGGGTGAGGAGAATATCCTCGATAGTGTTTAAAGCAACAATATAGTAAATTTACAGCTAATATATATTTTTTTTTCCCTACTGATGATGACCACATAGTGGTCGAAATACGTATCTAGTAATTTAAATATTTTTTGTGGTTAAGGGTTTTTATTTAAATTTCTATCGACAACATTGCAGATTAAAGTCATTAATTAACAATATATTTTATTTACTTCTATATTTTTACCACTAAGCATATTTTAAATATAGTTGCGTATTTCTAATGCTCCTAATTTTATGGCCATTAGTATATTATACCAGACACGGAATAATAACCACAGTTATTCAAGAGGTTATGTTATTGAAATTATAATTTAAACGTTTTAATTACACAAATCGAAAAAGAAAAGGAACAAAATTACAATTTCATTTATAAGTAAAATTTTTATTAACTTTGAATAATTAAGATATATCACTTTAAAATAATCTGTTAGATTTCCCTGAAACCATCTATAAATACTAAAGTTATGTTATGTACAATTCAAACGAAGGATTTAATACTTTCAAATCATCCTAAAATTTGTGGTGATCATTTTACTTCTGTTTATTGGTATGCAACTGGATTGAATAAGGCATGTTTTCAAAGCATTTCCAACAACTAAAACAATGTATAAGGATAAAGGCTTTAAATGAACCAACTAAATGTGTGAGATGGTACTGCAGCACCCGCACGACAATCAAAGTGATCTTTGTTCTAACAACTACAACGTTTGAAGTTTGTGAAAGCCAAAATTGGTAGTAATATTAAAAATAAACTTTACATTTCTTATCTTATTATATCATTTGCAGTAGCATTATAAATTGTTTTGACGGAAAATGAAGAATACCACAAATCACATAACCTAGTCTATGATGAGGTCTGTGATTCAGAATCCCAAAACCCAGAAAACAGTGAGATTGACCCGAAAATTTACGAATCAACGGATGTCACCCTGAAACGCATCAGGTTTTCTTAATGTTCAAGTCGTTCTTGAATTTTAGGTTCGCAAAGTTCAAATCAAAACTTAAAACTCCTTTAGTAAGAGCTACATTATTTATAATTGGAACTATTGGAAGACCGTTTCAGCCAACGAATTCAAATTGTGTTGCAACTGACGGTTCAGAAAAAAAGATGTTGGTGACATCGATTTATTTATGAAAATAATTAATTTGGTTTTTAAAAACAATCAATGTCTTATTTTTAATAAAATTTTAATTTTGAAATTTTGCTTACCACATGTTTACCGCTGATTTTTCCTTTGGTTCATATAGGGATTTTTAATATATTTGTTGACAGAGTGTTTAAATCTATACAAATGAGATTTAAAATAAAATTAAGTTGGTATCCGTTTAGCCTGAAAAGCCACGAAGCTTTCTATTGTCCGTAACAAAATGTGTTTTAGTAAGTATTTTCGTTCAATGAGCTATATTATTCGTGGGTTTCTTCTCTCATATGGAAAGCAATAACCTTAAAATGTCATCATTTTTTACACCCTCGATCAAAATCAAATGTTTCCGGATTCATCTTAAAAACATTCCCACACCTAACCTTTATAAGCGTCTGGCGAAGTTGAGATTAACCAAAACATTTGGTGGAACCGCCTGGCCGTCACTACTGGACGTGGCAGCTGACCGCGAACACCGGACGTTGCTACGAAATCTCACTTTTAGTTTCAATACCATATACGGAAGAAACCCTTACGATAAAATAAGATGCACCTGTGGCTGAAACTCCTACATCGTTTTCAGTGTATACGCTTAATTAAAGACTAATACTAAACGCTATATAATGTTTATGAAGTGCGGGCAGTGTGAAATTAAACATTTGGAACCCTCGCGCCTTCAGTGCTATTAAATTGCTCGTCGCCGTTGTTTCAGGTTATAGCTATTGTACAACAGCGAACAAAATTGAATCCATAAACGCCGTTTGTTATCGCTCTAATTAAAGTGCTCGCGGCGGGCACCGACCGCCACACATATTTTACAATTCACACACTAACAGTTGCACTGGTGAACAAATTCGCAGTTTGAAATTACTCTCTCGCGTTTGTTATTTCAATAAGCCTCTATGTTTGCAAATTTCAATGCCCTGCGGTATTGTGCTCTCCATAAATTCTGGCATCGATTCTCACGCCCTGACATAGCTAAAATAGGCTTATTTAGAACAAATGTGTTTAAGTGTTTGTGTTAATAGAAATGTTTGCTTAGTATGGCTTTGCCAGTAATTTCTATTTGGAGCATATTCAAGAACAACGCGAAGTCATGTACTTTTTAATAGCATATTCTCTTCTCTGTTTCTAGATTACGTTTTTAGTTTGTATTATTAAGAAGGAAACATCACTTTAGTTGTAATATAAACCTTAGACGTGACATAAATGCAGACTTCTGTAATCTCTTCTAAAACTTACTTAATGAGCGGCAATTTAATAATAGTTGAATTTAGTAGTATGAATGAAGGATTATTATTGATACACATAGGTGGCAATGCAACCTTATATTGATTGTATTTCAACAAAGAGTGGAGCTGTAGTGGATATACTTTATAGCTATGAGCAATTCACGTACATCTATCTCGCACCACGACATCGGACGTGCGCTTTCTACAAATGGCCAATAAATACCGAAGTTTATAAAACACGAACAATGCACGAAAGCACTTAACGGGGGACTTTTGTGGCATCCTGCATCCATATCCTCTTGAATAAGCTTTAAAAGTGGAATTGCAAAGATAGTCGACGAAATGGGTACCGAAAGAAGATAAGGGGGGCGTGTTGTGACTTTAAATGGACTCATCAAGGAATGCAAATGAGAAACATTTCAATTTCTAGAGTTTGCACCGGGAATTAGCTCGCACCGCACAGATATCAGTTCAATTATGACGCTGGTGAAATCACTTTTAAGCGAATTTAAACAGCAGATCGTTTCATTTCATTTATACTTTTAAAAAAATAATCACTATTTTAGATGAGACAGCTGAAAATTTTCTAAAATTGGTTACTGAAAATGCGTGGTAATTTATTTAGAAATTTACGTTTGAATGTACCTACTGCTTTGTTCTGTTTGAGTTGCTAATTACATGCTAATATGATATTACACCTTGTTAAGACTCCTTTTGGCATTGATCACTAATGATATACATGCATATCCAATTACCTAAGTTACAACTTTTATATTTTAGTATTTATCGGAATATAAAACGGAATTTTCAAGCTTAATTATAGCTATTTATAGTTAATACATTAAAAGATGTTTCTTGAGGGTATATGTGCTATTTTCGACATTCTAGAACATTAAATAAGTATACAATTCAACACACCCTATCAGAGATGAAATGAACCAAAGGGTAAATGGGCAACTGAGTCCAAGTGGGTTACTTTTTTGTATGGTTTAGTGGGTCATGTGTATCGACCCGGATTGACCCAGTGACTCAAATCATCTCTATCACACCAAAACGCATTTTTTTTTAAATTTTTATTCAAGAAACGTGCTGTGATCCAAGAATGCAGTTTTATGAAATTATAGAATTTTGTATGATGTATTAAATTTACACAACTTTTTAAGTTTTCTGTTTCTAGATTACGTTTTTAGTTTGTATATCATTAAGAAGGAAACATCACTTTAGTTGTTAGACATAACATAAATGCAGACTTCTGTAATCTCCGAAAAGCGTGATTAAGTCATAATTTAAATACAATGTTTGGAATTACATGCAATGGGTATTACAAATTGCGTTCTTTTACGTTTTCTTGGAGGTCTACCCCTTCTTTCTCCGTAGATGGCCTGTGATTGTTATATGACAATTGCACTTTGTTTAAAATTTTGGGAAATGCCAGGACTGCAGTTTTGGGTGAAAAATGTTCTGCTGAGCTGATTTGATAACTTGATTACTATAGATATATTGTATGCTTAATTGCTTAACTATATTACAATTATACGTAATATATAAATTAACCCACTATTAAACGACATTCAGCGTTTTTCAAATTTATGTTGAAGTGAACTTTCTTTTTTTTATTGAAAAATTTGGGCGTGAGTCGGACACACCAATACTATGATTTTGACCTTGAGCGTCAGTGAAGCGATTTTTGTTTGATAAGACTTTATTCTTAAAATTATCACTTCCAATAGACTCACTAACTTCACAATATTCATGGCTTAGTCTGGTAATTACCCCAAGGGTGAGCAATGAGAATGGACGTGAATGTAAACTAAATTCAACTATAAACAGGAATCGAAAAGGGGGAAGGTTGAGCGCCACCGCAGCTATATGGACGATACATATCTAAAGTATCCTGTAAGAAGATGCATAAACCCACAGACTATAGTGACTATCTAAAAAAATATACAAGTTAAACAAAACAACATTGCTAGAAACCTCTCGAAAATAGCTACTTCAACTCCTGTTGCGATGATCCTGAAACAAAATAGTGCACAATAAATTTTAATCTGGAGACACAATTTGCGTCTTACAAAAGAAATACAACAATACTCATAAGTTAAACAGCATGAAATTACCACTCTGAAAGTGTTAAACCTAAAAATGGGGTCCAAAAAAATCATTTTCCTCACTTCTATAATATAACTCTGCTTGGTTGTCCCTCAAGTTTCATTACTGAAATTTTATCTTCTCGAGTGGTAACATCATTAATTTAAATTCTCGGAAATAAAAAGACTTAGTGCTTTGAACCAAAATATAATTTAAAGTAATTGTTTTCTTTCTCTCCAGTATATGTTAACAAAATCTCAAGTATATTATTCAAAAATAAAATCATCTTTTCATATGGAATAAGGATTCATAACATTCCTCTATATATAATGGAATTTTAATATTTAGAACTATTTTCAAGAACAAAAGAAAATTTTAATAGCCCCAATTAACAGATCTGTTAAATTGTTTCACAATAAGCTTCAAATAGGTCTCACACGCAATATTAGTTACAGAAAAAGTATTCGAAACCAGGAAAATTAAATAAATTTAAATAATTTAGTTTGACATAGTACAAGAATAACACAGTAAATCTACTAATTATCAGACATAGTATAAATAGATAAGTTTTACTAGAATTGGACTTTATAAACTTTTTATAAAAGCCACATGCGTGCTTCACATGTATCTCTAAATATTTGAATTTACATCTACGGAATAAGGTTCCCCTTTCCCTATTATTAGACTTTAATTTTGGCACTAAATAAGAAAATGAATTTGATACACCTATTGAAACATGACTATTCCCACGATCTTTTATACTAGATCCTAAATGCAAAATTTATACTTTTACTAAATGCAATATCTCAAATAATTTGCGAGCATTTCTAAAAGTTTATAATCTGGATATTAAAGCTTAAACCATAACCTCTCAAACGAATTGAAACACTCACCGGAAATGGATTCCTGTATTCATTAAGGTTGTAAATACCTGAATTTCGTACGTATGATAAAAGCTCCAACACCATAAAAAATTTCTCAACCAAAAGCTTACGTCACGTTTTTCTACTAAATAAACGCCATATGGGCAACCTCCAATTCTTCTTATCACTAAAATTTATTCGTAATCTACCGATGCGCGTGAATGGATTTCGATGGCCGGTGACCACGTTGACACTTCATTCTTTGTTCCGGTCGCCTGGGCGAAATCCGAGAAAAATTCCTATCTCGGGCCCCCTCTAGGACTGTGAACCCACTCTCCACCTAGATGGCTATTCTGGGACACCAGATGGCATGTAAAAATGCCATCATCTTTTTCTGTTCTTAATAACAACCGCTGTACTCAAACAAAATGACCGAGTACCTTTTCGGTACTGCCAATCTAAAACAACAGCTGATCCGTCAGAAGTGCCACTTCGTGACACTCTGCGCAAGCGCTATATTAACCCAGTAAGTAAATGCAGACGCCTACGAATTAGGCAACACAAGTGACTGGCGTATAAAGTAATTTTAAGACATCTTGTTCTTGGACAATTTTAAAATATTTGTTATAATTGAATAAATTGTTACGGTAAATCAAAAGCGAATTAAATGGTAATAACATTCACTCCCATTATAAAATGGTTGATTCTGAGGTTATTATGCAAAACAAAAGGTCAAATACCACAGAGTAGTAACAAATAGAAACGACTTTAAAATTTGATACCATAGAATTTATTTTTGTTACAATGTATGGAATCCCAATGCACAAAAACGACTACCTTCGTAATGTGTAATATTGTTCTCATTCAATGTGTTCAATATTTAAACAATCAGAATTTTTGAAGGAAGTGGTAATAAGTTATTAACAAATAAAAAGTACATGTTTGTGATGGTTAATTAGATTAGTGTTGTAGTTGTGAAACTAAGAAATATGTAATCCTTAGAAACTTTAAAAGAAAGAAATGACTGACAAATTCTTTTCGATTTTCAAAGTAATACGTTTTTTGCCAATCATTGAAAAAACATATTTTTCTTGAGGCCATTAGCAAACAAAGTAGATCATCAGCTATAATATCCGTTGTTTGTTTAAAGTTTAGAATACTGGGCTTTTAAAAAAAGGATGTGATTGAATACTATGTAAATTTGGTTAAACGGCAACCAATACCTATTATACACAAAGAAACAGTATAGGTATAATAATAAACTTTGTCTTATCCCCACTCTGTACTACATAAAAAGAATTTCTGATTTTAAGCAAAAATGTCTTATTTACAACGTTGGTGACAGTGGTAGTGGTTGTGCCGACGTTTTACTGTTGTGCTTTGAACTGTAAAGTACCTAAGTCATTTTAAAGCAGTGTATTAAATAAATTATAATAAATTAAAATAAACAAAATGGATCTTTTCTTTTCTGAAGAAATAAAGAAAAAGGAAAATAGTGTTAAAAAACTGTGTAATTACACAAATGGAAGAAATTATTGTTGGAAAACTTTTAAAATGATTAAATTTATGAAAACAAAAGAAGATGTTTTTGTGTAAAATGCTACCGATACTACATATTACGGAAGAAAGTAGAAAATAAAATTATTGAATTTGGTAACGAAAAATTAAATGAATATAAGCAGAAGCGTTATTCGCCACTACAGGATGCAAGTGCAAGCGCTAGAAAAATAACATCATTATTTAAAAACAGCAATTCAAAGATAACTAACTGATTAAGATTTTATAAATGTCAGAAAGCGTCAGGTATTATTAACATCTGGTGCATATTTACCGTTTGCTGTTGTTTAGTGCCCATTTCACTTATTTATATTAATCGTTTTTAGTAATTCTTTTTGCCTATTATTATTTACTTTAATTAAAGCTGGTTGCCAATAAACACGTCTTTTTCCTACCATCCAATAAAAACCTTCCTAACCCATCCGAAGGCTTAATCCTCAACGGAGGAGATGGAAAGATTAAGAGATAAAAGCCCAAACACAAAAGGGTTGCGGCTGTTTTTATATGCTTTGCTTGAAGATACTACGTTCCGCTAATTAAGCTTCATGTAACTACTAGCAAAAACAGTATAGTGATAGTGCCAGTATTCATAAACAAACTTTAAATCAAGTAGTGCTGCGGGTACGAGTAATATAATATCCCCAATAAAGATAATCAACATGCCAATTTCATCACCAATCAGCATACAAGGTTAGTAAGCCACTCTGTTTATTACCCTCAAAATTACCGGCATTTCCTTTATAGCTTCCATTAAATTCAAATGAGCAACACAATCTATTGGCACCATGCAGCTTCTTCAGTTTTTCAAGTCTTTAATTATGGTCATTGTAACTCATTGCTTTCTGTATATTTTATTTATACATTAAAATCTAACAATATTATTTTTTCATTAAGTCTTTCATTTCCCTGAACACAGGGTGGTCCTTCGCAAATCCCACACCCTTTACTTTGGCTTAGATCAACATAACAATCTTTCAGGCCCCGTAACATTGTCTTTCGCAGCCACATGTCTAGACCTCTCTCTGGATTTACAGTTTCTAATTTTATTCTCATATCTGCACTTCGCACCACAATAATAGCACCCTTTGCTACGTTAGTAAACAATGACCATAGTTCTGACTTTATAAGCCTGATTCCGTTAACACTAAAATTACTCGCTATTGTGTTGAAAGTTAGTTTTCAACCTGTCATTCGCATTTTAATACGATGTGTATTATCCCTTTAAGAGTTTGAAACGAGACACAATTTGTTTGGTAAAAGCTATTTGCTTTAAGGTAGATGCACCTGCCACTTTAGTGCGTTAAAAATAATCCTTCCATTATGTTATTTGACAAGACATTTTGTAATGAAGAAATCTTTAATTTATGGTCTTGCACAACTTGCCAAACACTCGGTTATGTAAGTTCAATAAATTAGGTTTTCACAAAATTCTTAATATACTAATTCACTACTTTAAATAAATATATTAAATCAAAGCCTTGCTCGTGTTATATGTATTTACTTACTTCTTACTAATAAATTTCGCAGTTTTGTCGACGATTTAATAAGTTCAAACTGTTCGAAATTCCAATCTAATTACAAGTACGTATTTCCTAAAGGAGCATTGTTTTATTAATACAAGTAACATTAAGCTATCTTTTTTAAAATTTATACTACGCAATGGGAGCAAAACGCGCAGATATTGCAAATTTAAACCTATTAAAGGCTCGTCTAAAAGAAACATTTGAACTTTTACAAGCCTTAGAAAACGATGAATCTCTTATTCCTATGTTCAAAGTAAAATGTAAATCTGTTGAAGATTTGTATGCACAATTTACAAACGCAAATATCTTTCAGTAACTACAGCAATTTCAGAATCGGAAATTGATGTATATGAAGAAATTCGAAAAACGGTGGACTTCCAATACTATTCAATTTTAACAAAATATGAAACTTTAGTGATTCCTACCAACACTACGATTCTTTCGGATTCAATGACTCAACAATTTAATCCAAATATTTGTTTACCGTCATTGTCCCTAATAACATTTAATGGTCAATATAAACTTTGGCAAAGCTATATTGACTTATACAATTTATTGGTACACAATAATCCATCCTTCTCTAATATAGAACGCTATAATTATTTGGTCACATCATTGACTGGAGATGCATTGAACTTAATCAAATCTATTCCATTGACTGCAAATGCGTATCCCATCGTTTACAATGCGTTAGTAGAATGGTATTCTAATGTGCGCCGCCAAGCTACAGCCCATTGGCATGCTATAAAAAAATTATCCTGCTATTCGCACGGAAAATTCGAAAGAACTACGGAAATTGCTCGACAATTTTTCCGAAAATCTAGCTATTTTAGAAACATTACAATTTAATGTTGCGTTTTGGGATTTCATCTTGGTTGATCTATTATCAGACAAACTTGATGCATCTTCCAGAAAACGTTTTGAATTAGAAATTAATGGTAACGAAATACCTAAGTAAGTTACTCTAAAACGATTCTTGTCCAGACAATGCACGGCGTTAGAAACAATTACAAGTACTTCGCCGGTTGCTTATCCTATTGTATCACCCCGGCAATCTAAAACTACGGCGACATATTAACGCCCTCAAGTAACACAAAATACGCGTTCTCAACTAACTTCTCACGTAGCCTCTGTAAGCAAATCAAGTACATCTACAGTAGACTCAACTAACGAGAATTGCATTGTGTGTCAACAAAATCATTGCCTTTTTCGATGTAATACATATTCGTCCATGGCTCCTATTGATCGTTATAAAACTGCAAAAAACGCTAATTTATGTATAAACCTTCTACGGAGTAATCACAAAACTTTAGATTGTAAATTAAAATCTTTTTGCAAAGTTTGCAATCAACGCCATCACACGTTGTTCCACTTTTCAAAAAACACAAGTTCTGCAAGCCAAGGCAGTTTAGTTATAACTGCTGATAATAAACCGCCTCCGGTTTTGCCTGCTACAGTTCTTTCATCAGTATCTGATTCTACTAATCCTGTTACTGTTTTTTTATCCACAGCAAAAATCGAAATAAAAGATGCGTTTGGCAATTTCTATCCGATACGTGCGCTACTTGATCTTGGAAGTCAAGCTAGCTTTCTGCATGATAGTTGCGTACGTAAACTTTTGTTAGCTCGCCGCTATTCACAAACGCCAATTTTGGGCATTGGTCAAACAGAATCACCTTCAATTCGAGGGGCCGCTTTCTGTAAAATTCGTTCCAGATATGACCCAGATATTCAATTTGATGTGGACACATTCATATTACCAAATATATGTTCTAGCCTGCCTACTACCAAGTTGTGTACTTCGTGGAAACATTTGTTTGGGTTACAGCTAGCTGATCCTGACTGGCGTACTCCGGCTTCAATAAATATGCTTCTTGGGGCAGACATATATCCTTTGATAATAAATTCCGGTTTAATACAAGGCGGACCCCAGCAACCCTCAGCAATTAATACCGTCTTTGGTTGGACACTAATTGGTCCTGCTACAAGAACTCAATCGCCCCCTGCGGTGCAATCCTTTTTTATTTCTGCTAAGCAATCCATTGATACCACCTTAAAGCGATTTTGGGAAGTCGAAGAGCCTCCTTCTAAAGTGATAATATCCAAGTACAAGGAAATGGCTGATAATATATTTAAAACTACACATACCCGTAGCCCTAGTGGTCGTTTTTGTGTAAACTTACCCTTCAAAGTAGATTGTCCCTCATTCGAAAACTCACGATCCCTAGCAGCTAAACGATTATTCTGACTCGAAAGCAGACTAACTAAAGAGCCAGAATTGCGTAAAATGTATTGTGAATTTATGCAAGATTACCTACAAGTGGGTCATGTGACGTTGACAACATCACCCGTTTCTAATGAACATTATTTTATTCCACACCATCCAGTATTTAAAATCGAAAATGGAAATCAAAAACTTCATGCTGTGTTTGACGTTTCGGCCAAGGCGTTAAACGATCTGTCTTTAAACGATACCCAGTTAGTGGGCCCAAAATTACAGAATGAAATTACTTCTGTTTTAATGCGTTTTCAAATACATCCATATGTATTTACTTGCGACGTAAAACAAATGTTCCGTCAAATATCTGTTTCAAAAACTCATAAAAAATATCAACTAATTTCGTGGAGATTTTCTCCGAATGAGCCACTGCAAACTTATCAGCTCAATACAGTTACATACGACGTTAGTTCATCGCCTTATTTGGCGATTCGTTCACTTCAAGAGTTGTCCCGGGAAGGTGCGTCTGAAATTTCTCTCGCTTCAAATGCTATTAAAACAAATTTATACGTTGATGATTTTGCGTGCGGGGCAAACTCAATTGATGCTACCCTCGATTTGAGAAATCAGAATTTTGGCGAAGATGAAACACTTAGAGTATTGGGGCTACAATGGCAAAGTTCAGCGGAAGTTTTCACTTTTAATGTTGTGGCATTAACTACCTCATCTACCAAACGCGCTATATTATCCGAAGCAGCGAAAATATATGACCCACTAGGATTTTTAGGTCCTGTGACCTTTTTTGCTAAAAGACTTATTCAGCATTTATGGTTATTAGTATTAGGTTGGGATGAAACTCCTCCAAACGAAATCTGTATACAATGGCAACAGTTCGAACAAAAACTTCCATTGTTATCTTCGCTAAAAATACAACAATCGTTAACTAACAGCGTTTCAACTTCTTGTCAGCTACACGCGTTTTGCGATGCTAGTGAGGTGGGTTATGCATGCGTTGTTTATCTAAGATCTGTCACCCTTAGTGGTGAAATATCTTGCCAGTTGGTGGTATCCAAAACTAAGGTTGCACCTACAAAACGCCTTTCGATACCAAGACTCGAATTGTGCGTTGCCGTATTACTATCAAACTTGGTAAAGTTTGTTTCTAAAACCTACAATAACTATTTTACAATAACTGATATTTTTGCCTGGAGCGACTCGATGGTTACTCTTTCATGGGTCCGTTCACATCCGTATAATTGGAAATCCTTTATAGCCAATCAAGTGAGTCGAAACTATTCCTCCTAATGCTTGGCGCCATATCAAGTCCAAAGATAACCCAGCGGATCCAGGATCTCGTGGTTTATTGCCTGGCGAGTTATTGTGATGCGCGCTTTGGTGGGCGGGCCCTCCTTGGCTTAGTTTACCACATGAACACTAGCCGACAGAGCTCGTTAAACAATCTGTTGAATTAATTGTCAATTCAGAAAGAAGAAAACTCGTTTTAGTAATTCAAATTGATGAAAACACTATTGATAGCCTTTTAATACGGTTGTCCGCTTTACGGAAGATTGAATGCATCATTGCCTACTGTTTTCGTTTAGGTACAATTTCTAAAGATTGCATCGAAGGTCCGATTACAGAAGAAGAAATGCATAATGCTCTTAAGGTTATAGTCAAACACGCACAGTCTACTTCTTTTGAGAAAGAAGTACGTGCTATTGCCACTAAAGCTAAACTTGCGAAATCTTTTCGCAAACTCTCTCCATTTGTCGATTCCGAGGACATTCTAAGGGTAGGAGGAAGGTTAGGTCACTCCACACAATCCCATATTCCAAAAAACACCTAACTTTATTACCTAAACGACACCGTATCACGGAATTATTAATTATGCAAATTTATAAAAGGTTTTTCTATCCGGGTATTAACACTACACAATACCTTTTGCAGCAGCAGTTTTGGATAATTTCTTCAAAAAATGCAATCCGCCATTATTTAGCATCGTGTTATCAATGCTTTCGTGCCTGTCCTAACACGGTAATGCCACCTATGGGCGATTTGCCAAAATATAGAATCAATCAATTGAAACCGTTTAGTTGTATTGGCACCGACTATGCGGGTCCACTTACCATTAAATCTAGTCGTTTACGAAATGCAAAAACTTTAAAGGCCTACATATGCTTGTTCGTATGCTTTGCTACTAAAGCGGTACATATCGAACTTGTATCAGACTTAACTACAGATGCCTTTTTGGCAGCCTTGCGCCGGTTTATCGCTCGCCGCGGTAGATGCAATCTTAATTTTAGCGATTGCGGAACAAATTTTGTAGGGGCCCATCGTGTCTTAATAAAACTTACTAAAAAACGCTGCTGACCACCAAAATATAAAATGGTCATTTAAACCACCCTCTGCGCCTCATTTTGAGGAGGTTTGTGGGAAAGTGGCGTTAAATCTGTGAAAACGCACCTTGCTCGCGTTGTTGGAAACCAAGTCCTCACTTACGAGGAATTAAATACAACCCTAATTCAAATAGAGTCATTACTTAACTCTAGACCTCTTTGTAGCTTAAGTAATGACCCTAATGACTTGCAGTCACTCACACCCGCGCATTTTTTAACTATGGAACCATTAACAACGCCTTCAGATGACGACTTACGACATTTAAAACTTTCCCGTTTATCTCGCTGGCAACTTGTGCAAAACCTTCATCAAAACTTTTGGCGTAGGTGACATAAAGAATACTTACACAATCTCTATGAGAGAACTAAGTGGAACGATTTTAATAAACTAACAAAGGATTTAAACGGCACCCTCGTGCTTGTTAAAGATGATCTTCCCCAGCTTTAATGGCGTTCAGGAAGAATTATTAAAACATTTCCTGGGTCAGATGGCATTGTGCGTGTTGCGTACGTAAAAACTGTACAATGCACGATTAGACGTCCAATTGCAAAATTGTGTCCTCTTCCTAACCAATAAGTGTTAAGTTATATCTTTATTCTATTTTATATTTTGTTTATTATTAACTCATTTTAATTTAAGCACATCATTCATTTAACTTTTTTTTTCCATTACATAAAAAAATACCTAATTCCATGGTCTTTTGGTGGGCGGAATGTTTAGGGCCCATTTCACTTATTTATATTTAATCGTTTTTAGTAATTTTATTTGCTTTTATTTATTTTAATTAAAGCTGGTTGCCATTAAACACGCCTTTTTCCTACCATCCAATAAAAACCTTCCTAACCCAACCTAAGGCTTAATCCTTAACAGAGGAGATGGAAAGATTAATGGATAAAAGCCCAAACACACGAAAGGGTTGCGGCTGTTTTTATATGCTTCGCTTGAAAATGCTACGTTCCGCTAATTAAGCTTCATGTCATTACTATCAAAAACAGTATAGTGATAGTGCCAGTATTTATGAACAAACTTTAAATCGAGTAGTGCTGCGGGTACGAGTAATATGATATCCCCAATGAAGATAATCAACATGCCAATTTCATCACCAATCAGCATACAAGGTTAGTAAGCCACTCTGTTTATTACCCTCAAAATTACCGGCATTTCCTTTATAGCTTCTATTAAATTCAAATGAGCAACACAATCTATTGGCACTATGCAGCTACTTCAGTTATTCAAGTCTTTAATTATGGTCATTGTAACTCACTGTTTTCTGTATATTTTATTCATACATTAAAACCTAACAATATTATTTTTTCATTAAGTTTTTCATTTCCCTGAACACAGGCTGGTCCTTCGCAAATCCCACACCCCTTACTTCGGCTTAGATTAAGATAACAATCTTTCAGGCCCCTTAACAGCTGTCAACTAAAATCTGCATTTTTAAATTTTGCTCAAGAAATGATTTGTTTAGGCGCAAAATTTAGAAACATAAGGGCATCAGCCGCTATACGTAGGAAAATAGTAAAATGTGGAAGTCAAGTACAAGTCGATATAAAAGCTACTTTTTCAAAATAGTGATAACTTTAATCTAAATAAGGTGTATTCTATCTTTATATTTCTTTCGTTTAGTTGTTTCAGTTTCTATAGATGTTATAAAGTGGAGTAGTTTATATAAAGATATTGATTAGGGTGTTGCGAGTTAAGTATACAATCACCTTAATTTCTCTAAGAAGTTATCCATAGATGTAGTGTTTGCGTATTAGAAATAAATACTTCTACAGACTTCCGAACTAACTCTGAACTCTAATTTCAGAGGAATGAGACTAACACGTGAGTCTTTATAAATACTAAAATGTTAGGCGCCACTAGACTCAAAGATTAAATATAAGCATGATAGCGTTACTAAAGAGAGTGTAGGAACTTTAGTAACGATTAAACGCACTTAAAACACATAGGCTAAAATTGTTAATTTATGCATTATTATTTTAGAATGAAAAGTAGTTATACGGTAAATATCAAATAAAATAGGTTGCATCTGAATAAGGAATATACCTTTATACCAAATTTTAATCTTAAAGTTATTGCTTAATAAATTATTACGTTAGTAAATTTAATAAAAGATTTGAAGGAAAAAACATATGGGTATCTATTAAATTAAAGATTATTCTCTTGTTGTTACAGATATTTACAATTCTAAATTAAGTTTTCTTTAAGTAACGTTAACTGAAGATGGAGTTTATGTCAATATATACTGTTACATTTAAAATGTCTTATGAATGTATTTAATAAAAGTTTTTTTATCATATCATATTCAGATCTGAGTACGATGTACATATAATCATCAGTGGATCTTAAAAGATGTTAGTTATTCCTAATAGCATAAAATTTTCAAATAAATACCCGAGATCCTAAAATAGACTTCAAATGATTTGTACTACTTTTAGTGTTTATTCAGGTTGAAAACTGATCGTTGTTTACATTTTTTACAAAAAGTAATTATTGACTTAACTCCGAGTAATAAAGGGTACATGTATGTTTTTGTAATTAACCAATTTATAATTATTGTGGAGGTTTTAATTACAAAAATTTGTAAAATATAATACTTCATATAAATACTCAAAAGATTTGACTTACCGACAACTACGGCATTAATTCATAATAACAACAAAAATATGTTAGCAAGCTATACAATTTATCTTGATTATCAGCGCCCTCTCATGATTGAAGTATTACAAATACACGGCATCTACTCGAACAGCTGTAGTGTTGCCAACAGTCGAACTGAGATTTACGTCAAACCATCAATATCCAAGTTTCTAATTAAAACTGTCGGATCCATCATATCGCAGCATCTCTTAGTTTACAGTAGTCGCTTCGGTACAATTTTTAAGTTTGCATAGTGTTAAAAGTCGTTCATAAATTAAATAACAACGAAGATTAATGTAGATTAAATAACAGCAAAAATGGTGTTATGGTAGTTGTGCGTATCGTCAAATTTATAACATCATTGACGAGAAAGAACCATTTCAAAAAAGCTATGCGGAAGCCGCATTTCAACATGTTAGTCAAGGCAGACATGTACTTTACATTATAGTTGCAAGACGACTGGCTGTTTATAGAAAAACCATATACATTATAGCGAGCGCTCGAAACTGCACGTGCGGTTTAGTTATATAAGAAATAACGAGTTATATATTGTTGCAATTTTTCCTAACTAGGCTCAACTAGCCTCACACGTGGTTGTCAGTGAAACGAATTTTCTAATACATATATCTGACTTCAGAAGTTGGGTGTCAGCAAAACAAAGTCTTCCGACATAACTAGGGGTCTATTCCTTGGGTAGAGCTATGAGCAATGGGGGGGTAAGTCGAAATCTGTTGGGGGGTCACACTCAAACTAAAACAAATAGGCGCCACCAAGTCCAGATTGATTCATGTTAAAAGCATAGCATATTTCTAAGGGCGGACGTGGAGACCCAAAGAAAAAAAGGATCGCCTTCGGTGACAAAAACCTGTCTTAACAGAATAAGACGCTGTTCCTGTAAGAAAGAATAATAATTAAGTCAACATAGAAAATGGGAACACTGTTTGTGTCCCTCAAATATGCCTAAAAAAAATACAAAGAATATTTTCTACATAAGGGTGGCATCAAAATTCAACTCTTATTGCCTTTTTGGGTTGCTAGGTTTGATCACACTTGATCAAAATAAAAGACTTTAAACTTAGGTTAATAATTTACTAGAAAGAATTCCTTTAACTTTAAATAAAATTGAATTCAACAAAATTAAATAATTACTTGTAGTAGTTTGGAAATTTAAGATAAGGTTTATCAATCTGTTTCTAGATCAAGAATATTACAGCAAAGTGTAACTTGTTACATTAATGGTTTTTAACCCATTCAGATCTGATTAGGTCTATTACATTGTCAAAATTAAAATACAAAATATTCTCGTTAAGTTACATGTGCTAATTTCAGTTTAAAATGAAAATGTTCATAAAGATATTCTCGTTTTCAAAGTTGGTAGTAATAAAATACTAAGCATCTGCTTTCATAAATACAAGTGTCAGCAGTATATCTCAAACAAACAAATGACGTAATTACACATGTTATTTTATAGTGAAGCAACGTGTTGTTCTGACAAAATAAACAGTGAATTTTAAGTTTGGCGCTGGGAAATCCAGCTTAGCAACAGATAAAGTGAATAACAAAATCGTATTTATACGTATCAAAATAAAATAGCGTGTTTCCTGAGTGGAACACAATTGAATTTCTTAAAATTACTACGAACCAAACAAAACTGCTTTCATAGGCTGAAATAGGATGTGCATCGTCATGCGGAATTAACTGCTTACATCCTAACAAAGTAGTATCTTGGCTCGGACCAACAAACGATCTCCTGTTAATTAGATCTGCTTTCCATCCTCTAAAAGCATGTGTTAAATTGAAGTGGTTTCTTAACGTTGATTCACAGTTCTAAGTTATTATTGTTTAACTTCTCATCGCCTAAGTGTTGTAGTGTTTCGTCGTCTAATCTTGGTTTGCGCTAAACAAATTTTCAAATTACATACTATAATAACGAGTATACATTACCAACCGTTATTCAGAAAATGTTTCACTTAATCAAACCGACCCGCAGGTCACTGGCCATTGTTCTCTTAAACATGCTGCTGCGTCTTTTACCTATGGTCGAGTGCATATCTCGTGCTCTCGTACGATGGGAGGATCCCAAAGGGGGTTGTCATTCCTCTCTACGCGCTTGCGACTGGGTGTGAAATACACCGCCATCCAAAACAACTAGACTAACGAGTCAAGATGCTGTTACAATGTAATATTTTAATTGTAAAATGTATTATGACTTTACTTAATAAAGGTGTTTAACTATTGTCGTACCTTAAATGAAGCGAATTATGAATTCGAAAATAAAATTGTTACACTACCCCTTTCCTAAAAGAAAAAAAATTTTTTTCAAGGATTTTAGTATAACAAATACAAAAAATTTTTTTTAAATATACTAGCCTTTTCTACCTTCCTAACTATCAAAACAATTTTTACGAATTTATTCAAACGAGGGAGACAAATATTTACAATTCGAGTGTGTTGGTAACTACGTGTACCTGACGTCCATCGGGAGACAAAATCGGGGAGTCACAATCGGTATAAGTCAAAATTGGGAGGGTCAAATTAGAAAGTCTAACACTCCACGGAAAAAATTAATCAAAATCAAACTCAGAATAATCCTTCAACTAGAGGTTCTTATTCTTACCAAGGCTAGTATCTACTAACTGTAACCAAACATTTCACAATTTATCACAACTTCCACAAAAAAAACTTCACTTCCTGGAGCTCTATTAGCTCTATCTACAAAAAGGAATGCTACTACTCAAAACAGCATAACCATTCAAAATATTATCACTATAAAGTGACAATCAAAAGGAAGACTCTACTAATAGGCCTAAATTTCAAACACTATTATCACAAAGTGATAATCAAAACAAAATTAACCCAACCAAAAGGTTGCGCACAAATTTCAAATACAAACAATCATTACTATATCGCAAAGAGACAATCAAAACTAAGGTAACCTAACCATAAGGTCACTTAACAAATTCAAATACAAAATATTATCACTTTATCGCAAAGAGATAATCAAAACCAAGGTAACCTAACCATAAGGTCACTTAACAAATTCAAAAACAAAATTGAACCAGATAGGGCTGTAATCTCCTACACCCTACTGATTATCCTATCACTAATTTCCAAACAACAGGTCCCATCAGTGATGGACCAAATGGTGAGGCTCACCATGCAAACTTTTGACCTTATCAAACAAAAAAAATTTCGAACGGTCAAAACAAGGGAAAGAATAAATCAATATTCTCTCTACCTTGATATGTAGAAATCAGGACCAACAACTTAAATAGCCCACCTACTTCTACATTAAAAAGATATCTGTCAACGACATCTTCTAAACACATCTCCGAATAACGCGCGAACAAAACGTCCAGCGTGCACATCAATGCACACCTCAACCCTACAAAACCTACAAAATCCTTAACCACTTGTTCCACTTATCAAACAAAATACTCAAAATTAGTGAAACGACACTAAATCAAAAATCGGAACAAAACAAAGCAAACCACTACTGTATTACTTAACATCAAAGAGATGACCAGACCGGAACTAATCGTCAGGATCATCATTTTCACTTGGACACGCTACTTCAACGGGTTTCAAGTCTTTTACGTGCCATTTTCCGGCTCTTGTTCCATCTTCGTTCTCTAACTCATACACTAAATTGGAATGTTTTTCCGAACTTTACTCATAACGAACTTTGGAGCTAACTTAGCGGAGAATTTATCACCAGCACTCGAGAGTACCTTATTAGCTCTCCAAACACTTTCTCCGACTTGGAACGAAATGTCTCTTCTTCTAAGATTGTAGCGTTTACTCGAACGTTGATAAGCTACATGCAAATTTTCACGGACATTTCCAAAAATATCAAACAAAAGTTGACGATCCAAAACATAAGAAGGTCTACTACTGGAGACGACATCAATATCCTCACCAGGTTTAAAATTATTACTATAAGCTTTTCCACTTAAGGGTACCTGACGACCAAAGACTAAAAATTTGGAGAATAGTTGGTGGACTCGTGTTTTGCTGAATTAATTGCGTACTGAATTTTTGATATTTCACTATCCCACGTATCATGTTCTTCTACGTACGAACGAATTGCAGTACCAACTGTCTTATTAATTCTTTCCACAAAATTGCATTGAGGAGCATAAACAGCATTGTACCAAATCTTTTGGATTTCGTACTTTGCACACAAAGCTTTAAAAACACGACCAATTAATTGTGGACCATTATCACAAATAACAAATTGTGGTACTCCGTAGACAAGAAATACTTTTTCCTCCAAAAACTTCTCAATCAAATGTGCCGTGGCACTACGCAAAGGTTGTAAAATTGAATACTTCGAAAACCAGTCACCAACAACTAAAAGTCATTTTCCTGCTTATGGGTCATCAATAAAAAAACTAATCACGACGATAGCTAACAAAAAAAATGAGTGTTCAGGTACACTCTCATCCTACTACCAATCGAACTGTCGAAACAAATACAATGCTTCACAACGCCAAAATATGCTAGAGTGACAAACCCTCTACGAGTCTCACCTAGACTAACAATACAAAATTTACATTAAATCAAAACAAAATATGATGCAAAAAAAAATTCTAGAGCGCCTAACTCACCTCGAGTGTCGTCTAGACTTATATAATGCCGAGCGACCAACTCTTCCGGAGTCTCGTCTGGACTGACATACTGCTGAGCGACCAACCACGACGACAAGTTCCGCCTAGACTAAATTGCGTTGCAATGCCGATCTAAACAAAATCTGCTAACAAAATCAAAACGTGCTTATGCACAAGAGCAATTCTCAAATGACACGACGACAGCTCACTCCAATGTACCTTCAAAATAGGATCTCTAGCCTTATCATCAAATTTGGACAAAATGTTCTTTATTGACTCAAGCAAATCAAACTACAGGCTTATCAGCTTCTTCAGCTAACAGTCTTCCAAAAATTTTCTTTTCTCCAAAACTGGTTTCTCACTCACTACTCCCGTTCTTCTTTAAGCTGACAAACAATTCGGAATATCCGACATGATTACAAAAGCCTAATGGAATCAAACTGAAAGATCTAAATGATTTGAACCTTACAAAAATTATCAAAACAAATTCGGGCAACTAAAAGTAAAAGTCAAAAGGTGTTTTTGGTAAAGTAATTTTTGCCAAAACAATATCAAAAAAAATTATATTGGGTCAAAACAGAATGAAAGTTAAAAATAAATTTAACTAAGTTAATTAATTGACTGACTGGGGGTTAACGTTACAACCAATCTTTTAAACAACCAAACCTAATTATCACATAAACGTTGAGCAAACAAATCTCGATGCAAAACTATTTTTGAACAAACAAATTTCGAAGCAAAATACTTTTCGAACAAACTAATTTCGAAGCACAATAATTTTTGAATAAACAAATTTCGAAGCAAAATAAATTTTGAACAAACAAATTCGAAGCTAAATAAATCCCGAACAAACAAATTTCGAAGCAAAAATAAATTTTGAACAGACAATTTCAAAGTAAAATTATTTTGAACAAACAAGTTTCAGAGTAAAATAATTTTGAACGAACGAATCTCGAAGTAAAATTAATTTTGAACAAACAAATTTCGAGGTAAATCAAATTATGAACAAACAAATTTCGAAGTTAATCAAATTATGAACAAACACATTTCGAAGTTAATCAAATTATGAACAAACAAATTTCTAAGTTAATCAAATTATGAACAAACAAATTTCGAAGTTAATCAAATTATGAACAAACAAATTTCGAAGCCCCAAACGTTGCCGGCGCCAGTGATGCAATTTTTCCTAACTAGGCTCAACTAGCCTCACACGTGGTTGCCAGTGAAACGAATTTTCTAATACATATATCTGACTTCAGAAGTTGGGTGTCAGCAAAACAAAGTCTTCCGACATAACTAGGGTCTATTCCTTGGGTAGAGCTATGAGCAATGGGGGGGTAAGTCGAAATCTGTTGGGGGGTCACACTCAAACTAAAACAAATAGGCGCCACCAAGTCCAGATTGATTCATGTTAAAAGCATAGCATATTTCTAAGGGCGGACGTGGAGACCCAAAGAAAAAGGATCGCCTTCGGTGACAAAACCTGTCTTAACAGAATAAGACGCTGTTCCTGTAAGAAAGAATAATAATTAAGTCAACATAGAAAATGGGAACACTGTTTGTGTCCCTCAAATATGCCTAAAAAAAATACAAAGAATATTTTCTACATAAGGGTGGCATCAAAATTCAACTCTTATTGCCTTTTTGGGTTGCTAGGTTTGATCACACTTGATCAAAATAAAAGACTTTAAACTTAGGTTAATAATTTACTAGAAAGAATTCCTTTAACTTTAAATAAAATTGAATTCAACAAAATTAAATAATTACTTGTAGTAGTTTGGAAATTTAAGATAAGGTTTATCAATCTGTTTCTAGATCAAGAATATTACAGCAAAGTGTAACTTGTTAACATTAATGGTTTTAACCCATTCAGATCTGATTAGGTCTATTACATTGTCAAAATTAAAATACAAAATATTCTCGTTAAGTTACATGTGCTAATTTCAGTTTAAAATGAAAATGTTCATAAAGATATTCTCGTTTTCAAAGTTGGTAGTAATAAAATACTAAGCATCTGCTTTCATAAATACAAGTGTCAGCAGTATATCTCAAACAAACAAATGACGTAATTACACATGTTATTTTATAGTGAAGCAACGTGTTGTTCTGACAAAATAAACAGTGAATTTTAAGTTTGGCGCTGGGAAATCCAGCTTAGCAACAGATAAAGTGAATAACAAAATCGTATTTATACGTATCAAAATAAAATAGCGTGTTTCCTGAGTGGAACACAATTGAATTTCTTAAAATTACTACGAACCAAACAAAACTGCTTTCATAGGCTGAAATAGGATGTGCATCGTCATGCGGAATTAACTGCTTACATCCTAACAAAGTAGTATCTTGGCTCGGACCAACAAACGATCTCCTGTTAATTAGATCTGCTTTCCATCCTCTAAAAGCATGTGTTAAATTAAAGTGGTTTCTTAACGTTGATTCACAGTTCTAAGTTATTATTGTTTAACTTCTCATCGCCTAAGTGTTGTAGTGTTTCGTCGTCTAATCTTGGTTTGCGCTAAACAAATTTTCAAATTACATACTATAATAACGAGTATACATTACCAACCGTTATTCAGAAAATGTTTCACTTAATCAAACCGACCCGCAGGTCACTGGCCATTGTTCTCTTAAACATGCTGCTGCGTCTTTTACCTATGGTCGAGTGCATATCTCGTGCTCTCGTACGATGGGAGGATCCCAAAGGGGGTTGTCATTCCTCTCTACGCGCTTGCGACTGGGTGTGAAATACACCGCCATCCAAAACAACTAGACTAACGAGTCAAGATGCTGTTACAATGTAATATTTTAATTGTAAAATGTATTATGACTTTACTTAATAAAGGTGTTTAACTATTGTCGTACCTTAAATGAAGCGAATTATGAATTCGAAAATAAAATTGTTACACTACCCCTTTCCTAAAAGAAAAAAAATTTTTTTCAAGGATTTTAGTATAACAAATACAAAAAAATTTTTTTTTAAATATACTAGCCTTTTCTACCTTCCTAACTATCAAAACAATTTTTACGAATTTATTCAAACGAGGGAGACAAATATTTACAATTCGAGTGTGTTGGTAACTACGTGTACCTGACGTCCATCGGGAGACAAAATCGGGGAGTCACAATCGGTATAAGTCAAAATTGGGAGGGTCAAATTAGAAAGTCTAACACTCCACGGAAAAATTAATCAAAATCAAACTCAGAATAATCCTTCAACTAGAGGTTCTTATTCTTACCAAGGCTAGTATCTACTAACTGTAACCAAACATTTCACAATTTATCACAACTTCCACAAAAAAAACTTCACTTCCTGGAGCTCTATTAGCTCTATCTACAAAAAAAGGGAATGCTACTACTTCAAAACAGCATAACCATTCAAAATATTATCACTATAAAGTGACAATCAAAAGGAAGACTCTACTAATAGGCCTAAATTTCAAACACTATTATCACAAAGTGATAATCAAAACAAAATTAACCCAACCAAAAGGTTGCGCACAAATTTCAAATACAAACAATCATTACTATATCGCAAAGAGACAATCAAAACTAAGGTAACCTAACCATAAGGTCACTTAACAAATTCAAATACAAAATATTATCACTTTATCGCAAAGAGATAATCAAAACCAAGGTAACCTAACCATAAGGTCACTTAACAAATTCAAAAACAAAATTGAACCAGATAGGGCTGTAATCTCCTACACCCTACTGATTATCCTATCACTAATTTCCAAACAACAGGTCCCATCAGTGATGGACCAAATGGTGAGGCTCACCATGCAAACTTTTGACCTTATCAAACAAAAAAAATTTCGAACGGTCAAAACAAGGAAAGAATAAATCAATATTCTCTACCTTGATATGTAGAAATCAGGACCAACAACTTAAATAGCCCACCTACTTCTACATTAAAAGATATCTGTCAACGACATCTTCTAAACACATCTCCGAATAACGCGCGAACAAAACGTCCAGCGTGCACATCAATGCACACCTCAACCCTACAAAACCTACAAAATCCTTAACCACTTGTTCCACTTATCAAACAAAATACTCAAAATTAGTGAAACGACACTAAATCAAAAATCGGAACAAAACAAAGCAAACCACTACTGTATTACTTAACATCAAAGAGATGACCAGACCGGAACTAATCGTCAGGATCATCATTTTCACTTGGACACGCTACTTCAACGGGTTTCAAGTCTTTTACGTGCCATTTCCGGCTCTTGTTCCATCTTCGTTCTCTAACTCATACACTAAATTGGAATGTTTTTTCCGAACTTTACTCATAACGAACTTTGGAGCTAACTTAGCGGAGAATTTATCACCAGCACTCGAGAGTACCTTATTAGCTCTCCAAACACTTTCTCCGACTTGGAACGAAATGTCTCTTCTTCTAAGATTGTAGCGTTTACTCGAACGTTGATAAGCTACATGCAAATTTTCACGGACATTTCCAAAATATCAAACAAAAGTTGACGATCCAAAACATAAGAAGGTCTACTACTGGAGACGACATCAATATCCTCACCAGGTTTAAAATTATTACTATAAGCTTTTCCACTTAAGGGTACCTGACGACCAAAGACTAAAAAATTTGGAGAATAGTTGGTGGACTCGTGTTTTGCTGAATTAATTGCGTACTGAATTTTTGATATTTCACTATCCCACGTATCATGTTCTTCTACGTACGAACGAATTGCAGTACCAACTGTCTTATTAATTCTTTCCACAAAATTGCATTGAGGAGCATAAACAGCATTGTACCAAATCTTTTGGATTTCGTACTTTGCACACAAAGCTTTAAAAACACGACCAATTAATTGTGGACCATTATCACAAATAACAAATTGTGGTACTCCGTAGACAAGAAATACTTTTTCCTCCAAAAACTTCTCAATCAAATGTGCCGTGGCACTACGCAAAGGTTGTAAAATCGAATACTTCGAAAACCAGTCACCAACAACTAAAAGTCATTTTCCTGCTTATGAGTCATCAATAAAAAAACTAATCACGACGATAGCTAACAAAAAAAATGAGTGTTCAGGTACACTCTCATCCTACTACCAATCGAACTGTCGAAACAAATACAATGCTTCACAACGCCAAAATATGCTAGAGTGACAAACCCTCTACGAGTCTCACCTAGACTAACAATACAAAAATTTACATTAAATCAAAACAAAATATGATGCAAAAAAAAATTCTAGAGCGCCTAACTCACCTCGAGTGTCGTCTAGACTTATGTAATGCCGAGCGACCAACTCTTCCGGAGTCTCGTCTGGACTGACATACTGCTGAGCGACCAACCACGACGACAAGTTCCGCCTAGACTAAATTGCGTTGCAATGCCGATCTAAACAAAAATCTGCTAACAAAATCAAAAACGTGCTTATGCACAAGAGCAATTCTCAAATGACACGACGACAGCTCACTCCAATGTACCTTCAAAATAGGATCTCTAGCCTTATCATCAAATTTGGACAAAAATGTTCTTTATTGACTCAAGCAAATCAAACTACAGGCTTATCAGCTTCTTCAGCTAACAGTCTTCCAAAAATTTTCTTTTCTCCAAAACTGGTTTCTCACTCACTACTCCCGTTCTTCTTTAAGCTGACAAACAATTCGGAATATCCGACATGATTACAAAAGCCTAATGGAATCAAACTGAAAGATCTAAATGATTTGAACCTTACAAAAATTATCAAAACAAATTCGGGCAACTAAAAGTAAAAGTCAAAAGGTGTTTTTGGTAAAGTAATTTTTGCCAAAACAATATCAAAAAAAATTATATTGGGTCAAAACAGAATGAAAGTTAAAAATAAATTTAACTAAGTTAATTAATTGACTGACTGGGGGTTAACGTTACAACCAATCTTTTAAACAACCAAACCTAATTATCACATAAACGTTGAGCAAACAAATCTCGATGCAAAACTATTTTGAACAAACAAATTTCGAAGCAAAATACTTTTCGAACAAACTAATTTCGAAGCACAATAATTTTGAATAAACAAATTTCGAAGCAAAATAAATTTTGAACAAACAAATTCGAAGCTAAATAAATCCCGAACAAACAAATTTCGAAGCAAAAATAAATTTTGAACAGACAATTTCAAAGTAAAATTATTTTTGAACAAACAAGTTTCAGAGTAAAAATAATTTTTGAACGAACGAATCTCGAAGTAAAATTAATTTTGAACAAACAAATTTCGAGGTAAATCAAATTATGAACAAACAAATTTCGAAGTTAATCAAATTATGAACAAACACATTTCGAAGTTAATCAAATTATGAACAAACAAATTTCTAAGTTAATCAAATTATGAACAAACAAATTTCGAAGTTAATCAAATTATGAACAAACAAATTTCGAAGCCCCAAACGTTGCCGGCGCCAGTGTTGCAATTTTTCCTAACTAGGCTCAACTAGCCTCACACGTGGTTGCCAGTGAAACGAATTTTCTAATACATATATCTGACTTCAGAAGTTGGGTGTCAGCAAAACAAAGTCTTCCGACATAACTAGGGGTCTATTCCTTGGGTAGAGCTATGAGCAAGGGGGGGTAAGTCGAAATCTGTTGGAGGGTCACACTCAAACTAAAACAAATAGGCGCCACCAAGTCCAGATTGATTCATGTTAAAAGCATAGCATATTTCTAAGGGCGGACGTGGAGACCCAAAGAAAAAAGGATCGCCTTCGGTGACAAAAACCTGTCTTAACAGAATAAGACGCTGTTCCTGTAAGAAAGAATAATAATTAAGTCAACATAGAAAATGGGAACACTGTTTGTGTCCCTCAAATATGCCTAAAAAAAATACAAAGAATATTTTCTACATAAGGGTGGCATCAAAATTCAACTTTTATTGCCTTTTTGGGTTGCTAGGTTTGATCACACTTGATCAAAATAAAAGACTTTAAACTTAGGTTAATAATTTACTAGAAAGAATTCCTTTAACTTTAAATAAAATTGAATGCAACAAAATTAAATAATTACTTGTAGTAGTTTGGAAATTTAAGATAAGGTTTATCAATCTGTTTCTAGATCAAGAATATTACAACAAAGTGTAACTTGTTACATTAATGGTTTTTAACCCATTCAGATCTGATTAGGTCTATTAGATTGTCAAAATTAAAATACAATATATTCTCGTTAAGTTACATGTGCTAATTTCAGTTTAAAATGAAAATGTTCATAAAGATATTCTCGTTTTCAAAGTTGGTAGTAATAAAATACTAAGCATCTGCTTTCATAAATACAAGTGTCAGCAGTATATCTCAAACAAACAAATGACGTAATTACACATGTTATTTTATAGTGAAGCAACGTGTTGTTCTGACAAAATAAACAGTGAATTTTAAGTTTGGCGCTGGGAAATCCAGCTTAGCAACAGATAAAGTGAATAACAAAATCGTATTTATACGTATCAAAATAAAATAGCGTGTTTCCTGAGTGGAACACAATTGAATTTCTTAAAATTACTACGAACCAAACAAAACTGCTTTCATAGGCTGAAATAGGATGTTCATCGTCATGCGGCATTAACTGCTTACATCCTAACAAAGTAGTATCTTGGCTCGGACCAACAAACGATCTCCTGTTAATTAGATCTGCTTTCCATCCTCTAAAAGCATGTGTTAAATTGAAGTGGTTTCTTAACGTTGATTCACAGTTCTAAGTTATTATTGTTTAACTTCTCACCGCCTAAGTGTTGTAGTGTTTCGTCGTCTAATCTTGGTTTGCGCTAAACAAATTTTCAAATTACATACTATAATAACGAGTATACATTACCAACCGTTATTCAAAAAATGTTTCACTTAATCAAACCGACCCGCAGGTCACTGGCCATTGTTCTCTTAAACATGCTGCTGCGTCTTTTACCTATGGTCGAGTGCCTATCTCGTGCTCTCGTACAATGGGAGGATCCCAAAGGGGGGGTTGTCATTCCTCTCTACGCGCTTGCGACTGGGTGTGAAATACACCGCCATCCAAAACAACTAGACTAACGAGTCAAGATGCTGTTACAATGTAATATTTTAATTGTAAAATGTATTATGACTTTACTTAATAAAGGTGTTTAACTATTGTCGTACCTTAAATGAAGCGAATTATGAATTCGAAAATAAAATTGTTACAATATATATATATATATATATATATATATATATATAAAATTTATCACTCTTGGATTTAGGTCACTGCTAGATAAAACTCTAAGATGTTTTAACCCATTTAATACATTTTACGCGTTTCGGGTCATATAGGGCCGTTTTCAAAAATTCTCTATAATAAATACTACCACTAATCTCTAACTTCTTTTTTTAATTCACAATTTTACAAATTGATAATATCAATTTTAAGTCAAGTTGTTTAAAATACTAAAATACATAAATAATTAAAACTTATCTACAGATAAAACAACATATTAAAAAATCTTTTCTCTTTCCTCCTACCTATTAGGAGTTAGTTCACAGACTATAGCAAATGTTCATTCTTTATATTTGCCATGAGGCGCCATTAAGGAAACGTTATTTTTAACTTTTATAAATTCCAATAGGTTATTTTCATTCTAGATGCAATATCATATTTAATTCCTACGAATTATAGTAAAATAAATATTTGAAAAGCTTTCCTGGTCAACTTTTGAGTTTATCGAATGTTCATTTCTCTGGATATGAAATGTTTTCAATACTTGTCTTGTGTTGTCCTTTTTTCTGTACCTACCTGTGTGTGTGTGTTGTGTGTGTGTGTGTGTGTTGTGTGTGTGTGCGCGCGCGCGTGTATTTTAATAAATAAATCGTATATGATTTTTCTATGCTCTTACAAATCAAAAAAACTAACGAATGTTAATTTAAACATTTAGAAATGCAGACAAAATTTGTTTTCGACAATTAAAACCCAACACTTGCCATATACATGGTGATTTACTAATAATTATCAAATTCAAGGTTTTCTAACTTGCTCAATTGTATTAATAAAATAAGAATACTTCACAGCCTCCTTCCAAAAGGAAAACTTGAGGTAATATGATAATAATGGTAAAATCGAATTTTTTTTTTTTACAGAAGCACACTTTTTTGGTGATTAGCAATTGCGACAAAGCTTTAAAAATAAAAATAAAAATAATTTTTTTTACATTAATTGAGAATATAAACTATACCTAATAATATACAATAATTAAATGGAATTGATAGTAGTAAAGATTTATATACATTAGGAAAATGAGGAGTGCGCTTGTGCCTTGACGTAAAACACGTCCAAAAATGAAGTCAAAATAGGGATGTCATAATACGGGTAAATCAAAATCGAGTAATGTCATAATCAAAAATTCAGTACCAAAATATATATATAATCCCATACAATTAACTTATTCTAACAGCAAAGCAACATAAAAAATTACCAAACTTTTATCAACTTGTATAATCATTTTTTTAAACATGAGAAAACTTTTTTATCCAAATAACAAAAATCATGTAAATATACATTCACATTTTCAAAACTTTAAAAAAAATTTTTGTTTAAGGCAAAACAGATCAAGGGAGACTTGCCAACAAAAAATATAATATAAGTCCTACAGACTTATAACTAAGAATACTAATTTTATTTGTACCGTCACACACCATATAGTATATTGTATCACAAGAGCAGAAAGTGAGCATTAGCAGCCCGCAGCTATTAGAAGCCTGAGCGAGCGAAGCGAGCGAGGGCAGCTGATAACTAAGGGCTGCTAATGCATTTTTGCCTGTGTGACACACAACTGTTTTTCGCCTAGCATTAAAGAAAAAAAATAGGAAAAATAACACCAAATAAAGAAGATTAATAATATTTGACGTATTTATTTATTATAGTATTTGATATTAATTATCCCTTGAGCATTATTATGGATAGTAATACCAGAATTTGTAGGCACTTGGTAAGTATTTGAGGTGCTGGTAGCATGGTGACTTATTTTTATCGATGATAGTCATAGGTGTCTAGATTGTGAAAAACCTACAAAATCATGCTGTTATGGGTTTAGCGGTCCTAGGGCCGCAAAGGTTTACTTCCAGTCACATTTTTAGGGCAAATATGATTTATTTTCATATATGCTAGGCGAAAAAATATATTTGTTCACCTTATAGAAGTGACAATTCGGAATACTACAAAACACTTTTAATTAACAAAGTAATTCTAATAAAATTTCAGTATTATTACTTTATAGAATGAGTAACGATTACTATAAACAATTGATTATGTAGTCAATGCTGCAACACATCAAAAGGATACTTTTTGGGTGAACACCAAAGGTACACGGGAGAGGCTAAATATTTTTGATGAACAAAACATCTTGTTCAGTATAAAACTCTCGGAAAATTATCGAGTTCACTCGTCAAGACTTCTTACAACAAAGATATACTGTATGACTACAATATGCACAACATTTCTATTTATAAATAAGAAGATTCCTATACAAATCAAAAACGAACATAACTAGTTTCAATTTAAGGGCTTCAAATCTCTGACATGCCATTGGCCAGCTTTTAAACCATTATTATACGCAAGATTACCAATTCGACGACATTACGTAGAAAAGGACCAAGCCTCTAAAAGCCATTATAGTGAAATAAAGGTTTGAATATTCATTTAAATTAAAATTTTGGGTGCAACTGATTTTGGTATATGTTTATCTTTTCAAATAGTTACTTACTTTTCCTAAATGAATACGTTTGATTTATTATTTCAGGTCATGCTTAAAACTCTTGCTTTTAGAAATTGTGGGTTGGTCCATTTCTGCAAATGTTCAAATGCAGCTTACTAAAGAAGTCTAATACAGTTGGCATAAGCTTTATTGATAAAGTAATACAAAATTAATAAAATGGAAAATTCTTTTCTTGTAGTTATTAATCATCATGCTTCATTAACGTCTTCAAATTCAAAATTTGCAAGCTAGAAACCTTCCAAATCGTCAGCAGCACTTTCTCTGCTGATAAAGTGTTCGTAAAAGTCGTCAAGACAGCGTTTAGGAATGAATTGAAATAAGTACTTTATATCAGCGAGTTTCTTGGCATTTATTTCTTTTCCATCAGGCTGTAAAAGAGAAAGATTGCGTGCCGTGAAGACATTGACAGATTCTGGGCCACGAACATTGCGCTTTTTAATATTCAGTTCCTTATGAGACTTAGAGTCAAAACATTGATTTATAAAAATGGAGAAAGGCTTATTGCGTTCCAAAAGAATTTCTCTTGTTTTTAACCAATTTACATGTTCCTTTAAAGCATGCCTTTCTATTTTTAATTTTTGTTTCCAAATTATTGGTAGATATACATCATCCTTTCTGATTTGTGTAACTGTTAATGGTCTTTTTATACTGGCTTTCTTCATAATATCAATATAATCGTCCACTGTAAATCGCAATTACTTTTTCAACTTTGCTTCTATTTTTCCAAAATCATCATCGTTTGGTAAGTATGTGTGTCCAGGAACAAGAAAACGCAAAATTATACGATGTAGATTTGGAATATCGACAAATAGAGTTTTCAGCATCATGACCACTTTGATGCTGCGATTTTGATCCACGCATGAGTCGCTCCATAAAATCAGTTCCTCCGCACCTTTTGAAACCCTCGTTAGAATATGCTTTCTTATACAAGACCTTATCTCTTGGGATCCTCGACCAGCTGTTCATTCCACCCATAAATAGCAAAGTCCATATGATGTTTCCCGGAGTACACACCACAGTTGTATACCCACAACTGTCGTTTATAATATACTATATTGGAGGGTATTCTGGAGAGCAGAAGAGTTTTTTGCAAATCGAATGTCAATGTATCTACATTTTCTTGTTCAGTAGCTGTTTTTATGTCTCTCGTCATCAGGCCTCTGGCTTCATATGCACCACTTTTATGTTTATTGAACAAATCTTTAACAATATTCTTCTCTTCATCATTTTGGACAACTTTTAATTTGTTATCAAAAATATCGCATGTGTCTTTCCTAGGTTTGTGAAACTTAGTGTTGAAATTATCATAAACTATTTTGGAATATTTCGTTGCAGAAACTGGTTTTTCATTTGTCTTGTTGTTCCTTCGCATACATAGCATACAATAGAGACAGCGACATTTCAGAAGAAAAATATTTGGAATTTCCGTTAGCTCTAGCATAATGAAACCTGGAGGTCGGATTTTTTTTATTGTGTCAAATTACTGCACTTATTTTGTGCATCCCCAATTTATTAAATCCATCTTGCTTTAAACCCCTCTGATCTGAAACCGATTCACCTGATCTACATTTCTTTAAAATTGTATTTATTCGATTAGGAGAAACTCCATACGTTTTTACAAACATATCTCTACATACTTGGATGTCTGCCAATTTGTATATTCTGGAAAATTTCTTTTTCTTTTTTCATTGGGTTCTGTTTCTGTTTTTATATAGGATCTCTTTTTTAAAAATTGTGATGTGTTGTTTTTTAAAATCAGGCTTTGGGCCGTGTAAGAACCTAATGCCAAAAATTTTTATCTCTCTATTTGTTTCATTTCAAACGAGATTCTTTTTGAGCACTCCAACTTACGAGCGCAATGGATGTCCACGAACACCTTTGCTGGAATAACTCGTTTCTTGTAATCAACATATTCTTCATTTGAATTTTTTCTCTTAGACCTTTTGTTACGTAAAAGTCCGCCATATTTTCGTTTCCTTCCCCGCTTCTTTCTACCCTTAGGTTTCTCATTAACAACAGCAATGTTTCTTGGTTACAGTGAGCAATATGCTCACCTGTTAATGTATGTTGATTTTCGTTGTTGGTGTTCGACACATCATGCACTTGATAATTTGAACCTACAGATTCAGTGTCGCTTCTGAAGTATTTTTCAGGCGGCTCCGTGGCGTAGTGGTATGTGTGTGACTACTAGGCCCAAGGTCCCGGGTTCGAATCCCGACACGGTCCGCTTGAAAAATGTTAGGCGAGCATTTTCACAAAAATACACCCTCGTTCGGATGAGAGGTAAAATTGGGGTTCCGTGTGTGAGTGTTGTCACGCACGTTAAAGATCCCTACCTTGCTTGGAACAGCAAGGGTTCGGCAAAATTCCAAATTTTTCAGGTAAAAAAAACTCGCTTCCTGGCCAATGTAGTACCTTCGGGTGAAGCATTGGAAAATCACATGTAATGAAGTATTTTTCAGTTACTGTAGGGTCTTCATAAGAATCATCTGACTCGAAATCTGTAAGTAATAATAGCAAGATCAGTAATAAACGTCCACGTTTTATTATTATTAAGCATCATGAATGAACCCAATCTAACAAATATTCCCTGACACAGTAAGTTATTCGGTACGCATTATCATAATCATATAACTGCAGTGTAATAGTTTAGCATAATAATAAACAAATCTAATGTACCCCTAGTTCACAATATCGATATCATAAAACAAAACAGTATACAAACTAGCAGAAATTAGGTTGCATGAGAAAGTATTTGTTACGGAGCCATAAAATATTATTTTTTCTTTGTACATACCTAGCGGCGGATTTACACTTTTAATCTCATAAAAATCGTTTTTACTAGTTGCAGGTTTCTGCTAGTCTTCCTCTCGATGACTGATATTAGCGAAGTTAAGAAGTTTTAAAGTTTTCGTGTTTCTAGACACACTTAAACAACACTACTACTGAGACTTTTAAATTATAACAACTGACAAATTAATACGCATAAACTGCAGAGAAGGTGATGGGGTTAGTAGCTATGGCCAAGCCGCCTGCTCCTCCCACTAAACTCATATTTCACTTTAATAGTTTTAATTGTGCAAAAATGGTCCACGTGGCATGGTTTTCTTGTAACAGAATAATCTGTACCATACTTTATTGTGCAGAAAGGAATCATGCTGCTTGGACCTTTTCTGCAAAATAAAAATAAAGCTAAACTTCATTGAGGGTTGAATTTTCTTAGTTTAGCAACTCGTCGAAGCTTATGTTTGGTTTGGATTTATTCTGCAAAAGTAAAATCAACTTTTCTGTATCTGATGGCGTGATCAACTTAAATACGTTCATATTGTTGTTTGTTCCGTTTCAACATAAAAGCGTCCAATTGTCCTTCTAACAACACTTAATACAAACCTTGGTGCTTGTTTAGCCATAAATTTATTAGCAGCATGAGAGAGGTCTTTGTTAACTCTCCAAACTCTATAACCAACTTGAAAAAAAAATTTTCTTTTTCTAAGATTGTAAGAACGATTAGATTGCTCATATGCTAAATGTAAATTAGCACAACCTCTTTAAAAATCTTAAGTGAACCACTGTGGTCTGGCACATACAAAGGTCTACTACCAGGGATGATTTTGATATCATTCCGTGGCTGAAAACCACAACCATAAAATTTTCCATTAACAGGTACATATCTTTCATAAACTAAAAAGTTTGGGGTGTATCTAGTAGCTTCGTGTTTCGATAAATTAATGGTATACTGAATATTTGCTAATTCTACATCCCAAGTAATCGTGTTTATTTATGTACCATCGATCGTATAGCAGTACCAATAGCTCTATCCATGCGTTCAGCAAAATTGCGCTGTGGAGAATAAACAGTATTAGACCAAATTTTTTGTACTTCATAAACTGAGCATAATATTTTAAAAGAGTGGCTAATAAGTATGGATCCATTATCACAAATAACAAATTGGGGTACGCCAAACATAAAAGAATTTTAATTTCTAAAAGTTTTATTATTGCTGCAGCTGTTAAATTGCGAAGTGGACATAACACTGTGTATTTTGAGAACCAGTCTCCTATCACTAACAACACTCATGACCTAGCTTTGAACCCACAAGGTGTAAAGCTATAATGTGAAATGGAAATTTTGCTTCTTTTTCTCCTCTCATAAATCCTAAAGGAACTGCGTTGGATGCTTTCTGGGCACCGCAGACCAAACAATTTTTTACAAAACTTTAAGATATCTATATGCATTTTAGGTAAATTATACAAGTCTTTAATTCAAGACAATAGTTTTTGAAAATCCAAAATGACTAGCAACAGGTGGATGATGATAAGAACGTACAATCGTTTTTCTTTGAGCTTTGGGAACTAGTTGTTTTCGTTTGTTTAAATTCGCAGACAAAAAAGTTTAGATGAAATAAATTTATAAACTAGATTATTTTCAACCTTCCATTGAGGATAACGTTAAATCCATACTATGGTACATCTCACTCTACTCACAATCAAACTGGCAAAACAAATAAAAGGTACTTCACAACGCATAAACTTGCTAGAATGACAGTCTCTTCTGCGAGTCTCACCTGGACTTATAAACAAAAATTACATTATCACTAACTTTAAATAATGATGCCAAAATTACTAGAGAGACAAACTTACCTCGAATCTTGTCTAGACTTGTGTACTGCTGAGCGTCCAACTCTTCGTGAGTCTCGTCTAGACTAATGTACTGCTGAGCTGGCACACACCGCATAAAAACGCTGTTGCTGGAGTCACATCAGTCGACTTCTGTGACGTAAGAATGTACCGTAGAGCAGTAATTGCCGCTGACGTTGACGATGCTACCATCCCATGCACGTTACGTTGATGACGCTTAAAGTTATCGTTTCTACAAAATGAGGTGCTACATGCCTCATACACAAACATCTTTGACTGGTTCATTTTTGTACAATTTAAAAAGAAAAACACTTCTAGGCACTTTGAAGCGTAAAGTTTGGTTAGCACAATGTGAGATTCGCTTAGAAATAATTATAAACACATTTCATTTTAATAGTTTCTGTATAAGTAAAGTACGTCAACAGGATTAGGTTATTTCCTTCAGGAAATATAAGTTTTAGGCTTATATAAATTCTAATTTAAAAGAGAATTATTTTGCATCATATTCGATCTATAGTCAAAGGTTATAAAATTCATGTGTCAGTTTTTAAAAAGGTTATGGACGATGTAATTACAATAATTAATACAGCTTGATTATTTTGTCTAGAGAATATATAATCATAAGAACAAATACATATCATATACAGTTCTGTGCTGACTCAGATTCATCTAAAACCCGAAATGCGTAAGTTTAAATATACACGAAGTTAGATAGAGAAAACGACATAAAGAAGATCCAATTTTGATTTACTCATCCAAAGTTTGCAGAGAATGCCTCGCGTAGTTTTAAAATGAGCAGTTTCTTTCTTCAAAGCAAAACTCGTTTACTAACATCAACACACTCAATAGGTCGCCTCGGTAGGGCATGCACCTTGATTAGAGAGATGCGGGCTAGGCTACGTAGCCTACTATGTTCAAATAATCAACCACCAAGCGGCTGAGTTTATCTTTTTAGGGCCATATTGGTTCCCAATTATTCAACCTGTGTGTTGAAGGTAGGTTGAAATATCAAAGCTTTGATGGAGAAAAAATCAGTCAGCCGATGGTAGTTTAAAAATTGAAATTATAATCAGATGCTGAAACTATACTGGTGCAAAGGTTAGTACTTGAATATATTATTGACCATATATAGAACGTACTTGTTAGTGCATCTGCGTGTAGACTAAATTCTTAGTTGTAGATTTACGATATACAGGACTTTTATATTTTGTTAAGATTTTACTGCATAACTGAGAAGAAAACTTGTGTATTTTTGAGTTAGAAATGTTTTATCAGATGACGTAAATACACTGTTTCTATGGCTTTTCTCTATTGTAAACGGTGCAGTTACCGTTGTTGCCGTAATAAATGTGTTGTGATTTTTAGAAAAGCGCGATTGAATATTAAAGGTCTTATTTAACCTTTACCCACAAAAATTCTTCTTTGCAGTTAGCAGTCATAAATAGGTCTACGTGTTTGGGTTTGTTTTAGATTTAAAATAATTTTTGTTTTAACAAATTTTCGGCTATATTTTAAGCCAGAGTCACTGATCTCAAGATATTGGCACCGCCTTTGTTATTCGTTTCAGGGTTTTTTCCCAACATCCCTCCGAGATTAGGTGGCGTCCAAGGTATTTCCCGATTACAACCACATTTCATACCCGATAGCATTCAGGAAGCCTCGTAAACACTTACACCACCCGTCCCGCTGAGTTAGTCGCCAAAACAACCACTTTTGTTCGTGCAGTCGGTGTCCGGCACGAAATTTTTAGCGAAATAATCCACTGAGTTTTCTGTGAATTACCTACTAAATATTCTGAGGGTTATAAATTGTACGTAATAACAATACCGAATAAAACTGAGGATATAAGTGTAAGTAGTGTCTTATATACCACGGGGAATCCATTATGAAGAAAATTAATGGTGAAGCGTGTATTTTCATGTCAAGAGTAGCGTGTACTTGTTGATGTCAGTTTCTAAGTACAAAACTTGCTTCCCTTTGCTGGAATTCTTCGAATTTAACCGACATAACCGCCGCGAATACATTATAAATTGCGCTCAAATTGTCGAATTGTGCTACAATCTGATTTCGAGTGTGAAAGAATTTCACCTCATTTACAAATAGAGTTGCAGCTATTCTAGCACCTTCGCCGAACACTTCACAATTAATTTTTAATGTGGAGTGGATCTTTAAGTCCTTCTCTACTAACCCAAACAATTTGATCTTTTGGCGGCGGCTCAGATTATTCCTTCTTACGAACACAGCAGGACATGTCTTACAATGATCTATTTTCGATGTTGTTTTTTTTTCCCTTCAAAATACTAATTGTAGAAGGGACGCCTTTTTTAAAAAATTGGGATGATATATACAAAGTTGAATAAAAACACAAGAAGCATATACTAGCAAGTGAGTTCATTTCTATTGAAAAGGAAGATTCGTGTACAAGAAGGGGTTGTAAATTCTACGATGACTAAATTATAATTGCGCATTCTCTAAGATTGATGGGTGCATGCGTTGTTAAACAATGCCACTCATTCAATAAACGATTTCTGATTCTAATTTTAATCATTCTGATTCTAAACGTCGAACTAATAGCATGATCATTAACACTAGAAATAAAGGTTTTTCAAGTGGGTTATTATCCGCTTTCTAGATAACGAAGGTAGTCATTTACAAAAAGTCACAAGAAAGTTATAAGCGTGCAGCAATATCATTCAATTAGGTTGTGCTCGATGGGTATTATAGGATTTATGTTTGTTTAACAGGTGAGTACGATTCCTGTAAATGTGAGTATTGTAGCCCAGAACCCGATTTTACAATGTCTGATGAGGACATCCTTAAAGAAGGAGAAAGGCTAATGCAGGGAGTTCTTCAGAAAGCAAACAAAAAAGATTTTAAATTAGTTATCCATAATGTATACCTCATTAAGTTGTATAAAGTATAAATAGATGTGTTTTGTGTAATTCGACCATTATAGTTGTTGTTTGTCGATGTTTGAACATCCATGATTGTGCATTCCTGTGGTAGACTAGTTAACAAAGCCATAAATAATTTACCGGTCGGGGCCCACACTCCTACCATCAATTCTGCGTACCGGAAACTTAGCTGGAAGAGCGGTTAGCCCGAAGCGATCTGGATATTAACGACTTCAACCGACTGTGTTGAGACCATAACATTGCTTACTCCAAATTCCATGACGATCTCCCTTGTAAACATCGAACGGACAAAATTTTGCAAAAAGGCGCTTGGAAAAGAGTTAAGTCCAAAAACGCAAAGCACCTTAAACTGTTTTATGAAGAGCAGTTAACCTGTAAATTTCAAAAGAAACCACAAAAACAGTGTGGCGAGTATACTGGGTTTTGAAAAACACAGATTGCCTGCAAACGAATTGCCCGTAGCAAATATGCAAGCGAGTATAACACCGGGATCAAATATATTTATCGGAACAAAAATTGCCACATGTGCGTTTAGAAATAATATCCCAAAGCACAGCATCTTCGAGTTCAGTCTAACAGAACCGCTTAGATATAGCATACCAAACTAGCCAAATTGCGTGATATACTTCCCATTGAGTGTTTCGGAGATTGACAATATTACTATCCGTCTAGTGGACCATTTAGTTAACCAGTAAAGTTTTCTTAAGAAACATATATGTGTATCAGACTCGAAATAAAAAGTGTCCAAGTGTCCTTCACCGCGCATATCCCAAATCAAGGGTAGTTAAAACATAGAAGCGTCAACTTGTCAAGAACACCATCAGACTCAGCATTGAAGATAAGCGGTTTTTAAAATTTTCGGGTTTAAAAGTTTTAGTGCTAGGAAAACAAGCAACCTAACACTAGATTCGAATCATACCCGGACTAAGCTTGGGCAGTTGCAATACGGGTACCTTCTTAAATTGGATGCTTTTGATCGTTATAAAATATACGAAACGATAACAAAAGAAGATTATTATACATATTTACCGTTTAGGTTAACCGCCAAAAATAATGATAGAATTTCGATAGAAACTCAGTGCAGCAATACCGTAACTTCCACCCATACGATAGTGTTATCTTAATCAAAGGAACATATTTTGCAAATTCAGATGCTGCCACAGTGTACGAATTTACACGAAATGCACGATACTTTTTGTTCTAAGAAATTCAATACAAGTTGGGGTCGGACCATATCGTGGATATCTGCAGAAATCCCGGTATAACTAGGACTATGATAGAAATGGAATCGTAGGTGGACGTCGAGGCAAAATCTTTATCACATATCGTTTGGAACCTAGACTTTATGTTCAAAAATAGACGATGTGTCTGTATGTTTCCTCTAAACATTATATTCGGGTTTTTTTTTAGGACAACAGGAAAGCGATCGTTATCATGGCCCATGAATTAATTTTGATAAGATCAAAGTCGGACGCAAACTGCTATAAGTTTGCAAACAACGCTACAGCTTTTATTTTGCGATATATTGCGTTTCTCATATCTCGTTGAAAGCACCTTTACTCGTATATCAAAATCATAAATCACTTATCATGGCTGCATATAGAAAATGGAAGCTATACAAGTTACTTGCATTAGCACCTGCAAAGTCTCAGGTTTGGCGTGTCAAATTTTCGAAGGAGACTGAAAAGCTTCGGTGGATTCTGATCGCATTTTCAAATGGTAAATACGAGGGAAATGACCAAGATATTACCAAATTTACGCATACAAATATAACCAACGCAAAAGTGTTTTTAAATTACCAAAGTTACATCAAGGACAAATGAATTTGGATTTTACACAGTACGACTATATGGGCGCATATGTGCCTTATACACGTTTCATGTCGGATTACTTCCCGCATACCAAATGAAACAGGTCATCGATGGAATACAAAAAATTTACAGACTCGACAGTATTTATAGTAGATTGTAGAACTAGAGGAACATCCAGAATCCTGGGACAACATTTCCACCAGCATTCAAATTTCCCGCACCCATCTGGACCAAATAGTTTTCTACGGCTAGCCATTTCATCTTTCGAGATAAATGTATCTTGTTTGGTGTCAATTAATATTAGATTTTCTCAACTACCTGAATTTATTAGAATTTTTTAGATAGCATCATTCACTAAGGTGGTACCCCAATTTTAAGAATTTTTACCGGTAAAATTTTGAACCAAATAGTTTTCTTCGAATAGCCATTTTATTTTTCGCGATAAATCTATCTTATTTGGTATCAATTAATATTAGATTTTTCTCAGCTATCTGAATTTCTAGGCATTTTCTACATAGCATCATCTCCCAGGGAGCTACTATAGTTTTAAGATTTTTTAACCCGCAGCGATTTTTTAGCCATGTAATACATCAAACTAGTCTAGAACTTTATGTAAAATCCGAATCTGTAAACAGATTTAAAATCGGGGCAACCCCTTACCGTTTTACACACATAGCCTCTAGCCAACATATAAAAGATTATTTTTGTTTCTTTTAAGATAACTAAATTTTGCTTGGTATCAACTAATATTTGATTTTTCTAAGGAATTCGAATCTGATTGAATTTTTTAAATAGGACCGCCCATTACAAAGTTACACCCTGTTAAAGCCTAGTACCTTTACAATGTACGGACAGCGTCCCTCAGTCCCTAATTGTTTGCAACCCAACATACACGCAGCTAAAATGTAATCATCAGGTTTTTGCTTTACTAGCGCGGTTAATTTGTGTAAAGTATCATCATCATTAGGTCTTCAGTCCTGGAACTGGTTAGACGCGTACCATCATTGTTTCCTATTCTGAACTAACCTACAGATTTCCCTGAAATTTGCACAGTCTGCACCTATCACTATCTGATCTAGGTCAACATCTACCTCTTTTTTCCTATCTCTGCTTGTAATATATCCCATACTATTACCCAAAAATCTCTTAGAACGTATTCTGCCCTTCTATTTCTCTTATCTTTTTCCCCAGATATCCTTGTTTCCCTACTATTTCTATAACCTATTTGTTATTATCTTTGTCTGTCGATGCTATCGTCCTCATACATCTGAAGTACAGCATTTCAAAAGACTGTGTATACAGCTCGTTCCCCTTCTATTGTTTTCTAATTTTATGCCCTATTTCAGCGAGATTCAGTGAAGGGGGGTAAGCAACCTGTGGCTACCAAGATCCCCCAACACTTAGATATTTGCCGAAATAATGGTTTTCCAGTAAATCCTTTCACACACTTAACATTATTTGAGAATGTTGTCCAACCAATTCTTGTAGTTACTTATAGTAATCATCATGTTTAAGCACAGTTATTTTCTCGTCATTAGTTTATCCATCTTGGGATTGGTTGGATGCGTACCTCCATTGATTTCTATTCTGGGCTAGCCTACATCTCCTGAAATTCCTGCAGCCTACATCTTTTACTATCTGTGTGCAGTAGTCTAGCCTAGGTCTGCCTCTTCTTCTCTTTTTTCCTATCTCTGCTTCTAATATATTTCGCACTATTCCCTCATGCCGTAGTATGTGGCCTATCATCCTGTCTCTCCTATTTTTTACCGTTTTCCACATATTTCTTTCTTCTCCTACCATTTTTAGTACCTCTTCGTTCTTAACTTTGTCTGTCCATGATATCTTCATCATACGTCTGTAGCACCACATTTCAAAGGCTTCTAGCTTTTTCTTGTCCGCTTCTCTTACTGTCCAGGCTTCACAGCCATACAGTGCTGTGCTCCACACATATGTTTTAAGCAATCTTTTCCTTGTTTCTATGTTTGTGGTCTTTGAGCACAGTAGTTGCTTTTTCTTGTTAAATGTAGCACGACCTTGTGCTAATCTTTGTTTTATATCTTTTGTGCTTTTCCCATCTTGCGTTATTTGGCTTCCTAGGTAGCAGAATTCCTTAACCTCTTGTAAGTTCGTGTTAAATACTTGTATTCTTGTTTTTGATTTATTTTCCCTACCTTTGCAAACTAGAACTTTAGTTTTAGTTTTGTTAATTTTCATACCGTATGTCTCTGTTAGAACCGTTTCCATTTCATTAAGAGCAGCTTCTAACTCTTCCTTGCTAGACGCTAATACCGCTATATCATCTGCAAATCTAAGCATATCAATTTTTTGTCCCTGCATAGTAATTCCAAATGTCTTCCTGCATTTGACAGTACTCATTGCCTCTTCTACGTACAAGTAAAAAATCAATGGAGATAGGGCACATCCCTGTCTCACCCCTTTCCTAATGTTTACTTCTCTACGTTCCTGCTCTAATTCTATTACTGCTGTTTGCTCTTTGTATAAGCTATGTACTATTCGTCTATCCCTATAACTCATTCCAATCTCTTTTAGTATTTCAAACATTTTTTTCCATTTTACATTGTCGAATGCTTTTTCCAGATCTACAAACCCTATATACACGCTTTCCCCTTTTTCTATTGTTTTCTCCATTATCACTCTCAGAGCTAAAATAGCCTCCCGTGTTCCCCTGTTTCGCCTAAACCCAAATTGGTCTTCTCCTAGTATTTCTTCCGCCCGTTTTTCCATTCGTCTTTGCACAATTCTAGTTAATATTTTTGACACGTGTGCTGTCAAACTTATTGTTCGAAAATTTTCACATCTATCCGCGCCTTTCTTTTTTGGTATAGTTACTATGATGCTACGTTTGAAATCTTTGGGTATCTCGCCTGTCTCATACATATAGCTTACAAGTTGGAAGAGACGTTCTGTTACTGCTTGTCCAGCGGCTTTTAGAGTTTCTGCTTGCATCTTATCTGTACCCGGCGCCTTACCATTTTCAGACTCTTTAATGCTAATTCAATCTCATCTCTAAGTATAGGATATCCCAAGTCATCATTTTCAATGTATTATTCCTGTTCTAATGCCGTTAGTTACTCTCCTGCATATAAATTCCCTATATATTCTTGCCATCTACCCACTTTCTCTACGTTTTCTATGATGACGTTTCCTAGTGCGTCCCTTATATTTTTGCTATACGGTTTTATATCCCTAAAATTCATTCTAATTAATTTGTATGCTTCGTCTGTCTTTCCTATTTCCATCTTCGTTTGTATCTCTTTGCACTTTTCATCAATCCATTGTTCTTTAGCTTTCCTGCATTTTCGAATAATTTTCCATTTTATGGCTTTGTATCTCTGTTTTCCTGTTTGGTCTGATTTATTTTTGTATTTTCGTCTTTCTTCTATTAAATTCAGGATATCCTTTGTTATCCATGGTTTCTTATTTTCTTTTTGTGTATACCCCAGAATATCTCTGGCCGCCATGTCTAGGCTGGATTTAATGTTATTCCATTCTGTTTCTACTTCCTTAGTATCCGATATTTTCTCGATATCTTTGAGCAATTCATTTGACTTTTTTTCGAATCTTTCTTGAATATCTTTATCTTTTAGTTTCTCTAAGTCTAAGTGCCTTTTTCCGTTTCTTTTTTTCACATTCTTAAATTTAAGTGCGGCCTTCATAATTACGATATTGTGATCAGTATCTATATCTGCTTCTGGGTAGCTTCTACAGTCTTTTACTTGATTCCAAAACCGTTGTCTAACAAGAATGTAATCTATTTGATATCTTCCTATATCTCCTGGCATCTTCCACGTATATCGTCTTCTAGCATGATGTTGAAATAATGTGTTTGTGATGATTAAATTGTTCTTGTCACAAAATTCTACCAGCCTATTTCCCCTGTCGTTTCTCGTGCCTAAACCAAATAAACCTACTACTGCTCCTTCCCTACCCTCACCTACCACGGCATTAAAATCCCCCGTAATTATTAAATTTTCCTGTCCTTTTACGTATCTTAATATGTCTTCGATATCTTTGTAGATGACTTCTACCTCTTCGTCACTGTAGCTAGAGGTGGGCATGTGTACTTGTATTATTACTGTGTTTACCGGTTTAGATTTTAATCTAACCATAAGTACTCTTTCGTTCTTTTGTAAGTAATTTTCTACACAGTATCCTATCTTTTTCCGCATAACTATCCCCACGCCCAAATTTCCTTCCTCTGCTCCTGTATGAATTATCCTGAAGTCTCCACTCCAAAAATCAGCCGCCTCTGGCCACCGAACTTCGCTGATCCCTACTATATCTAGTGATAACCTATTCATTTCGATTTTTAGGTTCTCTAGCTTACCTTCTTGCTTCATACTTCTAACATTCCACGCTCCGACTCGCAGAATGTTCCCGACTCTTATTTTTAACTTTCCGATTGCATCCTCCGAAGTAGTCCCCTCCCGGAGATCCGAATGGGGGACTATTTTAACTCCGGAATATTTTACCCCAGAGAATGCCATCATTTTATTATAATTTAGGTACGCTGTGTACTTGGGAGATAATGTGGTGGTTTCCCGTTGCCTTCCACATCGCGGTAGTGTATCTTAGACTGCCATACCGACCCCTATGGTCTCTGCCAATCTAAGTACCAAAAGAGCCGCTGCCCTCTTTCGGGGACCTGTCTTAGTCTGGTTCCTCACCAACAACCCTACTACTTTGGTTGGACCTGTAGTTTGGCTCTTTAGCTCATTAGAACACGCAAGCCATTTCACCTGTTCTAGTAATTTAGAACTTCGGCAAGGTGCAGGTCCATTCGAAATGGGTGTAAAGTATAATTTGTTTTAAATAAAGAAATCAGATACTTGACTAGATTCAATGATTCACTCATTGTCGACTCATTAGTTTGAACAATTTGTATTTTATTTGTTAAACGTAAACCACTTATTCGCTTGTTAACATCGTCTAGTGACCTCGCTATAATTAGTAATACACGTTCAGTTTTGTAAATTATTTGGAACTGAACTCTAAAATTCCTACAAGGCGATTAATTATATTTACCGGAATTAAAAATTGCCGTCGACCTTACTGCTCATTTTGAAAAAACTCCCGTACAACTTTCCATACTATTAACTGCATATTTGGTAACGCCAAAGAGAATATAACCAACATTCTAGTAGTACGACCTATCTAATAATATTAAAATTTCAATCAAGACCTTAATGCATTCGCCAACGGAGGAACCAAGAGGTTATAAAAAAAATAAATCTGTAAATAAAAAGAATCAAGTAGTAATATTTTATTAGAAATCTATATAAAATAATTCACAAACTTCAAAAAGATTTTCCACAACTTGTATAATCTCTTTTCATTCTAATTCAATTGTTTTATCGTGTTCTTCTATATTCATTTCACTTGCATCTAATTCTTCGTTATCGTCTTCGTTATTCACCTCGTCTCCTTCTTCAGTATTTTTATTTTCAATTATGTTATTGTTTTGTACAACCATTGCAGAATTCAATAACTCGGGATTAATAACAAAAGCGTAGTCGTTTTCGTCATTACTTATTTCCTCCAAATTCCTCTTCGTTAGATATTTCGGTTTCTTCTGTTTCATATCCGGAGTCTCCGTTATCTAAATTAAACATGTGGTCATAAAGCTTATGATATCTTATAAATTGTACCTGCTTTTAAACGAAATCACCAAAAATTTTAGTTGGTACTTGATATATTATGCACGCTACCGAAATAACAATTTAGCAACATTTCTTTTATATTTCTCATAATGGTTTCTAATTTGCATATCGTCAATTAGCTTAATACTAAGTTTCACTAATAATTCTATTTTCTCCAAATACCCTATTATAATCATATCAATAATTAGTAAACAAGGCCAGTTTTGTAAATACTTTATAAAAATAAAATATTATTCTTTAAAATACAAACGTTCTGCTTGGGGCAGTTCAGAAATTTTTTCGAATGCAATAAACAATGGTTGGATTGACTATCTTTTTGTAACTGCTTCAAATTTGCAATTCCAAACTGTTCGAGATTCACAACTTCGTTAGCTGGTAGGTAGCGGGTCATGATGTTTTTCTTTAACTGCACTTTTACATAAACGGTCCCATGTACAGGTACTATTTCTTGCAAAAGTAAACTTAAACGTTGAGCTGATAATTCATTGGTCGCAGGGATGTCCTAGTCTAACCCGTGTAGGTGATTTTCACAAAAATCGTTATGCATTCGGAAATCCTCATCCAAGTTTTTACTTCTTAACGGCATTTGCAGAATTTCGTGCCATAACTCGTCCGTTCCAACATTAAGTACAGCTATTTCTTTCACAAGGAATTCGCTTGACTTGTACTGGAAGCCCAGGATATCCAAAACATACATGCTTCCTTGGTGAAAATTTGATGTAAATTCACCTAGTGCATAGGTGATCTTACGCACCAGTTTGTCAATACCTAGTGGCACTCTTACATCGCTTGTAACGTCAATACAAGATGCACTAATCTTTAACTTATAATTTTGATCAAACTCGACGATACTTTGACAACTAATGCACTGGAACGTGACTCCCTCGCCTTTTATGCAGATGGTCTAGCGTGCGCAGCTCCTTATTATGTTAATTGGCGTTATATGCAAGTCTTGACTGGAAAAGTGACGCTTGTAATTGTTTTATTGTGGGTTTTACCTGTTTGTATTTAACCACTAACACCATTTTTAGAATTTTTACAAAAAATTACTTTTAGCAGTATTTTTAATATAACTCCGTCGTTTAAGATATCAATTATTATTGTGTTTTTCTCAGGTTCTCAAATCCTTCGGAAGTTTTTTCAAATTGAACGACCCCTTACTAATTTACAGATCAACCTTTTACAAACCATATTGTGTTCATCTTAATCTATTTCTAAACGGTACTGCTAAAATTGTACAAGAATTTTATGTTGACGTTTGTTTACCTTCTAAAATAAATTGAATGCTCCGTTAACAAAATATATGGTTGTGGAACAAAAGAATTGGCGCTTATAAATTTAAAGTTTGAAGTTAACAACCGAAGTAAATAACGATGGTGTTCGTCTTAACAAACCGTAAGAAGATCCTATAGTTCTGAACAAGTTGCAGGCTCAATGTTTAAGTATACGTTTTCTTTAATATATAATGAATACAAGTATGAGTTTATGTTATTTACTTTTGTGAAGGAACAATGTGCATGTACTACATTTTAAATCTTAATTATCTAGAAAAATAAAGCATGTATAATATAGTCATAACTTTATTTGCCTATTACCTTAACTAATTTAATATTATCTTTGTTTTCCTGGTATAACCTTATAAGTTGTAAACATTAAAGCTTTCATGAAACCTTTTTTTTTGTAGATTTTGAGGTTATGTTCAATTTAAATGTTTATTTCAAATTCTCTTAACTAATGTTAAATACAACAAAGCGTATTTATGATTTCTTTTTACTTAGAACGTAAATTTGAAATTGTGTCTAAGCACAATAATAATTTTAGATTTTCTAATATCTTATCTGGTAGAGTTTAAGACAAAATTTAAAATTATGAGAGTGTAGATATATAAACCACACTTAGTGATTTTGTCGCATGAAAATTTGGTTGTAAGAAAATAACCGTATATATTTTTTTTTATTAATGTTATTAACTAAACGTCAATATGTAAGTTGTGTTAAGGTATTGTCTTTTGTCATGTTCTAAATTGCATCTCTATAACTTGTCTGGGTAAAATTTAACTTTGTTCTTTAAACCCCTGAGATATAGACTTGTGCAATCTACCGCAGCCACAAACGGCAATGCTAGTCCTGCCAAAGTTTTGTTTAGACTCTGTGGTACACCCATTCCTACCTATAAAGAGGAAGGGTGCAATATCACTATTACTGTATTTGCTTTTAATTGTATCATGTGCGAGATTCTGTAAGACATCATTCCTATTATATCTTTCCATTGCTACATCTAACAGAAACAGATCTATATTAGGAGTACCGTTTTCCGTTAGCTCTCTTAAAGTATCAGCCTGGTTGAGAACGATCTGAAATACCCCTAAAAAGTGCTCTAAAGTTCTTTTGGTAAATAACATATAATTCTCATAAAATGTCACCATCTTCACTAAACAATCCTTATTTAAATGAAAACGCAAGTTGTCAAATTTGCATATCTGATTTCGTATGCCAACTTCCATAGTGCGTATAATGTATGGAAGATTTGATATAAACTTCCTAAATACGTTGAGGGATACATCAAGTATGGTCTGCGAAATGATGTCAACAAATCTGAAAATTATTTTATAATCGTCGAACGGGTTCAGGCCTACAATTATGATTTTACAAGAAGATTTTGTTATGGCGTATAGTTTTTCAAATAGCAACTTGGTTTGCTCTAACTGAATTGCGGCGTTTATACATTCTTTATGCGCTGGAGTCAACTACTTTTCCAAATCCTTAATTTGCTTCCACTCATTGTCTGTAACTTTTAGTTCCTCTTAGAAATAAACCATCTCAATGTGCTTTCGTTGTATTTTTTGTGGCGTCACATTCATTAAAAACGCTTTCACACACACTGCATGAGATGCTTAAGATGTTCATTTCAGAAAAAATTAATGATTAACAGTTTTTGAATTATACATGTAAATATTAATTTCTTCTACGTTTGCAGGATAAAATTCAAACTAAGACTTACTCTTCTTTGTCGATAGTCCTCACACGAAATTTTCAGAGGAGTAAAATTGTGCAACGTTATTAATTCCACTTTGAAAAACTTTATGTTTTACAAAAATAAATTTGAAATAAACTTTTAGCATTTTTTTGCTCGTATTTATGCACATAGGGAAAGTATAAGTATGATTTGTCCTTACACTCATCTAATGTAAATTAAATTATAAAATGCGTATTCCCGTATATTAACTAGAATTGTAGGAAAGTACCTTTCACAATTAATAATCAGACAATATTGACAAAACAATACAAGACTGAGGACCTTACATTTTACTAAATTTATTTAGAAAATACAAATTGTCGAACCCCATTCTAGCCCACGGTACAGAATTAATATATATGTCATCTTTTGGTTTAATTATTTGAATGTGAATGCACTAATTGAAAATTTTAACAATCCTAGATATTAATAAATATTTTTTGAGCTTTACTCTATTATTGAGTTAAATCTAAATAAAAATGCAGAAGTGTTTTGCTGTTAGGTTTTTGAATATTAAAACACTATGCGGGTCTTTGTTGGAGCTAATTTTAAAAGACGTGATAATTGATTTCAGTTCCCCAGGAAAATTCTATGCTAATTTGATAGGTTACACGTTGGGTGTATCTCAAAAGACAGAGCAATACTGTTTAGAAATATGGTTTGTAAAAGGTTGATCTGTAAATCAGCAAGGGGTCGTTCAATTTGAAAAAAATTCCGAAGGATATGAAAACCTGAAGAAAAACACATTAATAATTGATATCTTAAACGACGCAGTTATATTAAAAATACTGCTAAGAGTAATTTTTTATAAAAATTTTTAAAATGGTGTTGGTGGTTAAATACAAACAGGTAAAACCCACTATAAAACAATTATAAGCGTCACTTTTCCAGTTAAGACTTGCATATAACGCCAATTAACACAATAAAGAGCAGCGCACGCTAGACCATCGGTATAAAGGCCGAGGAAGCCACGTTCCAGTGCATTAGTTGTCAAGGTATCGTCGAGTTTGATCAAAATTACAAGTTAAAGATGGATTTTTCTTGTATTGACGTTAGAAGTGATTTAAGAGTGCCACTAGGTATCGACAAACTGGTATAAGACCACCTATGCGTTAGGTGAATTTACATCAAATTTTCACCAGGGAAACATGTATGTTTTGGATATCCAAGGCTTTCCGTACAAGTAAAGCGAATTTTTTGTAAAAGAAATAGCTGTACTGAATGTTGAAACGGACGAGTTATGGCACAAAATTCTGCATATGCAGTTAAGAAGTAAAAATTTAGATGAGGATTTCCCAATGCATAACGATTTTTGTAAAAATCGCCTCCACGGGTTAGACTAGGACATCCCTGCGACCAATGAATTATCAGCTCAACGTTTAAGTTTATTTTTGCAAGAAATAGTACCTGTACATGGGACCGTTTATGTAAAAGGGCAGTTAAAGAAAAACATCATGACCCGCTACCTACCAGCTAACGAAGCAGTGAATCTTGAACAGTTTGGAATTGCAAATTTGAAGCAGTTACAAAAAGATAGTCAATCCAACCATGGTTTATTGCATTAGAAAAAATTTCTGAACTGCCCCAAGCAGAACGTTTGTATTTTAAAGAATAATATTTTATTTTTATAAAGTATTTACAAAACTGGCCTTGTTTACTAATTATTGATATGATTATAATAGGGTATTTGGAGAAAATAGAATTATTAGAGAAACTGAGTATAAAGCTAATTGACGATATGCAAATTAGAAACGATTATGAGAAATATAAAAGAAATGTTGCTAAATTGTTATTTTAGTAGTGTGCATAATATATCAAGTACCAACTAGAGTTTTTGGTGATTTCGTTTAAAGGCAGGTACAATTTATAATATATCATAAGCTTTATGACCACATGTTTAATTTAGGTAAAACATGGTTAACTGAGACTCCGGATATGAAATAGAAGAAACCGAAATATCTAGCGAGGGGGAATTGGAGGACATGAGCAATGACGAAAACGACTACGTTCTTGTTATTAATCCCGAGTTATTCAATTCTGCAATGGTTGAACAAAACAATGACATAATTGAAAATGAGAATAATGAAGAAGTAGACGAAGTGAATAACAATGACAAAAACGAAGAAGTAGATGCAGGTGAAATGAATATAGAAGAACACGATGAAACTATTCAATTAGAATGGGTAAAGATTATACAAGTTGTAGAAAATCTTTTTGAAGTTTGTGAAGTATTTTATATAGATTTCTAATAAAATATTACTACCTTGATTCCTTTTATTTACAGATTCTTTTCTTGATAACCTCTTGGTTCCTCCGTTGGCGAATGCATTAGGGTCTTGATTGAAATTTTAATATTATTAGATAGGTCATACTACTGGAATGTTGGTTATATTCCTTTTAGCGTCACTAAATATGCTGTTAATAGTTTGGAAAGTTGTACGGGAATTTTTTTAAAATGAGCAGTAAAGCCGACCGCAATTTTTAATCCCGGTAAATATAATTAATCGCCTTGTAGGAATATTAAAGTTTCACTTTCAAATAATTTACAAAGCTGGCCGTGTATTACTAATTATAGCGAGGACATTCGACAACGTTGATAAGCAAATAAGTGGTTTACGTTTAACAAATGAGATACAAATTGTTCAAACTAATGAGTCGACAATGAGTGAATTATTAAATCTAGTCAAATATTCGATTTCCTTATTTAAAACAAATTATACTTTACACAAACTAACGACGCTAGTAAAGCGAAAACCTGATGATTAAATTTTAGATGCGTGTATGTTGGGTTGCAAACATTTAAGTACTGAGGGACGCAGTCCGTACATTGTAAAGGTACTAGGCTTTAACAGGGTGTAACTTTGTAAGCGGTAGTACGATTTAAAAAATTCAAACAGATTCGAATTTCCTAGAAGAGTCTAATATTAGTTGATACCAAACAAGATATATTTATCTTAAAAGAAACAAAAATAATCTTTTATATGTTTGCTAGAGGGTATGTGTGTAAAACGGCAAGGAGTTGCCCCTATTTTAAATCTGTTTGCAGATTCGGATTCTGCGTAAAATTTTAGACTAATTTGATGTATCGCATGACTAAATAATTTATAAGGACGGTCAGAAATCGTTTCTGGTAAAAATCTTAAAATGAGGGTAGCTCCTTGAGGGATGATACTATCTAAAGAATTCTTCGAAATTCAGGTAGCTGAAAAAATCTAATATTAATTGATACCAAATAAGATATATTTATCGCGAAAGAAATAACAACAATCTTTTATATGTTCGCTAGAGGGTATGCGCGTAAAAGGGTAAGGGGTAGTCGAATTTTAAATATGTTCGCAGATTCGGATTTTGCGTAAAACTATAGACTAATTTGATGTGTTGCATAGTTAAAAAATTTATAAGAACGGTCAGAAATCGCTACATGTAGAAAAATCTTAAAATTAGTGTAGCTCCCTGGGGGATGTTGCTATCTAAAACATTCCTAGAAACTCCGGTAGCTGAGAAAAATTAAATAATATTAATTGATATTAAACAGAATAGATTTATCGCGAAAGATGAAGTGGTTAGTCGATGGAAGCTATTTGGTTCAGAATGATACCGGTAAAAATTCTTAAAATTGGGGTACCGCCTTAGAGAATGATGCAAGCTAAAAAATTCTTAGAAATTCAGGTAACTGAGAAAAATTTAATATTAATTGACACCAAACAAGATAGATTTATCTCAAAAGATAAAATGGCTAGCCGAAGAAAACTATTTGGTCCAGATGTGTGTGGAAATGTGGATGCTGGTGGTAATGTGGTCCCAGGATTCTTGATTTTCCTCTACTTGTATTGTATCAAATTGTAAACTTCACAAAATTTGATGCAACGCTTAAAATCTACATGACAGTGTCATCCAATATAATTTATTTATAGAAGTTTTTAATAGATACGTTCGAGAACGTGTGTTTTTGTGATTTCTGTTTATATAAAGTCGTATAATGCATGTTGCTTTTTTCTAAATTATATTATATTAAGTATTCACAGTAGCATTCCGAGCGGTTGTCCAACGTGTCGGAAGCGTCGCATATGACATGTCGAAACATCGATTCGATATATCGGGCGCTACATACATCTGTCAGGTTAGCAACACCATGTAAGTATCGGATAGTTGTGAGAGTTTTTTGTGGTATAAATATTGCAGACGGCTCCGTGGCATAGTTGGTATGTGTGTGACTACTACGCCCAAGGTCCCGGGTCCGAATCCTTACACGGTCCGCTTGAAAAATGTTAGACAAGCATTTTTCACAAAAATACACCTTCGTTCGGATGAGAGGTAAAATGGAGATCCCGTGTGCGAGTGTTGTCACGCACGTTAAAGATCCCTACCTTGCTTGGAACAGCAAGGATTCGGCAAAATTCAAAATTTTTCAGATAAACAAAGACTCGCTTCCTGGGTAATGTAGTACCTTCGGGTGGAGCATTGGAAAATCACATGTAAGGTATAAATATGGCATATTTTTCAAATTGAGGTCACCTATAATTTGATATGCCTAAGAATATATTGCGTAAATGCAATAAACCGTACAACGAGGAAGCTCTGACAAACGCCGTAAATAAAATTTTGCAATGTCTGACTAATTTGTGCGCCGCTAGTCAAAAGTATAATATATTTTAAACAACGGTATACGATTGTCTTAAAATATTACAGAGCGATATTTTCCGCAAGGTTAGTGTAAAAGATGTGGACGCAGCGAAGCAAGAAGTTGAGATATCAGTACAGAACTTTATTAATTTAACCATGAATTCTTGTGTAAAGGAAGCTGGTAAGCACGGTCTTTTGTTTCCATCTAATATACGAGCAACATTGGCAAGACCATCGACCTGTGGAAAAACGAACGCCTCTAATTTTAGACAGGAATGAGCTTTGCTTTCAAAATGGTTACGGTTTTCGAAAATCCTTTACTAACCGAAATATGAGCTGCTAAGGAATGTATTTGCGCCTTTAAAAGAAGAAATTGGCTATTACGAGTTTGGAAATTGCAATGACGGTATGGTACCTGAAGATGCTAAGAAAAATTCGATAATGATTTCAACGATATACCCGCAAACGAGCAGAGCAAAATAAGCAAGTCGTTCTCGTTTGATCCACATAAAGAGGTTTTACCTCTGTCAGGCATACGTGGGTGCGTTAATGCATCGTTTTCGGGGTTATGCCAATGTGATTGTATTATGGAAGCAGGACGACACGAATTTGAGACATATTTATCACAATCATGTAAGCGCTGACATGGCATACCCAAAGTTTAAAGAACTATGCTTGACGTGTTAGAATGAAAGAAATTTGAGTTCGAAATATAATTTTATTACCATTGTGAAAGATTTTTATATTGATAAAGGAAATACAGAAAAAACTTCGACGGGTATGTACTTAGTTAGGTCGCATCATGTAAACGGTTTACTTTCGATTGGTAGTTTTCTGAGTAATCACGGTTAGCGACAAACTGGCTTGCGAAAATTTTACTACTAGCAAAGGCCGTCTTCAGAAAATTACGGACGCTGTGCGGAAAAAATTTATTTTGTATAAAAAAGGATAATCTTGGACTCAACAAGTATTAATGTCTGGTCCTGAATCAGAGGACACGAAAGTTAGTTCGTCCCTAGCGGCCGCAGAGTTAAGAGCAGCTCGTGGACTAGAAAAGAAGTGCTGTGTGTCATCAGCGAAAGCGACACTTTTGAACTTTTTTCACAATCATGTAGGGCAACTACGAATAGTTTCTAACGCAAACAACACCTATTATTTTTAAAGACTTTCTCGTCCGACTTTGCAGACATTAATTCACAACATCGTTGGATGTGAACCCACAAGTATCGCAAACGAGCAAAGTTATTCTCCGTGGTACCCCCAGTAAATTTCTCAGTGTACCCTCCCAGTTTAGTTAGTGCAATCTTAATAGCTTCATAGTCTACCTCAAAACAAATACGTAACAGTGAACCCGCAATACATAAGACAAAGGTGCGGCACTAGCAATAGTCGCAGATTAAGGTCGGGGACAAGTAAAACAAACCCAAGGAAACGATCAGCACTTCGCTCCGTTGAAAGAAATCTATTTAGTATACAGACAAATAACTAACTACGGCAAACTAGCAACCTGTCAGATAAAACTTACAGATACTACAATAAAATAACATTAACCATGGTAGTATAGCTTTGCATATGGTGGTGGTGTCTATAGAATCACTTCAAAGTACCTACTATTAATCAAGTACCTGAAAATACATAATTGAGTATATAACTTTCTTTATACAACACTTCCACGGTATGTTTCTCCGTGTTAAGTATTCAGGAATAACAGTATTACAATATTAAGTTCACAGGAAAACCGCCATGATGGCGTACATATTTACATAGCTATACATTAATAGCCTAATGGTTAACGAGCTCGTGAATCTGCTGTACAATTACTTTATGCACAACCTATGGTGCATATACAACGTGTACTGACTAGGAAGCACTTGTTGGTAAATCTTGGTACTGCTGCACACCTTATGATACTGTATGGTAAGGAGATAACTGTTAGGGTTGGTGTTGTATACCACCTACGTATATACATATAATGGTCGTGGCATCGCTAGAAGCACCATGTACATAGGAAGTAAGCTACTCCATTAAAGGACCCTCGCTATTTTCTATCTTACTCATACAATAAATATTAATGCAAATGATCACGGTGGTTGATAAGTTAGAAAAATAGGAATTTGTTTAAGCTGGGATCATAAAAATTTTTTAGATCTCTTACGTGTTAATGAGTTAATTCAAAGTTAACAATTTAAAAACTTATCTGCATAACAGGTTAATTCTCCGGTACGTATACGGTAATGGATGTTCCGGGTAGCGTAGAGTAGGGACCAAAATTAGTGTTTGTGCTGTCAGAGGAATAATAGGTCCACATTCCATAAACGACAGAATCCAGCTACACACCAACCAGAACCGAGCTAAATGCAGAAATGGTGTAAACGACTTAAAGCCCCAATCGAGCATTTATACCAATCGTACACTAATGGGCAGGATATACAAAATGTGTAGGCGTACGACTATTCGGTTAAATCTTCAGTAATATTACGAAGGACGTTGTGTTTTTAATAACAAAGCACAAAGGGAAGTAAATAACAGGTTTCGAAGAGTCATCGTCAAAATATGTATTTTTAACAACCTTTTTTAAACAAAAAAGAATGACGGGTAGTTGCGTACATCAAAGCAAATACGAGTTTTCGGTATATGGAGTAATATGAGCTGCTTAGTTACAATGTATGACGAATTTAGAATAGGCAAAAGCAGTGCTAGTTAATTAGAATTGAGCGCATCTAGTAAGAGACAGAAACCGAACGTAACAATCGCCGTACGGGTGTAGAGTAAATTTTTCCTATAATTTTTCCCTATACGAATTGCATTTCGAGTTGCTTTACGCAGCTATTCATCACCAAGGTCTGAGTCAATCCTTCACGAAAACAATTCGTATTGCGTTTCGTGTTTGAGCAATCGATTCATGTCTGGCTTTAAAGTTACCATTGTGGACAACCAGGAATTCTCGAAATACCGGTACGTCTAATACAAACAAAACAAAGTACCGCGTATCTTAAGTAACTCAACACCAAAAAAGTTTACTCAAAAAAAAATCACTAGCAGCCTTAGCACGACAGTATAATATTGTAATACAAAGAAAAATTAAATAAAATACTATAAAGCGCTATACTGCGAGAACTAAAATTATAAGCGGTAACCCAAGTTTGTTAATTTAGAGTGAAATATAGGAGAAGTTCTGAGTACATACAAAGAATCAAGCCGAGACCTTTATCAAAATATGTTTTCACGAATGCAAGACCGTATCTTGGGTTTGCCAAATGTGTTAAGTATAAAACGAGCGGGTCAGAAGGAAAGACGAGAGTCTGTCAAAAACTACTCACCCAAATTATTACAACAGAAGACGAAACGTACTGCAGACGAAGGTTAAGCTATTAAAGATTGAGTGGGAGGCAAGGGGATTAATACGTATCCGATGAACCTACAACCCGACAGCAAAATATAGAAATACAAAAAATAATGAAGGAACAATAATTAAGATATAAATACATATAAATAAAAAAGGTATTATATTTATTCACATACATATCTCTATGCCGATCTTACCTAATTTACCACCCTTAAATATCTACTAGACTAGTATATCGAAGGAATACCGTTAGCTCAGCTATCCATTCCTATAAATTAATAGTGTTCAAAGCAGATCCTCATATAATTATCCTGTCAGTTATATAATATTAGTAAGCCAACTATAACATATGCTAGCAAAGCAATCGTTTGGTACAAATTAATACTCTTCTCCTTTTTACTTAATATAGAAAAATAAACTATAACGTAAACTAGCAACGTATCTGTTTTATAAAGATTGGTACTCGTCTAATATTTACCTCAAGCACGTTGTCAGCATTTAGGTGACTCATCCAACACACAACGGTAGCCAACCAAATATGTTGAAGTAAGATGTGAAAGTTTCAGACCAAGGATAGATGAGAATGGGACAAATGATTATACGATAGCTGGAATTCACGATTCGAAATTAAGCATGGTTACAGATATACACAAACTATGAAATCCAAAATAAAACGCAAGCATAGTTTGAGGTAACACGTATATTTTATCTAATTACAATTTTAACGAAGATAATCATCTATAATAAATATTGAATGCCAAAGGTATTGTAGGCGGGTCGTATAATTTATTAATACTACCAACCGTGAAAGCGAATATTGAGAAAACGTGATATTTAATTAGAATATATACCCCACAGTACCCCACAAGGTACCCTACATTGCCACCTATGCCGGGGCATAACGGGTAAACAACTTTTTAAGAAAATATATTTTATGGATTATTTAAGGGTGTTGCAATGAAACTACCATGTTACATAACGCATACCATGCTAAGTAAGCAATTTAAACTATTCAAAAAGTTTTTTAGCAATAGGATGCCGCATTAATAGCTGATAAATCTTAAATACACCACAAAACCCCGATCTTCCCTACTAAAGTTTGGAATGAAGACAAAAATATTTAAAACTAAAACATGGCATTATCGTCTTTCAGAAGATTCCCATTTATAGTCCATACAATTTTATATACAAATGTGTCAATCTTAAAGCACATTCTCCACCCGGAAGAACGTGCAACAAAAATGCTTCGTTGACATCTTCTGGTGTTGAAAGTTGGTGACCACGAAGATTTGCTTTTATTTCTTAAAAGGTAAATAAGTCATTAATGTTTAAGCCTGGATTGCTTGAAGAATGCGATAATAATTCACCATGTGATTAGTTAAATGATTTGTTGTTCCCTGTGCCGTATAAAAACTTGCATTATTTTAATGCAAAATGATGCGTTCCTTATTTCCTTGTCGTATTTTAGAGAATATTTGCTGTAAATAGAAGGGTACCATTCTGCATTAACAGCTATACGATCCTCTAAAAGTAGCCAGCCATGACACCACCTCGTTGTAAGATAAAACAGAAAGTAATTTTTTTGTAAACACTGCGTCAGTGAGGAACCTTTATTGCCTTTGTGTTATTTTCAAATACTAAAACAGTTGATAAATGTTTTGTTTGGGGTTCAAATGCATATATCCAACCTTTATCACCATTAACGATGTCAAATTCAAAATTAAACGTTCATAAGTTATAGCGCTTAAGGATTTTTTGTCAGCCCTTTCCTAGAGATTTTTTTTGACTTTGAGTTAAATGTGGGAAATCAAACATGAATGTAGTCCTTTAAGGCTTAAATAATTCTTCAAAAATTCGTTCATTTTTTACATGTCGATGCGCAAATGTGACCAACTTCCCTATATGTTACATGCTGCTGTCATTATCATTTCTCGAACAAGTCGATGCTTTACGATGTTTTTAATCATGATAAATATTCACGAAATTCATCACTGAGGCTACTCTGATCTAATATAGATTCTTGGCATGACGGAAATACAATTATCTTTGATAGAGTCTTATCACCAAAACAGTTTTTGAAACGCCGATGCATTACTTTTCAATTTTTTCAATCGAAAGGAAAACAAATTAGTTGCTGGAAAATGTTCATAATATAAATTTTTGTTACTCTAGATATTACTAACTTTAAAATTATGCTGTAATGAAACTGCTTAATATTTCCCCTCCTCGTGACCTTTATTTGACAACGCTAATCTCAGAATTTATGCATCTTTATTTGTTAATCGTTTGATTACTGCAGTGTTCCACATTCCGAAATTTAAACAAGTCTTCTGGCAGCTTACACGGTAGCATTTCAAGCATTTTTTTATATAATAATTATTATAAAACTCTCATATAGCCGTTAGCAATTAAACATTCTCTACGTCACCTAATTTTTGGAAATTTGCTCTAATCTTGTGCAGCGAACAGTTTGGGTTCTAATTTATCTATATTCAGAAAGGGAGCATCAAGAAGACGCTTCCGTTCTCTCAATTGTTGAATAAACAATTACTTCCTTTACAGACTGGATCATCAGTTATGCACAACCTGGTTTATGTTATTCATGTTTGCGAATCCATTCTCTCTTTCAACGAAACGATTTCCGAATACACCGGAATTGCAAATAGAAAAATGTAAAGCACGGTCCATCGAAATTCACTGCCAGGGTTTAATAAATAAAAACTATTCTTTGTTGCGTTCAGAGGCTATGGTCTTTCAAAAATGTGACATCTTAGAACAAAAGAGTCTGTAATTGTTAAATACTGAATAATTAAATCCAACTTACTGATGGTAATTTAATTAAACTTAAACGTTAGCCAATATTCTGTATTTCTGTTCTCTAATATATTTGTGAATAGGTGTGTGTCACAAAGGTACCTTACATACACCAACCACTTCGATGCTTTATGCGTTCACTTGAAGTGTGCAGATACCGTTTTTATTAAATAAAAATATGTGCTCCTTGAGTATAAAACACAAATTAAAAAAATGTATTGATATACCTTAATAAAGCACCAGATGCCTTAATAGCAAACAACTTTTATGTTATCAAACATTTTAGAAAAGAACAGTGATCAATATAAATGTATTTAGTTTTTTATTAGGGCAACAAACAGCATTCCTAAATAATTACCAAAAAGTTTTTTTCTGATATTCTTAATTAATGCAGAAATATCTAAACTGTTTCTAAGTTGTTACTCAGTTTCTAAAACAGTCAGACCTGTTTACATTGTTTTTAACTAGTAGAACTGTGCTTCCCAGAGGCAACAGTTAATCAAAGATATAATACACTATTTAAGGCAATACTTAAATTAGATGCGGCATTTAGATTGCAAATGAATTTTAAAGCTTGTAAAAATAGTAAGTTCTTTGCTAAATGAGGATACACTGGTTTTTGCGTTTACACATTCCAGACTAGTTATAGTAGAGAATTATCCATCTGGAAAATTATTCCAAAACCTCAGCAATGTGTCTTAAATTTGGTACAACTCAAATCTATGAGCTTATAAACAATTTACACAAAAAATTAAGAGAATTACCAGACTAAATTTTGTAATGAAAATATTTTATCGAGCACAAGAAGTTTTGGATTGCGCAAAGAAGTAAGTAAAGTTTAACCAAGGGTTGACAGGATAACAACAAAAATGCCGTCCTGCATAAGTACTAGTGATAAATATAAAAATTAGTGCAAGCAAAAAAATGGATAAAGGAAGACGACTAGAAAATTAACTATTAAACTTTGTGAGGATTTTCTGTGGGTATAATAAACCCAGGGTGAAAGAATGATGACCAAAGACTCTAGAAATAAGACAACCTCCGAGATATAACAGCCAGCTAAGTGATTGAACTCTGAGGGAGTATGAGGCAGTTGTTAGTCTAAAAAAACAAAACCAATGGCGCCACCAAACTAATTAAATAACTGATCATGTAAAGTTGTTGCAACGAAAGATGCGAAAACCCTTGGAACGCAACAATATCAATAAGATAAGTAATGTACAAAACTAGTTTACCATGCTTCACTTAATTTAAACCCATAAAACCTCTCTTCTAAAACTTCTTTATGGGATTGTACCTGAAAACATACCATCACAATATAAAACCACATAATTTGAGGACAGCTTCTTAGCGTTACTATGAAAAATGTCGTTTATAGAAGAGATAAATCCTGAAAATAACCAGTATAAATAATTTTTGTTTACTCTTAATTGAAAGCTATGACCTTAGCGCTTCTTAACACTTATGAAATAAAGAACATTATTGCTTGGGTCACCTCAGATTAAACACATGCAAGTCAAAATAAAAAAATTTTATATTACTTTTAAAATTTCAAAATTTAATTTATTTGTACAAACTTGAAATCGAGATATATATATATATATATATATATATATATATATATATATATATATATATATATATATATATATTACTCATATTTAGACCAGGGTAGAAAATTATATAATCACATCAAATAATTTTAATCACTGTGTAGAAGCTTTTGGAAAAGGTACGCGTTATTAAATAACAGCGTGAAGCATAAAATTCATTCGTTTTATTAAAATTAAGAAAATTAAATTATTTATAAGACGCTTTATATCAAAAGAAACAGTATTAAAAAGCTCTGCGTGTAATTTAATTATTCCGAGGAAAGAAACAAATGGAAATTATGTGCAAAATTTATATTAATTAACCCTATTTTAAGTAACCGGTAGTAAAACAAAGTGTACACATAATAATTAATATTTAACTTGTATTCGCTAAAATGAAAGGATAGAAGTCAATTTTAATTGGAGTTAATTAAACCATTATTAATAATAAGCATAAAAGTCTGTGAAAATCCAAGATTATAATACCAGAAAATAAAGCTCTGAGAATTAATATTATTTTGAACACCTGCGTAGTTTAAATATCACGTACGGCGAAAATTGTGTAGATAACAAATGGTTTCAGAGAATCTTGGAGAAACCGGGGCTTAATATTCACGGGAAGGTGCGATACGGGGTTATTTAACCCAGATAGTCCACATGGACTGAAATAATCGATAATAAGGAATATCAATTTGCACCAATACGAACAGGTTAGAAAAGGAAAGAGAAAATGCGTCAAGCAAAGACACATATAGTAAAAGGCGTGATTTAAGCAACGTCACGAGGGTCACAATTGGTTGAAAATAGGATGCAAATATCAGAGGTAGAAACAACAATTTCTGTACAAAATTAATTAGTTTTTCTCGGACATGTTTGCGTGCCGTGTGAGAATTTCTGAGATTTAACTGGGACGAGTGCAAAATTCGTAAAAACCGACGCACAGGCTACGGACTGGGAACCTAGCATGAGAAATTCTTTAGAATTACCCGTTTGGAGGACTCGACCGACAGACAGGCTAACGGCTATATATACCGAGGTGAATATAAACAAGCTCTCTTACATCCGCGACTTGATTCAAGATGTTAAACAGTGCATTTTAGTTTGATAAAATAATTTAAAGTTTGCTCGTATATTTTAGTGATTCAAAATAGTTTGTTATTTACGTGCTAACATGAATGTACTTCAGTGCACTTAGATACAAGGTAATAAAATTTAGTATCACTGTACCAATTGGTAAAATTTACTATGACAAATAAATACACAAAAGTAGGCAGTTTTGGCGTATCTTGGTGAAAGAAGTATGAATTTCTTTGTTATTTTTCGGGGGTGTTAATAATTAAATGGTTCAAAAACGTGTCTGGATCCACAAAACCAGGGTCAGATATACACAGATGAGTTCCGAAAAAGCCCAGAAACAACTTTAAATAAATGGTGATAGAGAAAATTTTAAAAGCGTTGAGAATTAGAAGCCGTAAATATAACCCAGTTGGAATGGTGTGATTAACTAAAGGGACGATGTACATTGAAGCTACGAGGACAGTAACCTTCAGGTAAATTATACTATTTTGTTTGACATTTTGAATAACTTTATAATTGATTTACTTTAAATGGACATTAGTGAAATTGTACTAACAATAAAATCTTAATTTTAAGGTGAAATTTGCTTGTTTAAGTAGAAAGGGGTATTTAGTATTGATGTTTGGAATTATGATGAAAATTTGGGTATGTCTTTGAGCTCAATTAGACGAACCTGGTTAATTAACGTAAAGGGGTGGTAGATGCTCCCTTTGTACTCAGACTCCGGTCTGCATATATTGTTATATTAATTAGTAGGCATCCTACAAGGACTTTAATTCTGGATGCACATAAAATGATAATAAAATTAATCTTGAAATTCTTTTAAACTGAAATTAATGCCGAGTTTTAATTTTGAAATTTTAATGTATTGTGAATATTGATGTAAATAGAGTTAACGTTGATGTTTGTGGTAGGAATGTGTTTGTTTTTTTTTATGTATGAGGATGAAAGCTATCTAGAGGAGCAGCCGAGGAGATTAACAGAAGAAAGTCAATGGACCAACACAGTTAAGGTAATGAATAGCTTTTTGTAGGATTCACAGCATTCTGGACATCCAATTCGTAGGGGCTCGATTCGAAAAGAGGAGTACCCGGATTTTGGTGGTATCACAGCAAATATGACGCCCAATCTGTGGGGCTCGAATGTTTTTTTTTAAGGTCCAGTCCCGCATTCAAAGGAGCAGATCACAGCAAATTTGGCGACCCAAAAGTGAGGCTCGAGTTCCAAATAAAATTTTTGTGATTTTATTCCAGGAAACTAGCGATCTGAGAGAGAGAGTTTTTGTGTGTGTATAAATTTAGGAGTATTTTAGAGTGTGTGTGAGTGATTTGAACGTATGCAGAGAAAGGAGTGGTTAAGGAGTCAAGGAGTGGAAATTGGAAGTGACGATAGTGCATTGTGTGAGAAAATTTCGAAAATGGAAGAAGCTGGAGGCAGTAGAGATCAGTCGAAGACGGAATCAGGAGAAACAGGAAATGAGTTAATGATGAGAATGTTAGAGGAAATGCGATTAGCTAGGGAAGAATCGAATAGAGCGAGAGGACTCAAATCGAAAATTTGACCGGATGAATGAGACATTAACAGGAGTTAGGGAAACCCTAAGTGAGAAAATAGATAAGACGAATAAAGAAGTTTCAGAATTTAAAAATAGTCTTACCGTAAAGATGGGGGAAGTTGAAAATAGGGTTGATAGAAATGAGCGTGACATTACAGGTCTTCGACAGGAAATGGGACATTTAAGGTCCGAAGTACGCATGTTCTGTGAAGAAGAGATTAATGTAAAAATGACTGAAGTGACGGACTCATGTAGGGATCAGTTAGGCAGGGTAGAACGCGAAGTTAGTAATATCAAATACAACATGTCAAATTTAACGGGGGATGGTCCCAGATTTTCTACAGGTGGAGTATCATTGGACCAACACATGAAGTTTTATGGCGATAAAAGGGTAAATCCACAAATTTTTATTAATAGTGTAAGAAATCTAGTGGGAAATTTATTTGACGAACAGACTAAACTGAATACGATAAAGGCTTTATTAAAGGACAATGCGGAAGCGTGGTACAATTTAGTAGGACAGGACATAGACACCTACATGGACTTTGAGGACAAATTTTAAAGCACTACTGGGTGACCACAGACAAGACCAGGTACGAGACGACTTAATCACAGGGAAATTTAAGGGAGAATTTTCAGGAAGTAGGAGCAATATGCTATACGCAAGTATAGCATAGCAAAGCAACTGAACCCACCACTGACGGACCGACAAATTATTAAGTATTTATCACGACACTTCGAGGTAGACATAAGACAACACGTAGCACTACAGAACATAGTGGACAGAGAAATGTTTTTAGAATACCTGCAGAGGTACAACGACGTAAGTAGTGGACGACCTCGGGAAAACAGGGAAAGACAGATCAACACAGTTAGGTTTGACAATAGACGGGACAACTATGATAGAAGGGGGAATAGTTACGGATACCAGCGACAGAATTGGGAACAGAGACGACCATATGTTAGGAGTAATAGTTTAGGAAGGGGACCTGCACCGAGACCGGGACCTACCAGAATGAATAGTTCACCAGACATGAGCGGGACTGCTAATACAGACACGGAACGAGTGGAAACGCCTAGGACATACGCTGAGGTGACGGCTAGACCAGGACCGAGTAGGGAAAACAGACCTGGACAGGATTTTTAGAACGCGACAGACCACTAGATTTCAGTGTAAATGTATATGAACATCCACGTGAATTTTTCAAAATTGAGGAGGAAGTAGAGCCAGAAACTGAGGAAAAATTATGTTTGCCAATTGTTAATTTAGAAATTTTGAGAATAATGTAGAAGTATTACTTGATACAGGGGCAGAGGCGAGTTTAATATCGGAGGTATTCGTCAGCAAAATTAGGGATAAGGTTTGTGATAGAATTATGCCTATAAAGCATAGCCATTTAGTAGCTCCAAATAAAAAGAAGTTTGCTGTAGTAAATAGTGTTGTGGTGCTTAGGATAGATATAGGAGGTTTAAGCTGTGAACAGGAGTTTGTAATTGTACCTGGACTAAAGTTTCAGAGCATTTTAGGTGTTGACTGTATGATGAAGTTAGGGGTTTTGATAGATATGGAAAGGAAGGTAGTAAGGATTAAAGATAGGGTAGTGCCATGGAAGGGCAGTTATGAAGTCACAGAGGATGACACGGGGTTTAGTATTAATTTACTAGAGGTCGAGGATGATGAAGGTAAACAGATCAACACAATAAGATGTCCAGAGGATAGGATAGTAGAGGTTCAAACTTTAGTACAAAAACATGCAGAATTAGTGGGGGTAGAAACAACAGCAGCATATCGGGAGCAGGTGAAGGCAGAATTATTTTTGACGAGGTTAAGTGGCAAGTTTGTTTTTAATAAAGTAGATTTAAGGGATTCATTCTGGCGGATTCCATTACATAAGAATTCTAGAAGGTACATAGGATATTTCGTAGATGGAAAAATCGATAATTTTAAAGTAGTATCGTTTGGTTTGTCGGCAGAAAGGAAAAAAATAGTAAATGAGAAACAGACAAATGTAGGGACTGAAGAAGAAGCTGTATTTAAGAGTCAGGATAATAGGGATGATAAGTTTATTGTATGTGAGATAATAGGGATGATAAGTATAGATATAGAAGGGGGAGAAATAGGGATGAAGAGTATTAGGATGGTGAGAAGAAAGACTTGGAGGGTCAAGAAGAGAGTTAGATTTAAATAACTTGATGAACAAAAGATAGAGATAGGTGAATTGTAGTATAGATGTAGAAAATAAAGCTAAGTATAGGATAAATATGGGAAATAATTAGAAATAGGTTTAGGATGAGAATAAAGAGTAAATGTAGGAAGAAAATAAGATAGGTTAAGTATAGATATTTTATATAAGATTAGCTAAAAGTTAGGAATAGGATAGGTATATAGGATGTATATAGGATTAGATGGATAAGTAGGATGAAGTTAGGGATAATTTCAGTTTATAGAATTAAGTGAGAGTTAGGAATAGGATAGGGATATAGGGTAGGTGTAAATATTTTTTTTGGATTGGAGATAAAGTAGGTAAGTTAGATAGATAAGGGTAGAGAGATAGGCAATTTTTTGTAATTTTTTTGTCTAAATGCTTTATATTTGCATTCAAATAAGTGGGATTATTTGTATTCAAATAGGGGGAAAATACTCATATTTAGACCAGGGTAGAAAATTATATAATCACATCAAATAATTTTAATCACTGTGTAGAAGCTTTTGGAAAAGGTACGCGAGTTATGTATCCCCCAATTACCTATATATATTGATGTATTGAATCTAATATGAATTATTAGAAATTATTAAGTAAAAGTATAAGTTCAATGCAACATTGTAACACAAGGATAACCCAGAGAGGTTATCGACAGTTCATGAGGACGGAATTCAACTTTGCATCCGTGAGGGCAGTGATACTGCAGGTGGCAGGTCACAGGCGGTCAACAGACCGCAATTACTTAGAATTAAGTTGTTACATTGTAATAAAGTGTACGATTAAGAGAAACGCAGACATGAGATCTGCAAGTTCCCACAGCCGTGTGGAGGCAGGTTATTATAAAGGCCCGGGAGCTCAATGCCCGGCAGTCAGTCTTCGAACTCCATACTTCGTTGTTCAAGCTACTCAACCGAGTCAGTCTCCAAACTCCATACTTCGTTGTTTGAGCTACTCACCTGTACAATAATTAATTTTAGTATTATGTACAAGTAATCCAAATTTTAACTAAAAAAAATGTGTTAAAGTTAAAAGCTTTTTTAAAAAACCAGCTCCAAAGGCCCGAACTTTAACTGGCGCAGTCGTAACGGATGTCAAAAGGGCACTGAAAATCCAAAAATCGGAAGATTGGTGACCAAGAATTTTTATTCGAAACTTTGGCAGAACCCAAACCAAGTTGGATGAAAAACAAGCATAGTCTAAATCCAGCAACAAACCAAGTTGGACAAGGAACAAAAATCGTCTAAGGCCAACAAAACAAACCAAGGTGGACAAGATACAGAATCGATCGAACCCACCAAAGAAACAGATGAAACTAATGTAAGTTCATTTCCATAATTTTTTCTTTTAACCAAATTATAATTGATATATGCTAGTATTATTTTATTGATCATTGTTTTATGTATGAATATTTTTGAAAATAGTTCAAAGTGAATTATTTTCAAAACGAGACTGTATAACATTTTATGAAACTTGAATGTTAAAAAGCAAATGAGACTTGATTATTTACAAAGAGATATTTTTTCTTAAAAAAAGCAAATAAGAATTGAATTTAAAAAGAGATTTTCTTTTTAAAAGTAAATGAGAATTAATATTAAGAGATCCTTACCATAATAAATAGAACGAACTCAAAATAATCCAAAAATAAACAGGCGCACATTCACAAACACCAAAATAAGAAACATCAATTACCGCGATTCAACGCACGTTTATAAACCGGCAAACTAGAAACACAGAACGCAAACTTAAGTTCAAAGCTAATTCGAACAAGCAGTACATAACGTTTAATTAAACCATTGATCTCTATAATACTGAATAAATCACAAGAACATTCTGCATTAACTAAAAATACGGTAACTTAAAACCACCTAAGAAAACAAAGCTCGCATCTTTTATACACTTAGAACATCAGAGAAGTGCAATAACCTTCAACTTTCAGCTTAACAACGCAATATCATTATTAAAATCGCTTTCAGAATCCTTGCACAGTACTAAAGAAATAACTTTCAACTTTCAGTATAATTTCAATTTGCATCATACACGGGATAATAAAATCGACGCAGTTTCTACATTAATACCTACAATCCATAAAAGCGTGTACAATTGCAATAAAATCTAAACGTTTTTCAACTAAGTAACCAGCATTATAAAGTGCATTATTTCAATACGAAAATAGAATAACGCTAAACGCTCATAATTGTAAACCTGAAAACTAACTACGAAGAGTTCAATTACACGTTGAGAACACCGAGATATCTAAAAATAAATAGACGTAACACTTTACGCAAGCACGGAAAGTAAATTTTCTAATTCCTATAAACTAACACCTGTGAGTGCAATTAACTCAACGTACGTGATTAAATAACAAGAATACATCCTTTAGTATTCAATTTCAACAGTAAAGTACAAAAGTAAGTAACCTCAGGTCATAACTACGCAACTCAGTAAAACCCACGGAAAGAGTATTAATTAACAGAATTTAACCAAAACAAAGCCAAGTGAGAATAAATCCATCCATTTCAGATTCTTTAAGAAGCAGAAACTCAAGACTACGGTAATTAAATTCAACATTATTGAATACAAATCTCGTGAATACGTCACTGCACTGTGTAATTAAAAATAAATAAACAACGACTACGATTTTAAAAATAACTCGACGCAATATAAACTTAAAATTAATAAATCTAATACTACAAGTACGAAATTAATCTCAAATTCTTACCAAATTTTTTCAACCCAATCCAAACTGAAAATTAACCATTCCTAACTAAAAAAATAACGCCGAAAAATAACGAAATAAACATCAACCTTTACCAAATCTTTATGTACCTAATCTAATTGAAAAATTAACAAACCAAAACCGAAGTTAACGTTTCAAATAGCTAAATCAACATCAATTTTTACAAAACTCTAAGTTATCCAATCTAAAAAGGAAAATTAAAAAAAACCAAAGCAAAAATAACGTCATAAAAAGGAAAATCATCCCCAATTTTTACAAAATTCAAAATTACTTAATCCAAAAGAAAAATTAATACATCCAAAGCATAATAAACGCTACAAATAACAGAACCAACCCCAATTTCTACAAAATTTGAAATTTCACAACGCAAACGGAAAATTAATAAATCCAAAGCAAAAGTAACAATACAAATAGCGAAATAAAGCTTAAATCAAAAAAAAAAATAAAATTTTTTTTTGAAATTTCCAAAAATCGAAAACAGCCCTTAACCAACATGAGTAACACAGACTTACGTCTCTATTTAGAGACAATTCAGACGTTTGATGGCACGCAGGCCCATCTCTCGAATTTCATTGGAGCATGTGAAATGTTCCTAAAAACCTTTTACAAACCCGGAGATGACGCAAGAAATTCATTGCTTATACGCTTAGTAATAAGTAAACTAGCCGGAAGGGCACTAACATTAATCGCCAGTAGGGACGACTTATCGGAATGGGACCAGTTTAAACAGCTACTAATTGCATATTTTTTAGACCAACGTAATATAAAATGCCTGGTACGAGACCTAATAAACCTTAGAATGGAACACAATCAATCCCCCTACCAATTCGGAATGAAATGCCAAGACGTGAGAAGTTTAATTTTAACCAAATTAAAAATCGAAGAACCCGACCAAAACGTTAGACATTTAAAACAAAATGTATGACGAAATGGCACTAGACACATACATAAACGCTTTACCAGAACGACTATCGGATAAAATCAGATTCCAACGACCCCAAAATCTAGAAGAAGCTATGAGCCTAGTAATAGAAGAAGAAAATGTAATGTATTACCGCAACAGACTATACAACCCCAACGCGAATAAAAGTTATTCACCAACAAAAACTATACAAGCTACAAGACAAACAATCCCTCAACAAAAATTCACACCCTTTAACCCACAAACAAATCAACCGCGAAGTAACAACCCAAGTTTTAACAATACCAATTTTAATAATCAATATAAACATTTTTCAAGACCAACATTCAACCCAACTTTTACGAAACCCGCATTCCAACCGAGATTCAATCAAAACCTAAACCAACAAAGACCAGCATTCAATGCAAACCCTAATAGAAATACACCAATGACTAATACTCATAACAACCCTAACAATTATTACAAACCAACACCAATGGACACCTCATCTGGTAACACCAGACAAAACACAAAAATAACACACATCCAACCAAACCCTCATCAGAAACGTAATTTTACATCGGAAGAATTATTTCATCAAGAAATAGAAAAATTTGACACTGACCAGAATAATTACATTGAGACACCTACGAACAATGAATCAAACCATGCAGAAACTTACGAACGTGACGAACAATACGAAACTTACGAGGAGTACGACGAAAAAAACTCAAACTAAAATTTTCAAATGGACCCATTCATAGACAACCAAACTTAATAAACTTAAATAACATAAATCACTTAGTACTACCATACATAGAAATACCCCACGCCAAATTCAAACTATTAATCGACACCGGATCCTCTAAAACATTAATTAGCCCCAGAACCGTACAAAAACATTATTTAGATTATGTAGAAAGAGAACCATTTAAAATCAAAACAGCCCATCAAACAACACTACACCAATTCGTAGCCAATATACCCTTACCAAGAACATTTAATGTTAAAATGAAACATAAATTTTGTGTATTCGAATTTAACGATAAATATGACGGATTAATCGGAATGGACCTTCTAAGAAAATTAGGAGCCAACATTGACATTAAAAATCGCTTATTAAAAACAAAATACGGAAAAATCCCAATTAAATTTCAAAACACACAAATTGAACAAAAATACACTATAGAACCCCGAACGGAAAGAAAAATAAAAATCCCAGTAAAATCTAACAAAAATTTAGGAATAATAAATCATATGACATTTCAACAAGGAGTAGAAACCCCAACTGCCTTAGTACAAATAAAAGATAACTTTGCAACCACAACAATATTAAATTCAAACGACTATCCCGTAGAATTATCATTGACAGACCCAATTAACATAGAAGAACTAAATTTTAACGAAATGGAAATAGACGAAAATTTAGAAAACGATTACAACCCAATAGAACATGACGAAATGTTAAGAGAAAATTTAACTAACATCCGCTTTAATACCGATATCAATCAAGAAGAAGAAAGAGCAATTAAAAACTTATGTTTTGAATACCGAGACATATTCCATTGCGAAGGAATACCATTAACATTCACCAACACAGTAAAACATAATATCGAGTTAACAGACAATAAACCAATCTTTACAAAAGCATATAGACTACCTCATGCAAGCCAAGAAGAAGCTGACAGACAAGTAGCAGACTTATTAGACCAAGACATAATCCAGCACTCCAATTCACCATAGAGCAGCCCCGTGTTAATAGTACCTAAGAAATTAGACGCAACCGGAAAGAGAAAGTACAGAATGGTAATAGATTATAGAAAGTTAAATGAAAAAACGGTAGATGACAAATATCCACTACCAAATATTACCGAAATTTTAGACAAATTAGGCAAATGCCAATATTTTACAACATTAGACCTAGCATCAGGATACCATCAGGTAGAGATGGAAGAAAAAGACATATCAAAAACAGCCTTCAGCACACCTAGAGGACATTACGAATACAAACGAATGCCATTTGGACTAAAGAACGCACCGCTACTTTCCAGAGAGTCATGGACAATATACTGCGAGGAATACACAATGAAAAATGCCTTGTATACCTTGACGACATCATAGTTTATTCCACATCATTGGTAGAACACATAGAAAGATTGAAGGAAGTATTCGAAAGACTTAGACAAGCACATTTTAAAATACAATTAGACAAAAGTGAATTCTTACAAAAAGAAGTATCATTTTTAGGACATGTAATAACACCCCAAGGAGTAATGCCAAATCCAGACAAAACAAATGCAGTTCTAAATTACCCATTGCCAAAACAAACAAAGAAATTAAAGGATTTCTAGGACTTAGTGGTTACTACCGCAAATTCATTAAAGGTTACGCTCAGATAACCAAACCCTGACAAATTGTTTAAAAAGGAAACAAAATTGAACAAACCCCGGAATTTATTAAAGCAGTAGACAAAATCAAAACATCTTAACTAATCACCCTGTATTAGAATACCCAGACTTTACAAAACCATTTATACTGACGACAGACGCATCGAATGTAGCATTAGGCGCAGTATTGAGCCAAGGAAAAGTAGGTAGCGATAAACCTATCAGCTACGCATCCAGAACCCTAAATGAAACCGAACAAAAATATAGCACTATAGAAAAGAATTATTAGCCATAATTTGGGCAACAAAATATTTTAGACCTTATTTATACGGAAGAAAATTTTACATATACACCGATCATAGACCACTAGTATGGTTATGCAAACTGAAAGAACCAAATTCAAAATTACAAAGATGGAGAATCAGACTCGAAGAGTATGATTACGAAATTATATATAAAAAGGGAATTTATAACAACAACGCAGACGCTTTAAGCCGAATCCAACTCAATGCATTAGAAACGGAATCCATTATAAGAAACGTAGACGAAGAAGAAATAAGGGAAGATCCAGACGAGATCGACACTATACATTCGACACAAAACGAAGAACCAAAAAACGCGATTAAAATCTTAAACGAGGCAATCGATATGAAACCTAACCAATTTATAATAACAGAAGTTTTAAATAGCCCCAATCCAGTAAAATATACAAAAGTAGATAATAAAAAGATATATCAAATTCAAATAACTAAAGATGATAACGAAGAACAAATAATTAAAATTCTAAAAGAATACACCCCCGAGAGAAAACGATTTTATTTTTATTTTAACACCGAACATTTATACCAAAGATTTTCAGAATTATACATTAAACTATTCAATAACTCTGGACCTGAACTCATCAGATGTACTAGAAAATTAATAACACTAGACGACCCTGACGAAATAAACGATGTAATTAGAAATCAACACGAAGGAAAAACCAACCATCGTGGAATTAACGAAACAATAAAACAACTTGTAAGACGTTATTATTTTAAAGACATGAAGGACTTGACCACAGATTTTATTAACCAATGCGAACTATGTGACAAAGCGAAATACGATAGAAAACCCCCAAAGATACCCTTAATGTTAACCAAAACACCCGACAAACCATTTCAAAAACTACATGCCGATACTCTAGTAGTAGAAGCTCAAAACTATCTAACAATTGTAGACGCATTTACAAAAATAGGCCAAGCAATGCCAACCACATCCAAAAATAGCATTGACGTGACCCAAGGATTTTTACAATATTTCACATTTTACGGAACACCCGAATCAATCACTTTAGACAATGGTAGCGAATTTAAAAACGAGACAATTCAAAACACGTTAGAACTACACAAAATAAAAATTCATTTCATAACGGAAAACCACCCTGAATCAAACGGACTAATTGAACGATTACATTTAACCCTGTTAGAACAAATTCGATTATTAAGAATAAATTATAAAAAGGAACATATAACCAATTTAATGGCATACGCACTAATCGCTTATAATAACACAATTCACTCATCAACAAATTTTACACCATTAGAATTAACATTAGGACACTCAGATTCACGAAATCCCTATGACATACACTACAATAAAGAAGTATATCAACAATATGCGAAAGTTCACAAACAAAAATTAAAAATAACTTACGATAAGGTAAAAGATAAACTAGAGAACGATAAAGAACGTATCACCACAACCCGAAATAAAAATACCGACTCAAATAAATTTTCAATAGGACAAACCGTATATGAGAAAAACTTTCAAAGCAAGCGACATAAAACAGCACCCAGAAATTTAGGACCATTTAAAATTAAGAAAATATCAGATAAAAACATAGCAGTAGTAGACAACGGTAAAATAACGAAATACATTCATTTAAAAAACCTAAGACACCCTGTAAATTCAGATAGACAATCATCACCATTACCGTCAAACTCCACCCAGGTAGAACGGACAACCAAATAATAACATAAGATATAAAAAAACAACCCGGTATACTACCAATAAACTAGGCAGTATACAAAATACAATATTTACTCAAATAATATCAACCCTTACTTTAATGTAACAAATTTTAGCAACATTAAGAAAAACGAAATAATATTTTTAATAGTAGAAAATAACAGTTATCATTACTATCATTTATTTGCTTTTCCAACAAAGGTTACTAGCACATACCAAGTAATCATACCCAAAACCAAATTCCTATCCCTAAATGAACTGAGATATGGTTATACAAACAAAAAATGTACTGAAGTAACACCAAACCAATATTTATGTCAATCGATGACGACGACAACCATTCAAGAAGACAGCCCTTGTGAAGTACAACTATTAAAATTCTCAAATCATTACGAAAACTGTGAAACTAAACAAGTGCAAATAACTAATATGAAAATTCAAAAGGTTACAGATAACAAATGGATAGCCATTTTCCCAACAGAAGTAATAGCAACCATCCACTGCAACCAAGATGAAAATAACCAAGCATTAATTGGAAGCAAACTAATTACCCTCAAAGAAGATTGTTATGTGAAATTGAAAGATGAAGTAATCAGAGTTTATCAAGATCCCATAGCAACAAAGAAACTTGCAAACCTACCGGAACTACAATTCAAAATACAACAAGAAGACGAAGAAATAAACAAGAAACCTATGAAGCTAGAGCATCTAGACTTAGACGATCTCAACCACGCCGTGAAATTAGTGGAAAGTTATAAAGAACAATTAAGTGAAATCAAAACGCCAAAGTTACATTATAATAATATAAGTGTTTGGACAATTGTATTGATCATTTTAATAATTTTTGTAATCATGTATGTATTATACAAAATGTACCTTAGATATAAGAATGAAGGAAACAGTTCTAGATTTAAGGAAACAAAGAGAAAAAAGGAAACAATAAGTATACCCTTAGAAACAATGAATTTCAAATAATGTATTTTATGTATTTAAAATTAAGAAAACCTTAATTTTTCATTTACGGTGGAGGAGTTATGTATCCCCCAATTACCTATATATAATGATGTATTGAATCTAATATGAATTATTAGAAATTATTAAGTAAAAGTATAAGTTCAATGCAACATTGTAACACAAGGATAACCCAGAGAGGTTATCGACAGTTCATGAGAACGGAATGCAACTTTGCATCCGTGAGGGCAGTGATACTGCAGGTGGCAGGTCACAGGCGGTCAACAGACCGCAATTACTTAGAATTAAGTTGTTACATTGTAATAAAGTGTACGATTAAGAGAAACGCAGACATGAGATCTGCAAGTTCCCACAGCCGTGTGGAGGGCAGGTTATTATAAAAGGCCCGGGAGCTCAATGCCCGGCAGTCAGTCTTCGAACTCCATACTTCGTTGTTCAAGCTACTCAACCGAGTCAGTCTCCAAACTCCATACTTCGTTGTTTGAGCTACTCACCTGTACAATAATTAATTTTAGTATTATGTACAAGTAATCCAAATTTTAACTAAAAAAAATGTGTTAAAGTCAAAAGCTTTTTTAAAAAACCAGCTCCAAAGGCCCGAACTTTAACTCGCGTTATTAAATAACAGCGTGAAGCATAAAAATTCATTCGTTTTATTAAAATTAAGAAATTTAAATTATTTATAAGACGCTTTATATCAAAAGAAACAGTATTAAAAAGCTCTGCGTGTAATTTAATTATTCCGAGGAAAGAAACAAATGGAAATTACGTGCAAAATTTATATTAATCAACCCTATTTTAAGTAACCGGTAGTAAAACAAAGTGTACACATAATAATTAATATTTAACTTGTATTCGCTAAAAATGAAAGGATAGAAGTCAATTTTAATTGGAGTTAATTAAACCATTATTAATAATAAGCATAAAAGTCTGTGAAAATCCAAGATTATAATACCAGAAAATAAAGCTCTGAGAATTAATATTATTTTGAACACCTGCGTAGTTTAAATATCACGTGCGGCAAAAATTGTGTAGATAACAAATGGTTTCAGAGAATCTTGGAGAAACCGGGGCTTAATATTCACGGGAAGGTGCGATACGGGGTTATTTAACCCAGATAGTCCACATGGACTGAAATAATCGATAATAAGAAATATCAATTTGCACCAATACGAACAGGTTAGAAAAGGAAAGAGAAAATGCGTCAAGCAAAGACACATATAGTAAAAGGCGTGATTTAAGCAACGTCACGAGGGTCACAATTGGTTGAAAATAGGATGCAAATATCAGAGGTAGAAACAACAATTTCTGTACAAAATTAATTAGTTTTTCTCGGACATGTTTGCGTGCCGTGTGAGAATTTCTGAGATTTAACTGGGACGAGTGCAAAATTCGTAAAAACCGACGCACAGGCTACGGACTGAGAACCTAGCATGCGAAATTCTTTAGAATTACCCGTTTGGAGGACTCGACCGACAGACAGGCTAACGGCTATATATACCGAGGTGAATATAAACAAGCTCTCTTACATCCGCGACTTGATTCAAGATGTTAAACAGTGCATTTTAGTTTGATAAAATAATTTAAAGTTTGCTCGTATATTTTAGTGATTCAAAATAGTTTGTTATTTACGTGCTAACATGAATGTACTTCAGTGCACTTAGATACAAGGTAATAAAATTTAGTATCACTGTACCAATTGGTAAAATTTACTATGACAAATAAATACACAAAAGTAGGAAGTTTTGGCGTATCTTGGTGAAAGAAGTATGAATTTCTTTGTTATTTTCGGGGTGTTAATAATTAAATGGTTCAAAAACGTGTCTGGATCCACAAAACCAGGGTCAGATATACACAGATGAGTTCCGGAAAAGCCCAGAAACAACTTTAAATAAATGGTGATGGAGAAAATTTTAAAAGCGTTGAGAATTAGAAGCCGTAAATATAACCCAGTTGGAATGGTGTGATTAACTAAAGGGACGATGTACATTGAAGCTACGAGGACAGTAACCTTCAGGTAAATTATACTATTTTGTTTGACATTTTGGTGTGTATTGAATAACTTTATAATTGATTTACTTTAAATGGACATTAGTGAAATTGTACTAACAATAAAATCTTAATTTTAAGGTGAAATTTGCTTGTTTAAGTAGAAAGGGGTATTTAGTATTGATGTTTGGAATTATGATGAAAATTTGGGTATGTCTTTGAGCTCAATTAGACGAACCTGGTTAATTAACGTAAAGGGGTGGTAGATGCTCCCTTTGTACTCAGACTCCGGTCTGCATATATTGTTATATTAATTAGTAGGCATCCTACAAGGACTTTAATTCTGGATGCACATAAAATGATAATAAAATTAATCTTGAAATTCTTTTAAACTGAAATTAATGCCGAGTTTTAATTTTGAAATTTTAATGTATTGTGAATATTGATGTAAATAGAGTTAACGTTGATGTTTGTGGTAGGAATGTGTTTGTTTTTTTTTATGTATGAGGATGAAAGCTATCTAGAGGAGCAGCCGAGGAGATTAACAGAAGAAAGTCAATGGACCAACACAGTTAAGGTAATGAATAGCTTTTTGTAGGATTCACAGCATTCTGGACATCCAATTCGTAGGGGCTCGATTCGAAAAGAGGAGTACCCGGATTTTGGTGGTATCACAGCAAATATGACGCCCAATCTGTGGGGCTCGAATGTTTTAAGGTCCAGTCCCGCATTCAAAGGAGCAGATCACAGCAAATTTGGCGACCCAAAAGTGAGGCTCGAGTTCCAAATAAAATTTTTGTGATTTTATTCCAGGAAACTAGCGATCTGAGAGAGAGAGTTTTTGTGTGTGTATAAATTTAGGAGTATTTTAGAGTGTGTGTGAGTGATTTGAACGTATGCAGAGAAAGGAGTGGTTAAGGAGTCAAGGAGTGGAAATTGGAAGTGACGATAGTGCATTGTGTGAGAAAATTTCGAAAATGGAAGAAGCTGGAGGCAGTAGAGATCAGTCGAAGACGGAATCAGGAGAAACAGGAAATGAGTTAATGATGAGAATGTTAGAGGAAATGCGATTAGCTAGGGAAGAATCGAATAGAGCGAGAGAGGACTCAAATCGAAAATTTGACCGGATGAATGAGACATTAACAGGAGTTAGGAAACCCTAAGTGAGAAAATAGATAAGACGAATAAAGAAGTTTCAGAATTTAAAATAGTCTTACCGTAAAGATGGGGAAGTTGAAAATAGGGTTGATAGAAATGAGCGTGACATTACAGGTCTTCGACAGGAAATGGGACATTTAAGGTCCGAAGTACGCATGTTCTGTGAAGAAGAGATTAATGTAAAAATGACTGAAGTGACGGACTCATGTAGGGATCAGTTAGGCAGGGTAGAACGCGAAGTTAGTAATATCAAATACAACATGTCAAATTTAACGGGGGATGGTCCCAGATTTTCTACAGGTGGAGTATCATTGGACCAACACATGAAGTTTTATGGCGATAAAAGGGTAAATCCACAAATTTTATTAATAGTGTAAGAAATCTAGTGGGAAATTTATTTGACGAACAGACTAAACTGAATACGATAAAGGCTTTATTAAAGGACAATGCGGAAGCGTGGTACAATTTAGTAGGACAGGACATAGACACCTACATGGACTTTGAGGACAAATTTTTAAAGCACTACTGGAGTGACCACAGACAAGACCAGGTACGAGACGACTTAATCACAGGGAAATTTAAGGAGAATTTTCAGGAAGTAGGAGCAATATGCTATACGCAAGTATAGCATAGCAAAGCAACTGAACCCACCACTGACGGACCGACAAATTATTAAGTATTTATCACGACACTTCGAGGTAGACATAAGACAACACGTAGCACTACAGAACATAGTGGACAGAGAAATGTTTTTAGAATACCTGCAGAGGTACAACGACGTAAGTAGTGGACGACCTCGGGAAAACAGGGAAAGACAGATCAACACAGTTAGGTTTGACAATAGACGGGACAACTATGATAGAAGGGGAATAGTTACGGATACCAGCGACAGAATTGGGAACAGAGACGACCATATGTTAGGAGTAATAGTTTAGGAAGGGACCTGCACCGAGACCGGGACCTACCAGAATGAATAGTTCACCAGACATGAGCGGACTGCTAATACAGACACGGAACGAGTGGAAACGCCTAGGACATACGCTGAGGTGACGGCTAGACCAGGACCGAGTAGGGAAAACAGACCTGGACAGGATTTTTAGAACGCGACAGACCACTAGATTTCAGTGTAAATGTATATGAACATCCACGTGAATTTTTCAAAATTGAGGAGGAAGTAGAGCCAGAAACTGTAGAAAAATTATGTTTGTCAATTATTAATTTAGAAATTTTTGAGAATAATGTAGAAGTATTACTTGATACAGGGGCAGAGGCGAGTTTAATATCGGAGGTATTCGTCAGCAAAATTAGGGATAAGGTTTGTGATAGAATTATGCCTATAAAGCATAGCCATTTAGTAGCTCCAAATAAAAAGAAGTTTGCTGTAGTAAATAGTGTTGTGGTGCTTAGGATAGATATAGGAGGTTTAAGCTGTGAACAGGAGTTTGTAATTGTACCTGGACTAAAGTTTCAGAGCATTTTAGGTGTTGACTGTATGATGAAGTTAGGGGTTTTGATAGATATGGAAAGGAAGGTAGTAAGGATTAAAGATAGGGTAGTGCCATGGAAGGGCAGTTATGAAGTCACAGAGGATGACACGGGGTTTAGTATTAATTTACTAGAGGTCGAGGATGATGAAGGTAAACAGATCAACACAATAAGATGTCCAGAGGATAGGATAGTAGAGGTTCAAACTTTAGTACAAAAACATGCAGAATTAGTGGGGGTAGAAACAACAGCAGCATATCGGGAGCAGGTGAAGGCAGAATTATTTTTGACGAGGTTAAGTGGCAAGTTTGTTTTTAATAAAGTAGATTTAAGGGATTCATTCTGGCGGATTCCATTACATAAGAATTCTAGAAGGTACATAGGATATTTCGTAGATGGAAAATCGATAATTTTAAAGTAGTATCGTTTGGTTTGTCGGCAGAAAGGAAAAAAATAGTAAATGAGAAACAGACAAATGTAGGGACTGAAGAAGAAGCTGTATTTAAGAGTCAGGATAATAGGGATGATAAGTTTATTGTATGTGAGATAATAGGGATGATAAGTATAGATATAGAAGGGGGAGAAATAGGGATGAAGAGTATTAGGATGGTGAGAAGAAAGACTTGGAGGGTCAAGAAGAGAGTTAGATTTAAATAACTTGATGAACAAAAGATAGAGATAGGTGAATTGTAGTATAGATGTAGAAAATAAAGCTAAGTATAGGATAAATATGGGAAATAATTAGAAATAGGTTTAGGATGAGAATAAAGAGTAAATGTAGGAAGAAAATAAGATAGGTTAAGTATAGATATTTTATATAAGATTAGCTAAAAGTTAGGAATAGGATAGGTATATAGGATGTATATAGGATTAGATGGATAAGTAGGATGAAGTTAGGGATAATTTCAGTTTATAGAATTAAGTGAGAGTTAGGAATAGGATAGGGATATAGGGTAGGTGTAAATATTTTTTTTGGATTGGAGATAAAGTAGGTAAGTTAGATAGATAAGGGTAGAGAGAGATAGGCAATTTTTTTTGTAATTTTTTTGTCTAAATGCTTTATATTTGCATTCAAATAAGTGGGATTATTTGTATTCAAATAGGGGGAAAATACTCATATTTAGACCAGGGTAGAAAATTATATAATCACATCAAATAATTTTAATCACTGTGTAGAAGCTTTTGGAAAAGGTACGCGAGTTATGTATCCCCCAATTACCTATATATATTGATGTATTGAATCTAATATGAATTATTAGAAATTATTAAGTAAAAGTATAAGTTCAATGCAACATTGTAACACAAGGATAACCCAGAGAGGTTATCGACAGTTCATGAGGACGGAATTCAACTTTGCATCCGTGAGGGCAGTGATACTGCAGGTGGCAGGTCACAGGCGGTCAACAGACCGCAATTACTTAGAATTAAGTTGTTACATTGTAATAAAGTGTACGATTAAGAGAAACGCAGACATGAGATCTGCAAGTTCCCACAGCCGTGTGGAGGGCAGGTTATTATAAAAGGCCCGGGAGCTCAATGCCCGGCAGTCAGTCTTCGAACTCCATACTTCGTTGTTCAAGCTACTCAACCGAGTCAGTCTCCAAACTCCATACTTCGTTGTTTGAGCTACTCACCTGTACAATAATTAATTTTAGTATTATGTACAAGTAATCCAAATTTTAACTAAAAAAAATGTGTTAAAGTTAAAAGCTTTTTTAAAAAACCAGCTCCAAAGGCCCGAACTTTAACTGGCGCAGTCGTAACGGATGTCAAAAGGGCACTGAAAATCCAAAAATCGGAAGATTGGTGACCAAGAATTTTTATTCGAAATTTTGGCAGAACCCAAACCAAGTTGGATGAAAAACAAGCATAGTCTAAATCCAGCAACAAACCAAGTTGGACAAGGAACAAAAATCGTATAAGGCCAACAAAACAAACCAAGGTGGACAAGATACAGAATCGATCGAACCCACCAAAGAAACAGATGAAACTAATGTAAGTTCATTTCCATAATTTTTTCTTTTAACCAAATTATAATTGATATATGCTAGTATTATTTTATTGATCATTGTTTTATGTATGAATATTTTTGAAAATAGTTCAAAGTGAATTATTTTCAAAACGAGACTGTATAACATTTTATGAAACTTGAATGTTAAAAAGCAAATGAGACTTGATTATTTACAAAGAGATATTTTTTCTTAAAAAAAGCAAATAAGAATTGAATTTAAAAAGAGATTTTCTTTTTAAAAGTAAATGAGAATTAATATTAAGAGATCCTTACCATAATAAATAGAACGAACTCAAAATAATCCAAAATAAACAGGCGCACATTCACAAACACCAAAATAAGAAACATCAATTACCGCGATTCAACGCACGTTTATAAACCGGCAAACTAGAAACACAGAACGCAAACTTAAGTTCAAAGCTAATTCGAACAAGCAGTACATAACGTTTAATTAAACCATTGATCTCTATAATACTGAATAAATCACAAGAACATTCTGCATTAACTAAAAATACGGTAACTTAAAACCACCTAAGAAAACAAAGCTCGCATCTTTTATACACTTAGAACATCAGAGAAGTGCAATAACCTTCAACTTTCAGCTTAACAACGCAATATCATTATTAAAATCGCTTTCAGAATCCTTGCACAGTACTAAAGAAATAACTTTCAACTTTCAGTATAATTTCAATTTGCATCATACACGGGATAATAAAATCGACGCAGTTTCTACATTAATACCTACAATCCATAAAAGCGTGTACAATTGCAATAAAATCTAAACGTTTTTCAACTAAGTAACCAGCATTATAAAGTGCATTATTTCAATACGAAAATAGAATAACGCTAAACGCTCATAATTGTAAACCTGAAAACTAACTACGAAGAGTTCAATTACACGTTGAGAACACCGAGATATCTAAAATAAATAGACGTAACACTTTACGCAAGCACGGAAAGTAAATTTTCTAATTCCTATAAACTAACACCTGTGAGTGCAATTAACTCAACGTACGTGATTAAATAACAAGAATACATCCTTTAGTATTCAATTTCAACAGTAAAGTACAAAAGTAAGTAACCTCAGGTCATAACTACGCAACTCAGTAAAACCCACGGAAAGAGTATTAATTAACAGAATTTAACCAAAACAAAGCCAAGTGAGAATAAATCCATCCATTTCAGATTCTTTAAGAAGCAGAAACTCAAGACTACGGTAATTAAATTCAACATTATTGAATACAAATCTCGTGAATACGTCACTGCACTGTGTAATTAAAAATAAATAAACAACGACTACGATTTTAAAAATAACTCGACGCAATATAAACTTAAAATTAATAAATCTAATACTACAAGTACGAAATTAATCTCAAATTCTTACCAAATTTTTTCAACCCAATCCAAACTGAAAATTAACCATTCCTAACTAAAAAAATAACGCCGAAAAATAACGAAATAAACATCAACCTTTACCAAATCTTTATGTACCTAATCTAATTGAAAAATTAACAAACCAAAACCGAAGTTAACGTTTCAAATAGCTAAATCAACATCAATTTTACAAAACTCTAAGTTATCCAATCTAAAAGGAAAATTAAAAAACCAAAGCAAAAATAACGTCATAAAAGGAAAATCATCCCCAATTTTACAAAATTCAAAATTACTTAATCCAAAAGAAAATTAATACATCCAAAGCATAATAAACGCTACAAATAACAGAACCAACCCCAATTTCTACAAAATTTGAAATTTCACAACGCAAACGGAAAATTAATAAATCCAAAGCAAAAGTAACAATACAAATAGCGAAATAAAGCTTAAATCAAAAAAAAAAAAATAAAATTTTTTTTTGAAATTTCCAAAATCGAAAACAGCCCTTAACCAACATGAGTAACACAGACTTACGTCTCTATTTAGAGACAATTCAGACGTTTGATGGCACGCAGGCCCATCTCTCGAATTTCATTGGAGCATGTGAAATGTTCCTAAAACCTTTACAAACCCGGAGATGACGCAAGAAATTCATTGCTTATACGCTTAGTAATAAGTAAACTAGCCGGAAGGGCACTAACATTAATCGCCAGTAGGGACGACTTATCGGAATGGGACCAGTTTAAACAGCTACTAATTGCATATTTTTAGACCAACGTAATATAAAATGCCTGGTACGAGACCTAATAAACCTTAGAATGGAACACAATCAATCCCCTACCAATTCGGAATGAAATGCCAAGACGTGAGAAGTTTAATTTTAACCAAATTAAAAATCGAAGAACCCGACCAAAACGTTAGACATTTAAAACAAAATGTATGACGAAATGGCACTAGACACATACATAAACGCTTTACCAGAACGACTATCGGATAAAATCAGATTCCAACGACCCCAAAATCTAGAAGAAGCTATGAGCCTAGTAATAGAAGAAGAAAATGTAATGTATTACCGCAACAGACTATACAACCCCAACGCGAATAAAAGTTATTCACCAACAAAACTATACAAGCTACAAGACAAACAATCCCTCAACAAAATTCACACCCTTTAACCCACAAACAAATCAACCGCGAAGTAACAACCCAAGTTTTAACAATACCAATTTTAATAATCAATATAAACATTTTCAAGACCAACATTCAACCCAACTTTTACGAAACCCGCATTCCAACCGAGATTCAATCAAAACCTAAACCAACAAAGACCAGCATTCAATGCAAACCCTAATAGAAATACACCAATGACTAATACTCATAACAACCCTAACAATTATTACAAACCAACACCAATGGACACCTCATCTGGTAACACCAGACAAAACACAAAAATAACACACATCCAACCAAACCCTCATCAGAAACGTAATTTTACATCGGAAGAATTATTTCATCAAGAAATAGAAAAATTTGACACTGACCAGAATAATTACATTGAGACACCTACGAACAATGAATCAAACCATGCAGAAACTTACGAACGTGACGAACAATACGAAACTTACGAGGAGTACGACGAAAAAAACTCAAACTAAAATTTTCAAATGGACCCATTCATAGACAACCAAACTTAATAAACTTAAATAACATAAATCACTTAGTACTACCATACATAGAAATACCCCACGCCAAATTCAAACTATTAATCGACACCGGATCCTCTAAAACATTAATTAGCCCCAGAACCGTACAAAAACATTATTTAGATTATGTAGAAAGAGAACCATTTAAAATCAAAACAGCCCATCAAACAACACTACACCAATTCGTAGCCAATATACCCTTACCAAGAACATTTAATGTTAAAATGAAACATAAATTTTGTGTATTCGAATTTAACGATAAATATGACGGATTAATCGGAATGGACCTTCTAAGAAAATTAGAGCCAACATTGACATTAAAATCGCTTATTAAAAACAAAATACGGAAAAATCCCAATTAAATTTCAAAACACACAAATTGAACAAAATACACTATAGAACCCCGAACGGAAAGAAAAATAAAATCCCAGTAAAATCTAACAAAATTTAGGAATAATAAATCATATGACATTTCAACAAGGAGTAGAAACCCCAACTGCCTTAGTACAAATAAAAGATAACTTTGCAACCACAACAATATTAAATTCAAACGACTATCCCGTAGAATTATCATTGACAGACCCAATTAACATAGAAGAACTAAATTTTAACGAAATGGAAATAGACGAAAATTTAGAAAACGATTACAACCCAATAGAACATGACGAAATGTTAAGAGAAAATTTAACTAACATCCGCTTTAATACCGATATCAATCAAGAAGAAGAAAGAGCAATTAAAACTTATGTTTTGAATACCGAGACATATTCCATTGCGAAGGAATACCATTAACATTCACCAACACAGTAAAACATAATATCGAGTTAACAGACAATAAACCAATCTTTACAAAAGCATATAGACTACCTCATGCAAGCCAAGAAGAAGCTGACAGACAAGTAGCAGACTTATTAGACCAAGACATAATCCAGCACTCCAATTCACCATAGAGCAGCCCCGTGTTAATAGTACCTAAGAAATTAGACGCAACCGGAAAGAGAAAGTACAGAATGGTAATAGATTATAGAAAGTTAAATGAAAAAACGGTAGATGACAAATATCCACTACCAAATATTACCGAAATTTTAGACAAATTAGGCAAATGCCAATATTTTACAACATTAGACCTAGCATCAGGATACCATCAGGTAGAGATGGAAGAAAAAGACATATCAAAAACAGCCTTCAGCACACCTAGAGGACATTACGAATACAAACGAATGCCATTTGGACTAAAGAACGCACCCGCTACTTTCCAGAGAGTCATGGACAATATACTGCGAGGAATACACAATGAAAAATGCCTTGTATACCTTGACGACATCATAGTTTATTCCACATCATTGGTAGAACACATAGAAAGATTGAAGGAAGTATTCGAAAGACTTAGACAAGCACATTTTAAAATACAATTAGACAAAAGTGAATTCTTACAAAAAGAAGTATCATTTTTAGGACATGTAATAACACCCCAAGGAGTAATGCCAAATCCAGACAAAACAAATGCAGTTCTAAATTACCCATTGCCAAAAACAAACAAAGAAATTAAAGGATTTCTAGGACTTAGTGGTTACTACCGCAAATTCATTAAAGGTTACGCTCAGATAACCAAACCCCTGACAAATTGTTTAAAAAAGGGAAACAAAATTGAACAAACCCCGGAATTTATTAAAGCAGTAGACAAAATCAAAAACATCTTAACTAATCACCCTGTATTAGAATACCCAGACTTTACAAAACCATTTATACTGACGACAGACGCATCGAATGTAGCATTAGGCGCAGTATTGAGCCAAGGAAAAGTAGGTAGCGATAAACCTATCAGCTACGCATCCAGAACCCTAAATGAAACCGAACAAAAATATAGCACTATAGAAAAAGAATTATTAGCCATAATTTGGGCAACAAAATATTTTAGACCTTATTTATACGGAAGAAAATTTTACATATACACCGATCATAGACCACTAGTATGGTTATGCAAACTGAAAGAACCAAATTCAAAATTACAAAGATGGAGAATCAGACTCGAAGAGTATGATTACGAAATTATATATAAAAAGGGAATTTATAACAACAACGCAGACGCTTTAAGCCGAATCCAACTCAATGCATTAGAAACGGAATCCATTATAAGAAACGTAGACGAAGAAGAAATAAGGGAAGATCCAGACGAGATCGACACTATACATTCGACACAAAACGAAGAACCAAAAAACGCGATTAAAATCTTAAACGAGGCAATCGATATGAAACCTAACCAATTTATAATAACAGAAGTTTTAAATAGCCCCAATCCAGTAAAATATACAAAAGTAGATAATAAAAAGATATATCAAATTCAAATAACTAAAGATGATAACGAAGAACAAATAATTAAAATTCTAAAAGAATACACCCCCGAGAGAAAACGATTTTATTTTTATTTTAACACCGAACATTTATACCAAAGATTTTCAGAATTATACATTAAACTATTCAATAACTCTGGACCTGAACTCATCAGATGTACTAGAAAATTAATAACACTAGACGACCCTGACGAAATAAACGATGTAATTAGAAATCAACACGAAGGAAAAACCAACCATCGTGGAATTAACGAAACAATAAAACAACTTGTAAGACGTTATTATTTTAAAGACATGAAGGACTTGACCACAGATTTTATTAACCAATGCGAACTATGTGACAAAGCGAAATACGATAGAAAACCCCCAAAGATACCCTTAATGTTAACCAAAACACTCGACAAACCATTTCAAAAACTACATGCCGATACTCTAGTAGTAGAAGCTCAAAACTATCTAACAATTGTAGACGCATTTACAAAAATAGGCCAAGCAATGCCAACCACATCCAAAAATAGCATTGACGTGACCCAAGGATTTTTACAATATTTCACATTTTACGGAACACCCGAATCAATCACTTTAGACAATGGTAGCGAATTTAAAAACGAGACAATTCAAAACACGTTAGAACTACACAAAATAAAAATTCATTTCATAACGGAAAACCACCCTGAATCAAACGGACTAATTGAACGATTACATTTAACCCTGTTAGAACAAATTCGATTATTAAGAATAAATTATAAAAAGGAACATATAACCAATTTAATGGCATACGCACTAATCGCTTATAATAACACAATTCACTCATCAACAAATTTTACACCATTAGAATTAACATTAGGACACTCAGATTCACGAAATCCCTATGACATACACTACAATAAAGAAGTATATCAACAATATGCGAAAGTTCACAAACAAAATTAAAAATAACTTACGATAAGGTAAAAGATAAACTAGAGAACGATAAAGAACGTATCACCACAACCCGAAATAAAAATACCGACTCAAATAAATTTTCAATAGGACAAACCGTATATGAGAAAAACTTTCAAAGCAAGCGACATAAAACAGCACCCAGAAATTTAGGACCATTTAAAATTAAGAAAATATCAGATAAAAACATAGCAGTAGTAGACAACGGTAAAATAACGAAATACATTCATTTAAAAAACCTAAGACACCCTGTAAATTCAGATAGACAATCATCACCATTACCGTCAAACTCCACCCAGGTAGAACGGACAACCAAATAATAACATAAGATATAAAAAAACAACCCGGTATACTACCAATAAACTAGGCAGTATACAAAATACAATATTTACTCAAATAATATCAACCCTTACTTTAATGTAACAAATTTTAGCAACATTAAGAAAAACGAAATAATATTTTTAATAGTAGAAAATAACAGTTATCATTACTATCATTTATTTGCTTTTCCAACAAAGGTTACTAGCACATACCAAGTAATCATACCCAAAACCAAATTCCTATCCCTAAATGAACTGAGATATGGTTATACAAACAAAAAATGTACTGAAGTAACACCAAACCAATATTTATGTCAATCGATGACGACGACAACCATTCAAGAAGACAGCCCTTGTGAAGTACAACTATTAAAATTCTCAAATCATTACGAAAACTGTGAAACTAAACAAGTGCAAATAACTAATATGAAAATTCAAAAGGTTACAGATAACAAATGGATAGCCATTTTCCCAACAGAAGTAATAGCAACCATCCACTGCAACCAAGATGAAAATAACCAAGCATTAATTGGAAGCAAACTAATTACCCTCAAAGAAGATTGTTATGTGAAATTGAAAGATGAAGTAATCAGAGTTTATCAAGATCCCATAGCAACAAAGAAACTTGCAAACCTACCGGAACTACAATTCAAAATACAACAAGAAGACGAAGAAATAAACAAGAAACCTATGAAGCTAGAGCATCTAGACTTAGACGATCTCAACCACGCCGTGAAATTAGTGGAAAGTTATAAAGAACAATTAAGTGAAATCAAAACGCCAAAGTTACATTATAATAATATAAGTGTTTGGACAATTGTATTGATCATTTTAATAATTTTTGTAATCATGTATGTATTATACAAAATGTACCTTAGATATAAGAATGAAGGAAACAGTTCTAGATTTAAGGAAACAAAGAGAAAAAAGGAAACAATAAGTATACCCTTAGAAACAATGAATTTCAAATAATGTATTTTATGTATTTAAAAATTAAGAAAAACCTTAATTTTTCATTTACGGTGGGAGGAGTTATGTATCCCCCAATTACCTATATATAATGATGTATTGAATCTAATATGAATTATTAGAAATTATTAAGTAAAAGTATAAGTTCAATGCAACATTGTAACACAAGGATAACCCAGAGAGGTTATCGACAGTTCATGAGAACGGAATGCAACTTTGCATCCGTGAGGGCAGTGATACTGCAGGTGGCAGGTCACAGGCGGTCAACAGACCGCAATTACTTAGAATTAAGTTGTTACATTGTAATAAAGTGTACGATTAAGAGAAACGCAGACATGAGATCTGCAAGTTCCCACAGCCGTGTGGAGGGCAGGTTATTATAAAAGGCCCGGGAGCTCAATGCCCGGCAGTCAGTCTTCGAACTCCATACTTCGTTGTTCAAGCTACTCAACCGAGTCAGTCTCCAAACTCCATACTTCGTTGTTTGAGCTACTCACCTGTACAATAATTAATTTTAGTATTATGTACAAGTAATCCAAATTTTAACTAAAAAAAATGTGTTAAAGTCAAAAGCTTTTTTAAAAAACCAGCTCCAAAGGCCCGAACTTTAACTCGCGTTATTAAATAACAGCGTGAAGCATAAAAATTCATTCGTTTTATTAAAATTAAGAAATTTAAATTATTTATAAGACGCTTTATATCAAAAGAAACAGTATTAAAAAGCTCTGCGTGTAATTTAATTATTCCGAGGAAAGAAACAAATGGAAATTACGTGCAAAATTTATATTAATCAACCCTATTTTAAGTAACCGGTAGTAAAACAAAGTGTACACATAATAATTAATATTTAACTTGTATTCGCTAAAAATGAAAGGATAGAAGTCAATTTTAATTGGAGTTAATTAAACCATTATTAATAATAAGCATAAAAGTCTGTGAAAATCCAAGATTATAATACCAGAAAATAAAGCTCTGAGAATTAATATTATTTTGAACACCTGCGTAGTTTAAATATCACGTGCGGCAAAATTGTGTAGATAACAAATGGTTTCAGAGAATCTTGGAGAAACCGGGGCTTAAGATTCACGGGAAGGTGCGCTACGGGGTTATTTAACCCCGATAGTCCACATGGACTGAAATAATCGATAATAAGAAATATCAATTTGCACCAATACGAACAGGTTAGAAAAGGAAAGAGAAATGCGTCAAGCAAAGACACATATAGTAAAAGGCGTGATTTAAGCAACGTCACGAGGGTCACAATTGGTTGAAAATAGGATGCAAATATCAGAGGTAGAAACAACAATTTCTGTACAAAATTAATTAGTTTTTCTCGGACATGTTTGCGTGCCGTGTGAGAATTTCTGAGATTTAACTGGGACGAGTGCAAAATTCGTAAAAACCGACGCACAGGCTACGGACTGAGAACCTAGCATGCGAAATTCTTTAGAATTACCCGTTTGGAGGACTCGACCGACAGACAGGCTAACGGCTATATATACCGAGGTAAATATAAACAAGCTCTCTTACATCCGCGACTTGATTCAAGATGTTAAACAGTGCATTTTAGTTTGATAAAATAATTTAAAGTTTGCTCGTATATTTTAGTGATTCAAAATAGTTTGTTATTTACGTGCTAACATGAATGTACTTCAGTGCACTTAGATACAAGGTAATAAAATTTAGTATCACTGTACCAATTGGTAAAATTTACTATGACAAATAAATACACAAAAGTAGGCAGTTTTGGCGTATCTTGGTGAAAGAAGTATGAATTTCTTTGTTATTTTTCGGGGGTGTTAATAATTAAATGGTTCAAAAACGTGTCTGGATCCACAAAACCAGGGTCAGATATACACAGATGAGTTCCGGAAAAGCCCAGAAACAACTTTAAATAAATGGTGATGGAGAAAATTTTAAAAGCGTTGAGAATTAGAAGCCGTAAATATAACCCAGTTGGAATGGTGTGATTAACTAAAGGGACGATGTACATTGAAGCTACGAGGACAGTAACCTTCAGGTAAATTATACTATTTTGTTTGACATTTTGGTGTGTATTGAATAACTTTATAATTGATTTACTTTAAATGGACATTAGTGAAATTGTACTAACAATAAAATCTTAATTTTAAGGTGAAATTTGCTTGTTTAAGTAGAAAGGGTATTTAGTATTGATGTTTGGAATTATGATGAAAATTTGGGTATGTCTTTGAGCTCAATTAGACGAACCTGGTTAATTAACGTAAAGGGGTGGTAGATGCTCCCTTTGTACTCAGACTCCGGTCTGCATATATTGTTATATTAATTAGTAGGCATCCTACAAGGACTTTAATTCTGGATGCACATAAAATGATAATAAAATTAATCTTGAAATTCTTTTAAAACTGAAATTTATGCCGAGTTTTAATTTTGAAATTTTAATGTATTGTGAATATTGATGTAAATAGAGTTAACGTTGATGTTTGTGGTAGGAATGTGTTTGTTTTCTTTTATGTATGAGGATGAAAGCTATCTAGAGGAGCAGCCGAGGCGATTAACAGAAGAAAATCAACATTCTACAGGTAATTCAAGAGGTTTCACAGCAATATATATATATATATATATATATATATAATCAATAAAAACTAAAAGAGTGCGAAAAACGAAAACATTAATAACGACAACTATAGTTCACACACTTCAAATCATTCTTTCCGACGCAAAATAGGTTTTGCGCCTTTGGGAGCTTTTTTTTAAAAATCTTTTTTTTTCAAAAAACTCATCTATCAAATTTGTTTATATAGAAATTACAAATGATGTCAATAAATTGGTACGTTATTTTTATTAACGTATGAATTTAAAAATAGTCAAAGTTGTTTTTCACTAATTAATTTAATTAAAACTAAGGTGAATAGCTTGAACAACCAACAATGTTAAAGTTGTGAAACTTGAGACTGATTGGCCATCTTTGGCTCCCGAGGGTATTTATGCTATCCCTACTCTTACATCACTTTCTGGGACATGTAGATCTCATGTCTGCTATTTCTTGATAGAATACAAAGTATTGCATTTTAATAATCTTAATTTTAATAATTGCAGTCTTATACCCTACTGTGACCTGCACCTGCAGTATCATATTACGAATACAAAGTAACTGTTTCCGTTCTCATGTCTGCTTTATAAACTTTCATTAACCTTTTATTATATGTCTTTCAACTATGCAATATAGCAATTATTCTTAAGACTTAATAGTTTCATTTAAATATTCATATATATTGATTTGGGTGATATGTAACTCCTCCCGACGTAGATGAAAATTAAGGGTTGTACTTAATTTTTAAAACTCATTGTCTCTAAGGGTTCATTTATTATTTCTTTATTTACCTTCATTTCTTGTTTTTTATGACTAAAATTTGTTTCGTTGTTTTTAAATCTAAGATACATTTTGTACAGTAAATATACAGTTAATAAGATTATTACAATGATTAATAAAATTGTCCAGACACTGATATTGTCGTATTGTAATTTTGGCTCTTTTAATTCACTTAAGTGTTTTTTATAACTGTCCATTAACTTTACGGCTTGCTTGAAGTCGTCTAGGTCTAGATGTTCTAGTTGCATTGGTTTCGCGATGATTTTGTCGTCTTCGATTTGTGTAATTCTGAACTGTAGTTCGGATAAATTTGCGAATTCCTTCGTTACTGCTAGGTTTTGATATACTCGAATGATTTCGTTTTTTAATTTTAAATAGAAATCTTCTTTTAAGGTGATTACTTTACTTTCAATTTAGATTAAACTGTTTTCGTCTTGGTTGCGGAAATACAGCACTCCATTTGTTGTCCGTGACTTTCTGAATTTTCATATTCGTAATTTGTACTGGTTTTGGCTTATAATTCTCATAGTGATTAGAGAATCTTAATAATTGTACTTCACAAAGACTATCTGTTTGAATAGCTGTTGCCGTTAATGATTGACATAAATATTGACTAGGTGCTACTTCTTTGCATTTTTATTCGTGAAGCCATACCTAAGTTCATTCAGGGGAAGGAACTTGGTTAGTAATTTTCATGGGGAAAGCAAATAAATAATAATAATTGTAAGTGTTAATCTCTACAATGGGGATTTCTTTTAAAAACGTAATTTCATGATTCTTTACATAACCTTGTACTATGACTATTTTTTCAAATATAAGTATGTTAGATTCTGTTACTTCAAAGGGTAGTTTACTATTAGTTATAAGTGATCCAACTCTTAATACCTTATTTAATAAATCAATTGGCTCCATAATACTAGCGTGCAATGTGTTTAATTTCGCATATTGTTACAGCATTTTCTATTGTGGCTAAAATTTGTTGAATTACAGTCAGGGTTGATATCATTTGATTGAACATCGTGTTGAATCTTATTAAATTTCACATTCTTAGCATCGTGGGTTGCATGTTACTTTCAAGCGAGTTTCAAAGGTTATTATTCTGTTTGTTATACTCTCTTGGTTCTTTACTAGCTTTCTTAGTGTATCATTAAATTTTATTATGGTTGATTGAGTTAAAGATATTAGATTTCTAATAATGGTTTTTATGTCATTCTGATTTTCAATTAAGTGTTGTATTGCGTTGTCGTATCTTTTAGCATCTTGGTTGTCTAAATTACCTGTGATAGCTTACATAATATTACCTAATCCGTTAATAAATCCTCTTTTTCGTCTTGTAATTTGGTCTGTTGGTATTAATCCATTGAATTTGTCGTCTGTGTTTTTTATGATGCTTTCCATTATACTGTTATAGTTAAGCATTTCTATCACGTATTTTTTTCCGAATTCGGCTGTGTTTATTGATTGTTTCAGTCTGTAGTAATTGACTTGTTTTAATTCAGTTAAATCAAATTTCTGTGCAAAAGTCTAATAATCTACTGTGTTTTGCATACTTCCCAATTTAACTGGTAGTATATCGGGGTTGTTTTTAATATCTTCCACTATTATGTCGTTGTCGTCCGTTCTACCTGGGTGGAGGTTGACGACAAGGGTGATGGCTGTCCGTCTGAAATTACAAGGTGTCTTAAATTCTTTAAGTGAATGCATTTTACGATTTTTTCGTTATCTACTACGGCTACATTTTTATCTGATATTTTTTGATTTTAAACGGACCTACATTTCTGGGGGCCGTTTTGTGTCTCTTATCTTTAAAATTCTTCTCGGACACGGTTTGTCCTACTAAAAGTCTATTTATATCGGTGTTTTCGCTGCGGGTTGTTGTTTTACGTTCCTTATCGTTATATAATTTATTTTTACCTTATTATGGGATATTTTTAATTTTTCTTTGTGGTTTTTAGCATACTGTTGATATACTTTTTTATTGTAGTGTATATCGTAAGGGTTGCGGAAATCTGAGTGTCCTAATGTTAATTCGAAGGGTGTAAAATTAGTTGATGTGTGGATTGTGTTGTTATAAGTAGTTAGTGCGCATGACATTAAGTGAGTAATATGCTCTTTCTTATAGGTTACTCTTAACAGTCTAATTTGTTCTAATAAGGTTAGGTGTACTCTTTCAATTAGTCCATTTGATTCCGGGTGATTTTCTGTTATAAAATGAATTTTTATTTTATGGAGTTCTAGGGTATTTTGTATGGTCTCGTTCCTAAATTCGCATTGTCTAAGGTTATTGTTTCAGGTGTACCGTAAAATGTAAAGTATTGTAAGAGTGTTTGGGTTACTCGATATTATTTTTTGAAATAATGGGTATTACTTGGCCTACTTTGATGAATGCGACTACGATTGTAAAAAGTTTTGAGATTCTACTACTAGAGTGTCTGCATATAATTTTTTAAAAGGTTTATTGGTTGTTTTGGTTAACATTAAAGGTACTTTTGGGGATGATCTGTCGTATTTTGCTTTGTCCCATAATTTACATTGGTTGATAAAATTCGTGGTTAATTCGTTCATATCCTTAAAGTAATATCTTCTTACGAGTTGTATTAATATTTCGTTGATTGCATGATAGTTGGTTTTACTTTCGTGTTGGTTTCGAATTACATCATTTATTTCGTCTGGGTCAACTAAAGTTATTAACTTTAGTGTACATCTGATAATCTCTGTTCCTGAGTTATTAAAAAATCTAATATGTAATTGTGAAAATCTTTTGTACAAATGTTCTGTGGTGAAATAAAAGTAAAAACTTTTTCTCTAGGGTATATTCTTTCAAAATTTTAATTAGCTGCTTCTCGTTATCATCCTTCGTTATTTAAATTTTACATATTTTTTTGTTATCTGTTTTTGTATATCTTACTGTATTGGGGTTGGTTAAAACTTCGGTAACTATGAATTGATTTGGTTTGGTATCTATTACTTTGTTTAAAATTTTAATTGCAATTTTTGGTTCGTCGATTTGCGTTGAGTGTATAGTTTCTATTTCTTCTGAGTCCTCCCTAATCTCTGTTTCGTCTGCGTTACCTATCACTGACTCTGTTTCTATTGCGTTGAATTGTGTTCTGCTTAGAGCATTTGCGCTATTGTTATACATCCCTTTTTTATATATAGTTTCATAGTCGTATTCTTCTAGTCTAATCTTCTATCTTTGTAATTTTGAAATCGGTTCTTTGAGTTTGCATAACCATACTAATGGTCTATGGTCGGTGTATATGTAGAATTTCCTTTCATAAAGATATGGCCTAAAATATTTTGTTGCACAAATTATTGCTATTAGTTCTTTCGAAATAGTGCTATATTTTAGTTCCGTTTCATTTAGTGTTCTTGACGCGTAGCTGATTGGTTTATCGATACCTACTTTTTCTTGGCTCAATACTGCGCCTAATACAACTTTAAATGCGTCGGTTGCTAATATACATGGTATTGAAAAATTAAGGTATTCTAATATAGGGTGGTTTGTAAGGATACATTTAATTTTTTCTACTGCCTTAATAAATTCCGGAGTGTGTTTGATCTTATTAACTTTCTTTAAACAATTTGTCAATGGTTTGGTTATTTGTGCTTAACTTTTGATGAATTTTCGGTAATAACCACCGAGTCTTAAAAATCCTTTTATTTCTTTGTTCGTTTTTGATAGAGGGTAGTTTAATACGGCATTTGTTTTATCTGGGTTTGGCATAACACCTTGTGGGGTTATTATGTGTCCTAAAAACGATACTTCTTTTTGTAAAAATGCTTATTTATTCAATTGAACCTTAAAATGAGCTTTTCGTATTCGTTCAAAAACTTCTCTTAATCGTTCGATGTGTTTCACGAGTGTTGTCGAATATACGATTATATCGTCCAGATACACAAAACATTTTTTGTTGTGTATCCCTCTTAAAATGTTATCCATAACTCTCCCAAAAGTGGCGGGTGCGTTCTTAAATCCAAACGGCATGCGTTTGTATTCATACTGTTTTCCACTTGGTGGTATCCTGAAGCGAGATCTAATGTCGAAAAATATTGACACTTTCCTAATTTGACTAAAATGTCGGTGATATTGAGTAGTTAATACGGGGCTGCTCCATGCTGAATTTGAATGTTGGATTTTTATGTTAAAAGTTTTTGAGAGGGGTATGTTTGTTATAAATTGGTGTAATATCGTTTTGTGTGCTGTTTTGATTTTAGATGGTTCTTTTCTACAAAATCTAAATAATGTTTCTGTATGGTTTTGGGGCTAATTAAAGTTTTTGAAGATCCTGTATCGATTAGTAATTCAAGTTCCGCATGAGGTATTTTTATATAAAGTAAAACTTGTTGATTAATGTTATTTAAATTTATTATATTTGGTCGTATTTGAATCTGTCCAACTGAAAATTTGTGTACGCGTTTTCTTCGTCGTTCTCTTGATAGTATTCATAAGGGACGTTACGTTTATAGTTTTCTAAATGATTTGTTTCATCGTTTCTACTGCAGTTTGTATAATTATCCGTGTCATGATTATTAAAATCTTCCACTTCTTGGTAGAATAGTTCCTCGGAAGTAAAGTTCCGTTTTTAGATGTAATCGGGTCTAATTTGAGATATCTTACTATTCTGCCTGGTTTTACCAGATGAAGTGTCCATAGAAGTTATTTTGTATTAATTATTGGGGTTGTTGTTGTTGTTACTCGTCATTGTTGTTTCTATTGAGATTTGTGCCGAATGTTTGCCTTGGTTGATTTACGTTTTCATTAAACCTTGGTGTAAATACAAGTTTTGTAAAGTTTGAATTAAATGTTGGTCTTAGAAATTGTCTAGATTGGTTGAAGAAATTTACGTTATTAAGGTTTCAATTTTTAATTCGAGATTGATTCTTGTTGCGTTAAAGGGTGTAAATTTCAATTGTGTTGATTTTTGTCTTGCGGCTATGTATTCCTTTAATTGGTGAGTAATTTTTATTTGCGTTAGGATTATATAGTTAATTTCTGTAATACATAACGTTTTCTCTTTCTACAAACATGTTCATCATTTGTTCTAAATTTTGGGGATGTTGAAACCTTATTTTGTCCGATAGACGTTCGGGTAATGCATTGATGTATGTGTCTAAGGCCATTTCATGGTACAGCTTCGTCTTTATTAATCGTATGTTTTGGTCGGGTTTTTCAATTTAGTTTGGTCAAAATTAAAGTTCGTACGTCCTGACATTTCATACCGAATTGATAGGATGATTGGTTAGCTTCCATTTGTAGATTTATTAAATCTCGGACAAGACATTTGATATTTCTTTGATCTCCGAAATATGCTATCAATATCCATTTAAAGTCGTCCCATTCCACAAGGTCATCGCGGCTTGCAATCGATGTTGATGCTCTGCTGGTTAATTTGCTGATTCTTAGTTATAAAAGCAAGACATTGCGTTTAATGTCTACTTGTTTATAAAAAGATTTTAAAAATATCTCGCAAGCAGTGATAAAAATACCTGATATTGTCTGGTTTCCGTCGTATAAGGGGATTGCGTTTAGATAAAGTTTCATATTCTCAGATTTCATTTCTATAATTGTTTTTCAGTCAAGTTTGTATTACGATTATTTAAAAATCACTTATCTTTACGTATATTGTGTGTAATTAAAATAACCTTGGTTATAATTACATCGGTTTTAGACTTTTGCGGAATAATTAATACAGTATACAAAAATGCGGATGTAATTATATATCTTCCTTACTTTGTTGCAATAACTAATTATACATAAAAGTCGTTTAATTATAGACCTTTATAATATCATCAAGTTTCATGTACTCTCATCACACGCGGCACAGCCCCGACGGGCAAAAACGTATGAGTGGGATGGAACAGGTTAAGGGATGCAACCGGAGTTAACACAACTGCCCACCAAAATAAATTAAAATCAATTTAAATTTATTTTTAAGGAAACAACAAATTGTAATTATTTACATGCAACCAAGAGAACAACAAAAAAACGAAAGAAAGTTACTTATAATAAAGTATAAATAAATATAGAAATATAGGTTAAGGCTAAAATGGTAAAGGGTAGAACTTAACTACGGGTCTTTTGATCGGTGCCATAATTAGTTTTAAGTGCAGCAACCCGAACAAAGCTATTTCACACTACATGCAGCTTTACAACTGTACCTAATATCCATTGCAAGAGACGGGAATTATTGTATTCGATCAAAATCAATTGGCCGGGTTTTATATTTTGGGAGGAATCGAACTAATTAAATCTTTTGCTGTAACGAATGAATGCACTCTAACTTCTAACGCTTCTAAAAACTTTTGTTAGTCTTTCAACAGGTTGCCAACGATGTACACGATTAAGTTGTGAATCCAAAAGATTTGTATTTGAAATAATTGAAATTGAAATGTTCAAAGGTGCCTTGGTGCCAGACACGATAAATAATTAAGATACGAACTAGCGGAAATTATGGACGAGAATTTAAAAGTGCTTGGATTTGCTACAAATCAATATAGGATAAATTAAGATAAGTTAAACGATGAGATCTAGATAAAAGTAAAGGATGCTAAGTATCATAAGACGTATTAGCATTTCTATCTCTACCGCCCACCCTGGGGAGACCTCGGTCGTCTACAAAGGGGCTCAATGGACGGAGTTGCTTACTAACTACTTGAACTTTTTGTAATTCAGCAATATTTTCAAAAAATGTTGAATGTTGTATATGTTTAACTAGTAGTTATAAAGAATGTGTTAATTCTACACCAACAATTTACCCAGTTTTTTTTCTTTAGGGTGTTGTATATTTAAAGAAGTATCACGACAGTATGCATAAAGTCTCATTTTTTTACAAATTTAATAATTCTGCCAAAGTATCGAAAATATTTTCAAAAGAAGTAAGGACAACGAGATTAAACTTTAATTCGTCAGAAACCCTTAATAGTAAGTGAGAATCAGGACAAGAGGTTGTGGGCTGCTTCGGCTAGTCCTCGGGCGGTGCTCCACCACAAAGGATAACAAATTAATTCAGACGCTGTTAGACCTCTAGACACACAATCAAACAGATTATCTACAATGCCAATTAGAAGGAAATATTCGAGACTGAATATGTACTATACGATTTGCAACAAATGTTTTCCATGTGTTATAAGAAGATTTCGCTCAAACAAGAGTAATAGTCGAATCTGACTAAGCAAAGATATTTGTAAAATGAAAGTCACTAAAAGCAATGCTAGTCGAGGTAATGAAAGTTTTCTAATCGGTGCCACTTTACTTTTTGCGCAAACGAAATACGAGGGCCATTTTTTTTCAACCTACGATAGGCTATAAATAAAAGACAAGTTTATATAAAACAATAATTTTATTACCAAAAGATTGGTACACTTACGGTTACTTTTCGACATAATCACCGAAGAGATTAAGACATTTGTCAAATCTGTGGACAAGCTTTTCAATACCCTGTTCAAAGAAAGTTGCCGCCAATGAATTCATGTAGTCCTTGACGTTGGTTTGAAGGACGTCATTGGTTTGAAAGCGCTTTCACCAAGCTACGTCTTCAGGTCAGGAAAAAGATGAAAATTGCTTGGCGCTACGTCAGGACTGTATGGCGGATGATCGAAAATGTCCCATCCAAATTGTTCGAGAAGCCGTTGAGTTGCTCCAGCAGTGTGTAAACGAGCATTGTCGTGGATCAGAACAACTCCAGCGGTCAGCTTTCTTCTTCGTTTGTTCTGAATGGCTCTACGCAACCGTCTTAAAGTTACACAATAAACAGCTGCAGTGTTTGTGGTTCCGGGCTCTATAAACTCCACAAGCAACACACCTTGTTGGTCCCAAAACACAGAAGACATGGTCTTTCTGTTGTTGAAGGTTTGTTTGAATTTATTTGGTTTGTTTGGTGAAGTTGAATGCATCCATTGTTGTGATTGTCGTTTTGTTTCCGGTGTGTCGTATTGAATTCAGGTTTCATCCCCAGTCACGATTGATTTCAAAAAGTTGTCTCCTTCATCATGATAATGCTCAAGGAACTCCAACGCTGACGCCATTCGTAGAGTTTTGTGGTCGTTCGTCAGCATTTTTGGGACCCAACGTGCACAAAGTTTTTTGTAACCTAACCGTTCAGCAACAATAGAGTACAAAACAGACCTTGAAACTTCTGGAAATTCCGTAGACAAAGCAGTAACGGTGAATCTGCGGTTTTCTTTAACTATTCTGTCAACACGTTGAACTAGGTCATCTGAAACGACAGATTTGCGCCCTTGGCCCCCTTCATCATGCACATCATTATGGCCATCTTTAAACTTTCGACACCATTCACGCACAACACCATCACTAATAAAGTTTTCCCCATACACACGACTTATTCTTCGATGGATTTCTGCAGCACTATGGCCTTCAGCCTGTAGAAAACGAATCACACTTCGTACTTCACACTTGGCGGGAGCATCAATAATAGCGGACATGTTTACGTGGCTGTAGCACAACGCCGACTGACGCCTGCATGTGAACAATGGCGAAGTGTGTAGTGAAAGAGCAGCACAGTCGCCTACAGCGCATGCCCTCTTTCTGCTACCCGCGTAGCGTCTGCACGGAGCGATCGGAGGTTGAAAAAAAAATGGCCCTCGTACACAGAAATGTCACCATTTTTGTGAATGCTACTTGCGCAATCCTTTTCTAAAGCATCGCAAAAAGCATGAAATTCCAATGATTTTAAATCCTGACAAACGTTTTGTGTTGATAACATTGGTAAGTCTGTCACGAATTTTTCCCACTAAAAAGTAAGATTTTTGAGTAATTTATCATACCGTTTATTCCTGAAATCCACGGCAATAGTATAACATGTTTGGCGTAAAGTGCTACAGGATTTAAGAACCCAAAAGGTCGAATACCCTAACCAATGTCGACAAAATATTTCTTTTTGTACAAATTTTGTCATTCAATTGAAAACATCCAAATCTGAACACTATTTGAAAACTATAGCTTTTGTAGTGATTAAAAGGTCCTTATCATTAAAACAAACGGGAGTTTGTTCGACATAAGAGTTTGTTAAATTTGATAAAGCGTTAGTAGAGTTACTTTTCCACTTAGGAAGTTCGAAGCCGCCAAGCTTATATAACGCAGTCAATCCTTGAACTAGTAACTGGGTGTCAGTGAAAGTTTGACATCCAAAAATTATTTCATGAATGTACAAATTTGACGATAAAATGACAGAAGCGCGAGAAAACAGGCTCGTTCCAAGTGTGCTAATTTTTGAATAGCTATAGGTGCTAAATGGGGATGATTTTAAACCATATGTGGCGGTACGTATTTGATAGCCTTCGATGGGTTGCGGTAAATCAAACCTCCATACGATTCTTTGCTATTCGCGGTCATTTTGCACTATTCTAAATTGACGAAGCATTTGTTTCACATCTTTGATAATTGCTATATTATGAATTCTGAAGTTTAACAGAAGTTCACAAATATCTCTTTGTAAAAGCTATCTTGGTCACAAAGTATCATTTAACGAAATTTCTTCTGCAGTTATTGCACCACTGTCATAAACAACCTTTAATTTTTAATTTTCGTAGTCCAGTGAAAAAACTGGTACATAAGTCACATGACCAGCCTCTATATGAACTTTCATAAAATTATTGTAAAACATGCCCATGTCCAAATTATTTTGCAAACGCCGTTCCAACATGAGAAAACGACGTAAAGCAATATTGCGAAAATTACAAAAAATTGGTTCCTTGTCTTTGAAAGGTAGAGAGACACTAAATCTATCCACTTCAGCTCTGGCATAAATGTAAACGAATATTTTTTAACAAACGTACTATCTGCGTTTCGTTTTACATGTGAGAGAACGCTTTCTAACTAGCAAAAGGTCAAAAGTGATTTATCTATAGGTTTCACACAAACACACAATAAAGTAGTAATTGATTCCGAATAAACACTTTTCCGGTTGTAATCCAACCAAATTTTGTATTTATATTAATTGGTTTGTTTTGAGCGAACATGTCCGCCCCTGTTAGAATTTCAATACGAGAAGGTTGAAAAAAGGCAGGGTCAGCTAGCGCAAGGCCTGCAACGCGCCCCCACTCATATTTACCTAACGAAGTGGTCGGTAGCTGGCTACATATTTCGGACAAAACGAAAGTTTCCAATTTATATTCCATCGCAGTGGTAGGTGGGTTTGTAGGTTCTACTAAACACGACGAACTGCCAGCCTAGGATAAAAAAATTCGCATGACACATCTGAAAGCTTACTTTTATAATTATATCACAAAAGTTTCTTGCATCATTACTTTAAAAATTTACACCTTTATCTGAAGCATATTCACAAGAAATTTAGTGATTAATACTTTCATAGTCTACGTAATTAATACATTCTAATGTGAGTTACGTTTCGGACCATAGGAGTAGTCTTTTTAAAAGCTTCTCCAGAACTTCGTAACAAATTTATTTGGTTAAACAGAGGTTAACATGAAATTTTTACAATCTTAAATTGAATTAAACTAAATCAAAAAATAATTAATAATTGAACTAATATAAGAAAGTAGGCTTAAACAAACTGCAATGCTAAAGCGGAAGTACTTATGACTGACTGACTGCCTTGATCTGGGCTCCCGGGCTATTTATGTTGTCCCTGCCCCTCACAATTCTGTGCGAACTTGCAGAGCTCATGTCTGCTTATTCTTAACTCTATTCATTATACAATGTAACAATCTTACTTTCTAAGTAATCGCGGTTTTTTAACCATCTACTACCTGCCACTTGCAGTGTCACTATCGTCTTGGATACAATGTATTGCATCCGTTCTTATGAACTGTTAATAACCTTTCTGGTTTATCCTTGTATTACATTGTTGCACTTGACTTAATGATTGCTTTAACAATTTCTAATAATTCTTAATTATTTCTATTTCGTTATACATACATAAATTAAGAGGTACATAACTTGTGTCAGCAAATAATTGTGTATTAAATAACAATATATTTATGTAATATGCATTATGCAACCATTCATACGTTCATTTAAGTACGAACTGGTTGCTGTAAAGGCATTTACACCTGTTTATTCAAACACGCACAGGTGGCTTAGGTAGCGTGATATTTTATATTACTCACATGTTCTCATATATTTTATGAATTAATTTAATACCTTTTTTTCTTCAAAAAATATATAATTCGACGAAAAAAGAGCATTTACTTTATTGTTGTTTATTTATCCTAAAATTTTGATAAGTATTAGTTAATTGGAATTCTCATTACTGATCTGTATGGACAGATATGCATTTCCAAAAATTTTTGGCAATCGACTTCAAATAAACTAATTTATCGAGAAGAGATCAAATACAATATTTCTTTTTAAAATTTTAGGAAAATCACAAAAACTTATTTTCTTTGAAGTAAATTAAAAATATAATCTCCTTTTGATTTCGACGACGTAGCTTTGAAACTAGTACTCATTTTGAAGTAAACATATATTAATCTCTTTTTCTCCTCTTACAGTACACTGTGTTGCAGTTTTATATATTTTTTCAGGTCCCAGAAACTCCAGCAGAGGTTCTCGAGATGTCACTGATACAAGAAGTTTTTCATGGAACTGTTTTCAAAAAATATTTGCTAAGAAAGTGACATTGGAGTGTGGCCGGGGTTTATGATACCAGGCAATACAGATTACTACATAAAATTGGATGCGGAAACTTTTCAAAGTTATGACAGTAGTTTGTTTGACTCTAAACCTTTCAAGTAAAGTGATAGAGTTCTGAAAGAAGTTTCAGAAGAAAATGTTAAACAATTTTTTGTGCGGAATGGTGAAACTCTTAAACCTTTATTGCCTTGTTTTTCTTCTAGTAGTGGAGATATGCACTACTATGTATGTATGTAAACGTTTTTCCCCGACACGGTTACAGTATACTTATGGTGGTTATTGTGATTGGAAAAATGCTGCTGCACGTTTGGTTAAACTCAATACATCGAAAAACCACATGAGCGCTGTAATTTATTTTAAAAGGTGCTCTAAAGAAGCGGGGCGTATTAAGCGAGAAACAGTACGACAGGCATTTGATCTGGCAAAGTCCTGGGGAGATATTTTCAAAAGATCGATAAGTGTTATGGTTTTTATCAATGAAAGAAATCTAGTATTTAAAGAGAAAAATCAAACACTTGGATCACAGAATAACTATAATTATCTAGGACTACCGAAATTTGTAGCAGAATATAACGACTTTTTAAGCAATCACATAAAAAAATATTAGAAACCGTCGAAGTAGTCACACAAACTACCTATCATAGGTAATTTGCAAAGATGTACAACTAATTTGCAAACAACTTTTCAATAGAGCTATTGCCCGAACGAAACAGTTTAAGTACCATTCCATATCATTGGCACAACTCCAGGCGAACGTTACGCTGATCAGTTGACTTTGATTTTCAGATATTTAGAGAAGTGCATCCTTTTCAAAAGGTTTGTAACATTCATGCCTAATCAGGACCACAAAGCTAAAGATGTTTCATATCTTGAGCATGTTTTTGAAAAAGTTTGACCTAGACATTATAAACTGCCGTGGTCAGTCTTATAACACTACTTTTTTAATGAGCAGAAAGTACAAATACTTTCAAGCGTTAGTAATCACAGAAAAAATTGAGCAATCTTAGTATCTTGCAGTAGAAATTCACTCAATCCTGTAGTGCAAGCTGTTGCAGAGTGCTGCTTGAGTGCTGTCAGCCTTTTTGACTTTTTGGAGGAATTTATATATCTTGCAATCTTCACAAATAGATACAAAACTCTAGGGGATTACTTTAAAAAATGAGAAACTATAAAACCCCCCTGTTCCAAAAGATACAGCAACACGTTGGGCATTTCTAGCAGATACTATAAAAGCCCTCTTGCGAGGCTATAATCAAATAAAAAATGCACTATTTCAAATTCCGGTGGCCTAAGAAGATTTAGATTTAGTGTTCTCAGTTTGCATAACAAAATATCAAAGATAGAAACTGAGGTCAACACTGTATTTTATAGTTTCTTGGAACAAGTAAATAACACTAGTAGAGCTCTACAGCAGGGTTTCTCAACTTTTCAGGCTCTGAGCCCCCCCTTTATACTTTGGTGTGAGGTCACGCCTTCCTTTATGTAATAAGTTAATTTAGACTTGTACACGATAATTTTACTTACATTATGTTTGGGTAAAATGACTTTGAACTTAGGCTAAACATACTCTGGTAAGAAATATAAAATCATATTTGTTCAAAAAAATTTTAATTACATAAATCATCGAAAAAATTACAACAAAACGTCAATAATGTAACCATCAAAATGTCCGTTGCTTTTGTAGTACTAGTGTCAGGACTGGAACTGTGTCTCGTCAATTATTTTTTGTATGTTTGGTTGCAATTTTGAAAAAGAACAGCGCAGGTCACTTTTCACATCTAGTCTGGCTTGATATTTAGATTTTATATTAGCCAAAGCTGAAAATCTTGACTCGCATAGATAAGTTGAAAAATGTACAAGCAACTTAGTTGCTTCTATTGCTACTTCTGGGTAAACGGAAAGATATAGGAGCCAGAAGTCTTCAAATCCATGTTTGGGAAATCCATTTTAGCTTTGGAATCACATTACAAGTCAATTGTTTGTTCTTGAATATGATCAGGAAGTATATCAACAATGATTTTAAAGGGGTCTTTTGTTAACTTGAATTCCCAGTTTTCTGAGCTTATATCTGGGAAATAGACTCCGATCTCGTTTTTCAGAGATACCAAATGCTCAGATATCAGCTCCTTCATTTTATTTATCGGGTCTTTTAGAAGACTTTGGGTATTATCGAGGAGGTTGTTTAATTTTGGAAAAAAGAAAGGTTCGGCTCCGAATTCTGAAAACAGCGTTGCCAAAGAGCCATCTTCTCAGCAAGACCCTTAATTAAATCATAGTTCTTCAAAGTACTTTTCTGACCTTGTAGCTTTAGGTTCAGAAGATTTATTGTTTTGAAAAAGTCTGACAAATATGCCAGGTAGAAGATAAATTTGTCATCTGTAAATTTCTTGTACAGTTGTTCATTTGAACTCATCAAAAAAATTTCAGCTGTTGATTTTAAGTTGAACAATCTTGCAAGCATATTACCTTTGGACAATCAACGCACTTCGGTGTGAAAAAGAAGTGTTTCTTGATCACTGTTCAGTTCTTGATACGATACACGAAAAAGTCTGGTGTTCAAAGCATTGAATTTGACATGATTAACTACTTTAATTGCTAAGTTCAAAGCAATGTTGAGTGATTTAGGGAGAGTTTGACAAACCAAAGCTTGTCTGTAGATGATACAATGGGATCCAATTATATTATGGTTTTTATTCTTAGCCAATTCAATAAATCCTGATTGGCATTCTGTCATAGCTTGAGCTCCATCAGTACATATTCCAATAACTCTCTCCCAGAGAAGGTCAATAGCTTCTAAAAATGTTTGAAGAGCGGAAAATACATGGAGTGCCGTAGTTGTTGTTAGGATTCTTAGGTTAGTGTGGGCCGAGGTGAAGGAGGTAGTGGCGGAGGTAGTAGGTGCAGCGGCGCGCACGAAGCAGGTTGTAGTAGGGCAAGAGGAATCAAGAGGTCGCTTACTCCTAAGGCAGGTGTCGTACGCCGGTGCAGTGGAGGACGAGTGCAGCGTCGACGTACGCGGTTCGAGTCGACGCTAACCCAGGGGTCAAGGAGGACGTCATGGCGACGTTGAAGAAAAGAGTTGATCCGGCCAAGGATGGGTTTGTTGTAGTCGGAGCACGGCGGACGCGTAGGGGTGGTGTTGTAGTCGAGTGTGCTGGTCGGAAGGACGCTCGATGGTTGCAGACGGTGGTAGGCGGGGCTTGTCAAAGTCTCACTGCGAGGACGATCGAGAAGAAAAGGCCGCGCATTGTGCTCCCTGGGGTAGAGAAAAAGACGAAGAAGGAAGAGCTCCTGCAAGCGTTGGTTGCTCAGAACCTCCGATTCAGGGGGTTTAGGTTCGAGGACGAGGTTAGGGAGAAGTTTAGGTTCGGCGGCAGAGGACCTAGGGATCCGTTGGCCAGCGTTGATTTTGAGGTTTCGCCTGAGGCTCAGAGGTGTTTCTTGGCGGATACATTCAATTTTGGGTGACGTAGACTCTGGGCTCGGGATCTTTTTTCAATGATCCAGTGTTATCGCTATTAAGAGTTCGGTCACAGGTCAACGGAGTGTAAGGAGCGGGTGTAGTTTTGTAGTAACTGTGCCGTAATGGGGTATGAGTTCAAGAACTGTAAGCGGGAAGTTTCTTGTTGTGTGGTGTGTGCGAGATCGAACGATAGGGTTTGTAGTATCAGAATCGACACGCGTCACGACGCCAAGTCTAGAAAGTGCCCCATAATGCAGCGTTTGAAGGCAGTTATCACTAGGAACATCGACTATGGATTCTATGCCATTACACGATGTTCCGAGAAGCTTGAAAATTAAATGTGCGCAAATTAATTCAAGCAGGGGCAAAGGAGCTACAAATAACTTCATTAAATTACTTAACAAAATAAAATCGATATCGGGCTCATACAGGAACCGCACCTGTATGACCATAAAATAGTGAGATTCGGGAGGGGGTCACAGTATTAAACTCAAACAGCGTACGGCCGCGTAGCGGCATAATAATAAATAATGGAACGTGCGCAGGTATTTTATTAAATAATTTGTCAAACGAATTTTTAAGGACGTCAGAGATAAAAACAGGATCCGAAACAATAATAGTAATTAGCGTATACCTCCCGCCGGTCGACTCCCGTCGGGAAAATCCCCAAACCGAAGAATTAATTAATCAAATCGATGTCGTATTTCGTAAGGTCGGTCGAAATCGAAAGTGGAGTCGGTGGAGATTTAACGCTAAGTCGTCACTGTGAGGTAGTGCACAGGAAGATGATAGGGGTTTGAATGTCGCTGATCCTTTAACTAAGTGGGATCTTAGTGTCGTCAACAACAACGATTTACCCACGTTCGAAAAGCATAAAGGTAGTAGTTTTATTGATTTCACGGCAATCTCATACGGTTTGTTAGGGGCAGTCGAAACACGCGTAAACGGACAGTTATCAATCTTTCCGCGGTTCTGTAAAAAAAAGCGAATTGTGTATAATTCAAACAAGTATTTAGCGAAAGCATCCCCGCGTTTGAAAACGAATTAGTAAATTGCCGAGAGGCACCACAAATGGAAGAACTCGCGAAAAAATTAACGACGCTGTAGTAGAAGCGTCGGCGCATTTCATGTCGTGTAAGAAAACATTTAAAAACAGCGTACCCTGGTGGACACGCGAACTAACCACCAAAAGATCGAAAACGCGAAATCTAAAGCGTCGCTACCAACGCGCCTCGGGTGAAATGCGAGAGCAAAGAAAATTGAGTATAACCGAAGCAACGGCGAATATAAAAAAAGTTTTAGACAAAACGCGATTGAATAAATTCAAAGAATTTTGCACACGTAACTCAGAAAAATAACCGTGGAGAACCGCGTATCGCGTAATAAGGGATAAACAGCAAAAAATAGCGCACGGCAATATAAGAAAATTATACGGCAAACACACAGATGGTTTTAAAACCACGGCGGAGTATTTTTTAAAAAGGTTCTTTCCATCGGATAATCTATAGGAGCACGAGGGGTTACTAGACACGATACGTCAAAGACTCGCAGAGGCTAGGGAACTGGCAGCGATAAAGAAATTCGCAAGCACGAGATCATTAGGGTTCTTAGGACGATGAACCCTAAGAATGCGCCGGAGTCCAACGGAATCACCTCAGATGCAGCTCTGGAGGCGTGCCTGTCGGCCCCGCATGTATTTGCCGGGTTGTTTAGACTTTGTTTGGAAAAAGACGTTTTTTCAGGTTGTTGAAAAACTCAGAATGTGAAGTTTATTTCTAAGCCTAAAAAGGCGGACGCGTCAGATCCGGGCAGTTATCGTCCAATTAGTCTGCTTCCGGTAATCGGTAAACCTTTGGATAGGGTTATGACTACGAGGATAGAGCATTCGGTTAGGAAACGCGGGGGCTTTAGCAAGCGGCAGTTCAGTCTTGCAGAATGAAAGTCGACGATCGCTGCATTGGAATTTGTAGTAGGGCAGATCAAGAAAGCCAGGGAGGCCAAGAAGCATTGTGTCGTTGTATCTCTGGACATCTCGAGGGCGTTCGGCGCCGGCTGGTGGCTAGCTATCATTTGTAAAATAGAACGTAGGGATTGTCCGGCGAATTTGATGTCGATGGTCAAAAGTTGTTTTTTAGGAGGGTTGGCGCAGGTGGAAATTCTGGGGGAAATTGTATCGCGAACTGTGACAAGGGGTCTTGCTCGAGGCTAAACCTCTGAAAACTTTTGTACGAAAGCGTCTTTAGCGTCGGATTGCCCAAAAGGTGCACAATTGTGGGGTTTGAGAACGAGGCGTTACTGATTGTTAGGTCAAGGTTGGTTATGGAAATGCCCACCAAACCAAACGAGGCTGCTAGAATGGTCGCAGGAGGTTCAATTAAAATTTAATACTTCGAAGTCGGAGGCTCTTTATTTTGGTACGAGGTCGGGGCCTCCCTAGGTTAGAATTAGGCAGCGAAAAGATTTTGTTTAGAAAAGCTATCACTTACCTTGGAGTCAAAATCGACAATAAATTAAATTGGAAGGCGCATGTGCAGTACATTAGGGCTAAGGGAAGCAAAATATCCAATAAGATGACGGCGGCTGCAAAAATCAATTGAGGATTTAGAGGCGAATCTTTAAAAACCGTCTATACATGAGCAATCGAGCCGGCGATGTTGTACGCAGGATCGGCCTGGGCGAAAGGTTGTAAGGTTAGGGAAGGTAGACAGTTGGCAAGCGTTCAGAGAATCACGGCGGTTTAGGCGGAACGGGTATACAGAACCACCTCTACGGAAGCGGTACTGGTTATTAGTAGGATTCTTCCGATCGAGTTTGTTATAAAAAAAATTAGAGATCGCAGAATTATTAATACAAGGGGAAGGCGGAACGCCATCGAAGGCTTAGGCCAAGGAGACAGAGTGGTTGAGAGAAAAATAGTAGTTTCGGAATTAGGGCATCCGGCGGATATTAAGGGGATTCAGTTTGTTTGGAAGGGATGAAAGTGCTAGAGGCGTTAGGATCTATAGGGATCGCTCAAGAATGGACGACGGACAGGCAGGCTAAGGGTTTGTTGTGTACAAGGAGGACAGGGAAGTTTTTCATTTCCAAACAAAACTCGCGGATTGGACCACCACTTTTCAATGCGAAATGGTGGCTCTAAGAGGAACTATAGAGTATGTCGCCAACCACTCCGGCGCGAATGGGTACTCTATCATCAGCGATAGTAAATCCGCTTTAGTAGCCCTGTCGAATATGCTCACTTCGACCGATCTTTGGGGTGATGTCTGGAAGGCGTCGCCGTGGATCAATGTAGTAAGCGTAAGACTACGGATCCCAAGGTCCTGGGTTCAAATCCCGACACGGCCGACTGCTTGAAAAATGACAGGTAAGCATTCTTCACAAAAATTACGCCCTCGTTCGGATGAGAGGTTAAATGGAGGTCCCGTGTGTTAGTGTTGTCACCGCACGTTAAAGATCCCTACCTTGCCTGGAACGGCAAGTGATCGGCAAAATTCTAAATTTCCAGGCAACAAAAAACTCGCCTCCTGGCTAATGTACTACCTTCTGGTGGAGAATTGGAAATATAAATGCACGGTGATGTTTGGAGGATAGCGTTTATAGCGCTAGGCTTTCGGGATTTGAAGTTTTTTGGGTTAAGTCTCACCAGGGAAACAAGGGAAACGATAGGACCGACGAGTTGGCAAGGAGGCCGCCACAGAGGAGTTTTGCTCGTCATAGTTATTAATTTCAAAGTCATTAATCAAGAAAAACTGCGAGAAAGATCGAATAGTCAGTGGGAGAAAAGGTGGAATAACGCCACCACCGGTAGATTGACGCATAGGTTTATTCCAAGTATAAGGGCTAGGAATAGAATCGAGATTATATTCCATCATAAAATGGTGCAGCTCGTTACAGGTCATGGGGCGTTGAAGGCATACTTGAGAAGGTTCGGTCTTGGAAATGACGACGGTTGCGAGTTCGGCGGGGAATTGGAGAGTCCTGCACACGTGCTCTTCGCTTGCCCCATCGAAACCTCAAATAGGGGGTTAGCTAAAAGAAAGTTGGTTACAAAGGCCTAAGATGGCTTAGGAACTTGGAGGAGGTCCAGGAACTGGCGAACCAGATTACGTTTTGGGTCGCGCTTAAGGAATTTGAAAGTAGGGTGGTTAGGTTTGAAGCAAATAATAAGGCTTAGGGAAATAGCAGGATAGGTGATGACGAACTTGGAACGGAAATTGACTTGATTTAATCTTTAGTGCATATATATATATATATATATATATATATATATATATATATATATATACAGGGTGAGTTTTTAGTGTGGCAACGGTCGATAACTTCGTTATTATAAAAGCTACGTAAACCAAATTTGGAGGCATATTAGGCATGCCTAAAGTGCACATTTTAAAAATATTTGGAAGCATACAGAATGTTTCATAATTCCAGGGCATATTAAACCTATATTTTTTTAAATGGAACACCCTATATATTATTACATTTTTGGAAAGCCCATAAAAAGAGCTTTAATTTGATATAAAATAGTATCTGTCTATTCCTTTTAGTTTTTGAGATATTCAACCGTTTTTGGAAAAAATGACCCTGATTAGATACATTACCACTGCACTAATACACAACTTATGTTAATTTTCAAGACGCAGAAAATTTTACTATATACCATGGCGTATTTGTAATTATCACTTTTTTGAAATTTCTTCACAGTATACAGGGTGTGTCAGGTTTCGCAAAATGCAATTTTTAATTATTTTTTTAAATGGCACCCTACCAATTTTATTGCTACAATGGATAGTTCATTAAGTGTCCTTTCATTTTTGTTAAGCATTTCCTATACCTAAATTCATTACTTTCTGAGATATTTTTGATTTTCTTCAAATTTTAACAATGTTTTTAATTTACATAACTAAAAATAACTTACTATTGGAGAATACTATAAAACAATTAATACATTTTGATTAACAATTAACTACACTTATCCAATAATAATTTTCACTAAAGATACAACATCCTACAATAATACGCTATCAACAGAATTCTGCCAGATCAACAATATGCATTTTATAGAAAATGTTCAAACAGGAAATCAGGCAGGCCTTGAAAAAAATAACAATTACAATCAAAATGTCATTTAGATTTATTAATTGTAGTGTGTTGTCATTTAACACATTATCAGTTCTGTTTTAAATGTAATCTTTGAAGGAGTTTTCAAAATGAATTTTACAGTGGAAGAACAAATAAATATGATTTGGGTATTGGGAGCTAGTTTAAAAAATTTCCTACTTGCATCAAGAATATACCAAGAGAGATATCCTGTTAAATGACAACACACTACAATTAATAAACCTAAATGACATTTTAATTGTAATAGTTATTTTTTTCAAAGCCTGCCTGATTTCCTGCTTGAACATTTTCTATAAAATGCATATTGTTGATCTGGCAGAATTTGTTGATAGCGTATTATTGTAGGTTGTTATATCTTTAGTGAAAATTGTTATTGGATAAGTGTAGTTATTTGTTAATCAGTATGTATTAATTGTTTTATAATATTCTCCAATAGTAAGTTATTTTTAGTTATGTAAATTAAAAACATTCTTAAAACTTGAAGAAAATCAAAAATATCTCAGAAAGTAATGGATTTAGGTATAGGGATTGCTTAACAAAAATGAAAGGACACTTAATGAACTATCCATTGTAGCAATAAAATTGGTAGGGTGCCATTTAAAAAAATAATTAAAAATTGCATTTTGCGAAACCTGACACACCCTGTATACTGTGAAGAAATTTCAAAAAAGTGATAATTACAAATACGCCATGGTATGTAGTAAAATTTTCTGCGTCTTGAAAATTAACATAAGTTGTGTATTAGTGCAGTGGTAATGTATCTAATCAGGGTCATTATTTCTAAAAACAGTTAAATATCTCAAAAACTAAAAGGAATAGACACATACTATTTCATATCAAATTAAAGCTCTTTTTATGGGCTTTCCAAAAATGTAATAATATATAGGGTATTCGATTAAAAAAAATATAGGTTTAATATGCCGTGGAATTATGAAACACCCGGTATGCTTCGGAATATTTTTAAAATGTGCACTTTAGGCATGCCTAATATGCCTCCAAATTTGGTTTACGTAGCTTTTATAATAACGTAGTTATCGACCGTTGCCACACTAAAAACTCACCCTGTATATATATATATATATATATATATATATATATATATATATAAACCTAATAGTCTAATAATATGCATGACAAACCCCACACTACTAAAACAATCACTATCCCACATTCTACGCTCGGAAAATGGGAAATAAACAATAACAAATAAATAACAATTAAATTAATTTAAATCAATAAAGTAAACAAAAAGAATAAAATAAAGTGAAACCGTGCATCCGACCGGGACTTAAAAGTGATAGTGATTGTGATTTCCCCAAGACTTTAGTGCATACCCACCAGAACTTTATCAGTACATATGCATCTTCCCGTAGTGGTAGGTTACGAATGACTGTAAGCAGACCACCAGATCTTCGGATGCTGGACATTTTATATACGAGATAAGAGTAAAATTGTGGCGGATGTACTCGCGTATGCATTGATTTGTATTAATAAGCAGATTTTGAATAATTTTCCAAGCATGTATTTGTGTGTAATGATGCCAGTCGATATAATGCTCATGCGAGTGCATCGATAATTTATTTGGATAATGCTTTTGCTAATCTATGCACTGTAACATGCTTTAGATGTTTATTCATACATATATATATATATATATATATATATATATATATATAATATTCTTATCCTGGAATTTGGTCATCAAATAACTTGTTGGCAAAAAAAACGAAAACTACCACTTTTCGTATATGAGCATATTACATAATTGCTATACGCGTTTCGGTTCAAACTACCATAATCATTAAGCACCTACAATATTACATAGTAGTTAACCCAAAAAAGTTTTTAAAATTGTTGTACATACCCAAAATTATATTAAACTTTTTGATATTAATGGAATAACTATGTAATAACTATGTGCTTAATGATTATAGTAGTTTGTACCGAAACGCGTATAAGAATTATGTACTATTTGATGACCAAATTCCAGGAATAAGAATATTATTAAAACTGGTCAAGAAGTGTGTTAAGTTAATTAATTTATTTATAATTGGAATAATATAAACATAATATTACTATCATTCTATACTCGGACACATACAAAATTAAGATATTACTTTTGGATTTTTATGTAAATAATTTTAGCAAAGTCATTAATATCAAAAAGTTTTATATAATTTTGGGTATATGTAACAATTTTAAAATCTTTTTTAGAATAACTACGTTATATTGTAGGTGCTTAATGATTATGGTAGTTTGTACCGAAACGCGTATAGCAATTATGTAATATATTCATATACAAAAAGTGGAAGCTTTTGTTTTTTTTTGCCAACACGTTATTTGACGACCAAATTCCAGGAATAAGAATATTATTAAAACTGGTCAAGAAGTGTGTTTAGTTAGTTATATATATATATATATGTATATATATATATATATATATATATATATATATATATATATATAGCCATTTATAGAACACAGTATAGTTTCGAATCAACTTCTGTACAGTTTCAGCCTTAGTGCTAGTTCTAGCCAACTGATGGCGCTCTATCATCTTCCTTTCGCCAACGTACAGAGGTTTCTTCGTGCCTATACTTTGAGGTTTCTTGACATTTTGTTAGGGTTAAGACTAGTCCATTCTGACGAGACCCAAGAGGTCGAAACCTGGTCAATGGATGTTTTTTCCCCTACAAAATGATCAGGTAATTGTTTTGTAATGGCTATGCAAAACCAGTTCAATTTATATAGGTAAATACAATGTGTATTTACAGATACATCTCATGTAATTGGTTTAATTGTAACTGCAGATTGCAGAGAAAGTTTTGCTTTGTTATATATTTTGTGTGCCTTAAAGGCAAGAATTGGACGCCGCCACGGGAAATAATGTTACTATTGCATTAAATATATGCATGTACATTGTTAATATCCCAAAGGCAGAACGTATTTGTGATAGCTATATATATATATATATATATATATATATATATATATATATATATATATATATTGCTGTGTTAATATGGTCATTTAGTGGTAGTTAGGACCAAGAGTATAGCACACTCCACATAAAATATATAAGGGCACAGAAAACGACATAGTTTTCTGAAGAAAACAAAAAATACGATGATTAGACCGGAAAGTAAATCACAATGCCCTGTATATAAATAATAATCATAATTAATTCAGCTAATGAAAAATATTTTAAGATTTATTTGAATAAAACCAAATCGCAAGTTGTTAAACAACATAATTGCAAGTTAAAACGCGACATGCATGGATAACGCATCATTATTGTGCCAAGAATCTCAATTAAAACAAGCAAGTTAAATAATGCGTAAGATAGCAAATTTAAGGCATGCATTGTATTGAGTCTACGTGACTAGAAAATTAAAATCGATACCTGATTTATTGGAAACAAACGAGGCATGGTAATTAAAATCAACGTTCACCAAATTTATTTGAACAAACAATGGTTTACTTATCTAGAAGTATGAAAATCTAAGCGAATCAATGCTGTTAATTTAAAATCGTACGTGACAAAAGAAACGCTTTGATGTTAATATACAATAATAATACCATGGGATACCTGAAAACCTGGTATAAAAGTTTATACAAACAACGAACTTTGTTCGTATCAATAGATAGACGGTGCATTTAAATATGACTAGATTTGTATACAAATCAGTTCATCATGAAGTAAAGTATAGTTTACCTCTTTGAAAACAAAAATATCCACGTAAAGTGAGTAATTGTGAAGTGTAAAATAATACCCCTCAATATGGAAAATTGATGGGTTTGTCGTTTTATCCTTAAATAGAAAAAAGCGTAAGTAACTAAAAGCTGTTTTAATTTAAATTCTAATATTAACCTTAATAAAAAGGACTCTAAAGAATTACTGGAAACAAGTCTAGAAAATCACTGGAGACAATTCTAAATGATTACGGGAAACAGTTCTAAATAAATGCTGAAGCGATTATTACTGGAACAAATGAAGGAATGCAACAAGCATTTACTTCAGTGATTAATGGTTTAATGGAGAACGCTAGTGTGTTTAAGGCGATGCTATGGGGGATGCACAATACCGAAAACAATTGGACCAAAAACTAATTTAAGCTGAAAAACAACAGGTTGGCCAATCTGAATGTTTATTATTTTATTAATTTATTTGTAGATATTTTATTGTACATTGCTAAAACTAAATCATTTAAAATTTAAGATATAATTGAATATTACTAATTTAAATACTTTAAAATTGCTTTCATGTTTATTTATGTGAGGGGTCGGCAAAATTTAATTTTTTGAGTCTACGTTGTAAATTATGTAAATAGTAAAAAAGGTTAAATGAACGTTCATCAGGCTTCAGTCGATAATTAATAATAATAGTGATTTTGCTGGCTTTTTTGATGATCTTTGGGACTGATAATTATTAAATTTTCTAATTCAGTTATTAAAAGAAAATTTTAGTTAAAGAATTTTAACCTTTTCATACGTTGTAAATATTTTTGAGAACATTATAATAATTTCTGCTTAATGGTGTTTTGGTTTAAAGAATAAAACAGTTAGAAGAGATATATGGTAGGTTTAAATGCTTTGTTTGTCGTATTGTTGCCAGCTCCGTGCGCAATTCAAAAACTGAGCTAGCCGACGCAATTAAAATTATATATTAAAAATAAAAAATTGAGAGATTAAAAAATTTTAACTTTTTAATTCACAAAAAGGGCGCATAGGGGTATTGCTACAGTATCAAAACAATATATATATATATATATATATATATATATATATATTGCTGTGATTCCACCAAAATCCGGGAACTACGCTTTTCGAATCGAGCCCCACAGATTGGGCGTCAAGAATGCTGTGAAACCTACAAAAAGCTATTAATTTAACTGGTCCGTTGACTTTCTTCTGTTATTCGTCTCTTTACTCTTTTCCGCATCGGCTGCTCACCTAGTTAAACCTTCATCCTCGTTCATAAAAAAAAACAAACACATTCCTACCACAAACATCAACGTTAACTCTATTTACATCAATATTCACAATACATTAAAATTTCAAAATTAAAATTCAGCATAAATTTTAATATCAGAAAATTTCAAGATTAAATTTGTTATCATTTTAATGTGCATCCAGAATTAAAGTCCTTGTAGGATGCCTACTAATTACTATAACAATATATGCAGACCTGAGTCTAAGTACAAAGGGAGCATCTTCCACCACTTTACGTTAATTAACCAGGTTCGTCTAATTGAGCTCAAAGACATACCCAAATTTTCATCATAATCCAGAACATAAATACTAAATACCCCTTTCTACTTAAACAAGAAAATTTCACCTTAAAATTAAAAATTTGTTGTTAGTACAATTTCACTACTGTCCATTTTAAGTAAATAAATTATAAAGTTATTCAACACACACCAAACATCAAGATCCAACAACAAAGCATAAGTTACCTGAAGGTTAATGCACTCGGGCTCCAATGTACATCGTCCTCTGTTAATCACACCAATCCAACTGGGTCATGTTTAGGTCCTCGTATTGCTAGTCGCCTTTAAAATTATTTACACCACCATTCATCTAAAGTTGTTTCAGGGCTTTTCCGGAACTCATTTGTGTATATTTGAAGTTTGTTTTGTGGATCCAGACACGTTTACGAATCATTTAATTATTAACACCCAGAAAAATAACAAAGAAATTCATACTTCTTTCACCAATATACGCCAAAACTGCCTACTTTTGTGTATTCATTTGTCGTTGCAAATTTGACTAATTGGTACAGTGATACTAAACTTTATTACCTTGTATCTTCTTTTCTAAGTGCACTAAATTACATTCATTGTAGCACGTAAAAAAAACAAACTGTTTTAAATCACCAAAATATACGAGCAAACTGTTTAAATTATTCAATCAAAATCGGAAACTAAAAAGCACTGTTTAACGCATTGAATCAATTCGAAAATCTAAGAGAGCCCCACTCCTATTAACACGGGTTTAAATAGTGGTTAGCCTGTCTGTCGGTCTTGTACTCAAAACGGACAATTTCCAGAATTTCGTGTACTACGTTCCCACCTCGCCCGCCTGTGCGTCGGTTCTTATTAAATTTGCACTCGCACCAGTTAAATCTCAGAAAATTTCCACACGGCACGCAACGTCTGGAAATAACTAATTAATTTTTATACAGAAATGTTATTTTTACCTCTCAAGTTTGCCTTTTATTTTCAACCAATCGCAACCCAGTGACGTTGCTCCACTCACGCCTTTTACTATATGTGTCTCGGTCTTGCGCATATTATCTGTCTCTATCTAACCTGTTCTTATTGGTGCAAATTGATATTCTTTATTATCGATTATTTTCAGTCCACGTGTGTTCTTATCTGGGTTAAATAATCCCGTATCTAGCCTTCCCGTGAATATTAAACGACGGTTTCTCCAAGATTCTCTGTAACCATTCATTATCTGCAAAATTTACGCAGAACGAGCTTTTTAAATAAACCCTGTTTTGTATTTCGTGCTAAAGCATCCGACCGTTTCCAATATCCGTAGAATCGACATGTAGATTATTTTCTCGGATCTATAGAAATAAGAGAAGTATTAGTAGTGGTACTGGTACTACTAGTAGTTTTTAATTCTACGTGTTTCTAGTTGCTGATGAAGCTAGTAGCATATGATGCATTTACTGTTGGGTTTCTATTTTCATTTCTTACTCTTTCTTCTGTAACAGTGTTAGTAGCATTACTTTGTTAAAAACCTTCTAATGTTGAAATCAAAGTGGAGACGCCAATGCGTCTACATCTTCATTGCTAAGTTTTTACGTTTATCGCTCAAGAAATTATCTAAGGCACCACTTATTTTCCTATTCGTTGAATTTAGCTTTTTTTTTTGCTTATATTGAAAGTCAGATAAACGATTTGTTTTTTTTCTAAACATTTTGTTAAAATAATTATTAGAATACTCACTAGTAGAATTTTTCGATTTTCTTTAAAGTCATTCTAAACCAACTATCAGAAATCGCAACAAATTTAATAAAATTTTATCGTCTTTTTTTCACGTGCATTGGATACCAAAATCCACTATGATAGAAACAAAAATGAACTCTCTGGGCGGTTAAAATGCGAAAAGTTCCAAATACTGCAGAAGAATAAATATTCTAAATAAAGGGCGTTTCAAATTGCGCGGGTTTTTTTAAGAATAAGTAAAATATAGATGGCGCACTGAATTCGTCTGGGTATTTTGACATTTAAGAAGTGTGATGTATGACATTTATAAAAATGGCTTCGACCACGATACAGCAACGCGTTCAAATTGTTGAATTATTTTTTGAAGATCAGCGTTCTGTAAAAACTGTTTTTAGAAAACTACGTGAATTTTATGGTTTACATAATCGTCTATCTGAAAGCACTATTGGTCGAATTATTAAAAAATTTCAAGAGACCGGTTCGGTGGAAGATCGAAAAGTGAAAAATACAGTCGTAGCGGTCGTTCACCAGAAAATATTGATTTGGTTCGTGGTAGTGTTGCTGAAGATCCTAAAATGTCCATTAGACGACGTTCACAACAAGTTGGACTTAGTGGATCAACAACATGGCGTACTTTGCACAAGGATTTAGCTCTGAAGGCATATAAGATTCAAATAACACAGGCACTAAAGCCATTAGATCATTTAAAACGTCGTTCATTTGTCAATTTTATCAATGAACAACTGGCTGATTTTTCTAAAAAATCATGATTTTCGAAGAGACATTTTGAACTTGGTAGCTATGTTAATAAACAAAATTGTCGTATCTGGGATGAGGAAAATCTACGAATTATTCATGAGAAGCCTATGCATTCTAGACGAGTTACTGTTTGGTGTGTATTATGTTTAGGTGGTGTAATTGGACCTTATTTCTTTGAAAATGCTGCTGGTGAAGCTGTAACTGTTAATGGTGATCGATATCGTCGGATGATAACCGAATTTTTGTGGCATTAATTAATAAATATTGATCTATTCAACAGGATGGCGCTACATCTCACTCTGCACAAGAAACAATTGCTTTATTGAGAGAAAAATTTCCCGTACGTGTAATCTCAAGAAACGATGATGTTAATTGGCCACGGAGATCATGTGATTTGACTCCATTAGACTATTTTTTTTGAGTTATGTGAAAAGTCAGGTTTATAAAAACAATCCACAATCGATTCCTGCTTTGAAAGATGAAATTATTGGTGTCATTGGTGAGATTGAGCCTCAATTATGTCAAAATGTCAATGAAAATTTTAACAAAACAGTGGACGTCTGTGGAGCTGCAAGAGGAGTCTATTTGGCAGATATTATTTTTCGCATATAAATGTCATTAGTGATACTTCAATTATTAATAAAAAGCTTTTGAAAATGAATGCAAATTATGTGTCTGATTTATTGCTAAAAAAAAGCGCGCAATTAGAAACACCCTATATATAGACGTTAAAGAAATATAGATTATAAGGGTTGATTCATGGTCAACATCTGGTCTATTATTACAGGGAAGCAGAAAAAAGGTGAGCATTTTAAAGCAAGCAATGACCCCGATATGCTGTTATACCATACGGGAGTTTAAGGTTGTTTTCTAAAAGCAGTAAAATTTGGAATGGGTTTTAGTATTTTGACAATTTAGAAACCGTTTATTACAATACCCGTAACTATATTTTAGAATAACATTACATATAAAGCATTTAACATGTGTACCACGGCACTACGGACATCCACCTTTAATTCGACCGCTCTTTTGCATTACACATTTCGCACATAAAGTAGTGGCGGTTCTGGCGGGATGCAGTGTAATATATAATTTGCATAAAACGTATAAATTAGTTCGCTTTAGGGAGTTACAGACTCACAGCTACCGTGGAAACTGCTTTGACTACACTTTGCATTTTTATTGCAACATATTGTTGTACTTTGTAAAGAGATGCAATTGTAATAGATAAAATCGTTTCTCCTGTATATTTATTAAGCAACTCTAAATACGGATCCGCTATACTTGTATTTCATAAATATAAATTTATTATCGTTAACCCATTTTTAGCCATGAATGCGTAAACACATACTTCAATACAGTTTCGAGGCAGATCCCTTGTAAAAAATTCCTTATTTATTTATTAACGTGTTCCCTTTATGTTAGCTCCAGTATCATATCGTTGTTCCCTCACTTAGTCAAATGCAAACTTATGATGCTTGATTCTTTCACTAATATAACAAATAGTCGTTTGGTGATCAATGCATCAATTGGCAGAGAGCCCACTGCTATGATCACATTTTCTTGGGTCAACGGTCTTTGAATGAAAATCATCTGAAGTGTTTTGGTCACATCAGGTGTGTGGTTAAATATAATTGAGTAGTATCGTGTCCTTTAATCTCTTTTAATGTGCATCTTTTGCTGCAATTTGCTATTAAATAAATAACCTCATTTTGGATGGTTTTCTCAGATATATGTGTGTATGTTCTTATATAAGTCTTTTGAATTTACTGCTCCATAAATTAATGACACTCGGCTAAAACTTGCATCTAATTTTAAAGGTTTTCTTTGATATGCTAGTGAAGTTTTTGTTCTACTTTTAAATAGCAGCAGCACTTTCCTAAAAATTTAACGATGGAAACCATACGTCGAAAACATACATACATACATATATCGCTGTGACCCGTGTACCTAAACGTTGGAAGCCCTGCATCGACGTAGGAATGCAATAGAAAATATGAATTTTAATTTACCATGCCCCTTTCCCTGCCTAATTAGCTCAAGGATAATATGTTGAGGGTTTTATAAAAATAAAATGCAACAAAGAAATCTTAAACAACATATATGAACAATCTTTTATACATTCAAATACATTTTACTTTTATTCACATTATCTCAATAATCTCATTCATACACAGATATAAATAACGTTAATCGATCCAATTGACAGCTTAAGTTTAGATAAAAAATTTACCTTATGACTACTTACGTATTAAGATAATCGTCACCTAATCCTTGTTAATCATTACAGAACCCCAAAGCGTCGCATATTTTAGTCACAGAATTTACTTTAAGTTTTGTTGAATAATTCAGATATACTTGTATTACACGTCTCTCGGCGTAGTTGATCAACGACTCGAGCAGAAGAATTTGTAAGGCTCAAAACACTTCAAGCTCTGACCTCAATATTGCTGTAAATAAACTATCCAATAGCAAATAATTTTTATAATAACTATAAACTTATTCTAGCTTAATTTACATAACAATATTCTAATATCTCTCAAAACAAATGTATGCTTGCGGCTTGTGTCTTCAAATTCTTCTTTTGGCTGCCTGTCTTCGCTTATAAATATAGCGTTTCTCATTGAAATTAGCTGCATTGAAAACTTCCTGGTTCTGTTTCAAATTGTAAACAATTTACCGTTCCTCGAAGTATAGGTTCTAGAAAGTGCATTTAATAATAATACATTAAAATTAGCTTGTGACCTTGTACTAATATTATCTACAATTAATTGTCGTTGTACTCTTTAAAATAATCATGGTTCATAACATATCTTCCAATTTCGATGTTCTACGGTTTCTGCAATATAGTTGGAGCTATTAAAACGTTATTTGTTATCTATTGTATGGCCTTCCGGTAAAAGCGCTTCCTCAAATTGAAGCGCTTGTTTATATAAGGCAATTAATTTGCTTATTTAATAGTTTTTGAACATTTCTCGAAGGCATGACGTATTTATTTATTAAATAACATAAACATAAATTATTCTAAAACTAATTTGAAGTTAACTTCTTCGAAAGAAAGCTATTCTTTATTGAAAACTTATAAAAATGGCATTTTTAACGGGAATTAATGCATTACGGAACTTGTTTTAAAGATATCTCTCGACTCTGAAAAATGTAAATTAGTGTGTTACGTTTGTTAAATGATAGAAATCGACGTTTTATACGCAATAAAACTTTGATTGTCTAGAAAAATAATATTTACACACGGATTTTAATCAATGAATGCTTCATTTGGCTTTATTCCTATGATTTATACATCCAGTAAGACACGTACTAAAGTTACGTTTCGTTCCTAAGTAATAATACAATATTATATGCACTTAAAGTGCATTTGTTTTGCACGAGAATACATTAAAAATGTTTATATAGGGATGAAACCTAAATTTTGGGAGAACTTTATTTTTCTCCGTTTTGTGTGAGCTTTCTGACGGAATTTAGGTGCTTAATGATCTCCAGTATGTTGTCTACTTCTCAATTTTGCAGGTGTTATTCCGTCTAGCTCGTTGGTTCTGAAGTGAACGGCTGTCAATTTGGCGACGTTTCGGAAAAACCAAATCTTTCATTTTCAGGCTCTGTAGGTTGAGCAGTGAATGAAGAGGTGATTCCTTTGTCCTGCTGTATATATACTCGTTAGTATACATGCTCTGTTGCACTTGTTTGATTTCTGGTGCGGCCCCGTGTCATTGGTCCTAGTGCGGGTTGTTGAGCTGTTCTGCACTGCTGATTTAACAAAATGCCCCTTTCCGTTTGTCAAACGATGGGTAGACCAGTAATTACTGGTTCCATGCCTGCGGCAGTCTTTGAGAATCATCCGTTGTGTTGAGACTATGTGGGTGTTTCTCTATTTCAATGGCTTCTCAGATTATTCTGGAGTTGTAGTGCTCAATCTTTTCTACTGTTCTAGAATTCTTAAAGTCGATGTTATGACCAGTAGTACTGAAGTACTGAGCTAGCTATGAGGTCTTTTCGTTCTTTTTATTGTGTTTTTATGTTCTTCCGTTCCAACACTAATTCTTCGGTTTGTCTGCGGAATGTAAAATTTGTTACGGTCTGAGCACGGTATTTCGTAGACTCCTTTGTTTTCTAATGGAATCTGATCTTTGAAACTACTCAGGAATGCACCGATTCTTGTATAAGTGTTGAAAGTGGTAGCTATTTTGTATTTTCGTAGAAATCAGATGATTCTGTCTGTTGTCCCTTAAATGAATGGTAAGTATGCAGTAGTTGGTGGTGACTCCGGATCTGAATTGCGTTTCCTGGCTGAATAGTTTGATTTGAGTATCCATTCTTCGGGAGTGCTTCTCGTAACTTTTGTATTTCGTCTTGTTTGTTTGTGTCATCAGCAAGTCTCTGGGAGCATGTAACTAAGGTTTTCACAACAAAGTAGAGTTGCATCGGGCCATGATGTGACTTAGCTTCCCGTAGACCGTGTGGCTAAGTTGTTGGTTATCTTTTTTCTTCATTAGTACATCCAGAAACGGTATTTGGTTTTCTCTTCTACTTCCACGATAAACTTCATTTTTAGATGTTTACCGTTAAGGTGTTCTAGGAAACCATTTAGCTGTTCTCTTCCACGTGTCCAGACCACAAGCGTGTCGTTAACATATCTTAACTATAGTTTGGGTTTATATTTAGCTGTTTCTATTGGACGCACCTCAATATCTCCCATGAATAAATTAGCAACCACTGGTAATAATGGTGATGCCATAGGTGCTCCTCCAACTTGTCGGTAGCGTTGTTTGTTGAAGGTAAAATATGTGTTGCTGAGATAATACTGTGTTAAGTCGAGGTTGAACTTCTCTTTCAAAAGTATGAGTGTGTCCTGTATTGGTACGTTGGTAAACAATGATACCACATCAAAGCTCACTAGTAGATGTTGTGTTTAAACTTTTTCGGTACCCATTAGTTCGATAAAATGTTCAGCATTCTTAACGTATAAAGCTGCCACTTCAGCAAGTGACTGTAAGTGTTTGGGTAAATATTTCGCTAGTGACTGTAAGGCCGATACTATAGAACTCACGATTGATCGTAGCGGCACTTATTCTTTGTGGCATTCTTTTGGGCACCTTGAAGATTTTTTTTCGTGGAATTAGTTATTCTTATTCCACCTTATCTATTGAACTCTTCTTGATTTTTATTCCTGTAGTCTTTTCCAGATATGTTGTTGAATCGGTATTGATAAACTGGTATGCCTAGTCATTAAGTAGAGCGTTTATTTTGGTGTGGTAACATTCTGTATTCATTATTACTGTTGTGTTTCTTCTATTCGCAGGTAGAATAATAATATCTTCATTCTGTTATATACTTTCCAACGCAAGCCAATCTTCCTTTGTAAGGTTCTTCTTTGGTGGATAAAATATTCTTAAAATATTGGAAACATTATGACGTTTTGATTCAGCGTAACGTTGTGGAGCTTGTGAATTGCTCCTTCTATGCCACAGATGATGTTCTCTACAGGTTTTTGCGCGGGTGCGATGGCAAAATTAAATCCTTTGGCAAGATCGCTCGCTGATACGTTGTCTATCGGATGGTTGGATAAATTTCGTACTACCGTTGCGTGCTCTTCGGTTTTGGTCCCTTGAATTGGTGATTGTTGTTGTTGTAGATGTAGAAACTTCTTCTTCTGCTTCTGTGTTGTGAGATTGGTTTTTGGCTCTGATCGAAACTCGGCCAGTTGACTTATGATACGCCATAAGCTTGCATGGATAGTGTGGCATAGGTGTAGTTGCATCAGTTCTTCATTAACGCGATTCAGCATTCTACGTGTATCATGGATGATTTCTCGTAACAGTGCAAAGCTTGTTCTTCTGAGTACCTTTTTTGTAGACTAGTTGGTTTAGTGGAACGTTATCTTTATGCATTTCCGGACAACAGACAAGAACAGCAGAGTTTTACAAAAATATAAAATAGCTACCACTTCAACACTCATAGAAAAATCGGTGCAATCCTAACGAATACCAAAAATCAAATTCTATTAGAAGACTAAGGAGTCTACGAAATACCGTGCTCAGACAACATCAAATCTTACATTGGGCAGACAAACAGAAGAGTAAGTGTTAGAAAGGAAGAACATAAAAACGCAATAAAAAAGAACAAAAAGACGTCATCTCTAGCAAGCATTTCAGTACTACAGGTCACAACATCGACTTCAAGGATACTAGGACGCTATCTAAGATTGAGCACTTTATCTCTAGAATAATCCGAGAAGCCATTGCAACATAAAACGCCCACATAGTCTCAACACAAGAAATGATTCTCAAAGACTGCCGTAAGCATGGAAGCCAGCAATTACTGGTCAACGCATCGTTGGACAGTCGAAAAGGGGCATCTTGTTAAATTAGTCGTGCAGAACTAAACAACACGCACCAGGACCAATGACTCGGAGCCGCACCAGAAATCAAGCAAGTGTAACGAAGAATGTATTCTAACTAGTATACAGGGAGTTTATAAAAGAACTCCTTGATTTAAAGTTTTATTTGTACACAGTAAAGTTAAAATAACAGTTATTAAACCTATATAGTATTACAGAGAATCTTCTCAGGTTTTTCTTTGATACCTAATAAAGTTCTATATGTGCGCCATTTGTTGCCCTGGCCACGTCTAAACGATAATTAGTTTTTCCCCAGATATTCAGCAGCATATCAAGCGTGACGAATGCTACAGCTGCAACAATCCTCTCCATCAAATGAGCAATGTTACGGATCTTCTTGGAATAGACAATGTTTTTTACATGTCCCCAAAAAAGAAATCTAGTGGAGTTAGATCTGGGCTCCTTGGTGGCAATGCAATCGGCCCATGTCTACCAATCCACCTGTCAGGGAAATGCAAGTTCAATGCATCACGGACAAGGTTGCTATAGTGAGGTGGCGCATCGTCTTGTTGAAAGACAATCGATCTCTTTTCTGGTTCGATATCATTTACCCGTGGGAAGACGTATGGCACTACCTGTTTTCTAAAAGTGATTATACCACTGCATAATAGTTTTGTTAGTAGGTGCATCACCGCCATATTCACGTCGATAATTACGCTGAACTGTGATTATTGAACTTGATTGAATAAACCAAATCAAACACTGAGCTTTCTGCTGTGGCGTAGACATGACTGGTGAGTGGCGACAGCCGGCCGGCGAAAGGAGTAACACTTTTTCCCCACCACGCTCGCTCCAAAGCCACGCACTGCGATCGAATATTAGCAAAACAATTTTGACATTATACTGAACTCAAGTTCAAAACCCGAAAGTTTTTACTGGTTTCGCTTTTTAATTATGATTTTTTAAATCAAGGCGTTTTTTTATAAACTCCCTGTATATATAGCAGGACAAAGAAACACTTCTGCATTCACCGCTCAACCTATAGAGCCTGAAGATGGCAGACGTAATTTTGCCTAAACGTCGCCAAATTGACAGCGGTTCTCTTCAGAACCAACCAGCTTTGCGGAATAATACCTGAAAAATTGACGAAGCATGTACATATATTGCTGTGATATCGTTGCAATAACCCGGTGCCCCCTTTTTGTGAAATGAGAAGGTTAACATTTTTCTTTGTGTCAATTTTAATTTTTAAAACTTTAATTTTAATTTTTAATACCTCGGCTAGCTCAGTTCTAACCACGCACGGAGCTTGCGACAACAAAGAATTTTAATTTTTCTTTTACCTCTACTTCCTATGCCTTTAAGCCAAAACACCATTAAGCACAACTACTATAATATTCTCAAAATATTTACAATGTACAAGTACGTTTAAGAATTCTTTGAATAGAACATCCTTTTAATAATTGAATTAAATTTTTTCAATAACTATTATTCCCGTTAATTAAACAAAAAACCCAGCAAAATCACCCTTATTACTATTATTTTAAGCCATATGAACGTTCACTAAACCTCTTTTAATCTTTACGTAATTTATAACGTGTTCTAAAACGATCTTTGTTGACCCTCACATAAATTTTTCATGAAAGCAATGTTTAAAATATTCATAAATAAAAATACAACAAAATATTCAAATAGACTGACCTGCTGTCTCTTTGTGGCTTGGCCCATTGTCCAGTTTGGACCAGTTCCAGTGCTCCAACTGATCTAAGCTTCTATTTCTGCTTAGTGATTTAAATATTCCAATGTTGAATCCATATGTACTTTAGATATAGTTTGCATTTTTCTTAGTATAGCTTCCCCTGATTAATTAGTTTAAAGTCCTTGTTAAACTTCCTGGTCGAATCCAGCAATTGTCTAGATGCCTATTATGTTTCTCCGTAGGATCCAGTAATTGTTTAAATACTTGTTGAATTTCTACTTCGGATCCAGTCCTTTTGTTAATGTAAAACTTAGAATTTATTTAAAAACAATCTTGTGTTACTTACGTTTTTAAGGATTAAAACGACAAACCTTATTTAATTATGCACTATCACCATTATATAATTTATTAACTATCAAATCACTTCTAATTCTTTCACGTAAATATTTGCTTTCAGGTGATGTGAACCAAGATTTAATTCAAGTTAAACTCATTTGTTTGCAAATCCTGTTGTATTTAAAAGCAACGCTTATCTGTTGGCAAGCGCAGAGTTCAGCAATGAAAAGTTTTGTACGTGATTCTTACATGCAAGATTTTGAATATTTTTACTAATATTTGCTGTATAAACAAATTTAATGCGCTATTTCCTGCACGTAATATTCAAGTTATTAGCATTGATTCTCTTGGATTTTTTCTTTCCTTGGTTACGTACTTCTTGTTTGTAGAGTAAATTTGATGAACTTTGCTTTTATCACCATGCCTTAATTATTTCTAATCTATCAAGGTGTTGGAATTTATCTTTCTGGTCACGTATTCTTAATTTAATTTATGTATTAAGTTATGTGCGTTTTCTATCTTACGCATTTTCAAACCTTAGTGTAATCATGATGCATTACTCACGCGTATTGTGTTACAGCTTCTTTCCACATCGTTTTATGACTTGCCAAATTATTTATATATTAAATCTTCTAGAGTACTTTTCATTTTGTAAAATAATTATAACCATATTTTATATACAGGGCGTTGTCACTTGCTTTCCTGGCTAATTGTTGAATTCTCATTTTCTTCCCAAAACTGTCTAGTTTTCTGAACCCTCATGTTGTTTGCATGAAGCGCACTATACTAGTGATCCTATCTACCCCTAAAAAACCCTATTAACATAGCAGCATGTATATATATATATATGTATATATATATATGTATATATATATATATATGTATATATATGTATATATATATATATATATATATGTATATATATATATATATACTATTTAAAACATAGATACGCACGTAGAATGAGTACACCCAAATTTGTTACTACGAAGGCTCTTCAAAAAATGTGGTTTCAAATTTAGGTGTAAGTTGTGTTAATTCAATGAAGGATGACGCATTTTATATAACTTACTGTACACAAATGTCAGTAGAGCTTGGTCGTTATAATAACCTTGTCTAAACGCAGTTACGTCTATAAAATAATGATGCTATCAGAATGAGTTTATTTAGCCTTACAAAGTAGAGTGAATACACAGAATAAGAAGGAATTCGTAATTAAAAAGGTTTTTGTCATAAAACTTATGATTTCTCAAACAAGTGTACGTAATTGAAGTGCAAACGGTTAAACCTGTGGTTGGTATTATAATGAGAACTTAATCTAAAAATGTCGGCGGCAACAAGAAGAGGGAATTGAGCTTTCTCCGTTTTTAATCTATTATACTGGGGTAGAAGCAGTTATCATTTCTCTTTCCTGCCGCTGGAGTTTAAGTAGCATATTTTCAGAGTGATGCAATTTACTTTTATTTAAAAGCAAATTTCATTTAGAGGATATAGAAAACCACGTCTAAAGGGATTCCGTTAAGAAACAGCGTGCTGTACTTCGCAAGTATGATATATTAGATGAGAATAAATTTAAAATTTAATTAATAGCAGGTATTATAGTTAGTTTAGCAAAGCATTTTGCTTCGGATGCCATTATGCAACTAGAACAGTGTTTTCGTAATTTGAGATATTTCAGCATACGTTACTTCAAACTGAAATAGTTACTAGGAAGTTTTAACTGCTTAAATAGAACTAGGAACATTCTTAATCAAAAAATACCTTAAATAAGCAAACATTTTAACCACTAAAAATATTTTTCTCTAGTTTATTTATAACATTGTTTACATACAAAGAGTTGTTCTATAATGTTAAGCAAAGGAATTAGATATTTGTTAATGACAAGGTATACTTATACAGTACTCTTAATATGTTGCCTACATAAGATGTGTTATATTTTAGTCAACGTTGTGTTTGCTATTTATTTATCTTTTATAGTTATATAAACACTTAAATTATTACAAACTTGAAAAGGTATGATTTTGTACTTAATAATAAATTGAATAGTATTTGAGTAATTGCTGCATCCTATTGTAGGTAGCATTTTTAATGATAACGTAATCATGTTGAAAGTATTTGCAATTGGTAAAATAGTTTGTTACCCGTTGACTTGAAATCTTTTTACCTAACTTTTATGCAAAGGAATTTATTAATTTTTCTGTTTTAGCAAATTATGGCAGATTTTGCTTAATTTGTGAATATTTATTTTATCATTAATGAAACTGGCTAGATTTTACTAAAGAAATCCTGAGGAAAAAGACATTAAATCAATTAATAATACTATCACATCATTATTCCAGTCTTCAATATTGATGTACCCGACATTATAAATCTCATTTCCGGAAATGCTCTTATTAACAGTTCAAAGAAAACAGTTGGATACTATTTTTTTCGTTTCTCATTCTATTGTCCATTTCAAATACTGAATTATCATTTTTTAACTAACACTAAATTCCGCCAATAAAGATTACATATAAAGCAATACCCAAATATTTCTTAATATTTTCAAATGTTTCAATTTCTTTACACTATAGTTTCATGCTTAAATTTAATAAAAACTAGTTCCATCGCTATTTTATAATCTAACAAAGCAATTACCTTTACTTTCAGTTAATTTCTTACTTCATAAATACAATACTTTTATTTTTGCCACCCTTAAATACATAAAAAGGTATACACCTAAAAGCTCTCAAATTACTCACTGTTTTAATTCCAGAATATGTTTAAGCTCAAGGATGTCCAAATATATTAGCAGTTCAATTCTTCTTTCTTTTTTCTCAGCTAAGACAACTTCCTTAACGCAACACAACACAAAATACAAATTATTTAAGGATAAAATCCAAGGTCCTAACCACTTTACCGCAAACTAACGCTAGCAACATAGTGTACTCGAATAACCAATGTATTTATAAAATTGTTTTCTGAAAAATAGTCATGGAAATTCCTTATATAATATAAATAAAATTGAATATATTTTTTTCCAAGATAACACAGACGCTTTACTTAATTACAATTATACTAGCAACATTCAGGAAATACTTATCAGCCATATGCCTAGGTAGCAAACAAGAAAGTGCAATATAAACATGTGGACCTGTGAATTAAATAAAGGACGAGCAACGTTGGTTACCTAACTGAGCTAAATTGATATAATAAATGTGTAGAGAATACTTATATTCAAATAAGTAGAAACTAAAGTGCTTTTTTAAATTAAGGAAGCAATAAATTTACAAATATGAAACGCAACGTTACAGACTAATTTTACTAGACTTTGAGTGTGCCCTTGCATGCGCGATTTTTTCAAATAACATAATGTCATGGTGGCTCCAATACGTTCTCTCGTATTTTGAAAATAATCTCTTCCCTGTAGTTTTTACTATGTATCCTTCTAGTTCTTTTTTTGTCCGTCAACGTAATTAGTTTATTAGAGCATTTTATTAGTTTTGTTTCTGAATTTGTAAACAAGGTAGCGCAAATTTCTGAAAATATTGTGTATAAATTTTCTGACAAAGTAGAAATAACAGAATTTTTTATCAGATGTGTATTCCTTTGGAAATTGTATGATTTGTAAGTCATTATTGTCTCGTGTTATCTGAACGTAGTAAATTCGTTTGTTGCATTTCTTTTTGAACGTTATTGGATTTGGGTCATTTAAAACTTCATTGATTAAAAATTAATTGAGTTTACTATCAATTTTTTATTTATTTTTATTTATTCTAAATTTGGATGAATTGTTTAGGTTCTGTAGTCGGAGTCGAGTGATTGGAACTAATTCTCCTGAGCCGCCTAAGTATCTTTTTCGTCTATATTTTCTACTATTGACTCGTCTTCGTTTGCGTTGATTTGTATTCTGCTCAAAGCGTCTGCGATCGTGTTGACTTCGCCATACTTGTAGATTATTTTGTAGTCTTGTACTTCTAAACGTATCTTCCATCTTTGGAATTTTAAATTTGGTTTTTAAAATTAAAGAGTCATACTAATAGTCTGTGATCTGTGTAGATTTTAAATTTTTGTCCGTATGAGTAGAGTCTAAAATATTTCACTACCCATACTATGGCAAGTAATTCTTTTTCTATTGTACTGTACCTTCGTTCACTGTCATTTATTATGCGTAATGCATATAAAATGGGTCTGTTTCGTCCTATGAGTCCTTTGCTTAAAACGGCGCCTAAAGCTACGTTTGGTGCGTCTGATGTCAATGTGAAGGACTCTTTGAAGTCTGGATACTACAACACAGGGTTGTTTGTCAATAATGCTTTAAAGTTTTCAACTTCTTTATAAAGTCTGGGATAATTGTCCTTTTTTCGAATATTGTGTTATTAATTTTGCATAGCTTGGTAAAACTTCGTCGTAATACCCTGAGTGTCCGAGGAGGCTTCTAGTTTGTTTGAACTTCTGAAATTTTGTCTGGGTTTGGCATCACTCTGTCTGGTGTTGTTGTATATCCTAAAAACTCTTTCCTTTTTTAAAAATTTACTCTTGTCCACTGTATCCTAAAATTTGCTTGTCCAAGTCGTTAAAGAACAAATCTTAGTCTACTTATGTGTTTCTAAAGGGAATGTGCTCTAAATTATCAGATTGTCCGAATTGACCATTCGTTTCACGTCCTGTATTTCTCCCATTATGTTGTCCATTACTCGTTATAATGTAGATGGTGCCGATTTGAGCCCGAAAGGCATTTGTTTATACGCGTAGTGTCCTCGTGGTGTACCAAAAGCTGTCCTGTTGGTGTCGGTGGGGTCAAGCTGGATTTGAAAATAACCTGAAGTTAGGTCTGTGATCGAAAAGGATTGGCGCTTCCCTAATTTGTCCAATATGTCCGTAATGTTCGGAAAGGGTATTTGTCGACCAGTGTCTTTTTATTGATTAGTCTATAGTCAATATCGATTGTAAATTTTTTATTTCCAGATACATCCATTGTCTTCTGTACTATCAAAACTGGAGAACTCCCAAGAGCATTTAAAAGTATGATGATGTATTGAGCTATTAAGTCCTTTATTTGTCGTTTTACTCTTTGTTGGTTAGATTGGGATAATCTATACGGTCTTCTGTAAATTTGAATCTCCTCGGTCGAGTTAACAGTGTTTGATTTGATTAATAAATATTAAAAGTACCAGTTTGTAACAGAATATGCCTCTAAATTCGTAACATAGTCTTTGAATAGATTGTCTTTCTTCGTCTTTAAAGTTATCAAGGTTCGATAAAATGAACTTCACAATTTTGTGTTCTTGAAAAACCGTTGTTTAACTCTAATATAGTCACCAAATTAAAAATTTCATCAATATTCATGTCTGCAAAATTAATTTCTTGAACGTCTATAGGTTGAGTCATTTTTAAACAGGGTTTCCTCACTTGCATTTAAAAATGTTAAAATTGCGTAATTGTACTTCATTTTTATTATTGCTGAAGACACTTCAGATCCTTATCCAAAACTTGTGTGATTTATTAGTTTGACATCTAATTTTGAGTTTAGTGGAATGTAAACTATTTGTTCTGTTTTAGGTTCAGTTAGGTAATTATATTCTACTGGTGCATAGTCTTGAAAGTAAATGGGTATATTGCTAAATTTCGTATCCTGTAATTAATTTTTTTATAGTCAATTATCATTTCTAATTTCTTTAATAACTCCATGTCATAAGTCAGTCATGTTTTTCACTAAAGTTGAAAATGCAAAATTTTGCATTTCTTGTTGATGCCAAAAGTATTGGGTAAAGAAATGTTTTCTACGTGTCGTGTTTGTGTGTGGTAGTATTGTGTGCAGTTTTAACTATAGAAGGTTGTTTTTCAATAAATTTAGAATTATATTTTTGTGCTGTATGTGTGGCAAATAAAGTTTTGGACGATCCTGTGTTTAAAAGAAATTTTAATTGTACCTGCAGTATTTGGATGTAAGGGAGGTATCAAAGGGTTAATGTATTCATTTCGATTAAGTCGGGTGTTGTGTATTCGTAGTCTGATGAAAATTTGAATCCTAGTTTTGATTTGTATGAACGTGTATGTTTGCGTTGCTATCGGAGGCGTTTAGAACTTGTTATTGTATAATTTGTCGTCGTTTGTGCAATATTGTTCGGGGTATACTTCTGGTGAAAAATTTTCTTTCATTAAATTGGTTTTCTGTCGGAATATGTTAGGTGTATGTTACTTCTATGTAAAAATTCTTTACTTACTACTTTCTAGAGAAATAGTTCGTTGGCTGAAAATCTTGGTTTGGTATTTTGTGTGGGTCCTCCTTTGCATGTATCTGTTTATAGATCAGATGCTACCAGATGTGTTGTATACTTCTATTGAAGTTTGTTGGCAATTGTCATATGGCCTGGGTTGTGGTTTCGAAAAGCTATTTTGAAAATTATTTATGGGACATTGAGTTTGGTTTTAAAAATAATTCACAGGCTTTTTAAATAATTTTGAAAATTATTTATAGGTCTCTGAAAGTTAATTTGGGAAGTATTCGTGGGTCCCTGAAAATTGTATTTATGGGTCTCTAAAAGTTATGTTGAAAATTGTTCGGTTTAGTGGATTAGGAAGGGTTTCGAAAAATAGTTTTGAAGGGGTTTGTTGAAAGAATTAAATGCTGGTTTCTGGTTGAAATGCATTGGCGAAAAAATTATTGGTTTCTGAAAATCATAGGTAGTGTACTTTTTCATACGCTAACCGATAATTTAGGATAGGTTTGTAGGTTTTGTTAAAATTTGTGTCGCAATTGTGATATATAATAGGTAACTTTTTCTTCCTCTATTACTAAACTCATTGCGTTTTTTAAACTGTTGGCGTTCCTAAAATTTATTTGGTCTAAATGTCTCTGTGGTAAAACGTTTAGAAGATGTTAAGTGTAATTTTGTCATACACTACTGTTTTCGGTAATTCCACAATTTGGACTTTTCTCTAATGTCAACTTGTTTAAAATTAAATTGCGTACTCCTTATACTCTTATTCCAAACGAACATGGTGCGATATTTCTATTTATTCTAAGGCTTAACAAATCCCTAATTGAACATTTTCAATTTCGTTGGTCTCCTAATTAAGAATTTAATAATTTTCTCTAACCGTCTCAAGAAACTGAATCTTTTCTACACCAATTAAAATTATAGCTCGTCCTACAAGTGTATTTAAGATTAGTCTCATAGCCAAATTGTTTAAGCTTAAATCTTCTCGCCATGTAATGTCTTTAAAAATGTTTCGCAAACTGATATGAATATTCCTAAAATTGCCTGTTTTACAAGATACTGTGAAATTTCAATAAAGCATAGTTTTAAATTGTTTGTACTGGTAGTCGTTTTTAAAATTATGGTATTGTTTCCTACTGTATTCTCTAAATCGTTTGTTTTTAAATTGAAAGGGTCAAACGTAAATTTACGTGGTTGAATGTCTGGTATACAAGCACGATACAGCCTACTCAACTCTAATAAAATAGCCTCTAACGGTCATAGGTATACAAAATAATCCCAAATCTAAAAAAATCTTCAGCAAAATATTGCACAATAAATGTCAAAATTTCGTCACAGAATTCAAAAATTTTTTTTGCATAATATTGTATCTGAAATTTAAACAAGGTACTCACATGGAGTGCGCAGTCACGATTTTGTATTTTTGTCACTTTTCGTTTGGTTAATGCATAGAGAGAGCAAATGTGTATAATTTATATACAATGGTTGCAAGAAATATATACAATAGCAGGAAACTGAAAATAACTGTTACATATGATTCTATATGCATATGCAATGTACAAATGTCCTTGAATTTATGCATGAGAATAGAGCTTTTATATGAACAAATTTTATTAACGCTAGAAATCCAAATGTCGTTTAGCATTAGAAAATTTATAGCGCGTATTTAAATGCGTGTAATGTTTGTACACAAGAAGAAATAAAATTTGTGCACTGGATTCACTTTGAACTTTGATGCGTGTTTCTGTTAAGAAACACGGCTCAAAAAGGAACCTATGTTAAAGTGTAATAATATAGGAGTAGATGGTTATTGGCAAAACCACCACCTCATTTCCACCAGCATCCTCATTTCCACACAGATTTACATGTAAATTCCCATAAGGTGGAAATGAGGAGGTGGTGCACATCTGGACCAAAAAGTTTTCTTTGACTAACCATTGCATCTTTTGAGATAAACCTATCTTGTTTGGTATCAATTAATATTAGAATTTTCTCAGTTACCCGAATCTTTAGGAATTTTTTAGATAGCATCACCCCCCCAGAGAGCTACCCTCATTTTAGGATTTTTTTACCGCTAACATTCTGAACCAAATAGTTTTCTTCGACTAACCATTGCATCTTTTGAGATAAACCTATCTTGTTTAGTATCAATTAATATTAGAATTTTCTCAGCTACCCGAATCTCTAGGAATTTTTTAGATGGCATCATCCCCCAGAGAGCTACCCCAATTTTAAAATTTCTTACCTGTTGCTATTTCTGAGCGTTCTTATAAATTGTTTTAGTCATGCAATACATTAAATTAGTCTAAAATTTTACGCAGAATCCGAATCTGTAAACAGATTTAAAATAGGACCACTCCCTGCAAAGTTACACTTTAAAGCTCCCAAATCTCATTAAAATTTTTGCTCGTCTATGACATATGCTTAAACCAAACATCTCCAAAAATCAAAAACCGTGGAGATTTTAAAAATGAGTCCTTTATAAAACCATAAGTGTTTATTATTTAAAACCATTTTTCAAACGGCGATGCACTGTTTTTACAATATTCAAAACCATAACATTTTAATTTTAAACAGCTATCAAGGTTGGTTTAACATTTTTAGTAGCTATGCGCGTCATAATTATATGCCCAAATGCTTGAAAAATACAAGTCGTTTCAAATCAATTTCTTAACGAGCATGGGCTATCTAAATTACCTTACGTCACGCTGTAGAAGCATTATAATGCAAATTCCTGAAACTTTGATAGTAGCAATTATCAAAATTCATTTGTAATTATTTGTAATCCAGCATATATACAAAATGGTTGATATCCGCGTATTTATAACACGTAATCCAGCAAATATTCTAGAAAACACCATTGCGCTATTAAATGCTAATTTCTTAACGATCATGTGAATCACATGTGAAAGCTGTATATAATTTCTTGTTATTAATTATATTATTGACTGTATGTTTGAGAATATGTTTCAATGACGTACATTTTAAATCGAAATATAATTGCTTGTAGATTACTAATAACACGAGGTGCTGGAAAGTACGTATTTAGGGAAAATACAAACGTCATTTAGTAATTATTTCAAACCGTATATAACGCGGCGTGATTAGAAAAATTCTATTAGTTTCGCACGCTTTTGTGTAAAGCCCGTTGAAATTTTAAACCATCGTTTCGTGTAGTTATTTTTGTGAAAAGTTTTTGAAGATTTAAGGGTAAGTTTACATTTTTTTTATTAAAATAGAACTGAATTTATTTGCAAACACCAATTATTATGTATTTTGCTACTGGTTCTAATTGTATTTTAAAACATTAATTTTTCCAAAGTAATGCGCTGTTTTACATATATATTTTTTCAAATTTTATAGGTATGCTTTTAGATAAGGTAAATAAAAAACAATTCCCACAAAATATTTAATTAAAAATTAAATACATTAACAAAAAGCCTCAATAGCAATACATTCTCTTTAGAACAGCTTAAGTTATTCAAACAATGGTTTAAACAGTGATTGTACCTATCACTGAATCTTCTTAATTCTTTGAGTCTTGGAAGTGAGAATACACTTTCCATGTTTAAAATGCTGTTTGATAAATATTTTGATAGTAACTGCCTTTTCTGTTCTCCTTTAACATAGACAGTAGCATCGGGAGGTATGACTTCTTTCAGAAAATCGTCTACATTTGTATACCCATTCGTAGCCTGTTCATCCCAGCACAGACCATGGATTTTTTCCTTTAGCCACCGAACTTGCTTTTTGAAATCATCACTTAGGGTGTTATACCCCACCGCTATATCCAGTATCTCGTGCCATATTACATTCTTCGCTACATCCAAAATGGCAATCTCCTTGCAATGGAAATCACTAGTTTTGTATTGATATCCTTGTAAATCGATCATGAAACACATGCTTCCTGCTTCAAATCACAGATGGGAATGGGTTTCTAAGCAAATCTCTCCTATATATCCAGGTAAGGGACTTTACTCCCTCCTATTATGATTTTCTTCAACCAGGTAATTATCTGGTTGATACTAAAGCAAGTCTGTTTTCTTAATCCAACTTTTACCATCCCCCAAGCACGACACTAATAATTCGCGTCCGTGCTTCCGCTTCCGTAAAACTTTTTCCACTAAGTACGTGTCGGGTGCTTCTGTGAGCTTAATCTCATCGCCGTAAAAAGCACCTAGAATTAGCAGACCTTCCAAATCTTGTAGCAGAGAGGTTATCGGTCTCGTTTGTTGTACTTTAACAATTTTGAATAGTTCTGTACTCGTTTGGATAAAATCCTCGATCGAATACTGCTTTATATTTTGATATACGCACAATGTCTCCAACCTTATACAACTTCTTGCGACTTTTAGAAGCTCTGTTAGCAGTGTCAAGTTTTATTCTTTCCGGATGTTCTTCTGCCTCCATAGGCGTCATGTTAATAGCCCGATGCGGTGTATTATTGTATTCTTTCATAACCTTAGGCAAAATATTTACCCATTTATAACTGCCTTGCAAGTAAAATCTTCTGTACAATTTGTTTTTGATTGTTCTGATCAACCGCTCAACCATGCTAGCTTTGATTGCAGAATACGTAGAGTAATGGTTTATCTTATATTTTTGCATAAGATTTTTAAACCAGCGGTTGTAGTACTCTTTCCCAAAATCCGTTTGTAGATTGATTTTTACTTTATTTTCTCCTTGCAACATTTTGTCCAATATTTTTTTCACAGCACTTGTAACTTCTGATCCAGTTTTATTTTTTAAAGGTTCAGCTAAAGCATATTTTGTGAAACAGTCCACTGCTATTATAATATATCTGTACCCATTGTTAACACGCGAGTAAGGCTGCATTTCGCACAAGTCCGATTGGATAAGATCACGTTTCACATGTTTCAGATTTGTATGACGGCGCTGAAAATTTTTTCTTGCAGGTTTAAATAATTCCTTAACGATGATTTCTTTACTCATTTTTGCTTAACACTGTTGCTAAACTAATAGGGTTATCTTTATCCAATTGCACCTTTGACATAAACTGAAGCTTTGGTTTGTAGTATTTGTTTTTTTATAGCTGCTGGTGACGCCTCGTAAATCGATGATATTGCAAGACCGAGCTCCTTCTCATTTGTCTCAGAAGTTGCAGTCAAATTAATAAAAAACTGTATAAACGTTTTAAAGTCAGATACAAGCTTATCCAATTTTTCATTTACATTTTGTTTATTAACTGCATCAGATGGTTCAACTGGTTGAGCAAGCATTGTGATACGCTGGTTTCTCGCATTGAAGGCTTTATCTTTACGCTGTATATCATCAGAACTTTTTAGACAGTATGAAAAGGCTTGATTCACAAGCTTGATTACAGATTTCTTATTAACACAATCACTATGGCCTTTAGGATCCATTACATTAACTAACCTTCTTTTACGAAAACTAATTGTTTCTTCTCCAGACTTGAATACTATAGTGCTCCTCTGATTAACACAATCACTATCGTCTTTAGGATCCATTACATCAACTCACCTTCTTTTACGAAAACTAATTGTTTCTTCTCCAGACCTGAATACTATAGTGCTTCTCTGATTAACACAATCATAATCTTCTTTCGGGTCTGATAAATTTACTAACCTTCTTTGCTGCATATCGTACCCATCACCATCCAACGTTAGCACAAATCCTCGACCTGGAGGACCGCGCCGAATATCAGCATCTTTACGTTCTGAACGTCCGAAGCGGTCGATAGGCATTTTAAAACTGTGTAATTATTTACTGAGCTCACTGTATTATACATTCTTCTTTCAACTTTTCTATTATGGACACCATCTCGTTAATGTTTTCCTCGCTTGTATTTCCAGCTCGGTTGGATGCGTTCAACAATCTCAGCCGATCCACAAGTTCATGTACATTATTCCAGTAGACATATTCCACCGGCTTTGAATTTAAACTTTTGTAAAACCGATTAGAAAGGCCTAAACCCGCTCCCTTAGACTGTTTTCTTCTCTTTGGCTGTTTTCTTTCGGGATTCCTCCGAAATTCGGTGAGATATTTTTGTACATATTTGTTAAACTTTTTGTTATTTGTTGGGAATCCGCTTAAATCGTGCACCGCAAATGGGTTAAACTTTCTTCTCAAAATCGATGCAGATTTGATCATTTCCAAGTAATTCCGCAAATCTTTATGCACATTGAAATCGCCATCTTCCGGGTTGATGTCTTTGTAAACCAGCAGATTGTATAAACCCCTCGTACCTGGATATATCACATTGTTTAATGTTATATCGCTAGTTTCCGGGTTAATTACCAATACACTTTTCCACAAACTCCATGTATCGGTTTCCACATTATACTTTACTCCATAAATTGATTTGTCAATATTTTCGTCTTCGTCTCTAGCTAACATATCCGCATAGTAAAGATGGAACGGTTCTTCTGGAACGAGTTGCTTAATTTTCTTTATAGGTACGTCCATGTCATCGACTTTAACCTTTGTTGTAGGTATGGGAATTTTGTCGGTGATCGATTGCAACTGGGAAGCGGTTACTTGCAAGGGATCGATCAATTGTTTGTGCACCTCTTTGAATTTTTGCTGAGATGCGGTGTCTCCCTTTTTGTACGCTACAAACTTTTTTCGAACAGCATCCTGCATAAGATGAAGACTGCGTTTATTCGCAATAAAATTGTTAACGTCCGTCATCATGAAACTTTGGATGGGAACTAACTGTTTTTTTGAATAATGTCAAATATTTATATACTCGTCGAAATTCTTCCAATACCGCCCCTTATCCAAATCAAAATCTTTCACAATAGTTATAAAATTATGTTTTGAGTCACCCCAACACTGTAAGCACATTTCTTTAAATTTCGGATATGTCATGTCACCACTTATATGATCCGAAAGATATGGCGAAGGTTTGTGTCATCCTGTTTCCATAATGCGATTACATTGGTGTTATCTCTGAGTCTATGTTTTAAGGCGCTAGCGTAAGTTTGACATAGATAGAACGAATCTATTGCTTTATGTCGACCGAACGAGAAAAACTGAGTGATTTTACTTTGCTCGTTTGCAGGTATATCATCGAAAACCATAATTGAATCTTCTTTGGTATCTCCGAGTTCGACCAAATCATCGTAATTTTCAAACTCATGGTACCCAATTTCTTCTTTTAATGGTGTAAAAACGTTTCTTAACAATTCGTATTTCGGTTGGTATAAACTTTTCGAAAATACATACACATTTTGGAATCTAAGACCGTTCTCGTGCAGGATCAGTGATATTAAAGTGTTAGTCTTCCCACAACTCGATGGTCCCGCGAAGATAGATCGTATGTTAGACGGGAACAATGAACCATGTTTACCATCCTCTCTTGCACTAGCAATAGCAAAGTTATAATAATTCTGTATAGGTATTTTAACTTCTTGTATAGCATAACCCGTGTCTCTCACATTTTCCGGTCTAGGAGCACCATTCTTCTTTTGAGGTTTACGGAGATCCAAATGCCTGCTTAACGTTCGTCTGGGTATACCATATAACCTACTTGCAGAGTTAACACTTATACCCTTTTGTATTTCACTAATTGCTTTCTCTAAAGATTCCTTGGCGTACATCTTTCAAATATAAGTTTAAACTGATTCAAATTGAAAATAATATTCCCTTATATACCAGCATGGTGAGGGGTGTGCACGCGCAGGGGTGCGCATGGGCAGGGGTGTGCACGCGCAGGGGTGCGCATAAGCAGGAGTGCGCACGCGCAGGGGTGCGCATGGGCAGAGACGTGCTTAGGCGTATACCGGAGTACGTGAGAAACTGCGTTGGATCACCAAAAAATCTTATTAATATTAAAACAACATAGATTTTATACTATTTTATTAAAAATATATACAAAATATTTAATTGTGAATAAATCTATTAACAATTTCCGTAAACGGATTATATTCAAACATAGAGTCATGTATAATTAAAGCATAAGTCTTCATCGACGGTTCAAAATTTCTTGAAGCTTCTAATTCCATTCTTACATCAACCGTTGCATCCTTGATGCTTTCAAATTGATGACGGCAGTCGATTACAAAGACGGGTGATTCCTTAAACCGGTTGTAGTCCATTAAACATTTATTTGACGATTTGTTCGGATAGTATTTTTCCATAAAAGATGCATAAGACAGGTACGCTGGCAAGTAGTCATTGTGCTCGAAATCCAAATTTAATCGACCTTGAGGGAACATCTGAGAGTTTAAAAACACTTTGGCATTGGTTATATTGGCATTCGTAAAGCTTGTAGCATTTTCTTCTTTCTTATCATATTTTCCATTTTGCAGCGCCAGTAATATCCACCGAACCTTCTCTGTTTCGTTCGATACTTTAATTCTCCATACTTGTGACTTTGATTGTGTTAGAGACGGTAATTCGTGTAGTTCCCATTTTCTGAATGCAACCATTATAGATGATTGATTTTGCATTTCCGAAAGCAGCGACGCCTTGGCAAAGTCGCTTAATGTTATATGCGGGACCTCCCATGAAATACGTTGTATTTGGAACGTTCCTGTATTTCCAATCGACTTGTAGCAATTTACGTCCGACTTGGATCTGATGAAAATCAGCCCTTGAGGCATGTTGACGATAGTCAAAAAACCCAAAAATGGTTTTTAGCGGTATAGCACAACTAAACCGCCCATCTTGGAATATGGTATCGGGCTTCCACCCGGTATGTGTAATAGATTTTGTTTCTGATTCTTCCATGGATACTAAACCTTTAATAGTTCTTGTAATTTCAGGGATTAGACAGACATCTATTATTTGATTATTACCCAATTTGTATTGAATTTCCTCAAACAGAAAATATGGCGCATTTCTAGTAAATTCGTAAGCTTTAGGGTCTGGTTCTGCTGCTCTATCAGGTCTACAGTTGTTGACGCTTCTCTTAATGTTTCCGTAGGCTTATAGGTTCCCCTTATAAATATGAAACTTTCATGAGGATATGTGATGTTATCACTGCTCTGGATTTCAATTGAAATTCGATCGTTGTTTTCTGCATTCAATGTAAAGGGAAGATATGTATAATAATCTTCCTTTATTATGGTCTCGTCTAATTTATAACCTCCAAACACATCCAATTTGGGCACGTCCTCATATTTAAGCCTTCCAAGTCTAACGTTTTCATCACCGTGGAGATCTAAGCTGCGTTTACTTCTGCCTCCCATCAGTTATAACTTCTAACCCCAAAGATTTTAAGAAACGTATTTCTTCTGCTGTAAGTCTCTCGACAACTTGACGCTTTGACGTCGTATTCACTTCTAATCGTCTGGGGGTGTTGTAGCGTGCTTTATATACAAAATCGATAGGCATTTTCAACTACTTTTTATTTCCAGTCTCACACAGGTGTATGTTTCCGGTGAAAAGTTTACCAATTTACCCAAACGATCGACTAGTCTGATTGTAATATTATCAATTTCTGTCACGCTCAGCGGATAATATATGACGTGGTTAGGTTCCTTTTCCAGATTATACCCGGGTGGTACAGATAGACTGAATTCGAATATGCTGTGAGTAAGAAAATTGTTTCTGAACGATCCGCTGTTGATATTGGTTTCCACAAAAAAGTTTGAGACCGATATTATGTTTACTTGCTGATTAGCGATATGTACGGTATCTGCAGCCAATTTGCGGTTGGTAAACCCCAAGATGCTTCCAATATTGTTTTTACGGTCTGCCCCAAAATCAATCGGTATACTGCTTCGTATAGAACACTTCTGACTGAACCATTTTTTGAAAACATCCTGTATATATGCATTTATTTCTTCTAATTCGTATGATCCAGGTTCAATGGTTATTCTGCGATGCTCTGGATCGTTAAAGTATAAGTTATTGTTTCCTGGATGTATGTTTTGCACAGTGTTACAGGTGTACAGTCCCACTAGACCCAAAGCATATTTACAGTCCTGTTTCAATTTAATTGGTGGGTATATGGATCCTGTCGATATGACATTACCATACCCGAACACGCTCACTGTTTTAGCCATTGTCACTAAGAAACTTTAACACTAAATGTCCACAATTGTATGTGTTGTAAGTCTGCTTCGGTACACTGTTGTAGTAAATTTTACAACCTCGAAAATATCTCTCCACTTCTTCCGGCGGTCTCAAGTCTCCAAACGAATCGTAGTAATACACACTATTTCTGCGTTTTCGGTACCCCACCCAATGTGTACCCGAACCTTTGGTGGTATCCAAATTAATCACACCCGATTCGTTGACATGCGGTCTAATCTTCTGTAACTGATCTCTAGAAAAGACGTTGCAAAAATGAGGAATGTTAGATGCGTGTTTCCTTATATCTACATCGGTGAGAGCTCTTCGAGGTAACTTGCTTAGTTTTTTGATACTTTTTTACAAATGCCACGCCCCTGTTTGTACGGTTTCAAGAATAATGTTGTGCCTTTTTTGTATGGTTTTAGAAACATTCCATTTCCTTTTTTCCCAACGGTAATGGCTTCCATAGATCTGTTGTGTCGTTCGCTCTCCTTAAGCTGTTCGTTGACTGTCTTGACATCATTTACTGATTTAGCTATCTCCGCAGCACCACCTGTTAGTGCCCCTAAGGCACTTAGTCCAGCAAATATCGGAATCAATGGTAGAAAACCTCCTTTCTGTGGAACGGGTAAAATGCGTGGGACTTTAATTTTGTTTCTCCCACCGGCTTTTTTTATGATTTTTTTACCAATTAGAATACCAACGTCTAACAGCTTTTTCAAGTTGTCGGAACCAACTCGGTCTATTGCGGATCGTATTTTCTTTAAAAATCCACCTTTGAAACTTATTTTCTTCTTTAAGCCCATACCCATTTTTTTCTTCGCTTTCATAGCGTTTGTCACAAACCAAGCTGCGGCTTTTTCCCCAAACTTTGCGTTTTTAGACTTAACTCTCTCCCAGGCCTCTTCTTCTAAAATTTTATCTCCTCGGTGTCTGGCTGGAAGATCGTCGGGGTACTTGGAGTATGCAATGTCGTGGTCTTTACACAATTTATCCAATTCGTTTATTCCAGGATCGACTTTTGCTAAGCGCTTATTCAACTTTGTACCAGGACCGCAGTACTGATAACCTGGAATATGCAGCTCAAACGGTAACCTGTTTATAGCGCTGTTGATTAAACCCTCTCCAGAACAGATAATCATGTGTTTACTCAAAAAAATCTCAAATTATACTAAATAAATAAACAACAGCGAGTCTATTTATACTTTCTTCAAAAAATTTACAATATATTTACAATAACAATACATTTACATTCACGTCTCTTGGGCTGTCTTTTATAAAATACTCTTTCTAGTTATCACCATAACCAGAATCTTCAGATTCCGACAAATTTAAACGTCTAAACATTTCCACTAATGTTCTTGTACGCATTACGTCTCGCACAAATATATCCGGAAAACATATAACCAGCTCCAAAGCATTTAGTGCGTTCTGATTCAATTCGTTGTAGAATAAAATATTGCCAATTCGAACTTCGCCTTCAATCAAGGTTTTAATTCGTTTCTCCCCTTCAGTCAGATTATTAAACCGATCGCAGTCATTTAAATTAGAATTAGCAACAAACCCTACTAATTCGCTGTATAATGCTGGAAAGTTACGACTTTTCAACTGCTTAAATTGATACTCAAACAACTCTCGCATATAGAATAGTTTACGGCACTCCAATTCGTTTAAACTATCGAGCTATTAACCATTATTATTTTTAACTGGAACGTTTCGTCCTCGGTTGTTCCAAACACTGGCGACAGAGTGATAAAAAACGGTCCTCCTAGTTGTATGTGTAGATCTTCTATTTCGGGTGCACCATTTAATCGAGTGTTTAGCACGTCACGAGAAAATACGTTGATTTGAAATTCCACTTGAAAATTTGTAAATGCCAACCAATTTTCGTATGTCAATTCCAGACCATGGTTGATGCAATATTTCTTGCCACACACCAATCGTAATACGGGTTTTATTGTCTGGTTTATAACAAACCCAATTTCCACATTATGAGGGTGCTCGCCCAATTCACTTAAACTATACGTAAACTTATTAATCAGATTTTCGGTATACGAAACTTGTGCATTATTAACATCTACAGACTCCATTGCTTTTCACTGATTTCACCGAGATGACTGAGAGGGATCCTATGCAGGTCGTCCTTTTAAATGTTTCAGGGTTGTTGTTGCGCATGCGTAAATTGTACTCGGATGACTTAAAATGATAAATATTTGAATTATATTAACATTTTTATTTATAAATTTTAACCATAAAATACACATACAAAACTTTTACAATTATAATTTTTCTATATAGCTCAAAAAGCATTCCATAAAGTCTCGCAATAAATTTAACTCTTCAAATTTATCCAATAATTTATGGTAATTTATTTGATTCCGGTCGAATTGGTCACAAACAGTCCATGCTTGCTGCAACTTTATCCACCAGGAGTCGTCATAACATGATCCAACATCATCACCATAAATATAACCACTTTCGATATTAATCCTAGCATCACTTAAACTCCGCTGAAACATTACTATACCGTCTTTAATGGATATCATTGTATCTACTTTTATGCTGTATTTTGTACTGAACATAGAAGAATCGTGCTCGTATTTTATACGATTTGAGCTGTCCTTGTTACCGAAATCACCCAAACTTTCTAAGGTTTATTGTGAAAGGTGACCTTCGCCTTCTTCATTATTGTTTTCATTTAAAAAAATTCCAGGCTCGAAATGTCTGTAAACAATTAGAGTAGAAGTGAAAGTTAAAGTGATACATCCGATAATTATAGATGTAGTGCGTAAGCAAGAAGCTAATTGATTTTCACCGACGTGAATAGCCTGGTTTAAAATGTTACTCAAGGTTAAACGACGCTGGGTTTCTCCTAATTTAAAAGTAAACTACCTAATTATACGATCTTAATTATTATGCATATAAAAGCACCGTACAAAGCAATATAATTCAGTTTCTGTTTAGTCTTTGACTAGTTAACAAGTTTTATAATTATTTACAGTGAAATGGCTTTTTTTACTTGTGATGTCTATGGGGCAGCTTTCTCGAGATCCGATAGTTTGAAGAGACATCTGCTTCAGCAGCATGAAGTTGTATCGAAACCCTCCGAGGGCTTGTTTACCTGCGAAGTGTGCCCGGCATCCTTCTCGCGGAGGGACAACTTGAAACGTCATAAGGATACCAAGCATGGTGTGGTGGCACCAGTTGCAGGCCCATCCGGGGTCAAACGACCGACTGCGTCGACGGTTGAGGGACCTGCTCCCAAAAGACTGCGGAGATGTGTGGAATGCGATGTCGATGTTGCTAACTTGGCAGCCCACCAACGCTCCAACACCCACAAAGCTAATGCGACTCTGTTGGAAAAGAAAAACTACACCATCCATTATCGGAATTTACAACAGTGTGTGCGATACGGTCTCAAACTAAAAGCAATCCACCGGGTTTTAGAATTTACTCAGTCTCCATGGTTGAAGGCGTATATTGACCTTAACACCGGGTTGAGGACGACGGCGAAAAGCCTGTTTGAAAAAGACTTCTATAAATTGATGAATAACGCGGTGTTCGGGAAGACCATGGAGAATGTGGGCAAAGGCGTTGATGTGAAAATCGTGCCCCGGTGGGATGTTTCTGGTAATTGGTTGTGTGCGAGTACGCCAATTGCGCGACCTAATTTTCATAGTTGTACTATTTTAGGAGAGGATTTGGTTATTATGCAAATGAATCGAGTCAAAGTTACTTACGACAAGCCAATTTATGTAGGTTTCTCGGTTTTAGACTTGTCTAAAACCTTAATGTATGAGTTTCACTACGGCACGATGAGGTCTTTGTATGATAACCAAATCCGCCTCCTTTATACGGATACCGTTTCACTAGTGTACAGTGTGGAGACCGCAGACTTGTATAGTGACACTAGCACAAACATTGAACATTTTGATACTAGCGACTATCCTCGAGAGAATAAGTACAATATACCGCTTGTGAACAAAAAAGTTGTGGGGAAATTTAAAGACGAGTTCAACAGTGACTTGGTGTTAGAATTTGTAGGTAGTAGGGCTAAGTCCTACTGTATTGTAGAAGAAAAGGATATTGTAAAGAAAATTAAGGGTGTTAGTCGTAATGTGGTGGCGGGGATTAGTGTAGATAGTTTTAAGGATGTAGTTATTAATAATACAGAGGCTCTCATGAATACGATGGTATCAATCCGGAGTCATAAACACCAACTTTATACACAGCTTATTAATAAAATCAGTTTATCGGGCGCAGATGACAAGCGTTACGTCATCCCCGGAAGCATATCAACCTACGCATGGGGGCATAAGGATATAGGTTAAGTTTTAAGTTTTTGTTTATAGTAGCATGTAAGTTAGTTATAAGACATACCTTCCACCCCATCCTTAATATTTCCTTCGCTCCCCACGACATGTGTTTACCTCCACGTGGTGTCGGTGGACGGTAAAACATATTGTTAGATTAACAACAATATGTCTTATTGACCGAAAACACGTTTCCTCTTTTTTACATTAATCTCTTTTTGTTATAGGTCTTTTTTAAACAACTCATTAATCTCTTTTTGTTGCAGGTTACTTTCAACTGCATGGATTCAACTACACGAGGAAAATAATGTTATATTTTACAATTGTATTCTATTAGTTTATTAAACTGTAAATTGGATAAAATAAATTATTAAACTTTTGTGTGCTTATTTCTTTGTGTTGGTTAAAGCATATGTCATAGATGAGCAAAAAATTTAGAGGTTTGAGAGCTTTAAAGTGTAACTTTGCAGGGCGTGGTCCTATTTTAAATTTGTTTGCAGATTCGGATTCTGCGTAAAATTGTAGACTAATTTAATGTATCGCATGTATAAAAAATTTATAAGAACGCTCAGAAATAGCAACAGGTAAGAAATCTTAAAATGAGGGTAGCTCCCTAGAGGATGGCGCTATCTAAAAAATTCCTAAAGATTCGGATAACTGGGAAAATTCTAATATTAATTGATACCAAACAAGATAGGTTTATCTCAAAAGATGCAATGGTTAGTCGACGAAAACTATTTGGTTCAGAATGTTAGCGGTAAAAAAATCTTAAAATGAGGGTAGCTCTCTGGGGGGTGGTGCTATCTAAAAAATTCCCAGAGATTCGGGTAGCTGAGAAAATTCTAATATTAATTGATACCAAACAAGATAGGTATATCTCGAAAGATGAAAAATGGTTAGTCGAAGAAAACTTTTTGGTCCAGATGTGCACCACCTCCTCATTTCCACCTTATGGGAATTTACATCTAAATCTGTGTGGAAATGAGGATGCTGGTGGAAATGAGGTGGTGCTTTTGCCAATAACCATCTACTTATAGGAGTAAGTACTCACAGATGCATTGTCGTCTGGGATCTGCAGATACCAGTTATGTTGGATCGACGTCGGTATACAGCGCTCAACGTGGCAGGTCTATCAAAACAGGTGCCATGTAATGTACGGGTTTCCTTCTCGTTGATCCGAGATGTGGAACAGCATACTGATGGCGGATTCCTCGTAAAAGACGTCGGAACTGGTGCGTGGAGTATTCACGTTAGTGCATGACGCACAACCTTCTGGTTATGCCTGCAGGCTTTGGTGTACCGTGAACAAAAGTTAAACTCAGAAGATTAGAAGCTATTGCTTGCTCCTGGCTATTGCCAGTTAATATATTTCCAACAATGAACGAAAGCTCGCCGCCTTGACTATTATACTTAATGTTTGTATTTGTAAGAATTGGAATTCTCGGGCGAGTCTAATCGATTTTGAGGTGTGTTGATTAGTGAGTCTATTATTAACGGGCGTTCACGTTTGCGGTTCTATAACGCCTATGAAGTTTGTTAGGTGCAACTTCGGTTGCATACCTACACACATAATCTTTATTTTTGTGTTCTGATTCAGGTTCATTCCAAATAATGATACAAAACCAAAAGGGCCCTAGGTTTCGATATGCCATAGAACCAGTTGATATCCCTCACAATCTCCAATTTTGTGAGAAGCGTATTTTAGAAAAACTCAGTTTTAATATAGGTTACATACCTCTCTCTTACTGAAGACATAAGATTTACACCGGAGAGCTATATGTGTCTATAAATCTCATCATATTCTATAAGTGATATTGAATTGCAAGAAGTCAAGAGGTTTTTTTTTAAACGTCGAACAAAAATTAGAAAAGGCAGGTAAACTACAAAAATATTTTAAAGTCGGAAAAATATGTGCTTTCAGGCAATAGCTTTAACCTAAACCTCATAAGTATATCAATGTAAATAAATTTAGTGTACATCACTATGCACATTAACAATAATATTTTAGTTATTCTAACGCAGTAAGTGAAGTATTCTTTTGCAAATATAGTGTCTTAATAGTACTAAAATCGACTTTAGACGTTTAGTGTTTAACCTTCAGACCGGAATCTCATATTTGCTTTAATTCTTTTAGCAATGCGTTTCAAAGGTGTCAACCAACTGCTTGTAAGAAGACCGAATCGCTATACTCATTATTTTATTAACAGGATATTTATACTCTACTGCACAGTAGATGGTTATTTTTGTAGTAACGGGTGTTCCAAGCTTAAATCAACCTATTCTATAAAAATCTGACCATTTGTCACCTTTTTAATTAAATATTTGTCAAACGTGGAACCTAGAATAAGAATTTTCCTTTTTGTAATTTAATTAAATTCTAAATTGGATCCGGTGATGTCTGAAATCCTTTCAAGCTAATTAATTAACTATATAATCAAAAAGCTTTTACCTACTATCCCATTACACTGAATAATGGTATGTATCCCACACGCTACAGTTTGAAATTGGTAATGGTCGCGTAGTGTATTGATTACAACATAATATAAGAACATGCGATGAAGTCTGCAAAGTATTTAACATTTGTGGAAATTTACTAAGCATACATCTGATTCTAGTGACCTTACTAACATGGAATGTAAGACTATTATTGAAAAATCTGCTGTTAAGCGTATAAGACGTGTATATATACAGGGTTACTGGAAACTCCAGGTATTCCTGTTAAGGCGCTATAAAGGAGGTAATTAGCAATTAATTTAACCATATAATGCCTTATGCAAAAGTGCACAGTTTCTGAGATATTTACAAATTCATCAATTTTTGAAAAAATACGGTAACGCAACTTTAAAAATTCATAAGAAAATCCTAATAATAATAATCAAACCTTTTATATTCATTGAACGCTCAGGACATCGAACTGAACCATTATCAACACTTAAATTGAAATCACCTGTGCATACATTAAAATGGGAGGCACAAACATTTCAAACCTTGATGATTTTTATTCGTTTCTTGCACTCAAATTGGCATCTTTTTAAAAAAAAATTATCGATACATTTAGAGTGCAAATTAATGTAAAAACTTGCACAATTCCTTAGCTTTTGATTGAGGTGTTTACATCTGGAATCGGTCAATAAGTTACAGAGAAATCGAGATCAAGAAGGGATCATGAACAATTCCTCTAAAGATAAACTTGAACTTAAATAACTAAATCAAGATGGCTTTGAAATTAAACAAAAAGTTCGTTGATGTCAAATTAGGATTTAGTTAGTTCGTATCGTTCAATCGCCTTCTACCCTGTGCTCTTTAGTGCTTGTAATCGGGAGATTTTGACCTGACTTGTTTATCGGACTATTCTTTCCACTTTTGTGACTTGGCAAGTGTGTGAACTGGACTCTCAGATCAATTGCTTTCCGGAGGGCTGGCGTATAAACGGAATAGTTGTTTTACTTACACAGTAGATAACTACCTTTAATGTTATTGCCGCAGAACCTAGCCAACATCGCCGTCTTCCCCAATAATCTTTTTCCAACCATAAGTATGCTGACATTATGTTTTGTTACGGATACTGTAATAGTAACGCTGCAGATGCTCGTCGTGAATATCTGCGTCGGCTTTCTGATCGCCGCCGACCTGATGTGCGCGTGTTCGATAAAGTGTATCGGCGAATTAGGGAAACCGGTAATACTCAACCACAACGACGCAATGCGGGCAGACCGCGGGTGTATGGTGCGAAAGATGAAGAAGAAATTCTTCAACAATTTAAAGCGTGTCCAACTTTCTTAAACTAACACTGTGACCCCACGTCTAGGCATGTCACGATGGAAAGTGTAGCATACACTGCATGGGTCTTCACCCCTATCATTATACTCCGGTACAAACCGTTGAAAAATGGGATCTTGCCAGAAGGCTAGGTTTCTGCAGGTTTATGTTGAACACGGATTTAGAAAACCCTTTCTTTTTTACAAAAATTTTGTGGACGGACAAGTCGAGATTTGAGCAAGACTGTATTACAAATTATTATAATGAACATTATTGGAGCAAAAAGAAAAGAGAGAATTCCAATAAAAAAAGACTGAAAGGATCGCAACGGTGTTTGTTTATAATGTGTGGATGGACATCATTGGTGATAATTTAATTGGTCGATATTTGTCACCTCGGACTCTAAATGCGGAAATGTACGAGTTTGTTTTAGAAAATAAATTATTTGGACTGCTTGAAGACGTTCCCTAAGAAACAAGGCGAAATATGGTATACCAGCATGACGGTTGTCCTGCACACTTCAGTATGTCCGTTAGATAATGGTTAGATAATAATTTCTTCAATCGATGGGTTGGTAGAGGAGAAACCATCGCGTGGCCAGCGAGAAGTCCTGACTTAATCCCAATGGACTTCTACGTCTGGGGTTAAATGAAGACACCTGTTTATCTTGATGATGCACCTCTGCCATCAGCAGAGGAGCTAAGACGAAGAATTATAAGTGCCATAGAAGAAATCAGACGAAATTTAACAAGCAGAGTCGTTAAAACCAAAACAAGGGAAAGAATGCGGTTCTGTGTTGGAAATAGAGGGAGCCACATTGAACATGAACTGTAATTATTAAAAGCCAGTTTCTTTTTTTAATTTTAGTCTCAAGTTAGTTATTTAATTAAATGTTTCACCTTTTGACGATTTGCTCACGATCCCTTTGTAATCTCGATTTCTCTGTAATTTATTGACCGATTCCAGATACGAACACCTCAATCGAAAGCTAGGGAATTCTGCAAATTGTTACAGTTATCTGCACGCTAAATATATTAATGATTTTTTTGAAAAGACACCAATTTGGGTAAAAGGAACGAATAAAAATCATCAAGGTTTGAAATGTTTGTGCCTCCCATTTTAATGTATGCACACAAGGCCGCCCACAGAATAATTTGTAGAGGGGGTCAAGACTACTTTCAAAAATATTAGTTATGTTACACAAAGGATGAACGCTGTTAATGCAACCCCGTTATCGGACGTATTGAAAAGTAATGTAAAGCATAAAATCTTATTTCCTTAGAGTAGCTCAAAAGCAGTTAGGACCATCGATAACGCAGCGTTTTTTAATATTATAGTTGAAATCACGAAAGAATGCATTCACGCCATAGGTCACTGAATTTAAAAAGCGATATACATTAAAAGTATGTCGGTGTTTAATTCAGAAACCTATAACGCGAATGCATTCTTTCGAGATTTCGGCTATAGTATTTGAAATTGAAAGAAAAACGTAGGATTGATAGTTTCTTAATAAATGCAGCATTCTGTAATTAATCGAATTTTCATAAAGTGTAAAGTTACTTACCAATCTGGTAAATTGCTGGTGTAGCAGGCTATCAATTCTTTTGGCTTGATGATGCACAGGGTAGCAAATGGAAAAGATTGGATTTTATATTAACACACACTAATTGAAAATTGAATGGACTTATTCCAATACACGTAATAAGCCGCCCGTAAAAAAATGTAAAAATACAGACACGACACAACCATATTTAACGGAAACAGAAAAGCCACATTGTCAATCAAATGGCCACAAACCACAGATATTAATTAATAGAAAATAAATATCCGACCGGCACTTTAAATAGTGTCTTTAATATTTGTTGCACAAACAAACATGACTAAGAACTAAGAAGGGTACAACAAACTATTACAACTGGCACTGCTGAATAGGACTGTTCTCGCGTTTTATTAATCATCATCATTTTTGAATAAAAATATCAATCTTCTTCCGTCTTGACCAAATCTATTTAGGACTTCCTTTATAAATACTTGTTTCTCCCTACCTACCATGTCCTTATGTACACTAAGCATGCATAAACCTGATAATCTATCCTCTGACATGCTTGATCTAAGCCACGATTTTACCCGCTTTAGCGTACTAAATGACCTTTCTATTGTTGCAGTAGTTGGAGGTAATGCCAAAAAAATATTCAGCGCAGTTTTGATGGCCGGAAAAAAAGAAACTTCATTATCAAGCAAATGTACAAAGTCTGTATCTTGTAGAATCTCTCTATTTTGCCAAAGTTCAACCCACGTTTGCAACTGTTCTGAAAAGTTATCAATGTTGTAACTTCTGGCTATTTCTTCTTTTTTATTTAACAACGCTCTTTTTATATTGTTGTCTTTTAAGTTATTTGGATGTAATCCAGAGAGTAAAAAAGAAGTCGTAGCATCTTCAGAAAACCTTGTGGAAATAGACTGTATAACAGAATCCAAATAAGGAATAAAAAGGCTTACTCGAAAGTAATCTTCAACACTACTCATATGATAATTAGACCTATGAGTTTGTCTTGCTGCAATACGTGATAATGTAATCTCCAATCCAAAACCATGGGCATGTTCAACACTTTTTTTATAAACCTCTTTAAAATATTGTTCAGGATCACTACGGTGTGTCTTAAAAAGTTTGAGTAGTTCATCTATGTGCTGTTTAACGGAAAATAAGTTTATACTTTTAGACTGCAGTGCATTACAAACAGGTTCCAATTTGCTAGAATATTTGGCCATAATATGCAGACAAAGAATAAGTTTCGACGAAGAAACGCAATTTAAAAGTTGACTGGCCCTATTTCTTGTCTGAGCATTTATTTCACGGTTATGAGCTAAATTTTCCAGAGCGTTCATAGTATCTGCAAAATGTTCCGCAAACAACCTCATTGATTTATATTTGGCGGACCAGCGTGTTTCACATAATAGTGGAATATTAGAAACATATCTACGTCTTAATGGACTATCTCGAAAGAAAGTAATTACTTCTTTAATAGTACCTACTGAATTTTGAATATCCGGAATCTTGTTCAAATCATTTATCACTAAATTTAATCTATGGGACGCGCAGTGAAAATATATCGCTTTTGGATATTTATTTTTAATAAGTTTTTGGACTCTCTGCTCATGACCTGCCATCGTCGAGCAACCATCAAACCCTAATCCAACTAATTTATCCATACAGAGACCATATTCATTACAAGCGCTTAAAATTGCAGCAGCTATACCTTCTGCGTTCATCGATGTAAGGACTACAAAGCCTAAAAATTCTTTTCTGACCGAAGTGTCATTACTAACAAATCTTACTCCAAGTGATAACTGTTCTACCCCAGCAATATCTGCACTTTCGTCAGCCAGAATTGAAAATACTTCACTCAAATTCACATCTTTCACAATTTTTTCCCTAATTAATGTTTCACAAATTGAAATTATTTGATTTTGTGTTCTGTGAGAGGTGTATTTTGAGTTCTTCTTGCAAAACTTTAAGTGCTCGTTTAGAATGTGATTCCCACTTTCTATTCTGAATTGTAAAAGATCCTCAAAATTACCTTTTTTATCACCTCGTAATGGCAAATCATGCATACCACAAAAAATGACGGTGGATATTATTGGTATAAGTTTTTTGCGATTCAATTCAATCAAATCCCGCTCAGCTTCATTTATTTGAGAGGTAATTGATAGACGTTTTCCTTCAATAATTTTTGTAAAACTAGAAGCTTTTATAGTTGAATCACGATGCTATTCGGTTGTAGCATGTGCTTTTGCAGAAGCGACAAAGTCATGATATTGCGTGAAGAGCTTCACAATGAAAGAACCAAGAACCCCTCTTTTAACAGTTGGCCGAAAAACTACGCAATATTTACAAAGTGCGCTTTGAGTTTTGGAGAATACGCAAGCCAATCGTATTATTGAAGCCAGTCATATCTAAAAGCACGCCTTCTTTCTTCGGAATCGTTCTTGAAATTATATTTAGGATCTGGTTTGTAAGGATTTGTTAATAATAAAAAGCGAACATCGTCGAAAAGTGTTTCATTCGAGTTAACAAAATTGCCCAATTCCAGCATGTACTCATTCTTATCAGTTGAAAGATTGGTGTCATATTCACATGTGAGAGATTTTAAAGTATTAGGTGACGAACTACCAGCTTTATTTAGATCATTGACACTATTATGTACTATACTATTACACTCAAAAATAGCATTAGCACCAGCACCGCTACTACTACAGCCTATGCTAGATGATTCTTTTAGTTCATTTCGTTTGAATAATTTTCTAATATCCATTGTTAGTATTGTTACTGATCTTAGATCTGAATTTCTGAAAAAAAATAACAAGCTTTACTTTTCTGATACTTCAAAAGAAGAGATTTGTTAATCAAATAGACTTTAAAGGAAAAAAAATAAGAATCTCCCAATTGCAAATAAATATTATTTTTAAATATGTATTCTCACGCATTAGGTACATTAGTACTTACTGCTATCCTATCCGTAACTAAACTGTAGCTGCAATCTTCGGCCTTCTTTAAAAACAAAAATCAGTAACTACACTACTTATCAACACTGATAACAATAACTACAAGGAAAATGACCAATCAATATCTATCAACATACACGTCCTCTACTAATTTAACAGTCAGATAAAGTTTCCTAAGTCACAAATTAAAAGTACACCGCATTCGAAAAACACTGAATACAAACTGAAGTCACTGAAGATATATACGTACTTTACTGTTATAGATAAAAAATATATTTTTTCTCAGAATAGAACACAATGAGACATTTGTAGAACATTCCAAAGTTTTAGTTGTAGAGTACCTGAACCTGTACAATAAGAAAGAAACCATTATGAAAGCCTTTATTTATATTTCGTTTGAATAGAAACTTTCAGGATAAAGATATTTAAATATTAAAGAATGAAAATAACAGTTTTGTTATAGGCGGTTAGGGTTACTATTGTAAGGTAATCGCATTAATTCGCATTTCTGCTTAAAATGACATACAAAGTCGGTCTATTTATAGTTAGACAATAGGCATACCTGTAGTGTAATCTCAACATTTAGGTTTACTTTATTTTTAAACAATAGTATAACCGATAGTGAAATCGTAATCTTCTTCAATCTCTAGTGAAGGTGCACTTCGTGTTGCGATTTCTAACGGAAAAAAACCAAAGGAACATATTCAGGGGGGTCAGGCGACCCGCATTGACCCCCTTTGTGGGCGGCCTAGTATGCACAAGTGATTTCAATTTAAGTGTTGATAATGGTTTAGTACGATGTCCTGAGCGTTTAGTGAATCTAAAAGGTTTTTTTATTATTATTGGGATTTTCTTATAAATTTTTAAAGTTGCGTTTCCTATTTCTTCAAAAAAATTATAAATTTGTAAATATCTCAAAAACTGTTCACTTTTGCATAAGGCATTACATAGTTAAATTAATTGCTAAATACCTCCTCTATAGCACTTTAACAGGAATACCTCGAATTTCCAGTAACCCTGTATATATAGAGTGCTGGTTGAACATTTATTTAAAGTTATGTTATTGTTTACAATTTATTACACAACGATAGATCTTGTTAAAGCATAATACTCGTCGTTGCTTTTCTAAATTACTACAAAGCAACTTCACGATCTGTCATTCTCTATCTATAAACGACTAAAATTTCAAAATTCAATTAAGGAAAGCACTTATTTCGACATACACGTATCAAATAGCCACTGAAAACTTATTATACTTTAAATTTAATGGGGTTCTAGCGAAAGACATCTCAAGATACAAGGACTCGTTGAATACTGCGATATTTTTCTTTGCGGAAAATTATGATCGATTCATACAGAAAAGGTAGCATTTCCTATGAGATATTTATACTTTACGACTTCCATAAAAGATACGGCAGTTTTACGTTACACAATTTTTATAACTGACGAATATTAGAACCCCTTCTTGCATAGAATAGACGTCTATTAAAAATTATATAAAGGTTTTGTAACGAACTTGTTTTTGTGATTTTTTTTACTAGGTTCAGTACAAGCTTAATTTTAATAATTCATAAATATGCACAGGTACTGAATTGCCGCTACAGAGATCACTGATGATAAATACTAACAATGTCAATTACACAAATTCTTCGTAACACGATTCTGACACTATGCGTATGATTAATCCAAATGCGTAAGTTGAATCACTCTTAATTTATTACTATACAAGGGTTAAAAGCTGTGATCTAAATTATAGACATTGAGTGTATTTGTTTAAACAATCGAATCAATAATTTGTTTCATAATACTTGCTGAATCATACTGAACTGAATTTTTTCTGGGCCTTATTGTCAATCATAATATAATCTCCGCTATTGTTTGGTTCATATACGTTCTTCAAATATGCCCGTTTATCTGTCAATCAATCTATTATTTGTGCAATTGCGTTGTCACTCTCAATTCTCAGTTATTTAGGATCATATCTGTAGCTAAATAAAGCAGCCAAGCAGGCTATGTAATAGAAAGTTTGTATACGTAGTTTATGATTCTGCCATATTTGCTATGTATGTGACATGAACATTTACAACTTGCTGTATTGAAATATAGAATTGTGGCCTATTTTAAACATAATTCGCAAGATGACAAACTAAGTTACTTTAACAAGAAAACCTTTTGAGTACCCTGACTGTAGGTACCTAGTTGAAGTTCGAAGATTGGAAGTGCGAGGGCATTGTTCCGGAGGTCAAGGGTGCGCGTAAAGGAAAAAGGACAAAACTTAAAGAACATATGTAAAACCTGATTTTAACACAAGTAAGCTGTATTAGATACCTAGTAGTCGTACTAGGAAAATCTGAAGTTTCGCGTATTAGAAACTAATAGAAGCGACGTTTAAATCGCTGTCGTATGCAGTATAATTAGAACGCGACGTGACACACTACCTTTGAGCATGCGGACACACGCTCAATTAACTCATCAGGTACCTTGCAACAAAGCAGTTTTTGCAAGGAAGTTACTTGTGGCCTAGAGTACAATCAACCGACAGTGTTCTGTTACAAAGTTATATTATCAAAAGACGTTTGTGACAGTCACTTTGAACCGAAACATCTTTTGGAATGATTGTGTTAGTTCGTCTGCTATACGGGAAGTAACTTTATTGCCGTTAATAATTTTAACTAAACATGTGTATCGAAACGTTAACCTAACTCCTTAGTCGTTAAGATGTAATGTTGCAAAAGAGTGGGGCATGAATGGAAGCAGGTTATCCTTCATACCTACTAACTAGATTTATTAAAAGCAGTTTTGTAAATAACTCAACCACACAAAACTGTAATGGGGTGCAGAAGTTATCACATATAGGTCCACTTCCGACTGACAACATGGCGTGTACATAGAAAATAGGAACTTTAAGTTATTACATGAAGTGACCAATATGCTATGTACGCACGTCTGTGTATGTGTGGGTTGCGTGCGTGCGTAACAATGAGATGAAAAGAATATGTTTTCTTTAAACGATGAAGGTTTGGTGATGTGGCCTGTTATAAAGGGATGGTCAAGAGCAAGTTAGATTGTTAGCTTGATTCTAAATTTGGAAGAGAAATGGCATACCTTCAGAATGTTGTATGTCCGAATAAAAATATATATTTAAAAAGTATGTTAGTGGTGGTGTATGCACCACTAAAGAGCGAAGAAGCGAGTATTAATGTGAATAATTCAAATGACGAATAAAGTGAACGAATTATTTTATTAAAAGCAAATCTAGGAAAGAAAGGGTGTTGGAAGAAAATGGAGACAATAGAATGAATAAAAATAGTAACAACCTTGTTATATCTTTAGAAAAAAGTTGTTTGTATTAATATATGATATAGTAACACACTGACTTTGGGAGCAAGAAAAGGAAGAAAGATTCTGAAATGTGAAACAGTTCTGAAGAAGATCGCGCCAAAAATTAAAAATTAGGTAAGAAATAACTAGCACAGAAAAAAAGAAAAAGGAAGAAAAGGCAAACCTAACCAAAATATATCAAGGAAGAAGGTGGCGGTTGGTGTGAGAAAGTACCAAGCTCCGGGTAGCGGTTCATGGTGGAGTGACATAGGCAAGAAAAAGAGGAAGACATAATAAAAACTAATTACTCTTAAGGCGTCAGAAATTATTACAGTAAAGCAATTGGCTCCACCATCCCAATGCGGAGCGTGATGACCTTACCTATTTCCAGAAAGAAACAAAATACAGAAGAAGGAACATTGTAATAGAAATTTAGAAAGGACTGGCTTTTGCAGATAAATATAGCTGCCTATAATAAAATAATATACTACAGCATATTAATACTAATAAAACCAAGTAAAATAAAATATCAAAGATAAACTTGTACGCAAGGTCCAATAACTACTTTGGTCACGATACTTACAAAATTAACATCAAGGAGACTAGTACAGAAAGTTTAGAAAATGTTTGTCAAAACATTTGCTTCAAGAACATTCTAATAAAGAGGAAATTTGTTTTAAGTTATAAACGTACTGCTTAGAAATATATTTAATATGAAAGTATGGAACATGGGTTTGAGATTAGCAAAGGTTAGAGTGTTTGCAATATGTGTTTGCTTTAATATGTAATTTGGGAAAGTGTTGTTTGTTACGTTCAGTCCTTACATCCAGATCTTTTTGCCCATACTTAATTTAAATTTCTTATCTCGTATTGTTGCCACGATTATTTTACATGCTTAGTAGCAGATTTGTTTCCTTATTAATTATAAACAAACATTTGTCTAGCGAATTGTGTTAATTATTCAGTTATAAACTTTAAGGTACTTCGAACTTATTACAAGTTAGAATCTGCAATTATTATTGTTATTAACAAAGTTAAATATTTTAAATCTATTCTACTTTGATAACGTGCTTAAGCTTCGGATTTTATTATTACAATGTATGGAAATTTATTTGGGTTATCAAAGGCTAAATATATGCATTATTTTATTACGTCTAAAACGTGGTTTTCGATTGCTCAAGAATTTGTTTCGGAAATATTTCAATCACTTAACGACCTGAGTTACGTATTCCCAAATCCATATATGTTCAAATAAATAGAAATTATTAGAAAATCACTAAAAAACTTAAGTTAGACGCAACATTGTAAATTCAAGGATGAATTAGAAAGGTTATTAAAACTTCACGAACAAGTTGTGAGAACGGATATAATACATTGTATTCCAGACGTAAGTGAAACTGCAGGTGCAGGTCACAGACGGTTAAGAAATCGCAATTACTTAGAAATTAATATTGTTACATTGTATAATAAATAGAATAAAGAAATAAGCAGACATGAGCTTTGCAAGTTCCCACAGACATTTGAGGGACAGGGACAACATAAATACCCCGGGAGCCCCAAATCAGACAGTCAGTCTTGAGTATTTCAGCTTTTACATTGTTGTTTACTTAGGTTACTCGTTTTAATATTAATACAATTATTAATTTTATTTCAACTTAGAATAATTACATCAGTTTGTCATAATTCCATATTTAATATCTGTTTAAGAAATAAAAATTGTTACAAAAAGTTTTGGAAGAAGTTTTTAAAAACACCGCTCCCAAGGCCCGAAACGTAACTCGTGTTTCATCAAATGGGTTTCTGTTATTTGTTGTTGTTGGCTTTGTATTTTTAATGTGGATTATTCAATTGATTCGTGTCAAACTTCTATTTTAGATTCATATAATGACTGTAACTGTTTAAAATAAGAGATATTCCTATGGAATTTCACTGAGAGATTTATAACATAGAATTCTGAAATTAGGTTGTGCGAAGCTCTTATTTTGAGAGATAAAATTTTTTCAATAACGAAATTATTTACGGCGATTTATGCTAAACTACTTTCAAACTAATTCAATTCATTACTACGTAATATAAAGGTTATGATTTACTCCCTTCACGAGAGGCACGTGGTGTTTTAGGAAAAGATTTTGGTATATTGTGCCATGTTATCCGACAGATGTCGCCTATAACCAGTTGTGGGGTTGCAACGTAACGTCCGGCCAAGTTGTAAGGATTCCTATTTTTTTATTAAGCTTTTCCGGTTGCTCATCGCACAAAGGAAAGTATCACGGGGCTAAAATTGAACTTAGCTCATTCAAACTGGCAGAATATACTAAGAAAGAGAGCTTCTCTTGTTTGGGGTACAATTATAAAAGACAATTTTTTTTACTAAATAGTTGATTCAGAGTATACTATTTAAAGTGTGACGTTTGTAAATGTTTTTTTTTCAACTACGAGGAAAAATGCATTTTGACTCGTAACGAGTTTATTTCTTTGCTACTGACTGTAATTTACCTGTCTAAATTTTTTTTTACCTGTCTATCCAGAATTACTTGTGGACAATACATAAGTACGTGAGTTTATGACTATTTCTATATCAACAATTTAATATTGGAAAACTACAGAACTGAAAACAGTCCACTGTAAATATACTTGTTTAATTCTATTCTATGTAATCACTAGGAATAAGGTAGCAAATTAGATTAAGGTAATGAAAAAAGGGTATTAATTATTTTTTACAAAGGGTTTGCACTGCGTAAATCCTTCGGGATATTTTAAATAATTATTTTTTTCTATACGAGTAGGTTTTCCTCTTTCAACATGTCGATTTCTTAAAAGTTTGTAAATAAATTTCTTTTTTGAAGTTTCAGTATGATAAATATGACAGTACGGCAACAATGTTAATCTCCATAAGGAGGAGTAGCATCCTCCTTATTGAAAATTAATATTGTCATCTTATTATCATCTTAAATCATCATAATAGTTTTCCGCAACTAGCCATTATTTGCCTCAGGCATGGATCATGCTTCAGCATCCCTGTTTTGGACCACTGGATCTCAGCATCCCTCCGCTGGACCAGTGGATGTGGTGAGATGTGGAGTGGTGTGGAGTTATGTGAAGTGATGTGGAATGATGTGGAGTGATGTTGAGTGATGTGGAGGGTTGTAGAGTGATGTGGAGGGATGTGAAGTAATGTGGATGTGGTGGGTGGTGGCGCCAGATAACCTGCCATCCATTGCGGCTAAAAAATGGCTAGTTGAAGATAACTATTATGATGATTTAAGATGATAATTAGATGGCAATGTTAATTTTCTATAAGGAAGATGCTACTCCTCCTTATGGAAATTAACATTGAAGCCGAACTGTCATTGTAATTAACCAATTAATCACCAGGTTAAGCATGTGAAATGTATTACTAAATCAAATACATCTAGTACCATTATTCGTCATCTATACCACAAGTAAAACACTATAATCATGTTAGCTCGATGGTATCTCGTGTTTTCATAGAATAACAAGTTTTAGGTACCTCGCTCGATTCTGGCTTAGATCAAACTTTTTCTTATGAATAGAGAAAATGGTTGATAATAAAATGTGTCAAAGTGATAGTTATGACGTCAGGTTGGGGCATAGCAGCCATCTTGTCGTTTCCACATCACTTCACATCCCTCTATATCCTTCCAGATCACGCCACAAGAATCCACACCACTCCACATTACTCCACACACCTCCACATCACTCCACCCAACCTCCATACCCCTCCACATCACTCCACATTACTCTACATCCCTCTACATCCACTGGTTCAGCGGAAAGATAGTGAGGTTTAGTGGTCCGAACAGGGAGGCTGAGAGCATGATCCATGCCTGAGACTAAAGGATGGCCATTTGAAAAAAACTATTATAATTATTTAAGATGATAATAAGGTGGCAATGTTCATTTTCCATAAGGAGGATGGATGCTACTCCTCCTTATGGAGATTACATTGAAGCCGTACTGTCATATGTATTCTAGTGGTATTCTTCTGCTTTCTATGTGACCCACCCCACTCTACGACGTTTTTAGCTAGCACGGCATAAATTCTTTGGATTCCCGTTGTTTTTGTTGGGGTACTCGGTGCAGGCTTACTGTTTCTCTGCTTATTGTACTTTACTTTTTTCTTGTCTGCACGGATTGCCGTAACAAAGTCCAGTTAAAGATATAACGCCACATGTTGATGTGACTCGTTTACATTCAGCTGTATTATTCCCGTCAAAGGCATGCTAGGTGACGTCACGTTACAATATTAAAGTTGAAAGCTACATCAGTAGTGTAACCTATTGATGGGGACATATGTATTAAAATAGAAATTTCACTTCCAATTCAATTTAGGCCGGTTGTACAATCTCAGTTTAACCTTGGTTCGCTGCTGAACTAAGTTCATCATTCACGAGATGGTTGTACAATCTCCGATTAAGAATTGATTGTGGTTCAAATCTGAACTACCAATTTTCGACGGTTAAACTAAGTTCAGTGCATCCTAACCTAACATTTTTTGTTTGTCAAAAAGTGCAAGCATAATCAAATAAAACTTACGTGGTTTTAAATTTAAATGATTAATTGATAATTGATTAGTAGTTTGATAATACCAAAGTAAGGTTAAGCCGGATGTTAGAATTTAATGTAGGTATTTATTTAGAAAACATACATTATTACAAAATGCGCATGACAGAAAGTACCTAACCTCAGTTTAACTAAACTTTAGTTGTACAACAGAACTATCAGTAAGCGCGGTTCAAGAATTAACCATGGTTCATATGAACGTGATTTAAACTGAGAGTTGTACAACTGGGTTTTAGTAATGAGTAATATTATTAAAAATTACATCTTAAGACGTAGAGGTTTTACGTGTGACTAAATGACGGCATATGCATTCCCTTGTGTTGCCGGCTTCCATAATGCGATGCGTACACGCCGTTATTAAACAGATACTTTTATAATTTAATTACATTGGAAGTATTTAAATGTCTTTAGTTTTTAGTGATTCTGTTTATGGAGAATCGATCACGATCAATAGCAAAGTAACAATGGTTTATCGTTCAGATCAAAACGTTTAACGCATTGCTCGTGCCGTTCTCTTAATTGCAACCTAACAACTGCAGCATACAGCAACTAACTACGCACTTCGTATGTTTTTATCCCAATGAACTCATGAAATTTCATTGTGTGGTTACGAACGTATAAGTTTCTCGTAAATATTTTAGGAATCCCTTGCAGCCTAGTATTACCAATCCTACACATTTATTTGCAATAAGCGTGTGGTAATACTACACCCCAGTGAATATTCGGATGTTTCCATCTGCAGTAAATTATACAACGTTCGACGTACCACACATGCAGTGTCACCCTTGCGTGGTGGTTTTTTACGATTATGCAATATCCGCGAAAGCGTAACGAACTCCAAAACTCCTAACTGAATGGATTTGTATTTGGTGAATTTTTACTATTCTATTTCCTAATAATGACCTAAATACGAATTAAGTATGTTCTATAACTAACTTTAATCTGCAAGAGGATGAAAGAGCTTATTCACTACGTTTAACAGACGCAACGCAGAATTGCTCGACGATATTAAAGAATTGATATTGCCATTAATACAGATATACAATTTAATCAACTTCAGCTGTATTCCTTAAAAGGGCAGTGCATAATATATGAAATGTGAGGAATTTCTGTTATTAAGCTTCTTCTTGTTTTGATTGTTATAATAGCTTGATGTGGCTACCACCCTTATATTATATAATATCCAGAATATAACGGTTTTTCTTATACCTAAGTGTAGGTCTTACTAGAGTGCTTAAATTTATAAAATCATTTAATCAGTAGCCTGATGCATCAGATTTTGATCCTTTATTAAGCATCTAGTTTCTTAGAGCATATATTGTGTTTTATGTAAAAATGAATTACATCAATAGAATTCGCCTTTGCTAGTAGGGATGGACTCGGGCCGGGCCGAGCCGGGCTTATTAAAAGCCCGCCCCGGCCCGACGCAGAAAGGTAACCGGCCCGGTCCGAGGCCCGACCGGAAATGAAAATTGACGGCCCGGCCCGCCGGGTCGGGCCGGCCCGACTTTTATTAAGCAAATGAGAAGATATTTTTTTCTGTTGTGTTCAACAGGTAACTATCACTCTTTTGTTTAATTTAAGAGTATAATGATTTTGAATTACAATCAAGATACTTGTGGAACATATCGTAGTATATCATTTGATTTTTGATTCTGTTACGTACCTAGACGTAGCCGGAAGAAAAGTAAGTAGCAGGCTAACTATTAAACGCGGAGAGTGGAGGGATTCGCCTACATACCAAAAAGAAACAAAAAACACATCGCCCACGATTATCTATTAACAAATAAAAATAAATAACAGATTCTGTACAAACAAGCAAGAGCAAATAAATTAAGCGTTACTATTTCAAAGCAAACAGTTAGGCTTATGAACAATTTAGTACATTAGATACGAAGTGTGCATCTCGTATTTACACAAAATAAAATTAATCAGTAGTAAATAAACCTGTGAGAGCTTTTGTCAAGCGTTTTTAAAGTTTCACTTAATACTTTTTGCAAAATAACTAATTAGTAGGAAAGAATTAACGTGTAGGAGCTTTTGTTAGATATCTCTTAAATCGTACATAGTACCGTTTGTAAAATAAACTAATCAGTACAAAGGAATAAGCGTGTGTCTGTCCAATATTTTTAACACAGGTACATCACACATGTAGAGCGATAACATTGGATTAGCAGCAATAAACAATAGTACTACAATGTGACGTTTCTTGTCACGTAACTACACCAAATGTTGATACGGAATATCCCATTGACACACACAAAAAGAAAGCGAGTTGCATACCTGTAGGTGTCCGAATACTTAGCTTGTAAACCGTCGGGGGTGAGTCAACACAGAAACGCCGCGGTATTCAGGATCCATTCACCTTGGCATCGTAACTACAGCAACAACCTACAGACAAAAGCAGTTGGTCTACAGAAGGGAAGAACCCATTTGGCCTCCAGCTAAAAAAGCAATCCACACAAGACACCTCCTAATCGTCGAACAGAAAATAAACAGACGTGCATTGCTTTTGAAATACGGTGACGAATAATGTAGAAAATATGTCGACGCACAAGCTGTAGAAGCAAATTAAACAATGGTTCAAATAACACGAATTCCAACTGAAAATCCTCGCTTATCGAAGCGCGATTAAAACTGGAAAACCCGGGTTTCATCAGATAGTGTGCGACCTTATTTCAACAAGTTTTTACATTGAAACAATAGAGAAAATCATTATAGGCGGTCGTAATGTATACCAAGATAACGGATACCTGAAACAGGATATAACTATTTAGTTGTTACATAAACTTGTCGTTTCAAAGCAACTAGATTTAAGTTGAGGAATTTATTCGAGCGCGTGTTTATTATTAATTATGTTAAAGGATTTAACAATAGAAACAGAATTTATTCGAGCGGGTATTGAATTAATAAGGGAGAAAAATAGGGTAATTAATTTATGCTGAAAATAAACTTAACAATTCTTTAAAAAATCCTAGAAATAGGTAACAAAGGTACAAAATGTTTAGAAATTTTCAATGTTTATGAAATTGTACGCTTAACGTACCTTATAACCTTTATAATAAATTTGCGTTCGCTTTATTTTGTCGTTCCTACTTCAAAGAATTCTACTAACATTACCTACTTGAAATTAGAGAGTTGTTGCAAACTCATTCCAAGCAGACTTTATTAAAAGAATCTTCAAATAAAGTATCCTTTTTTATAAGTTTGCATCCAATCTAAAGGAGTGTTAGTGCAAGTGCTTTTTCCCTTACTCTTTATTCTTACATGTATGTTTAGTATTCTATATCTATAGGTTATGTTTTACAAATGAATAAAGAATTAAACTCTTTTGTGATAAGGTGACCTATAATACATGTTTAACTATATTGAAAAAATTAAAGAAATTGTATTCACACAAAGATGAACGTTTTTTTATTATTTGAGTCTTTTATTTCCCACTCATTCGATAACATTTGTATGTGTTGTCAAAGTGTTTTCACGGAATACTTTTCGAGTTTACTTCAAGACACTGTTTTTACTTCTTTCTAAGCATATCTGTTTTCTAAAGGATTTTTACAGTTTACTTCTAGGAAAAGCATTACAAAACAGCATCCTCGTATTTAGAGCGTTGACGTTTTATATCTTTTTCGTGTTATAAACTTGGACATTATATTTCTAAATTTAATTACTCGAAACAACACTACAAAAAACCATTTACTTCGCTATATTTATACAAAAAGCAGACAATTAAATGTATGTTTGTACGTTAGGCATTTGGCATATGTCAAAATTAAGGCGCCTTAAATAAAAGCATTCCCTGCCTGTATTTAAATTAAATAAATGGGTCCTGTATTTTAATAAAGTACAAACATTAGAGGTGTAACTGCGCATGTGTAAATGTCAAATAAGGGAAAACTTTATTAAAAAATTGGTAAAATGAACGTTGCAATAACTCTCTAGTGTTTTAGGCGGTAGACATAAATTATACACGCGTTTGATAATATCGACGTTCGCCGCATGATTGAAATTTGAAGTATATACATAATATAAATCGTGCAAACTTTTTAATTATGAATAAATCACCTAGTTTGATGTTCCTTAACTTGCCTAAAGTACAACATGAGGAACATTAAATAACACTAGAAAAAAATATTCGGTATAAGAAGTGAGTTATAATATCACGTCTCCTTTACACTAAACAAGACGAAAAACTAATTATTAATGAGTTCATTAAGAACTTTTACTTACTCAATGTGAGATAGAAGTGAAGAGACGATGGAGTATCTACTCGTGCGTTTTTCGGCCCGAAAAGTTCGGGCCGGCCCGAGTCGTTTGGCCCTGCCCGGCCCGAAAAAAGATAGGCCCGGGTCGGGCCCGGCCCTAATAAAGTAGTCAACGGCCCGGCCCGGATTCAAGCCCGAAATCGGGCCGGGCTCGGGCCGGGCCGGCCCGAAAGCCCGAGCCCGAGTCCATCCCCATTTGCTAGTACTGGATTATGCTTTAATAGCAGTGACGTGTCCAGAATCTGACAAAAAGGGAAACCGCAAATAAAATTTTTGCCAGATATGCAAATAGACGTAATATTTGACATATGATAATAAATTCTCGCCTTACTAATAATGAAGTGACATCCACCTATTTTCTTCGTCAAACTCATCTATGACGGCATCATAAAAATCTTTTTACTAGAATATTCTTGTACTATCCTTCTCGACTGTTATTAACCTCAATGCAAAAAGTCGGTTTTCAATGTGTGTCAGTGCACTGCATGTACCTCGTAGTGGTCGTAGCGCAGGTAGCTTTCTGCTGGCTTACAAGGTAACCCCCTTGGAAGGGGAACTTTTAACTTGTATTAAAAGACGATAGGCACACTTATAGGACTGGAAATCGTAGCGACGTGACAGAAAGGCTAAACATTCCAACACTGAACGATAAGGTGTGGGTGCCGTTAATAGGAAGAGCTACAACGAAACAGTTGCAACTAGGTTGTAATTTGGTTAAACCTAATTAAGGCTTATTAACAAGGCCTTTACGAAAGCCTCGGACCGTAAAAGTTATGATGGGCGGCAGAGGCGGAAAATAGTTAGGCCATCAGATAACGACCGCATGAATCAGAAATAGTGACTTGGTACTTGGATTGTCAGCGGAGTGTCCGGTAAGGAGTATGAAATCAAGAATGCAATGAAAGAAAGGCGCATGGATGTGCTGTGTTTGAATGAAACAAAGCGGAAAGGAAAATATGTTGTTGAATTAGATGACAGTATAATGGGTATGTAGTCTGTAGTAGAGAACAATGAGTTAGGGGCGAAAGGTCTTGGCTTAATTTTGAATGATCAATCAAAAGCGTGCACAAAACATTATGAATTTGTGTCTCTCCGCATCTTGTGGGTTAAAATGAAAGTAGGTATAAGAAAGATCGTTTCAGTAGCATGGTATGCTCTAGTAAATGACGATAGGGAGTGTGAACAGTTTCGGCAGGAGTAGGAAAATGTATTAGGCAAACGCGAAAGGATTGACCGTGTAGGTCTATTAGGTGATATGAATATTTTGGATCCGAGTACACAGAAAATGCAGAACATACAGTAGGTCCGTTTGATGATCCAAGAACGAACGAAAATAGAGATATCTTAATGAGTATATGTATGGAAAGAGAACTGTTTGTATCCAACACATGGTATAAGCATTAGAACATACACAAATACGCGTGGCAAAAAGAAAATGCGATAAATATAATTTATTTAGTTGTATTTGATGAAATTTTAAGAGAACTGATAAAAGACACGAGAGTAATGAGAAGATATAAGTGTAGGACCGATCATTTTATGATTTTGTCCAGAATTGATCTTAACTTAAAATTGATGTGGAGAAGAAATCAGAATGTGAGACAATCAAAAGAGAAAGTTGAACGCTTTTGGAAGAGTCAAATCAAAGAGAGTATTCTACTAACTTAGAGAGGTAATTGTATGACTGCGAACAGGAATGGGAGAATGCTCAGAAGTATGAAGATGTAAAAAAAGCATTGATTTGTTTGACGAACAATGTGGCAAAATATTCTTTGGAAGTATGTGGAACGATAGTGATTGGTACATGTAATAAAAATGCCTGGTGAAGTGATGAAGTCAAAAAGGTTGTTGGGGAACAGAAGGTTTTGTATAAGAGAATGATTGCAGAAAAAAATATTGAGTTAAGAGAGCAACTTCAGGAAGTATATAAGGCAAAAAGGCAATATGCGAAAGAAGTAATGAAGGCAAGCAAAGAGAGACTGAGAGAGAGGGGGTGAAAAAATGCAAAGTGATTTTGATGGAAACACAAACTTGTTTTGGAAATGGGTAAGAAAGACAAGAAATGGTGGAAGTAGGCGTGTGAATGACGTTGGTAATAGCAAAAATAAAATTGTTTGGGAGGAGGCGAGTGTGAGAAATCGTTGGACATAGTATTTTGAGACGCTCTATGGTGGTGACATGAAGGATACATTTTACTGTGTAGATGAAGAAGAGAGCATTAATATACTGGTCGAAAACGTAGATAATAGTATAAAGTGTGAATGCAGTGTAGATGAAGTATGGAAGGCGATGAAAACTCTGAAGAATTGCAAAGCTGCAGATGTAGATGGAATAACAAGTAAAATACTTTAGTATGGGTCCTAGGTGCTGACTGAATGTTTGTGTAAAGTGATAGAGTTATGTATAGAACAAGTGAAAGTTATTATTATTCTTTTGTACAAAGGTAAAAGCAGGAAGTATGAATGCAAAAATTATCGTGGGACAGGTTTGTTAAGTGTTGCCAGTAAACTGTATAGAAAAATTGTGTAGGAGAAAGTTCGCAAGAGAACACAAAGCAAGATATGGTACGTTCAATTTCAAAAAGAAAATGTATGCTGCATTTATAGATCTATAAAAATCGTATGACTCTGTAAACAGAAGTGACTTATGGAAGGCGTTGTGTGAACATGGTTTGAGCAAATGCTTAATAAAATCTATCAGAGCGATGTACAAAGGCAGTGGAGTAAGCGTTTGTGTGATTGGTAACATAGGTCAATACTTGGACATTGTGGAAGATGTAACAGGAGGCTGAGTGATGTATTGATGCCTGTTTAACATATTTCTGGATAAATATATCAGGCAGGCTTGCAAATGGAAGGAGTGAAAATTGGTGAAACAAATGTTAGTGTGCTGTTGTATGCGGATCATGCAGTATTGTTGGCTGATTTGTCACAATATTTGCAACGCATGCTTGACAGGCTATCGGAAACATGTGAAAGTATGCAATTGAAAGTGAATGTATATAAGACAAAAGTAATAATTTTTAACAGAGATGGTGGAATTGATGACTTGGTATTTAAAATGGATAATAACACGATAGAGAAATTGAATGACTTCGTGTACCTTGGTAAAAAGTTTTTGAGTAATGGAAAGCTGGATCGTGAAATAGAAAGAAGGGCCAATGCTGGAAGAAAAGTGTCTGGAAATACGTGGACAGTAAATAGGAATGAAGGATTGAATATAAATTAATAGCTGACCATTTATAAAAGTGTGTTTGTGCCAACTGTTGGATTCGAAACTCGGGTTTGTCAGAAGAAGCATGTTTGTAGTATAAATGCTGCAGGCATAAGGTTCCTAAAAAGTGTGTGCGGAAAAACATTGAAAAACAAAGTTCCAAACAAATGGGTTAGAGCAGAGTAGAGAGGTGCAATTGACCCTTAAGAAGTTGAGCGAGCGAAGCATGCTTAAACGGTATGGACATGTGGAAAGAATGAATGAGGATACACTTTCAAAGCGTATATATGCAAGTAAGGTGGCTGATAGAGCTGCAAGAAACAGACCACGTAAAAGATGGTTGGACGTGGTAGGGAAGGTTCTGAAAGAACGAGAGGTGAGAAGTCTGAGGTATAAAAGAGCATGTCAAAAGCAGTATATGAATGTTGCAGAGGCAAAGGAAGTGCGTAGGAACCGAAGGACGTAGAGAAATATTGTAACTGGTGTTGAGAGTAGTAGTAGTGTAGTAGTCTAGAGTTACACCCTAAATATTCTCCCCAGAAGCAAGTGCTAGGTTTGGTTACTCCGAAAGAGAATACCGTAATTGGTGTGTTGTGCTGTGTATTGTTGCAGAAAATTGTACTTTTCCTTAATAGTTTCTTACAAATTTCACAGATTTGAGAATTTCAGAGCAAGTGCTATCCAGTTCGTAGTCTGAGAAATTTCTGCATCTCACCAGCAGTCGTTTTATTTAAGCCCCCTAAAGTATTGTAAATCACTGTAAGTTTGGTAGGCAATGCAAGAAAGTCAAAGTATTCTAAAAAGTTTTGGTTAAGTAAACCAAATACCTCCTCGGTAACTGTAGTTTTCTTGCTAAAGTTGACCAATTCCAATAACTTAATGATGTCAAAATTCTTAAAATTAGCATTTAGGTAGATGGAGGTTTTGCGAACATCAGTTCTCATCCTTAGTGGTTCCATATTTAATTGTACGTAGTTGCTCAAATTTAGTTCTCAAGTTGTTGTCTTTTAGACAGAACTATTAATTTTAATTCCGGAATTTTTAAGTAAGAATTGTAAAACGGTAAATGATTTATCACAAAATGGATATATCTAGCAAAAAATAAGTACCTGTAGATTGAAATTTATTTCAATCTCTAACACAAAAGCTTTTCCCTAGAGCAAATTACGGTTTCACTGTATTATTCTGCTTGGTTATCTCTAATATTTGAAAAAATCAGAAAGCAGTTGTTGACATAAAAATACAGTTTCTACCAATCTAACGTTGTAATTCTATCGATTGGGGGCTACCTCAAGCTGTTACACTCGAACGAGCAGGCCAGAAAAACGAGAGTCAATCAAGAACGACTCGCCCGAATTACTACGATAAAAACAAAACGGAAGGAAAGAGAAGGCCGCGCAAACATAGTAAGATATTTGGGGAGAGGGTGGGCAATCACAACGAAACCGCTGAACTTATAAGAAAATATGGTTATTATCTACATACATAAGTCTACGATAGCTTTACCTAATCTACTTACTAACACTACTGTACAGGAGACGAGCCCGCCATACATGAAATCTGCTTAATATGAGAGGTACAAAAAGTATGTATAGTTTTTGCAATTTCTAAACCTACTTTTGTCATCAATATTTGTAATGTCACATTTTGGTGCCATTGCCACTATCAAAATAGCAATTCCTCGTAACAACAATGACGCTATCGGTACAATACATATTTTGAATTTATCTAGTAATTGATGACGGAATGTGGTTTGTTGCTTTTTAAAAGGTAACTTGTAAAATGATTTTATACCTACAAAATTGCAGTCTAAGCTGTTTAGCCTAATGGGAATTTGTACTAGTGAGCATATTTTAAATATTTTAATTGAATGTTTTTAGTGTGTTATATATTCTTAATTAAATAGCCATACGCATGTTATACCGGCCACGGAATAATTGCCACCAATAATCACGACTTCCAGAGATTATGTTTATTAAACGTAAGAGGATGAACAGTTACGAAAATTAGTTTTTAAGGTTTGTCCTCTACTTCCTAAACGTGAACCGGACATAGTTTGTTCACCCAAACAAAAATAACGTTAGTCTGTTCTGAAAAGAACAATTTTAAATGCAAGCAAGAATAACACAAAATGCGGGACAAAAACTACGCAAAGGTTAATGACATGAAATAAAAACTCCAACAAAAATCTATCAACCAATACAAGTAACATTAATTGTCAACAAATGTCTCAAATGAAGTCGGCAACGTTACAAAATTTGCAAACCTAGAAGGAAACTTTTTTCTGGAGTTAGAATAAGACAAGAATATCATTTGTAGTTGATATGCCGTGACGTCATTTGTGACGAAAGTCGGTTTAGAAATTGCGAGAAGTATATAATAGCATCACCAAATATTTACGCAACTATTATATTGGAGAGATAGCAATAGCTCAGTTATCCATTCTTATAAATCAACGGTGTACAAAGCATACTTTCGTATAAATATCTTAATAGTTACATAATATCAGTAAACCAACGATAACATAAGCTACCAAAGCAATCGTTTGCTATAAATTTATACGTGATACAAATAACTAAACCGTAACTTAAGCTAGCATACCAGTCGTTTTATAAAAATTGGTACTCTATTACTCTTTGCAAAATATAAATGAAACAAGCAATACATAAGCTAGCAAACAAAACAGTCGTATAAAACTTGACACCCTTCTGACATTTACATCAAGCATACTGCGGTAGCCAGACAAATATGTTGTGACAGCATGTAGAATTTCCACGCGTGACATCTAAGTATTATTCAGTTGATCATATTACACTACATGTGATTCTCCAATGCTCCACTCGAAGGTACTACGTTGGCCAGGAAGTGAATTTTTTAACTAAAAATTTTTTAATTTTGTTGAACCCATTCTGTTCCAAGAAAGTTAGGGATCTGTAACGTAAGTGACAACACTCATACACGAAGTCCAGTTTAGCTCTCATTCGAACGAGTTCGTATTTCTTGAAAAATACTCGCCTAACATTTTTCAAGAGAATGATGAGTGTAGTAGTCCAACGCATACCAACTACGCCACGGAGTCGTCCAGGTCATACAACAACTGGAACCGACGATTCGAACTTAAGCATGGGTTACTGATATACGCAGAATACAAAATTAGGAAACCGGTAACTGGGACCCGGCAACCAGGAGCCATGCTCAAAACAATACATATTTTTATCAGCGATGCAATAAATATATTAATCACTTACCAGTCACGCAGAAAAGTAAAGGAAGCTTTTCATTACACAAGAATTTTCATAACTGCCTGTTCGATATTATGATATGCGTTATAAATCAATACGACAATCAAACAGAACAACTGGCAGTCAATAAAAAGAAACCGTTTAATTCACGGCGTACAAGCTGTTTTCTTTTTAAAAATGGTCACGAAAAACCCCTGTCCAATAGTGTAACCCAATGTGTTTTGCTAACAGGATCGAGCTTCTTTTTATTGTACGCCAGAATCGTAAATTTAATAGAAACTATAACATGCAGATATCTCATTATACCGTGTATCTACAACATTACATTTGCAATACAAAAATCGGGTGTTCAACGAACGTATAGCAAAATGCGCTACATCGGGGTTTTCGAAAAACCCATTATTGTAAATTAAATTAAATATATCCATAATTTGAGATAATACGTGGCTTTATCTAACTACTATTTAAACGAAGTTAATTAAATATTATCAAAATTGAATGTTAAATGAATTATAGGTTGGTCGTATAATTTATTAATACTCCCAACCGTAAAAGCAAATATTAAGGAAACCTGAATATTTAATTAGAAGGATGCAGAGAAGCTCTAACATAAAGAAATAGACATAACAAGGTAATCTTTTAGGAACTTTTAAATTTAAAGCACTAGTTCGCTTTGGTGCTTTGAAAATAAACACTAATAAATCACTCATGGTTTGAAAGATAATCTTGCATCCCTCTATTATATTGAGAAACTATTGTAAAACCAAATTTGGGCGATGTGGCATACCACGTACAAATAGTGCACATGGATACGTTTCTCTTACTTTAACTTATACCTTTTCTAATTTACCTGTCATTACTGTCATATTCTTCAGCTACGAATTATGAGCAGCGACTATAATTATTCATTATAGTTAAACCATATCATGTAGTGCAAACGCTGTTCTTTGTTCAGAAACATTTAAGAGCCCTAAAAAGCGTTCCTTGATTTTAGCTTTTTTGTCATCTAACGTAAGACTGTAATTGAATAATATTTCCACCATCTGTAGCTTCGTCCAGGATTATACTAACATGATGGGCTTCTTCTACTTCATCTGTTATTTTTTGAATATGGCTTTTTCTATGCATATAATCAGACCGCTTTGTGTCACATTAAGTACCATTTTAGGTCTCGTAGAATTATCCAATTAGAAAACTAAAATTTTGACATACTTTGCCATTAAGTTCACTAAATCTATGTAATTGTCCTTATTTGCAAATTGTTCAGTTTCACACTCTTCGCGAAAACCAAGTTTGAATACTGTCCAAAAAAAAAGCAAACTACATCTATCAAACCTTTAAGTACTTCGCGTTTTCTTTCTACTTTTTGCATATTCTTTGCAAAATCGAATTTAAAGTGATCATCTAATGCGCGTTCAATTGTGATTTTTTCAGCGGTCTGTTTTTTAACTGTGGTTTAGTTGGCTAACCTAATCGAAGCAGATGTGGGCCTGCTTTTTTTAATAATTTGCTTTTTCTCTTCGAAACTATAACATTAAAATCCTGTTCATACTATAATGTACAAAACACATTCGCAATTATAGACAATTTGCGAGGAATTGGATCCAGACACTTGTGTAACTATCAATGCAATCTGATATAATGCAGCTCGCACTGGACATTTATTAGTTCCACAAAATGATTCACAAAAACAACAAATTTTAGCGTTAACCCACGTGCACTGTCTATATATTATTAATAATTAACCAATTCTAGTTTATCATATTTTTGAAATCAGAAATAAAGCAATATTTGTTTTATTAATACAACTTCCTGCACACGCACGTACCCGGCCAAATTTCCTCTTAAAGTGTCTTGGTTTAATCTTTGATATTGTAAGAATTTTTTTGACTATATAAAAAATCTGTATTCAAAATATATAGGCACTAAGACAATAAAAAAAAATGAAAAAATTTTACAAAATATTTATTTGCAAATTTAGATAGATTTCCAAGTTCTGAGTAAGTCCTTGATCCTATATAGAAAACAAAGTGCGATTTTTTATTTTCTGGTTTGGTTAATTATTAGGCCGAGTTCAACATTTCGTACCCACAATCATATAGAAAACTGTTCATGTATTTTCAAACCTGGTTTGCAAATGCGTAAATAGCAATATAATCTCTTAAAAGTTCGTATAAACAGCTTATTGTGCACAAAATACCTCACGATTTTCAACTTATTTCATACACACGATGAGTGGGCATTAAACATTCGTTTTGATAAAATTTGCCCCAGTTGAGCTGTCTTTGCAGGTCATCTTCTTAATCCTTTCATTTTTACTTAATTTTTGAGCCAAGCAGGATGGGGAGTCGTTGATGCGCAAATCCTAAAGGGCCAATATAATTCCGTAGGCCCAACAAATTCCGTAGGGCCATAAATTTCGCAGGGCCTACAAATAAGTCCAACAAAGTCTTAGAATTTACAAAATCCCGTAAGGCAACAAAAAACGTTAAAACCAATGAATACCACCGTGTCTACATATACGCTCGAACATACTAGCATCGTTGAAGTCCAAGCATCTTTAAGCCGATCATCACCATCGAGCTTACCCGCACCATAATATGACATTAGTCTATGGGGCCGTTGCTTTTGTCACAGCAAGCAACCAGCTATAACCTGGGCCCAACCAATCTGTAGGTAGCAGCCAGTGGTCAGTGGTTAAGGGTGATTTATTTTTCCTCAATTCCAAAAAAGATTTGTTTTAAAACCCCCCACTGCCACCAACGATTAAGTTTAGAGCCGTGAAAACCTCCGTCGTTCTAGTCTGTAAGACCCGGCATCCGACGGAATCGATATATTTTTTTTGTTGATTATTTAATATTTTTTTACTAGGAATATATTATCTTGAAAGTCATATTTGCTTTAATTTTGTTATACTTTAAAATCTAACTAATAACCACTTTACGATTACTTGAATTAAGATTATTGATTAAAATTGTGCGTGATTATCAGATCTGATGCTTATCTAAATATTAAGTAATGCAATTTTGTTCAACTTTTAATACTTTTTAAATATGACAGAAATGTGTTAAACTATTTATCTCTTTTGCTAAATATTGTTATTGGATACAAATCATTTATTATAGAATAGAAGCATTCTGATATTAGTATGGCCAATTTTTCAAAAGAATACATAAGGTTTTAAAATTATGTACTTTGTAAGTGTTTTATATCTACCCTAAAATTATATTTTGTTTAATACTTGCTAGATACAGTGGCGTTCAACTTCAATAGATTTTGTTTTCTGTTTAACAAAGGATATTTCAACCCTGCCTTTTTCACACTTTCCCTTGGGGTAACGGCCAAGTTCTCCGTGGGCACAACAGTTCTTTATAGTTCCATCTCATACGCGTAAAAAGTTTTAAGTACGTTTAACCCTCCGAATTGCCGTGTTTCAATATTGTTTTAAAGGTGTCATTATAAAATTTGGAACCATCGCAACCGTTTCAGCTCTAAAATTTCAAATGTTTTGGAAAACTGTAACAACTGCGCTAGCATCGTGAGGCCCTAATTGTTGTTCTATCTCTCGCCTTGGGGCAGGATGTCAAAACAAGTTCTCTGAAAAAATAAAACTGCTACAATATTAAAATACAAACTTTTCATATTAATTTGTTTTTTTTTGCATTAACTCCTTCGAAATTATTCATCAATTTTGAGAATAATTTCTACGCAAACGGTAAAAGTTTGTACGTTTTATCCTGATTAATAACGTTGCTATTGGACCTATTATTATGATAATCACTTTGATTGAATAATAGCTTTTTAGGTTAACTGTGGATTTTTAATATTTTGATAAAAGGTTTGCTTTTACATCAAATGCAGGACAATAAGGCAATTTAGTTAGCGTTGCGAACTGGATAATATTATATACCAACCGCTTATTATTCTGTTATTGGTTCTTGTTAAAAATGTGTTTGAAAAAGAAATCGAGGTATTGTTTTCTGTTTTTATTGTGAATCCAATTAAGTTACTGTAGTTGTTAAATATGATTAATATTTCATTGTTCTGTTACTAGGGACAGCTGCCACTAAGTCATCAACAAATTTTTTATAAATGGTAAATTAGAACAGGTTTGGAATTATAACATCTAATAGTAAGTTCGTTACAATTTCAACAGGACTTAAGTTAAAACTCATAGAACAGAGATTGATTTGACATAGTATTTCTTAAAGTAAGAGAAATAAATACGGTAAAAAATTAAATTAGCTGTATCACGAAATGTTTTATATATTTTCCGGGTACTATTCCGCATAACTGGCTGGTTTTGAAGCGAACACACTGTCAATTCGGCGACGTTTCAATAGAATTATATCTGCCAACATCGGGTTCTGTAGGTTGAGCAGTTAGCAAGAAAGTTTTTTTTGGTCTTTCTATATACACCATTTAGACAACATGATGTGTCACATTTGCTTGATTTCGAGTGCGAGTCCGCGTCATCGCTTTTGGTGTGTCAATTATATTTATACAAAAAGAAACTCTAAAATGCCAAATAGCCAAATTACTTAACGCATAGATTAAAATGAACAATTTGTACAAATGGATCCTTAATAGTTTTAGATTTGTAGCCCTATCAAACAAATTTCCAAAGCAACAAATTTAAAATATCACAATTTTTATGTAGAATTTGCCTAACAAAAATACTACTCAAGGACAAGTTTCTACTGTTTATAAAACAACCACTTGTTGCCTTGATAAAAATAAAGCAACTGCTTTCAACTGTGATCAACCACCAGATGGTTTTGCAACAAATAAAACGACTATTTTATGTCGGAAATTTGCTTTGTAAAATTAAATATACTTAACAATTGGTGTATTTACTTGATTTAATCAAATATGGATATGTTAATCTAATTTAAACTGTTATTTCTTACAAACAATGAATAAAACAAGATTAGTTTGAGCCAACACATGCAACGACTTGAGCCAATAAAATCGCGGCCTTGGTTACAAAACACTGTTTTAACATTTTAATAAGGATTAGTCCCTCCTCCGAATTATGGACAAACAAGTTATGTGCGCTTTAAATACTAGGTCCTTCTATTGTGTTTATAATTTTACCTTTTAAATATATATTTTTAACTTCAAAACCTAGATATTTGCGTATATATAATTTAAATATTAAACCTGTCTAAAACATACTTAAAATAACCAAAAATAGGTTTTTTACAATTTTACGTCAAAAAAAGATTAATGTGATAAATTTCAATGTAATATCACCCTTTTTATACCTGCCTTGAAAGATAAGATTATAATTATATAGCTGTTGTTTTCGTAGCATTGAAGTAAGGTTTAAATATTACTTTAAAAATAAGTATACTTTAAGTAAAAAAGATTAAATAGTCAACAATAGTCAACAAATAGTCAACAAATTGAAACGATTGACATTTTTCTTGGAGGCTCGAAACATAGTCGTTGTGGAGAGAGAGTTGCAAAAATAATTAACAGATCCTTTTGGGATCAAGCAAAAATCACTCTCTTAACCACCGGCTGCTGACGGCTACCTCTAGGCTGGTTAGGCACAGGTTGCAACTGAATAACAAAGGCGATGGCCCAAACTGATGTCGTACGTGATGGATACGCTCGAGGATAGTCAAAGTTTTTGGTCGGGTAGAAAGTACATAAGGAGCAGCAATTGATTTCCGATTTTACTGTTTATTGTATGATTGTGGTATATGCTTGTTGTTGACATTATAGAATGTTTGTGGTTATTGGTCCTACTGGGTGTTTGCGCTGTAATAAAAATCGATTAAGGCACTTAAATTTTTGATCATAGATTTCATCATCAACAACTTTCCAACCTGCTTGACTCGAAAATGGTGTAGAGGAGAGCGGATTCAGAAAATTACTTGCAACGACGGTTCAACCGGGAGAAGTCTTATCAGGACAAATGTCTAATGCCCACGCGTCGTGTTTTTGAAACAAGTTGAAAATCATAAGGTATTTTTTGATCAATTAGGTATTTACATGGACTTTTAGAAGATTAAATTGCTATTTATGGCTTTACAACCCAGGTTTCAAAAGAGCTAAATTGACTTCTACACGATTGTGGGTACAAAATTTTGAACTTAGGCTTGTAATTGAACCAAATTGGAAAATACCAATTTGCATGTTGTTTCATATATTGGACAAAGGATTCATTAAAAATTGAGATTTTACCTAATTTTGCAAAGAAACATTCTTGTCGAATTTTTTCTATTTTTTCTTTCTCTCTTGCCTTTATACTTCTAAGTTGTTCCAACTAGCAACTTTTTCTTTACAAACAAAAAATTGTTACAATATTAAGGAAAAAAAGTAAAATATGTCTTTGAACACCTTGGTTACTATTTACATAACTTTAGATTCCTTAGTATATAACATTTTATCCATAGCGCTTTTTGTAATTGTTTCTTATTATGCAAAAATTCTAACTATATTATAATTACGCATGTTTTTGGGTATCACAAACACGAATTTCTAAACTATCGTTGTCCTTTTTCATCCCCCTTGCGTTGTGTAGTACGGTTACGAATCTCCGTCAGTTAGGTTTTGGCCTTTTGGAACTGTTTTTTAAAAAGTCTTCTTCCAAAAACTCTTCTAACAAATTTATTTAAACAGAAATTACAAGTGGAAATTTAATTTACAAGTACTGTATCAAAAATATTCTAAGTTGAAATTACTATCAAATGAACTAATTTAGGGAGAGTAGCCTGAACAACCAACAATGCTAAAGTTGTGAGGCTCAAGACTGACTGAACACCTTGGGCTCTCCAGGGAATTTATGTTGTCCATGCCCCTCACATTGCTTGTAGGAACTGACAAGCTCATGTCTGCTTATTTCTTTATTCATTTATACAATACAAAGTAACAATCTTAATTCTAGTAATTGCGGTTTTATAACCTACTGTAACCTGCACCTGCAGTGTCACGTTGCGTCTGAAATACAATGTATTCACATCCGTTCTCATGTCTTCTGTTTGACTTCTATTAACCTTTTATTATCTATCTTTGAATTATACAATGTTGTAAGTTAACTTAAGATCCAATAATTCCTTTTAATTATACATATATTTGATTTTGGGGGATATGTAACTCGTGTTTGTTTGGCCTACGTAATGGCATAGACTACACTGCATCTTATATACAATAGTAACTACACGTAACGCTAACTGCTCTATTTTCAACTTTAGTAAGTAAGTTGTAGACTGACATTTCCTAATTAACGATTATCATTAGATTGGAAGTTTAAAAAAATCTTTATAGGTAAAAGAGTTAATTTGTGAATTTATCTCTTAGTTGCAGATGTAGTATTCTTATAAGCATTAGTTTTTTATTAATCGCTTTGTGTAGCCATTGTTGCCTCAGGTGATTTGATACCGCTAGGAAGCGAGCGAAGAGATTTATAACTACATGTACCTAAAAAATTTGAATGTTTCATTCAACGCAAGTGTTTATTGATTTTGATTTTGCTCTTTTCGTAAAAATTAGTTTTATAAAAAGCAGATAGTAGAAATTATAATTGTTTCAAGCATTGAATTTAATATACACCGCTCGTATAGTCACCACGATTATGTACATAAGATCCGATGACATTCAGTTCAATGGAAGCTTTTATAATAAACACGTGCATTTCCTACAAAGCCTTTAATATCTCTTCGCTTCCATTTGCAATACATTGTACGATGATTTGCATCCACTTGTGCGCCATATTTTCCTATAAACATTCATTCGAAGATATAGCAAAAACAACACTGTAACAAGCAGTTAAAGCGATATGCAATATAATTTCATTTTCACTTGGAGTAGAATATTTCTACGTCGCAGCTTACCAGGCTTTAAATAGCCTGAGGCATCTTGTTAGAGGATATTGAAAAGAAGGGTGACAAACGCAAAAACGCTTTCGTAGAGGCGAGAGGGATTTTGCATCAGTGTCTGTTAGTGAACTTACACGAAGCTTGATACAGATAGTTGAATCTTGTACAATTGATAAAACTCAAAATGCATTTCAGAATCACAACATACTTAGTATAGACAGTACAGTGGATCATAACAACTTAATCTGCGATACGTCAAAACTTTGCGCTATTTAGATTGTGAAGGAGAGCACTACTTCACATTTTAAGTGAGCTCCGATTGCTTTTATTATATAGTTCAAATTCCTCTGCAATAAGGTTGTTATGCAGGATATAAACGAACCGATAAAGACAATGCACCATCCTCGGGTAGAGGAAATATATAAACAAAACTTGTTCGTAACGGAATTAAAGAAATTTACGTGGAGATATGGTCGGAAATGTTTGCAGATCGAAAATCTGGACATACTGCACATATTTAATTACTGGTTAAAAAAGGATATAGAAGACGAACTCGTAAGTGTGAATGAAAATTGTGGCGCATTTAACAGCTATCTACGGAGAAAGTTTGAGAGATTTGTGTCTACTAGGCATGGTACAGTAGCTAAACTTCCGTTTTCTCTGAAAGCACTAACAAGATGGGGAATGGAGTAAAGGAAATTATCGAAAAAACAAGTCTCAAGATAATTAATAAAAAACCTAAAAATTCGATGTATTCCGTGCAAACTGAAACTAGCAAATGTTAAATTGGAAACTTTATTGGAAAAACTACTAGATATATTAAACGGACTTAAAAAAGATGATTACTATCTTTTTGACGTAGATATAACCCACGGTTTTGACGGCATTTTTAGTAACATGGAAATGTGTAATTATTTAATTACAAACCATAACTTTTGCTACAAAGACGAATACGAAGAAAAGAGCGATATTATAGTTGACAACGATAAAATTGTAGGGATTGATTGTTTAGCATGGCTAAAAGTTTATGCAAGAATTAAAATATACAATAAATTTGTGTGTCAAATAAGTCCCGGTGTTAATAAAAAATTTAGGAATGATATACTAGATTTTGTACATTGTCCAGATGTACGTTTAAGGAAAACTTTCGCGTCTATACTTTGGCTAAAGAACACAGTATTACGCGATTGGAAGCCACAATATACAACTGCACGACTGAAAATTATGTCAATGCGAACCAGGTCAATAATTCATTAGAGGACTAATTAGCTGTATTGCGAGATGGTAAGTTGTACTTCCTAAAAGCGACAATGTACTTGATACCGCTTGTCAAAATGTGGAGTAAGCTGTCGAACAACTTAAAAATAGCTGTTGATTAGTGTATAATAATCTGCTATAGTACGCATATTGGGAAAACAGTTATACAGAAAAGTTGACGGGCTTGCAAATTTAGTTATTCAAAAAACCAGAAGAAATGAAAAAATCATAAAATATGCGCTTTCGGGTTTTAGTTTTAACTATCTACCTTTAAATTACTTCGCGATAGTAGAGGAAGGAAACAGGCAAGGTGAAGTAAAAATTTTACACATGTGCTACATTAAAGCATGTAGTACATTTCTTATATAATCTACAGCGGCATATTCTACAATCCCAAAAGACAAATATTTCGAAATCAGGGTCGATTAATACACCTAGCATTTACCCCGAAGTATAACGCATAGGTAACTATTGGTAACAAACTCTATCCGTGTACGCTAAAAAAAGTTGCACTATTATGCGCGTCACACGCTGTAAGTGAGAGTAAAAAACAGTAAAAAATAGAGGAAACCGATGCAAAAACACGATAGTAGGACTACATGGAAAATACTGCGGCGATACAAGTACAATACAAAGATGTATTGGACAAGGAACATCGTATTTGAGAAAATGAGGAAGAATAAAGGGTTATTTTGTGCCGGATTAACCGATTTAATTGCATCTGCGTTTTACGAGCTATATGCATTTACGGTTAGTAAGAAGGACCCTTCTAGTTATGTGGGCGCCCTTATAAAGAGATATAGTACTAAATTGGTATCCTATTAAAAAGGTTTTTATCTAAGAAGGGATTCGTCAAAATGGCAAATGGCCTAAACAAACTAGGAAATGTGGGATTCGTAACATTGGCGTACACCACACGTAAATCGGTTCTGCTAAACATTGTCCATTTGCCTAATAAAGAACCTCTTGGAGCATTTAAAACCGAAGGCCTTACACCCCTTAAAGGTAATATATTCCCAAAAGCGGTGGTACAACTATACAACAGTGTGTTGGAGAATCAGGATTGTCTCCAATACCAGCAAGAGGATGTTGACGAAGCCAACAAGATACGTATAGAAGAGATAATGGAGAGCCACTGCTAAAAGATTGCCACAAGCTGCACGAATTACACGAAAGAATGGATCTGGTTGTTTATGGAATCCAAGACTTTACGTATGGAAACAATCTTCGGTATATTTTGCAATTTGACAATCTCCACGGTCTGCATGTATCCGATTATTGGCTGAAAAAGGAGATAGGAAAAATTGATAGGTTATGTCAGCGTCGCGACGCTGACCTAACCTATCAATTTTTCCTTTTATCTAACCTAAGTCCACACAAGTCCAACTAACCTAATCTAACACCAGACAACACCAGCTACCCTAACCCCTGACAAGTCCACGTCCAACCTAGATCGGAGGCAATTTTACCCTATGGGGTAATTTCACCCTATGGGGCAATTTCACCCTATGGGGTAATTTCACCCTATGGGGCAATTTCACCTTAACCTAACATCCTACATATATCCGGACATATGCGGATGCGCATCCCTGCCGGCCTAGGTCGAATAACAAAACAGTTCCTAAACCAGAGAATGTAAGCGATATGGTGGTGTCCGACATATTCGACTATCTTCGGCAATATACGCCCCACTCTGTAGGATACATAAGAGAACAATTTTTTCGTATTCAATTTAGTATTCCACAGTAGCTAGAACGGTAAACATTAGCGTCTCCAAGGTGATTAACGTTTCTCAACTTCTTGAGAATAAAGTGAAACCGACTAATGAGCGATTTGGATTATGACTTTGGCAGAAAATATGTGCAACAATAATCTGGTGACAGATATTGCTAATATTTGTTATGTCGAAGGCAAACAGATGCTGACTGGTGGACTAGACACCCCAATTACAAAACCATTTTGTGACAAAATAATGTTGGTTAAAATTTGCGACCTTTTTGACGCCGAACAAACATCTGCAAACAAAAAGATATTTATCCTAAAAAAAGAAATTTGTGGTGCATTTAACAGCTATCTACGAAGAAAGTTCGACCGATTTGTTTCCGCTAGGCATGGTGTTAAAGCTAAGCTTCCGTTTTCTCTGGAAAGCACTAACAAGATGGGCCAGAGATTAAAAGAAATTATCGGAAAAGAAGATCCCGAATGCATTAATAAAAAATTCCAAAATCCTATATGTGTTCCATACAAAGTGGAACTAGCAGATGTTAAGTTGGAAACTATATTGGAGGAACTACCAGATATATTAGACGATCTCGAAGAAGATTATTTCTATCTTTTTGACATGGATGTAACCCAAGATTTTGCTGGCATATTTAGCAAGATGGAGATGTGTAATTATTTAACTACAAAGCATAACTTTTGCTATAAGGGAGAATACGAAGAAAAGTGTAATATTATAGTTGACAACGATAAAACTGCGGGAATTGATTGTTTAACATGGCTAACAACCAATGCAAGAATTAAGATATACAACAAATTTGTATGTCAGATAACAAGTCCTGGTGTTAATAAACAACTTGACAATCATATAGTAGATTTTTTACGTTGCCCAGATGTACGTTTAAGAGAAACTTTTGCGTCTACTATGGCCAAAGAACATGGTATTACGCGATTGGAAGCGACAATATACAACTGTGCAATTGTAAGCTATGTCAGTGCGGAACGGGTGTATAAACCTTTAAAAGATTGTTTAACCTTATTGGAAGATAGTAAGTTATACTTCATAAAGGCGCCAATGTACTCGGTACCACTTGCCAAAATGTGGAGTAAGCTATCGGCCAAGATACAAAATAGCTGCTGTTTAGTGTATAATAACCTACTACAGTACGTGTATTGCGGTAATGGCTATACAAAGAAGTTGACGGGCTTGCAAAGTAAGTTGTCCGGAAAACCAGAGAGAAGGGAAAAAATTGATAAAGTAATGTGCTTTCGGCTTTTAGTTTTAACTATTTACCTGTAAATTATTTGGAAATAGTAGAGGAGGAAGATAGCCAAGATAAAATAAAAAATTTGCACAAGTGCTACATTAAAGCAGGTAGTACATATTTTACACAATCTACAACACCATATTCTACAAATCCAAAAGAAATAATCATTTCGGAATTGGGGTTGATAGATACGCCTAACATTCGTCCAGAAGTTGTACGATAACGCGTAAATATTGGCAGTAAACTCTATCCGTTTACGCTAATGGAAATTGCTCCATTATGCATGCCATACGCTGTAAGTGGAAGAAAAAGACAACTGGAATTAGAGGAAATGGATGCAAAAAAGCGAAAGTTGGACTACATGGAAAACACTGCTACAATACGCGAACAATACAAAGATGTGTTGGACAAAGAACATCTTATTAGAGAAAATGAGGAAGAATTAAAAGATTATTTTATGTGCCGATGGACTAACTTAGATACATCTGGTTTCTACAAGTTGTGTGCATTTGTGGTTAGTAAAAAAGACCCTTTTAGTTATGTAGGCGTTCTTGCGGAAAAGGATGGTACTAAATCCGTATATTTTTTAAAAGGTTATTCTAATAACGTATTTATCAAAATGGCAGAAAACAAAGACGAACTAAGAAATGCGAGTTTGGTAACCTTGGCGTACACCGCACGTAAAGGGGGTCCGTTATACATTGTATATTTGCCTAGTAAAGAACCTTTCGGATCATTTAAAACCGAGGGTCTTACAACCTATAACAACCATATATTCCCAAAAGTGGTGGACATGCAACTACACAACAGTGTGTGGGAGAATAAGGATTTCCTCCAATACCGACAAGAAGTCGATCAAGCTAACAAGATACGTATGCAGGATATAGTGGGAGAGTCGCAATTAAAAGATTGTCACAAGCTGCAAGAATTACGCAAATGAATGGATCTGGTTGTCGGTGGAATCAAAGACTTTATATAGAGGCAAACTTCGGCACATTTTGCAATTTGAAAACCTAGACGGTCTCTATGTATCAAACTATTGACTAGTAAAGGATATAGAGGACTTGGGTGTCGATTTAAATTTTAAGCTGCGAATAAAATTAGATAAAATTAAAACCGCTCCAAATAAACATAAAGAAAGGACTGTCTTCTGTGTATAACTTTGTATTCAAATTAAGTTTAAATGGCTCCATGCTTGGCATTACATTTTTTTTAATTTTGTTATGTATGTCAGGATATAAAATTTTAGAATAGCATTACATTGCTCTTTATTTACAAAAGGCTGTGACGTTACCACAAAATAGCAGTCGCACAGAGAAGGGTGAGCATGGGCAAGAGTTGCGCGCGCGCAGGGGTGCGCACGGGCTGGAATGTGTCTGGATGTACACGAGGGAAGCGGATGTTAACAGTCACCAAGCATCTAATTCTTTATTTGGGTGGTATCGACTACTTGCCGGCGTATGTATCCGGAGTAAAAAACACGATTTGTACACGCAGATAATTAATAAAATTAGTTTATCGAGCGAAGATGACTAGCGTAACGTCATCCTGAAAGCATATCAATCTACGCATGGAGGCATAAAGATATAAGATAGTTGTATAAATTTTGTAAATCTATTCTATATATTAGTTTTAAGATTCCATAATTTTTAAGTTCCTCGCCCACCTTCCAAATCCTTCCTGCTTCTATCCTGGTTGGCAGAGTATACGTGCTATCTCCACATGGTGTTCGCGGAACACAGCGGTTTTTAGATTTCTCGGTAAATGGATGGTTAAAGCATATGTCTTGGGTAGCGAAAAAAAAGGTTCTAAAGATGGAGTTAAATAAAGATGGGTAAAAATTAGAGGTTTGGGGTCTTTAAAAAGCGTAACTTTGTATGGGGTGGCCCTATTTAAAATCTATTTACAGATTTGGACTTCCTAGAAAAATTTAATATTAGTTGATACCAAAAAAAAAAGATATATTTATCTTAAAAGAGTGACTACCCCGCGGATAATAAATACAATATACTGCTTGTCAACAAAAAGTTGTAGGGAAATTCAAAGACGAATTTAATGGGGGGGTCTAGTATTATAATTTGTCTGTACAAAAGCCAAGTCCCACTGTATTGTAAGCGAGAAAGACACGATTAAAAAAATAAAGGGATCTCACGAAGTGTAGTTAAGTAAAACCGCGGGTGCTACAACCTATAACGAGCATATATTCCCAAAAGGGGTGGGCATGCAACTACGCCACAGTGCGTGGGAGAATAAAGATTCTCTCCAATAAGAAATTAAAGTTTCCATGCACGTAGCACCAGTCATTTGGAAATGGTAGAAATGTTAAATCTATAAAGGCCATTAGTAATTGTGTTTTAGAAAAATAGTAGTTTTCTTGGACTAAATAAAACAGCTTAGACTGATTGATGTATATGGTTACATATTCTCGTACACATCCACAAACATCTGCTTACGTCCACATACGGACATGGCGATGCCGGTAGTTTTTGTTTAACAAATAGTAGGAAAGATACGTTAGGTGCGGCGAAATGTATGGCGGTTTCCGTTAGAATAATCGAAAGTGGTTAATCGATCGTATTAGATGTTTAAATATGCGAAAGTGTAAAAGCCTACAGAAGCATAATTTAATTATCAGACGAAAAAGTGCGCGATGTGCTATAGAAAGTATAAAATGGTGCTTTGCATCGGTCCTAACAGTAAAAAGGACGGCTGACTTTTTCTAGCAACTACAAGAATAGCAGTAGCGCAGAGAAGGGGTATGCATGTATTATACAGCGCATTGTTAGTTTACGGGAAGCTCGCACGTGAACAAATTAAATTTTAATCTATAATTAACCGCGGTTGTAAAAATGAGAAAATAATGGTTAATTTAAATGCCGCTAAGCATATACTTTCGCTTGGTGATTCATTTAGAAAATATTCAAGCCTCCCATTTCCTAAAATATGACGTAGAAGTTATTTAAAATTAAATTGTTTTATTAGTAAGTATTCTGTAGACAACAAGTTTGGTATTCCCTTAGTAAAGGTTTAAAGTATTTTATTGAGTTTTTGTTTATAGTAGCACTGCATCTTCTACCACACGACTTGTAACCAATTTGTGTGCGTGTGCTACCACCCTTTCGGATTTTTAATATGCACGCGATGCAATTGTTGATCTGTATAACATGGAAGACGTTTTCCGGTGTTTCTACTAACTGCATTTGCACCAACGACAATGCGAACCGGGTGCATGCATTGGTGCTAAATGTACTGGACGAGCAGCAAGGATTATGACGTCATTTAGTTCCCCGCTGAATCCTCAACATCGTTCGACCGTCTTCGGAAACATTCGGTATGCATTCTATAGGGAACATAAATCAGGTACGCTAGAGTAAGCTTTTTAGTTATAAGTTAGTTCGCTTACAAGTTTAACCAAAGTCTTATAGTGCGGATTTTGTTTTGTACTAAAATGGTGCCTGCAAACGTTTTTAAATGCGACTCGTGCGGTGCTTCCTATACCTGGAAAAATGCTCTCAAACGGCATCAGAACAAATGTCGTGGTGTAACATCGTCCACGGTTAAGCTTATACATCCGTCCGCAGCAAAGTACTTAAACTGTGGGTCTTGCGGTAATGCTTTTACGAGAATAGCTTACAGCGACACAAGAAAAAACAGCACGGTATGTCATTAAGCAGTAAACGTTCAGCTCTGCCAGCTGTTAAAGGGTCTTGTACGAAACAACCACGAATTATGTGTAAAGTATGCGATTTCGAAATGGAAAAAACTACGTACGCCGCACACTTAAGGAGCAACAAACATAAAAATGCATCAGTTACCGCTACTAACAACGATGGTGTAGAAATGGTTAGTACAGCGTTTAACAACCGTATGGCTAGCTATCGCATAAAGAACGCCAGTGTCGACGATGGAGTGTTCGAGTTTCTTTGGAAGCAGAAAGAGCGATTTATTCGATTAATTAATGAAAAAAGAATACAACATACAGCAATAAAAGTCTATTGCAAACTCTATGGCGTATACACCAAAATGGGAGAAGAGACTACCGATGTGAAATCCTTTAACACAAAAATATGGTTATAACGTCTTCTAGTAATCTGGAAAATATGTACGAGGTCTTAAACGAAACCATGTAAACACCAACTTTATACCCAATTAATTAATAAAATCAGTTTGTCGGGCGAGGACAACAAAAGGTACATCATTCCTAATAGTACAGCAACCTACGCATGGGGCATAAATATATAAGGTAGTTACTATATTTTGTTGTGTTTCCTTGTACAAACAATTAAGGTAGGTCAGTAAGCAGTATTAAATTGCTATTAATTGACTCGCATTTAGCGTACTTTCCTACTGTAATTAGCGTATTTGTTTGGAGAAGATATACATTTTTAAAAAGAAATTATATACAGCTTTCACATGTAATTCGGAGGATGATTACGTTAAAGTCGACCTTCTGATTTACATATTAAAAACACATTACATTGGAATGTTTTTACATTATTCTCATATTGTTAGATTAACGACAATATGTCTTATTGACCGTAAACACTTTTTTGCTCTTATTAAACAGTACATTAATCTCTTTTTGTTGCAGGTCTATTCAAACAACACATTAATTTCTTTTCTTGTTACAGGTTACTTTAATCTGCTTGGATTTGATTAAACGAAGAAGATAATGTTATACTTTGTAAATACTGTATTCAATTATTTTATTAAACTGTAAATCGGATAAAATAAATTATTAAATTTTTGCGTGTTTAATTTATTTGTGTTAATACTGCTACGTGTTTGGTTAAAGGATTCTAGATATTAAAAAGGATAGATGATTAGAAATCGACATTGATAAAAAAAAATCTTAAAATTGGGATAGCTCCTTGGGGGATAATGCTATCTAAAAAATTCCTATAGATTCGGGTAGCTGAGAAAAATCTAATATAAATTGATACCAAACAAGGTACATTTATCTCGTGGGTGGAAATGTGGAGACAGATTTATCTCGCAGAGGGTATGTGTGTAATTTTGTAAGGCGTGACCCTATTTTAAATCTGTTTGCATATTCAAATTCTGTATAAAATTCTAGGCTAATTTGATGTATTGCATGTATAAAACAAGTTTATGCGGACGGTCAAAAATCGCTACCGATAAAAATTCTTAAAATTGGGGTAGCTCTCTGGAGGATGGCGCTATCTAAAAAATTCCTAGAGATTCGGGTAGCTGAGAAAATTCTAATATTAATTGATACCAAACAAAATAGGTTTATCTCGTGTGTGGAAATGTGGAGAAAGATTTATCTCGCGGGTGGAAAGAATGCGGGTGTGAAGTAATCAAAATGGTTGTGGGGGGGTGTCCGAGCAAGGAGGAGAGCAAGGAGGAGCAAAGGATGAGATTCATCTACTCATTTCCCCCTTATAGGAATTTACATGTAAATTGGTCCAGATGTGTGGGAAAATGAGGGATTCTGGGGGAAATGAGGCAGTGGTTCGTCACTAAATGGTCTACTAAAGACTATGATTATTTTTTAATTTATGCAATCACTGCGTTAAAGAGAATTACAAGCGCCTACAAAATTCAATTGTTTCGTCACTTCATGTAGTTAGAAAGGATGTTGCTTATGTGCAATGTACAGGTATTCTTTTAGTTAAGCAAATCGTCAAATGGAATTCACTGAACTATTTTAATTTAAAAAAGAGTAGATTAATTGACACCTTGTTTTGAAAGCTTTTTAGCAGTTTTAGGACAAAACTTGAAAATCTATCTGTACACCGCTTTTTATGGTATTTGTCTAAGAGGGGCATTTAAAATTAAAAAGTATAGTGAAAGGTGTTATTTTTATATAAGCAAGGTACCGCTTAAACGATATATATATATATATATATTTGTGTTAACAAAAACCATTCAAAGAAACTTCTTGTCGGTCGACACAGACTTGAGTGTTCTTGAATTATAAATTGACACTTTCGCGATTCAGTTTGATACTGTTCTCTTAATCTTTGAAAGAGAAATTTGACTAAAAACGAAATTCAACAGTACCTTATGTATTTTATAGTCTATAAAGCCTCCGATAGAGCTAAAAGACCTTACAAGTCACTTGTTTTCCAATGCTCCACCCGAAGGTACTACATTGGCCAGGAAGCGGGTTTTTTTTTTACCTGAAAAATCTTGATTTTGCGAACCCTTGCTGTTCCAAGCAAGGTAAGGATCTTTAACGTGCGTGACAACACTCACACACGGGACCTCCATTTTACTTCTCATCCGAACGAGGCCATATTTTTGTGAAAAATACTCGCCTAACATTTTTCAAGCGGACCGTGTTGGGGTTCATATGATGGCCAGTATAACGAAAAGTACTCAAAAATATCCAATTTAAAAACAAGTTGAAGGTTTATGCAATTATTTACCGAATGCAAGAACCAAGGATAACAAGCCAAATCATCTGAAACTGAATACTGAGTCTGTTGCCGATCACGTAAACCTATTCGATAGCATGTAATATTACTTTTAAACTAGCACTGTTATTACATGTAATTTATTTAGTTTCTGTACGTTTTATATGAAAGAATCGCGCTATCACATACAAATAACGAAAGATTTAAGTTCATCTACTAAATATGCATAAAACCTCATTGATTTCGGAATTATTAATCCTAACATAGAGCATAATTTTATTAAAGCCAAATATTGCCCTAAAGCGATAAAATTTTTAGGAATCCATAGGAAATCGGAAATTAATTTTACGTATGGTCTGATACAAATTCCGTGGTTTGAATCACGGGCTACTCCGCAGCGTAGTGGTGTGTGTGTGACTACTACGCCCAAGGTCCTGGGTTCGAATCCCGACACGGTCCGTTTGAAAAATGTTAGGCGAGCATTTTTCGCAATAATACACCCTCGTTCGGATGAGAGGTAAAATGAAGGTCCCGTGTGTGGGTGTTGTCACGCACGTTAAAGATCCCTACCTTACTTGGAACAGCAAGGGTTCGGCAAAATTCAAAATTTTACAGGTAAAAAAAACCTGCTTCCTGGCCAATGTAGTATCTTTGGGTGGAGCATTGGAAAATCAAATGTAAGTATGCAAAAGGGCCAAGGTTCAGGGTTTGAATCCCGACACGGTCCGCTTCAAAAATGTTAGGCAAACATTTTTCACAAAAATACACCCTCGTTCGGATGAGAGGTAAAATGGAGGTACCGCGTGTGAGTGTCGTCAGGCACGTTGCCACTTTCGATAAACACAATAAACTAATTTTCTAAATTGAGGTTGTTTATGAGGTAGTACCCATATACATAGTCTATCGTTTCCTTTTAAAAATTTTACATGTTAAATTACAATAACTACGATCGAAATCAATTAATCTGGAGTTTTTATTTATTATGAATTACCAACACTTTTTTAAAAGTCTGTATTGAGCAAAGACAAGTCCAAAATGCGCTTCTTCTTCACGAACGTACTTACAAATGGGAAAACCATTAGTAGATACAATTATGTAATTTAATGAAAGATGTAGCCTATCGTTTAAATTAGTCTCATACACCAAAAGTGTCACGAGAAGAACATTCTCCAATATACCAGAAACATTGTGCTATACGTCTTGAGTTGGTTATAATTGTATGGATGTGTATGCGACGTAAGGAAAATGTTGTACGATAAGATTACTAGCTATATAAACTAAATTAGTTAGGAAATGAAGTGGTAAACTTTTGCAGTTTGAACAAATTTTCGATTGGTTCTGTTCCTTGCGGTAACATTTTTAGCCGCAAGACAAGATATACGCATATTGCGAAATTAAAGCGCAAAAGGGCAAAGTACCTCAAGTTCGTGCGGTTGATATAGATATAGATGGTGAGCGAATTTATAAACAGATATTCGAGAAAGGTTATGTGGGTGTAATTTTATTCGAATACTGTTGGGAAAGAACTAAAGATGTGCCGTTGATGTGAACAATAATTCAAAAATTTTAAAATATAATAAAAGAAGTAATTATTCCCTGTAAACCTTACAGTAACATTTATCATTTTGATGATGCCCGTAACGGACGATTTTCAGTTTATAGCGAACACTAATCCTATTTATTGTATTCAAAGTTCAAATAGTTAAACGGCCAATAGTTCTTAATTGATACCACTGAGTGCTCCAAAGTCATTATTAGTGCTTACAAATTTTAGAAGAGGAAGGAAAACTGCGATACGTCAAATTAGCGCCTACTTTCACTTCTTTACCAATGAAAATGTGCATCCGCTAATGCTCGTTGCTGTGCCAAGAACTACAGCTGGTGCTTTGACGGTTTCTAATGTACCAACAGAAATCGCAACGGAGGATGATCAAACGGTCGATATTTAGTTTTAATTTGTTTTGCTAGTACTATTTAATCCTCCAAAAATAAACATAGGTATCCCCATGGTTAGTGTGAAAACTAAAAAAAACAACAGGTGTAGCGTTAATTTTCTTAGCTATTTATGCGAATTTCTACATTAAATATGTGTTAATACATTATTTCTTTAAATTTCATTTAGTCTTTCTAAAATTGTCTCTAGGATTTACAAGTCCATATTTGAATTTACACTGTTTTACTATCTACCTGTAGTAAAGTTTATAGGTGTCCTTGTTTTTAATTAGAATTATTGGAGGGACATGCATGATTTGTAACGCGTGCACAAAAAGCTTCTCCGTTAGTGGTTCGTGATAATTTATAATTATTAACATGTAGTCAGGCGTGCTTTCTGTGATTTGAGAATTAAATACTGTATGCTCGTGAGAACATTCTAGAATATCTCTAAGACTGTCAGCTTGGCAGTTTCGACTTGCTTTCAAGTCTAATTGATAGTGTTGGCATATTAATAACGTAAAGGTAGAAGAGTTTTCTGACCTTTGAGATTACTGTGGCTACAAAGTGCATTTTCAAATTGACGGACCACGTGTATGTTTGGTAATTGAGTTGTAAGTAGTCAGTTTCTGTAAGTATATTTTAATACAAATGCCTGTGTGTGTTAATTTCCAGTGCAAACAGTTTTAATATAAACGTCCATAGTATTGATTGTAATTTATTCGAAACGTATTGAAAGATTAAATGCCCCGGTTAATTTAAATCAACATCTGGAGATGGTGCTTACGTGATCATATGTTTAGTGAAGAGCGTTTTCTGTAAAATTATTCTTGGTCCCTAAGCAGCTGTTTTCTGTTATCTTCAAGTTCATGGTTTTACTTTTGTCTATGTTGATAGCAGTTTGAGTGGCAAGGTATTCCAAAAATATGTATTTATTATGGTAAGGACGTTACTTTTCAGATTACCGGTTATAAGAATCTTGTTTTTGATATTCAAGTATTAAATGATTGCAGAAAGTTTTTTTTCTTTATGATTATTGGCATGTTAGGCAAATGTTTGTGTAATAATTTAAGGAAAGTTCAATAACTAGTGTATTCTAAATTTCTTAACCCAGAGATCTATTATTAAGTAAATTTTTACAGTACCAAAGTTACTTCATTGTAGAGTACCGCTTAATGACATTGTAGCTGATATAATTTTTGTTGTAAATATCTGATCAATTACTTATATGTATGAGGTGTAAACCTTGATTTTATTTGTGCTTGAAGTGTTATGTCTAGTTTATCACTACAATGTGTGTTTGAAATATTTAAAAGACTCTTGTTCAGAACATCATGCTATCTAGATATTTGTTGCGCTGAATTTTTTATTAAGAAAGAATAATTTCAAATGTTTACACTAAACTTCAGATCTGACGTGAATAAATTAACCTGTAAAACTTCTCTATACTTAAAACAATTCAATTATTTTAATAATTCTTTATTTATATAAATAAATTCTGAAGTAATATATGGAAACTTATACATATGAAATAATTTTTAGTAATTAAATGTACTTGGTATTTTTAAAAACATTTACTAAGAATTGTACATAAAAAAAAAGATTATACAAGAATATTTTAATTTTTCATTACATTGTTAAGTTGAACTACGTTCTTTTATTTTTTATCCTAAACAAACAAGTCAATTATTATACAGGGAGTTTATACACGAACACCTTGATTTAAAGTTTTATTTGTACACAGTAAAGTTAAAATAATAGTTATTAAACCTATATAGTATTAAAGAGAATCTTCTCAAGTTTTTTTGATACCTAATAATTCAATGTGCACCATTTGTTGCCCTGGTCACGTCTAAACGATAATCAGTTTCTTCCCAGATATTCAGCAGCATAGCAGACGTGACGGATACTACAGCTGCAACAATCCTCTCCTTCAAATGAGAAATGTCACGGATTTTCTCGGAATAACCAATGTTTTTTACATGTCCCCATAAAAAAAATCTATTGGAGTCAGATCTTGGTTCCTTAGTGGCCATACAGTCAAACCACGTCTACCAATTCACCTGTCAGGAAAACGTAAATTTAACGCATCACGGACACGGTTGCTATGGTGAGGTGGCGCGCCGTCTTTTTGGAAGACAATCGATCCCTTTTTCTAGTTCGATATCATCTATCTGTGGGAAAACGTATAGTTCAAGCATTTTATAATAAATATTTCCATTAATTGTCTTCGTTGCGAAGATGAAAGATCCTACGATACGATCATGCATCAATCCACATCAAACATTGACTTTGGAAGAGTCTCGTTGATGTTCTATAAATTCATGCGGTGACTTAGACCTCCAAATCCTACAGTTGTGTCGGTTGACAGACCCACTTACGTGAAAAGTCGCCTCATCTGAAAACATAACATTTTCTAGGAAGTTCTCAGTTTTTTCAATCTTATTCAAAATGTAGAGTGCTAAATCAAATCTTTTCACTTTGTCATTGGGCTTGATTTCATGCAGAAGTTTAGTCTTATACCCACGTAATTCAAGCCTCTTTCGCATCACTTTGTACACGGTAGACTTATGTATTCCCAACTCCAAACTTCGCCTAGCCAATGACTTTAAGGGCTACAAATACAAGATGTACGGATCCGTTACACATTCTGTTCAGAGACTGAAGGCCTACCCAGTGGTTTAATTTTTAAGAAACTATCTGTTTCGTGAAAGTGATTATACCACTGCAGAATAGTTTTGCTAATAGGTGCATCACCGCCATATTCACGTCGATGATTACGCTGAACTGTGATCATCGATCTTGATTGAATAAACCAAATCACACACTTAGCTTTCTGCTTTGGCGTAGCCATGACTGGTGAGTGGCAACTGCCCGCCGGCGGAAGCAGTAGCACTCTTTCCCCACCACGCTCGCTCCAATGCCACGCATTGCGATCGAATATTAGCAAAACAATCTTGACAATATACTGAACCCAAAACCCGAAAGTTTATTACTGGTTTCGTTTATTAATTATGATTATTTTAAATCAAGGAGTTCTTTTATAAACTCCCTGTATATTGATTAAGTATCTCAGGTTTTATGGAAGCAAAGTTATAGTTAGTACTAAAAAGATGAAGCACCATTTGATTTGTGTTGTAGAAGAGGAATTCAATTTATGGTATTTTATTATTGTGATTTATTGAGTACGAACATGTTCTTAACATTTAACTTAATTATTTGTATTTTTATTTAAGACTTAATTCGATAGCGTTTTTGTATACTCAAGCTGTAGGTCCATCCACGAGACATACTGGTTCTTTTGTTCTCAGTACTACCTTTGGGTTCTGCGTTTCCCAATTGTTTCTATTACAGCTGGCGTATTGCTAAATGCAGTGGCGCCTTTGTCTTTCAATGAGATTTAACAAAATAAACCCATGCCCGATTTCATGCCTACCGTCCGGAGTTTTTCCAAGCTATTCGCACATTTAACTATGGGACGTCATTTTGGCAGTGCTCCAGATTCACCAAAGAGGGCCAATTTAATAATCGTGTTTGAGTTTTACGATCAACGTTATTTTTTGGTAATCTATGTACTATCGCCAACCCTATTAGTTTCCAAAAAGACAACCACAGCAGCAGCTAACTTTTAGGTTGCTTTTAGATTTTGACCAACAAAAATGGTTACACATAATGCGTCGTAAATGCTTGTTAGTGCTTTAACCTCTATCGCCAGTGCATTCACGTCTTCTAAAAAAAAAACAGTAACATTTTTGAAGTGGGGCGGAGGCACTTAAGAGTAAGACTAAGTTTTTAAGCAAGAATAACATATTTAGATTGTGCATTAGTTATTATTCATTAATGTTCCAAAAAACATTTTTATGCTCTTATGGTTTGAGAAAAATAAGCACGATAATCTGCAGTGGCAAGCGAACTAAATGTCTGATATCACGAACACAGACGTTGATGTTCGGGGTACTAAGAGATACTAAAGGTTCGTTACCTCTACGAGTTCTTGTTGATTTGAAACAGAAATTTGTCATCAGAACACCCAAAAAATCTTTGCAACGCTAAAGAGTTCTAACGTAGCGATACCCTATACACATTTTTGTTAGTTAAAACTAAAAGTTGTCAATTGAGAATTCCTTCCCCACGGTGTTTTTTGTTTTTTGAAAACCGTAAGAGAATAACAGCGTTCTTTTAACACTGAAACAATTTTTGTTCGTTATTTTGTGAAATCTTCCGGCAGTAAAATTTAATTAATCCGGTATTAGTGAGAAGTGAAAAGATTATTATAAAGGCCTTATATTAACAATTCATTTAAATTTCAGGAATTATAGTATGTCGCATGTTGTTGTTTTAATACAAATATAGTTCACATAATTCCGCATAATAAGGAAGTGATTTTATAGACATGTGATGGTGTAATAGCCGAATATTCTAATAATTTATAGTTATTATATTGAATTAAGTTTTATGCCTTTAAAAGGTGAGTGACTTATTATAGGAAGTGCAAAGTGCGGAATTGTACAGTAAGACAATCAATAGGAAATACATGTGCAACGAACTCTAGACTAGGTGTAATTGGAATTATTAAGTAAGGATAATTGCATAATTATTGTTAGCAGTTAAGAACTAATATAGAATAAGAACATTAAAAGTCTAACCCTAAGATGTAACGGTTGTACTGCACCTTAAAGTGTTAATTAAATTAAATGTGAAATGGTCTTCGACTTTGTTTCTAATCACCTCTACTAAAGACCCCAAGAGAACACTACATGGCGATTCTGCCAGTCCTGCTAATTTTGCCAGTCCTGCTAATTCTGAGAGTCCTGCCGGTACTACCAGTTCTACAAATTAAATTATAATAATATATTACTGAAATTTGAAATGGGCACCAGCAATTCCAAAGAAGAAGTAGTTATTGCACAAACTGGAATGAATAATGGTTCGATAAATGGATATGCAAATTCTGAGGTAATAAGCATTACGTCAGGTACAATTTTAGCGTTGTTGGTTATTTTCTTACTTTATAAAATGTTCGAGAAAATGTTGGACAAGAAGATTAGGAGAGAGGTCAGTAGAAGCCAGCAGATTGTATAGTAAGGATTATTTTATTTTAAGCTATAAAAATTAAGTACAAGTTAAAATTAATGACGGAACAGTTAAAGCAAATTTTAGAGGAATTTAAGATTTTTATTAAAAATTTAAATAAAGATGGTCAAGAAAGACGAAACGATTTAGATGTTACTAATAGGAAATTTGATTATTTGAATAGGTTATGCGAGGAGTATAGGTTAGAGAAAGGTAAGATTAATGTCGTAAAAATTTGATAGTTCTGAAATTATCGATAAAGTTAAGCAGCACATAGCCATAATAGATAAGTGTATAGGAGATATTACTGAAGTTTTAAAAGGTAGAAAGTTAGGTATTTTAAGTAGGAAAAATCAAGACAGCATGGGTGAAAAATTTGAATTAAAAGTAGCAGCCTCCATGATTCCAGCTATGGACGGTTCAGAAAATATCACCTAGCAAATGGTCGACGCAATTGAACTAAATGATAGCTTGTTAGATGATGAAGGTAAGAGATTGTTAGTAAATTTTGTCATAAAAATTAAGTTAAGTCAAAATGCTAAAATGCGATTAGACAGTAAGTATGAGAATGTAGAAGCGCTTGTGAACGATATCAAACATCATCTTTTAACTAAAAAATTAGCATCAGGATTGTCTGTCGAATTACATAACTCCAGACAAAATAATAAATCAATTAAAAATTTTGGTAAAACGATTGAGGAATTAATGGTCAATTTAACAATAGCTCAAGCAGAGGGTAACAAACAATCATTAAAAATTTTGACAGCCGCTAACGAAAAAATTGCATTAAACGCATTTACAAACGGAATAAGGGACGAAAATTTAAAAACAATTATAAAAGCTCGAAATTACGATAAATTAAAAGACGCCATAATAGCCGCGAAAGAAGAGGAAATTGCAAATAAACCTCAGCAAATATATTACGCAACCGGAAAAGGTTGTCAATTTACTAGACGCGTAAAATATTACAACCATAATACAAATGGAAGTCAACGTACCTCACACACCAGGTATCAAGGTCAAGGAAATAATTCATGCACGTTCATGAACACTAGAGGTCGAGGAAATGCATATGCAAGTAAAACTGTAAGAGGTAATCAGTTTTATAATAGGGGAAACCATCGCAACTTTTACATCAACTCGTCAGAGAAAAACTCCACAGAAAATACATCAGACCAAACTAGGGAACCGAAAACATTTTTTCGAGACCCCCCGGAATAATTTAGAAAATGTTCACAACATTTTAAATATTAATAGTACAAATTTTGTAGAAGTAGGATACATTAACAATACAATTCAATTAATTTTAGATACAGGAGCATCAGTAAGTGTTATTTTCATTTCTAGTTTAACAACTAAGGTAAATATTGATACAGATAAACAAATTTTTATTCAAGGAGTATCGGGTAAAACAAAAGCAATTGGAACAGTAAATCTAGCAATTAAAATAGGGAATATCTCAATTAATCATACTTTTGTTGTAATGAACGATTTCGAATCAGACGTAAATGGAGTAATAGGATCAGATTTTTTTAATAAGTACAAATCAAATATCGATTATAAAAATTATAAATTTACTTTCGTTAGTAATAATGTATCAACGTCAATTCCATTATTAGCAAACGAAGATTTATATACAATAATCCCACCACGATGCGGAGTTATCAAATATTTCACAGTAAACTACAAGGAGAAATGCGTAGTAAAATCACAAGAACTATGCGAAGGTGTATTTCTAGCAAACGTAGTTGTAAAGCCAGTTAAAAATTTTATTCCAGTAAAGTTATTGAATACGAACGACACCGAATTTAAGTTACGAAATTTTAAACCTACCATCGAACGTCTTTCAGATTACAAGATAGTTAAATTTGAAGAGTCAAAATTCTCAGTTGAAAGTATTGATAAATTATTAAAAGACATTAACGTCGAAGGTTTGAATAGCGAAGAACAAACCATCATTCATAAGACATGTGCTAAGTTTGCAGACGTATTTTATGTCGACAATGACCTACTGACCGTGTCAAACATAAGTGAGCAGCATATTCAGTTACAAACAGATGCTAGAGCAACGTACGTTAAACCATATAGGTTACCATATTCACAGAAAAATGATATAGGAAAGCAAGTAGATAAAATGTTACATGACGGGATAATAGAACCCGCACAAAGTGCTTGGTCTTCACCACTACTAATAGTACCGAAAAAACCGGATAGTTTAGGAAACAAAAAATGGCGTGTAGTTATTGATTATAGACAATTAAACACAAAATTGCAAGATGACAAATTTCCGCTACCAAGTATCGAATCAATTTTAGATTCGTTAGGAGGTGCGATATATTTTTCACGTTTAGATTTATATCAAAGTTATTATCAGATAGGATTACAGGAACAGTCCAGACCGTGTACGGCATTTAGTACAGACAAAGGGCAATTTCAAATGACTAGGTTACCGATGGGGTTAAAAGTAAGCCCGAGCATTTTTGCACGAGCGATGACAGTAGCCTTATCAGGATTAAATTACGAGAATTGTTTTACATATTTGAATGATTTAATTGTATTCGGAGATAGTTTAGAAAAGCACAATACAAATTTAGTAAAAGTACTCAATAGGTTAAGAAAAGTCCATTTAAAATTAAATCCAAAAAAGTGTGAATTTTTAAAGAAGGAAATTTTATATTTAGTGCACGTTATAACGGCACAAGGGGTACAAGCAGATCCAGATAAAATTGCAGTCATGCAAAATTATCTAACACCACTAAACGCTAACGACGTTAAAAGGTTTGTAGCATTTGCCAATTACTATAGAAAATTTATTCCAAACTTCGCTGAAATAACAGTACCGTTAAACAAATTGTCTAGGAAAGGTGTCACTTCCCAATGGACCAATGAATGTCAGGCAGCATTCGAACTGTTAAAAACAACTTTAACAAACCCACCAATATTACAATACCCAGATTTTTTAGATAATAGTACGTTCATCTTACGCACGGACGCATCAGGTTACGCGTTAGGAGCAGTTTTGTCAAATGGCGACGACAAGCCAGTAGCTTACGCAAGTAGAGCACTTAACTAAGCCGAAATAAATTATTGTACATTAGAAAAAGAGTTATTAGCTATAGTATGGGCAGTGAAAAAACTTAAGCATACTTATTTGGCAAAAAATTTCAAATTTTAACGGATCATAGACCGTTAGTATACTTATTTGGTATGAGTAATCCATCTAGTCGATTAACAAAATTTAGGTTAACATTAGAAGAATTTGATTTTACAATAACGTATATTAGGGGTACAGAAAACGTGACAGCGGATGCTTTATCTAGAATTATTATAGATTCAGATTATTTAAAGAATATGGAACGAGCGGTTCACGAAAAAGTATATGTAACAACAAGAGCCCAAAGTAGAAAATTAGGCGACTCGCAAGTCGAATCAAAAGCATCAAAGGATGATGGGACTGATCACCCCAACATTGTTGAACTTTTGAAGCATCCGAAGGATGCAACAGAATTACGATTTGTATCAGAGGAGGAGTTTAACGAAATCATTAAATCCAATAAAGGAAATAATTTTGTTTTCATGCATGTATCAATTTATGATAGGAGTAAAAATATAATTTATTTGACGCAAGGTTCTCGATCAGCGTCAGCCTTCAAAGCGTCGTTGAGAGACCTGCAATTTCTTCGTAGAGAATTTACAATTCCGGAATTTATTATTATAAAAAACGAAGAATCGAAGTCATTTTTAAATAACTGTAAAACCGGTCGTAAAATACTAAAAAAAAAAGACATACGAATTAGTGTGATTAGGGAAGTCACTAATATTCAAAACTCAGAAACGCAAAAATTAATCATTAATGATTTTCATTTATTGCCTACGGGAGGTCACGCGGGCATCAATAGAACATAAAATAACATAAAGCGATACTATTTTTGGTCAAGTATGCGAAAGGATGTAGAAACATTTATTAAAAAATGTGACGAATGTCAAAGACATACACATTCAAATATTAGCAAACAGCCGATGATAATTACAACCACCGCTTCCGAAGCTTTCGAAAAAGTTTTTTTAGACTTAGTTGGACCATTGCAACCAGATGCAAATGGAAACAGGTACATTTTGACACTACAGTGTGATTTAAGTAAATTTGTAGAAGCATATCCATTACCAAATAAAGAGACTGAAAGTGTAACTAGAGCGTTTGTCGGGAATTTTATTTTACACTACGGCATCCCACGCGAAATTTTAACGGATAAAGGTTCAGAGTTCATGTCGGAGATTCTTAAGGAAACTTGCAAATTATTAAATATAAAGCAGTTAAATTCTACAGCTTATCATCATGAAACTATCGGTGCGCTCGAAAACTCACATAAAAATTTAGCAGCATATTTAAGGATCCAATGTCCGCAATATTCAAATAATTGGAGCAGTTGGATACCTTATTGGTGTTTTGCATACAATAATTCAGTGCATACGGAAACTAAATATACCCCGCACGAATTAGTGTTTGGGAAAATTAATCAAATACCGTCAAACGTGGTAAACTCAGTAGACCCACTATATAATTTTGATAATTATCCAGCAGAACTTAAGTATAGATTGCAAGTCGCTGGAAATAAAGCGAGATATAATTTATTACAATCCAAAAGTAAACGAAAGCATAAGTTTGATATCAAAACTAAGCATGTCAATTATAAATTAGGAGATAAGTTGTTGGTTAAGAATACATCTCTTAATAAAAGAGATCCAATATTTGTAGACCCATATGAAGTAGTTTTAGATAAGAATCCTAATGTTATAGTTAAGATAGATAATAAGTTAGTAGAAATCCATAAGAATAGGACAAAATTGTATAACGTATTGTAACACAGTTGCAAGGAGCAGTATGAGACATGTACTACTAATTTAGAAAATTTTTTATTTGAAAAACAAAAAATTTTTTAGTGCACCCCGTGGAGGTGTGATGGTGTAATAGCCGAATATCCTAATAATTTATAGTTATTATATTGAATTAAGCTTTATGCCTTTAAAAGGTGAGTGACTTATTATAGGAAGTGCAAAGTGCGGAATTGTACAGTAAGACAATCAATAGGAAGTACAAGTGCAACGAACTCTAGGCTAGGTGTAATTGGAATTATTAAGTAAGGATAATTGCATAATTATTGTTAGCAGTTAAGAACTAATATAGAATAAGAACATTAAAAGTCTAACCCTAAGATGTAACGGTTGTACTGCACCTTAAAGTGTTAATTAAATTAAATGTGAAATGGTCTTCGACTTTGTTTCTAATCACCTCTACTAAAGACCCCAAGAGAACACTACAGACAGTTGCAAAAAGCAGTAAAATTTATGTTTTCTTAGAATACATTAAAGAAATACAGAAATGAGTACTTGCATGAAAATGCCGGCTTAATTAAGGATAGTATATACGCTGGAAACCAATAAGAATGCGGCTCGAGTATAAATGCTTGTCTAACGGGTTCTGGGTAAGTTGTGGATATATATAGTTTCTTGGAATACATTAAAGAAAAATATGAGTTCTACAAAAAAAATACATTTCAACGCGGATTAAGTGCAGAATTAACTGCTAGTTATTTGTTGTAACAGGAAATGCGTATAGATGTTGTAGAATAATAAATTTAGCCGGTAGTTTTATGTCAAAGGGATATAAATATACATCGTGGAATAAAAAATAAAAACTGGAAGCTGTTAGTTTGTTGGGACATAGAGTATGAAAAGACGTGAAAAGCTTCCGCATAGTCTTGACGTAGTGAATGACACTTGTTACAGACATGAACACGGAATAAACCCAAAAAGGGGATGCGACAATAGTTGGACTCAAAACCCGACGGAAAACGAACGACAAGTCAAAATTAAGATAGCTTGAATGTGTATGACGAGAATTAGGTTTTCAGAGGCAAAAGACGACACGAGTCTTGAACTATACTTGCAGTAACGCAAAAAAAGTTTCAATCACGATTAAAATTGTGAAACTAACGTGGGTGGTCTGTGATTCGCAGATGCAATTTTAACACAATTATGTAAGGGTGATGAAATTAAAGTTTCTCCCAACAAATATGTTTGGATTTTGTTTCTAAATTAGGATGAAATAACCTGTCCTTCACATCAACAGTTAAGAATGGGGTGCGCTGGCGTTTTAACCTTTTTCTTGAATAAAGTTCTCTACAACATCAAGAAAATACGAAGTGAATACCGTTAGTTGAAATTTGCACACCATCCCTTGTATTATGGCGCTAGGCGAAAAGTATGGATTATTTAGGAATGATTGGTGTATTATTTTACTGTAGTATAGACTACTTGAATAACCTTTTACATTGCAGTTTGTAGATATTTTTGTCTACTACTAATTAAGGGATGTATGGATATTTGCACTATAACACTATATACCAAACAACAGTTTAATAGAAGTAGAAAGTTAAAGTTTGAAGTGATACAATCGTAGTGTTTCTATTTTAATCTAAGATTTCAGGATGTAAGGGTGCACATGGCCAGCCAGAAGTTGAAAGTAAGTTTCTTTTTAATTTAAGTTTTCAGAAGATTAATGACGAACAGATTTTGTTTTTTTCTATGTTATTTAGGTCAGGGTGTTTGAAATATAAAGTGTGATTCACAAGGCAGCCGGAATCATTATACTTTAAGAGGAATTTAAAAAGCTTCAGCTACTTTTTTTTTGTTTCTAATTCAGTATTGAAAAAATGTAATTAAATTTTGTCAATCCGGGACAAGGACCTTGCGAAAGAGAAGCTAAAACGATAAGCTACTTAGTAGTAGAGTTAAGAAAAACTAAAGGCAAAAGAGTACTACTTGGAATAACCACTTTTCAGATAGGGAAGAATATTGAAAGGATCGTTTCTCTGAACGACGGTGGTTTGGTGCTCTACCTCCTGTGAGAAGCGGAAAATTAGAAATCATTTTAAGGTAAGTATGCAATTTAACATAGCTTTCTGTAATCTGACAGTCCTTATTTCTTACTTCAGGAACCACTACCAAGCCAATGCAGCTAGCCGGCGTACCTACCTCCTCAGATTAAACTAAATTCAAAATCAGAAGTGTTAGTGCTTCGTTGTTTTCCCCTGTAGTAGCACATTTTACCAATCCCAACGTTGACAAAACGTGCTACGAGTATTAGTGTTACATTACTTACTATTATTCTCGATCTTAAGTAAGATACTATAGTTTACAACAACTAATAACAAAAGGAAACTAGTATTAGAAAAAAAATTGCAGTTTTACAATATCTCGAACCAGTGCGCGTATTCTTACCTATAATTTTACTAAGAATAAATATTGCTTTTAAAAATAACGATTTAGAATTATTGTATAGCGTGTTCAAAGTTTGATTCGGTTAATGTACTCTTTTATTAATAAGAACACAAAAACACTGTTTGCTCGTTTGTCGGTCACATTTCTGAGATCAATTCAATTGCAAAGTGATAAATGGGCGCTCTTGTTTTATTTTCAATTACAACCCAAGATTGATATTTTTTATAATTTTATTAATTCGTAGAATTCGTTTGTTTGTAAATATATCGCAAAATTGTGTTTACGTTTTTTTTAAAATTTTTGTGTACATCAAAGCGATGCACTTAGTTGTTTAATATCTATAACAATTTTAAAATAGGCATTTTTAGAAATAGAAACCGTAGTTGATTCCCACTTTGTTAAAAGCTCTTTTCAAACAAACAGTTAGATATAGTGTTTTTTTTAATTAGTGGATTTATTTCATTTATTGTTATTATAAATTAATTTATGATATCAGTAATAGATAGTTGGACTACGAAATGTTTACACAAAGTGACAACTATTTGCATAACAAACGTCAACAAGCATCAATCATAATTATTGCACAATTAACAAACTTTGTGGTTGCTTTTTAAGTGAAGCAGTTAGCCTATTGCAAAATGTCAAAATTTGAAAATCACGAGAATTACGAAATGTTAATTGCGTTGTATTTTAACAGCTATTTGTGTGGCTAATAAAAAATAACTTATTATTTCCCTTGAAAAAATATTTTCTTTATGGTGTTTGAATTTTTCCTTGGCATTTTCATAATCATATTTTATTTTTCTTCATGGGTTTTAAATAGGGACGGATTTGGGCCTGGCCGGGCCGGGCTTTTAGATGCGGCCCGGTTCGGCCCGATATAATTTGCTCCGGCCCGGCCTGATGGCCCGGCCCGAACCAAAACGCATCGGCCCGGCTTGAAGCCCGGCTTGAATTTCGAGCAGGGCTTTGGGCCGGGCCGGGCTGATTCGGGCCGGAATGTAACTAAAACCTTAAGTGATGTATAGATTTTTAACATCCAAATGGAAAGTATCATTTGTTAATATATGTATTTTCAGTTGTATAAAAATACTTCTTTAGTATTATTATGCTTTTCTACAAAAGTTGAATATATCAACTTTAATAAATTATAGTTTATGGTATCATTTTAACCTCGAAGAATCCCAAAGGTATTTGGAGACGATGCACACTTGCACAGGCAATCCAAAATAGAATGTGGTTTGCGTCAAACTTCATCTTTAAGTAACAATATGCATTTTAGAACTTATGTACTACTACTAGTATATAGTAACATTATTAAAGGAAAGTATTTAAATAATTATACATTCTGCAGAGTGTCAAATAGAAATAAGTTTTCTACATGTTTAAAAAAAAACAAAACTTTTGACCCACCAGCGTGCTGCTTGCCGCTTGGATGGGAAAATTTATTTTGTAGCACTAGATGTGTAACCTTAATGCCTGATACATTTTGTATCTATTGACTTATAAAACTCGATTACCAATGTACATTTAAAAATAGTTATATTCCTTAAATGCTTGAAGAATTATGCTTCCGACTATAGTGATTTTTAAAAAGTGCATTTGTGGGGATATTAAGATTGAGACGCAGAAAGTAAAAACTGTTAAACTAAATTTGTATTTAAAAATCAAACCTTTTGCCCTGAATAGAAATCAAACCTTGAGCATGTGGTTCGGTTTGAAAAGTTTACCTACCAGTGCGATTCTATGTTCAGTTAGAAAAAAGTCTGGTTCGGTTAAAAAAATCGAACCGAACCTATAACCGAACTGTACCTAGTTCGTGTCCATCACTATATTATATTGATTTTTACTTTCACGCCCCTTTTTCACAATTCTCACTCGATATCCCGGAACTTGTTATAAAAAAAACGTAGTCCTGTGAGATTCTACATTTTATATATTAAAACCCAATTTTTATTTCCCGAAATTATGTAATTAAGCAAGCTATATAACATTACTTATTTAAAACTGGTAAACCCCACAATAAGCCGCATATAATAAGACAAAATTTGACGGATGAAAATTGAGGAAAGGAAAAGATGGCGGAAAGTATAGGCTGTACATAAACCAGCCGCGGGATAATGCATAGGAAAAGAAAACTGCATTTATTTGCGCATGTACTTTATTTATGTATGCACAGTAATTTAGAAATAAAGTTTGAATATTTTATGTGGTATTATTATTGTGTTTTATAATAATTTTTTCATATTGGATTAATGAAATAACTGGCAACGTGCTTTGTCTGCTGAAAATTCGAAACTGCAATACATATGAAAAAATTAATTAGTTATCACTTTACATCTACTTACTTACACTATAATTTAGACAATTCGAATGCAATATAAGAATTTTAAACAGTTTAAAAGATAATAATTAATTTCTCTTTTCAACGCCTTTTTTCAGCTTTACAGCTTTTTTATCCGTTGGTTTTTCTGCAGCTATTTTTACAGGTTTTGTCGATGGTTTTTTATTTAGGTTCACTTAAAAGCTTTTACTATGCTGGCGATTGCAATAAAATAGAAGTAAAAAATGTTCAATTAAAGCTATTAATAAAATAATAACAAACATAAAACCAATTTAAAGGTAAGGTTCTTTGACCTGACACCTTAACAGTGCTAGTTACTACACACATGTGTGGTACTTTTTAGAGATAAAAACAGGCATTATTGAATAACATTGTATTAATTGTTACGGTTTTAAGGTTAATTATATGGAATTTTCTTAACTCTTAAAAAATGGAAAAGTAGGTTTCACACTTAACTCGCACTGCAACATTTCCGAAATGGTACTTTGGTGAGACATTGTACTAGATCTACCTGCAACTTCATTTTCAGCTCGGTCTTCAGTCTGCGGATAGAGATCTCGATATTCTTTTAAATGTTTTGTTTTTAAATGCCCTTTACGATTGGATGTAGTTGAATTTTTCACTTTAAGTTCTTGATCGTACTTTTTCTTTTGGCATATCTTACATTTTGCAGTTTTTACACTTTTTGAAATTGGGAAAACTCAAAGACTTACTAAATTTACTCCGCGTTTTAGAATTGTCTGACACTAATTGTGTGTCGTCAGTTACCGATTCACTTCGTCGAGGTTGATAATCTGGATCCCCCACGCTATCCTCATTATTGAAATCCGACATTGTAATTGAAAACGGAGAGCTCAAAATTTAGAATCTTGGTTATAGTATTTTTAAAACAGTGCACTAAATAAAGAAATTTTTATCATTTAAATCAGAGTGCATAAACAAAATTCAGCTTATTTATATTTATCAGGAAAGAATCCAAAATAGTTGCACCTGCAATAAATTTATGTCTCATGGGTCAAGCAACTCTAAGTGCAAAGGAAGTGAAAAAATTGCAAAGAACTACCAAAATAAGAATAAATTCCAGCATGAAACACATGCGCATGCCGCCTAATGCGTAAAAGGGATATTGAAACCGTTTGAAATGATAAATCCAAATTTACACGGCTTTTGTTGAAGCACGCTGGAATCAGGTACACTTTTTGATGAAAATAAGTCGTAATGGGATTGAGTTCGATGGAGCAAAAACCTCTAAAATTGAACTACTACCGCATGTACCAACTACTACAGTTGTTCAAAATATGCGACCTAAAATGCAAGTTAAAATTTTATGGTTATCCATTATTGGCCTAAGCTCTGCAGATAGCAGCAGCTAGAGACGCCTCTGTTAAAATAACATTTACTCTATTCTGTTATTTTTGTATATACCCTTTATAATATCACGATTTTTCTTTATACCTTTTTAGGAGCCACAACATAGAATATTATTTAGTATTTACATTTTAATTTTCCATATCCATGTTATTTAAAGCGATAAAAACCTAATCGCATTGTATTCGATATGTTTTTCAACAAAAGATACATTCAAATAATTAAATATGATTGAGCTGGTTTTTTGTAATCGTGAGTTTTTAATATTTTTCATATTCAGCGTAGTTTCGATTTATTCATAAATAATCTTCAGTGCGGGGCCACAATATTAAGTTAATTAATAAGTATAATAAAATAAACCAGCTCAATTAACATACGTTGCAATAAATACTCCTTCAAATTAATTAAATATAACACGGAAAATTTCTATTTCAAATTTCTTGAAAAGTGGAAAGAAGGGAATATTACTTATCGAAAAAAAAAGTAATCGAAATTTACAAATCGGTTTAAATCAAATCATTTTCGTTTTTGATTTACTTTCATTATCACACACTTACCAATATGTGTGTAATTGTACCTGGGTGATATATTAATAGGAGCGTTAATTATAATTTTGCTTAAGAGGCAACTAAAGAAATCATTAAATGGAATCTTTTACTAAATCAATAAATTTTATATTTCGTTACATAAACTTCGGGCCGGCCCGAAATAACCCGAAAAACCCGAAAAGCTTGAGGAGTCTGGTCCGGCCCGGCCCGGGCCCGACTCGTGCTTGGCCCGGCTTGGGCCCGAAAAAAATTTTGTCGGCCCGGCCCGAAGCCCGGCTTGATATTCGGACCGGGCTTCGTGCCGGGCCGGGCCAAAGCCCGGGCCCGTGGCCATCCCTAGTTTTAAAGTATCGTAGGCAGACTTCTTGAGTATAGTCATGCATCTAAATGTCCTCAGTTCATTTCTAAAAGGGCAAAATTTGTTGAAGTGTGCATAGTATTACTATATGCAATTATTGTGTATGACATTAATATTAAAATAGATTCTCTGTGAAATTTAGCTTTAAAAGTCTAATTTGTTCTGGCAAAGTCGAATGTGGGCTTTCAATTGGTGAACTTGATTTTAAATTATTTTTAGTTGTATAGTATATTTTAATTTTGTGAAGTCCTAAAATATTTTGTAGTTTCGCTTCTCAATTTTGAGCCGTTGTCTAAAGCAATCATGTTGGAGGTTTCACAATAAGTAAAATACTGACGAAGGTCGTGCGTAACGTCCATGCTACTCTTTAAATTAATTAAAATCGTTTGTCTTGATTTTATAAACGTATCTACAGTTGTCAAAGATTTTGAGATTTAACTACAAAAGTGTCCACATGTAATTTCTGGTAATCTCTGAAACGGTTTACCCGGAGTTTAGGTGATGTATATATAGCTTGTAAATTTTTCCGTCATATTTTGAAAATAATATTCCTTCTTCAATTCCTTTGAAGTTCCTTTTATATTTTATGATTTGCTTTTACCTTTGTGTTGATTCCTAATTGCAGCTTCAATTCCTTCTTTGTCCGAAATTCGTAAATCAGGTGATTTAAATTTTTGTTTGTTTTGTATGTTTTTCGTTATAAAGCTGAAGTAATATCGTTCTGTATCAGGAATAAATTCTCTTGAAAGTTGGATAATTTGAAATCGTTAAAATTTCTGATGATCTATGTGTTCTGATTTTCTCATTACATACTTTCGTAAATGCTACATGTTCTGAAATGCTTAATTCTCCATTAATAATATATTGATTGAATGTTGTAAATATATAACACTAATGTGCTATTTAATCAATCACAAGATAATAAAAGAAATTTATTAATTTTAGTTGGTTAAATAAGCTTTAAGCACAAAAGCAGCCTGAAAAATTTGCAGAAACACCTAGTTCACTAAAATAACGTGGTAACTTCAATATGATATTAAATTAGGATGAATGATTGAAATAGTAAAGCACTTAGTTTAATTTTATACAATCAGGAAGAAAGTTCGGGATTTTACTCCAATCATGCTGAATTGGAAAACTACAAATAGATCTAGGTAAATAACCTTTATAGGAACACTTATTTATACATATTCACACGAATTCAAAGAAACCGCCTCTATGGTAGATTAGCCGCAACAAAGATATACTCATAAATCTACAGTCGTAAAGAAATGCGCTACGAACATACACAAACGCCACGCTTTAAGGAGTGTCAGAACAAAATGGCCGCTAATTAAATATTACCACCTGGACCTAGAAAGTCGAGCTGCTACACGCACTGTCAAGTGAGAACAAAATATAGGGTACATAACGTTGAGCATTGAAACTTGTAGAAACCATGGATAATAAAAAAGGAAATCAATAGATTCATTTTTTCAATTTCGCTTATAGAGCTTCGCATTCGATTGAAACGCAACCAACGCCGATCAGGTTAAGAGTGGTGTAATTCAATTGACGCTATTAAAAACAGTGGAATTGTGAGAAACAGGTTACCAAACACAAAAATGAACGCGGAGTTAAAAGAAATACCGTTATAGATAAAAGTGCCCTGTGTTGAAGGTTTTTCCTCAACGTCAAGTTGAAGTATTGGACTACCTACCTCCAAAAATATCCTGCAAAGCAAGATCGTTTTAAACTTCGTAGAAGGACCAATAGTAGATGGTTTTGAACAGTTCTCCCGCCACATTTTCCTCCAGCATCTATATTTTCCTCCCACATTTTCCTCCAGCATCCACATTTTCCTCACACATTTACATGTAAATCCCCATAAGGAAAAAAATGTGGATATGAATCAACATTTTCCTCACACGTTTACATGTAAATTCCCATAAGAAGAGAAATGTGGAGATGTAAATTCCCATAAGAAGGGAAATGTGGAGATGAATCCACATTTTCCTCGCACATTTACATGTAAATCCCCATAAGGAGGAAATGTGGAGATGAATCTCATAAGGAGGAAAATGTGGAGGCGAATCTCATAAGGAGGGAAATGTGGAAACGAATCTCATAAGGAGGAAAATGTGGAGATGAATCTCATATGGAGGGAAATGTGGAGACGAATCTCATAAGGAGGGAAATCTGAAGACGAATCTCAGAAGCACAGAAATGTGGAGATGAATCTCATAAGGAGGGAACTGTGGAGATGAATCTCATAAGGAGGCAAATGCGAAGATGATCTCCGTTTTAATCGACTAGCCATTGCATCTTTCAAGATAAAAAAATCTGGCATTTTTATTTTAGCACCCTCATTTGTTCCCACATCTGAACCAAATAGCTTTCTTCGACTATCCATTGCATCTTTCGAGATGAACCTATCTTGTTTGGTATCAATTAATATTAGATTTTTCTCAGCTACTCGAATTTCTTTAAATTTTTCAGATATCATCATCCCACAGGAAGCTACCCCAATTTTAAGATTTTCTGCTGATAGCGTTTTCTGACCGTCCTTATACATTTTTTAACCATGTGACACATCAAATTAATCTAGAATTTTACGCAGGATCCGAATCCGCAAACAGATTTAAAATCAGATCATTTCTTACAAAGTTATAATTTTAAAGTCTCCGAGCCTCTAAATCTTTTTTGCTCTATAAGCAAACCTATCAAATAGCTTTCTTTGACTATCCATTGCATCTTTCGAGATAAACATATCTTGTTTGGTATCAATTAATATTAGATTTTTCTCAGCTACCTGAATCTCTAGGAATTTCTTAGATTGCATCATCCCTCAGAGAGCTACCCCAATTTTAAGATTTTTTACCGGTAGCGATTTTATGGTCGTCCTTATAAATTTTTTAGACATACGGCACATCAAATTAGTCTAGAATTTTACACAGAATTTGAGTCTGCAAACAGATTTAAAATTTAACCACCCCTTAGAAAGTTACACTTTTAAAGTCCTAAACCTCTCAATTTTACGCTTTGCACCCACATCTAAACCAAATAGATTTCTTCGGATAGTCATTGCATCTTTCAAGATAAACCTATCTTGTTTGGTATCAATTAATATTAGATTATTCTCAGCTACCTGAATCTCTAGGAATTTCTTAGATTGCATCATCCCCCAGAGAGCTACCCCAATTTTAGAATTTTCTGCTGGTAGCAATTTCTGACCGTCCTTATAAATTTTTTAGACATACGACACATCAAACTAATCTACAATTTTATGCAGAACTTGAATCTGCACACAGATTAAAAATCGGTCCACCCCTTACAAAGTTACACTTTTAAAAGTTTCAAGCATCAAAATTTTTGCATGCTTTAAACAACCATTTCCTGAGAAATCTAAAACTGAGTAAATTTTAGAAATGAGTTCTTTATAAGCCTTAAGTGTTTAATATTTAAAACCAATTTCAAACAGTAATGTACTGTTTAAGAATATTCAAAACCGCGACTTTTAAAATTTTAAACAGTTATCAATTTCTGGTTTAACATTTTCCTAAATAAGTACGTCACAAATAATTATATGCTCAGTGCTAAATATGTACTTTGGGAAATACATTTCTCTTCCAAAACAAATTGTTTACAATTATGTGACGTAGAAGTGAAAGCAGCGTAGACCTTCCTCTTTATTATTGACTATATGTTTGAGAAATATATTTAATGTCGTGCATTAGGAAATTCACGTATATTTGCTGGGGATTCACACAATGTACTTTCTATTACGACTTCGACTAGGAAAAAATGCAAGCTTCATCTTGTAATACAGATCGATTAACGTTTAATTATTTCAAACCGCATATAAACGCGATCTGAATAGCAAAGCCTATTAGTTCCGCACGCTTTGTGTAAGGTCATCGAAGTTTTAAACAAATCGTTTCGTATAGTTATTTTCCTCAAAATCTTTTTAAAAAAAAAATTTAAGGTAAAACTACATTTTTTTTATTAAAATATAGACAGTAGCCCCAGGAGGTATGACTTCTTTCAGTAAATCACCCACATTTGTATATCCACTCGTAGACTGTTTATCCCAGCAGAGTCCATGGATTATTTTCTTTAACCACCGAATTTGCTTTTTGAAATCATCACTTAGGGTGTTATACTCCACCACCATGTTCAGTATCTCATGCCATATTACATTATTCGCTACATCCAAAATGGCGATCTCCTTGCAATAGAAATCACTAGTTTTGTATTGATATCCTTGTAAATCGATTATGAAACACATGCTTCCTGCTTCAAATCATAAATGGAAATGGGCTTCTAAGTAAATCTCTTCTTTCTATCCAGCTAGGGGTCTTTACCCCCATCAGTTCCTTTTATGATTTTTTCAACTAGATAATTATCCAGAACTTTGGTTGATACTAAAGCAGGTCTGTTTTCTTAATCCAACTTTTACCATCCCCCAACCACGACACTAATAGTTCGCGCCCGTGCTTCCGTTTCCGTAAAACTTTTTCCACTAGGTACGTGTCGGGTGCTGCTGTGAGCTGAATCTCATCGCCATAAGAAGCACCTAGAATCGGCCGACCTTCCAAATCTTGTAGCAGATAGGTTATTGATCTCGTTTATTGTATTTAACAATTTTGAATAGTTCTATACTCCAGTTTTGATGTAATCCTCGGTCGAATACTGCAATATATTTTGATATACGTACAATGTGTCCAACCTTATACAACTTCTTGCGACTTTTAGAAGCACTGTCAGAGTTGTAAAGTTTTATTCTTTCCGGATGTTCTTCTGCCTCCATAGGTGTCATGTTAATAGCCCGACGCGGTGTATTATTGTATTGTTTCATAACCTTAGGCAAAATATTCACCCATCTGTGACTGCCTTGCAAGTAAAATCTTCTGTACAATTTGTTATTGATTGTTCTGATTAACCGCTCAACCATACTAGCTTTGATTGCGGAATACGTAGAGTAGTGTTTTATCTTATATTTCTGCATAAGATTTTTATACCAGCGGTTGTAGTACTCTTTTCCAAAATCCGTTTGTAGATTGATTTTTACGTTGTTTTCTACTTGCAACATTTTGTCCAATATTTTTTTCACAGCATTTGTAACTTTTAATCCAGTTTTATTTTTTAAAGGTTCTGCTAAAGCATATTTTGTGAAACAGTCCACCGCTATTAGAATATATCTGTACCCATTGTTCACACGCGAGTAAGGCTGCATTTCAAACAAGTCCGATTGGATAAGATCACGTTTCACATGTTTCAGATTTGTATGACGGCGCTGAAAAATTTTTCTTGCAGGTTTAAATAATTCCTTAACGATGATTTCTTTACTCATTTTTGCAAGGCTAGTTTCCCGTCGAAATTTGTATAGAAATTTTTAGGACTAGCAAGATTTTGCGGGCATATTTAGCAAGATGGAGGTGTGTAATTATTTAACTACAAACCATAACTTTTGCTACAAGGTGCGAATACGAAGAAAAGTGTAATATTTTTAATAAAATTGTATACAATCTATGTTGTTTTAATATTAATAAGATTTTTGGTAATCCAACGCAGTTTCTCACGCATTCCGGTGTACGCCTAAGAACGCCTGTGCCCATGCGCACCCCCGCGCGCACCCCCTGCCCATGCGCACAGACTTTGCGCGCGCACTCCCTGCCCATGCGCACACACCCCCCTACCCACGTGCACCCCTGCGCGTGCGCGCCCTTCAAAATACGCATTCTTGTAATATACAACTGTACAATCGGAAGCTATGTTAGTGCGGAACAGGTGTATAATCCCTTAAAAGACTGTTTAACCTTATTGGAAGATAGTAAGTTATACTTCCTAAAGGCACCAGTGTACTCGGTACCACTTGCTAAAATGTGGAGTAAGCTTTCGGACAAGTTACAAAATAGCTGCTGTTTAGTGTATAATAACCTACTACAGTACGTGTATTGGGGGAATGGCAATACAAAGAACTTGACGGGCTTGCAAATTAAGTTGTCCGAAAAACCAAATAAAAGGGAAAAATTGATAAAGTATGTGCTTTCGGCTTTTAGTTTTAACTATTTACCTGTAAATTATTTGGAGATAGTAGAGGAGGAAGATAGCCAAGATAAAATAAAAATCTTACACAAGTGCTACATTAAAGCAGGCAGTACATATTTTACACAATCTACAACACAATATTTTACAATTCTAAAAAAAATAGTCATTTCGGAATTGGGGTTGATAGATACGCCTAACATTCGTCCAGAGATAGTACGACAACGCGTAAATATTGGCAGTAAACTTTATCCGTTTACGCTAAAGAAAATTACTCCATTATGCACGCCATACGCTGTAAGTGGAAGAAAAAGACAACTGGAATTAGAGGAAATGGATGCAACAAGCGAAAGTTGGACTACATGGAAAACACTGCGACAATACGCAAACAATACAAAGATGTGTTAGACAAAGAACATCTTATTAGAAAAAATGAGGAAAAAAACAGAAGTAAAACATCTCTATTTATACTTTTACGATTTGTTAAATAAATACAACAATTTATAATACATACGACTTACAAAATACAAACATTTTCAAAATCTTAAAATAAATAAATTTTATAAATTTAATAGTCTTTTAAGTGTTTATGAATACAATTTTAATTATCAGTCTAACATGCTTTTTTGATTTTAACTTTATACTTATTAATATCTATTATTAAACTAAAAAATAAACGCTGTACTTCTCTTTTATAAGGTTATAGTGGGGCATGCGCTGTGGTATCCGGAATCTTCGGAATATTCAGAAAAAGACAATCTTCTACATGCAAGTAATCGTGCTACATCCACATCTTTTAGGTATTATTATTTATTATTTATTATTATTATTTCCTGAATGATAAAATAGTTCATATCGGTAAAATCGTCAGATAGAAAATGATCTGTTTGGAGCTCACTTTCGATTAAAATGGCTTCTCGTTCTTCATCCGTCAATTCAATATTTAGCCTAGGATTAGCATTTATTATATCACCAATAAACATCTTGTAAACAGCAGGAAAACCTCTATGCTGTAACCCCTGCAACTGATTGCTTATTCCTTTACTCAGTCGGAATATCTTAAATACATCACTTTGATTTAAAACAATAACATTTCGACCTTTTGCAATTTCCATATTAAACAAATTTTCTTCTTGCAAATCGTTTCCTGCTAATACACTTTTGACATTAGATGTATTGGCTGCCAGTTTCAATTTAAACCCATAATCTAGTTGTAATTCTACCTCACCTATTCCATTACTAAAACCATTTTGCCTTGCATTCTTTACATTTCGTGCAAATTCTCTAACTCTAAATTCAACTTTAAAGTGCATAAATAGGTCCAACCATTATAACTCATTTTCATTCCAGCATTTCCGCATATACATATAACACAATCAATTTGTATGACTGGTTGTAGACCACCATGTAAATCAAATCCTACTTCCAATAAGTGAAGGTGAGATCGTTGCCATCCGCTTAAGGGTTATACAGTCTTGCCCACCAGCGTATTTAGGTTTAATTGCGCCATATCACTAGTTACATCAACACCGGCAAAATCCATAACTTTAACTTAAATAGCTCGAAAATATATCGTAAACTGAAGCTCTGCAAAAACTCGCTTGTTATATACACGTGCTCACACATGCGCAGTTTAATCGTTAGTATGGATTATTCCAACCTTCAACTAATAAAATTCAAAGAATCCCCATATAAGTTTCGACGGGAAACTAGTCTCATTAACTTTCACCGTACTAATTGTCATTGACGTATTAATAATAGCACATTAACTTTTACTTTTACTTTGCTAATTAGATTTTGACGTATTAATAGTCCTAAAAATTTCTACACAAGTTTCGACGGGAAACTAGCCTCGCAAAAATGAGTAAAAAAGTCATCGTTAAGGAATTATTTAAACCTGCAAGAAAAATTTTTCAGCGTCGTCATACAAATCTGAAACATGTGAAACGTGATCTTATTCAATCAGACTTGTGCGAAATGCAGCCTTACTCGCGTGTGAACAATGGGTACAGATATATTCTAATAGCGGTGGACTGTTTCACAAAATATGCTTTAGCAGAACCTTTAAAAATAAAACTGGATCAGAAGTTACAAATGCTGTGAAAAAAGTATTGGACAAAATGTTGCAAGTAGAAAACAACGTAAAAATCAATCTACAAACGGATTTTGGAAAAGAGTACTACAACCGCTGGTATAAAAATCTTATGCAGAAATATAAGATAAAACACTACTCTACGTATTCCGCAATCAAAGCTAGTATGGTTGAGCGGTTAATCAGAACAATCAATAACAAATTGTACAGAAGATTTTACTTGCAAGGCAGTCACAGATGGGTGAATATTTTGCCTAAGGTTATGAAACAATACAATAATACACCGCGTCGGGCTATTAACATGACACCTATGGAGGCAGAAGAACATCCGGAAAGAATAAAACTTTACAACTCTGACAGTGCTTCTAAAAGTCGCAAGAAGTTGTATAAGGTTGGAGACATTGTACGTATATCAAAATATATTGCAGTATTCGACCGAGGATTTCATCCAAACTGGAGTACAGAACTATTCAAAATTGTTAAAGTACAACAAACGAGACCAATAACCTATCTGCTACAAGATTTGGAAGGTCGGCTGCTTCTAAGTGCTTTTTATGGCGATGAGATTCAGCTCACAGCAGCACCCGACATGTACCTAGTGGAAAAAGTTTTACGGAAACGGAAGCACGGGCGCGAACTATTAGTGTCGTGGTTAGGGGATGGTAAAAGTTGGATTAAGAAAACAGACCTGCTTTAGTATCAACCAAAGTTCTAGATAATTACCTAGTTGAATAAATCATAAAAAGAGTTGGCGGGGGTAAAGGCCCCTAGCTGGATAGATAGGAGGAATTTGCTTAGAAACCCATTTCCATTTATGATTTGAAGCAGGAAGCATGTGTTTCATAATCGATTTACAAGGATATTAATACAAAACTAGTGATTTCTATTGCAAGGAGATCGCCATTTTAGATGTAGCAAATAATGTAATATGGCATGAAATACTGAACATGGTGGTGGGGTATAACACCCTAAGTTATGATTTCAAAAAGCAAGTTCGGCGGTTAAAGAAAAAAATCCATGGACTCTGCTGGGATGAACAGTCTACAAGTGGATATACAAATGTGGGTGATTTACTGAAAGAAGTCATACCTCCTGGGGCTACTGTCTATGTTAAAGAAGAACAGAAGAAGCAGTTAATATCGAAATATTTATCAAACAACATTTTAAACATGGAAAGTGTATTCTCATTTCCAAGACCCAAAGAATTAAAAAAATTCGATGATAGATACAATCACTGTTTAAACCATTGTTTGAATAACTTATGCTGTTCCAAAGAGAATGTTTTAGTGCTACATCCTTTTGTTAATGTATAAATGTATTTAATTTTTATTAAAATATTTTGTGAGGAATTATTTTTTATTTATCTTAGCTAAAAGCCTATCTTTAAAATTTGAAAAACATATATATGTAAAACAGCGCATTACTTTGGAAAAATTAATGTTTTAAAAAATACAATCAGAAACAATAGCAAAATACACGATAATTGGTGTATGCAAATAAATTCAGTTCTATTTTAATAAAAAAAAAAATGCAGATTTACCCTAAATTTTTTAAAAAGATTTTGAGGAAAAATAACTATACGAAACGATTTGTTTAAAACTTCGATAAACTTACACAAAACGTGCGGAACTAATAGGCTTTACTATTCAGATTGCGTTTATATGCGGTTTGAAATAATTAAGTGTTAATCGATTTGTATTACAAGATGAAGCTTGCATTTTTTGCTAGTCGAGGTCGTAATAGAAAGTACATTGTGTGAATCCCCAGCAATTATACGTGAATTTCCTAATGCACGACATTGAAATCTATTTCTCAAACATATAGTCAATAAAAAAAAGCAAGGTCTACGCTGCTTTCACTTTTACGTCACATAATTGTAAGCAATTTGTTTTGGAAGAGAAATGTATTTCCCAAAGTACATATTTAGCATTGAGCGTATAATTATTTGTGACGTACTTAATTAGGAAAATGTTAAACCAGAAATTGATAACTGTTTAAATTTTTAAAAGCCGCGGTTTTGAATATTCTTAAACAGTACATTACTGTTTGAAATTGGTTGTAAATATTAAACACTCAAGGCTTATAAAGAACTCATTTCTAAAATCCCCGCAGTTTTAGATTTCTCAGGAAATGGTTGTTTAAAGCATGCAAAAATTTTGATGTTTGAGACTTTTAAAAGTGTAACTTTGTTAAGGGTGGACCGATTTTTAATCTGTTTGCAGATTCAAATTCTGCATAAAATTCTAGGTTAGTTTGATGTGTCGTATGTATAAAAAATTTATAAGGACGGTCAGAAATCGCTACCAGCCGAAAATCTTAAAATTGGGATAGCTCTCTGGGGGATGATGCAATGTAAGAAATTCCTAGAGATTTAGGTAGCTGAGAAAAATCTAATATTAATTGATACAAAACAAGATAGGTTTATCTCAAAGGATGCAATGACTAGCCGAATAAAACTATTTGATTCAGATGTGAGTGCAAAGCGTAAAACTGAGAGGTTTAGGACTTTAAAAGTGTAACTTTCTAAGGGATGGTTAAATTTTAAATCTGTTTGCAGATTCAAATTCTGTGTAAAATTCTAGACTAATTTGATGTGTCGTGTGTCTAAAAAATTTATAAGGACGACCATAAAATCGCTAGCGGTAGAAAATCTTAAAATTGGGTTATCTCTCTGGGGGATGATGCAATCTAAGAATTTCCTAGAGATTCAAATAGCTGAGAAAAATCTAATATTAATTGATACCAAACAAGATTGGTTAATCTCGAAAAATGCAATGGATAGTCGAAGAAAACTATTTGACAGGCTTGCTTATAGAGCAAAAAAAATTTAGAGGCTCGGAGCTTTTAAAAGTGTAATTTTGTAAAAAGTGATCTGATTTTAAATCTGTTTGCGGATTCGGATTCTGCGTAAAATTCTAAACTAATTTGATGTGTCGTGTGGTTAAAAAATGTATAAGGAGGTCAGAAAACGCTATCAGCAAAAAATCTTAAAATTGGGGTAGCTCCCTGGGGTATGATGATATCTGAAAGATTTAAAGAGATTCCGGTAGCTGAGAAAAATCTAATATTAATTGATACCAAACAAGATAGGTTTATCTCGAATGATGTAATGGATAGTCGAAGAAAAATATTAGGTTCAGATGTGGGAGCAAATGAGGGTGCTGAGATGAAAATGCAAGATATATTTATCTCGAAAAATGCAATGGGTAGTCGATTAAAACGGAGATCATCTCCGCATTTGCCTCATGAGATTTATCTCCACATTTCCCTCCTTATGAGATTCATCTCCACATTTCCCTCCTTATGAGGTTCGTCTCCGCATTTCCCTTCTTTTGAGATTCGTCTCCACATTTCCCTCCTTATGAGATTCATCTCCACATTTCCCTCCTTATGAGATTCGTTTCCACATTTCCCACCTTATGAGATTTCTCTCCACATTTCCCTCCTTATGAGATTCATCTCCACATTTCCTCCTTATGGGGATTTACATGTATATGTGTGAGGAAAATGTGGATTCATCTCCACATTTCCCTCCTTATGGGAATTTACATTTCCACATTTTCCTCCTTATGGGAATTTACATGTAAATGTGTGAGGAAAATGCGGATTCATCTCTACATTTCCCTCCTTATGGAGATTTACATGTAAATGTGTGAGGAAAATGTGGATGCTGGAGGAAAATGTGGGATGAAAATGTGGATGCTGGAGGAAAATGTGGCGGGAAAACTGTCCAAAACCATCTACTACCAATAAAACTTACGTGTTGTCAAACGTTTGCTTTCCACCTGCTACATGTATTATGCTGTCGTATATTTTATAACAATATTTTTCTTTGGTTGTTTTGTTGGTTGCTAGTGCAAAGGGGGTACGCAACACTGCGCCACAGAAGTCAAACGCAAGATGCAGTTTTTCTCCGTAGATGGCAGTTCATTTACATTTCCAATGCTCCACCTGTAGGTACTACATTGGCCAGGAGGCGAGTTTTTTGTTGCCTGGAAATTTTAGAATTTTGCCGAACCCTTGCCGTTCCAGGCAAGGTAGGGATCTTTAACGTGCGTGACAACACTCGCACACGGGACCTCCATTTAACCTCTCATCCGAACGAGGGCGTAATTTTTGTGAAAAATGCTCACCTGCCATTTTTCAAGCAGTCGGCCGTGTCGGGATTTGAACCCGGGACCTTGGCCCGTAGATGGCAGCTGACTTTTGGGAGACTTCCGGACTAACTTTGAACTAAACTTCTGCTGGGTGAGACTATTTGGGGGAGTCGGTTAATAATTAACGAATAAACCAGAAAGCCACTACACATATAAAATAAACAACTAAAAGCTAGTATCGTCAAACAAAGGTGTAGAAATTTCGACGATTATATTCCGTTTCAAAACTATAAGGGTTTGATCTTAAATACTTATAAACTCTGAATCTGTAATAAAATTGAGGTTAAATAAATAACATAAAACAGCAGTTTACGTTTCCTAACAAAAAATATGCTAAAAGTTTTAAACAATTATATGTTTAACTTTCAGTTGGATTTGTAGCTCAAACCATCACTCTACTTGTGCAAGTGTGACTTCTTGTTCAGTTTGTAACATAAACAAGTTCTAAAATCAATCACAGCGTAAACATGATATCTCACTGTTAATATGGGGTCCTAAAATACTAATTGAAATGAGAATTTGATACAGCCCAATTTTATACGTGTTTTGAAATTAAGTGTGATTGTCATATAAAACAAAATTAAATATTTACTTGTAGCGTTCAATATTTAGTTTAGTGAGATATTTAAATGATTCAGTAAACTTAGTAAAGCACAAAAGTGGGTCAGTTTATTACCGATATCAGATCTGATAAAGATTTACATTTTTTTAATACATATATAACCAGTTAAATTGGTAATTCTTGTTCAAAATAACTAATTGTATTTCGGAAAACAAATACTAAATAGCATATTAGCATTAAGCGTATACAAAAAAATTAACTTTCAATTTTTCTACTAAGATGTGCGTAACAACTAAACGTATTCGACACTACCCGTTCCATAGAAAATGAATAATTTAAATTTTCCAATTGTAGAAAACAAGTAAACATCTTTTCACTTAATAAAAAATAGACTTATCGGCTAAAAAAACAAAAGTCACATTCAATATTACCAATAACATCCAACAGCGAAACTGTTTCGGAACACAAACAGCAAGATGGCCGGTGAACTTCTTTCAAATAAAAAACTGGCTTACTCCAGATGGCAGTTGACCAAACAACAAGAAGTTCTTGATGGGTTACTAGAATTATTCTTAAACCATTTTCTAATAACGGCCTGCACGAAGTTTTAGAAGTTACATCTCCAACTTAATATACAAACGAAAGAACTTAATCACATTTACATAGTTATAACAAGTTTACGTGAAGCTTTAAGGTATTTGTTATATCATCTTATAAATTTGTTGTATCTTTGGTATATGTTAAGTATACGTTAGTTATATATTAGTTGCGCTGGAAAAGTAAAAATGAATAAATTCTTAGAACGCTAAATTTAACAATACGAAACCGTTGTTGAATCCTTCCAGATCGAAGCACGTGTTGAAAACTAATGTAAATGAAGTGCGATGCAAAGATTGCCTACATTTAAAACTTTCCACATCTTAACAGTACGATGTTCTATCAATAAATGTCCGGAGAGGATCGAAGTAGCATATTGTAGGGCTGTTAGCTTTACGCATGATTAAGGCGTATACAAAAGACACGATAGAATTACGTTCGACATTCAACCACGTTAATCGATTTATTTGAACTTTGCTAGATGTGTTTATTTATACTTATTTATTTTACTTATATAAAAGATTTTCAAATAAATAGAATAACATCACTATACAAGGTTGATGCAGAAAATTTATAGCTACTTTAAAATTTTTTTTTAATGTTTGGGTTTTGGAAAATTAGAACACTTCAACTTAAAAATTTTGATTGCATTTAATCGTACTAATAGCTAAATATTATTATTAAGAGGGCTTCTTTAGGTTGGTGCACGCTTATTTAAAGCGTATTTTGAACTGATAAATTTTATATGGAGAATCAACACACTCTTCTCCATGCAATTCATATGTACCAGTACATTAGGTTAGTTGCCCATGAATGAAAAATTTAATTTTTTCTTTTTTCTTTTAGATACACGCATATTTGTCTATTTAAAGATAGATATGAGTCTTTTGTTGTTTGTTAGTTATTGTGATATTCAAGTTTTACAATACAGGTTAGGTGAACAACTTGAAGTTTTTGTTATTATTATAATTAAGTAAATTGTGAGAAACTTGTACATAAGATTCTGTTAACCTTTATTGCAGTAAAAACCATTAAAACGTCTCTTGAAGCGCCCATTTCTTAGGGAGATTAAAATCAGGTAGGTTAGCGTTCAAAAACTTCCTTAGATAGAGAGGTTACACATCTTTCAAGGTAGGTGTAAAAGTATTCAGTAAAAGTGTTGCAATATATACACCTCTAAAACGATTTGCATTCCCTTTTGTAGAACTTACCCCGCACCACTGAAAGTGGTAGTCTTTACTGTTACGTGACAGTGTTTTTATAGAGTAAAATTAATGCAGGTAGTTAACTTAAATGCAGCACGTAACAAATAGCTTTATTTAAAATCTGTATTGCCTGCTTTGGTTCTTTAAATTGAATCATCAGAATTTTTCGTTTCCCTTTTGTTGACAATTCCTAAAATTGGTTTGTTTTATATTGCAGTTATTTGAATTCTGCTCAGAAACATCTGCGTTGGTGTTATACTTTCCTTTTTACAAATTATTTCGTAATCATATTCATTTAACTTAATTTTCCAACGTTGTAGTTTCAAATTCGGCTTTTTAAGATCAAATAGAACAAACTAACGGTATATTGTCTGTATAAATTTGAAACTTTTGCTCGTATAAATAAGGTCGAAATTACTAAACTCCCTATGCTGTAGCTAGCAATTCGTTTTCAACCGTACTATACGCTCTTTCAGAATCATTTAGTATACGTGTTGCGTACGAAATTGGTTTATACTTCCCTATCAGTCTTCGATTTAAAACCACGCCTAATGCTACCTTTAAAGCGCCTGTAGTTAAAATAAATGATTCTTTAAATTCTGGGTATTATAGTATTGGATGGTTAGTAAAGGGTGTTTTTATAAATTTTAAGGGTATGCTTGATTTTTGTTATTTCTTTAAGCATTGTGTAAAAGATTTTTAAATTTACCTAAGTTGAAAAAAGTTGCGGAAACGATCTGATAATCCTTAGCTACTTTTGTGTTTTTTTAGTCGTTTTGGTTACTAAGAAATTTGTAAATCTAAAATTTTATTTGGGTTTGGTGTAGTAATAACGTCGTAAAACTGCGATTCCTTTTTCCAAAAATTAATTTTTGTCTATTTCTATCTTAACATTAGCCTGCCTATGTATTTGGAAAACTGATCCTAATTTTTCAATGTGTACCTGAAAAAATGTGATGTAAATCGTCTAAATATCTTAAGTGTCTCTCATTTGATATTCCTCGCGTGATATTATCCATAACCCTTCCGAGGCTAGCTGATGAGGATTTTAATCCAAATGGCATTCTTTGTACGCATAATTTCCACGGGGTGTACCAAAGGCTGTTGGTGATATGTCAGTGAACTTAATCAAATCCTTAATTTATTTGTAAAAGTCGTTGACATCTGTTTTCGTAAAATATGTTTTTAAATTATTATTGGTGCATTTCGTGTATTGCGTTTTTTCTTCACTGTGTAGTTTTTTTTTAAGATTGGTTAAATTGTCTCTTAATTTTAATTTTGTAAACAGTTTATCAATCTCGTCATCATAATCTGTTAATATTTCGAAATTTATACTTTTGTCAGGGTCCCTATTTGCGTAATTTTTATTCTTGTACTTTAATTGGTCGAGTTAATTTGACGTTTAAGATCGCCACCATTGCCGAATGCATTTTTAGTCTTTGTCTAAACTCTATGTGATTTATTATACCTACGTCAGAGTTTGAATTTACTGTAACTTTTATAGCTTGTTCTGTCCTCAAGGATCTTACTTTTGTGGTAATGAATGGGAATTTTTCGAGATGTTGTTATCAATAATTTTTTCTTTAAGTGAATTTCTCTCCTATAGCTATCGGTTCGTTATATTCATATCCAAAGTCAAAAATATAAAACATGTACTTCGCGCATGTTCCAAAAGTTTCGGATAAGAGATATTTGTTACGTATTTGTTTTTGGTAGTATCATGTGCTGTCTTTATTATAAAGGGTTGTTCTATGAAGTTATAATAAATGTCCTGCGCCATTTACGTGTTAACTAAAATGTGGGACGAATCAGTGGCTAGAAGAAATTTTAATTTTTTCGCGCGATATTCCGATGTGGGGTATAGTTAAAAAATGACGTGGATTAATTTCTATTATATCTGGCTTATTCCACTCCTTCCTTGGTGAAAATTTTGATCCCTGCCTCTGTCGGTATTATTATCGTAAGTTCTTGTAACTATTCTATAGTATGTATTTTATTAAATTGTACCCGATTATTTCTGCCCTAAAATATACTTTTGATATTTTTACTATTTATTACGTTTTGATGAATGTGTTCTTCTCATTCGCTTTCTATGCGTTTCACGGGTTTACTGTTGCTTGATCATGTGCACATTGGAGTTGTTTTGCAATTACCGTAGTGGCGGGTAGGAGAAGGTTTTGGAAAATGATTTTAAAAATTGCTTATTGATTGTGATAATTTAATATTTTGAAAACTGTTTTGAACGTTATCCATCTGTCTAATGGATTGTTGTGATCCAGAAATCGATGCCACATAATATCTTGGAAAATTATTCGTATGAAGTTGGTTGAAGGAATTAAATGCAATTACGTTCTGAAACTGAAAAATCTTATTTTAAAAATCCATGAGTCTCTGAAATTTGTGGGGTTGAAAATGATATTGCAAATAATGGGGTTTATTATAAGACCTTTTTGTGGATCTACAGCGTTTATTAAGATTTCAATTTTGTATTTGATTACCATACTAAGAAACGCTCTCTTTCTCTATGACTAAACCCATCGCCTTGTGTAACATTCCTAAAACGAATTTTGTCAAATAAGCGTTTTGATAATGTGTTTAAAAACTTATCAAGAACCATTTCGTTCGTCAAAAGCTGTTTTTGTTAGTCTAATTTTTATGTTCTCCTCTTCTAACTTAAGCTTTATTAAAATTAAACGACACACCTTTTGCACTCCCATTTGAAACTGCTAAAAAGTTTTGTCGTGTTCTAAATTGTTAGGCTTCATTCGGCTTCTCAACGATTTTATTTTAATAGTTAATTATGGGTAACTCCTAATCATTAATTTAAGTTAGTTACACGTAGTTGTGTAAATCAGTTTTAGCATCTAGAAGTATTACATATTGTAATTCAGTTAGAAAATAGGGCGTTCAATTACCCTCGGGGTTTTTAAAATTAGTGTTTATTATTATGTGTTTGGCGGCTTAAACCTTTTCCCACAAATCAAAATAAATATACGTCACTGTTTCGACCAATGAGAACGCGATGCGTACCAGAAGTGATGGAAAGTTGGAAAAAATTATGGCCATAATGCCATTTCTATACACAACAATCGTATCTAAATGAACAATGGAGCTGCGCTTTGTAATGAAATGAAGTTCACCTTTGTCAATCCTTTAATTCTATCCCTACCGTACCCTTTGTTCTTACATGTTGTAGGTAAATGGACAACCAACTTCACTGCTAATCAAGTTTAGATAGGCCACAGAAATCCCACGCCTTTTAGAATGATGGAAAAAGAAACGACATCATTAGTAATTAAGCTCGGCCAATGCCGTTATCAAGGATTTATTAATTGACTTTATTGTAATTTAATTATTTAGCAGGCGTAAAGATTAGGTAAATTCTAGTGTACTTAACATTCATTTTGAAATTGATTTAAATAATGTCCCTGTAAAATCTGTGCAATATTTTTACGTCCTCTGTACGGGAACGCGATGAACTATAATACTTTTATACTAGTCAAATCCACAAGTAACAAACCTTAAAGATATCTGACTGCACATTTTGAATATCGTTGGTTACCATAACGTGTTACCAATTGCTTTCTGTAATCCTCCCACAATAGCAAATCTTCCCTACTTGCTATTAAGATTAAAGTTATACCTACTAATTGGTGTATAACTAATATAAAATAAATACTTCTAAAATTACTTGATTACCACCATTAGTTGTAATAGCATTTAGGTAAAGTATTAAATTGTGGTAATTCATCCTTAGTGTTAAAGTATTGAAAAAAGTATTGGTTTTTAATCTGATACCCACTACGCTGCTGCCAAAAACGTCTAGCTTGCGCAATTTAAATCATCATCATTAGGTCTTTGGTCCTGGAATTGGTTAGACGCGTATCTTTATTGTTTCCTATTCTGAGTTAACCTACATATCTCCATGAAATTCCTAAAACAAAACTTATGTTTCACTTTTACATTAAAAGTTTTGGGTAAGAGTATGTTTGCAATAAATTGGTGTAATGTCGTTGTGTGTGCTGTTTTGATTTTAAAAGATTCTTTTTCTACAAAATCCAAATAGTGTTTCTGTACGAATTTGGGGCTAATTAAAGTTTTTGAAGATCCTGTGTCGATTAATAATTTGGATCCGCGCGAGGTATTTCTATGTAGAGTAAGATTTGTTGATTAATGTTTTGATTAAATCTTGGTGTAAATATGGGTTTTATAAAAATTGAATTTAATGTTGGTTTTGGAAAGTGTCGAGATTGATTGTTGAAATTTGTGTTATTAAAGTTTGTATGATTAATTCGTAGATGATTCATTGATACGTTAAATAGTGTAAATTTCGGTTGTGTTGGTATTTGCTTCGCGGCTTCTATTGTTTTCATCGGTGAGTAATTTTTATTTGCATTAGGATGATAGATTCTGTTTTTGTAGTACATTACGTTTTCTTCTACTACAATCAAATTCATTGCTTCTTCTAAGTTTTGAAGATGTTGAAACCTTATTTTGTCTGATAGTTGTTCGGGTGACGCGTTTTTGTATGTGTCCAAGGCCATACCGTCGTACATTTCAGTTTTAATTAAACGTATGTTTTGATAGGATTCCTCGATTGTCAGTTTGATTAGGATCAAGCTAATCATGTCTTGACATCTCACACCAAATTGATGTGGCGATTGATTATTTCCATCCGTAGGTTTATTAAGCCTCCGGTCATGCATTTTATATTTCTTTGGTCGCCGAAATACGCTATTAATATTCGTTTAAAGTCGTCCGATTTTACGAAGTCATTCCTGCTAACTATCAAGGTTAATGCTCTGCCCGTTAATTTGCTGATTATTAAACGCAGTAGCCAAACGTTGCGATCTACGTCCCCTTGTATTTAAAAAGATTCCAAAAATTTCTCGCAAGCAGTAATGAAAATACTTATTAGTGCCTAGTTTCCGTCATACCTTAGAATTGACTCTAAATACAGTTTCATATTTTTTCAGTATTTATCGTTTATAAGTTAAGAGTTACTTTTCAGTTTAGTTTGTATTAAAGTTATTTAAGAACCACTTATCGTTATGTATATTAATGTAATTTTAATAACCTTTGTTATAATTACATCGGTTTCAGACTTCTGCTGAATAATTGTTTTATTAAATTATTGCAATAATAAAGTACATAAAATGTTTTTAATTATGAACCTTTATAAATGTGATGGGAATCAAGTTTTTTTGATTTTTCTGAATAATAATTGCTGTAATAGAATGGTACAATGAACTGTGTTATAATTATACAGCTTTGTTATAAAGTTTCAGACTTTTGCTGAGTAAATCCTTTCAGAAATAATAACAATTGTGATAATAAAATTGTACATATAAATGCGTGTAAAGAATTCTTTTGTTTCTTACTAGCTAACATCAATATGCAATTGAAAATGGTTAGAAAAATAAACTTATGGTACTTATAAGAGTTTGATTGCCAGCCCTATTAGTCTTCCTTCTTTTATTGAACTTGTTCAATTTTTGTACTTCGTCCAATTGGTTGATTTTTTGTTCCAACTAAAAAATTAAAATTTACGACCACCAGTTCCTCGATTTTTGATTTGCTAGTGCCTTTCTGGAATCCTACAATCGACTGCGCCAGATAAGTTTGGGGTCTTTGGGAGTTTCTTTTTAAAAAGTTTTATCGCCAAAAACTTTCTTATCAATTTTATTTTTAATTGTTTAATTACGAAAAATAACTTATTTCCGTTACAACGGTTTATACGTTTATATTTACTAAACATTAAGTAATTGAAATTTACAAAAATACTTGAAGTTAATAAATCAATAATTAATAATAAAAAATTATGATGAGTAGCTTAAACAACCAACAATGTTAAAGTTATGAAGTTCTAAGACCGACTGGCTATCATGGGCTCCTCAGAGTATTTATGCTATCCCTGCCTTCGCATTGTCTGTGGGAGTGCAGATCTCATCTCATGTCTGCTACTCCTTGATAAATTACAATGTATTACTTCTTAGTAATCTTAATTCTAACAATTGCTTTCTTATAATCAAATGTGACCTGCATCTACGGTATTATGTTAGGTCTAGAATACAAAGTTGTTGCTTCCTTTTTTGCGTCTGATTATAAACTTTCATTAACCTATTATAAAGTGTCCTTCAATTGTACAATATAATAATCTATTTTTTAAGATTTAATAATTGCATTTAATATATATATATATATATATATATATATATATATATATATATATATTAATTTGGGAGATATGTAACTCGAGCAAATGCAAAAGAATATTTTTTCACATTATTCCTTCGAAATATTATTGAATTATCGATATCCAAAAATTTGATTCCTTGTCTTGGATTACGTAAGCGGATATAGCGTAACGTAAACTACTGTTCAAATATCTAATAATAGGTAGTGCGTCTATTTATTATGTACGTGAATAGTGTTGTGTTTTAGCGTTCATTTTCAGTTAACGATGCCATATGTTTGCTGTTGTAATGATGAGCTTACAAATAAAAATCTTTAAATATTCAGATTCGTCTTCGTAATCATTATCTAATATATTCATATCGATCCTTCTTTAAATAACACTCCACGTCGTCGAACATCGTAGGTATACAATTTATAATACCTCGTTGAATCTCCTTTAAATAGCGGTTTTTCAAGATACCCTAATTTGATTTTCTAAAAAAAACTCTCTTCTTTGGTATCCCAATAACGGCTTAAGAACAACTCTTTAAATTTTTTTAAATTTTTTATCCGTTCCTCTTTCAATAAACCTCATCCTTGGGCCAAACTACGCAAATTACTAACAGTTAAAGGAACTTTTCTACTGCCAAAAACTCCCGCTTCTATCAGCAGTCTTCTGTTTTTTAATAAACGTTACCGCATGTACAGATCCGTCTGGCGAGAAGCATAAGCTTGTACCGCCATATCTTTATATAAACTTGTATAGTTATGATACCTTGCTACCAGGGGAATGACGCCGTTGGTTTCCCGTTGGTTCACAGTACCTTCATCCCTACCATTTCCAACACCACTAGCTTCTACCTCATTGACAGGTTCAGATAAACAATTTACATCATTACTCAATTTGTTCATATTAATAGAAGTATTCAAGTTCATCTGTTCAATTGACCCTTTAAGAACCGCATTGTTAGAATTCATACGATTAACGGTTGCAACTAGTTACTTCAAAGCATCCGCGATATCAGAACTATACCATTTTATCAGTTTTTTGTACCTCAGTATGTTCTGTACTTTCGGTACTATATTTATGTGTTAATAGATTTTAAGAAACAAAGAACAGCATATTTCAATTTGCAGTGTGCGCCTAACATTTAAGCTTACACCACAACTCTTGTTTTTATTCCAACAAATCCCAAAACTTGATATAACTTTGATAGTTTTAACTCCAATTAGCATCAAGGTCTAGAAATAATTTTAATTTTCAGCACAAACGTTTCTACTTACGATTAATCAAATATTATGGTCTGCGATAGGTAAACAAATTTTTTAAAGTTGTGCATAACGATATGATTCATTTACTACTATCCAGGTATAGCAGTAACAATAATACGTGCTACGTTGGGCGCCAAATGTAACGTTTACAAACAAAAAATATTTAAAACTTAAACCTGGAATCCCGGTTCCTACGGTATAAGTCCAGCTAGCGGCAACCCCTCCTTAGCTTGTGGATTATTGTAGTTTAAATAGTTACCACCTGTTAGCAGTAATAAACAACTCACCATTTCGTTATGCAGGTTTGTTGTAATCTTGATAAACAAATCAACCAAGATCCAGTTGAATACAAAAAATGGTGCACGAAGTCGTACATATAATAGCAACGCCTAGGTTAAGTAACAGTGGCTACGGAATGGGGCGAGATAGGTTTTGGGCCTCTTGGAGCGGCTTCTTAAAAAAGCTTCTTCAAAAAACTCTTCTATCAAATTTATTTTATACAGAAATTACACTTAATTTTAATTTACAAGTACATTATATGCAGTAACGTGTGGAGATCGAAATAATCCTAAGTTTAAATTCACTTTAATTAAATAAATTAAAATTACGGTGAGTAGCTGAACTACCAACAACTGACTGGCCATCTTGGGCTTTCAAGGGTATTTATGCTATCTCTGCCCTTCACATTGCTTATGGGAACTGCAAAACTCATGTCTACTGATTTCTGTTTTTAATACAATGTATTACTTCTTAATAATCTAAATTCTAATATTTGCTGTCTTATAACCTACTGTGACCTGCACCTGCAGCATCATATTGCGTCTGGAATACAATGTCTGGTTTCTTTCTCATGTCTGGTTTGTGAACTTTCATTAACCTCTTTCAAATATGTCCTTTAATTTATACATTGCTACAATCTAACTTAAGTTTTAATAATTCTGTTTGATTACATATATATCCTAATTTGGGGGATATGTAACTGGCGTTGTCAATAAAGAAATAAACAGAGACTCTAACTATAGACTTATCTGTTGCTGGTCATCCCAAGCAATCCAAAGGTAGTTAATTACTGCTACACTATCTAATTATTGTAATATCCATTACTAACAAAGTTTACTAATTAAATTGTATGCGAACACAGTGATGTAAAGCCCTGTGCATCCGGACACGACCGTTCCGCATCTACAACCCCACTGACTATTACCTAAGATATTTTGATACAAAAGGATACCTACCCCAAGGGCGAACTACAAGCTAAGAAATTGAAAGTATTAGTACAACGTGATATCAAACTTGTTGGTTAGATTTTTTATATATTTTTATATAAACTTTTATATACTATGTCCAAAACTGTTTTGATGGCACCGTTTTTTTTTTATTTTTATGGTTTAGATAACTTTCAGAACACTGTGTCCTCCTCTGTTTATTTAATCGTAAAAACTTTCCTTCAGGAGCTGCGTTTCTTTTTATTTTTAAGACAGGTTTTAATCTAGCACAGGCAATTATTTTACTGAAGATCTCCATTTCCTCCCTCGAGGTATATATATATATATATATATATATATATATATATATAGCCATTTTTTAAATAGCAATTCAAAAACTTGGTGTCGTCCTCCTTGTTTATTTTGTTGTTCCATTTTAGTTAGATTGTTGATAGAACCACTATATACTCACGATCACGTCTTATAGATCACAGCAGAGGTTAGAGTTCAAAGTGACCTGAAGATATCCCCTTTCTTCAGCTTAATCGAGAAAAGTAAACAGTTGTTTTATAACAACGCATCAATCAAATTTGTCAAAGAAAGCCAAATGTTTTTCAAGGTTCAATCTACGGATCTTTAATTGCACAAACCGCGTTGAGTTTGCACTATAATTCCAATATCTTCCACGGTACACCAACAATATTAAAGCTGTTCTGTTTTATGAAATTAAGTTTTAGCTCTCCAAGCGGAGTTTTTAATAAATCAGCTTTGCTGTAGCAAATCAAATCTTCTATGACATTTTTTAACAGGGATGCTTTAGTTATTGTATATTATTTGATATATTTGATAATTTTTTATGAGCCAATCTAAGCATCCCAAACTAAATTGCCCCGCCTTTGTAAAAGCGATGTATTAATTTAATCAGAACCTTATAATCACTAGCTTGCATACTGATTGCTTATTTGAGATTTCCTGTCTAGTTAATGTAGAAACCAAACCACAGAACAATACTATAATTATAAACTTTTAGAAACATACATTCAAATTCGTCTGTTAAAATAAAAATTAACGTACTTGAATTTGCATCGAATAATGTGGACACCGCAAGAAATATACAGGGAAGAGAAGACTGCTAAGCTACATTTACAAACTTTAATGTTCTGTAATACGCACAAATGAGACTTTATTGGCTTTAAAGGCTAAGCATAATTAAAACGTAAAGGGTTAAATGTTAGTCGTTGAAGACTAATGGGCCACACTTCGCTTAGCGCTTTGAGAATTGTGATTTGAATATCTTCCCACTCACTACATTTATCAGTTTAGCATTTTCAATATTCTACAGAAACAATTAAACAATCAAAAGTTACAGGTTAAATATCAGGATCCCAGCTTTAAATATATATGAAAACCCCGATAAGAATAGTGTAACATGGCATTCTATCTAAGGCTAATTGCCATGTTCCAGATAAGCAAACCTTTCAGTTATGCTTTAACTATTTCTCTCTTACGTAAGTCTATTCTACACAACACTTAAGAATATGCTTTATATAAGTAAGTTTACATCCTCAGAATTAACTTATATTTAACAATTGTATACAGTTAAAATTCCATTTTGATTAACATAAATCGCTTATACATCCGTAAATACATTTGGCTAAGATGAAAGTTGCTCTATATTCATTTGCAGAGATAGTACCCATACATAACGTGAGGATTTGAATTCTGTCAGTTGAGTTTATACCTCCAGGTTTTCCGGTAACATTCATAATCTTGGTTATACCTGTCTGTTAACCGGATGGTTGATTTAGGTACGTTTGGTTTTGTGATTTAGAATATTCCGGCAGTATCTTGACGTTTTTAAGTTCCTAAACATGAAACCGTTTAAAGAATTCTTTAAGTAGAGATATTTGTATGCCGGCCCTAATAAATTCATTTCCAGTTTTAAAATGTGTTTAAATCTTCATCATCATTTTGTTTTCGACCTTACTTAAGGTCGATTTGACGCAGCTCTTTTGCGGCATGGAATACGACGACGCGTCTACCGCCACGTCGTTTAGTTTTTTCGCGAGTGTTTCTACTTCGTCTGCCTCTCGGCAGTTATATATCTCATTTTCGAGCACAGGGATACTTTCGCCAAATTTTTGTTTAAATCGCTCCCAATTTGCTTTTTTATTACAGAACCGCGGAAATATTACAAATTACAAATCGTTTCTAACATTTCGTGCGAGAAACTATCGTAACAGCAGTACAGACCTAAATGATTGAGAACGTTTATCAGTGTCTTAGATCTACATGCTTCGTAAACAGTTTAAGCTAGTCCAGTATGGAGTAGAGTTTTCCTCTTACCGTCAAAGATCAAGTAATACACAAGTTGAAAAATAACATCACACTTGAGTTTCTTGTTCTCTGACTCCATATATCATATGCGAAAGTATTGGCCGGTTTTCTTCAAATTGCTTAAAGGCGATTGACAAGTGATTTGCATCGCAAAATATACCTTCCAGACCAAAATCTAACGCCTTGCATTGTTCACGTAATTTTTCGCCTCTTGTCTTGATTTTATCGTTACCTCGAATTTTGTCGGCCATTCGTTGCACATCAACATTGAATAGGTATACTAACTGAGAGATGATTTGCTACCTTGAATATGCGAAAATGATGTTTTTGCAAAATTGTTCAATAATCATAACTTTCAACTGTTTGTTTGAGATTGATTTGTGTGTAAGCAAGAATTGTTCATGTTATCGCACATTTCAGATTATTTTGATAACAACGATTACTTTGCGGGGAATTAAAGTCTTTGAGTAGTTTTTGTTATGCAGCCTGGTTCAAATCTCGGTACTAGTTTCAGAAACATTAAGACACTCTAGACGTTCATAACGTCCATATGTGTTCATAGAGCTGCAATTATACAGAAGATCAGCAGCAGAAATGTTGTATTTATTCAAAAGTGTACTAGTTCTCTGAAATACATCACCTTGCAGCAAGGAATTAATTCAGCACGGTCATTGTCTTCAATTCTAAAAACGATTGAGTATTTTTGAAACGATTTACAGTTACAAATTATGAAAAACACGTCTTGGCATAGTTTCAATCTGACTGCGTTTTTTATTCGAAGCTGACGCGGCACTCTGCTTTTTTTCTTTTATATCAGGCTCACAAATTCGAGTTGACTTTAAAGTGTATGTTTTGTAGCATGTCATATCGTACACAAACATATCTTGGCCGGTAACCTGTCATTTATTTTTTTGGATGCTACATTCACCTTGTGTCTACCAGCTTCTGTTCCATACACTTTTTTACGTGTTTTTCGCCCACAAATTATATACACAGATATTTCAATTGGCTGCTTACTAGATGAGCGTTCTAAAGGTATTCCATCCATTTTTCAAAATCAAAAATTTTCTACCTGTGAAAAAGAAAAAAATATTAATTCTTTATGAAATGTGTCGTCACGAAAGACACTTATTGCTGTCACTTAGTGATATTAAATCGGAGGGTCTTGATTTTTGTGCAGTTATATAGTAAATTGAATACTATAAAAATACAAACTCTACATAAAATATTCTTTCTAGCATTATTTCCATGATATCATACATCAACCGCAGCAGCATAGTATATGGTATTGGCGGGCATTTAAAATGAAATTAACGTGATTACCAACACGAAAAGTATGGAGAGAATGTTTTCTAACCAATTCAAATGAGAAAATCGGTGTTTATCACATTTCCTACAGAACTATAGACTATAGCCGGCTCCCTCAATAAAAGTAAATGACCCTAGTAGAGGATATAGATGGTCCTGGAGCAGATCCATCGATCCACCGATCCACCCAATTCACCCGCTTCATATCTAACCTAGGTTTGTACATGTAAATTTGCACTATAAAGTCTTATTTTAAAAGGAATTCCTCTTTGTGGGGAGGGATTTCCTCCTTGCTACCTGCTTGCTCCCCTCTTTGCTCAGACACCCCATCCCCCCACACTAAAAAATTAATAACCTAACCACTAAATTTAGGACCAACTCTTATAACCACCATATAGGTAAAATCACCGCAACACCGTGCTCTCGGTTACCTAGTTTTGGCTACTTTTCCAAGATCGTGGTGACGTCATAGCCTTTTATAAATAAAGAACGATGTAATACTATTCTAAAATTTTTATTCTGACATTATACATAACAAAATTTAAAAATATTTAATGCCAAGCATGGAGTCGTTTCAACTTAATTTTAATACAAAGTTAAACACAGAAAACAGTCCTTTCTTTATACTTGTTTGGAGTGGTTTTAATTTTATCTAATTTTATTCGCAGCTTAAAATTTAAATCGACACCCAAGTCTTCTAACTCCTTTTCCAACCAATAGTTTGATACATAGAGACCGTCTCGGTTTTCGAATTGCATAATGTACCAAAGTTTGCCTCTATATATAAAGCCTTTTATTCCACCGACAACCAGATACATTTTTTCGCGTAATTCTTCCAGTTTGTGATAATATTTTAATCGCGGCTCTCCAACTATATCCAGCATACGTATCTTGTTTGCTTGATCGACTTCTTCTTGACGGTGTTGGACTAAAGAGTCTTTCTTACTAACTACAAATGCATACAGCTTGTAGAACTCGGATGTATCTAAGTCTGGCATAGTTAGCAAGATGGAGATGTGTAATTATTTAACTACAAACCATAACTTTTGCTACAAGGGCGAATATTAAGAAAACTGCAATATTATAATTGTCAACGATAAAACTATGGGAATCGATTGTTCAACATGGCGAACAAGCAATGCAAGAATTAAGATATACAACAAATTTGTGTGTCAGTAACAAGTCCTGGTGTTAATAAACAACTTGGAAATCATATACTAGATTTTTACGTTGTCCAAATGTACGTTTAAGGGAATCGCGTCTACTTTGGTCAAAGAACATAGTATTACGCGATTGGAAGCGACACTATACAACCGTACAATTGGAAACTATGTCAGTGCAGAACAGGTGTATAATCCCATAAAGAGCTGTTTAACCTTTTTCGAAGATAGTTTTCTAAAGACGTCAATGTACTCGGTACCACTGGCCAAAATGTAAAGTAAGCTATTGGACAAGCTACAAAATAGCTGCTGTTTAGTGTATAATAACCTACTACAGTACGTGTATTGGGAGAATAGCAATACAAAGAAATTGACAGGCTTGCAAATTAAGTTGTCCGAAAAACCAGAGGAAAGGCAAAAATTGAATTAAGTATGTGCTTTCGGTTTTTAGTTTTAACTATTTACCTATAAATTATTTAAAGATAGTAGAGGAGGAAAGCAGGCAAGGTAAAATAAAAATCTTATACAAGTGCTACATTAAAAGAGGTAGTACATATTTTACACATTCTGCAACACCATATTCTACAATTCCAAAAGAAATAGTCATTACGGAATTGGGGTTGATAGATACGCCTAACATTTACCCAGAGGTTTTATGACAACGCGTAAATACTGGTAGTAAACTTAATCCGTTTACGCTAAAGGAAATTGTTCCATTATGCATGCCATACGCTGTAAGTGAAAGGAAAAGGCAACTGGAAATAGAGGAAATTGATGCAAAAAGGCGAAAACTGTACTATATGGAAAACACTGCGACAATACGCGAACAATACAAAGATGTGTTAGACAAAAAACATCTTGTTAGAGAAAATGAGAAAGAACTAAAAGATTATTTTATGTGCCGATGGACTGACTTAAATACATCCGGGTTCTACAAGCTGTATGCATTTGCGGATAGTAAGAAAAACTCTTTTAGTTATGTAGGCGTCCTTGCGGAAAAAGATGGTAATAAATTCGTATACTTTTTAAAAGGTTATTTATAAACGTATTTATCAAAATGGCAGATAACATAGACGAACTAAGGAATGCGGGTTTTGTAACCTTGGCGTGCACCACACGCAAAGGGGTTTCGCTAAACGTTGTATATTTGTCTAGTAAAAAACCCTTCGGATCATTTAAAAAAGAGGGTCTTACAACCTATAACGACCATATATACCTAAAAGTGGGGGACGTGCAACTACGCAACAGTGAGTGGGAGAATAATGATTCCCTCCACTACCGACAAGAAGAAGTCGATTAAGCTAGCAAGATACGTATGCAGGATATAGTGGGAGAGCTGCGGTTAAACGATTGTCACACGCTGCAAGAATTACACGATGTAACGGATCTGGTTGTCGGTGAAATTAAAGATTTTATATATACAGGCAAACTTCGGTTCATTTTGCAATTCGAAAACCGAGACGGTTTCTATGTATCAAACTATTGGTTGGAAAAGGAGTTAGAAGACTTGGGTGTCGATTTAAATTTTAAGCTGCGAATAAAATTAGATAAAATTAAAACCACTTCAAACAAGCATAAAGAAAGGACTATTTTCTGTGTATAACTTTGTATTAAAATTAAGTTTAAATGACTCTATGCATGGCATTAAATATTTGTAAATCTTGTTATGTATAATGTCAGAATAAAGATTTTAGAATAGTATTAAATTGCTCTTTATGTATAAAAGGCTATGACGCCACCATGATCTTGGAGAAGTAGCTGAAACTAGGTATCCGAGAGTACCGTGTTGCGGTGATTTTACCTATATGGTGGTTGTAAGAGTTGGTCCTAAATTTAGGAGTTAGGTTATCGATTTTTTAGGGTAGGGTTGATGGGGGTATCCGAGCAAGGAAAGGAGCAAGGAGGGAGCAATGAGCAAATCCCTCTCTACAAAGAGGCAATCCCTTTAAAATAAGACTTTATAGTGCAAATTTACATATAAAAACCTAGGCTAGATATAAATCGGGTGGATCGGGTGGATCGGTGGATCGGTGGATCTGTTCCAGGACCATCCATATTCTCTACTAACTATAATTCTATATTGGTGGAATTTATCAATGCAAGACCTATCACAATGAATTACGATTATAAATATTTCAAAGAAATGTCACTAACGTGTTATTGAATGAAAACGTATTTCTTTAGAGAGGTAAAGAGGTAAATTGTCTTTTTATATGGACTCGCAAAATTACTTGTGCCAACTTTGCTATGAAATATTGAAAAACTAGCACTCGGCGGTATAAGGTAGCTAGAAACGCCTCATCCAGTACATTTGTATTGGTAAATAATATGCGCTTCAATATATCGTCTTAATTAATGAGAATTAAATCGTTCGTACAAACATATTATCCTTACCTAAAGGACTCTATACTTACGCTTTATACTTGAGGGATAGTTCTTATTTTGCGATAATAGATACAGTTACTGTTTTCAATAGGGATGGACTCTGACCGGGCCGGGCCGGGCTTTTAATAAGACCGGCCCGGCCCGACGCAGAAAAGTGACCGGCCCGGCCCGACGCAGAAAAGTGACTGGCCAGGCCCGAGGCCCGATACGAAATGATAACTGGCGGCCCGGCCCGACTTTCATTCAGTGTATGAGAAGATATTTTTTTCAGTTGTGTTGAACAAGAAACTATCACTCTTTTGTTTGATTTAAGAGTATAATGATATTGAGTTACAATGAAGATACTTGTGGAACATACCGTAGTATATCATTTAATTTTTGTTTCTTTAAAAAATCTTAGAAATATGTAACAAAAGTACAAAATGTTTAGCAATTTTCAATGTTTATGAAATTGTTACAGACGGATTTTAATAGCGTTTTTTTACTTTGAAAAACTGAAACTTTTGGAATTGAACTTTGATCTATAATTTGGCTGTCTTTGTTCTAGTTCTTTTAAATTTTTAATTGACCGACTGACAAATCGTGCCAAAGTTCAAGATTTAACACTTTTGGTGAATTACGGAATGCTAAAAATTAAATAAATTGTTTATAGGTCATATTATAAACGGTGCCAAACTTCATCGGTTAGGTACCTATTGTTACTAGAACTTAATGAACCTGAAAGTCAAGAAATATACCGAATGTTTGCTTAAAAAAAGTTGGATTTTCAAATTGTTGGGTGTAGAGGATACCTTATTCATTAGAAATACACATTATCTGATGGAATAGAAGTAAAATGTGTTACATGCCAAAATTTGGCAATGTACATTGTAAAATATGTAAATAAATTCCCGCGAATATTTTTTAAATGAACTTGTCCATTTCCGTCGTCCCCAAGTCGCGCTTGCGCGGAGTGCATGGCGCAAGTGCGCGCGGTGTGATGAGACGTCATTAAGCTACGACACCTCAAGCCCAGAACATCTATCTGTGCGTTGTTTGTGTCTTTTCTCTTTTTAGGATGTAGGTTCCCTTCTACCTTATCTTTGTGTCCCTCTACCTGTATCTTTCTCGTCCCACCTACGAACAAGCATAGAGAATGGACAAATGAAATTTGGTGTCAATAATGGCGTAGCCTACTCACACAAAAATAACAAGGATCCCGAGATGTTAAGAAGTACGAGTGAGTACCCGTTTTATTTATATTGTGCTTAAACTTCGACCATTGTATCACTTTTAAAGGTGTTTGGTATTTGATACAAATGGCGCGTAATTTGACACGTAATTATACGTTATATTAAACAATTGCGCAATAGTAAGAAACGCGGGAAACCGTAGTAAATGAAGTAATTGTTTTAGGTTAAAAAGTTTTTTAAAAAATTATTACCAAAAGGTATAAATCAGTAGATCTTTTTATATACCAATAAAATGTTATTTACTTTTTTTTTTATGGCATGAGTTCGATAATGGCATTATTATAGATTTTCTCGCAATAAATAGAAAACTATATCTGCAGCCAAATCCCACTATTCAACAATAAATTGAGTGATAATCATGCACGTAGCTAAGGGGTAGGGTACTTAAAAGGCTGCCCCCCTACCCCAATATTCTAGCCAACCCTAAGAAGAGCGTTCAGAAAACGCTAAAAGTTGTGTTTAGAAAATGATTAATGGCTATTCAGTCCCTCCCTCCCCCACAAAAAACTAGTTACGTTACTGGTGATAATATCAAAGTATTCAAAGTATGAAATTCAAAATTTCATGTACCCTAGAAGTGTCTGCTGTAACTATAGTCTACGAATAAACGATTAAAGTATTGTTTTTGAAAGTTTTATTGAAATCGTTATTTTAAAATACATGCAGCAGTAAAGAATCTAACGCTAATTAATATATACTACATATAGCGTTCAAATAGTTATTTGTATATCAAGGCCGCGAAATTGGTTTTTAGCATACCGAGAGAAAGTTTATCGCATAGATCGCTTGCGACGGAAGCAATACAATCTCGAGGTCCCTAAAATAATTTCGTGGTACAGGTGCAACCGTTCATGGTTTTATTACAAAATTTTTTCACTTAACTGATTAAGCTATAGCTAGAATTTATATGTTTATATAGTGGCTTTACATCACACGTTGCTATGGAAATGATATATTTAAAACACCAACAGTATTCTTAAAAATTTCTAAAAAATGGTAGGCTGCGCTAGTACTACATAGTTCAATTTCTTACACTATTTCAGAGCAAGTGTTTCTCCTTTACTCTTTATTTTGACATATATGTTTAGTATTCTATATCTATAGGTCATGTTTTAAAAATGAATAAAGAATTAATCTTTTTTGTGATTAGGTGACCTGTAAAACATGTTTAACTATATTGGAAAATATCAAAAAAATTCTATTCAACCAAAGATTATCCTTTTTTTTATTATTTGAGTCTTTCATTTCCCACTGATTCGATAACATTTGTATTGTTGTCAAAGTGTTTTCACGGAATACTCTTCGAGTTTACTTTAAGACACTGTTTTTTACTTCTTCCCAAGCCTATAGTATACCTGTTTTCACAATAATTTTTACAGCTTACTTCTAGGAAAAGCATTACAAAACAGCATCCTCGTATTTAGAGCTTTGACGTTTTATATCTTTTTCGTGTTACAAACTTGGATACTATATCTCTAAATTTAATTACGGAAACATCACTACAAAAAGCCATTTAATTTCACAATATCTACACAGAAAGCAGAACAATTAAATGTACGTTTGTACGTTAGGCATTTGGTATATGTCAAAATTAAGGCGCCTTATAGAAAAGCATTTCTTGCCTGTATTTAAATTAAATAAAGATGTCCTGTATTTTAATACAGTACAAACATTAAAGGCGTGTTAATTGCGCATGTGTAAATGTCAAATAAGGGAAAACTTTATTTAAAAATTGGAAAATGAACGTTGCAATAACTCTCTGGTGTTTTAGGCTGTATACATAAACTATACACGTGATTGATAATATCGACGTTCGCCGCATGATTAAAATTTAAAGTATATACATATACATAATATAAATCGTACAAACTTTTGAGTTGTGAATAAATCACCTAGTTCAATGTTCCTGGGCATTTTTAACTTGCTTAAATTACAACATGAGGGACATTAAATAGGACTAGAAAGAAATATTCGGGATAAGAAGTGAGTTATAATATCACGTCTCCTTTACACTAAACAAGACGAAATACTGATTATTAATGGGTGCATGAAGACACTACGTGAAAATATAATTAAGAACGTTTACCTACTCAATGTGAGATAGAAGTGAAAGGACAGTGAAGTATCTACTCATTCGTTTTTCGGCCCGAAAAATTCGGGCCGGCCCGAATCGTTTGGCCCGGCCCAGCCCGAAAAAAGATAGGCCCGGCCCGAATAAAGTAGTCAACGGCCCGGCCCGGATTCTAGTCCGAAATTGGGCCGGGCCGGGCCAAAATCCCGAGCCCGAGGCCATTCCTAGTTCTCAATTAAGACTGATTGTAATTTTCGTTACGGAGGCGGTTCATAAGTAATGAAACATAGAAAGACCCTTATAGTTACCCGAAGACAATACAAATTAAACATATTTTGCAAAATTAGTAAAGTTGTGGACGGGTTAAATTTTTTAAATTGTTTCGCCCTATTTAAGGAAAACGTTATTGTTGGTCGTAACGAAAAATTCAAGGTAGATTTAATATCTAGATAAAAGCTTCCAGTTTTTGTTTTCTGTTTGTTGTATTTTCTAGGCTAATTCTGTATAGAACTTCGACTTTTTATTCATATAGTAAGTTTTTGTTTGGTTTAAGCCCATATATTTAAAAAAAAATTCGTTACGCTTTCTAATTTATATAATTAGCCCTTTAAATTCAAATGCTAAGCAACCAAACTAAAGTTGTTCTAAGTACCTAAGCTAACATTCTAACAGCGCTCAGCGCACTGAGGGCTTGACTCTTGGCCCGTGAAGAGATAGGGTGGCAAAATATATAAAGGGATTTGAAATAGCAGGATATACGCTTACGGCGTTAAACAAACAACAGTTAAATTAGAACTGCCACCCACTGTATGAAAATCAAGGGAATATATAAAGGCTGCTGCTATGTTGCGTAGTTTATGTGTGCATTAACTTACATTTTTATAAAATATGAGAACCTCGTGAAGAATCTGTTACCCGTAGGCAACTTCGACTCAGCGAAATGCTTGTTTAGCTTACTCGACTGGTTTCATAACGCTGTATAAAGCATCTAAATTTACTACCCTATTAAAGGCATCTACGTTTATTACCACGTGAGAAAATATGTAGAGGGAAAGTGTTTTAATTTGATATTAACCACCATTGCTCTTAAACACCGTGCAAATAAATTTGTACCGTAGAGTTAGTTGCTTTGAATATTTATAACGATCAAATTAAAAAGATTCAGAATGGTTGCAGTCAAATACACAATGTAGTACCTCCGGGTGGAGCATTGGGGACGTGGCCGCAAGTAAAGCGGCCCTTATTCAAATTATAATGCAGTCAAATACATTATTATAGCTCGAAGATGTGTGTGTAAAAAGCAAGCTTCATTAAGATACACATTCTAGACGTATCGTTTAGATAATATTGTACCTGAGCTCAGTGTTGATCAGTGTGATGCTAATTTGTGTTTTTAATAATTCGGTGCTGCGTATACGTTTCTGTGAACCAATTACTCAGAAAACTTTAAATGATTAACAGAAAACTGAATTCCTGGTCTAATTAAATCAGTGGTTCTTAATTGGCGGTGCGGACACCTCCGGGAGTGCGAACGTAGTTTGTAAATCTTTATTTTAGAAAGAACCTCATTATAAAAAGATAAATATAAATAAACAACAACGTGTCCATTAAAAATGTGGATATTGTTTACATGTAATAATTTGTGTTGCACGCGAGAAGTCTCGTCTCGTCTCACAGTCTCGCGTGTTTTGCAATATGATACGCGAAATGGCGCTTGTTATTTTTTTGTGAGACGAGACGCCAGTCGAGATTTGCTATTTTCCTGCGACGCGAGACGAGATTTTATTCCGTCTCGCGCGAGAAATCTCGCGAGACTCTCGCGTCTCGTAATATACTAGCGCTATGCTCGTAATATATACTGTGTGATATATATACTTGTGTTTGCTTGACATACAAATACTTAACCTCAAATGTTTGTCGGAACCCACAAACACAGATTGATAGTAGGATTGTGGATAATCTTATAATTGTTTTTTTATGATTACCATTTATCGCGTGCTGGTATTGTATAAAATTATAATCAGAACACGATTTGTGCCCCGTGAATGCGTGTTATACCAAAAATCAAGTAAGTTAAAAAAATATGTTATATTAAGTTGTTACATTCATATGCATATACATATAGAAATATACAATTAAATACTTAAATACGTCTGCTAAAGTAAAACGGCGCACATAATCCCTAAAATCTATACTCGGATTAATTTTGTAAAATATTATTGTATTTTTGAAACTGGAAACTCATGTACTTTGTTGTTAAAGTAAATCTAAATCTTATGCTACCACATTATTAAAAAATAACATTCATATCTATTGTATAAATATTACCCTTTTTGAATAAATTAGTACCAGAAACTAAAACCTTTAATCGTTCAATGCGAACGTCTACCGTCAACCGGACGTTAGTCTATCACGTGTCTCAAAGGTATCCGCCCTTTTTAAAATTTATTTGTCCACGGCTTTCAATAAGACTCTTTAATATCGGGGTTCCTCTCTAATCTACAAGTCACCACACGTTTCTATTGCGTCGAGGGTTTGGTACCACAATAAAAACCTAATAAACAAATTACTTGATTTGTGCTCCAGGATCAATACCTCAGTGGAATTATTAAACTAGTATACTACTGAATGAATAACTTTGAGAAACAAACGTTGTCAATTATGGTGTTAATTTTGAAAGTGTAATATTCAAATCTGTGAACTTGGAGTGATCAGTACAAATACAAACATAGATAAAAATCTACAAATAAATTACCTACCAACAATTCTTCTCGCTGTAGACACCTTTACAAATACTCACATGCAAACAGCCACATGAATCCGTCACACGTCGTTCCCTCCTGATTCTTTAACAGCTTTCACGTTGCCTTCCAACTACAAATCCAATTATGTCCTCTTCTGCTTCCTTCTATATGCTACGGGAATGTACTTCCGGTCTCAAAATCCACGCCGCTATCTTCAACTATCTTCTTAACTTTTACCTGTACCACTACTTCCAATATATCACTTCGCTTAACTATAGTAGAACGCTTTTCATTTTTAAAATTTTTCTATTAATGTACAAATATTTACTGGTTGGCAATATCCTCAACCACCATATAAAATTTCATACAACTCGTAGATAAACTTCTACGTACTTGACTTAAACAACCTTTTACAATAATAACTAAAAGTTCCGCAGTACACACTACCTTATTATTCTTGTTTTAGCCTATTATTCACTAGACCATTACTAATATACTAACTAAATTTTAACCCCGTATCTAAACACGTCTTTACCTTCTAAAGCAGGAATTGGATCCTTGTTTCCAAATTATTAATAACAACCGTTTTCTAGTAAAACTTGCCTTTGACCTTCAATCTGTTGTTTCTTTTTAGTTTCTCCAATAACTAAACTTTAAATAACACTGTATCTATGCAAATCATTGCTACATGCAGAACCTTACTGCCGCATGCATTTCTGCTTAACCTACAGGCTAGATTCAAACTTTCCAAAATATTTACAGATAAAATCTTTAAATAAATGAACAACTACTTCTAAATTTAACTTAAAATATAAACTACTCGTCTCTATAACTACTACTAAAACCCCAGTTAACTACAAAAACACTCCAATTCAATACAAAACACCCAAATAAATGTAAGACCAACCCAATTAAATAACTAAAGAATCTAAATAAATAAGTGTCATTGTTTGCATGCCAGAATTCCTTAACAATATATATACAGTCCAAGTACACCCAGCTAAAGATATGGTTCAAGACAATTTCTAAGAGTGTTTCCGAAATCCAAGTCCTGGGTATTACCTATGCTCAAGACTGCATCACCGTATTCACATATTGTCCAAACTTTCTTCCAAGAATAAAATATTCCCCAGTAACTTATGTATGTATGTAAACGCTCCTAAATATTATATCTACCACAAAGCCCCATTGATTTTTAGCAAAACTAATATTTTAGATGCATGTATACAAACGCTACTTATCAAGGTATAAAAATATTCTTTTTGGTAAAAATTAGCTATAAAAATATATTCCCTTTTTATTTTTAATTTACACATATTAGTTACAGATTGTTGATTCCAATTCACTAATCAAGTTTACATAGGTATTTGTAGTGCACCTCACCCTCAATCTACGTACGAATATATGTTTGTGACATTGAACCGCCCTCTTATTTCATCGTCATTTACTAATTCAAATGTGTTATCGTCCGCAAAACTCCGGCTTATCCTATATGGACCTTCAAATTGAAACATCATTTTAGTACAAATTTTTGGTTCGAAATTCTTAAGCGTTTAACCATCACTCTATCTCCCACCTTAAATATCGTTCGCTTTCGTATCCCCGCTTCTCTATAGACCTGCGTTGCCTTTTTCAATAGTTTACCTATCTCCCGTGATCAACTCCGTAATGTTTTCCAGCTCTTCAACGTCCCTCCAAGGTCTACTTGGTTTGATACCCTTCATCAACGTAACTAGACACATCCCTGTTACCGAACTTAGTTACGGCTAATAAAGTATTCTATCTGCGGCATTCACTTCATGATGTTCCTGCATCAAGATCCTCGAGAATTTGATTACGTCCTGCACATATCTTTTAGACGCACTTGCGTGTGGATGCCTAATACTGTAAAATACCTTTTTAAATTCGCACCTATTCAGCGACTCTATAAATTTACGATTATGAAAATATATCGCATTATCTGCCAATATCAATTTCATTTGTTTTGCATTTCTCACGAACATTTGTATCGAGTCCAACGAATGCTTCGTATTACACCTCCTGCTTGGATATAACCTAAAAAACTTCGTAAATACATGCATAGCCATGCTGAAATCCATACTGCACTGGCACTAACCCACTTAAATAGTACATTGCCACTAAATCCAACGTTGCTGTCGTCTCTACGTTCCTTGTTGTATTCTAACGCGTTGTATTTCTTGCTTTTTCGGTCTTACATACTTCACACGTCCTAATTTCATTTTTGACCAACGCTGTCATTCCGAATGTAAAATGCCTCTCTAAAAATCAAAAAAGTTTTACAACTTCCGATATGACCGTACAAAACGTGAACCTGTTTAATCAACTCTTTCGCTGTTCCTCTGTCCACCACCAACTCATCTTTACCAATCTGCTTGAAGAAAAATTTATTTTCAATCCGATGACATCTCTGCTCGTACACATCGCCTATCTCTAAATTTTCTCGAATCTCAACTATCTCTGCCTTTGCTTGTATCTCCAAAAACCTCGATCTGGTCCATTCGCTTTCTTCCGTGAATTACTACACTGCTACTAGGTCTCCATGAGTCTCCCTACTCACATACTCTCAATCTATTCGGCTCAAAAAATCCGCAGTCACATTCTCCTTCCCTGGCTTATTTTTAATTTGGAAATCATATTATTGAAAATAACACGTTCATCTATATTGGCGACCGTCATTAACTCTTTTTTCTTTAGAAACGATACCGCACTGTTTCGATTACAAATTTATTTCCTAACAAATAGAACCTCTGCTTTTTTTTCAGCATAGACAGTGGCTAAACACCTCTTTTACCGCTACAAAATATCAAGTCTCACATTCTTTCATAACCCTTGATACAATACAAATAGGTACCTCTTCTCCTAACTGCATCTGCGCCGGCTCTGCTTCAATCGCACTCTCCGACGCATTTGTCCTTAAGATATGTTTGTCTTTAAATTTGGATACTCTAACGTTAAATGATTATAAAGCTGTCCCTTTAATTCTTAAAATGTCTGCTTTCGTTCTGCCGTCCACTTCTCAATCTTTTTTAATAATCCAATCAACGGTACACATAACACAGTGTATTTAGGTACAAACCTGTTATAATAATTTAGAACCCCTAAGATCCCTCTCAGAATTTATCATTCTGTGGTTGCTTTAACTCTTTCAAATCCTTACTAATGTATACATCCGAATCACTCATTACAAAACCTATATATGCTACTCTTGTTTTAAAAAAAACTTACATTTTCTAATATTCAGCTTGAGTCCACCTTTAGCCAACTGCTTTACTACTTTCTGTGAATGCAACAAATGTTTAGCCTCGTTCCTCGAAAAAATCAGAACGTCATCTACGTAATGCGTGCAGAAATTTTCTAGCGGGTTTAACAATTTTTGCACGGCCCTTACCAACGCTGCTGACGACGAATTTAGTAAAATGGTACTACATAGAACGCATATATCATCCCCTCAATACCTGAACCCTGTATACTTCCGGTTGTCTTCGTGCCATGGAATTAACCATAACGAATTTTTTAAATAGAGTTTACTAAATATTTTCAGTTCATTTAACTTATATAACAAATTATCTAATGATTACGACTGTTCGTGCTGCGGCCTCGCAATCGAATTCGACTTGCTAGCATCCAAACATATCCTTAAATCCAATTTCTTTGCCTTAGGTACAATAGTTATTAAATTTACAAAATTAGTGTTTGCTTTTTGTATGATATCATTTTTGAGCATTTTACCTATTTCAACCTTTACGCGTACTCTCGTGAAATAAGGAATTGGATATATTTTAGTTCAAACTCCCTTCTTGTCCATAATTTCTAACTTATGTATGTACTCCTTTGCAACTTTTGACTCGTCATCACTTAAACCTACATGATCGACAAATAAATTACCTAATTGTCCATGTATTTTCCCTCATGTCGTCCCAATCTGCTTATCTTCAAACAACCTTTCAAATAATCCACATAACAACAGAAAACTCTCACCATTATCTTTGCTCGCCTTAATATCCATTTCCATTACTATATAATCATTAACATCGTCTACCATTTACATATTTAGAACCACTCATCTCCACTTCCAGTAAAATATTTCCACACATTTATTCTTACCATTTATCTGCATTTCATATCGTTCACTAAACTCAATTCCTAATATAAAATCTAAATATAAATCTCCTACGATCAAAAATTCCACTTCACCCAGCCTTTTTTCACCTATTAATAACTGTACACATATAACTTTTTTTATTGTCCATAATTTCCTCCTCATGGCCAACCATAAATTCACCAGCTGTATTTTACGTATATTCATATTTACATTACCCTGATGCTCAAAAATAACCCATTCTTTCACTAATGGCATTTCGGCACCACTGTCAACTAGTGCCAAATATAACCTATCATTAAATTTAAAATAAACATATGGCAATTGACGTTTATTGACAACGTTTATTGATTGTACTATCATTTAAATTGTCACATTTACTATAACTACTTACTGTACCTAAGTTTGCTAAAATATTTACATTTGATAAATTGAAGTTTTTTTGTCCTGTATGCACTGCGTGCACTTACACTGCTGTTATTTTATCTTCGTCTTGCCTTCTGCCTTTAAGCGTGACGTGTTGTATTCTAATATTTCCTGCGTGGTCTATACTATCACGTTCTTGATTTGCAGGTACCGACTTTTTGTAATTGTCATTGTAGTATCTGCCATCGTTTCTCTGGTCATACCGCCTGTGATGTCCCGAAAATTTCTGTCAAACTTACTTCCTCTGTAATTATCTCGGTCATAATCGCGCTTGTGGCAATCATTACAATGTTCAGGCCAAAAATTCGTTCGCAGCGGCCCTAAACCATACCATTCAATTTTACGCCAAGTTGCAAATCTTCCCGTCGGGTCATGTCTCCGGTATACGTCTCTGTGTACATTACTAAAACTCTTTCGATGTGTGCATTCTTCGAAGTTACGCCTTCTGGTGTTCTTTGTTCTATCAAATCGCAAAATTACAAGAAAATCCTTCACCGTCTTAATATTTTGTATTGTATTTTGTATTGTATACACGCGCTGGGACAGCGCGTGTCATTTCGTTCTCAAAATGTAGGGCCAAAAACTGGATAACCTCCTTCTCGCATAGCTTCGGTGTCAAATGTTGTGCCATATTATATTTGTCAATGATGTAGTTCTCTCTAGATCCGCCTCGTTCTGAATAAGTGCCTGAGGTTAAGTCGAATGTAACGCTTGTCTGACGTGCGTTATCCCAGTAGTGTTGTGTAAATAAATTTTACAGGTCTTGGTATGTCTGATACTGTCTTTTTGTAATACTGTGCCATTATTCAGCGTTACCTGTCAGTGTCATGTTTACAATTTGAGTCTTAACGCGTTCGATCTTCCGTCAGTATTTTGATCTAACGTGTCTAGGAATACCATGGCTAGTTCCCTTACACGCCCGATAAATTTCGGTATTGTGCTCTTGCTCAGTTTAAAATTTGGAATATGTTCACTACATGTGTGTCTACAATGCCTCTAAACCTGAACATTTATTTTAGTCACTGTTCTTTCCATAGCACCTTGGACATCAGTTTCCAATACTTGGCGTGCCGTACACTCGTTCTGTCTCGCCACCCTTACCAGCTCTACCACGTGTTCTAATTTATTCGTCTGTCGGTTATCCATAACTTTCAAGATCCTGTGCATTATTTCTAACTCATCTCGTACCTTATTTTCGCAACTTTTCAGACTTCCATCAACCTACAAGGTCCACTCTTGTCTATAAAAGTCTGTAGTTTACCCAATTGTCCTGCATTCTTCTTCAAAATCTTCAAATTCGTGTTTTATTTCATTCCGCAAGTTCACTATAGTGTCTCTCACCTCTTATAATTCGATCTGCTTCAACTCTAAATTTTGTATGGCCATTTTCATTTCGTCTTGACTTTGTTTTAGTTCTTGATATTTTTTTGTGCTTCTTTGTAATTAGCTTCGATTTTCTCTTAATTTCTTATCAGTAACGTCATGATATCTTACAAGATCGGTTCCTTTACCGCTTCCATTACTACGACCTGGGGTTCTAAGTGCATTGTCAGTTTTCTCACCTTGCTGATTTTCCGTAACACTGTTCCCCTATACTGTCTTCCCAACCGGGTGTGTGGTTTGTCTTCGTTCATCATTTTCTTCTCAAATTTTTATTTTATATTAGTATAAATTAGTTAGATATTTGACCCCACGATTCCTTAATTGCTCTACTTACGGTTTATTTACTGTTTTACTTCTTCGCCCTAGCCCTACTATACTTTAATTGTTTCAGATCGTGCCCCACGTTGCTTAGGTGCCACTTGTAAAATATTACCCTTTCTGAATTAATTAGTACCAGAAATTAAAACCTTTAGTCGTTCAGTGCCAAAGTCTACCGTCAATCTGACGTTGGTCTATCACTTGTCTCAAAAGTATGCGCTCCTTTTAAAATTTACTTGTCCATGGCTTTCAATAAAACTCTTTATCTTTAATCTCAGAGTTACTTTTGAATACGTCTTTACTGCGTCGAGGGTTTGGTACCACATTAAAGGCCCATAAACAAATTACTTGATTTGTGCTCTGGCATCCATACCCGTGTGAAATTATTAAATTGGTATATTACTGAATAAATAACTTTGAAAAACACCCGTTGCCAATTATGATGTTATTTTTTTAAAAATGTAATATTCAAATCTGTAAACTTGACGCGATTATTACAAATACAAACATAGGTACAACAAACTTACAGATAAATTACTTACCAAAAATCCTTCTCACTGTAGGCACCTTTATAAATACTGACATGAAAACAGCCACGTGAATCCGTCCCACGACGTTCTCTTCTGATTCTTTAACAGCTTCCACATCTCCTTCCAACTACAAATCCAATTATGTCCTCTTTTGCTTCCTTCTATATGCCACAAGTACGTATTTTTGGTCTTCAAATCCACGACCCTATCTCCAATTATCTTTTTATCTTTTACCTGTACCACTGCTTCCAATATATGACTTCACTTAACTATAGTGAAATGCTTTCTTTATTTTTAAAACCTCTTTTATTAATATACAAATATTTACTCGTTGGCAATATCCTCAACCACCATACAATATTTCATACAACATATATACATAGATAAGCTTCTACGTACCTGGCTTACACTGCCTTTTACCTGCCGCGGATTATTCCTAAGGCAAACTAGGCACAAGCCTAGGGGTGCGAAGTTACAAAACGAGATAAATGCCTAACAAAATAAATTGTGTAAGTAAGTATGCACCTGCTTACACAATAATAAACAATTTTTTAATTCTATACAGATGTTTAAGATAATTCTTTAATTCCTACATCACTTGATTTCATAATAGAAGTTGCTACGATACAATTACAATGTTGCGCGAGATAGGTTTTAGGCCTCTTGAAGCGGATTTTAAAAAAGCTTTTTTAAAAAACTTTTTTATCAATTTATTTGAAACAGAATTACAATGTGAATTTTTAATTACAAGTGTGTTATATGCAATAATGTGTGGAGATCGAAATAAATTTAAGTTCATTTTCACTATTTTAAATAAACTAAAATTACGGTAAGTTGCTGAACTACCAACTATGTTAAAGTTGTGAAACTCTAGACTGACTGGCCATCTTAGGCTCTTAGCGGTATTTATGCTATCCCTGCACTTCACATTGCTTATGGAAACTGCAGAGCTCATGTCTGTTTGTGAACTTTTATTAACCTCTTTCAAATATGTCTTTCAATTTATACATTGTAACAATCTAATAGTTTTAATAATTCCGTCTAAATACATGTATATCTTAATTTGGGGGATATGTAACTCCTCCTGACGTAAATGAAGATTATAGGTTTTACTTAATTTTTGAAACTCATTGTCCCTAAGGGTTCATTTATTACTTCTTTATTTACCTGTGTTTCTTATTTCTTATGACTAAAATTTGTTTCTCTTCTTGTATACCTAAGATATATTTTTTACAATACATATACAGTTGATAAAATGATTACAATAATTAATAAAATTGTCCAAACACTTACCTTGTCGTAATGTACTTTTGACACTTTTAATTCACTTAAGTGATCATTGAACCTGTCCATTAACTTCACGGCTTGGTTGAAGTTGTTTAGATCTAGGTGCTCTAGTTGCATTGGTTTCTTGCTAATTTCGTCGTTTTCGAGTTGTGTAATCTTGAACTGTAGTTCCGGTAAATTTGCGAATTTCTTTGTTACTTTTGGGTTTTGGTATACTCGAATAATTTCGTATTTTATTTATAAATAGCAATCTTCTTTTATGGTGTTTACTTTACTTCCGGTTAATGCTATATTGTTTTCGTCTTAGTGGCAATGGGCGGTTGCTATTACTTCTTTGTGGAAATACAGCAATCCATTTATTGTCCGTAAGTTTTGAATTTTATACTCGTAATTTGTACTGGTTTTGGATCACAATTCTCATAGTGATTAGAGAATCTTAACAATTGTACTTCACAGGGGCTATCTGCTTGAATAGCTGTTGTCGTTAATGATTGGCATAAATATTGACTTGGTGCTCCTTCTTTGCATTTTTCATTCGTGAAGCCATACCTATATTCATTTAGGGAAAGGAACTTGGTTTTAGGGATAATAACTTGATACTTGCTAGTAACTTTCATGGGGAAAGCAAATAAATGATAATAATTATAAGTGTTACTCTCTACAATGGTAATTTCTATTAAAAACGTGATTTCTTGATTCTTTACAAAACCTTTTACTATGGCTATTTTTTCAAATATGAGTATATTGGATTCTGTTAATCCAAAGGGTAGTTTACTATTAGTTATAAGTAATTTAATCTATAATACTTCATTTAATAAATCCGTTGGTTCTATTATACTAGCGTGTAATGTGTTTAGTTTAGCAAATGTTACAGCGTTTTCTAAAGTGGCTAAAATTTGTTAAATTACAGTAAGGGTTGATATCATTTGCTTAAATATCGTGTTAAATCTGATTAAATCTCGCATTCCTAGCATTGTGGTTTGCATGTTACTTTTAAGGGTTAGTATTCTGTTTGTTATACTGTCTTGGTTTTTTACTAGCTTTCTTCGTGTATCATTAAATTTTATTATGGTTAAAGGTATTTCATTTTTAACAATGGTTTTTATATCATTTTGGTTTTTAATTAAGTGTTGTATGGCGTTGTCATATCCTTCTGCATCTTGGTTATCTAAATTGCCTCTGATAGCTTTTATAACAATGTTAAAGTTGTTAAGCCCTAGACTGACTGGCCATCTTGGGCTGCTGAGGGTTTTTATACTATCCCTACCCCTCACATTGCTTGTGGGAATTGCAAAGCTCATGTCTGCTTGTGAATTTTTATTAACCTTTTTCAAAATGTTTTTCAATTTATACATTGTAACAATCTAACTTAAGTTCTAGTAACTCTTTTTGATTACATATATATTCTAATTTGGGAGATAAGTAACTCGCGTCGCGTCAATCTCGAGCGTTGGACGATTGGAGGTTCTTAGATTTGGGGGGCGCGGCGTGGAGGCGGGAGCTAAGCGGCCAGTGACCGACGAGTGACACGAGTTTAGTTTAAGTTAATGTTCTCGCTGCAGTATTTATGTGTATTTAATTTGTCTATTACGTTTAAGTTTATTGTTCAAAGAATGAGCGAATTGAATAAAAAACCTAGTGATGCAGCATATAAAAGGAAGACTACGGTAAAAGTAGTATAACTTCAAAATGTAACAAAGCACACCAAAATATTAAGACTTTTTTTCTAAATTAAAGAGTGATAGTTCTTCTAGCGCAATTCGCAGTGCGGTTGCTACCGACCGTGTTCAATGTGAATTTCTTACTAGTTCTCGACAACCGCAAGACTTGTCCGTGCTCACATCTCCTACTCCAGCTTCGTCAGCAGTAGAAGTTGTGAGGCAGTCGTAGTCGCAAAATAGACTGGTTATCGTGGGTTGTGACTTAGTCAAGTAGAATATTAGTAACGAAACACAAGAATATATTACAATGAATGACTGTAGTCAACATATAAACGCAGATTTTTCATTGAGTAAAAGAAGGTACAAAGATAAAATGTCACGTTTTTTGACAAAAATAATGTTTGAACAAATGTCATCAAATACAAAAAAACGTCCAAGGAAATGGCTTATTTACTCTTTAAACACAGGACCTTGTTTGTTATTCGATGGTGAAACTAGTTTTTGAAAACAAGATGTTGGATTTAATGATTGGAAGAACGCATCGATTAGATTTGAAAACCCCGAAAACTCATGTGAACATAAGACGTGTGTTTTGACCTTGCAACATAGATCTAACATTGTCGGTCGTGTCGATCACAAGCTCGGCGCTCAATTTCTAGAAGAGTTAACCTATTGACGTAAAGTTTTGAAACGAATAGTTGTTACGGTACAATCCTTAGCATCGCGTGGATTACCTTTTATGGGACATGACGAAAAACTTGGCCCTCTTCATAACGGAATTTATTTAATGACGTTGTAACTCATAGCGGAGTTTGATTCTTATTAAGTAAATATATTGCTCAATATGGCGGCAAGGGAAAGGGATGTACCAATTACTTAAGTTCTACGATTTGTGACGAATTGATAGAATTGATGGCAAACAAAATTTTAACACAAATGTAAGATGAAATTGAGATGTCAAAATATTATTCAATAATAGTGGATTCAACAGCAGATATTTCCTACATTGACCAATTAACTTTCGTGATTAGATATATTCAAGCCGATGGTACGACCTTTAAACGTTTTTTTTTTAAGTTTATCCCGAATGCCGGTCACAAATGACAAGACATTGCAAATGCTGTTATTAAAGCATTAGACATGTTTCGAATAAATATATTAGACTGTAGAGGCCAGTCGTATGATAATGCCAGGAAAATGTCTTGTATTTACAACGGATTACAATCCAAAATAAAAGAACTATGTCCCCTAGCAGAATCTATACCCTGCTCCACAAATTCGCTTAACCTAGTGGGTGAGTGTGCCGCTGAATGTGCTTAAGAAGCTTATTGGTTCCTTGGTCTCCTTCAACAAATTTACACATTTCAAAACAGACGAGAAGCGTATAGCAATTTTTATAGTAAATTTTCGTTTTTAAGCAATTTGATCACTTTAAACACTGAAGAAATTCAAAATAGAGTAAGTTTCTTGGTAACAATGTATTTTGGTGATTTAGAAAAGTGCTTTGTTGATGAATGTATTCATCTACGTTCTTATTTAACAACGATGGCTCGTGACGAAGAATTGCTTCGATCCTGTCGATACCGTCCCCAAACAACCAACGCAATTTTACAGGTCCCAAGAAATAAAGAACTTGAATTAATTTACCCAAGCATCGATATAGCGTTAAGAATGTGCGTATCGACGGCAATCAGCAATTGCAGTGTCGAACGGAATTTTTCCTGTCTAAAGAGAGCGAAAAATTATTTTCAGTCAACCATGAATGATGAGAGATTAAATTCATTAGGAATACTTAACTTCGAATCCAAATTATTGCTATCTATAAACTATGACGATGTTATTAACAACTTCGCAAAACAAAAATGTAGATGCAGAAATTTTAGATTTTGTTTTTACAATTGTCATTGAATGTGATCAGTATAACATTTTTTTAAATTTATTACATATTCATAAATTCGTTTAAGTTTCATTGTTTGATAGCACACCATCATCTGTCAGCAAACACACAGTCAGATCTGTTTCTCAGAAAGGATTTCCATATTTGTTCAGTCCCTCTTGCTCTCTTCACTCCCATCACATACGATTACTACTACTAGTACTAGTAAATATGTATAATACAGGGTTATTCTAAATAATGGACCCATTTTTTAAAATTCGACTTTATTAAAGTACAAATCCAAAATTGTTATACCAATGAAAAGAAGAAGTTTAAAAGTTTTTTTAATGCATTATAAATGTTTAATGAGTCCACCGTTTGCTGCACGGCAAACATCTACGCGGTAGGTAAACTTATCCCACACACGAGAAAGCGAATCTGCTGTTACTGAGTGCATGGGAACCGTGATACGGTACCGCATATCGTCCAGAGCTGTTGGTAGAGGCGGGGGTAAACAGTATCCTTAGCATAAACCCAAAAAAAGTAGTTACATGTGGTGATATCAGGAGATCTCGGTAGCCAAAAGTGTAGAGCCACATCTTCATTTTCCCTGCGATACGTCGTAAAAACGCGTCATCCTCCATCATCGGTAGCACATAACCACAAAATTTGAGACCCTTCTCTTTGTCATTAGGTCTAAGAGCTTTCTAAAGTTGTAATCGGTAGGGCTTGTACAGCAAACGCTATTTCTGAACTTTCCATACAGTTGATTGCGTTATTCCAAGTTCTCTACTAGCTCTATTGGTAAACTTACGTGGACTGCGAACAAAACTTTTTTCATCCGTCTGACATTATCCTCTGACACACGCGGTCGGCCTGTGTTTTTTTCTTTACATACACTTCCAGTCTGTCGAAATTGCTTAAACCATTGACTAATGCTTCTTGTAGTTGGTGGCTCACTACCAAATTTGGTACAGAATGCCCGCTGCACTACAATTTGCGGCTCAATTTTTTGCTAACTCGAGAACGCAGAAAACGTTGAGTTCTACATTAGCAATCTCACTCATAACCGATAGTGAAACGAAATGATGGCCTATTGCCGCGCGAACTCTACCAGCCGCTTCTCGAACCATAACCGCTCGCTTTCCTCTTTTTTATTGGTATGTGGAACCGTATCACTGCAGTTGTACACTCAGTAACAGCAAATACGTTTTCTCGTGTGTGGACTGAGTTTATCTACCGCGTAGATGTTTGCCGTGCAGCAAACGGTAAACATATTGACCACTTATAATATATTAAAAAAACTTCGAAACTTCCTCCCTTCATTGTTCATTTTGGATTTGCACTTTAATAAATACGAATTTTTAAAAATATGTTTATCATTTAGAATAACCCTGTATAGTAAGTATAGTATGGGGGATAGAAAGGCGCCGATGAGGTAGTTGCCTAGGGCCCTCTTGATACTTAATACGCCTAAGCTTTTTACTATAATAATTAACAATTCCGCAGTGCACACTGCTTTATTATTCTATTTTGCTCAAGTATTCACTAGGTTTCATAATTATGATACACCATTACTAATATACTAACTAAATTTCAACATCGGATCTAAACACGTTTTTACTCTTCCGAAGCAGAACCGAATCCTTGTTTTCAAAATTATCAAAATTTCCTAGTGAAACCAGCTTTCGTTCCTCCAATAACTAAACTTTAAATAAAAAAGTATCTATGTATATAATTGCTACATGCAGGAGCTTACTGCCGCATGCATTTCTGCTAAACCTACAGGCTCGAATCAAAATTTCCAAACCATTTACAAATAAAATCTTTAACTAAATGAACAACTACTTTTTAATTCAACTTCAAATATATATTCTCTTATCTAAAACTACTACTAAAACTCCAATTAGCTACAATAACCACCCCATTAAATACAAAACACCCAAATAAATACAAGACCATCTTGTACTTTAGAATTTCACTGTAACTACGAGTATTTGGAATAGCTAATGATCAATTCACTGTTCCTTGCCATGATACATTGTGGTCCCATTTCCTTCAATATAAAAGTATTATTCGTCTTAATTTTATATTAATACCGTTTACAATTACAAATTAGTTTTGATTTGTGTAACATTTTCCTTTAGTATTATTAAATAATACACTATATACATCGATCTTTAGTTTTAATTTAATATTCTCTCTTTTGTGTAAATAATATAAATAATTAAGATCAGATGTAAATTTCCAATTGGTAAACCTTTAAATAATGTCCATAAATACACAACTGGTGTATACATAAATCTGTCATTTAGGATAGTTTTCTTGTTTTGTCCTTCTCTCAAAATGCGTAGTTATCTTTAAACCAGAACAAATTTTCGTTTGTCTTCATATCTAACGGCCTTTTGAGCACATGCCGTCTTCTGATAAAAATGTCCTTTTTAAGGCCATGATGTCGTACCTGAATGCTAACAAAATGCTTATCGAGAAAGCCTACCTGAATAACCCGTTCAAAATATTAATGAATGGGTCGTTGGATGGCATATCCTTGGATGGCATATCCTTGGACGACATATCCTTGGATGGCATAACCTCTTGCAGCATATCCCCCGGTGGCATATCTTCCCGTGGCATATTCCTTGCTAAAGTATCTCCAAATGATATATTCTCCTGTAAAATATTCTTTGATGGAGAATTTAGTTGTCTATGCTAGGCTATCTAAGCCTATGTATTAATTTTACTACCTACAAATATTATCTTTTATTGTACAAGGATTCATGTTACCGTTATTTACCTTCTAAAATAAATTAAATGCTCCGTTAACAAAACATATGGTTGTGGAACAAAAAAGGATTGGCTCTTACAAATTTGAAGTTTTAGGTTAACAACCCTAATAAACATCGATGGTGTTCGTTTCAACAAACCATAAGAAAATCCTATAGTTCTGAACAAGCCGTAAGCTCAAAGTTTAAGTATACGTTTCTTTCATATATCTTGAATACAGGTATGAGTTTATCTTATTTACTTTTGAGATGGACCAATGTGAATGTATTATATTTTAAATCTCAATTATCTAGAAAAACAATGCATATAAAATATAGTCATACTTTCACTTACCTATTTCTTAACTAATTTAATATTATCTTTGCTTTCCTATATCACCTTATGGTTTGTAAACAGAAAAGATTTCATAAAACTTTTTTTTTGTGAATTCTGAGGTTATGTTCAATTCAAATTCTCTTAACTAATGTTAAACACAACAAAGTGTATTTATGATTTCTTTTTATTCAGAAGGTCAATTTGCAATTGTGTCTAAGCACAATCATAATTTTGGATTTTCTAATTTCTTATCTGGTAGAGTCTAAGACAAAATTTTAAAATTATAAAGTGTAGATATTTAAACTACACTTAGTGTTTTTGTCGCATGAAAATTTGGTTGTAAAAAAATAACGGTATATATTTAATTTTTTTTATTAATTTTATTAACTAAACGTCAATATATAAGCTGTATTTAGGTATTTTCTTTTGTCACGTTCTAAATTGCATCCCTATAACTTGTCTGGGTAAAATTTAACTTTGTTCTCTAAACCCTTGAGATATAATATTTTGCAATCTACCGAAGCCACAAACGGTCGACGCTAGTCCTGCCAGAGTTTTATTTAGACTCTGTTGTACACCCATTCCTACCTATAAAAAGGAAGGGTGCAATAAAGAACCTTTGTTATTGAAAAAGGGTTTTCGTAACAATACGTTGCTGTATAAAAATGAAAAGGGTTGTTGAAATAACATTTCAAAGTGAGGTGTGACCCAAATTAAATACATGAATATTTAATTCTGGTTTTAGGAAAGTCCCAAACGATATTCAGTTAAACTCAAGTACTCATTTATTTGAACGAAAATGAAAACAGCATAGCCAAACGTGTTTGAAACACTCGTACTCGATAACCCTACTCTATTCAGTGATTATACGGTCGAGGATGTTTCCAATTTCTCTATTGTTTGCTTAGTGTTAAAGGTACATATTCTGTTATACTAAACCGCTTCGTGTATTTCTTACAGCTTTAGCTCCTATGTACATATGCTTGACTCATTTCAAAGCATATCATCTTTTCGGAAATGTTAGGACCAAGGTTGATTTTCAATAAACAATTTCTGTATAGAGAGAACTATAAAACATTATTGCATTATTAATTATCATAGGAAAAGTATGTAGTGCAAACCAGTATCTACCCTAAAGGAAGTTTTACAATTATGATTCTACTTGATTAAATTAGTTTTGAAATGAGCCCAATTTAACCTAGATATTATTAAAGTGTACTTTCGTGGCTGCAAAAGCATTGAATAGCAAAAAGAATCAAACTGCATACTTAAAAAAGTTGATTCCTAGGAAAAAACAGGTGCCCCATTTGTTTAGAAAAATGGTGGCGTTCTTTTACTAGAATAACAAGGTTTAACGCTACTATAAGAATAAAGTATACTTATTTAGTAATTTGTTACGGTACTCCATGTAGACTAGAAAGAAAAGTTAAGTAAGCAAATCGCGCGCACCGAAAACCGCAACAAAAAAAAAGGAATCCAAAGAAGGCCGTGAGCTACATATCCCCTAAATTAATATGTATATAAAATTAAACCTAACTGTTATGCCTTAGTTATAGCATGATACATTGTATTAAAGAAGGTTATATATTAAGAGTTATCATAGTTCATATCAGAAATAAGAATAGGAAACGACTACTTTAAATTCCAGGAGAACTTGATACTATAGGTGAAGAAACAATAAACTGCGATCCAGCAAACTTATTTTTAATTACTTAGAATAAGACAATGTATGATTTATCATGAAACAACAGACAGTAAGATCTGTAGTTTCCCACAAAATGATGTGAGACCAGAGGCTTCATGTTAAATGTAAGAAGCTCTGATTGCCAGTCAGTCTTCGAACTTCATAACTTTAACATAGTTAGGTGTTCAAGCTACTGATTTGTAGTTATTAATTATTGATTTATTTAAATATTAACTTAGAGTATTTTTTCAATTACTTTGCGTTTAATGAACATAAGCGTTAAAGTTGTAAAAAAACTAAATCATTTTTTGTAATTATACAATTAAAACAAATTTGATAGCAGTGTTTTTGGAAATAACCTTTTTAAAAAGAAGCTCTCCATGACTGAAGATCGATCTCGTGCTAGCTAAAAGGTCGTAAAATGGAGTGGGTCATAAAGATAGGAAAAGAAAACCTCAAGAAAGGAATTTTGTCTACAAAACCTTTAATCAAAAAACATTTTACTAGAGAGAGGAAAATTAACTCGAGTGGAAAACAACATTTATCTAAAACATATCCCGTAGGATTTACACAGTACAAATATCTACCCATCAATACCCTCCTTAAACACCTTAAACTCATTTTTATTCTTAGTTCTAATATCTACATAAAACAAAATTAAGCAGAACGGCAAAAATTATATCGTTGATTATTTCCAGTCAAAATCTGTGCAAAAATAATTAATACCTTCGGCAATATTAAATTAATTCACCTTCCACGTCGGAACATCTTCAGTCGTGCGATGAGTAACCTCAAAAACTTACAGAAAAGAACCCAGACCCAATTTTCCAGAAGCGATGTCAACAAAACAATGCTAAGAAGAAACAGTAAGCCTTACAGCTTAGCATGACGTTCCGGTTCCAAGCTTATCACAGCATAATTTTGAAAGTTTTGATATTTCACGGTTGAACCATAATAACTTTTGAAGTCGACATCTGCTGGATCACACGGCAACATATTTATTTAAATAGCATATAATTATGCCAATTTATATATAAAATCCGTGTTGATATATTACTTTTTATTTCATTTAGTTTTCTAAAATTGTCTTTAAAATTTCAAATTCCTTATTTGAGTTTGCACTGTTTCTTAGAGTGAATCTACTTTTATTTAAGTTTATATGTATTCTTGTTATTAATTAGAATCATTGAAGTGGAATGCGTGATTCGTAACGCGTGCGCGTAGAACTTCCTTGTTATTATTAAAATTATTAACACGTAGTCAGTTGAGCTTCTTGTTGTTTAATCATTAAAAGCTGTAGGCTCTTAAGAATGTTCCAGAATGTCCCTAAAGCTATCAGTTTGGCAATTTTGCCTTACTATCAAGTCCAATTGATAATGGTGGCATATTAATAACGTTTTGTTAAGAGTTTTCTGACCTTTGAGGTTAACATGACTACAAAGTGCATTTTCAAATTGGCGGTCCATGTGAATTTTTCGCAATTGAGCTGTCATCAGTTAGTTCCTGTAAGAATATTTTGACACGAACGCTTATGTAAATTAATTTTCATCATAACACAAACCTAAGTTTTAATTTATGGAACAAAATAATTGTTTGAATGTTGATTTCAGTATAATACAAATGTCTACGGTATTGATGGTAATTTATTCGTAACGTATTGGAAGATTAGATTAGGTTAATTTAAATCAACACCTGGAGATGGTGCCGAGGTGATCATATGTTTTGTGAAGAGCGTTCTGCTGTGCTGTTATTCTTTGTTTTTGACCAGCTGTTTCTTGAACAACTTCAAGTTTAGGATTGAGCTGCTTTTGTCCTTGTTGATTGCAGTGTGATTTGTAGCAAGGTATTTCAAAAATATGGATTAATTATGGTAAGTTTGGTATCTTTTCAAATTACCGATCCTAAGAATATTGTCTGATATTCAAGTATTAAATGATTGCAAAATGTTTTTTTTGCCTTAACAGTTATTAGCATGTTAAGCAAATATTTGTGTAATAATTTAGTAAAACTTCAATAACTAATTTATTCTAAATTTCTAAATTTTGAGATCTATTATTGAGTAAATTTTTACAGTGCCAAATTTGTTTAATAGCAGAGTATTGCCATATGATATTGTAGCTGATATAGTTTTTGTTATAAAAACCTGATTAATTATTTGTATGAGACTTAAATCTTGAATTTATTTGTGGTTAAAATGTTATTTGTGGTTTATTACTACAGCATGTGTTTGAAAGACACTTGTTTAAAACATCATGCAATCTGGATATTTTTTGTGCTGAATTTTTTATTAAGAAAAAATTAATTCAAAGTGTGCTCTAAATTTTAGAGCTGACGTGAAGTAAAATTAATATGCAAAACATATCTATACTTTAAAAATTCAATTATTGAAATAATTATTTGCTGATATAATTTAATTTTGAAGCAATTTAAAAAAACTTATACATTTGAAATAATTTTTAGTGACGAAATATAGATTGGATTTTGTTAAAAATGTTTTCTAAGAAAGAATTGCACATGCAATATTGTAACAATTTTACTTTTGATTAATAAATCCTTTCATAAAAATGCGAGAATAATAAAACACTTTTATTAAAACAATAGTAAATTACATTCAACAACTAAAGTAATACGTTAAAGCAGCATCGTCCTTTGGTATTCTATTTGTGGTTAAATATCTGTGTCTTCTACAGCTATTTGCAGGCGCGTTTCTGTTTGACTGTCCCCTCCTCGGACGCCTCGGTCGCCCGAGCTAGTTTTGTGATCAGTCGGCCATACGTGGAAGAAGCAATAAGATGTATCAAAAATTGCAGGCCGGCAATTTGCGTATCAACTTTGATGAGTTAGGACACATCTTCGAATAGCGCGCGACGAGACCTAATGCCACAATTGACAATGCAACTCTGAAAATAGAAAATTTAAGAAACCAATTTTATGAAAACCACTTTGTTAAACAACGTAAGGATGCTACTTTGGTGAGGCGGCGTGATTCAACATCCGGATTGCAGCGGCTGCCGAATGTATCGTGGCAGTATTTGATTCTACACTCCATAGTAGAAGCTGTTTAGTATGAACTTAGTTCACACTACACGCAGTGATCTTTGTATGAAATAACAAGTACCTCATCAAGGCGAGAAATGCAGTTTTTGGTTCGTAGATAGCTTTAAGTCCTTTTTATGTGTTTCACACTAAAAACACGTTAATTTGTTCTAATGTGTAAAAGCATGAATATTATAAAAGTTTCAAGTATTGCTGAGCTGGATTTTCCAGTGTCGAAATTAAAATTCACAGATTTGATGTTTTGAGAAACAACACGCGTGGTTCATTATAAATCGTTAGTAACAACAACAGGTGTTACTGACGTCACTTATTTTTCTGTAGTATACTGCTGACAGATGTATTCTTGAAAGCAAATGCTTCGAACAGCTTTAGCACAAGTTATGTAAACAAGCGTATTTTTGGGATCTGCTTTTTAGAAACTAAAACTTGCACATGTAATTTAAAAAAGAAAAACTTGAGTAGTAACATTTTTAGAAGTAATTAATTTGTCATCTGCCTGAACAGATCTGCACAGGTCGGAGTTTTTTTTTTGTATAACAAGTTTACAATATACTGTAAAATATTTGATTATAAATAATTTAGATACACCTGAAGTTGAAAACCATGAAGTGATACAGTTGTTAATTAAATTTTTGTTGCAATTCATTTTATTTTAAAAGAGATTCTTTTTAGTAAACAATTGGTTCAAGATTAAAGTTTTTTTATTTTGATCAAGTTTAATCAAACCTAAATACATAAAGCCTTATGAGTAGAATTTTGATGCCAACTTTATATTGAAAATATCTTTTTACTACTTCTTTATGTATATTTGCTGGACACAAATAGTGTTCCACTTTTTTATTTATCTAACTATTACAATTTCTTACAGGAACAGCGTCTTATTTTATTAAGACAGGTTTTTGTCATCGAAGGCGATCTTTTTTTCTTTGGGTCTCCACGTCCGCCCTTAGAAATATGCCATGCCATTATCATGAATAAGTCCGGACTTGGTGGCGCCTATTTGGTTTAGATTAAGTTTGACCTACAAACAGATTTCGACTTACCCCCCCATTTCTCATAGCTCTACCAAAGGAATAGACCCCTAGTTATGTCGGAAGACTTAGTTTCACTGCCACCCAAAATGGGGCTTTTATATATATATATATATATATATATATATACATATATATATATATATATATATATATATTAGTTTTTCATTACATTGTTAAAACTACGTTCTTTAATTTTTGTCCCTAGACAAAACATAAAAAAATTATTATCTCAGGTTTTATGAAAGCAAGGTTTAAGATTAGTGCCAAAAAGATGAAGCACTGTTGGTTTGGTGTTGTAAAGAAATTCAATTTATGATATTTAATTATTGTTATTATACAGCACAAACGGTGTTCTTAACATTTAACTTATTAATGTGTGTTTTTATTTCGGACGTATGTCAATAGTGTTTTTGTATGCTCAAACTGTATGCCTATCCACGAAACATCCTGGTTGTTGGTTCACAGTGGTATTTTGAGGTTCTGCGTTTTTCTCGCGTTTCTATTATGGCTTGCGTACCCTAAATACAATAGCGCTCTTCTCTCTTAATGAGATTTAACGACATAAACCCATGCCCGTTCTCATGTCTACCGCTTGGAATAAATTCCAAGTTAGTCGCACATTGAACTTTGAGACGTCACTTTCGCACTATCTCAGGATCACCGCAACATGGCATGTCATACTGTTGATTGGAATATATAAATTTATGCTGTTTGATATTAGAATACGCCAGTATAATTGCCTGTAAAAAAAGTGGTTAAAGTTCCAGATGCATATCCTCTGATTTTTCAATAATTTTTATTGTTCCAATACGTCCCACAAAAATAGTAATAATGTACGTTAAGTAAACACCATTTTAGTGAACTCTTCACGAAATCCATTTATAGTATATACGTTTAATTTTATTAGAAATACTTTGTAATTCGGATCGTGACAAGTCCTAAGATGGATCTTTTTTTATAAAATTTGAAAATGGCGTGCACTGCGTTATTTTTATCACACAAAATAACCGTTAGACAACGCAAACCCGAGTTTTCAACATTAAAAATCAGCGCGAACGACAAATCGATAGTCAAAACCCACTCATGTAATATTTTTGAAAACAAATGTTCTGTTAAACCAAATACCACATTTGAACGCTATGTCAAAAATAAAATAGATTGCAATACTTTAAGCTGTAATTACATGTACTAATAAAACCTACAGGGTGATGATTAAGCAATCATTTCCATTTAGTAAGCAGACGAAATTGTTAATGATTACTCGTATGACCATGAAAAGACCGTAAGAAATGTAGATTTAATTTCGTACGAACACAAATATCTCCATGCAGTGACGTCACGTAACAAATCGAAAATAATAGTAAACTAAGTCAATATCAATTTTAATTAAATCTTATAAGAAAATAAACAAGCCTGCCGTCCGTGTAAATTTATTTGCTGTTATATCATTTGAAGTGCTCTTTTGAGTGTTCTGCATCACATTTTTTACACCTAAATTACATTTTTTATTACACTGGCCACACCGAAACTACTTATGTTGATCTATAATTAAATTATCGATTCGGTCATATCATTATGATTTAAATAAGGGACGTTATACTTGCGACCACGTCCCCAACGCTCCACAGGAGGGTACTACATCAGGTTTAAACGCGAAGTAATCGTTCTTCAAATTAAATCTAACTTCAAATTAATCGATCCAAATAACAATCTACAAACTAAAACTAACACTAAAAATAGGGTTTAAATAATGGTATCTATAGCGTTGATTTTGGAGTGTGTCTGGTCAACATGACACAAGCAAAAAAGAAAAGGGGGAGTAACTCGTAATGCCGAATAGCAGCTGCCAGCTCTGCTTACCGGAACGACCTGAAAGGTCGTCTTAAAACTATCCAAATCTAGCTAACTAATTTAAAAAAAAATATATTCAAATATCTCAGCATTCACCAAATATTTTAATAGTAAATTCATCTATTTTGCCTACGCTATAAATTTACAAAGTTGTGCCCTGGTCTAAATATTTTATCCTAAGTTAATCCTATATTCATTCCTAACGTTCCTTAACTGATTTGTATTATAATAACAATTTTCCTTTCTATAGATATTGCAATCAAAAGTAGGCGGCAGAGCATCAGACGAAACAAATCAAGCAGCAAAATAATAAAGTACATGCATATTTATATTTATATTTATATTTATATTTATATTTATATTTATATTTATATTTATATTTATATTTATATTTATATTTATATTTATATTTATATTTATATTTATATTTATATTTATATTTATATTTATATTTATATTTATATTTATATTTATATTTATATTTATATTTATATTTATATTTATATTTATATTTATATTTATATTTATATTTATATTTATATTTATATTTATATTTATATTTATATTTATATTTATATTTATATTTATATTTATATTTATATTTATATTTATATTTATATTTATATTTATATTTATATTTATATTTATATTTATATTTATATTTATATTTATATTTATATTTATATTTATATTTATATTTATATTTATATTTATATTTATATTTATATTTATATTTATATTTATATTTATATTTATATTTATATTTATATTTATATTTATATTTATATTTATATTTATATTTATATTTATATTTATATTTATATTTATATTTATATTTATATTTATATTTATATTTATATTTATATTTATATTTATATTTATATTTATATTTATATTTATATTTATATTTATATTTATATTTATATTTATATTTATATTTATATTTATATTTATATTTATATTTATATTTATATTTATATTTATATTTATATTTATATTTATATTTATATTTATATTTATATTTATATTTATATTTATATTTATATTTATATTTATATTTATATTTATATTTATATTTATATTTATATTTATATTTATATTTATATTTATATTTATATTTATATTTATATTTATATTTATATTATATTTATATTTATATTTATATTTATATTTATATTTATATTTATATTTATATTTATATTTATATTTATATTTATATTTATATTTATATTTATATTTATATTTATATTTATATTTATATTTATATTTATATTTATATTTATATTTATATTTATATTTATATTTATATTTATATTTATATTTATATTTATATTTATATTTATATTTATATTTATATTTATATTTATATTTATACTACTTGCTCAATAAGATTACCCGAAGAATCCGAAAAGTATCTAACATTTAAACATTTCCACTACCAAGAAAAAGTATCATTTGTAGTTTATGCAGATCTCGAATGTATATTAGAACCATGCAATGAGCCGGAGGTAATATTATACACTGTCCATTACCAAAGGCATATACTCTTTAGTGTAGCGTACTATTTGAAATGCTCGTATGATATTAAATATTCCAAATTTCAATTGTATCGCGGAAAGGATTGTATAAAATAATTTGTTGCTCAATTGAAACTGATTTCAAAAACGACGAATAAAATTTTCTGTAACCCAAAACCTATGAATCCTTTAACAGAAGAACAAAAGTCAGCATTTCATAAAAAAATCTCGTTAGAGTTTTCAGGTTCGTTAAGCATTCTACCAATAAATAAGGAAAGATACATATCTTTTACAAAATATGTAAAAGGTATGAAAGCTAGTTTTAGATTAATCGATTCATTCAGGTTTATGGCATCTAGCATTGAAAAATTAGCTTCCTACTTAGATGATAATAAAAATCCATCACCAGGGAAAATTGTAACACTGATAATGAGTTTCGGTTACTTACTCGTAAAGGCATATTTCCCTATGATTACATTAACTCTTGGGATAGGCTCAATGAAACCGATTTACGCTGTAAAACAGCATTCTTTAATCGTTTGCGCAATGAAGAAATCTCAGATGAAGACTACAATCATGCTAAATACGTTTGGCAAACATTTAATATAAAAACACTAGGGGACTATTCAGATCTATATTTAAAAACAGATGTACTGCTCTTGACTGATATATTGTAGCAATTTTATTTTCCACCTAATATATATATCTGTATAATCAATCCTTTTATTAAATATTAAATAATATAATACATTATAATGTTATCCAATCCACTTAATTTAATAACATCGATTGTCCAATAAAGAACTAGTATTTAGTTCATGTTAAAAGTTAAATTCTACGGAGACAATATAAAAGCTTTTGTTTGGTATCCTTCTTAAAGCCCCCTCTACTCAATAACTGCAAGGTAACTTTGTTACTGGGCAGCAACAAGCTCGGCCGGCACTTCTAACACAGCTGGGGTTCAAGCAGGTCGATAGTTGTTCTTAGGAGCGATGTCCGGGATTGATTTTTGGTGTTGGAAGCGTGCACGATGGAAGATTGCACGTACAAGCCATCTTCAAAAACTGTTTTGGATGGTCCATGTTTTTGTTGAAACCAGTCGTGAAGAACGATGAAGTTTTTGTTAAAAGACCATTAGGAACATGTAACTTTGGGAATAATTTATTTTAAAATATATTGCAACGTAAATTATAAATAGGCAACTTTTCTGAATAGTGTTCATGCGAAAATTAAATGAAAACAATTTTATTCTTGTATAATATGGAATCACATATATAATTTATTCAAGTTAATTACAAACAACATTTGCTTTCTTGTGGTGTGAATTACGCCTGGAACATCTGTAAATTGAAACGCAGATAATGGAAGCCAAGTGACGTGTTTTTCAGTATGCAGCGCAGCTGTTTGTTTGGAATGGAATTTTCCGTTGTTAATACATACGTCAGCTTTCAAGCAAGTATATAGGTGCAATTTGGAGTTCTGGTATGTACAAAAAATTATGTTCGTATGTTGTTTGAACTGTCGACGTAGTAACGAGATAACTTTTACTTTAACCGACTTGTGTTAACTTTGAACAGGTCAAGGACAGACCTCAATTATATTTTACGTAGTCATACGATATGAATCTGTAATTTGTTCCTACAAATTCTTTTATTAACTCAATGAAACATCAGAAGATGTCACTACTAATTAGATAAAGTAAATTCTCATAATTTTGAACCTTTAGAAATTAAATTTCTACATTTGATATTTTATGAACAATGATCTGTAATTATCTACTGTGAAATTAAGGTAAATTTACCATAATTAACTCTTTCTATAAATAAGCAATTTTATGCTTTGTCAATTTGTTATATAAACTTCATTAAATAGTAATTGGTACGGATATATTCAGTACCATTGTAATTAACTCTTCCTAATTTAAATTAACTTATAAAGGAAGACATATTTTTTGTAAAAAAAATTACTTTATTGGATACCAAAAAGAATAGATTCTTATTTTCGGACTAAAGACTATCTTTTATTTAAGAGGAATAAAAATCGATTCTGATTGTATTTAATAATTTTTGAGTTTGAATGCACAAACAGTGCTTTTCTTTGTTTAATTTGTTCACAGGTGCAGTGCAGGATTGCTAAGGTCAAGGTCGAGCCATAAGGTAAGATACTTCAAAGATTAGGTGGTCTTTGAAATTATATAGCGGTTATAGGAGAAAGGTTTCCGCATTAGCCTTGTACAAGGGACTTGTATCAGGTCTCCCCAGTATAAAAAAATACGGTGGCGCCTCATTTTTATTATTAGTGGTTGCAATTACACCCCGACCCACAGCTCATTCTCTACCCAGAGCATATAAGTTCGACTAGCCGCTTTGCCTTTGAGATTTCCTCAACTTAGAGCCACCTTCCATCTTAATTTGCCGTGGGCTCATTTCTAATTATCGGAAATTCTCGTTAAACTAAATTGGAAGTAAAAAGGCTATAAATGGCGCCCAACGTGGCGCTCGATTGCTGTACCAATTGTATAAACACATAAAGTATAGGCTTCGATTGACTTTGGTTGTTTACACTTGTGATTCGTAACTCATTTACCCTCAGATTGGTTTAGTCTATTGATGTTGTTGTTTAATTGTGTTTAATTTGTAATTAGTTAGTTAGTCTATCCCATGATGGCTGAGACGTATCAAGTAGTTTATTTGCATAGAGATGAGTTGGATTATGAATTGAGAATTCGTGGAGTTGTTAGCAGCAGACCGATGCTGGATAAGAGGAAAATGTTAGGCCGATTATTAGCCAAAGAAACAACATTACCTGATTTTATTTGTCAATTAGCTCTAACGGAAATAGATAGTATATCAACATTAATAAAGTTGTGTAAGAAATTAGAAGAAGCTTTCTTACATGGTAAAATTGTTTGATAGGAATATTATTGCTCTTTTAGTCGCAGCTTGTAGTATTTCAGTGAATAATAATTCACAGTGTAGTTGATAATAGTGATTTGTATTTAGGTTTTTCTTCCATTTGTATTAGCTACAATAGTTGTTTGATAAATTTTTTATAGTAGAGATGATAGATGTTTATAATTTGGTACACTGGTTTTTACTGTCGGTAAACCCTTTCAAGATTGCTCTTGTGCATAGGCACGTTTTGTTTTGATATAATTTATTTTGATAGCAATTTTTGATTTATTTATATCCGCATTGCAACGCAGTATGTTAATTGGTTGTAAGTCTAAGTGAAACTTGTCGTCGTGGTTGGTCGGATTAGCAGTATGTCAGTCTAGACGAGACTTAGGAAAAGTTGGTCGCTCAGCATTACATTAGTCTAAACGAGACTCGAGGTAAGTTGTCACTCTAGCAATTTTAGCATCACTATTTTTGAGATTGGTGATGAGGTTATAATTTTTTGTTTATAAGTCTAGGTGAGACTGACAGAGGAGTTTGTCACCCTAGCAAGTTTATGCGTTGTGAAGTACTTTTGTCTATCTTGACAGTTTGATTTTGAGTAGTGTAAGAGTGTACTAGAACATTGATTTATTGTTATCCTAGATGGAAGGTTGAGAGTAATCTAAATTATAAATTTATTATGTTTAAAATTGTCATTGTCTGCGAATTTAAAAGAAAGGTGTTCTTAAAGTTTGAAGTTCATTGGTTTAATGTTTGAAGTCATGTTGATAATTTAGTTGAGATCAAGTTAGATAATGTGGATCCTTGGTATGTGTCTCTTCGAAAAAAATTTTAGCTTTACCTGATGATTACCCACAATGGAAGGTAGAAGATAATTATGTATTTAAATTTCTTTCATCAAGTTTACCACTCTCGTCGAATGTAAGGGAATGGAAATATTTAGTCCCTAGATCACAGAAGGAAGAGGTTATTCGGATAAATCATGACCCTTCAGTGGCCGGACATTTTGGTTTTTTTAAAACATTGGCACGCATACAAGAGAGTTTTTATTAGCCAAAAATGCGTATTGATGTGTTGAAATTTTGTAAAAATTGTTTAACGTGTGGTGCACAGAAGGCATCGAATAGAGGACCCCTTGGTTTAATGGGAAAGGAAAAAGAAGTGAAGTTCCCCTTTCAGATTATCGCTATAGACCTCATGGGCCCATTTCCACGGTCCAAGGTTGGACACAAATGGTTATTAGTTATTGGTGATTGGTTCTCAAAATTCACGTTATTGTTTCCGTTACGTAGTGCAAAAGCGCATATAATAGAACGTGTATTGGAGGAAAAAGTTTTTTAGTTTATGGTGTTCCCAAATATATTATTTGTGATAATGGCTCACAATTTAGTGGTAGAAATTTCAAGGCAGTATGTAAAAAATATGACGTTCAAAAAATTTGGTTTAATGCAGTTTACTCTCCCCAATGTAACTTTGTAGAGAGGATAAATAGAACAGTCGGAACAGCTATACGTTCGTATATTAAAGAACATGTTACTTAGGACATAGAGTTACCCCAAATTCAGTATGCGATTAATTCTGCAAAACATCATGCCACTGGTTATTCGCCAAATTTCTTAGTTTTTGGTAGACATGTTCCTGTGTCTGGAAGATTTTATGGTCTTGATGTGGAACCCTCAGTTGATATTGATTTTATTTCTAGTGATAGACCTTCGTATGTGTCAGATCATCAAGGACTATTTGATATTTTTATAGACGTACAGAAAAGGTTACATTTAGCTTACATGCAGTCTAGTAATTCATATAATTTAAGGAGACGTAACATTTCTTTCGAAGTAGGTGACAAGGTTTGGAGGTCAAATAAAGTTCTTTCGAAAGCAAGTGATAAGTTTACAGCTAAACTAGCGCCAAAATATGTTTTGAGCATTGTTAGAAAAAAGGTTTCGAATTTAATTTATGAATTGATTAATGAAAATGGTTCAAGGGCAGGCAGATGGCATGTTAAGGACTTAAAACCTTATTCAGAGTTCAGTGGTGATATTGAAAATGAGAACGTTTCTGAACATTAATTAGTGTTGTTGATATATTTAATGGTTGATAGTAGAAATTATTTCTGTCTTATCTTTTAGTAAAGGATTTAAATATTCTATTGGAATACTGTTTGGTAGTCTAAAAATTTAGATGTTGGATAAGAAGTATAAAAAGAATTTTTGTAGTGCAGTAAGGTTGATACTAGACTGTGCTGATATTGTTAGTTGCAAGTTATTCATTTGAGTCAAGATAAAAAGTTACATGTTTCCGTTTGTCAAATGATTTCATTTGTCGTATGATTCTCTAGTTCAAGGTTATAAAGGAATGTTTAGGTATTTTTATGATTAAAGTGTTTGATAAATAAAGTTGTATATATTTGGTTATTATTTTCTTTTGGATTTAGGATTAAAGTGTTTGATAAATAAAGTTGTATATATTTGGTTATTATTTTCTTTCGGATTTAAGATTAAGGTGTTTGATAATTATAATGGGAATCAAGTAGTTTGAGTCCATATTAAATATTGGTTGGAGGTCAATATTGTTAGTAACTATGATAGTTATGTTTAGTTTGAATATTGTGTAAGCTGACAATGTTCTATGTTTAATTATGAATATTGCGTGAGATAGCAATGTTCTATGTTTGATTATGGATATTGCGTGAGATAGCAATGTTCTATGTTTAATATGAATATTGTGTGAGATAGCAATGTTCTATTTTGTTCATTCATGCGTGAGTGAGATTTTTGAGGAGTAAGACGTGGTGGCGTTTTACTTGTCTCTTCTGGGAAAGAGATATTTCTACATTTTGGTTGCATATACATGCGGTAGATTGTTGAACGTTAGTGATTTCAAGACTTGTTTGCTGTTTTGAAGTTATGTTTGGAGTGGATCTCAAAGATAGTGAGAGTCCTTTTCTTCTTTTGTAAATATGTAAATTACGGTTAATATAGTAAAAATATGTTTGTCATGATAATTTGATATTTTCATTAAGGAATCATAATACGGCAGTATTATATATTTTGTTGTTTAAGTTTCGAGTATAAATGAGTGATATAATAACCCCGAATATGATTAAACGATAATGACACCCTACCGATTAAGACTTCCTGAATTTGTCCCCTTGTGGCGTATAGTACGCGTAGTTACTCGTCACTCATTTTCAATTATGTTGTACCTTAAGTGGTAATTTTGTTTTATTTTGTAAAATTAATAATAATAAGTTGTGAATATGTAACAATAAATTCAAAAAAATTCTTCGTATTTATTCCAGAATTTTTCTCTTAGAAAGAGGCAGTGTAGCAATTTTATTTTCCACCTAATATATATATCTGTATAATCAATCCTTTTATTAAATATTAAATAATATAATACATTATAATGTTATCCAATCCACTTAATTTAATAACATCGATTGTCCAATAAAGAACTAGTATTTAGTTCATTTTAAAAGTTAAATTCTACGGAGACAATATAAAAGCTTTTGTTTGGTATCCTTCTTAAAGCCCCCTCTACTCAATAACTGCAAGGTAACTTTGTTACTGGGCAGCAACAAGCTCGGCCGGCACTTCTAACACAGCTGGGGTTCAAGCAGGTCGATAGTTGTTCTTAGGAGCGATGTCCGGGATTGATTTTTGGTGTTGGAAGCGTGCACGATGGAAGATTGCACGTACAAGCCATCTTCAAAAATTGTTTTGGATGGTCCATGTTTTTGTTGAAACCAGTCGTGAAGAACGATGAAGTTTTTGTTAAAAGACCATTAGGAACATGTAACTTTGGGAATAATTTATTTTAAAATATATTGCAACGTAAATTATAAATAGGCAACTTTTCTGAATAGTGTTCATGCGAAAATTAAATGAAAACAATTTTATTCTTGTATAATATGGAATCACATATATAATTTATTCAAGTTAATTACAAACAACATTTGCTTTCTTGTGGTGTGAATTACGCCTGGAACATCTGTAAATTGAAACGCAGATAATGGAAGCCAAGTGACGTGTTTTTCAGTATGCAGCGCAGCTGTTTGTTTGGAATGGAATTTTCCGTTGTTAATACATACGTCAGCTTTCAAGCAAGTATATAGGTGCAATTTGGAGTTCTGGTGTGTACAAAAAATTATGTTCGTATGTTGTTTGAACTGTCGACGTAGTAACGAGATAACTTTTACTTTAACCGACTTGTGTTAACTTTGAACAGGTCAAGGACAGATCTCAATTATATTTTACGTAGTCATACGATATGAATCTGTAATTTGTTCCTACAAATTCTTTTATTAACTCAATGAAACATCAGAAGATGTCACTACTAATTAGATAAAGTAAATTCTCATAATTTTGAACCTTTAGAAATTAAATTTCTACATTTGATATTTTATGAACAATGATCTGTAATTATCTACTGTGAAATTGAGGTAAATTTACCATAATTAACTCTTTCTATAAATGAGCAATTTTATGCTTTGTCAATTTGTTATATAAACTTCATTAAATAGTAATTGGTACGGATATATTCAGTACCATTGTAATTAACTCTTCCTAATTTAAATTAACTTATAAAGGAAGACATATTTTTTGTAAAAAAAATTACTTTATTGGATACCAAAAAGAATAGATTCTTATTTTCGGACTAAAGACTATCTTTTATTTAAGAGGAATAAAATCGATTCTGATTGTATTTAATAATTTTGAGTTTGAATGCACAAACAGTGCTTTTTTTGTTTAATTTGTTCACAGGTGCAGTGCAGGATTGCTAAGGTCAAGGTCGAGCCATAAGGTAAGATACTTCAAAGATTAGGTGGTCTTTGAAATTATATAGCGGTTATAGGAGAAAGGTTTCCGCATTAGCCTTGTACAAGGGACTTGTATCAGGTCTCCCCAGTATAAAAAAATACGGTGGCGCCTTATTTTTATTATTAGTGGTTGCAATTACACCCCGACCCACAGCTCATTCTCTACCCAGAGCATATAAGTTCGACTAGCCGCTTTGCCTTTGAGATTTCCTCAACTTAGAGCCACCTTCCATCTTAATTTGCCGTGGGCTCATTTCTAATTATCGGAAATTCTCGTTAAACTAAATTGGAAGTAAAAAGGCTATAATATTTGAAAACTTTAGAAAAACTTGCATGTTCACGTATAAGTTAGATCCACTTCACTACTTTACGGCTCCTAGTTTAGCTGTAGATGCAATGTTAAAAACGACGAACGTTAAACTCGAGTTGCTTACTGATATTGAAAAAATAATGTTTTTAGAACGGGAAATTCGTGGTGGTGTTTCTCAATGTTCGAATAGATATGCCAAAACAAATAACAAATATATGAATGCAGATTATGATCCGAATTTCGATTCTAAATATTTAATGTATTTTGATGTTAATAATTTATATGGGGCTGCAGTGTCTGAATATCTTCCATATGGAGAATTTGAATTATTAGATGGCACCAGTCCAGATATAGTACGTTTAGACATACTTAATATTCCCGATGATTCTGATGTAGGATATATTTTTGAATGCGATTTACACTACCCAGAATCTTTACATGAAATTCACAGTGACTTACCTTTGGCGCCTGAACATATGATAACACCAGTACCTTCTAATAAATCAAACTTAAAAAAATTACTTACAACTTTATATCCAAAACTCAACTATATTATTCACTACAAGAATTTAAAAATGTATTTAAGCTACGGTTTAGAATTGAAAAAGATTCATAAGGTTCTTCGGTTTAAACAAGCCCCTTGGTTAAAAGAATACATTGATTTGAATACGAAATTAAGACAACAGTCAAAAACCAGTTTCGATATATGCTTTTATAAAAATATGATAAATTCGGTTTATGGAAAAATGATGGAAAATGTTCGGAAATGGAAAGATGTAAAATTAGTGACCGAATGGGAAGGACGGTTTGGAGCTCGTAGTTACATAGCGAAACCTAATTTTCACAGTTGCACTGTGTTAGACAAAGATCTGGTCTTAATAGAAATGACTAATTAAAGGTTTATTTAAACAAACCCATTTATGTAGGTTTCTCTATTCTAGATATTTCAAAAACCTATTTATATGAATTTCACTATAGTTATATAAAATCGCAATTTGCTAACAAAGCAAAGCTGTTGTACACAGATACGTATAGTTTGATATACGAGTTTAGCGTTGAAGATATTTACTCTTATATCAAACAAGATATTCATAGATTTAATACTTCCGATTACGACCCTCATAACAAATATCATATCCCATTGTCAAATAAAAAGGTTCCTGGTATTATGAAACATGAAAACAATGGTGATGTCATGCTAGAGTTTGTAGGGCTTAGATCTAAAATGTACACTTACAGAGTTCAGGATAGGATAATAAAAAAGTCAAAGGGATCTTCCGTAGCAAGTATTAAGCAAATTTCTTTTGATGATTATAAGAATGCTTTGTTTTATAAACAGACTGTACAGAAACAGCAATATTTATTTAGATCAGTCAAACATGATGTCTTTACTATTAAACAATACAAAATTGTTCTTAATCCAAGTGATGATAAAACAATTCTTAGTACCTCAGCCACTGATACTAAACCTTGGGGGTATAACTATACACACAGAAATGACTTGTAAAGCTTCAACCACTGGCTCAAATAAAGAATGCAATTTATTTTATCCTGATTAACATATAATATTTTTTTAGTTATAAAAACTTCAGTGTTATGTTTATACCTGCACAAGTACGCCGTTTTTCTTTTTGGATGTGTCTAAAAATAGGATACCTTTCAATCTGTCCGAGTTGAACTATATTAGTATAAATGTATTGTAGAGAAAAAATAGTAGTAGTAACCGTTCTGTTTAAAAAAATCCAGTTAGTTTATTTGAGAAATGTATAACAAAACTTTTATTTAAATTTGACAATGTTTATGACTGTTTACTAAATCACTTAGTAATTCCAACATGTAAAAAAATATTTAAGCAAAAATTATTATTATGACCCATTAACAATCAAACATTTAATATTGTAAAAAAAACATGTAAAATAATAATAAATAGACTGTGATTGCTAAATGATTTATAGATTTTTTTCTTTTTTCATAATTTGTAAAGGTACAGTAATAATAAAGTAATTATAATATTTTTATGCTATTTGAGAGTGGATTGTATTTGACTATCTTATCATGTAGTTTAAGGCAATGACAAGATGTATTTGGCAAAACGTTTCTGCTTGTTTCAAATTCTAATCTAATACCGACAGTACCAGATTTTAACGCTTCGTTTTGTCTAGAACAATCTATGACTACTAATGGTGCAATACTTCGTAAATCTTCAGTATTAAAAAGTGGCTTATTTTCCTCTTCGTAGTATGATTGCTGAAACTGGGCATACATCTCATATAACAACGCAGTCTGTTTATTCTCGAACTTCAAATTTAAGTTATCGTACGGGAAAACTTCTGAATTTAAATAGAGTTTCATGTTGGTTAAAAAGCAATGATCAAAACGACTGTAGTTGCTCATGTAACTATTTTGCGGTTGGTTTGGAAACCAACAATCACAAATCTTGTTTTTTCTAATTGTGTTGTTGTTTTAATGTTCCATGTATGACGTTGCGTTTTTGTAGAAGTTGATATTCATGCAACTCCCATCCACTAAACGGAATATGCAAATCCTGATTTTGTGCAACACATTCTATTAAATTAATTCGTTGAGTATCATCAACGGCTACATGCGGCGTTTTCCATAAAACTTTGTTTAAAACAACTTTTATTTCCTCATCGAGTGTAGGATTAATTATAGCATTAGTATCAAAACTAGAACGTAGTAAAACTAACTCATCGCGAAGGTTTAAATTATTTTTTTAAAATCTTTGCATAATCCGAGAACCATTGAAAGGTTTATTGCAACGTTAAAATTCCCATTGGCATCAACTATTTGCGAATCATCCGTAGCAGAAAAGCGGAGTAAATAGTTTCATGACTTTTATGATTTTACTTCCGTGTCTCACTAACCATTATACAAATTAGACTTTGCCTTACTAAATGAGATAGAATATTTCTAATTTTTCACGAACGAGTTAACGATTCTGTGATAATTTGTACTACAAACTTATGGTTTTATTCTGACAAATGAAACTACTGTCAGCACTCCAAAACTTCAAGTCAACGCCTCCTCAGGAGAAGCAGTCGTAGCAATAAACGACGCTTAAGGATAGTTACCTAGCTTTTGCCTAAAATTATATTAAGTGTAACATCTCAATAATGTCGTGTAAGATAAGCAAAGCGGAAATTCTAATGGATCGAAATTGTTAATAAATTCTCAAATAACCGTAAAAGGAAAGTAAGAAATGTAAGATTTAATTAAGCGAAAAAAAAATATTCACCTGTAGGTGCGGTACGTAACAACGTGCATACAACTAAGCCACGAAGCCGCCTTTACATAATGACAACTTAAATTTTGAATAATAGACTCCTACGTAAGCGTTATTTAATATTTTTAAATAGAAGTATAAGAGCATATTTTAATCCAATGTCACTTGAACAACTTGTGAGGATCTATTGGATGTGATGCTATGGTCTTTATAATATGTTCATCAAACTAAGTTAGTAAACAATTAGGGCAAGTTTAAACATGGAACAGACTGATAAGTTTGTAAATAATATTATCCATCTATAGATGCAGTTGTTGGCATCAAGAAATTGCTTCAATTAAGGTATAAGTACCTACCTGTATATATAAACGCAAATGAATGTTGGGTACCTGTTCGTCTTCCAGATGGGTTAGCGAAGGCTTAAATTATGCTCTACCTTCAGTCCCATTCATAATCTTTTTCTGTAGTTTAACCGCTTGTATTTTATCATAAAACCTTTAATCACAGTTGCAAGTTGCAAGCGAGAGATTACATGATTTATCTGAAGCGTTAGAAGTTATTCGTTCTATGCTTATTGATTATGCAGTGAGATTAATAATAACGCTCTTCATCAATACACGAATAACGTTTCTTATATTTAATTTCATATTTTTCGGTTCCTTACATAATGTAATTATCTACAACATTAACGGGAAAGTAATCAAGGTATTCTTCACGCAATAAGAACCCCTTAAATTTCGCTTGCTATCTAAATGAAAAATCTTAACGGTTAATATTGACGGAGGCTGCTGAAGCGAGAAATAGATAATCCACGATTCGGTGTTTGAACAACGATTGTGCTAAATGCAGTTTTATTATACTCCGTTAAATATAGGCGAAAGTCGGGAATAAATTTTTACTTCCAATTAAATGGTGCTTTTAAACAGATTAGTAGGTCACGTGTTCCTTAATGAAGTGCCAATATTTCAGGGCGTTTCTTAAGATTATTTCCTGAAAGCAAGTTCATACATATGTCCAAGGGACTTCAATTCTTTCTAATCGATGTGGATTTGTTTCTCATTCATTGTTATCTAATTTCACCGAACATATTTTAGATATTATTTTCAAAATTGGTATTGTTTACAGAATATAGAACCACGTATTTTAGTCCGAAAAGTTATTCTATTGCTCCAACAGTGATGATTTTGCAAACATGTCCTTTAATATTTTTTACACAAAAATTGTGCGTCCCTGACATTTCTCCACGTAGCTACTTTTTGTGATTAGTCTGGTCAATTTCTACAAGAAGGTTTTTTTGCGTTTTTCACCACGGGTGAATAATTCTTTATTAAAGATAATGGACTGTCTACATTCACGCTTTAACTCTTGCTTATTTCCATTTAATATTTGTGACTATCCTAATGGATGGCTAGGTTGTGGAGGACCTCGGTAATGTTCAGCAATATTCCTGACTGAAGATTGAGTTTTCTTTGTAAGGTCATCTTAAATATCTGACCTATAAAAATGCCATTGACGTTTTAGAAGGTTTTGGAGAATGAATAATTGCTGTGAATAAAACCATACGGCTTACAGAATATTTAAACGAGTGTACATTTTGATGCAAACGCATACGGAAGCATGTCTATTAACTGAAGGTGGTGTTTTCAAGCAATTTTCATAAAAAAACAATTTATTATCAATGTTAACAATAATAAGCTTTAACTCGACTTTAATCGTCTTAATTTAACTGTTCTAAGTGCGTCTGCACAGAAAAACTGTTTACGTCAAAAATGTCAGTGGCGTGCCACATTCTTTGCGAAAGATGTTTTATGTTCCATAAGCACATTCAAAAATTGAAAGTATTACCTATAATACTTTCGGAAACATTTAAAAATAAAGATTTTAAAAAACTTCAACACCTTGAACCTACTTGAACTTATAGTTCTTCTAAGTAGTACCAGAAGTTATATGTATTGTATATATATATATATATATATATATATATATATATATATATATATATATATAGAAATTAATAAGATGAAATAATAACTTAGACTTTTTAAGTAAAGCCCAAATGATCATTTCAAATCGAGCTAGTAATTGAAAGAAGGAAAATATAAGGCCTTGGACAGGATTTGAACCTGCATCTCAGTTTTGCCGGAACTGTGCGTTATCCAATTACGCTACCGAGGCCGATGGCTATAATTGGAAAATTTACAAATCTAAATCGTGTACAAGTACCATATATAAACCTAATATATATATATATATATATATATATATATATATATATATATATATATGTTATTACACACTTTTTCTCAAAAGATATACAGTGTGTCTACTCTACCTTATAGGCGGCAGAGCCTCGATAGATTATGAGGGGTAACTGTTTAAAGTCTAAGCCCAGGGTAAATGGAATGGTAAATGGCTTTGAGTAAAAAAAGACCCTCTAAAGAGATCTTCCAGCCAGCTAAGCTCTTCAACTTAGGGCAGAGCTATGAGCTAGGGTCGTAGGATGGTATACGATAATAAAAGAAGTTTTATTGGACGCCACTGTGTCTTAATAAATGTTATAATAAGAATCAATCCGAAGATCAGATACGGAAATCTTCGAAAAGAAAAAAAAATATCTTTGACGAGCAACATATAAAAAAAATAATACTTACTTATGACTCTGCAAACTGGAATGGGAACGACGATCTCGACTATCTGAAAATTTAATCACTTTTAAACATTTTTAGACTAGGGCTACGTTAGAGCCTAGTCACTTTATCACAAAAAAAATAAAGTATAGAAAGATCAACTAGTAAAAATTATACTTAAAAAAAAATTTAAACCAACACCAATAATATATCTTTCTGCACTACAAAAATTTATAAATGTGGTTGTTTGCTTCTATAGAAAAATTACTGATGACTTCAATGAAAGAAAGCTTTAAGACAACTTATTATTCTTTCTATTAATTTGCAAAAAAATATATATACATCGCTTGTACAAAGTTATATGTACTGAGAATTTCGAAACAATTACTTTTATTAAGATCTAGTATTAATCTCTGATTATTCCTAGGAAATTTATAATTGAAAAATTTATGTTAATTCTCTATAAGAAATATAGTGTTTTCATTATTATTTTACAATTTATATATGATACTTGAATAGGATCCTGTTCGAGTTTACAAGTAATAAATTAAATGCTCTGACTTTTTGTAGACTACAGAACTTAATCTTTAATTGATTTATTTGATGGAATAAAAAGTCAAAAAACACTTATTGTTTGAATTAAGCTGTACTTCAAGTGTACTGCCAAAAAAATTATACTCTATAATGTGACAAACAAATATCAACGTATCACATGTTTAGTTACGAATACATTTTAGTATAACCCTGTAACTTCAAAAATTATTTTATAGAAATTCCTTTGTGATTATAAGAGCATTAATGAAATATCAAACTATTAAATTCTGAGCAAAATATTACGTGTATGACGTGTATGACCATAAAAATTTTACAAAAATTTTGTGTACCAATTTAAATAAACATATGGAATTTTCAAAAATTATTTGTACATTGTAAGTAATGGTTCTATGAAATGAGAATTGATTTAAAATTGAGGATGACTCACCACAGACAATCTGCTAGGCAACCAAATTCGTTAAACATCTTGGGTACTTACAATAGCAGGTGCGCGCGGCTAATACATGTGCCCGGGCTTGACCTCTATACGAACCAACATATGTGGAAAATTCCACCCTTTTGCATAGCAACATTTAAGACTGTACTTTCAATACAACCAACATCCAAAAGTGCTTCTGTGTTCCACAATAATTATACACGAAAGATTTATTGCTCTGCAACTCGACTAATCACATGCTTACATAAAATTTGCGTTCCATAACAATTATATACGAAAGATTTATTGCCCTGCAATTTTATACATTACGTGTTTGCGTTTCCATATTGTTTTACTTTACTTCGATATGATTTTGTACTTGTTCTACTTTACTTCGATATAATTTCGTACTTGTTTTACTTTACTTCGATATAATTTCGTACTTGGGCTGAAAAGAAACGAGGAAAATGATTTGAAGGTAAATTTGAGAATTATTCACCTACCGTAGATATATTTTTCTTGATTATACTAGGTCGATACAACAACTAAAATGAGGCCATGGTATCCGTTGACACCATTTCACCTTTTCCTGGGACGGCATGTTTTATCAAAACCTGCTGGCCCACGTTTTAACACTTGCTTCGCTGATTACATCCCGATGTAAAATAATGAAGCTTGGCCACGAGGATATGTTACTATCCAAGCACGCGCCGAAAAGGGGATATTGTATCAAGATACATACAAATAAAAGAAATCTTAAATTTTACTTTGAGTATTTAAATATAACTGGAGCTCTATGTAGGAATTAGTAATATATTGTTTCTATCGAAATTTAATATTTACTGTTTAATAATGGATATTTGTTAAATAGATATTTAGAACAAAAGCGTATATTTAGGAAGCAGATAATTGTATTCGTAACAATATAAAGATATGATAAAGAGGTTATTTAGGTGTATATTGAGTCATAATGGTTACCCAATACATGCAAATAGTACTAAGAGTTAAAAAAACGCATTTATTTAGCATTTAACACCCTGTATAAGGATCGGAATTGACTTTAAATAATGCCGAGAAGCATATCACTCAACAATAAACACGCATTCAGCAAAAGAAATAACTCTACACGCAACCAAACTTGTCCTAAACCAAAAATATTCATAAATTGTAAATTAATGCCCGTGAAATGCAGTAAAACCTAGAGAATTATAATACAATTCACAATAAACAAGCGATAATGAAAGCAGATAGTATAGTGTCCTGATAAGAAACGCATTCTTCAAAATAAATACGTTTAGGAAACGCAAATATGTAAAGAAGAATATGTTAATTTACGTCACTTTGTCTACATAGAGTTAATACGAATCCCAAAGTATTCTCTTAAAAAACAAAAGCCATAAGTGAAATTACGTGCCAACGCGAATTAGAAATTCCTGCAACAACATCAAAAACAGATGGTATAAAATAAATACAAACTAGAAATACACTGTTACCTACGTGATCAAGGCATCGTTTTGAAAAGGCAATATCAGACATAAACCTGCTAAAGCCCAAAAATATCCAAACCAACCGATGGTTGGTCGTAAACTTTGAACAAGAGTTTAAATAAACCAATGAATTTTTAGATGGAGCGAGTTATGTGATCCCCCATTTGTTATACCTATGAAACTAATAAAGTTATTAGGAAATATTAGGAAAATGCAACAATGTGATTAAAAGACAATTTGTTACAATATATTTCAGTTATAAACGTTCTCTTGTGAACGGAAGCGCTACAAAGTAGCACAAGGATAAGTGACACTGCAGATGTCAGGTCACAGACGGTCGTAGGAAGTCACGTACCGAGATTACGCAGAATAAGCCTGCAACATTGTAATTATGAATAGCCTTTAAGATAGCAACTAAGTATTATGAATAGAGTCAAGTGTAAGCGGACATTAGGTCTGCAAGTTCCCACAGAATTGTAAAGAGGTAGGGAGATTATAAAAAGACCGGGAGCTCCACTCCCAGTCAGTTCATCAACGTTAAGTTTTCACATTGCAGTCCGTCGGTAACTCACTTGTACAATTAAGTATTAACTATTTCGACTTAGAATAAATTAATTCAATATTGTAAAATTCCATGTTCAAATCTGTTTAAACAAATAAATGTGTTAAGGACCAAAGAAGTATTTTTAAAAAGGACCGCTTGAAGCCACGAACCTTAACTAGCGTAGGCTATATAACACGCTAGTTTGATAAACGGACAGTCTTAGTTTGAACCACGTACAAACTGCATCACTAATATTTAAGAATTTACGCGACGAGTAAATATTCAAATTAAACAATAAAAATTTTGTAAAAGTGATGTTCTAAAATATTTTGAATTAATTATAGTGAAAATATATGAGACAAGCTTAGCCGTTTGCTTGAAAACGTAAGTAGACGTTTATTGCGAGATACTATTAGACAACCCGTAAAACACACAAGCGCCGTAAGCACTGTATATTCTCCAGGGACCGAGAATTTTCTGGCAATTACTGGAGGATTAATCATCCTTTTTAATTCAGGGTATAAAAAGAACCGATGATGAAGTACAGAGTTAGTCTATATCAGAATGTCGAATATAAATTATATCGTGTAAAGTTAAATAGTTGAGCTTTTGGAAGTACAAGGGTAAACATAAATGCTATATGATGTGAGTGTGTCTAATGTACATGCAGCTTGTAGAATACATAAATAGACAAAAGTGTAATAAATAAATTATAATAGTGTTTAGTGTTGCTAAGAAGACTTATAGTTAAGGAACTAATTTAAGAAGATGTTAGTGCTAGTAAATTCATTAGTGTGATAGTGCTTCATTGTTAATTAGACTAAAAACATTTGTAAATAAGGCATATACTGTTAATTAGACTTGTAAACAGTGAGTAATAAAGACCTTTGTTATTAATTGTTTTAAACTAGTGAAACGCGGTAGTAATAGCCCGCTACACTGGTGTCAGCCCGTGTGGGGTTTATAGTGATTAATTTAAAAAAAAAAGTCTAAATATATTTAGGTAGTTTGTATATGCCTGTAACAAGAAGCCAAAGTAAGATGGGCGCAGAAACTTTAATGAATTTCCTTAAGGATTTTAAATCCGGTATGGAAGAAAAGTAAAGCGAAAATACTGCAAAAATGCAAAAGAAGTTAAGTAAAAATGTTGCAAATATAGATGAAAAGCTTAGTAAAAATGCTGAGAAAATGGAGGAGAGGTTGGCTAAACTGGAAGTGACACTAAACGAACACGTAGTGAGGTCAGTTGAACTGGAATCAAACCTTACCGAAAAGTTAAGTGAAAATGCTAAGAAAATGAAATAAAAGTTTATTGAAAATGCTGAGAAAATAGAAGAAAAGTTAAGGAAAAGTGCTGCGAAATTGAAATAAAGTTGAATGAAAAGACAGCCATGTTAGAACAAAGATTAATGGAAAGCTCCATTGCATTGAAAGAAGATTTCACTGAACAGGTAAAAACAGTTGAGCACAAGTTGGACAGTAAATTGATAAAAATGGAAGAAGATGTGATGAAGCTGCAAGAACAAATGATTTCACTAACAACGCGGTCACTTGAATTAGTAAACCAAGTTGTAAATCAGAACATCCCAGAAATAAAAAGCTTAGAAAGAAGCGAGTCAATACCGTCAAAATTTAGGGTGAAACGACACACACTCGATGGTAAAACAAATTGACCCACATATTTGAAACAATTTGAAACCGCTGCAATAGCCAACAGTTGGTTCAACAAAGAGAAGGCTATCTCTTTAATAGTGGCTTACGAGAGAAGCTCTTAACATCTTGCACACGATTCCCGATCACCAGCAGAATGATTACGGCTTCTAAACATCGAAGCTTGAGATGAGATATGGAGACGCTCACCTTCAACAGGTCTACCATGCACAAGTTAAGAACCGCTTGCAAAAGACAAATGAAAGCCTGCAAGAATTCGAAACTGACATTGCCAGATTAGTTAGATTGGCTTAACCAACGGCACCAGATAGCTTCCTCGAACAACTGGCTGTTTAAACATTTGTGGATGGCATTAAAGACAGCAAAATACAGCAAGCGCTAAGATTAGCACGGCCAAAAATGTTAGATGACGCACTGGCTCATGCGCTTGAATTTGAAACAGCTAAGCAGACATCACACAGGATAAATCACAAAGTTCGATTCGCCTCAGGAGAACCTGGCCAATCGCAGAACAGCATAGAAGAAATAATCAACCTTGTGTTTGAAAAGTAAAAGGCAGAAAAGCTTGAAAGACATCGACCGCGGAGATGAGGTCTGCGATGCTGGAACTGCGGTGAAGTTGGTCATATACAGAGACGCTGTACTCAACCAAATAAAAACCGGTTGAGCAGCAGGAAAACTACAGCAAGTCGACGTAAGGATGCGAACGTCGACAGCACAACGTAGTGCCCGGGAAATTATCAGCCGTTCTGCATCGTCGCTGGGGAGTCTGGACAGCATTTATATTGATGGTAGAATTAATGGTAGGGTTGTCCGATTACTCGTAGATACAGGAGCGACAAGGACTATTGTGAGACCAGATTTAATTGGTCGTTGGGAATTGGAGGCAAACTAATTAATCATCGGGTGTTGGTAGCTGAAATTACAGAAGAAGTGATCTTGGGAATGGATCTCATGAGAGAATATGTGCTTCATGTGATTATGAAAGAAGATGTGCTACTGATAGATGACGATGAGATTGCATTTCAAGGGACGAGTAACCAGACGATGCAAGTTCGAATGATCTGTGATATGAAAATACCCGAGAAGGCGGAAATGATAATAATGGGACGCCCGGATGGTACACTGCGGGAAGGACAAATGTGCATGATGGAAACAACTGAATCGGGAATGGGTCAGGAGGGATTACTCATTGGAAGAACGCTGGTAAAGTTTCGAAATATAATACCAGTAAGGGTGCTGAACATTAATTCGCATACGGTGACCCTGAAGAAAGACATGATTGTGGGAAATTACATTCCAGTATGCCATATTAAACGTTGTGGGGACGACACGAAAGATATACCAGCCAACGGTTGCTCACAGAAATTGCTGGATATGTTGATACCTTCGTGTCAAGGATTAAACGGCGACAAACTGGGCAAGGTAAAAGAACTGGTCGGACGATATCGAAGTGTGTTTGCACTAGATGATAGTGAGAAAGGAAGGACGAATGTTGTGCAACATTAGATCAATACTGGAGATGCGCAACCGATAAGACAACACCCCAGGTTTCTTTTGGCAAAACGTAAGGAAGCCGAGCAAATTATCACCGATATGGAAAAATAGAGAGTAATTGAACCCTCGAATAGTTCATGGGTATGTCCGGTAGTGCTTGTCAAGAAAAAAAACGGGTCGACAAGGTTTTGTGTAACAATGCGACAAAAAAAGACAGCTATTTTTTGCCGAAAATTGATGACACCTTGGGTACTCTATCCGGATCTAAATGGTTTTCAACCTTCGACTTGAAAAGCGGATACTGGCAGGTGGGCTTGGAACCAAACGATAAAGAAAAGACAGCGTTTACAATTAGAACTGGATTATGGCAGTTTACGGTCATGCCATTTGGATTATGCAATGCCCCTGCTAATTTTGAACGATTGATGGAGTCGATACTGCGTGGATTGTCCTGGAAAACACGTCTGGTGAACCTAGACGACGTGATAGTGTTAGGCCGGTCTTTTGAAGAACATTTTAAGAACCTAGAGGAGATATTCCAAAGATTACGCGGGGCAAACCTTACATTGAGCCCCAAGAAGTGTCACCCATTTGGAAAAGAGGTGAAATGCCTAGGACATGTCGTTTCGGAAACCGGAATAGGAGCTGACCCTGACAAAATAAAAACGGTACAAGAATGACCTACACCAGCAGATATACACCAACTACGCAGTTTTCTAGGATTGTGCACACATTACCGACGTTTTATACTTGGATTTGCGAGCATTGCCAAACCGTTAACGAAACTAACCGATGATACTTGGCGACCCGAAAAAATACGAGAAGACCAGGGGAATGACGCCGAATTAGGACGTATAATTGAGTGGGAAAGTAGAGGACAACGACCAGCTTGGGAAAAATTAGTATTTCAAGTAGGAGCCTAAAGGCATACTGGGCACAGTTGGACTCCTTGGTAATTGAAAATAGAATCTTGAAACGACCCCTGGAATGTGAAGATGGCACTGAGAGACTCCAAGTGATAGTGCCGAAAGTGTTGCAGAACTTGCACGATGGTATTTCCGGAGGGCACTTTGGCGTGAAAAGAACTCTCGAAAGAGTTAGAGAAAGATTCTATTGGGTGAACCGCAAAGAAGATGTGAAGGAGTGGTGCCGGAAATGTGAGTTGTGTGCCTCTGCAAATGGTCCGGTCACAAAACAGAAAGCCCCAATAAGACAGTATAACGTGCGGAATCCTTTTGAAAGAGTAGCTATTGATATTGCTGGTCCGTTTCCTGAATCAGAAAAAAGAAATTAATACATCTTGGTTGCAATGGATTATTTTACCATATTGCCGGAGACATATGCTATAACTAACCAAGAAGCCGAGACAGTTGCAGATGTACCAGTGAGGGAGTTGTTTTGTCGCTTTGGAGTTCCGTTGGAATTACACTCCGATCAAGGTCGGAACTTTGAAGCAGCGTTGTTTGTAAAGGTCTGCAGGCATCTTGGAATCAGGAAAACTAGAACCACGCCACTTCATCCTCAATCGGATGGAATGGTTGAAAGAATTAACAGGGCGTTAGGAAAGTACCTAGCCAAAGTTGTCTCTGAACATCAACGAGACTGGGATCAATATTTACATTTGTTCCTACTGGCGTACCGTTCTTCGGTACATGATAGCACAGGATACTCTCCTGCTTGCGTAATGTTAGGACGTAAATTGCGGCTACCATGTGATCTTCAGTTTGGATTTAAACCTGGAAAAGAGATCGCAGGTGAAAATTACGTTAGTAAGCTTCATGAAAGATCAAATAGCATTCACGAAAACGTTCGAAAAAATATACAGGCAGCACGCGATCGAATGAAATCACAATATGACACGATAGCTCAAGAAGGTGGTTATCAACCTGGAAATTTAATGTGGCTGTATAATCCACAAAGAAAGCGTGGGTTGTCGCCAAAATTACAAAGACAATGGGAAGGCCGGTACGAGGTGTTAAAAAGAATTAATAATGTAGTGTACCGGATCAGAAGATCTCCCCGTGGTAAACCGAAAGTGGTACACTTTGACCGATTAACATCTTATGGTGGCAACAACCAGGGGGACTTGAGTATTGAAAATGGTGTGCGAAGAGCTATTAATCGTTAGCCAAATGTAGATTTTGAGAGTTTCATGGCGGCGTAGGGTCGTTCCGCTAAAGCAAAATTTGGCGTTGTTGTTGAAAAACAGCAAGATCTGTTTAAAGCACCAGAAGAGTATTCCCTTGCACATTGCGTAGCTCAGGACCTGCAAATGTCAAGAGGGATAGCCATTGTTTTCAAGAAAAAGTTTGAATGTGTGGATAAATTAGTACAACAGCAGTCAACTGTAGTAAAAGCTATGGTTCTTCAGGATATAAAAATTGTTATGTTTACTATCTGGTCACCAAAAATTCTTCATGACCGAGACCTAGTTATGGACATCTATGGGAGGCTTTGCTAAATTTTAAGGCTCAGATGATGGAAAATGAAGTAACGAAGATAGCGGTGCCCAAGCTAGGCTGTGAACTGAATCGCTTAGATTGGAGAATAGTCCGAAATATGCTAGAAGTAGTTTTCCGGGGAACCAACGTCCAGGTCCTTGTTTGTTGTTATCAACCGGTTGCCTACCGAGACCATGACGAGGGCGTTGACTGTTATTTCCAACGACGCGGTGGATGCACCAGAAGAGATAGCTGCCGATACCGCCATCAGTCATCGAATTGGCGTCAAAGTGTATTTACAGTTACGAAACGTAACGGTTTTAAAGAGAGAGGCAGTGTTGCGAGCTACTATTGTGCAAGCCGTCAAACACACAAGCGCCGTAAGCACTGTATATTCTCCAGGGACAGACAATTTTCTGGCAATTGCTGTAGAATGGATCATCCTTTTTAATTCAGGGTATAAATAAGACCGATGATGAAGTACGAATTTAGTCTATATCAGAATGTCGAATATAAATTATATCGTGTAAAGTTAAATAGTTGAGCTTTTGGAAGTACAAGGGTAAACATAAATGCTATATGATGTGAGTGTGTCTAATGTACATGCAGCTTGTAGAATACATAAATAGACAAAAGTGTAATAAATAAATTATAATAGTGTTTAGTGTTGCTAAGAAGACTTATAGTTAAGGAACTAATTTAAGAAGATGTTAGTGCTAGTAAATTCATTAGTGTGATAGTGCTTCATTGTTAATTGGACTGAAAACATTTGCAAATAAGGCATATACTGTTAATTAGACTTGTAAACAGTGAGTAATAAAGACCTTTGTTATTAATTGTTTTAAACTAGTGAAACGCGGTAGTAGTAGCCCGCTACACTGGTGTCAGCCTGTGTGGGGTATATAGTGATTAATTTTTAAAAAAAGTCTAAATATATTTAGGTAGTTTGTATATGCCTGTAACAAGAAGCCAAAGTAAGATGGACGCAGAAACTTTAATAAATTTCCTTAAGGATTTTAAATCCGGTATGGAAGAAAAGTAAAGCGAACATACTGCAAAAATGCAAAAGAAGTTAAGTAAAAATGTTGGAAGTCCAAGGGTATACATAAATCCTATATGATGTGAATGTGTCTAATGTACATGCAGCTTGTAGAATACATAAATAGACAAAAGTGTAATAAATAAATTATAGTAGTGTTTAGTGTTGCTAAGAAGACTTGTAGTTAAGGAACTAGTTTAAGATATTAGTGCTTGTAAATTCATTAGTGTGATATGCTTCATTGTTAATTGGATTGAAAATATCTGTAAATAAGGCATATACTGTTAATTAGACTTGTGAACAGTGAGTAATAAAGACTTTTGTTATTACTTGTTTTAAATTGTGAAACGCGATAGTAGTAGCCCGCTACAATATTAAGGCATTATTTTCTATTTAGTATTTTTGAACACATTTTAAACTTGAATATTTTTTTTGTAAAGAGTCATCAAAAGTTTAACTTTATACGTGAAAAATTTCGTAAAAAAGGTAAAACCTTAAACGTTAAGTACAACGACATTTTGCTGGCTTTAAAATAAGAAAAGGGAGCTTTAATTTTTGGATATAAACAATTTATAATTTATTGTTATTTGATTCAGGGGCTAATTTTATCATACAGTCAAACAAATTAAGCTGTGAAGTGTATATGATTTTTCTGTTCTCATTACACAAATATTAATCGACTTCGTTTTATCATTCAAAGCAGGTAAAGTTTTAGGAAAAAAAGGTAAATTATTTGATTATCGTAACGTTATGCACTCTGTGTGAATTAAACTGGGCTAGCCGAAGCAAATAAATATGACTGCCCAAGCCAAGGGCTCGAACTAAAAAGTGGTAATTCAAAAAATTTTACGTGAAAATCACAAGGTCGAGAAAAATTCAGAAAAATTTCTATATTAGCTAAAATTAGGCATATAACAGATAAATGTATAAAGATTCAATTTAGTATTTAAGGTTTAGTGCAATTAAAAATGTTGATGAAATGGATAAAAGAATACAGGAAGCTAGAGAAGCGTTGAGAAATGAAGGGGTGAAAATAGAATCCCAGGAAAGTATAATCCTCCAGGATACGCAAAACGAAGTCACGGAAAGGACATTCAAAAGGAGCCATAGCGAGGAACAGCATATCTAACATAAAGCAAAAATATTGTCGATTTTATTAGCTCTAAATAACAAAATGGATAAAAATGAAGAGATCCTGAAAAACATGGAAAAGTAAATTAGTGTAAATGGGGAAAAACTAAGCAGGGAATAAAAAATTTTAAGCGATGGTTTAAGAAAGACTAATCAAACAATTGCAGAGATGAGAGCACAAATGCAAGATAAAATTGTGAAGATAACGGAAGAAATTGACGGTATGAAGGACTAAGTTATAATGGTAAAATCAAGACAGAAACAGTGGAAAGGGAGACAAACGGGAGACTCATGGATCTAGATGCTAAAATACAAAACGTTGAGGGGAATTGTGAGATAGGATTCAGGACAATAAACAGGGAATTAGGAAATTTAAAAACGTATTGACAAAACTTTAATGTTAGGTAACCCATAAGGTTAATTCAACCGAATATTTCGATAAAACAGTATACAAAACTTTACGGTGACGGTAAGCTTAATCCTAAAATGTTTTTGAGAAATATTCAAATGTTAATACAGGTCTCAACAGACGAGCAATACAAAATAAATTTGGTATAATAGATGTTAAAAGGGGAGCAGGAATGTGGTATAATTTAATAGAGAGCAAGGTAGAAACGTTTCAACAATGTGAACAAAAAATTTTAAGGCACTTTTGGGGGAATAACCAACAGGATAAAGTGAGAGATGACTTGATCATGAGCAGATACAATCGAGATATAGGAATGACCCGGAAATTATATGCAATAAGCAAATTTAGCATAGCAAGACAATTAGATCCTCCTTTAAGGGAAAAACAAATAATAAAATATCTGGCAGGACATTTCGAAGAGGAAGTGAAGCACTTTATCGCACAACAGAACATCGTAGACGGCAATGTGTTTCTAAAATATTTACAGAGATATGATGCACTAAGATCAAATCATAGGACAGAAGGTACATCTAGGAGTCAACACATAAATTTTATGAGAACAAGAAGAGGTGTAGAAATTGAATGAAATAATTATCGACGAAACAATTCTAATTATGGGGGAAATTTTAATAGGAGTAATTATAATAATTACATAATGATTTTAGGCGTAGTAGGAATTTGGGTCACATGCCAATGCGAGAAATAGAACGGACTAACCATGAGGTAAACGATATACAGGAAACACATAGACGAGAACATGAGGAACGACAAACGGAAACAAGTGGAAATAATCGAACATACGCTGAGATCACGAGTCAAGCAAGACCGTCCACACCACACCAAAATTTTTAGATAACGACAAACCAAGCAAGCCCTTACAGATAAACAGCTACAAACATCAGCGCAAATTTATCAAACATGAGATGAAAATGAATTAGACAAGAACATATTACCTATAGTGAATTTAAAGGTGGAAAATAATAGAGTTAGAGTACTTATTGGTACCGGAGCAGAAATATCGCTTGTTGCGGAAGATTTTGTTAAACGGGGAAAATTAATGAAGAAGGCGATACCTATAACGAAGTCTAATTTGGTGGCACCTAATAATAAGAAATTTGCAAGCATAAGTGAAATGGTAATTCTGAAATGTGAAATAGGAAAAGTAAAATTGGAGAATGAATTCATGGTTGTACCTGGACTGAAGATGGACATTATATTTGGGATGCATCTTATAGACAAGCTAGGGTTAAAAATAAATGCGGAAAATAAGGAAACAGAATGCAAGGGGTAATATATTAAATGGTACGAAGAGGGGGATGTAGAAGTCGAGGGTAACTGCTTAAATATAAACCAATTTAAAGGTGAAATAGATAATAGGGGAATGTAAATGAAGAAATTAAGTGTCCAGAGGATATTTAAAATAGGGTTAATTTATTGTTAAAGAAACATTCAGAATTGATAGGATCGAAATCAAGCTTTGTTATAGGTTATGAGCACAAGTAGAGGTAGTAAACATAGAACCGTTTAACACAGGGTTAAGACTAAATTTAAAGAAGTGATAGTTCTTTCAAGAAAAGGTTAAAATTTTTGGGGTATCAAATTAGTTTTGAGGAGATATAGAAATACACTGTTACCTACGTAATCAAGGAATCGTTTCGACAAGACAACATCAGAGATAAACCTGTAAAAGTCCAAAAATATCCAAAACAACCGATGGTTGGTTGTAAACTTTCAACAAGAGTTCAAATAAGCCAATGAATTTTTAGATTAGGTGTAGGCTATTTAACGCGCTAGTTTGATAAACGAATAGTCTTAGTTTGAACCACGTACAAGCTGCATCACTGATATATAAGAATTTACGCGACGAGTAAATATTCAAATTAAACAATAAAAATTTTGTGAAAAGTGATGTTCTAAAATATTTTAAATTAATTATAGTGAAAATCAATAAGACAAACTTAGCCGTTTTGAAAACGTAAAATCTTGGGCGCCAGCGTTCTTAGTGGACTTAGATTATTGGCGAAAACACAAGTCCAATAATCTGAAATTAATCAACCGATTGGGAAAAAAAACAAAGTGAGTATTGATATTAAAGAGAAGCTGGGGGAATTATTTAATAGATTTATAGGGTTGTTTAATGAAGAGCCGAGATTTGCGAAGCGATATACGCACAAGTTAGAGGTCACGGAAGACAGCGGATTTAGTACCAAGGTGTATCCAATTCCGTTTGCAATTAGAAATAGGGTTAAAGCCGAGATTAGTAAAATGTTAAAAGAAGGAATCATCGAACCAGCGAAGACTCCATATGTGAACCCGGTAGTTATTGTACCTAAACCTAACAAAAGAGATATAAGAATTTGTTTGGATGCGAGGAAGTTGAATTCAATTACGAAAGCGCAGTACGAACAACCACAAGGGTTGGATAATTTGTTATATAAGGTGTATGAGATGAAGATTTTTAGCAAGTTAGATTTAAAAAATTCATTTTGGTTGATTCCGTTGCATGAAGATAGTAAGAAGTTTACAGGGTTTAGTATTGAAGGGGAGATTTATATGTTTTCTGTAGTTCCATTTGGTTTAAGTAGTTCTTCAGCAGCACTTGTTAGGGCCATGCAGAAGCTGTTCAACGAATATGAATGTTTCTGTTCGCACTATGTGGATGATCTATTGATTTTTTCAAGGAACGAGCAAGAACACATGGAGCATTTAGAAAAGGTGATCCAAAGGTTGGACGAAGGAGGGTTGAAGTTGAACGTGGAGAAGTGTGAATTATTCAAGAGCCAGGTCACGTATTTAGGATTTAAAATTAGTGAGCATGGTATGAAAATTTGTAATAAGAGGCTAGACGAGTTGAAAAATATTGCTCAACCAAAGAATGTAAGAGGATTGCGAGGATTTTTAGGGGTTTTAAATTATTATAAACGGTTTATACCGAGATATTCTGAGTTGTGTGTGCCGTTGGTGAGTTTGTTAAGGAAAAACGAAAGATGGAAATGGACTGCTGAACGGGAGAAGGCGTTTCAAGATTTAAAACGTGCGTGTTATGAAGAGTTGTCGTTAAAGTATCCAAATTTCAAAGACGAATTTATTTTGAGGACGGATGCGTCGAAATATGCTATTGGGGCTGAGTTGGTGCAAATCCAGGACGGAGCTGAGGTACCAATTGTATTTATTTCAAGGGTGTTAACAGACTGCGAAACCAGATATGCGACGGCAGAGAAGGAGATGTTGGCGATAGTGTATGCAGTAAAAAAGTTACGATTTTACCTGCTAGGAAAGAAATTTTTGATAGAATCCGACAACACGGTTGTAACATTCATGAAGAAAAAGGAGTTTTTGAACAGTAGGTTGTATAGGTGGGCACTAGTATTGCAAGAGTACAATTTCGAAATTAAACATAAACCAGGAAAGGAAAATGTGACTGCGGATTTTCTAAGCAGACAGCAGGTAGAGGCGAGTAAAGAAGACTTAAAGGATTGTTTAGTTGCTTTGCAGGAGTTCAGGGATGTTGGTCGGTGGACAAACGCCAAGCTTATGGAGATGCAAAGGCACAGTGAGGTGAGCTCGATACGCGAGAAATTAACGAGGGAGAACGTGGAGGAGTACCGTGGATTTACAATTGTAGGACAGTTTGTGGTAAAGAGGATAGGGGATGCAAAACTGTTAGTGTTATCCAGAGACACGGCTGTGGAAATTATAGACGAAATTCATCTAAAATTTGGACATATAGGCATTAGAAAAACATTTTTGGTATTTAGAGAGGTATTTTATACAAAAAACGATTTCACGGTGGTTAACGAACGGATTAATCGTTATAAGATTTGCATTTTAGGGAAAGACAAATACATGGTGTTGCAGAACATACCGATGAATGTAAGCGTGAGTGGACCGTTAGAATTGGTAGCTATTAATTACTTAAGCAACCTAATTACTAGTGAACAGGGGTATCGGCACATATTGGTAATGGTGGACGTTTTTTCGAAATTTGTTAAGTTATTTCCGGCAAGACGATGTAACACGGTGCATGCTTTACAGTCAATTAGAGAATTTGAAAGGCAGGTTGGGAAAATGGATAGGATTTTGGTAGATAACGCGACATATTTCAATAACCAAAGATTCAGAAACGGGTTAAATAGAGAACATATTAAGGTATCATTTAGCAGCATACGGCATCCGAAAGCAAATCCATGCGAACGTTTTATACGAGAGGTCATAAAATACCTACGGTTGGCAACGCAAGAGCACCACGATAGATGGGTTAGATATCTGCCACAGATCGAAAATTTTATGAATTGCGTACCGAGTTCTGTTACAAAGACATGTCTAATAACATTGATTAGAAAGATTATACCAGCTAGGCCATGGAGGGAAGAAGTCGAGGTGCAAGACATCACAGAGTAGTTAGGTAGCGTTAGACGTAGAATTGAAAGGATGCAGCGTAGGGACATCGAACGAAAGCGTAGTAGGATTAAAAAAAGGACGATTTTTGAAATAGGAGATATGGTGGTAGTAAAAAGATTAAGGGTTTCAAACCGCGAAAGAAACATTTGCGCGAAGTTGTTGTTTCCTTACGAAGGGCCGTACAAAATCACGCGTATTTTTGCTGAAGAAAATACGTTCGAATTAGATACTATGACAGGGGAACGTCGGGGGCGTTTTCACTTAGAAAATTTATATCCATATAAAATTGTACAAGAAGAGGGTTTAGCAGGATGAGAGTTCATGCGACGGAAAGTTTAAATTTGTTTTATTCTATAGTGGAAGTTATTATATAGCATAGGTAGACAGACGTGAGAGAAATTAAATTAGGGGTTGAGTAATAATTGTTTTATTATCGAATACCCGTTTTCCGTAACGGGATACAAATAGAACCACCTTGAGTGCAAAAAGCCGTAAACAAGAGGTTCCGAGATAGAGCGTGGACTGTAATTATTAAGGGGTGAGGGTGAGAACAGTTTATAGGAGTAGAATCATACAAAGGCATAAAAAACACTTACTGAAAGTTCCTTTGGCACTTGAGAGGCACTAAACACTGTAACTAACGCTTTTGGCCAAGGGTTGAAGGAAAGGAGCGAGACAGGAAAGGAAGAGTCCAATGCCGGATTAGAAGAAGAGAGCGGATTTATTTTTATTAGTTGTGGCTATCACGAGACTTGACGACCGACTCCGGTTGACTAGCGCGAACCATTCGGACCCGCTCGCGCGGAGAGAGGGAATGCCCCGAACGAGGACAGATATGGCGCGTACATACCGCCCACCTAAAATTAAGAAAAAAATTTTAGAAAAAAAACGAAATATAATTAGAGCTAGGCATTTCCTCCTAGCCGCAGAGTACGGTTAACCCGCCGATACTCGGGTGGGGGAGAAGAAAACCAAAAGAAAGAAAACAACTAAAAGAGTGACTAAAAATCGTAAAAAAAATTAAAAATATACTAACGAAAATTTAAGCATTACTTTTCTAAAGGAAGGGGAAGAATTTTATTCACGGGACGAACGAAGGTACCACGAGACGTTTTTACTGAAACAACACGAGTAACTCCGTCGCGACCGGGAAATAGCTTTTCGATACGGCCTAGCGGCCATGACAAAGGCGAGGTATTTATTCCTAGGAGAAAATCATATGACCCACCTTCAAGTCGTTATCCAAGGAACGGTTCCACTTTGTCCGCTGCGTGAGTGTGAGTAAATATTTGTTCGACCACCGGCGCCAGAAAGATTGAGTGATTTGACATAAGCGTTGCCAACGTGAATGTAATTTGATACTCTCGGGAAGAGTGATATCTGGCAAACTCAGAATTGGACTCCCAATCAGAAAATGACCAGGGGTTAGGTAATCAGGGCTATCAGTAGCGTCCAAGGAGTAGAAAGCTAGAGGTCTGCTATTCAACACGGCTTCGATACGAGCAAATATAGTTGTGAGCTCCTCAAATGTGAGGACCTGTTGACCGATAGTTCGCAGTAATAAGGCTTTTGCGGATTTTACGCAAGCTTCCCAAATGCCACCAAAATTAGGTGCATATGGGGGGTTAAAGTGCCACTTAACTTGAAGAACAGCCATTGCAGAAAATATTTCCTCATTATTTTGACGCAAAATTCACTGGCTTCCTTCAGCATGCGAGCGGAGCCAATAAAATTTTTGCCACAGTCTGAATAAATGGAATCAGGAGAGCCGCGACGAGAAACAAAACGATTAAAGGATGCCATAAAGGCGTTTGTAGAAAGTTCAGAAACCAGCTTTAAATGCACAGCTCTGGTGCACATGCAAACAAAGGCACATAGGTAAGATTTTCGATTAGAAGAATTTCGATTTAACGAAGCTTTCGTTAAAAAGGGGCCAGCAAAATTAATTCCGACGTGAGCAAATGCGCGAGTTAATTGTACACGAGAAGGAGGCAGATCGGACATTATTGGCTGAGCGGGCTTAGCGTTTAATCGAAAACAGGACAAACAATGGTAAATAGTTTGCCGAACTAAAGAGCGCAGACCAAAAATCCAATAAGTTCGGAGAATAAGAGAATGTGTCATAGAGGGCCTGAATGTAAGGATAAAGGTGATAATGTTTGCAAATTAATTTAGATAAGTTCGCCCGTTTAGGCAATAATAGAGGATGCTTGCTAGTATAGGGCAACTGAGAATGTTTCAAGCGACCGCCCACCCTAAACAAGCCTTGGGAATCAATAAAGGGCGATAACTTTCTAAACGAGAGAGGAAGATTCTTATTTTTTTCATATAATAATAATTCCGAAGTAAAAAACTGACGTTGAGTCAACTTTACACAAGTCATCAGACCATTTCGGAATTCGTCGCAGGAAATGGGGCCTAACATTTTTCTCGGGGTGGCGACAATTGTGAATAAACCGATTCACATAGGCCATGCTGTATTGCAAATGAGATAAACAAGAGAATCGCTCCATAAAATCACAAAATTCATTTTGTTCTGTAGCAATAAGCGAGACAGGAATTTGTTTCAATTCGGGAACTTCCCCTATAGGAGGGAAAGAGCTGTTGAGGTTGATAAAAACGTAATTGAAATTGCACGAACCATGCCACCACAATTCGTTGTGCAATAGTTGAAGTGGAGAACGACCTCTTGACGCCACGTCTGCGGGATTATTTTCCCCGCAAATATGACGCCACTGAGAAATAGTAGTATATTCCAGAATTTGGCTAACTCGATTTCCTACAAATGGCTTGAGCAAATATGAAGGAGTCTGTAGCCAGGTTAATACTACTTGAGAATCAGAAAATAGTTTCGTTTCCAAAATTGGGTAAGAAAATTTATTTAAAGTAATTGAATGAATTAATTTCGTTAATAAAAGGGCACCCGAAAGTTCTAAGCGGGGGATACTTAAATATTTTAGAGGAGCAACCTTGCTCTTAGCTTGAATTTGGTTGCAATTCACTGAATCACCACAAATTATATGTAAATAGACGCAAGCGCCGTAACCTCTTTCGCTCGCATCACAGAATCCTAACAATCTGTAGGTTCCCGTGAATTGAGACAAAAGACGAGGAATTTTTAGCTGCGATAATATTGTAACTTGGTTACAAAAATCTTGCCATTCAGAACACCAATTATGGTCGGGGACATCATCCCAACCTAATTGTTGTAACCAAAGCCGTTGTAGCAGGTGTTTGACTATAAAATTACCGGGGTTAACCAACCTAACGGGTCGAATATACGAGCCATATAAGAAAGTACGGCGCGTTTATTAAACGGGCCTTCAAAGGGAATTACGTTATAAGTGAATACGTCTAATAAAGGATTCCAAACTAAACCTAATATTTTTATACCGCTCACTTGATCAGAGAAAGTAATAAGAGTTTCTAATTCCGCTTTTTCAAAATCATGTAACAATTCCACGGCATTGCTTGACCATTTACGCAAATGAAATTGTCCGAGAGAGAGAAGCTTAATAAGCTCGTGCTGTAGCTGTCTCGCTTCTGTGACACTACAGGCACCAAAAATTACATCGTCCATGTATGTGTGATGCATAATAGCTTCGGAGGCCATAGGGTAAGATTTACCCTCGTCAATTACTAATTGCTGAAGTACTCTTTGGGCCAGAAATGCGGAGGGCGCTAACCCATACGTGAGAGTTTTGTGTTCATATTCACAAATATTTTCTTGAGAAGTAGATCGCCAAAGAATGTGCTGGAATTGACGATCCGAGGAACAAACCAGAATCTGACGGTACATCCTTTGGATGTCCGCACAAACAGCAATTTTGTGACAACGAAATGCGGATATTATTTCGGGTAGATTTCCTTGTAGTTTAGGGCCAGAATATAACCTGTCATTAAGAGAAATTCCTAATGAATCAGTAGCAGAACCATTGAAAACAACGCGTAGCTTCGTAGTGCTACTTGTTATTTTAGAAACTGCATGATGCGATAGTACATAATCGGAGGGGGTTTCGGCAACGGACATGTGACCAAGATCAAAATATTCCTGCAAAAAGCCATTATAAGCATTTAGCTTTTCAGGAGAGAGTAAAGACGCCTTTCTAAATTTAAATAGCAATTATAAGCGGCCCGACGATTTTACCAAGCGGTTCAATACTATGATTGAAAGGAAGAGCAACCGTGTAACGACCAGAATCGTCACGCGAGTGGGTTGCGAGAAAATGCGTCTCACAAAACACATCTTCTGGGAGGTTTCCGTGGGAATTTTAATTTCTTCCAATTCCCAGAAATTTCTTATTTCTTTATCTATAGCATCAGATTGAACGAAAAGTGAAGTAGCGTTAACCGTAGGGTTAATATACGGAACTTGACCGAGCAGCACGTAACCAAACATGGTTTGAATCGCCAAAGGGCGGCCAGGAATAATAGCGGAATGTTCGGAAAACAGTACTTCGGCACATATCTCGGCACCTAGAAGAATTTCTACGGGCAAGGATTGATGGAAACTTTATCAGCCATTTGCATATTTTTAAATTTATTATAAACAGAAATGGGCAATGAACTACCCGGTATATTTCCTGTTATTTTAGGAAATATTGAAGCCTTGAATTGAATTCTATTTTGAGAATATTTAGAATAGACTGTGCAACAAACAGTCCCTTGGACTTTATTAAAGCGTCGGAAATTCCACTAACTTGGCGGGAATCCCTAGTACGCTGAAGACCCAAACGTTGAACACATGTACTAGTAATTGCGTTTATTTGAGATCCAGAATCAAAACGCACCTTACGGGTTGTAAATCCTGGTTTATATCTAAAATAAGAGCCTGCACTGTTGCCAACAGCACAGTATAATTTTCATGAGAATTCGAAACATTACAAGCCGAAACTATTTCGGGTGCTATTGCAGTAGAGGATTTTTCCGAATTATGCACCACCTCGTTGGGCAGGGGTTTATGCAACAAAGTATGGTGATATGAGGAATGGCAAACTTTACATTTACCTTCAGAATTGCAACCTCGAGTATGATTACCCAAGCATTTAAAGCACAAATTTAAAGTTTTAATAGTGGAATAACGATCGGCAATATTAAGTGCATGAAATGTTGAACAACCATAAATTTTATGAGCTTCACCACAGCACGGGCATGAAACTCGGGCAGCTTTAGCCGTAGCGGCATTTGCGAACTTTTCATTAAGAGAGACTGATTGAAGTTGGATTTGAAACGAGGATGCGCATTAGGTTTAATAACCCTATCTTTTTTTCATATCGTCATAAAGCTCAGAGGTTTTGCTTTGCAACGATAAAAAATCGAAGAGCTGAGAACAAGTAGGAACTTCGGAACCTACTTTTAGATCAAAAGCATTTTGCGTTTTGAACTCAAGATTACGGTAACACAACGAAAATAGTATAAAGTCGGCCAAATCTTCGACTTTATCCGCCGCCTTCAATGTGTTAACAGCGTTAAAGTGAATATTGATGAAGTTTGAGAGAGATCCAGATGATTTAAATTGTAATATTTTATTTAAATAATAGCTAGTAATTCTACGGGGTGAGTTATAGCGTTCTTCTAGCTTATCAAAAGCTTGTTGGTACAAATCAGCCTCAAGGGCTAGATCCGAAATTAGGGCGAGAGCTTCACCCTTAAGATAGCTACGCAAATAGTGATACTTACGAATTAGCGGGATTTGTTCGCTTTCATGAACCAGACTCTTGTAAAGCGAAATGAAATTTTGCCAGTTTTCTACACATCCATCAAAGGGGGTTATACTTAGAGGTTTTAAATAACTTACAGAAGTTTGAGAGGGATTAGTTGAAATATCATCAACCGATTTTGATGCATTTTGTTTGATATCTAAATACCGCGTACGAATAACGTCTAACAGATTGTCAAACGAAGAACTTTGAGTTTTAATCTCATCCTTTTCGTCAACAACCGAATTATAGGTTAAAATTTTATCGTAGACAATATCTAGTTGTTGTTCAATACTTTGCATACGTAGATATCTCGCTTCTACGGCAGCTAAACGGGTTGCGGTACGAACATAATCGGCAATTTCGGTTAAGCGCGCGAAATAGTCTTCAAGTTTTTTTCTTTAAAATATCACCTTCTGCCATAATTAAGAACTTTATGAATAAATTAACAATAGTTAAGTAAACTAACGTACGTATTAAAGGACGGCTTGTTTGTAAACAAACAAATTCTAAATGGAGTGCAATGATCTTGATATTGAAATATGGTAACAATAATCTAATTGCAATGAACTTGAACTCGAAAGAATGCACGTGCGATTTAACAACAAATTGAAACGTACAGATAACACTTTCAAATCGTTTCTATTATCAAGTACTAAATGATTTACGAATTTGTGAATTAATAAAGACCTACGTTTGTATGCCTTTGAATCGATGAGGCGAGAAAGAGAGAACGATATAAACGTAGTTCTAGATCCGGTCGATGGAGCAAATGTTTTATTATCGAATACCCGTTTTCCGTAACGGGATACAAATAGAACCACCTTGAGTGCAAAAAGCCGTAAACAAGAGGTTCCGAGATAGAGCGTGGACTGTAATTATTAAGGGGTGAGGGTGAGAACAGTTTATAGGAGTAGAATCATACAAAGGCATAAAAAACACTTACTGAAAGTTCCTTTGGCACTTGAGAGGCACTAAACACTGTAACTAACGCTTTTGGCCAAGGGTTGAAGGAAAGGAGCGAGACAGGAAAGGAAGAGTCCAATGCCGGATTAGAAGAAGAGAGCGGATTTATTTTTATTAGTTGTGGCTATCACGAGACTTGACGACCGACTCCGGTTGACTAGCGCGAACCATTCGGACCCGCTCGCGCGGAGAGAGGGAATGCCTTGAACGAGGACAGATATGGCGCGTACATACCGCCCACCTAAAATTAAGAAAAAAATTTTACAAAAAAAAACGAAATATAATTAGAGCTAGGCATTTCCTCCTAGCCGCAGAGTACGGTTAACCCGCCGATACTCGGGTGGGGGAGAAGAAAACCAAAAGAAAGAAAACAACTAAAAGAGTGACTAAAATCGTAAAAAATTAAAATATACTAACGAAAATTTAAGCATTACTTTTCTAAAGGAAGGGAAGAATTTTATTCACGGACGAACGAAGGTACCACGAGACGTTTTACTGAAACAACACGAGTAACTCCGTCGCGACCGGGAAATAGCTTTTCGATACGGCCTAGCGGCCATGACAAAGGCGAGGTATTTATTCCTAGGAGAAAATCATATGACCCACCTTCAAGTCGTTATCCAAGGAACGGTTCCACTTTGTCCGCTGCGTGAGTGTGAGTAAATATTCGTTCGACCACCGGCGCCAGAAAGATTGAGTGATTTGACATAAGCGTTGCCAACGTGAATGTAATTTGATACTCTCGGGAAGAGTGATATCTGGCAAACTCAGAATTGGACTCCCAATCAGAAAATGACCAGGGGTTAGGTAATCAGGGCTATCAGTAGCGTCCAAGGAGTAGAAAGCTAGAGGTCTGCTATTCAACACGGCTTCGATACGAGCAAATATAGTTGTGAGCTCCTCAAATGTGAGGACCTGTTGACCGATAGTTCGCAGTAATAAGGCTTTTGCGGATTTTACGCAAGCTTCCCAAATGCCACCAAAATTAGGTGCATATGGGGGGTTAAAGTGCCACTTAACTTGAAGAACAGCCATTGCAGAAAATATTTCCTCATTATTTTGACGCAAAAATTCACTGGCTTCCTTCAGCATGCGAGCGGAGCCAATAAAATTTTTGCCACAGTCTGAATAAATGGAATCAGGACAGCCGCGACGAGAAACAAAACGATTAAAGGATGCCATAAAGGCGTTTGTAGAAAGTTCAGAAACCAGCTTTAAATGCACAGCTCTGGTGCACATGCAAACAAAGGCACATAGGTAAGATTTTCGATTAGAAGAATTTCGATTTAACGAAGCTTTCGTTAAAAAGGGACCAGCAAAATTAATTCCGACGTGAGCAAATGCGCGAGTTAATTGTACACGAGAAGGAGGCAGATCGGACATTATTGGCTGAGCGGGCTTAGCGTTTAATCGAAAACAGGACAAACAATGGTAAATAGTTTGCCGAACTAAAGAGCGCAGACCAAAAATCCAATAAGTTCGGAGAATAAGAGAATGTGTCATAGAGGGGCCTGAATGTAAGGATAAAAGGTGATAATGTTTGCAAATTAATTTAGATAAGTTCGCCCGTTTAGGCAATAATAGAGGATGCTTGCTAGTATAGGGCAACTGAGAATGTTTCAAGCGACCGCCCACCCTAAACAAGCCTTGGGAATCAATAAAGGGCGATAACTTTCTAAACGAGAGAGGAAGATTCTTATTTTTTTCATATAATAATAATTCCGAAGTAAAAAACTGACGTTGAGTCAACTTTACACAAGTCATCAGACCATTTCGGAATTCGTCGCAGGAAATGGGGCCTAACATTTTTTCTCGGGGGTGGCGACAATTGTGAATAAACCGATTCACATAGGCCATGCTGTATTGCAAATGAGATAAACAAGAGAATCGCTCCATAAAATCACAAAATTCATTTTGTTCTGTAGCAATAAGCGAGACAGGAATTTGTTTCAATTCGGGAACTTCCCTATAGGAGGAAAGAGCTGTTGAGGTTGATAAAAACGTAATTGAAATTGCACGAACCATGCCACCACAATTCGTTGTGCAATAGTTGAAGTGGAGAACGACCTCTTGACGCCACGTCTGCGGGATTATTTTCCCCGCAAATATGACGCCACTGAGAAATAGTAGTATATTCCAGAATTTGGCTAACTCGATTTCCTACAAATGGCTTGAGCAAATATGAAGGAGTCTGTAGCCAGGTTAATACTACTTGAGAATCAGAAAATAGTTTCGTTTCCAAAATTGGGTAAGAAAATTTATTTAAAGTAATTGAATGAATTAATTTCGTTAATAAAAGGGCACCCGAAAGTTCTAAGCGGGGGATACTTAAATATTTTAGAGGAGCAACCTTGCTCTTAGCTTGAATTTGGTTGCAATTCACTGAATCACCACAAATTATATGTAAATAGACGCAAGCGCCGTAACCTCTTTCGCTCGCATCACAGAATCCTAACAATCTGTAGGTTCCCGTGAATTGAGACAAAAGACGAGGAATTTTTAGCTGCGATAATATTGTAACTTGGTTACAAAAATCTTGCCATTCAGAACACCAATTATGGTCGGGGACATCATCCCAACCTAATTGTTGTAACCAAAGCCGTTGTAGCAGGTGTTTGACTATAAAAATTACCGGGGTTAACCAACCTAACGGGTCGAATATACGAGCCATATAAGAAAGTACGGCGCGTTTATTAAACGGGCCTTCAAAGGAATTACGTTATAAGTGAATACGTCTAATAAAGGATTCCAAACTAAACCTAATATTTTTATACCGCTCACTTGATCAGAGAAAGTAATAAGAGTTTCTAATTCCGCTTTTTCAAAATCTTGTAACAATTCCACGGCATTGCTTGACCATTTACGCAAATGAAATTGTCCGAGAGAGAAGCTTAATAAGCTCGTGCTGTAGCTGTCTCGCTTCTGTGACACTACAGGCACCAAAATTACATCGTCCATGTATGTGTGATGCATAATAGCTTCGGAGGCCATAGGGTAAGATTTACCCTCGTCAATTACTAATTGCTGAAGTACTCTTTGGGCCAGAAATGCGGAGGGCGCTAACCCATACGTGAGAGTTTTGTGTTCATATTCACAAATATTTTCTTGAGAAGTAGATCGCCAAAAATGTGCTGGAATTGACGATCCGAGGAACAAACCAGAATCTGACGGTACATCCTTTGGATGTCCGCACAAACAACAATTTTGTGACAACGAAATGCGGATATTATTTCGGTAGATTTCCTTGTAGTTTAGGGCCAGAATATAACCTGTCATTAAGAGAAATTCCTAATGAATCAGTAGCAGAACCATTGAAAACAACGCGTAGCTTCGTAGTGCTACTTGTTATTTTAGAAACTGCATGATGCGATAGTACATAATCGGAGGGGGTTTCGGCAACGGACATGTGACCAAGATCAAAATATTCCTGCAAAAAGCCATTATAAGCATTTAGCTTTTCAGGAGAGTAAAGACGCCTTTCTAAATTTAAATAGCAATTATAAGCGGCCCGACGATTTTTACCAAGCGGTTCAATACTATGATTGAAAGGAAGAGCAACCGTGTAACGACCAGAATCGTCACGCGAGTGGGTTGCGAGAAAATGCGTCTCACAAAACACATCTTCTGGGGAGGTTTCCGTGGGAATTTTAATTTCTTCCAATTCCCAGAAATTTCTTATTTCTTTATCTATAGCATCAGATTGAACGAAAAGTGAAGTAGCGTTAACCGTAGGGTTAATATACGGAACTTGACCGAGCAGCACGTAACCAAACATGGTTTGAATCGCCAAAGGGCGGCCAGGAATAATAGCGGAATGTTCGGAAAACAGTACTTCGGCACATATCTCGGCACCTAGAAGAATTTCTACGGGCAAGGATTGATGGAAACTTTTATCAGCCATTTGCATATTTTTAAATTTATTATAAACAGAAATGGGCAATGAACTACCCGGTATATTTCCTGTTATTTTAGGAAATATTGAAGCCTTGAATTGAATTCTATTTTGAGAATATTTAGAATAGACTGTGCAACAAACAGTCCCTTGGACTTTATTAAAGCGTCGGAAATTCCACTAACTTGGCGGGAATCTCTAGTACGCTGAAGACCCAAACGTTGAACACATGTACTAGTAATTGCGTTTATTTGAGATCCAGAATCAAAACGCACCTTACGGGTTGTAAATCCTGGTTTATATCTAAAATAAGAGCCTGCACTGTTGCCAACAGCACAGTATAATTTTCATGAGAATTCGAAACATTACAAGCCGAAACTATTTCGGGTGCTATTGCAGTAGAGGATTTTTCCGAATTATGCACCACCTCGTTGGGCAGGGGTTTATGCAACAAAGTATGGTGATATGAGGAATGGCAAACTTTACATTTACCTTCAGAATTGCAACCTCGAGTATGATTACCCAAGCATTTAAAGCACAAATTTAAAGTTTTAATAGTGGAATAACGATCGGCAATATTAAGTGCATGAAATGTTGAACAACCATAAATTTTATGAGCTTCACCACAGCACGGGCATGAAACTCGGGCAGCTTTAGCCGTAGCGGCATTTTGCGAACTTTTCATTAAGAGAGACTGATTGAAGTTGGATTTGAAACGAGGATGCGCATTAGGTTTAATAACCTATCTTTTTCATATCGTCATAAAGCTCAGAGGTTTTGCTTTGCAACGATAAAAAATCGAAGAGCTGAGAACAAGTAGGAACTTCGGAACCTACTTTTAGATCAAAAGCATTTTGCGTTTTGAACTCAAGATTACGGTAACACAACGAAAATAGTATAAAGTCGGCCAAATCTTCGACTTTATCCGCCGCCTTCAATGTGTTAACAGCGTTAAAGTGAATATTGATGAAGTTTGAGAGAGATCCAGATGATTTAAATTGTAATATTTTATTTAAATAATAGCTAGTAATTCTACGGGTGAGTTATAGCGTTCTTCTAGCTTATCAAAAGCTTGTTGGTACAAATCAGCCTCAAGGGCTAGATCCGAAATTAGGGCGAGAGCTTCACCCTTAAGATAGCTACGCAAATAGTGATACTTACGAATTAGCGGGATTTGTTCGCTTTCATGAACCAGACTCTTGTAAAGCGAAATGAAATTTTGCCAGTTTTCTACACATCCATCAAAGGGGTTATACTTAGAGGTTTTAAATAACTTACAGAAGTTTGAGAGGATTAGTTGAAATATCATCAACCGATTTTGATGCATTTTGTTTGATATCTAAATACCGCGTACGAATAACGTCTAACAGATTGTCAAACGAAGAACTTTGAGTTTTAATCTCATCCTTTTCGTCAACAACCGAATTATAGGTTAAAATTTTATCGTAGACAATATCTAGTTGTTGTTCAATACTTTGCATACGTAGATATCTCGCTTCTACGGCAGCTAAACGGGTTGCGGTACGAACATAATCGGCAATTTCGGTTAAGCGCGCGAAATAGTCTTCAAGTTTTTTCTTTAAAATATCACCTTCTGCCATAATTAAGAACTTTATGAATAAATTAACAATAGTTAAGTAAACTAACGTACGTATTAAAGGACGGCTTGTTTGTAAACAAACAAATTCTAAATGGAGTGCAATGATCTTGATATTGAAACATGGTAACAATAATCTAATTGCAATGAACTTGAACTCGAAAGAATGCACGTGCGATTTAACAACAAATTGAAACGTACAGATAACACTTTCAAATCGTTTCTATTATCAAGTACTAAATGATTTACGAATTTGTGAATTAATAAAGACCTACGTTTGTATGCCTTTGAATCGATGAGGCGAGAAAGAGAGAACGATATAAACGTAGTTCTAGATCCGGTCGATTGAGCAAATGTTTTATTATCGAATACCCGTTTTCCGTAACGGGATACAAATAGAACCACCTTGAGTGCAAAAAGCCGTAAACAAGAGGTTCCGAGATAGAGCGTGGACTGTAGTTATTAAGGGGTGAGGGTGAGAACAGTTTATAGGAGTAGAATCATACAAAGGCATAAAAAACACTTACTGAAAGTTCCTTTGGCACTTGAAAGGCACTAAACACTGTAACTAACGCTTTTGGCCAAGGGTTGAAGGAAAGGAGCGAGACAGGAAAGGAAGAGTCCAATGCCGGATTAGAAGAAGAGAGCGGATTTATTTTTATTAGTTGTGGCTATCACGAGACTTGACGACCGACTCCGGTTGACTAGCGCGAACCATTCGGATCCGCTCGCGCGGAGAGAGGGAATGCCCCGAACGAGGACAGATATGGCGCGTACAATAATTAATAGGTATAAATGCGTGGAGTGGTTTTAAATAAAACTAGAAATTATGCACACCAAGAGAAGAGTTATAATGACAGACGAAATTTCCACTTTTATTCAAAACCAGTGGGGCCAATGAAGTGTTAGGAAGGCCTAAAAAGTTATAAAGGTTATTTGTTTAAGGTAGTGTATGCCAAAGAAAGCCAAATATCAGATCCCGTAACTGAAAAATTTATGTTTGCCGTACTTTACAAACGTTAGAGTATTTGAAATATTAGTCAAAGTATAAGTGCCAAGACGTAAAAACAATGACTTGATGACGTGAGAAAGCACAGTATTCAAGGATTTACACTGAGTTGTATGTTTAATAAGCCATAGAATGTACATTTGCTAATCGAGAAACCGGATGCGTTTGTAGAAATTACACTATTTACCACACAGATCCAGGTTTATATGTGAAACATTTCGGCATTTATTTTAGTAGAATCAACCTTTGGGCATACCTGTAATATCAAAATTATAAGTGTAAAACATTGTCAAATATGATTGAAGGGTGATGCAGTATTAGGGACCAATGATTGAACATTTAGATATAAAATAGGAAAGTGCAAAAGAACGATTATAAGGTATTAGTGACACGAACTTGTTGGGACGATTTTATTGGATGGAATTTGTATAAAATGTATTAAAGAGTAGGCATATTTTAATTGTAATAATCACCTAGGAAAAGATAAACAAGGAGTCGATTTATAAATATTTTGGGTAGTAAGACGTATTTTTGTAAACTGCGCTATATTTTGAATATAAAGAGTTAATAAATGTTTTTGAAAAGTTTACGAGTTTAATTGATATACAGAAGAGTACTGATAAGCGAGAGAAATAATTAAATAATAGTAACGACGAAGTAATAAAGTGATAAGAGTGAATTAGTGAGATTGAAAAAGGCGGAATAAATAGTTGGATATTGGAACGAGATTGATAAAGGCAGAAAGGCATTGAATGGGATTTATGAAACTGAAGGCAATATTAATGGAATAGATTTGGATATGGTATTATGGATAGAATGGTATTAAATGGTAATTAGAGGATAGCAGTGAATTGGAAAGAGTGGACTTAAGAAGAAAGCAGTGAATTGGAACGCGCAGATTTGAAAAAGGAAAGCATTGGAGTAACAGGAGGATTAGTACGAGTAACGAAGATTCAACATCAGGAAAATTAGCGCAAGGGAAGTATAATTAAAAGGTAGTCAAAATTCTAAATTTGGTCATATTTATTTTAGATTTGGGGATAGCAAAATTAATTTAAAGAAACCTGGAATCTGGACAGCAGATCTTTCATAGTGATAGTGCCACGCATTGTAAAGACGCATACGGCGAGTGAGATTTTTGAGCCAGTTTTCATAGAGGCCGACGGCGAAGTGTAAAATAGGTGAGTACTGTGTGTTTTGAACGTGCAAGTCATAAATTGATAATATTAATTAATTTGGCACAAGGCTACGTGGATCTGTATATAAAAATTTGGCATATATAAGTAAAAGATCACAGGTACAAAAATAAAGGTAGTGCTGTTTGGTTGGTGCATTGCACATCTACTTACCACTGAACCCACGGTAAGTAGGTGGATACCCTGGGAAGAACGAGTTTTCAAATAGTCGAAGCATATTAATACAGTTTTGTTTTATAAACCAACCAAACGTGGATAAAGCACGGAATATAAAGTAAATATTTGCATATTATATAAAATTAAATAATTAAATAAATAAAAAGGCGGGGGCGAGCATAAGAATATATATATATATATATATATATATATATATATATATAGATGTAGTTAAGAAGGTCATCAAAAGTCACATAGTATCATTTCGTTAACATACAACGCAGCAAACCCTGGAAAATTAGGAAAAATTTAAGAGAAAGTGCAAATTATGTAAATAGGCATTTTCAAAAAGAGTGTATTTGCTGAAACGCTTGGTATGTGGAATACAAATGCACAAGAATCTGTAATTGAAAGAGTTATCATTTTTATTTTTGAAAAATAATGTTTTCAGAAATGAACAATGGTATATTCCGCTTGAAGAAAAACATTCTTCAAAAAAGCTTCAACTACGTTTTGTAATAAAGTACTTAATTGCATAAATACCTAATTATTATGTAAAAAATCCTTTGCAAACAAACTTTTTTAAAAGATTATAAAGCTCAAATTATGTAAAGTCGAGTGCACAACATATCAAATTCATTACATACAAAACATACGTTGTTATTTAGATGAAAGCGTATTAGATTAAAATAACAGTCGATATTTTGAAGAAAAGTTACGACTTCATTGAAAGTATTTTGGAATAGTCCAGCACTAAAATGGAACATATAGGTAAAGACATTGTCCAAATTATAGAATAAAATAAGATTAACTACAGCCTTAAATCTTGATTGTCGTAAAGAAAAATAACCCATTGGTAAACGGTTTTAATTAATGTTCGAGGCTTTTAAAACTATAGATTTCTGAATGTTGCATCACACACAATTATGCTCGATGCTTATGTAAAAAGACAACTCTATTTTCAGAACAAATCCGAACATAGAAGCAATAACTAGACTTCGCTAGATTGTTCTAGATGCCTACATCACACGAAGGCTTATCTATACCACCCACTGGACGTCAATTACGGGGATCAGTCAGCCAGTCCTTATTCCAACGTCACAGTGCAAAATTATCTGATGCGTTTGTAGTTAGAGATCAATCTGATATGTATTGCATTAGTATTTAAAACTATTTTACTGAAATAGCAACGGAAAAGTGTTTTAAACGCTCACAAGTAAGTAATATTACATGAAATACGTTAAATAAATTAAAATGGGGAATAAATGAATAAATAATAATTAACTACTAGAAAATACAGTTTTTAATTTAAATAAAAACTTATATGTAATTAGAATTGCAATTTTGATATTGAATACTCTTTAATAGAAAATTTTAAATAATTTGAACGATTTTGGGACATTGATAGATGACTACGTTCTACACAGACGCAACAACTACTACCCGCATACTTTACACGGTAAAATAAAATATTATTGTTTATATTTTTAAAAACGGCATTTTTATTAATTAGCAAGTTGTATGATAAGAGTATTTTGTATGAAATATTTGAAATTAGAGTTGAATGTGTGTACAGGTTGATAATTCGATTTGCACGAGACACCCTGCGTTGAAATTTTACCATTATATAAAAAAATTTTAGTAAATGTAACTGAACAGATACGTTTAAATCCGATTTTAAAGTGGTGAATATTGAGTTATCTGACTTACATTAATAAATTTTGTACATAATAGGAATTGAGCAAGGAGTTTTGGTGAATGAAATTAAGCTTAGAATGTGTTTATTCTGATTACAAAAGAAACTTTGGACTTTACTTTTAGTGCAAATAAGGAATTATTTAAAGTTATATTTTTGCTACGTTAAAAATATTGTTTCTAAGGCAAAGCTATTGTAGCGGTTTTGAACTTTATTTTTAAATTTTATTATTTCTGTAAAAGTGTTTTTCCTAGAGGTTATATGTAAGATGTTGTTTGTTAGAGAAAAGCTGCTGTGATTGTAGTAATTATTATTTGCAAGCTTTTTTGTTAAAGGGTATTTCAAATCATTACAAGTTTGGTATCTCATTCTAGTGGTTCTATTTAAACTGAGATAGCAAAACTAATTAGGGTAACACTTTTAATAATCACTTCCACAGAATTTTTATTAGATACCAACGTTGGGCATCTTCAGTCCACGGCAATATATATAGCAGTTGCACAAGTACACAGAGCAATAAAGTTTTTGTTTTTAAGAAAGTGTATGCTTTGTTACATTCCATCCCTTTACATAAATAGTTTGGCTTGTATATGTTTAAAACGTCATAATCTAGTACTGTATCCACGGTTATTTGCTTGTATTAACGAATCGGCAATCTTTGTTAATCAAAACGATCGTTTATTCATCACCCTGTAAAATTGTGTTAATTATTCAGTTATAAAATTTAGAGTACTTCGAATCTGTGATTATTATTATCGATAACAAAGGTTAAACATATGCATTTTTTTAATAGGTTTTATTAGCATATGTAATTATAATTTAATTATAGAAAATTACTGTTTCAATACAATATTAAAAACTGGTATCTATTTATTAAAACACGTGCTTCAGAAAAGATTATAATACGTTCAACATCGGGATTTTCGTTTGTTAAAGCATCTTGTTTTGGAAAAATTACATGCATTTAGCAACGTATATTAACAAATGGGTTTTCCGTTACAGTTGTTGCCTTTCGGTTTTCTGATCTACATTATTCGAGCTTCGTTGCCCAACTTTTATTTCAGATCGATCTAATGAATTAACGACCCAAATTGAGAGCAATTTCTATCAAATTGCACTTGTACATTTTTAACTGGGAATTCAAAAATCGGTTTCTATGAAATTGTTTCTTTGAGATATAGTTTTCCAGCAACTATATTATTTACTGCAATTGGTGCTAATTTACTTTCGACCAATTCAGGCTATCGCTATGTAATATGCATAGATATATACCCTAGGTCAGGTAATGATGTATTACTAACTCCTGGTCAAAGGAAGTAAAGAGTTATTCCACGCACTATTGCTTCTTTGAATTTGATTCACTTAGTTTTTCAGGAAAAGATCTTGGTACGATGTGCTATGCGATCCGGCTCAGGTCGTCTGTAACCAATATTGGACCAAAACGAAACGTCTAACCAATCCTTTTTCTGTAAGTTTATAAGGTTGTTCATCGCACAATAGGAGATGTTACAGTGTGAAATTAAACATATTCTATTCCTATCGTAGAAAATGTTGCGGGAACAGCTGCTATTGGTTGAGTATTTATGGAATAATAATTAGGCATTAACTGTTCTATAAATTTATAGTTACACCGTTGTTTAAGTGTAACATTTTTTTCCTAATAATACTTCTTTCAAATATAGGAAGGAATGTATTTTACCCTGTATACGGTTCTTATTGATTATTATACTATGTAAGTAAGTAATTGTTTTGTATCAATATTTAAAAATTTTAGTAACTAAAAAACTGAACAGTCTATGATATATTGTTGGTTAATTTTTTTTTGCTTTATATACATGTTAGAATAGAAGCTAAACAAAAAAATTTTAGCTCTAGGTAATTAAAAAAGGGTAAATATTATTTATGCCATAAAATACTATTTTTGCGTCGATTTTTGTGTATTGTGTTAATCCTCTGGGAGGTTTTAGATAAATGTCTTTTTGCGAGTTGGTTTTTTTTTATACTAAGTGGTTTGCTTAAAGTTTTGTAAATAAATTTCTTTTTGAAGTTTCCTTTTTCATTCTGTGTGACCCATCCCACTCTTCGAAGTTTTCAGCTAGCACGGCTTTGATTGTTTTGATTCCCCTTGATTTTGTTGCGGTACTCGGTGCAGGCTTACTGTAACTTTGCTCACAGTATTTTACTTTTCTCTTGTCCGCACGGATTATTGTAACAGATTTACTGTACTTATTTTGTATACTCTTAAAGCTGGCTTATTTAGAGTTAGCGATGTTTGTCTTAAATATCAAACATTGAAAATTAACAGCTTTTTTGCTATTTTAACGTATAACTTAATCGCAGGGTTAAATGAAAAAACCTGAATTCAATTTGTTGTTCTAACAAGGTCGTGCTATTTGTCAATTAGACTCCTTTTTCGTTTTGACAAAGGGGACTAATAGAGCGTTTTTACTCTGTTGTGTTGGGGAAATATGATAAACTACGGACGGGCAGTGAAATGTATTTGTATAGCTTTCTATTAAGATACCCTAAGCATGGACATTGAAGCAATATTCCCTAAAAAAAACCCCTTATAATACTGCGCCTATATACATTCGAGCAGTGGTTACAATAATTTGTAGGTATCCCGTCAACCTTTTGTCATGCACTAAAAAAATGTAAAACCTCTCTTTAGAAAATGAACAGGAAATACGTATTTGTGTATTAACTGTAAGCAGTGCGAGATTTACAACAATGCGTTAAGAGAACTAAATTTTATGGTGAACTACGGCTGTTGACGCTCTCAATTTTTCTTCTTTTGCTGATGCTAAACATTCAAACAAATTGGATGCGAACTTGTAGTATATATCCGTAAGACAAAGTCGAGAGAAATGTATTTAATAAACTTTAATATTTCAAATTAATAAAATAACGATATGAAGAATTTGAATTATACTTTTGATTTTAAAAAGGTATTGCAAATCTAAATGGCAAAATCTCTTACATATAGACAAAATTAATCAAAGAATTAATAAAATACTATAGATGAACTCTAATAAAAAAGCAATCATTTTTATTATTACTCCCGAATTACCTAACCACGGAGCCCCTCTTTAACAAACATCTTTACATGCTAATTATATGTTTACATGCATGGACTTGTGCTTTTTATCTCATAATAACCATGATTAATCTTTACCCTAATACTAACATGAAGTAAAATTTATCGCAAAGCTTATCTTTAATAATAAATACCTACGTTCTACGTTTAACATTTTCTAAATAATTTCTGGACGGCTATATACATGATCTACCCTATTAAAATGTCTTACTGACTTATGTCCCATCATTTCTAACCTAATAATCTATAGTATAATCTCCCTATTTAAATACAAACAACTCCTACAAAGTTGGTTTATTTGGATTCAAATATGAAGTATCTAGATCCCCGTTTCTTACTAGTACTTATGCCTATTCTTAGACCTGTACGAATTATTATCTATACCTAACACTATACTATACCTATCGTCTAAATATTTACACCCAACTATTATAATCCCTAAGTAATTCATCGATTCTCTATTTGAATCTCACTCTCTTTTTTATTTTAAACATGATCCTCATCGCATGTTTTTCACTTTTAACTCTTCTCGTTTCATCTACTATTTCATATACCCTACTCTTTTCATAAAAAATAAAATCCCCTTAACTTTCTCCAACATTATTTTTTTCTTTCACAAACCAATTGGTATTAGTTCCGAATCATAAAATTTTTCCTTTGTAGAAAATTGTGTACCTACTAAAATTTCCATATATTTGCCTTTAAATTATCAAACTCAACTCGCCACTTAACTTTTTCGAAAATATGCCATAACATAGCGTGACTTCCTGTTGTACCAGCTCCCTATATGAAGCAGATATTAAATATCTTTTGGTATTAAATCTTTCCGACTTCTCTACTCCCAGAATATATTCGTAATTTAACGCTGTGCTTGCCTCTACACTTACTACTCCAGAATGTTTATTTAAATAAGCTTAAACCTCTTCTACCTCTTCCTCTGCACCTTTAATTGTGTCGATTCTTCTAACCTCTCCTTTATCCAGGAACTCCATTATATTTATATTCAAACCCGTGTTATCTTCCGTCACACCATAACACTCTTTCCAAGGCAATTCCTCACTATTCTCCTTTCCATATCAATAATTAATCCCAACTAGTAGGTAAATAGGGCCGGTCCTAATTCAAAACGCGACAGACGTATTTTCCATGTGTAAAATACGTCTGTCACGTTTTGAATTAGGATCGGCCCTATATAATTTCAATGTAAAATAGTTGTGAAAACATTTGAATGTAAAATAGTTGTGAAAACATGAATTCTTCTATACTTTCAATGTAAAAATACGTCTGTCACGTTTTGAATTAGGACCGGCTTTATATTACTTTCAATGAAACACACACGTATGTTGAAAAAAATGTAAGTGCAGAGAAGAATGTGTGTAGCTGTTTTGAATTCGGTTTTCTAGCGAGAAGTTACACGTGCACCGTTTTGAATTAGGATCGGCGTTATATACTTTTAATGTAAAATGTGAAAACCTGAATTCTTTTCAAATGTAAAATACTTGTGGGCACGTTTTGAATTAGGATCGGCTTTATATTACTTTCAATGTAACACACGTATGTTGAAAAATGTAAGTGTAGAGAAAATGTGTGTAGATGTTTTGAATTTGGTTTTCTAGCGAGACAGTATGACAGATGCAAAAAAATATCGCATTCAAGTCAATTGTGTTTTAATTAAAGTGGATTCTGATTTATGTTTAGAGGCTGCAAATACACATGGGCCGGTTTTAATTCAAAAATGAGTTCACTCTTGTGATAGGTTGAAAAGTGGGTTGGCAAAGTACGCAGATGGTGATAATCTGCTATATAAGGAGATTGCTCCTAATATTAATTTAATTAGTCGAAGTTTACTGCATATATTTACATACAAACATGTATATAATTGATATTCAGGGATTTAAATACAAGAAAAACGAGTTTGTGTGTAAAGAAATTGCGGTTTTGGACTTGTTGAAAGGTGATGTTTGGCATCAAATTTTTAAACTGCCATTGCAGTCCAGTTGTTTGAGTCAAGATCATATAAAACATAACGACTGGGTGACAAGGAATATTCATGGTATTTCTTGGGATGAATCTTCAACGGCTGGAATGGTGTCATCATATATAGCGCTTTATTTGAAGCAAATTATCCGACCCGGTGAAGAAGTATTTGTGAAGGGTCTAGAAAAGAAGAAATTGATTGAAACATATATAATGCAAAACTTTGTAACTGATATGCTTGCACTAGGTTGTCCTAAGCTATCGGAGTTAAAATCAACAATCGTTTAAAATATAACATCCATTGTTGTAGACACAGCAATAATAATTTGCAATGCGCAAAACAAAATATCTTTTATTAAAAGAATGGCTTGATAATAATAAAAACAATAGAAAGATTTTGTCTGTATTATTTATTTTAATATAATTTTACAATGTTAGCCTTACAAAATTCTTTTATATTAATAATAAAAAACAATAGAAAGATTTTGTCTGTATTATTTATTTTAATATAATTTTACAATGTTAGCCTTATGAACTATTATTATAACAACTTCTAGCAAACATTATTTTTATCGATCCAGCTATTGTGTACGTTAGAAGCCTAACCATTTTACAAATACTTTATTTCCACTCTTTCTTAGTACTTTTTCTACCAGGTAAATTCCTGGATGTTTAACCTTTGCAACTCCGTTTCATAAAATGCACCTTTGATTTCTTTCTCATCTTGATCTTCTAATATATATGTTGTAGGATTGGTTACGTTTACCTTTTAATCTTAAAATTTCATTTGACCAGTTTGGCGTGTAACCTTTCGTAAATGCTTCCCTGTGTTTACTAATCCTCACACTGTCTTTTATTGAATATTTTGGTATTTTGGTTGCAAGTTTGATGTGGGTAAATGATGATTTAAGAATAGTTTTTCATTTGATTTATCAACTTTTACAGGTTTGACTCCGATAGTATTGTGAACTGTATTGTTGTATAGTTTCACAATATCGCTTAAATTTTTTATCCAATTGTAAGAACCGTTCAGGTTAAACAAGCGCCACATTTTTCCCTTTAAAGTTCTAATTACACGTTCTACAATGCATGCTTCCTTTGTAGAAAAAACACTATAATGGTTTATGCCATATGTCTGCATTAAGGATTGAAAGTGTTTGTTATAATATTCTTTACAAAAATCAGACTGCAAATTTCTTGGCGGATTTTTAAATTTATTTAAAATTGTTTTCATTGCAGCAGTAACATCAATACCCGTTTTACTTTTAAGTGGTACAGCCCATACGTATTTGGAGAAACAATCAATAACTACTAAAATGTATTTAAATCCTTTGTTTGTTTGCGAATATGGTAGCATTTCAATCAAATCGGTCTGAAAAAGGTCATTTAAACCTTTTACTATCACTTTGCGTCTCTTGAAATTTATTCTTGCTGGTTTATGAAGTTCATTTACTATATCCTCTTTCACTTTTGATTGAGCAACTATCATAATACTTTTTTATAATCAGGATTTATTAAATACAATTAATGAAATACTTCTATGTTTGAATGTCGTGGGCTCCACTTGCTTTGAAAGGAACTTTTAATATAAAATCAAGAAACATTGTGGTATTGTTTATGATAGCACCGCTGTCACGAAAGCTGATTACACCCATACGTTTAAGCAAAAATCCTTGTAACTGTGCAATTACATAACTTTTTTCGTTTATAAGAATTTCAATGTCTTGCGGGTATCCTTTAATATTCTCAATGACTGCTTCCTCATAAGGAAATTCATAATTATGTTTAATGTTGAAAATAAGGAATGTCTTGTCACCGTCGAGAAATGTATTAGAGTAAAACGTTGCTACTACTGTGTAATGTAGCATATGTAACTTGTACTCAATCAAGGTTTCAAAACCTTCACTTTTATTTTCATATTCCTGTTCAGTTATATCTATTTTACGGTTATGTAAGTGCCTTCCAAATTTGTCAATTGTCATATCATCTAATTACTTTAGCCTCACGCAATTCTTCAATGATCGAATTTATTACGTTGCCGTGACCTGTGTGTCCAGCAGTCTGAGATGAAACTAAAAGTCGTAATCTATCAACAAGTTCATTGGGATCATTCCAATATAAATAATCTATTGCGTTATTTGATACTTCCATTGTCATACCGTCTCCAAGACGCTTTCTATAGAGTAATGTTCTAGGTCTACGGGGTGTTTGGGGAAGTATGTTTAATGTAGATATTATATTTTGTACTTATATGAAGTATTACCCTGAATTTGTTCTGTTTCAGAATAATATCTTCTATTAGCATTTGTTCTTTTACAATATCAAGGTACGACTTTAGATCTTGATGACTGTACCCGACAGGATATTTTTTAAACAGTAGTTCGTATAATCCAGGAGTACCTTTATATTTCAAATCATTTATTAGAACATTTTCATCATCCAACGCGAAATTCGAATTGCCTATCATAAGACCATCTGAATCAGGGTTAAACCTAATACCATATTTATGATCAAATTCGTTCTTAACATCTTTAAACATATTGTAAATATATTCTCGAGGTAGCGGATGTAGCTGTTCGAGATAATGTGTCATACCAGGTGAATCGGCAAAGCTTTGAATATATTCATGGGCTTCTTGTGCATTTCGATTAATTTCTGCTTCATATTCATTCTCAACATCGTCATCATCATCATCATCATCTACCTCTATGGCATCATTTTTTATATTTGGTATATGCTGAGCAATAACCGGGGAATCAATATAGTCAACGTTCCTTTCTAGCAATTTAGGTTTAATTTTTTACACTGCTATGAGGCAGTTCTTCTTCTTCTTTAAATTTTTCTTTCTTTACCGCACTTTCCCCATCCAGTTTATTAGCAATAGTTTCTAATCGTGATGTTATGGGTAAGATTGATTCCACTTGGACGACTTCATTATCTTTTAACTGACGCAATTTGTTTTTACAATGTTTCTTTTCTTAATTAAAATTCTTTTAAGTTTTATCGCCTCCTTGTTCATTGCGTAAAAGTTTATTGTAGTAAAAAATTCTTCGATACTAACGATACTTGCGTCTCTCAAGGTTTAAATATGTATGAAGTGATCAAAACCTATTCGGTACCTTCCTTGATCTGGATCACTATCTTTGTCTACAACTAAGAAACCGTATTTGTCTTGCCAACAAGCAGCACATATTTCACGGAATTTATCATACTTCATGTCAGTATTGACGTGATCGTCATATATGTGTTTTAAGTTTAAATCATCTTGTTTAAATAAAACTAAAAGATTAGCATTATCACGTAGTAAGTGCTTAGGTATACGAGTATAACTTTGACAAAGGTAAAACTGTCTACTTGTTTGTGACGCCCCATACTAAAGTATTCCCTAATGATACCTTGTTTATCGCAAGCTACATCATCAAAAACAAATATAGAATTATTTCGAGCATCAGATGGTGATATAATATTATCAGAACTGGAAAATGTATAATATTTGATCCCTTTATTGGTTGCAGTAGACTTTCAAGGTATTGATACTTTGGTTGATAAAGTGATTTAGAATAAACATATACGTTTTCAAACTTTAAACCATTAGGATGTTCTATCAGCCCAATCATAACGTTGGTTTTACCGCAATTTGATGGACCAACAACTAGACATCGAATAGATGAAGGCAGAAGAACACTATGTTTTTCTTTTTAACTAAGGATTGCACGCCAATGTCATTATTGTTTATGGTTAAAGGTGTTGATTGTTTCACAACACGCATGTTTGCAAGTACTAAATTCGATTTGTAAAAAAGTGGAATTATTATATATATATATATATATATATATATATATATATATAAGAAACGGCAGTATATAAAGAATCATTAATTCATAATATTTTATTTATTTACTACACAGCTTGAGAGGATAGTTGTCCGCTAATGATTACATATAATAATAATTCTAAAACTACTGGGAACGGACTATTAAATACTGTAATTAACAATTTACCATTTGAAGCGCATATTCCGGGTTACAAATTTTGCGGTCCGGGTACAAAACTAATCGAACGGTTAGCTCGGGAGACAAGGGAATAAACAAGTTAGACGAGGCTTGTAAGGAGCACGATATTGCATACACCAAAGAAAAGGATCTACCTAAACGTCATCAAGCAGATTCGAAGTTAGCTCAGTTAGCTACAGAAAGACTAAATTCTGGTGACTCGTCTTTAGGTGAAAAAGTAGCAGCATTTGGAGTAGCTACCGTAATGAAAGCTAAAGTAAAACTTGGTATGGGTGCCTGTGCATCACTGAGAACAAAAATATCAATAAAATAAGAAAACTGATAAAGAAACGTAAAATAAGAAGTACGCTAGGTATTAAAAGTATTATCAAACAAGCACGTACAGCTTTAAAAAGACTAAAGGATCTAATATTATGGATGCAATCAACATAGCAATTAAGGCCGCCAATACAGCAAAACAAAAGAAGCATATTAAATCAGCTCGTATTATATCAATTCCTAAAACAGGAGGTTTTCTACCACTAATACCAATTTTGCAGGCCTAAGCGCTCTTGGTACTCTTACTGGAGGTGCAGCTGCTGTTGCAAAAGCAGTTTCAGATACTAAAATAGCTAAGGAACAACTAGCGGAAAAACAACGCCATAACAAGGCAATGGAGGACATTGCAGTCGGAAACGGCATGTACATCAAACCTTATAAAAAAGGTTTTGGTCTTTTTAGCCCTGCAAAACATCAAAGGAACGCAACTTGATTTTACCTAATCGAGCACTAAGCAATGTAGAATTAATAAAGTTTGTTAAGCAATTAGAAGTACCATATTTCCGTGGAGTGTTCATGAGAAACAATCTTCCCAAGAAAGTTAATTTAAAAGAATGTGGTATAATTAATTTAGATGGAATAGAAGGTTTAGGCACGCATTGGACCTCTTACAAAAAGTACGGTAGTAGCGCTATTTACTATGACAGCTACGGAAACCTGCGACCGCCAACAGAGTTGATAAGTTATTTGAATAGCGGGGTAAATGTAAAATTCTTTATAACATTAACCAAGAACAATCGTACGGTACTGTGTTTTGCGGTCATTTATGCTTACAATTTCTAAGTAGTGCATAGAACTGCGTACGAAGTTGTTATGTCGTACACTTTTACTCTAACGGGAAACACTTCAGTTTTAACAAGCAATTTTAATCCGCCTATAAACTTGGATAATGATTCGGAGTACGTATTAGGATTAACAAATTTTGAGTCTTATAACACAATTCCAAACATAGAAAAAGGAATAAATAATAAATTTTATTATGGATCTAACGGAGAATTCATAGAAATACCTGAAGGTGCTTATGAGATTAGAGAAATTAATAAATATCTTCAAAAGCTTTAGGTGATAAAAGATGGCGTGGTCGTATGGATCAATCACGAAGCGCTAGAAAGACGCCAGTGTATATAGAAATTACAGCTGACAATAATACACTTAAATGTAGTATTAAATGTAGTCTAGATGTGGATTTTACTAAAAGGATTCAATTGGTTCTCTACTTGGTTTCAATCCGCGAAAATTGCTAGCATTTGTCACGCATCAAGCAGACTACGCGATCAACATTTGTAAAGTGAATGCAGTTTTAATCGATTGTAATATTGCAAGTGGATCCTATTTAAATAGTAAACCAGCCCATGTAATACACGAATTTTTCCTCAAGTACCTGCAGGTTTTAAAATTGTCAGTGTCCACCTACGATTATATATCTACCAATCAGGTCACGTATAATAAATGAAATAATAGTTAAAGTGTTAGATCAAGATGGAAATTTAGTTAATTTCAGAGGAGAACTGCTAACTGTAAGGTTGCATTTAAAAAAATCTGCAATAGCCATGGGTATTAAGTATAATGCACGCAACATGTCAAGAATTGATATAAATGCTGGAAATTTCAAAGCAATCGACACTCGATTGATTGTTTCAAGACCGCTAACAACACAAAACCGGCAGTTTCTACAATCGTTAGGACTGCATTTAATTTAAAAAAAGTAGAATGAATAGTGAAATACTGAACGTGCGTGAAAAAGTTTACTTCGACAATGCAATTGTTAATATTGAAAAACATACTCATCAACCTTATGCTAACACATCTTTAAACAATAATGATGAAATTCGAATCCCTATACAACAACAAGATGTATACACCTTACCATCAAGGAGCATGCTGTACATAGAAGGCAAATTAATTAAAACAGATGGAACACGGTCTCAGACAGCAAAGTTTGTAATTAATGGAATTTTGCTGCTTTTTGATGAAATTAGATATGAGATTGGTGGTATCATTGTAGATCGTGTTCGGAATCCTGGATTAACGTCTATAATGAAGGGATATGTTTCATATAATAGCAATCAAAGTAAACATTTACAAAACGCTGGGTGGTTTCCTATGGATGATTCACAAATAGTTGATGCTAATGGGAATTTTAATGTTGCAATAAACCTTTCAATGGTTCTCGGATTATGCGAAAATTTTAAAAAAATTATTTTAAACCTCCGTCATGAGTTAGTCTTACTACGTTCTAGTTTTGATACTAATGCTATAATTAATCCTACACCCGATGAAGAAATAAAAGTTGTTTTAAACAAAGTTTTATGGAAAATGCTGCATGTAGCCGTTGATGATACTCAACGAATTAATTTAATAGAATGCGTTGCACAAAATCAGGATTTGCATATTCCGTTTAGAGGATGGGAGTTGCATGAATATCAACTTCTACAAGAAACGAAACGTCATACATGGAACATTAAAACAACAACACAATTAGAAAAACCAAGATTTGTGATTGTTGGTTTCCAAACCAACCGAAAAATAGATACATGAGCAACTACAGTCGTTTTGATCATTGCTATTTAACCAACATGAAACTATATTTAAATTCAGAAATTTTCCCGTACGATAACTTAAATTTGAGGTTCGAGAATAAACAGACTGCGTTGTTATATGAGATGTATGCTCAGTTTCAGCAATCATACTACGAAAAGGAAAATGAGCCACTTTTTAATCCTGAAGATTTACGAAGTATTGCACCATTAGTAGTCATAGAGTGTTCTAGACAAAACGAAGCATTAAAATCTGGTACTGTCGATATTAGATTAGAATTTGAAACTAGCAGAAACGTTTTGCCAAATACATCTTGTCATTGCCTTATACTTCATGATAAGATAGTCAAATACAATCCACTCTCAAACAGCATAAGAATATTATAATTACTTTATTATTATTATTACTGTACCTTTACAAATTTTGAAAAAAACAATAAATCATTTAGCAATCACAGTCTATTTATTAATATTTTTTACATGTTTTTACAATATCTTTTACATGTTTGAATTATTAAGTGATTTAGTAAACAGCCATAAACATTGACAATTTTAAATAAAAGTTTTGTTATACATTTCTCAAATAAACTAACTGGTATGTTAGTAACAAACTGGATTTTTTTAAACAGAACGGTTACTACTACTACTATATATAGTTCAAAACTCGGGCAGATTGAAAGGTATCCTATTTTTAGATACATCCAAAAAAAAAACGAAAATCGGTGTACTTGTGCAGGTATAAACATAACACTGAAGTTTTATAACTAAAAAATATTATATGTTAATCTAGATAAAATAAATTGCATTCTTTATTTGAGCCAGTGGTTGAAGCTTTACAAGTCATTTCTATATGTATAGTTATACCCCAAGGTTTAGTATCAGTGGTTAAGGTACTAAGAATTTTTTATCATCACTTGGATTAAGAACAATTTTGTTTTGTTTAATAGTACAGACATCATGTTTGACTGATCTAATTAAACATTGCTGTTTCTGTACAGTCTGTTTATAAAACAAAGCATTCTTATAATCATCAAAAGAAATTTGCTTAATACTTGCTAAGGAAGATCCCTTCGACTTTTTTATTATCCTATCCTGAACTCTATACGTGTACATTTTAGATCTAAGTCCTAAAAACTCTAGCATGATGTCACCATTGTTTTCATCTTTCATAATACCAGGAACTTTTTTATTTGATAATGGAATATGATATTTGTTATGAGGGTCGTAATCGGAAGTATCAAATCTATGAATATCTTGTTTGATATAAGAGTAAATATCTTCAACGCTAAACTCGTATATCAAACTATCCGTATCTGTGTACAGCAGCTTTGCTTTGTTAGCAAATTGCGATTTTATATAACTATAGTGAAATTCATATAAATAGGTTTTTGAGATATCTAGAATAGAGAAACCTACATAAATGGGTTTGTTTAAGTAAACCTCTAATTTATTCATTTCTATTAAGACTAGATCTTTGTCTAACACAGTGCAACTATGAAAATTAGGCTTCGCTATGTAACTACGAGCTCCAAACCGTCCTTCCCATTTGGTCACTAATTTCACATCTTTCCTTTTCCGTACGTTTTCCATCATCTTTCCATAAACCGAATTTACCATATTTTTATAAAAGCATATATTGAAACTGTTTTTTGACTGTTGTCTTAATTTCGTATTCAAATCAATGTATTCTTTTAACTAAGGAGCTTGTTTAAACCGAAGAACCTTATGAATCTTTTTCAGTTCTAAACCGTAGCTTAAATACATTTTTAAATTCTTGTAGTAAATAATATAGTTGAGTTTTGGATATAAAGTTGTAAGTAATTTCTTTAAGTTTGATTTATTAGAAGGTACTGGTGGTATCATATGTTCAGGCGCTAAAGGTAAATCACTGTGAATTTCATGTAAAGATACTGGATAGTGTAAATCGCATTCAAAATATATCCTACATCAGAATCATCAGGAATATTAAGTATGTCTAAACGTACTATATCTGGACTGGTACCATCTAAAATTCAAATTCTCCATATGGAAGATATTCAGACATTGCAGCCCCATATAAATTATTAACATCAAAATACATTAAATATTTAGAATCGAAATTTGGATCATAATCTGCATTCATATATTTGTTATTTGCTTTAGCATATCTATTCGAACATTGAGAAACACCGCCACGAATTCCCCGTTCTAAAAACATTATTTTTCAATATCAGTAAGCAGCTCGAGTTTAACGTTCGTCGTTTTAACATCGCATCTAGAGCTAAACCAGGAGCCGTAAAGTAGTGAAGCGGATCTAACTTATACGTGAACATACAAGTTTTTCTAAAGTTTTCAAATATATCAGTCAAGAGCAGTACATCTGTTTTTAAATATAGGTCTGAATAGTCCCCTAGTGTTTTTATATTAAATGTTTGCCAAACGTGTTTAGCATGATTGTAGTCTTCATCTGAGATTTCTTCATTGCGCAAACGATTAAAGAATGCTGTTTTACAGGGTAAATCGGTTTCATTGAGCCTATCCCAAGAGTTAATGTAATCATAGGAAATATACCTTTACGCGTAAGTAACTGAAACTCATTATCGGTGTTACAATTTTCCCTGGTGATGGATTTTTTATTATCATCTAAGTATGAAGCTAATTTTCGATGCTAGATGCCATAAACCCGAATGAATCGATAAATCTAAAAGTAACTTTCGTACCATTTACATATTTTGTAAAAGATATGTATTTTCCTTATTTATTGGTAGAATTCTTACCAAACCTGAAAACCCTAACGCAATTTTTTTAATAATGAAATGCGAATCGTAGCCTGATAAGTTATGAAAAACTACCGGTATCATATAAAAATTATGATAATTGATGTTGCAATCTTGATGAGCCGCTCCTCGAAATTCACCTGTAAAGTGGCAGTGATCGCGAACTCTAATATCATCTATACTAAAAGGTTTATTGCAAATGTGACAGTGAAGGGCAAATTTAAATGCTAACTTTTGTTCTTCTGTTAAAGGATTCATAGGTTTTGGGTTACAGAAAATTTTATTAGTCGTTTCTGAAATCAGTTTCAATTGAGCAACAAACCATTCTATACAATCCTTTCCGCGATACAATTGAAATTTGGAATATTTATTATCATACGAGCATTTCAAATAATACGCTACACTAAAGGGTATATGCCTTTGGTAAGAGACTGTGTTTAGTATTACCTCCGACTCATTGCATGGTTCTAATATACATTCGAGATGTGCATAAACTACAAATGATACTTTTTCTTGATAGTGGAAATGTTTAAACGTTAGATACTTTTCAGATTCTTCGGGTAATCTTATTGAGCAAGTATTCTGTTTTCGCAATAATTCGAATGACGCTTAAGTAATGCTGCTGTACTAAAATTATTTAAACATCTATAACAAAAAATTTTCTATGTTCATGTGAAGACAACTGTTTTGCAAATAATTTTGACATATCCTTAATCCAAGTAAAATGAAAGTGATTCTCATCAGCATTTGTCGGACGAGAATATTGTAAGGAATCATTATTTAAAACTAACAGATTAATAGGTTCAATTTTTTAAAATTTTCACTTAAACAAAATGGTAGTATTTTACTATTTTCTATACAATATAGGTTAATTGCGAGATTGTTAAGCTTCTCAATTTTTTTATGTCTTTTAATGCGATTGGAAACTGAATTGAATTGTAGCGTAATACTGTATCAAAATGTGGATAGCTAGATATTCTCTGACTATTTTGTTTAGCAGGATATAAAGCGGAAACCAAGCTCCAAAGAATGCAATGTTGATCGTTATTTATTACATTTACCACAGCTTTTTCTTTTTATAAAGTCCGGAACCGGTACAAACGTTGAACACCCTCCTTTAAGTGGATCATGATTGTTTATATTTACCTTCAAGTGTAAAACTTCTTGGATTGCCCAACCAGAATCTTTCTCGCAAAATTCTTCTAATCGCTTCGAAATCTTGTTCAATACGTTCTCCTTATACCACAGCTTGAGATTGGTATTTATATCGATGTGACGATTTGCAGTAGGAAACGTTTTCAAATCTATTTCACCAGTTGTAGGCTTAACAAAGTTAGCGGCAAATATTACATTAACTTTCAACATTGACTTTTTTAAGCAAGCAACAATCTTGCGTTTAAAACTAGCGAACGCCTTGTCTAAGAACACTAGAGGATCTCTATAATTTAAATTGGTAATAAGTCCCGTAATTATTCGACTTCCAAAACATGATTGTACATCATGCCAAATCAAATTTTTTCGAGTATGACCTTTAGTAAGCGTTGCATCAACACCTTTACCACGATATTCCAAAGTACGTTTCAAGTGCCTCAATCGTACAAGGTAGCTTTTAAGATTTGCTAAATTAGATTCCAGCCTACTAGGATTTTCTTGTTGATTGTCTTCGTATACCTTATTTTTAATAGCAAGCTTCAATATACTAATATTTGCTTTGATAATTAAAATGTGTTTCGTTATTTCATTCACTGATTTAATTAGATTCACGCATTATACAGTTAATCTCAAAATTGCGCTACTAATCTCGGATACGGTTTCAGCATTCATGATTCTATAGAAAATCAAAATACACTACTTAATAATATACGTATTTTCTCTATTTACTATTTATACAAAATATCATCTGACGTAAGCAAAACAACTGCAAAAAGGTTCATTCATCTGAGTTTACGAAAAACGCGTAAGCAAAACAACTGTAAAAGAAAATAGCATACAAATCGAAATAATTGCATAACGAATTGCTTGAATGCAATTGTTAAAAAAATCGCCTTTATTTACGTTTTTTTATTCAAGACGATTTTCAAGCTTGAGTTGTGCATGCAGTCTAAAAAAAATTGCACAGTTGCATTCAGTACGTGTCTATAATAAATAAATTCGATATGCAAGCAATTCCAATATTTACATATTGAATGCAAACTCTGGCAAAACAACTGCAAAAGGAATGCATTCATCATCATTTTCATTTCCGTATGCGTTTACTACAAAAAATGTTTTATACGACCTTTGAGGAATGCATTCAACATCATTTTCATTTCCGTATGCGTTTACTACAAAAATGTTTTTATACGACCTTTGATTTATTATGTGTACAGAAAATACATTATCATTACAGAGCTATTTTTTATGATTACATTGAAATATTTTTTAAATAAAAACAAAGCAAATTTGAAAAAAAATGTATCAGATTAAACCGTCTTGTTTAATAATGTAACGCACTCATGGTTTTTTTAAAAAACCCAGTATTAAAAAAACATTCTGCAGTTTTATTATATAACAGTACCTTTAAAGAATTTTCACACAATTTACCTATATATATATGCATGTAAATTGTGTCAGCGGTAATCTAAAAAAACTTATTCTATAAATATTACTACTTAAAGGGATTTATTTGCATTGCATTATTTTTAAACGAAAAATTAATCTGAAGAAAAACATTTTCCAGTGCGTGAATTTTTGTTAATTTTTTTATGGAAAATAAATTATGCTAGCAGTAATATAAAACGAAATTAATCTAATTTAGGTTTTTTATTATGCGCCTTCTTGCAATTTTCTGTTTTCAGTCAATGAATGTAATTCATTATTTCTGCTGAGCAGTACCTTTAAAAAAATTTCTTATACAGCATATAAATTATATCAGCGGTAATCTAAAAAACGAAATTAATCTAATTTAGGTTTTTTATTATGTGCATTCATTGCAATTTCTTTTTCAGTCAATGAATCTAATTCATTATTTCTGCTGAGCAGTACCTTTAAAAAAATTTCTTATACAGCATAAGTTATGTCAGCGGTAATCTAAAACGAAATTAATTAATTTTAGGGTTTTATTATTTCTGCTGAGGTATAATTATATTCGCTTACATACTGTTTTGTTCATTAGAATAGATTACAGAGCTGAATTTTTTTCAGAAAACGATGCAAATTTTAAATAAAACGAAATTAATCTAATTTAGGTTTTTATTATGCGCCTTCTTGCAATTTTCTGTTTTCAGTCAATGAATGTAATTCATTATTTCTGCTGAGCAGTACCTTTAAAAATTTCTTATACAGCATAAGTTATGTCAGCGGTAATCTAAAACGAAATTAATCTAATTTAGGTTTTTATTATGTGCATTCATTGCAATTTCTTTTCAGTCAATAAATCTAATTCATTATTTCTGCTGAGCAGTACCTTTAAAAATTTCTTATACAGCATAAGTTATGTCAGCGGTAATCTAAAACGAAATTAATTAATTTTAGGGTTTTATTATTATGTGCATTCATTTCAATTTCTTTTCAGACAATGAAACTAATTCATTATTTCTGCTGAGGTATAATTATATTCGCTTACATACTGTTTTGTTCATTAGAATAGATTACAGAGCTGAATTTTTTTCAGAAAACGATGCAAATTTTTAATTTTTTCTAACAGATCAGTTTATTATTTAATATAAATACTTCACGTAGATTTTTACCAACAGTATTCAATCAGATCTCTTGTATAATTATTAGTTACTATTACTAGCAACTTTTAAAAAAAATGAGTAACTTGTCATCAATCAAAAATTGTAATAATACCAACGTAAAAGTTCTAGAGCAATTTATATTACATTCTGACGAAGACGTGATTAAAGAAGTTTTCGGCTGTTCTTCGCCTCAATTCAACACTGATGCTATTTTTGATAGTGACGTAATAGATATATCACGGTAAGTGCTTTTTTCACATTTATACATGTGTTTTAAAACAGTACTAATTTATAAGTTACATTAGATAAAAAAACCATTCTGGAAATTCTGAGGCTATCGTAGGATCGTTGACACACTCTGGTCCTCTCAGAAACATCAGGTAGTATACAAAAGAAAAGGTGAACCTACAATAATCTTTCATGTTATGCTCACAGATCAGGCAAAAACATGTTGACTATGAAAAGTTATGTACAGAATCTAATATGGCTGTTTGCGGTGAAGATGACAAATCCTACGAAGATGACACAGTAGAGTTGCTTAACGCATTTAAAAGCGTGGAGAGAAGCTACTGCGTCGTATAGATTTGGAACTAGAAATAACAAAGCAAAAAGAGAGGAACTAACAGCGAGGGAGCAGCAGATACTTCAAGAACGGAGTTAATAAATACTTTTCATTTATAAATAGTTAGATCAAAATATTCAACAATTTGTAAAATAAAAAAGTATTTTATAAAAGTTTCTCTTTTGAAACAAGACTTTCTATAAACAAGGTAGTAAACTCAAAGTAAAACGCACATAAATCAGAACCCACTTTAATTTGATACATCATTCTTTATACAATCGACTTAGATGTGTTATAATAATAAACTAATTTCTTAAATTAGTGACATATTATTCTGAAAATTCTATGTTGACAGTTAGACCGATCGATCCCTTACTAGTTATGTATACGTGTTTGTTCGAGCCAATACTTTCATTTAATTGTTTCACTCCATGTGCTTGAAGGTATTCAAAATATCTCAATGGCAATATACTCTTGAACTCTTCTGTTTCCACTAATACTCTTTCTCCATATTTTGTCTTGATTGTTTCCACTTTTAAAACTTCAAACTCCTTATTCACTACAAGATCTTTTGAATTTACATAAGGTTTGCGATATGTGGTTTTATTAAGAGTATTAAAATCCATATTGCTTTTTTTTGACTAATTAAATTAATATTAGGAGCAATCTCCTTATATAGCAGATTACCACCATCTGCGTACTTTGCCAACCCACTTTTCAACCTATCACAAGAGTGAACTCATTTTTGAATTAAAACCGGCCCATGTGTATTTGCAGCCTCTAAACATAAATCAGAATCCACTTTAATTAAAACACAATTGACTTGAATGCGATATTTTTTTGCATCTGTCATACTGTCTCCCTAGAAAACCAAATTCAAAACATCTACGCACATTTTCTCTGCACTTACATTTTTCAACATACGTGTGTTACATTGAAAGTAATATAAAGACGATCCTAATTCAAAACGTGCCCACAAGTATTTTACATTTGAAAAGAATTCAGGTTTTCACATTTTACATTAAAAGTATATAACGCCGATCCTAATTCAAAACGGTGCACGTGTAACTTCTCGCTAGAAAACCGAATTCAAAACAGCTACACACATTCTTCTCTGCACTTACATTTTTTTCAATATACGTGTGTGTTTCATTGAAAGTAATATAAAGCCGGTCCTAATTCAAAACGTGACAGACGTATTTTTACATTGAAAGTATAGAAGAATTCATGTTTTCACAACTATTTTACATTCAAATGTTTTCACAACTATTTTACATTGAAATTATATAGGGCCGATCCTAATTCAAAACGTGACAGACGTATTTTACACATGGAAAATACGTCTGTCGCGTTTTGAATTAGGACCGGCCCTATTTACCTACTCCAACTTTATCATATAATCGACACCTAAAATACTCCTAAACGTCAGTCTAGGCACAATAACGAACTCCTGTTCACAGCTTAATGTTCCTATTCCTATATTCAACACCACAACGCTATTCACCACAGCAAATTTCTTTTTATTTAGTGCAGCCAAATGACTCCTCTTATATGGCTTAATCCTATCGCAAACCTTTTCCCTAATTTTGTTGACGAATTCCTTCGATACTAAACTCGCCTCTGCTCCTGAATCAAGCAACGCTCCCACATTATAATTAAAAAGTTTTACTTCCACTACTGGCAAACAAATCTTTTCTACTGCTTCTGGCTCTACCTCTTCTTCAATTTTTAAAAATTCCCGCGGATGTTCGTATTTATACACTTCAATTTCTAGTGGTTTGTCCTTTTCTAAAAATCCAGTTCGTAATCTATTTTTCTTTTATCTAATCCACAATAAGAATCGTGGTAGATTTTATATTACCTATCGAGAATTCTTATGTAACTGTAACAAGCCCAGGGTAAGGTTAAGATGGAAATTGGCTTTTAGTAAAAGAAAACTCTTAAGACTTTTAGCTAACTGAGTTTTTGGCCCACGGTCGCATGAGATTGGGTCAGTGGGTATAGTTAAGTTGAAAAAAAACAAGATAATGGACGCCACCTAAATTTTTTATAAAGCAACTGGCTAAAGGAATTTGCTTAAAGAAAAATTTGGAAACCCAAGTTATCGCTAACCACTTTAAATACAAAGTTTGATTGACACAAATATGATATTTACATCTGATCGTCTTCTTCAATGAACTAACAATGAGAAAAGCGACTTTGAAACATAATTACTACCATCATAGACACGCTATATATTTTACGGACGAGTATGAATAAGTAATATTTGATTCAAGTTCAATTTGTTTCTGCTAAATCGTGGTACGCTTTCGGGTAAGTTTAACCTTTTAAATACTTAACAAAATTTGGAAAAATTTAATGATTACTGAGAAATGAACTGAAGCCAAAAAAAAATAACTCTATATATCAATATAAATCATAAATGTAATTAATAAAATTTAAATTCTTATAAATGTAAATTTTGAATCAGATATTTAATTATAGACATTATTTTTCATATTAAATTGTCAAAGTAGCGCTACTACGACCTTACAATGTTTTAGCAAATTTTACTTAACTTTTGGCAAATATTATTATTTGATTAAGTACTTAGGTTCTATTAGACTTAGGTCCTATAAATTAACATGTTGGTATTTCATTTTATGGTAAACAAGATAACTTTGACGCTGGTATGTCTACATATGTATAACCGGTGAGGTATAATTTCTTAGACTGAACACATTATTAATTACAAAATAATTGTTGTACTCATTGTACTTTACACTTTAACAGAATGAGCTTTTCGTAAATTAATTAACAAAATTATTCGTACGAGTGATAATGAATTGCACACGGCAATCTAAAGTAGTTACAAGGTTCTAAAAGGAATTCATTACATGCAAGAATTTACGTAATGAACTTTGCTAAGGCAGTTTTATCTTAGAACTAATATATTCTTACCGATAGCAGCAATGACCTATAACCTTCAAACAACATGTACATCAGCTAAACACGCAGCTGCTTAGCGAAGTCGGCTATGTGTCAAACAAAATTGCTTACTCATTTGTATTTTAAACGAGTTCCATAAAATTTAATTCAACCAAATTAAATAAATTATTTTTCGATGGTCTAAGCTTGCATCGAAATTATGTTGAATTACATCAAAATCATTACGGGATTATCTACATGTCCAGATTTATCGAAGTTGCACGTTCGCCAAAAGAGTTGTACGTTACACTACTTCAGTTGTCACGGACAATCTATTACGGCGCCTTTGCCAGAAAAACTTGATTTTCCTGAACATCTTGAGTGTTTTAATTAAATACCAAGCGACCTTTCAAATCAAGGAAGAAACGAAAGTGATAATCGATTGCTAATCGTTGGAACAACTGGAAATCTTAGATACTACAAGACGTTGGAGCACGCTAACAAGTTTGTATATATATGTTATCAGTAAGGACGATGTGGTATGTAGTAGATTGTAATTGTAATTAAAATTGAAGTGTGCATTGAAGTTTATCGGTTATTAAATATGCAATAACGAATGAATTAATTATACAAATGTTATTAAATAAAGACTAAAATAATTGATGCACCGCGGTAAAGTCAATGAATAAATTTACAGGAAAATTTATGTTACACAGCCTCTTCGCAAGAGGAAAAATTCGAGGAAATAAAACTTAAAACATTAGAGACGAAGAATTTTTTCTTATAAATCTCCATTACAATAATTACCTAACGACTAACAATACAACTAACTTAGATAATGAACATATTCACAAAACTACTGATTGAATCCTTTTTTTTAAGCCAATACACAAATGAGCTAAGGTAAAATTAAGTGAGTGTGGTAACTGCCTGTACCATTCGCCATAAGTGGGTCACATCGGGGGAGTCAAAACCGGTATAAACTTAATCAATTAAAGGGTTAGATCGGGAAGTCTATCACTCACTAGGTGTATAACAGGGAATTAAGACTATACGAATTGACCAATATAAAGAAACAATATGTCTGAATCCGAAACAACTCAAAACTACTTCATCAATACACACACACACACACACACATATATATATATATATATATATATATATATAAATATTATAATTAGTTTTTTACACAAGGTAAGTTGATATATACTTACGTATTGAAATTAATAAGATGAAATAATAACTTAGACTTTTTAAGTAAAGCCCAAATGATCATTTCAAATCGAGCTAGTAATTGAAAGAAGGAAAATATAAGGCCTTGGACAGGATTTGAACCTGCATCTCAGTTTTGCCGGAACTGTGCGTTATCCAATTACGCTACCGAGGCCGATGGCTATAATTGGAAAATTTACAAATCTAAATCGTGTACAAGTACCATATATAAACCTAACTTTCAATTACGTTTAGCATTTTGTCAATCATATCTGAAATTGTCAAGTTTCTGACTTATGTCAGATATAGACAGGAAGCACCGCTCAAAATCACGGCTATAAGCCAAGTATTAATATATAAATATTATAATTAGTTTTTTACACAAGGTAAGTTGATAAATACTTACGTATTGAAATTAATAAGATGAAATAATAACTAAGTTATTATTTCATCTTATATATTTTGAGCGGTGCTTCCTGTCTATATCTGACATAAGTCAGAAACTTGACAATTTCAGATATGATTGACAAAATGCTAAACGTAATTGAAAGTTAGGTTTATATATGGTACTTGTCACGATTTAGATTTGTAAATTTTCCAATTATAGCCATCGGCCTCGGTAGCGTAATTGGATAACGCACAGTTCCGGCAAAACTGAGATGCAGGTTCAAATCCTGTCAAGGCCTTATATTTTCCTTCTTTCAATTACTATCGATTTGAAATGATCATTTGCTACTAAAAGTCTAAGTTATTATTTCATCTTATTATATATATATATATATATATATAATTAATATAGACATTTTCTTATCTATACTAATCTATTAATAAATTTACTTATCTATACTAATATAATACACTATTTAAACCTGTAGAGTAAATACAGATTTCTTAATATATCTTCTAAATGACATCTGCACAGACAAAACTCGTTGACAATTTGCATATTTCCTAATATGCATCTAAACATATATGAATCATAACTTATGACAAAGTGTGAACTTCAGAATTCAACCATTTGCTACACGAAACATGCGTAGCTAACTACTGTTCAACCTTAGTAGCCATGCTACCAAGCATTACAAAACAATAACAAGATTATCCCATAGACCTTACTTTTGACCAAGAGCAGCTAAAACAAACCACGTACATTCTGGGTCAAGTAATCAAAGTTGGCCTATTTCCGATCTCTATTCTGGTAATAAGCAAGCATTGCTCATGCAACCACCTCTTTACAAAGACTCATACTTAATCCTTCAAAGAAACAAACAAAAAAGTAAACGTAACACATTCACTTAACATTAATTACCTTAAACCTAAAACTATGTAATGTACTAATCTCTAAAACTCTCTTCTCGAACATGCAACTGTATAATTTATGAACCAAAAAATATATATAACCTAACACAACTAAAGTTTGATGACTAACAAACTAATTAATCACATGACAACCTATTCCTAAGCAACTACTAATTGTAACATAACTTAATTTTTTTGATAGGTGATCTTCGCCATCACTATCATCATCTAAAGCAGAATAAGGCTTGAGATCCTTTACATGCCATTTGCCTGCTTTCGAACCATTTATATTATATAACTCGTATACCAAATTCGAAATTTTTTTTCGAATCGTACACAACACGAATTTAGGCGCAAGTTTAGCAGTAAACTTTTCACTTGCATTTTACAAAACTTTATTTACTCTCCAGACCTTATCACCAACTTTAAACGACAAATCTCTCCGCCTTAAATTATAAACACGACTTGCCTTTTCATAAGCTAAATTTAGCTTAGCACGTACTTCTTTAAAAATTTCACTGAGACTTTTACGATCAGTGACATACAATGGCCTACTGCCTGGACAAACTTCTACGTCCTTTAATGAATCACAATCTGTATAATAGAATTTGCCACTAATCGGGACACTGCGGCCAAACACTAAAAAATTTTGGAGAATATCCTGTAGACTGGAGTTTTGCTGAATTTATGGCATACTGAACTTGCGGTAGTTCTACATCCCACGTATTATGTTCAACAACATATAAACGAATTGCACCACCTACTGTTTTCTGTTGATACGTTCAACAAAGTTACACTGAGGGGAATAAACAGAGGTAAACCAAATTTTTCTTATTTCATATTTGTCACAAAGAGTTTTAAAAATTCGGCCTATGACCGTTATCGCAAAGAATATGTTGTGGAGTTCCAAATACAAGAAAAACTTTTTCTTCTATGACACGTTCTATAACATGAGCTTTAGCACTACGTAACGGGAATACAATTGTGTATTTGGAGAACCAATCTCCCACAACCATTAGCCATTTATCACCACGTTTAGAACGGAGGAACGGACCAATGAGATCGATAGGTATGATCTGAAATGGAAATTTCACTAACTTCTCTTTTCCCATAATACCAAGTGGAGCAGTATTTGATGATTTCTGAGCACCACAAGTCAAACATCTACGGCAGAATTTCAATACGTCTAGATTCATCTTAGTCCAGTAATATTGTTCTTGAATTCTAGACATAGTCTTTGCAAAACCAAAATGTCCGGCAACCGAGGGATCATGACAGGAACGAATTATAGTATTTCGTTGTGCCTTAGGTACTAAATACTTCCATTCAACAAAATTTGACGACAAAGGTAATTTGGACGGAAAAAATTTAGACAAATTTGTTTTCTACCTTGAATTGAGGATAATTTTCTGGGAAAGCTAGAATATTTTTTCTCAGAGAGATGTACGAAGAATCTAAGTCATCTAATTTTACTTCAATTAAATCAACAACAGGATCTGTTACTGGCACAGCACGACTGAGACAGTCTGGAACAACGTTAAATTTTCCTTTTCTGTGCACCAAATCAAAGGTATGTTGTTTCAAACGTACAGCCCATCTTGCTAGTTTTCCACTAGGATTCTGAATATTATTTAGCCATGATAAAGAGTAATGGTCGGTTACAACAGTGAACCGAGTTCCTTCCACCCAGGGTCAAAATTTTTCAATTGCGAAAATTACTGCAAGGCATTTCCTTTCGGTAACAGAATAATTACGTTCCGCTCTATTAAGAGTCTTGCTGGCATAGAAAATAACATGTTCTATCGCATCTAGATTTTGACTTAATACAGCGCCAAGACCTATATCGCTAGTATCACATTCTATAATGAACTTAACCGAATAATCAGGTTGCGACAACAAGGGAGCTGAAACTAACGCTTGTTTTATCTGTAGAAATGCTGATTCAGCATGAGAGTTTCAAACAATATTTTCTTCTTTTTTCTTCTTCTTGACCAAATCATTAATAGGTGATACCAACGAAAAAAAATTTTGAATAAACCGCCGATACCATCCACACATACCAAGAAATCGTTTCACCTCAGTGGTAGTCTTCGGACAAGGAAAATTTGTCATTGCTGATACTTTATCAGGGTCAGTACGGAGGGAATTAGAGCCTACTATATATCCTAGAAATTTTAAAGATCTCTTAAAAAATTCACACTTGTTTAAATTTATCGTCAAATTTGCTTCTTTGAGACGTTCTCTAACGTTTTCAAGAAGTTTCAAATGTTCTTCAAATGTAGATGACGTCAATATCATATCGTCCAAGTAACAGAACACGAAGGGTTCATAACGAGCTCCAAAAATACTATCAACAAGCCTTTGTTGAGTCTGAAAACTATTACGTAAGCCAAACGGTACTCGAGTGAATCGATACTGTCCCCTAGACACAATACTAAATGCTGTCTTATGCTTGGAATCGTCTGAAAGAGGAATTTGCCAAAAACTTTTCCTTAAATCTAGGCTAGAGATATAACTCGCGCCTCTAAGCATGTTTAAAATATGATTTACATTAGGCAATGGGTAACGATCATGTTCGGTGATGTCGTTTAACATCCTACCGTCGAAGCAAAACTTATACTCGTCACTAGATCTTTTGCTACGTACATTGACGTAACATAAAAAAAAAATCAAGAAAAAGAAAGAAGTAAGTCCGGGCTCAGGCGGCGAGTGGTAACCAAAGAGCAGTAAATGGCAAAATAGTTCAATAATTTTAATCTATGATAATTAAATTTAGAAATGCCATCTTAGAATGGTAAAACCCCAGGCGTTCTGGTTCCGAAGTCAGAAGCGCATACCAAGAAAACAAAAAAAAAGAGAACTTACCCTCGAGTTACTGGCATCGGGGTGGAACCAGTCGCTGGTTTCCGTCAGCAAACAGGCAGTCTTACGTCAGGGCAGAGCGCACTTGACTTCGCAGTCCCCCAAAAGAAACGCAGCTCAAGGGATTAACGTGTCCCCCGCAGGAAGCACGCTAAATAATGCGTGCCGGAAATTCGCATCAAGAAAACGAACGAAGCAAAACAACTTGTTTTCTGGTTGATAATCGAACAACAAATGAATATTACATGTGTTAGGCACCAAAGCAAGGAAATAAACTAGGAAAACCCTAGTTTTATTAAAATAAATTCGCCGAATTTTTTAACAAGGGAAAACACACCAGCATTTAAGTATTAAAATACTTGGAAAGTCGTCTATCGAATTAAGGCGTAAATTCCACGGGACGAAATTCTGAAAAAGGATATTTATTTTTCTAATAAAGCACAACGATTTATCAACTGACATAGATAGGATATTTGTTATTAATTACCATACAAATTTTAATACACGAAAGGGTTATTTTTAATTAACGGAATTAATTTTTGCGTTGAACGCCAAAGGAATTCAAGATAAAATTATTGTACATACACTAATTAATAATTTACGAAAATCAACGTAACAAATCCCCCCCCTCAGCAAAATTAAAAGGTCGGGGTCGGGAAGCAAAATAATGGGACTGGGTAGGACCAACAAAAAAAATTCGCTTGGAAACTAAAAAAACACTCGTTACAACAAAAAAACTAAAGAAAACACTCCAACAACAAACAAACAAACTAAAAAGAAATCTCATCCGGCTCGACGGACCAAAGAACCAGATCAAAACCAAAAATGAAAAGGACATAGGAAAAGGAAAAAGAAATAGGTAACAATCATCGAGGACAAGGATGAAATGGCATCGACACTGAAAAAAGTCGTTGAAGGACGGATATTTCTTGTGAAGAAGCAGTAAGGTCTTCAACCTCAAAAGAAGTAAAGGAACGAGGAAGAAAACCAACAGTACAGCCAGAAGAGGACCCAAAGGTCAAGCCTCAAGTAAACAAAAGGAACAACAAGGGAGCACGAAAAGAAGAGAGTAGGAACGCTGGTAAAAGGAAACGATGTACTCTCAACTGTGGTAACGAAGAATCGCAACGAACAAAAACCGAAAAAAAGAAATGCTGACTAGTCCTAAAGTCGACTGAGTCGTGATTTCCAAAAAAGAAAGACGAACTAGAAAGCACCTACCACAGGAGCGGATGGACGAAACACAATCGGTATAGGGACCGACGGCAAAGGAGACCAGCAAAGGATAGGGAAAGGAAAATGGGATGAAAGGAACGAGAGAAAAAAAGAAAAAAAACCAAAAAAGAATAATACCAACACCAAGTATAAAACCCAAAAACAAAACAAAAATCGTACAAAAGAAAATAAAACAAAATCCCAGTGTAGTTAGGTATGAGTAGGTGTGGACGTGCGTGTGTGTGTGTATGTGTGTGGGTGTGTATGTGGGGGTGTAAAAGGGTGTGTGTATGTGTTATGCGTGTATAAAGCGTGCGTGGGGGTATGTGTTTGACCGCTGTAGTCGCCTCTTACGACAGGCAAGTCGTACCATGGGGCTATTCTATTCCCGGACCCACACGGGTGAAAATGAAAAAATACCCAAACGAGAACAAACGAAAGAGAACCAAACAGAAATGAGTGGATGCATGTAGTGTGTGTGTGTGTGTGTTTGTGTATAGGGTGTGTGTATGTGTGTATAAAGTTTGTATGTGTATGTGTTGGACCGCTGTAGTCGCCTTTTACGACAGGCAGGTCGTACCATGGGACTATTCTATTCCCGGACCCACACGGGTGAAAAAGAAAAAAAAGGAAAGCAAACGAAAGAAAACCCAGCAAAACCGGGAAGTAAATCGAAATTGCAATATCCAAAAATCAAATCCGAGGAGGAGCAAAGTCGGCATCAGAATCAAGGGCACGAGGACTACATATTGGGTTTAAGGCGTTTACGCCGCCAAAAGGAAAAGGAAACCAGATCAAGGACATTAGGGTTTCGTCGACCTATATCCTCAGGTTCGGAAGAAGCATAGAATAAAGTCTGCCTCTTTTGGGCAGTTTTCTGCAAAATAGGAACAGCAGGGGCGTAGGAGTTATAGCACTAGGTCTAAGACGTGGCAAGGGTAGTTTAGAAAACTCAAAACGCGTCATAGAAGGACGTCGTTCATTGTTAGGATGGGTGGTAAGAAGGTCGACGGCAGAAAAGGAAACATCATGTGTTGTCAGCATATCAACGGCGGAAAAAGAAAAAGGATTGACTGTACGAGAACCAAGCTGACAAAAAGGAACACAAACGGAACACACTTCAGTTACGTTAGAGAAAGGGACAGAAGTGGATAAAATTTTATTGACGTTATGTGCAGGACTAGAAGTATTACAGTTAGAAAATAAAACAGTATTGGCTGTGGAAGTATCCACCTTAGGAAAAGGAGAAGAATCATGTAGAAGTTCGTCAGCATTAGATAACAGAACATCAGCTAGAATGTCACCAACCTTAGTTAAAAGAACAGAAGTAAGTGGCATTTTGTCAGCATGAGAAAAATGAGTAACAGTACGTAACGAAACAAGATCAGGTAAAACTTTAACGACAACAGCAACAGGCATCACAGCTACGGGTTCACTAACTTTAACAGGACCTTGTCTATCCGTAATAGGAATTATCTTCACTTCAGCTACGGCTGTGATTGCCGGTACAACAGGAATTTCTTGAGTAGAAGCATTTAAGAAAGCAGAAACAGGTAAAATTTTGACAAAAACGGGAAGAGGCATTAAAGATATGGGTTCGTGGACTTCAACAGGACCTTCGCAGACGGAATTAGAAGTTATCGTCACTTCAGCTATGGCTGTTTTGTAGACACGTCAGAAATTTTTTGAGTTGAACAACTTAGGAAAGCAGGAACATGTAAAATTTTGACAGCAACAGCAACAGATACTAAAGATACAGGTTTGTGAACTTCGACCGAACCTTCGCTGACTAAATTAGGAGTAATCTTCAACTTAGCTACAGCTGTTATTGTAGGTACAACAGCAATTTCTTGACTAGAATCATTTAAGAAAGCGGGAACAGGTAAAATTTTGACAAAAACGGCAGGAGGCAATAAAGATACAGGTCCAAGGACTTTCGGTGGACCTTTGCAGACTGAATTAGAAATTATGGTAATTTTAGCGACCTTTGTGCTTGCAGACACAACAGAAAATTCTTTAGTAGAATCGTTTAGGAAAACGGGAACAAACTCTTGAGAAGCTAGCTGCAAGTCACTAATTAGAAGCATGGGTTGTAAGCGTGATGGAGGCATAATTTGGAGTGAGCGTGAATAAGTAGGGCGAGCAGAAGAAGGAGTAGAATAGGATGCAGAACTAGAAACGGAGGAAATTTTGTTAGAAGCTATATTTGCCGAAGAAGAGTAGGTTTTGATAGTAGGAGCGGGAGGACCTAAATGAAGGATCGAAGAGAACGTAGAATGAGAAGTAGAAGAAGTTAGGCAACTAGAGGTGAGGGCAGAATTTGAAGGATTATTTGCGGAACTATTCGTAGTAGGATGACAGTTCGGACAGTTGTGGCGAGTAACTCCCTTATATCCGCAACCATAACAATGGAGTACTTTAGGACGATTACAACGCGTCGAAACATGACCAAGTTTGTCGCAATTAAAGCATACGACCTGACGAGTAGGAGTAGAAGTAGGAGGAAGAACAGTAGAACGTACTGAAGAAGTATCGGATCTACTCGTAGGCGTCGGAGAAATCTAAACAACTCGGTCATGTGAAGCAAAAGTATTTTTCTCAATAGTAGTAGCCTTATAAATAAGCTCGTTGTGTTCAAAATGAAGAATTAGTAAATTAGACAACGACTTCCAGTCAGAAAACCTATGCCGAAAACCACGATACCAACGTAAAGCATCAGTCTCGAACAAATCCACTGCAGACTCAAATAAAATAAATTCGGATACATAATGAGCTCGTCGGAGTTTTTCGACTCGTTCCAAAAAATCACGTACGGTAAGAGTGTTCGGAGCACCAGAAAATTTAAAATTCCACTCTCATACAGGGAGACCGTAGTAGGAAGCCGAAAAGGAAGTCATTTTGAATACGAACAAGAAAGAAATGGGTAGAAGGTAACGAAATAAAGGCTAACCGTAACTTAGTAGAAGCTCAAAAGGAAAAAAATTGTTGCGAATACAGGACAATTAAAGACATCCGACAAATAAACTTCGGGAACACCAATAGGAGCGAAACAACAAAATAGAAATTAGAATAGGACTGTAAAATAAAAGAAAAAAAATCGGAGGAAAAACTAACTCTAGACGTAACAAGGAGAACAAAATGTACAGAGAAAGAAGGAAGAAAAAAAAATCTTGGGCGCCAGCGTATTCAACGGACTAGGACTATTGGCGAAAACCAATAAGACCAATAATCTGAAATAAGTCAACCAATAATATTGAACGTAAGGGACGAAACATAAGTAATATCAGGCCGAGAAATTGCAGGTCATGTAGGAACTTAGGAACTAACAATAATAAACAAAAAATCGAAGCAAAAATTAACTAAAACGAACTCGGGGCCAAAACTAACTAAAATAAAATCTGAGCCAAAGTTACATGAAACAAAATCGCAGCACAAGAAAATTAACGAAACCCAAATCGCAGAAGAAATTACCTAAACAAAATCGCGGCCGAAATTAATTACAAAAAAAATCGCAGCGGAAATTAATTACAAAAAAATCGAGCCCCACGCCAGGGCGTCAATATTTTATGCTACGTACATTGACGTAACATAAAAAAAAATCAAGAAAAAGAAAGAGAAAGAAGTAAGTCCGGGCTCAGGCGGCGAGTGGGCGGGGTCTTATACCTATAGCTAAAGTAACAAAAACCTGAAATAAATAGAAAAAAATTTATATACACTCACTTATTCACACTCCGAACAAAACATACAATGGAGAAGTAAGAACTTATAATTAAAAACAAAATATATATACAACAAACAGTACTCCCAAACCCAACCCAAAAAAAAGTCAATGTCCCCAATTTATAAATACATTTAAAAAAAATTACCCATGAAAATGGCGAGCTGTAGTTTTTAGGCAAATCCCCCTGACGGTAACTAGAAGAAAAAAAAAGAAAGAACCAAACGCAACCCTAAAAACCACAGCTCTAAAATATCGTAAGTATAAACTTAAACTAAATTTACAAACATGTATAGTATATTTTTAGAAATTTAGGAACAAATAGTAAGGTAGTAACCAAAGAGCAGTAAATGGCATAATAGTTCAGTAATTTTAATCTATGATAATTAAATTTAAAAATGCCATCTTAGAATGGTAAAACCCCAGGCGTTCTGGTTCCGAAGTCAGGAGCGCATACCAAGAAAACAAAAAAAAAGAACTCACTCTCGAGTTACTGGCATCGGGGTGGAACCAGTCGCTGGTCTCCGTCAGCGAACAGGCAGTCTTACGTCAGGGCAGAGAGCACTTGACTTCGCAGTCCCCCAAAAGAAACGCAGCTCAAGGGATTAACGTGTCCCCCGCAGGAAGCACGCTAAATAATGCGTGCCGGAAATTCGCATCAAGAAAACGAACGAAGCAAAACAACTTGTTTTCTGGTTGATAATCGAACCGCAAATGAATATTACATGTGTTAGGCACCAAAGCAAGGAAATAAACCAGGAAACCCCTAGTTTTATTAAAATAAATTCGCCGAATTTTTTAACAAGGGAAAACACACCAGCATTTAAGTATTAAAATACTTGGAAAGTCGTCTATCTAATTAAGGCGTAAATTCCACGGGACGAAATTCTTAGAAAGGATATTTATTTTTCTAATGAAGCACAACGATTTACCAACTGACATAGATAGGATATTTATTATTAATTACCATACAAATTTTAATACACGAAAGGGTTATTTTTAATTTACGGAATTAATTTTTGTGTTGAACGCCAAAGGAATTTACTTAATTAATTAATAATTTACGAAAATGAACGTAACACTTTTTTACGAGAAGCACAGGAGAAGACCAAGGGGATTGGCATGGTTCAACCACTTCTAGACGAAGCATTTCGTTCAATTCCTGATCCAATTTATCACTCATATAGGGTGACATGACGTACGGCCTCTTGCGAACTGGCTTAGCGTCTCCGGTATTAATGACCATCTCTATTTTATTAGTACATCCTAATCTATTCTCGCTACTAATCTCATTAAAAGAATTAATCATCACTTGAGCTTGATTTCTCTAGGCTGGCGACAAGTCATCTATACCAAATAAATAATCATTACAACTCAAGGGTACTTCGGATTGACCTATATAAGGGACGTTGTTTCCTATCTTATTCTGAACAAACCAAGAATTATTCCTAAAGTCTGCTATCACGTCAAATATTTTTGCAAAGTCGCTTCCAAGAATGAATGCATGAGGCAACGAAGGTACAACTAATGCATTTAAAACACGGCAATTTGTTCCTATACGAATAGGTAGGTCAACTGATCCTTCTACTAACTTTAACGATCCGTCTGCCGTGGATACTCCTTTCCGGTTAGATTTAAAAATAGTCAAATTCAACTTATTTATTAATGGGATAGCAAGGGATCTAACAATAGAAATAGTACAACCAAAATCTAATAAACCTGATATATCGTTATCAAACAATTTTACTAATATATAAGGGCAATTATCATAGAATCTTTTCTCAAATAAAGTACTAGTATTGGGTGAAACTTTATTCCTACAAAAATTTTTGACAATGAGGAGCCATTCTGACCACTCGTCTTTATTTAATAATTGAATTTTGTTACTTGACATTTCGGTAGCCATTCGACTGGAAGCATGAAGTTGCCTACTTAGCTTCTGCCTCTTTATTTGTTTTTTTGTACAAGATGGACAAGCAAAGCGCGTCACTCCTTTGTGACCACAACTAAAACAAGAGATTCTTCTAGGAGCTCTACAATTTCTAAATGAGTGTCCTACTCGAGTACAATTCCAACAGATAAGTTTATATTTTGATGAAGGGTTAACTAAACCACTAGCAACTGGTACGGGATTAGATAAATTAGGGACCCGAGATAAGGAAGTTCTATTCCTAAAAATTCGCCTGCCAAATTTTGAAACACTTTCAGGGGAAGCTGATTTGTTATCTTTAAACTGGACTTTATAATTGTTTCTGGTTAGGTAGTTGTTACAAGACATGACAGAAACAACCTTTTGTTTAGAAGATGCGTCTTCTAGTTTCCTACACAATTTAGCTAAAGTAGTCATATTCTCTATATCGAGCAAAGCAAGATGCTGAACAAATTCAGGTAACAAATTCTTCCTAATGATTTTAACCTTTGTACTTTCAGCGAGAGGAACGGATCACCTATTAAACAAACTTTCCATATTTGCTATATATAGAACAACGGACTCTTCTTTTTTCTAACAACGAGATTTAATAGTTTCCCATACCTCATCTTCGGGATGTGCTGGTAAAAAATCTTCTTTTAACTTAGCGACCAAAAAGTTCCAATCTGTCAACTGACTGCGGACGCTTCGGTACCAAATGAGAGCATTACCGGTAAATAATTCGACAGATGAGTTGAATAACTCTTCATCAGATACTTTACGGGATTGTGCAAGCTCTATGATTCTTTCTAAAAATTGATATAACAGTTTAGGGTCTCTAGAATATTTTATTGTCCAAGAACCAATTGGGACTGACTGAGTAAAATATGTAACAGAAAGAACAGGTAAGTTAGTAGGGACATTAGATATATTACTTATATCATTCTGATTTGTCACTAAATCATTGTTTGCTTTTTCATGAAGATCTGCCTCCATTACAAGAACTGTAGCTAGGGTTTCATTTTTGAATAATATTATCTCTTCAGATTTTTCTTTGGGAAGTTTCATACGTTTAATACGACCTAAAATGTGTATTAACCTAGACTGTATCCTTTTAAAAGTGGAGTCTGAAGGTTCGTCCTGGTATTCCGTTAACACATTTTTTATCGACTCGATACTTGATTCAATTTCCTGTTTTTCTATATGAAAATCTACTAGATATCCTGACAGATCAATCAGATATCCTGGTTTAACAGATTCTTTGGCTAATAATCGAGCTAATATTTTTTTTTGTCAGCGACTGGTCTGGTGTTTTCTATATCTCTAATATTCAACTCATAATCTAACTCATCCTTAAGTAAATGTACTATCTGATACCTTTCTGCCATTATAAAAATTTATAGACTATAAAATTATTTGGTAAATATAAGCTCTCACTCAACAGTAGTCAATCACTAACTAAACCGAATAAAATAGTCTTCAAGATTGTAAAAAATGCTACAGAAAATTACTATTGAAGAAATCTACTTTCGTTAAGTTTAAACTTTACATATATCAGTAAGACGTAAAATCTTTAAATCAAACGGGGGAATCACTATTGAATAAGTAAATTGAGATAACCAAAATCTCACCCATGTTCTGAGCGGTAGTATTATATAATTTCTAATCAACATTCGATCACGCCCCAGACGTTGAGCGGCAGTGTAATCTATTTTTCTTTTATCTGGTCCACAATAAAAATTGTGGTAGATTTTATATTACGTATCGAGAATTCTTACGTAACTGTAACAGTGGATATAGTTAAGTTGAAAGAAAACAAGATAATGGACGCCACCTAAATTTTTTATAAAGCAACTGACTAAAGAAATTTGCTTAAAGGAAAATTTGAAAACCCAAGTTATCGCTAGCCACTTTAAATACAAAGTTTGATTGACACAAATATGATACTTACATCTGATCGTTTTCTTCAATGGACTAACGATGAGAAGGGCGACTCTGAAACATAATTACTACCAACATAGACACCCTATATATTTTACGGACCAGTATGAATATGTAATCTTTGATTCAAGTTCAATTTATTTTCCACTAAATCGTGGTACGCTTTCGGGTAAGTTTAACCTTTTAAATACTTAACAAAATTTGGAAAAATTTAATAATTACTGAGAAATGAACTGAAGCCAAAGAAAATAACTCTATATTCTCTTTAAGACAAGTAGTAAACAATATAAATCATAAATGCAATTAATAAAATTTAAATTCTTATAAATGTAAATTTTGAATCAGATATTTAATTATAGACATTATTTTTCATATTAAATAGTCAAGGTAGCGCTACTACGACCTTACAATGTTTTAGCAAATTTTACTTAACTTTTGGCAAATATTACTACTTGATTAAGTACTCTAATTTCAAATTTTATCATACAGGACTTATGTCCTATAAATTAATATGTTGGTATTTCGTTTTATGGTAAACAAGATAACTTTGACGCTGGTATCGCTACATCTGTATAACCGGTGAGGTATAATTTCTTAGACTAAACACATTATTAATTACAAAAAAATTGTTGTACTCATCGTACTTTACACTTTAACAGAATGAGCTGTTCGTAACTTAATTAACAAAATTATTCGTACGAGTGATAATGAATTGCACACGGAATCTGAAGTAGTTACAAGCTTCTAAAAGGAATTCATTACATGCAAGAATTTACGTAATGAACTTTGCTACGGCAGTTTTATTTTAGAACTAATACATTCTTACCGATAGCAGCAATGACCTATAACCTTCAAACGACATGTACATCAGCTGAACACGCAGCTGCCTTAGCGGAGTCGGCCATGTGTCGAACAAAATTGCTTACTCTTTTGTATTTTAAACGAGTTCCATAAAATTTAATTCAACCAAATTAAATAAATTATTTTCCAATGATCTAAGCTTGCATCAAAATTATGTGGAATTACATCAAAATTATTACGGGATTATCTACATGTCCAGATTTATCGAAGTTACACGTTCGCCAAAAGAGTTGTACATTACACTACTTCAGTTGTCACGGACAATCTATTACGGCGCCTTTGCCAGGAAAACTTGATTTTCTGAACATCTTGAGTGTTTTAATTAAACACCAAGCGACCTTTTAAATCAACGAAGAATCGAAAAGTGACAATCGATCGCTAATCGTCGGAACAACTGGAAAATCTTAGATACTACAAGACGTTGGAGCACGCTAACAAGTTTGTATATATATATATATATGTTATCAGTAATGACGATGTATGTAGTAGATTGTAATTGTAATTAAAATTGAAATGTGCCTTGAAGTTTATCTGTTATTAAATATGCAATAACGAATGAATTAATTATACAAATGTTATTAAATAAAGACTAAAATAATTGATGCACCGCGGTAAAGTCAATGAATAAATTTACAGGAAAGTTTATATGTTACAAGTGTGCTTCTATTCTCACTGCTGGGCCCTGGCTGTCCTTCGACTACCTCAGCATACGTTCGTGGCGTAGATTCTGTTTTCTCTTCTTTCAGTGTCCCTAACACTTGGAGTCGCCTGTGTCCTGCTCATCTCCGGCGAGCTGTTCTGTCTCTGCACTTCCGGTCTCGATGTTGACCCTCTGGTGCCACTACTGCTCCTATAAAATGCTCCCCTAGGTTCCCAGTTGTGTCTAAAATTGCTATTGAATATTGTCCCACGTCTCTGAAAATTCTCCCTTGTATTTTCTAATCTAACTAAGTTAACGTTTCTTTTTCTAGCATCCCAAGGTCTACTTGTACTAACATCATCGTACCTTTGAAGGTATTTCAAAAATGCCTTTGTTTCAACGTTGTTCTGCAACGCCACATGTTGCATCACCTAAACTTCAAAATGTCTTGACAGATACTTAATTAACTGCCGGTCTGTTAAAGGTGGACTCAACTGTTAAGCAAGACTTATATTTGCGGATCGCATATTGTTTCCTAGATCCCGCAAATTCACCTTTATACTTCCATGTAATTAAGTCATCTCGCACCTGATTTGTTTATGATCACTCCAGTAGTGCTTCAAAAATTTCTCTTCGAAATCATTATACGACTCAATATCCTGGCCTACTAAGTTGTACCAGGCTTCCGCATTATCTTTTAATAAAGCTTTTACGGTATTATGCTTAGCCTGTTTATAAAATAAATTAAAAACTAAATTTCTGACATTATTTATAAAAATTTGGTGATTCACCTGATTATCCCCGTAAAATTTCATCTGTTGATCTAATGATATGCTACCTGAGAAGAACCTCGGACTATCCCCCGTTAAAGCCGTCATGTTTTGCTTTATTCCGCTGACTTCGCTTTCTACACGTCTTAATTGGTCCCTATACGAGTCAGACACCTCCGTCATCTTTCCATTAATTTCCTCCTCACAGAAAATCGTAACCTCTGACTTTAGCTGTCCAAATTCATGCCTCAGACCAGCTATATGTTTTTATTCCTATCTACCCTTGTTTCTACCTTCCTCACTTTTACTGTAAGGCTATTTTTAAACTCAGAAGATTCCCTTGTTGACTTTTCTATTTTCTTCCCTAATTTCTGGCTCAATTGTTCAAATTTTCTGTTTGTTTCTTGGCTCACTTTTAAAATTTTCTATTTAATCTTTTTTGATTCCACTCAGCGTTTCATTCATTTTTTAAAGCACCCATTTCCAGGTTCTCCCGATTCTGTCTTCGACTGATCCCTACTACCTCCTACTTCCTCCATTTTTTGTCTTGTTTTTTCAAAAAGAGCACTATCGTCAATTTCGATTTCCGCTCCTTCACTTCTTAGCAACTCCTTTCTTAACACTCGTCCACAACACGCTACTCATAGATCAAATAATTTCCACACACTCGATAAAATTAATTACAAAAAAAAATATTTACAAATACTTAACTTCCTAATTCCAGGATCTTCAGTTACCTGAAATAATTAAAAAAATACTTCTCTGAATTCGAGCCTCTCACGTTCGGGAGCCATAATTTACTCTGCAATTACCAAACCACGGAGCCCCAGCATTGGGCCGTCATAATTTATTGTAAATGCTTCCCCTGGAAAAGCCCTCAAAAATTTGTGTTGTCATAAATGCTCCGGACCTGCTACGGAAATCAAGTCCTATCACCTAGACTTGCATTACATATCACCCTATAGTAATACCATCTGAGGATGCTTTCCAATTCGAACGCCAAAACCTCCAGCCTATTGCACAGCTACCTCAGGGATATTCGCCACGGCTGCTCACTTGTTCTCTGAAAATAATACCCTAATACTCGAAAAATAAATAAAATTTGACTGCCAAAGGTACTTCACACTTTATTGGAACATTAATTCGCAATTCAAAAATTATTTTAGTTTTACATTCTTTGTACACCTTGGATGTTTAACAAATATTACCAATTTTTAAATGAAGTTATTTTAAATGAAATAATTTGAAAATTTATCAATTTACATGGATCATTAAATAAAAGTAACTGGGTTTATCCCTAAACTTCACTTTAAACCTCAGGTCTAGTACGAACTCATACTAAAAACCTTTTTGTACCTATCTGCTAATTACTGCACTGAAAAATTACCAAAAACCCATTACTTTGTACAAAAGCCAATATTACACCTTCATTTCATAATACCAAATAGTACATAAACATGTTTTTATACAACCCCTTCTCAAAGTAAAGTTGTCAATTAAAAATGTTCTTATAATACAACAAAATCCACAAAAATCACCAAATTGTCACGATCACCAACAAATTCACAATATTCAAAAGTTTTAAAACGTTGAATTACCTGGATTAAGCACCACCAGCTCTCTACGTTGAAATCATCTCCGATGTGGTCATCCCTCTAGACTGCTCGTTCAAGAATTGCCCCAGGTGACCTCTCACCATCAAGAATTGCACGCCTCCACTCAGATTTCTCAGCTGCTAATGTCCGGTACTTCCATACTCCCGTAAATCTGCTACTGGTCCATCAACATACTCGACTTCTACCAGTGCACACTAAGCGCCTCCAACCATATGTAGTAAAAAGGTCTACTTACTTTTCTACCAGCTTCGGTTATCAACTGTATTTCAGATATTCACAGTAGCAATATTTCCGTTGCACCAACTTGTGCATCTTAATTGTAATAATAAGAATTTAAACTCACTTATACACTATTACACGAAGCTTGGTTGAAGATCAACAAGGAAAGAAAGAAAGCCCTAACTGCCTCGTCGTTGTTTACATAACCTTCGAACTCCACCCCTGATACGTTACACGCTATCCCCAAGCACACTTTCTCGGTAAATTTCTCAACCGTTCACAGATTTCACAAATTCTTCCAATCCATAACAACTAACAGTCGCCTCATTCTACAAAACCAGCCATTATCCTTGAGTCTTTTTCTGTAAAACTACGCAACTATCTCCAACTGTCTGAAAAATCCGAGAATTCAACTTGCAAAACAAGCATTTTAGTTCGAACTCCTCATTAAAAATATCTAACGGTTGTCAGTTTCTACAAACTCGTCCGGCAACTAACCTCCACCCAAGCCTCAAAATACGCCTCTTTAATACACGCACATCCGAACGCCTCATTCTAACTTGCATTCAAACTATACGGTCCCTTGTCTTGTATCTTTCCTCAGTTTTCAACGTTCGTTATTGATTTTTGTGTATCCTTGTCTTACCTGTATATTATGTTACTTTACCTTCATCCCCGCTTATTTACAAGTTTTATCTAAACCAACCAGTCTACATCATTGTCTTCTTACTCTTACACATGCAGTCTAATCGTCTGACTCTCTCTATAGCCTTTACAATATTTTCCATTACCCTTTTTAACAAACATCTTATGCAAACACGTAGCATCTTTCTCGCACTTATTTACTTTTAAAACCCTCTTTGTTTTACAGACGTTTCAAAGTCAATGACAACTAATCATATGATATTTTCCATTCTTTGCTATCTCAATAAAAACCAAAGAATGATTAGTAATATTTGGAACCACACTTTTCAGCTTGCACAATGCACTCTTCACTGTTCTTAATTAACTGTTTAGTATAAAAATTATAAACATGCAGCAAATATACCTGTTAACATGTTCCTATCACAATGGTAGGCTAACCGGCCTGTTACTTGTTAATTTTGGAAAACTATATTTTTGTTGAGTTATACAAAGCTTTCCCCAAATTTCAAATCCTATAAGAACAACACTGTGTTGCTGTGTTTTACTACGCTTTTTCAGCTCTTGCAGCAGTACAGTCTTATAGATGGGCTATATTGTTATACAATTACATCTTTTCAATATCCTGTAGCAAAGGTCTTGTCAAAGCAGAACTTCCTTTTTAATTCAACTAGCCCCGCATTAGCACGTACGACCATGCTTATATTGGTGTTAATTAAAATTAATCCCTAAAAAATTTTTTATTTTATGGGGATTCAATGCTTTGAAAATTTTGTGGTGTCAGTTTTTCTTGCGCTACAGATAAAAAAAACGGCGCCAAACAATATTTACTCGGCTTAACGCTAAACGCCACCCCTATAATTAGCATAAAGAAATAATATGCATTATAAAAGATTTTCCTGTGCAACAAATAGCGTAAATCCTCTCTAGGATCCGCTGTAGAAACTACCACTGAAAAAGCTACGAGGATTACGGAAATGTTTAGTTATATTATTCCTTTCACACGTGTTCTTATTAAAACCCTCTAAAACCGCACAGAGCTCGTTTAGATGTAAAGCGCGCCTTGCGAGTTAATTAAGCCCGGATGTTATGCCCTGAAGTTGTACACGGTACATTACACCTATTGAGACCGCTCCAAATGGGTTTGAATATAATTAAAGCTGAAATAATATATTGATCTACGGCACTCTCAAAAACAATTCCTTTAAGCACAATTTTCAACAATATCTAAAAGCAAAAGAGTGGATTACTTTTACCAAGCGTAAGATATACAAAGCGTTGTTAAAAGCGAATTTTGCTAAAAAATGCCGTGAAGATGTGTCGTCAATTTCTGAGTAAGGATGGGCACGAACCGAACAGGTTCGCGGTTCGGTTCGAGGTCCGGTTCGATTTTTCGAACCGAACCGAACCAAACCGGACATTTTATTTTCGAACTGAACCTTAAATTGGATCGGCATATTTTTTGAACTAAACCGAACCTAGCTCAAGGTTCGGTTCGGTTCGGTTCGAAAAGTTCGATTTTTTAAATAAAAATTTAGTTTAAAATTTTAATTTTCACTAAGAACATGTCAATCTTAATTTCTCACAAATACACATTTTAAAAATCTTTGCGCAAGCATATAGGAAATAGAACGATCTTCTAATGTACATGGTCATCGAGTTTTAAGCCAATAGGTAAAAATGTAATGGGTATTAGTGTTACACTTTTAAAAATTTTGTCATCGAGGAACGCTTGTAGATCAAAACATTCTACATTAGTTTGATTTGTTTAATGCTCCTTATTTCAAATTGTGGCTTGTTTATAACTGATATTAGATATTAAAGAAACTCGAAATGATTTTGAAAATTTGGTTTTAGAAACAAGCTTATTTTATTTAATGAACAGACGTCGTGTCGCAAAACCATCTTAGACATATACAAGCTGACGTCTTGGTCTAGAGACTACAGAAGTTTTCAGAATAAACAAAATAATTTAATTCTTAGTTAAGTATGTATTACTAAGCCATCATTTTGCATTTGTTACTTTTGTATAAAAACGAGCTTTCTATTAATATTTAAAAATGTGACCTTGTAGCAAAAACTAATCTCCTTTTCTTTTGTACATACCCATACCGATACTCCAGAAGAATAACCCCGAACTTTCTCTCAAAACCAAGGGTTGAAGTTTATGACTCATGGCGGCATAAACTTTTCAATTAATGCTGACATAAAATAACACAGTATGATGCAAATAATAAGCAGACAAAATGTCCATGCCATAAATACTGTTATATTTTATTATTTTTTCCGAGAACCATCTGATATTGTCTTTAAAAAAATAATACTTAAATAAATTTACAACATTTTCCCCTAGAATACGGGTTTATATTGATATTTCTAATGACTATGCAAAGTTTCAAAAATTATAAAAATTCCACAAATGCTTTTTTTGCTGTACAAAATAGTTGTAAACGAATATGCATTTATATTACGCAATTAACTCCAATTCTGATACCTAAGACGGTTCATTATTACGATTACGTTGATCTAGACTATGCAACTGTCAAAAATATTCCTTAATTTTATAAAATCACAATCGGATTTAAAGTTTTGCAGAAATATGAAATGTAATTTCGCAATTAAACTTTATAATCTATACTAATTTATCTGATTCTAGCGGATAACTTATATAGTTTCTACTTTATTTAAATTAATGTTGAATTTAAATTTTAAATATTCAAATTTATTAAATCTATTACGTATTGTTAAATTTGAATAGTAGAGCTGGGTAGTAATTAAAAAAAATCAAAAACCTATATTAAAAATTTCAAATTTATTAAAAATCTTACAGGTTGATTCAAAATTATCGGAAAAGAGGTTTCATTAGACACGAACTGAAATATTTTTTTATACTTAAAAATAATTCAGCATTTTCGTGCAAGCAAAGTCAGGCTATGTTTTAAATTCAAAATTTGCCTTTCCTTATAAATATGCAAATAGTTCCTTTAAATAATTGTTTTTATATATTAAAATTTCGTTTTTTAAGTATTTTAGAATTCGGCTACGATTCTTGCATTTTAAAAATTTGTGTTTACTTTCCACCATTTTATTACCACTGCAATTTTTTTTATTAAATATAGTATAGCATTTAATCATAGCTTAAAAAGAAACTTAATGTAATATAAATTTCTAATTTTTAACTTACAGCAATCTAAACGTAACTTTAAAATTGCAGATTTTGGATTTTGTTTTCAATAGTATGTTTTAAATCTATTTTTTCGTACTGAAAATTTGTTGAAGTTAAGATGCCATTGCATTAATTGAACGCAGTTTCCATTTATCGTTTTTGTAAATTACAATCATTTAGCAGGTTATATTATAACGAATAAAATCCATATACTCTACAGTGTAGTTTTCGTTGTTTCAGGAATTATTTTCATCAAAAAACGTGGAAATCGATAAAAGCATTATCGTGGACTGAGTAGCCAAAAATATCTCCCTTTATCGTTTTTTGATGATGATGCTTCAAGATGCTTTTTTCATCAGCTCTGTCCAGGATTTAGAGTGCCAGGACGAAAGCAGTTAAAATGAATGGTTTCAGAACGAAATGACGAACAGAAAAACCTTGTTATGAACATACTGCAGGCCAACAGTTCAAAAATATCTTTTACGTTATACGGATGGACTGCCAATAATAGGAAGTCCTATTACGACATCACAGCACATTTTATTGACAACAACTGGGAACTCCAATCAATAATAATAGACTCGTTCCGTCTTATGGTGGACACACAGGAAAAGACAAAGCTAAGGTGTTTTTTGAAACAGTAAAAACTACGGCATTAAACAAAGGATACAAGGCATAACTGTTGACAATGCTTCAGCCAACACTTCATTCGTGAAAGAATTGAAAATATACTGCTACCGACATGTAACAGCGTAAACCAGCACTTTAGATGCATGGCACATGCTTTAAATCTGGCCGTGCAAGATTTATTCTGTACGTTGAACTTAAGCCCTGAACGAACTGAAGAAAATGAAGATGAATGTAGCAGTGATAGTGATAACGATGAATTTAACAGTGAAACCAAACTCTCAATTGTATAGAAAATTCGAATAGTGTTTGTGAAAATCAGAAGATCCGAGCTATTGAGACAACGATTTAAAAGCGCTTGTCAAACTGTCGGTGTGTCTACAGAGCTTTCACCAATTCTAGATACTCCTACACGGTGTAATTCCACTTATAATATGTTAGATATAGCTTTTAAGTTAAAGCGAGGACTAATATGCTTGTGTGAAAATGCTGCTACTCTTAAAAATTTTAAACTTCCTAAAAGTGAGAGGTTAATCTTAGGGAACATGTGCAATTTTTTAAAAATGTTTAAAGGAGTAACTGATGAGTTAGGAAGAGGCAGGTGCGTTACCTTACCCTCCGTGGTAGTTTGTATTAATATTTAATTGGATGAAATAGAAGAAGAGATAAGACAATTAGATGAAGAAGCAAATAAATCTGCAGTCGATGAGCAGTTGTTGATAGCATACCAGGGTTTAAGAAATAAAATATTAAAACATTGTCGTCTTACCAATTGGCTATATTGTGCTGTACTAGTGCTCGACCCTAGACTCAAAATAGAGTTCTCTTACCACACTAGTTGAGGAAAGCACTTAAAAAAGGAATCGTTGCACTTCTTCATAAACCTCTATGAGAATATACAAAACAAGAGCCAAACCTGCACTCTCCTTTGCCCGAACATCTGAAGATTTAGAAGACATTTTCGTGTCTTTAAATGTACAAATCTAAAAGAAGAAGGGAAGACAAGGCCGACAAATTAGCAATATATTTAGCACTACCGGGTTGCAATGGTGATGAAAATATTTTAAAGTGGTGGCAAATTAACAAGAAAAGGTTTCCGATATTGAGTAGTATGGCAAAGGGTTTATATAGTGTGATAGCAACCTCAATCCCTTCTGAAAGACTGTTCTCAAAAGCAGGTTTGGTTATAAGGAAGTAGAGGAATAAACTTAATCACGAATTAGCTAAAAGTCTACTCTGCCTTTATTCTTGGGTAGGAAAATTATTTCCCAACTTAAACACTATAACTATAAATAGGTAACTGCCATTATATTAGAATTAGTTGTATTATTATGCATATAGATTATACATTACCAAAATTATATATATACTATATATATATATATATATATATATATATATATATATATATATATATATATTGCTGTGATATCTCGCCCCACGGCTTGGGCGTACATAAAAATGCTGTGTTAACCTTTATGTTGCTCAACCACTTTTGAAAATGCTAATTTATAATTTTCTTTTGCCTCGACTAGCTGATTCAATTAAATAAAACAATTCCACAATACACAGTATAATGATTAAATATTTACAACTTTTTCCCCTTTTAAATATCTTCTCCTTTTTTGAATTATTTACATCTATTAGATTTTTAGAAAATGAAGCCAACAAAACGAGCTTTTATTACATTTAGAGACCTGTTGAAACGTTTCAAAAATGTCTATAACTTTTTATAAATATATTCAAGAAACCCCAATTTGTCGGCTCTTAGACTTTTAAATTATTATCGAAATAAAACAGTTTTAAAATAAATCTTCAAAAAAATATCTAACCTGAAGTGGTTTTGTAGGAGCGCTGCATTCCTAGGAATTGAAGTCGACATCCAACCAAAATTTAGTATCCGAATTGTTATTCCAATGAAAGTTTTTCATTTCTGTAATAGAATATTTACCATTTTCAGAAATTATTAAATTGTTTGAACAGACAGCATTTTCCAGAATTTCGTATCCAAAATTGTATTTAAGATCGTAATGGATCGTCATTAAAAGTTTCGTAGTTATTCAGAATGTAATTTAGAACGTAGTTCTTCAGAAAGTATTTAATTAAAAGTATTTAATCAGATGGTAATTATTCAGAACGTATTTAACCAGAAGGTATTTAATTAGAAGGTATTTCATCAGAACGTATTTAACCAGAGCCCTGTTTTATTTATTATTAGAAATAATATAATTTCACTAAATCTTATTTACTTACGTATTTTTAGAAGTACGGCTCTCTTTGCAGAATTATACACTATTCAAAATAATTTTCACTTAACTTTTCACGTAAATATTTATCACATTTGAGTATAATGACTGCCCAGGTTCAAAGTATACTAACTCAATATTCAATTGTTAAGATGTTTATAGAATGGGCCCCCTTTAGTTTCTGATTCGTTGACTCCACGTGCTGGGCGAGACCAAGTGTATTATCACTTGTTATTTTGGGAATTTTACCAGTTGTATGTATTTTAATTGCATGAAGCGATGCTCTTGGTCACGTAAATTCTTATTATACCTATGTGTACACGCCTCCTGGTACGACAAGGGGCGCAAATAGAAATTGCCTGGAGTGCAGTAGGCAGTAAACCAGGGTTTGTAAGGTAGAGCGTGGACTGTATAGAGTTGAAGGAAATAAACATAGAATTGGAATACAAGTCACATAAATACTTAAAGCACTTACCGAAGCACAGACATCTGGAGCACTAACGCGGCACCTTTCAGTACTGTTTCTGGCCAGAGGTAAATAGGAACGGAGTCAGGAAAGGGTTGTTTTAGGAAAGAGATTAGAGAGTAATATTTAGAAATTGAATGAACACGTTCGCGTTCGCGGATGGTTGTTAATCGACTCTTTTAAATTATGGTATTCCTTATCTCGCCTGGCTTGATAAAGAATATCACGTTGGGAGAGCGAAATGGCGCGAACACTATGCATTTACTTCAGAAATCCTAGGAATCTTCATTCAATCGATCACGTCGTATTGTTTGTTGGCCTTATTCTAATCTCAATCGAATAAATTTGGTGTTTGTTTATTTCATAATAAATTGGATTTTTGAGCAAATGTGATACTTTTAAATCACGTACGCTTTTCAAATAATGCATAATTTCTAAGTGCGTTTAAGATGATATATCCACGCATTTTTTGAATATTTGTCTAGCCAATTCATGCAGGTTTTTCACTGATTTAAATTCAATGCGTTTCGTTACCTTTTCAAATTCTCATCTTTGCTCATAGCTACTCTTGGATATGTTTTAATCGTTTGTACTGCTATATACAGTGTGCTCTCAACTAATAGTGTTTATAATGACCTATTTACTTTTCTAATATCTGTAATTCTGTGCTTCTGTTACTTGGGAGTTTCCTTTGCTTATTCTACGACCCCTATGACTTAACCTACCCCTAAATTAACCCTATAATTACAGCAATATATATATATATATATATATATACATATATATAATATAATGTAATAGTAATAGAGTAAAGCAATACAATGATTTTAAATAATAAGTCAATGTATAGAATTTTGCAAATATATATGAACTTCTTTCAATGTTTTTATATTAAGTGTTTAAGACAATTTTGTAAGAATTTATTTAAATACAAATTGTTATATAAGCACAGTTTCTTTATTCCTGTATTGTACAAAGTGTATAAAATTCCCTTTTCTTTAATTTTTAATTATAAAGATAAACTGACAAGCAACTTTTTGTTTGTACTGCACCAGAGATCAGTAACTCTTTATTGTCTTGATACTCCTTTCATACTAACTAAAACTAAAATAAAAGTAATCGCAAAGATTGTGTGATATCGTTCTTGCACTGTAAAATAACATTAGTAAAAATCATCAATTATTAACACATTCTAAATTTTGGAGGTGGTTTTCACTATTAACCTAATTGTAATTATGCTTCGTTAAAGATAGTACGTATTGAAAAATCAAAACCTGAACAAATAGTATTAATATGATTTATTTGTGCTACTAAAATCTAAAGCAAATGAATGTTGGGTTTATTTGAAAGTAGCAACTACTAAATATAGAAACCACATTAAACATTTAAATTGTTGTAGTTGAACGTACTAGTTATTTGAAATATCAAAATGTCAAACCAGTTCGGTTCGGTTCGTTTTTTTCGAACCGAACCGAACCGCAATATATTTTTTCGAACCAAACCTCGAATTGAACCGGACTAAAAAGTTTTCGAACCAAACCGAACCTAGGGCAAGGTTCTGTTCGGTGCGGTTTGAATCCATCACTATTTCTGAGTATGTGGCGTACTATTAAGTGGGGGTGGAGATAATGGCCAACTTCAATTAAAAAAACTCCAAGAGAGAATATAGCTAGCTGCTCTCAGGTCCGCGGAGTCATAAGCGTGGGGGAACTGAGGCTGATTTATTTTAGAAAAAAGTGGGCGCCACCTTACCAAGAAACGAAGTAAAGAAGGGAAGTTAGGGCCCTTTCAAACAAAGAAAGAAATCTCACTAGAGTTATTTAAAATTTACAAGCAAAAAGAAGTATTAGAATATACTTTAATATTCTACCAATCTCCCTCGATAAGCAATTCCCTATAAAACTTTAACTCAAATTATATCAGTGATGATACGCCCTTAAAACCTGCGCTGAATTAAATAAACGCTAAATACAGAATAAATCATCAAACAAAACTCTCGACATACAAGAAATTCAAAATTAAAATTTAGAGACATATGTAGAGCCTCACATTTTTAATACAAGATAACATCAAGCAAAATCTATTCCTTACCTTTAAATCGGTGTCTGCTGAAACGTCCAATCTTTGAGGTGTCTTATGTGACCAAAATTTCTATTTCTGAAATTAATCATAGTCAAAAAATGTAGACCCATAATATTTAATATTCACTAGGTGATCAGAAAACAAAGGTATCCGTGGTAGCATTCTCTATTAAAAACAAAGATAATAGTAAATCAATTTTTCATGTAATCAAATAAATTCATAGAATCTTTTTTCAACTTTAAAAAAACTTCAATAAATGTATCTCTCATGCAAGCTTAATATTTTTGAGTACGGGGTGCACATTGCGTTTACAAAATTTTTAACATTGGCGGAAGGATACTTAAGATATTAAACCGTTATTGTTCATTAATTCTTATAATAAAGACTGTTGTACTAAAAATGTCATGCTTGAATAAAATAATTTTCAGCAACCTGTTGCATGATCATAAACAGAATTACTGCAAGCAGTTTCCACAAAATCTGACAGCTATAAATAATTTCACAACTTACTTACTACTTAAGTCGAAGATAAATAACGTTGAACTTAAAATAAAAATTTATTAACATACCTACAGCAGCTAGATCGGATAATACCTGTCTTTCACGGAGATAGATCAGATCCGATGTAAATACCATTCAGTCTTGGAGTTGATAACTATGTTCAGTTGTTATCGAATTCATGGATTACTATACACACACACACGTGCGCGTGCGCATATACGTTTGAACACACGCGTACGTGCGGACGCACACATATACACACACTCATTGTCCACAGACACGTGTTGTTTGTTTAAAATTCTTGAAAAATATCAATTTCTAAAGCTAATTTGCTGTTAACGACTTTAGTTTGTTGATTTCTTAGTGATAGTATCTGTTATCCTGTTTACTATTCAAAGGCATATTATACTTTTGAACTTATGTTGGTTACAAGTTGTCCTTTATGATTGTGTAGGAGTTGTACGTTGGTCGTTGTCTCGGACGGTTTAAATTATAAACCAGTGCAAAATATATTAGTTTTTGGCGGTGGAAAGAGGTGCCTAAGAGCCTAGTAGCCGTAGATGTGACCTTTGGCATAAGCTATGATTTAATTTTGTGAACTGTTCGATTAAAGATGAGTTTTTTATATTTATAAAAACCTTAATTTCAAAAGAAACGCTTTTGATTTACAAGCAATATTAGAACGGATATTACTCATGAGGTAAAAAGGTTGCTACAGTGAACTACGTATTTACTATTACTTAGCATTTGAATGTTAAATTTTGTTTGTGTGGTATTTAGAATTGTCATGTGGTCTAGTTGTTGAAATATCAATGAAAGATGGATGGAGGACGCTATATGTTACTTAAAACTTATCCAAAACACACCTTCGGTTTGCTATTTTCGTTGAAATAGAAACGAAGTTTGTTAACATAAATGGTTGAGCAGATGGACGATAACAACTTATGAAATCCTTTTTGTACAAGACCAAGAACATTTTTGTGCCGCTCCTTGACAGGAAGTATGTAGTTTTTTATTTGAGTTTTCGTAAAGTTTTGTGTATCCTGTTTTTGGACTATGTTTAATTCTGCGCTTTACTAAATGACATTCCGTTCAAACGTGTATATCGAGTTTTTGTGTACCTGCAGTCCATCATGTAAGACTTTTAAATCTAGAATTAAACATGTATTACTTTTTTGATAATCTGTCGAAGTAGAAAAAATAAAGAAAGAAAAAACCTTACTTTTTCTAAGTTTTTTAGAGATGCTTAGATAAAGATTTGTGAATGATATGTGCACCTTGTAACAAGTTATTAAATTTTGTTTTGAAGAGTGGTAAGCTTGTTATGAAAATGAAATCTGTCAATTAACAGTTACTTTTGTAGTCTAAAGAACTAGAGGTACTAATCAGTGAGCAAAGCCTTCAGCAAATTAAACTTTAGTTATACAACTCTTTCTATTTGTAAATTAAAACTTCTCTTTTATTTAGTTAGAACATAAGAGACATTAGATTTATGTTTTCTAATTAAATTCTTTGAGACAGTTAAAATATTTATTTATTCAAAAATTTAGAAACAACCACTTGCTACCGCCAAGTTAAATAGTTCTTCCAAAAGCAACTACACATTACCAGTTAATTTTTGTTGTGTAGTGTAAGATTTATGAGCCAGGAGAGATTTCATTGGATAAATTGCTCCAAGTAGTTCTTTTTTGCATGTGTTTAAAAGTGCAGGAATAGGTTTTCTTAACTTATATTAGGTTTTATAGATTTTAAAATGAAATATTAGTGTAGTTTGAGCGTTCAAAAAATAGTTAAGTATTAAATATGTTTTCGAGAATTCACAGTTTGGTAGATCTCATCTAACATTTAAAAAACTTCTAACGCACTTTCTCTATATATTATTCTTGTTGCTTTGAGCTCGATCGTTTTCTGATTCGCTTTTTATCCCCCTTTCTTTTATAATCGTTACTACCGCCAAACTCGAGCCTCCGCCCATGGGCAGATTTAAGAAAAAAGTTCTCTCTTAACAATTTGACGGCGCTTTCAAGCAAAACCTACCCAGTTAAGCGTCTTTTCAATATTCCAAGGTTATAAACTTGCCATAATGTTTCCTTAACTAATTGATCCTTTTCTCTTTCTGTCACTTTAAAATACTCTATTGCAAATGCGTATCTTTTGTTACACGGTCAATTTTTAGCAGAAACGTCAAGATTTGCGGTGTTTATGTAAACGAAACCTAGAATATATATATATATATATATATATATATATATATATATTATAGTGGTTTTAAAAGATCAAAAATAAATATAAAAGAAACAATTTCAAAACACCCTGTATAAAGGAACAGCCAGAAATTACGTGCGAAGTTTATATTAGTTAATTCATTTTTAAGTATCAGGTATTAACGAAATTTTATAAATAATTAATGAAATTTAAGTAGGTTTGCAAAGAAATTAAATGGTAGAAGCCAATGCCATTAATTTATTAATTAATTTGAATTTAATTGAACGATTATTTATGTATAATTTGCATAAAAGCGTGTAAAAACCCAATGATACCAAGATGAAACACGTTGCTATCTGACAAATATATCAGTGGGGTAGAAATACGCCGAACTCTAAATCGTGGAAATGTATTTAAAACGTTCGTGTAAAATTAAACACCTGCGTATTTTCTAAATGTCAAGTTCTGTTTAATTTGTAGATAACAAACAAATTATTCTAAGAATTGTTCAAACGATCGGATGTTTTAGCATGAAATACTAATGAGCGGTTATTTAACTCACGTAGAAAGTACACGTGTGGTAGACAGGGCACAAACAAGGATATCGATTTCCTACCACTCAAGCAAGGTTAGGAGACGTAGAAAATGTATAAGCATGAGACCACAATAGTATAGGAGGGATTTGGAAAACGTCATTAGAGCTACGATTGGACGACATGTTTAGTTTGACTTGATATAAACACAAGGATAGTGTAGCGTAATTTTCTTAAAATATTATAACGAGGTACTCAAATTCGCGGAGTTGAAAATGGGGTTGAGTGCAAAATTGTGGGAATGTGTTGTTGTGAGCAGGGGATTTCGGATAACTGTGACCAGGAGAGGTTACATTAAAAAGATATAAATAGTTTACGAGAATATTATTAAAGCCCTTATTATTTTGATCGTCCCAAAAGCACGTATGAAAGTTAACACGAGTTGTAACTATTATAAAATCATTTAAATTGTATTGCATAGTAGTAGCCTCTTAAATTAAAAACGCGGTTAGTGTGCCGAGATTGCAATTTTTATTGAGGTATCACCTATAATTTTAATCAACTCGTGTCGGGACATTAAGTAAGGTAGATTACTGTGAAAGAAGTATAATTGAAATGAAATTTGGAATTTGGTTACACCGAGAAGGCGGCGTTGGCGGATCAACTTAGATAGAGTTCGTCTAGTAATAGCGAGAAACGATCTGCAGACCAGATAGAAAAATACACGGCATCATCTACAAGAACAGAGATCTTCTAAAAATTTCCAGGTAACGATTTAAAATTGTGATTCCTATAAACTGTAAATATTGGGGTGGCGTATGAGAGTGTTTTTCAAGGTAGTGTGAATTATTTGCGTATTGAACAGAATACGTGTAAATAACTTTATTACGGTATTCAACTAGAAATTTGAAGGTATCTATAAAGCTTTTAAAATGTTCCTTCAGAACGTGAAAATTTCTGTGAAGAGTACATGGCTTTGTTTTTTTTTATTTTAAGAGTATGCAAAGTAGAAAGGCATACAATTATGCAGAATTAGTTGGGTTATTATGAGCTCACCATACCCCACAGTTTACTTAGATTATTAAAATAAATAAATAAATTATAAAGAAGGGATTTTAGAGAAAGTATTATTCAAGGTCCATTTACTTCGAGTACATTTTATGTGTTTGATGATTTTAAAATTAAATACAGGACATTACAAAATAAGAGTTACTGAAGTGTAACGTGAACAATAAAATATGGACAATATTGAATTGCATTTGTAAATAGGAATAAATAAAAGATTGTATGTTGGTTGTATCTTGTGGTTTTATTGGGAGTGTGCGTGAATGATAGAATTTGAGAGTGAATATAGATATCCAAGAAGAAGAAGGCCATTCAACCGAGGAAGAGAGGAAAACGCGTAAGAAATATTTTTTTTGGATTATTTAATTTTTGAATTTTCGAGTTTTAAAACTTTTATAAAATTTTCGAAAATATTTTTGTTGGTGAGGATTTTACCCGAGTTTCACGGCATAATTTTTGATGCCCAAGTCGTGAGGCTCGATTCTTATACGGTTACACAGTAAATATATATATATATATATATATATATATATATATATATATATATATATATATATATGTCTCAAGACCGCACAAGGCGAGTTGAAGCGCCCTGTCGCTAAGTTATCTTCTTTACCTTGTTTGTAATTTGTGTTTTGTTCGCATTAATTATATCTTTGTTTTTTTCCGCATTAATTAAGTTTTTTCTTTTTGTTTGCTTTTTTCTACATTTCCGTCACCCTTGGTAATTGTTTTCCTTTCAAAAATGCCTCGCAATCTGGTGGGCAGTATGTTTCGTTTGTATTTATAGTTAATTTACTGTTAGTTATAACATAATTATAGCATATGAATAATTGATAAAAATGGACAATGTACTTTGCAATAACCTTATCTAACCTATGGTAATTAATCTTGTTAAGTGTTTCAATAATCCCAATTTGCACGTTCAGTTTAATGTTAGTTCGCAGGCAAACTCGCATCCCCCTTGTGGACATTCAATGTCATTAGGTTTGTCGTGATTCTGCCTTCAAGCTACTCTGCGTTATTGTTGTACCGTTAAAACTTAGTTAAAAGTGTGCTGTGCTTGTGTGCTTTGCAGTGGTTTATTGTTAGACACATACGACCTTCTGTCAAAAAGTCGACGTTCTTTACTCTAGTTCTTCGAACACCGCTAAATCTAATAACTCAGGTAATTACTTGAAGGTTTCCGCTATTCTTATTGTTTTCGTATACATGTCCACTTATCTCACCATCTGTGGTTATCGATGGTAACCGCCCCATAAAAAGTATATATATATATATATATATATATATATATATATATATATTGCTGTGAAATGCTCCTTTGAATGCGGGAACTGGCTCCTTTCAACAAAAAAATTCTAGTCCCACCGATTGGGCGTCATAAACTGCTGTGATCCTCTTTTCGCCTCGGCTGCTCACCTAATTTTATAAACCTCCTCATTCATAAAATTAAACAACACATTCCTACCACAAACATCAACGTTAAAAAGGGAGCATCTACCACCCCTTTACGTTAATTAACCAGGTTCGTCTAATTGAGCTCAAAGACATACCTAAAATTTCATCATAATCCAGAACATCAATACTAAATACCCCTTTCTACTTAAACAAGCAAATTTCATCTTAACATTAAAATTTTATGGTTAGTACAATTTCACTAATGTCCATTTAAAGTAAATCAATTATAAAGTAATTCAACACACACAAAAATGTCAAACAAAATAGTATAATTTACCTGAAGGTCACTGTCCTCGTAGCTTCAATGTACATCGTCCCTTTAGTTAATCACACCATTCCAACAGGATTATATTTACGGCTTATAATTCTCAACGCTTTTAAAATTTTCTCCATCACCATTTATTTAAAGTTGTTTCTGGGCTTTTCCGGAACTCATCTGTGTATATCTGACCCTTGTTTCGTGGATCCAGACACGTATTTAAACCATTTAATTATTAATACCCCCGAAAAATAGCCAAGAAATTCATGCGTCTTTCACCAATATACGCCAAAACTGCCTACTTTTGTGTATACATTTGTCGTTGTAAATTTTGCTAATTGGTACAGTGATACTAAATTTCATTACCTTGTATCTAAGTGCACTGAAGTACATTCATGTTAGCACGTAAATAACAAACTATTTTGAATCACTAAAATATACGAGCAAAATTTTAAATTATTTTATCAAACTAAAATGCACTGTTTAACATCTTGAATCAAGTCGCGGATGTAAGAGCTTTTAACGCATCGAATAGTCAAAAGTCTAAGAGAGAGCTTGTTTATATTCACCTCGGTATATATAGCAAAAAGCCTGTCTGTCGGTCTGTTCCCCAAAACGGGTAATTCTAAAGAATTTCTCATGCCATGTTCCCAGTCCGTCGCTCGCGCGTCGGTTTTTACGAATTTTTCACTCGCCCCAGTTGAAAATCAGAAATTCACACACGGCACGCAAACATGTCCGAGAAAAACTAATTAATTTTGTACAGAAATTGTTGTTTCTACCTCTAATATTTGCATCCTATTTTCAACCAATTGTGACCCTCGTGACGTTGCTTAAATCACGCCTTTTACTATATGTGTCTTTGCTTGACGCATTTTCTCTTTCCTTTTCTAACCTGTTCGTATTGGTGCAAATTGATATTCTTTATTATCGATTATATTTTAGTCCATGTGGACTATCTGGGTTAAATAACCCCGTATCGCACATTCTCGTGAATATTAAGCCCCGGTTTCTCCAAGATTCTTTGAAACCATTTGTTATCTACACAATTTTTGCCGTACGTGATATTTAAACTACGCAGGTGTTCAAAATAATATTAATTCTCAGAGCTTTTAAATAAACCCTGTTTTGTATTTCGTGCTAAAGCATCTGACCGTTTCCAATATCCTTAGAATCGACATGTTTATCTAAACAAATTAAACTGAAATTGCCTTTTAAAATACGCAGGTGTGTTCAAACATCCTACTTCTAACAAACACTTCTAGGATTTGCTTTTATTGGGTTTTACAAGTTTCTATAGATATTATCTGTTACTAACGATTCAATTAACTTCAATTAAAATTGACTTCTATCCTTTCATTTTAGCGAATACAAGTTAAATATTAATTATTATGTGTACACTTTGTTTTACTACCGGTTACTTAAAATAGGGTTAATTAATATAAATTTTGCACGTAATTTCCATTTGTTTAGTAATAATTACATTACACGCAGAGCTTTTTAATACTGCTTCTTTTGATATAAAGCGTCTTGTACATGATGTAAATCTCTTATGTTTAATGAAACTAATAAATTTTTATGCTTCACTGTTTTAATAACGCGTATTATCTAATAATATTCATTATACACGGTGATTAAAATTATTTGATGTGATTATTTAATTTTCTACCCTGGTCTAAATATGAGTAATATATATATATATATATATATATATATATATATATATATATGTTATGGAACGGCGTAAAGAATTTACACGACTGCAACAGTAGCATTAGCTCATTTTATTCTAAGTTTGCAATGGGTTCCAACGGTCTTCTTCCTTATCAAAGGTAAGTTAATAATGAAATATATTTATAATTATATACACTACGAATTGAATAATTAAAACCTCCATTTTCTTACACACTTCCAAAAAAATTGTTATTGGTGACGTCACAAACCAATATCAGTGCATTAATGAACCCTATTGCTACCTTCTAAAGATATTCGTCTGGTGTTCCATATCAAGTAACCACCATATTTGCTTTTGATTAGTTATGTTTTTACTCTTTCACTTAACCACTTCATTTGACCTTTTAATTTCTTTAGCAAACGCTGGGTTCACTCAATTATATAGCGTATATTACATACTAAGTGGTAAATACCGTTTATGGCAAAATTGAAACGTTCTATAAGAAAAAATTTGGCAAAACATAGTTTTAGTTATTAGGCGGTCAACATTTTAGTCGTCTACTAAAGTACCCCGGTAAAGGAGAATGGCATATGCCTACATATTTGCTTGTCTAACTCGCGTAATTCCTATGCCTATGTTTTGCAATTTATCACAAAAACTTAAGCTGCAGCAGTTAAAAGTATTGTTCGATATAGGCGATCCGTTTGCATTGCTTGTTTATGCCATAAAACATATTCAGATATTAATTAGCTTGCAGTCCCATCATTTAAAAAGAGAAAAGTAGCCACCGAGCAACCTAATCATTTTAACGGAATATTCCAGGAACACCATTTCTGTGTAAAAGGTATAAAATGTTAGGAATTAGCACATGCACCATAACGTTACATATCCAACACTAGCTGACATTGCAGTAGTATCGTTCAAGCAGAGCAGACGTGAAATGTACTAGCTGTTAAAATTATGTAATTTATTAGTTATAGGCATTAGTTATTTGGCATATTCAAAATTAAGTTATATCATTTTCACGAACTTCTAAGTAAACAAAATTAAAAACAAACTTAAAATTTCAAAATTTTGTGATATTTTTTGTGATTTTCGTGAGTCTTGGAACCGTTCAAATTACGCAATAAAAGTAAAACAAGTGAAACTCGAGAAACAAAGAATTGTAAGTAAATTCTTAGTTTCCTGTTAAAAAAATAGCAAATGTGGTTAAAAATAGAAGAAAATTACTGAACTCAAGCTGGAAATTAGGTCAGTTAAACTGTGCAAAAAAAATACTTAACTATATTTAATTAATCAAATAGTATTTGTACGCTATTACGTATTAGGAACACTTTGCACGGAATTGTAACAGTAACCTTCAAGCTATTTAACTTCCTTATTAATAACCGCAATCACAGTGAAATCATAACAAAATTTTATTTATTGAAACAAAAGTGATTACACTGCATTCATAATGCAGTAACAAGGTCAAGCGTGCGCAATACAAAACACACACAGGAACTAGAATAATAAGTAGAACGTTTTAAAAAATCAAAACAAAACTTATTGCTTAAAAATTAAATAGTGCATAATTCATAAACTACTAAATGTCGGTAGGACACTCTCCTAGGCGGAGAGGTAGTGTTAGCGACCTAACCACAGAGTTAACACCGGATCTGGAAACAAAAACCTCAAAAACCACCGAAAATGCTGCCGTCATTATCAGAGCTAAAATAGGAAACAACTGCGAAACACCAAATCCAACAGAAGCAACAACAAAAAGAATAATGGAACCAGAGCAAGGAACCAACGACATTACAACAGAACACCCACTTTACAGGATGTACCTGGAGCTGGACCTATTCATAACTAATGAAATTGACACCGCCAACCGTCTAAAAGTAGGAATGTAGAAGGACTTGAAGGAACGTATTGCAAAATGGGCACTTTGTCAAGCAGAACTGATTGGGGAAAATAAACTATTACGAGAGCAAAACACACAATTACAAAACCAAAACCAACATCTCCTAAAATCACAGTACACACACGAAAACGCACAACACATCGAAACTATCACACCCAAGACAACATACGCAAACATTGTGGCACTAACAAGACTTCAACCACCGAAACAAGACGCAATCACCCGGGCAATGACAAACCAAACTGGTACAGTTTTCATCACTTCCGTACGTGGTGAATTCATTAAACAAATACAGGACACCTTCATAAAAACTATCAACCCCAAAACAGATGGCATTCAGATCAAAAACATTCGACAATAACACTCTAATAATAGACACGGATAATAAAAGCGAAGCAAGGAAACTACTTTAACATGGTAAACTCACAAAGGTATTAAAGGTAGAAATACCCCGGAAAAGAAACCCATTGGTGATATTGTATGATGTCCTAACGTATCTACAGGAATCAGAAGTCAAAACATTAAAATACAAACAGAACCAAGAAGTGAAGTTAAGTTGGAATGAATTCGACAAAGAATTAGTCCTCAGCTTCAAAACTGGACCATAAAACAAACCCACGGTACATCATGTGGCAACCGTCAGCAGTAAACTACGTAATATGTTCATAAATCTAAACAAGTTATACATAGAATACAGATGCATAACAATAAAAGATAATTTTGTGGTCCCACGATGCATGAGATGTCAGGATCTAGGGCACATCCCAAAATACTGCCCACTTCAGACGGACACCTGTAGCCACTGTGGAAAACAAGATGCCAAACACAAAAAGCTAAACTGTCCAAAAAGGGAAATAAAACCAGCTTGCATTCCATGTCAAAAAAGACACCGAAAATGTACCGATAACTTAAAGGACTGTCCGACGTATAAAATGCTACTAGACAGACTTATACATAAAACCGAATATGGACAATAACACACATACAACCAACAATTACCGAGGAATCCAAACTAAGACACACCTACTAGAAATACGGACAGCTGGGATCGACGCTCAATCCCAAACAACAGTACCGACCGCAAACACGAGAAACGGAACAACAAAAACTGAGACGCATAGGAAAACCACAACTAAATTGGACAGCTAAACGCCATGCGTAGCGTTACCGTAACGCAAGAAATCAGACACCTGGCCGAAACACAACGACTAGATATAATCTGCATACAAGAACCATACTGCAAAAACGGGAAATTACCGGGAATGCCAACGACAGCCAGACAGATATGTAAGGGAGACAGACCAATAACAGTCACTATAATATTCAACCCTAACATACAAGCAACCACAATACAAAGATACACGAACGAACACAACGTCTGTCTAGAAATATTCGCACAAAACATACACAACTGGATACTGACCAACACATACTTCCAATTTCGGTTGGACCCCGATCCATACATCACCAACATTAAAAACATTGCACGTACATACACAAACCAGCCCGCAGTTTTTATGGCAGGTGTAAACGGAAAATCCCCAATGTGGCACTGTAGCAACACTGATGGGCGAAGGGAGAGAGTAGAGGGCATGGTCAAGGAGCTACAGCTTGAAGTGATGAACTGTCCCTTCAATCCACCCACCCACAGAAACCATCGGCGGAGCAGAGAGTAACATTGACGTCACAATAGCAAACGGAGTAGTGCACCCCCACATACAAAACTGGAAGGTACATGACAACTTAACAACAAGCGATCGCAATCTCACAACTTTTGACATAAACAAGGATAACATCCCATTACATGCGGAAACGGGCGAAAAAAGACTAAAATACAATATACAAAATGCCAACTGGCAAAGACTACTGGACAACTTCTATTCGCCCCCTGATATCCAACGCAACGACAGCGTACACGCTTACGCCCAAGCCCTAACTAGAACAATTAAAGACACTATGAAACAAACATTAAAAACAGTAAGACAAACTGCGCCACAAAAACCGCTAAAATGGACCATAGAAATCCAGATACTGAAAAGCAAAGCTCGCAAGGCAAGGAGACGCTATCAGGCCGCCCTAACACCGGCAGAAAGGGCCTTCCAGCTGACCAACTACAGACAACGCAAGGCGACGTACGAACAGGAACTATACAGTATGAAACGAAAATCCTGGGACACCTTCTTCGCAAGACATATGCACACGGATGCTTGGGGAGTACCGTACAAGATAGTAACAGCAAAAATTACACCACCGACAACATACTCGTCTTTACCCAAACCAGACGGAACGGAAACCAAGAACTGGATTGAAATGGCGACATTACTACTACATACACTCATCCCTGATGACAACTGGGAAGAGGACACACAAGAACAAATAGGCAAACGACAAAGAGTCACCGAACAAAACACGAATGGGAATACTTTTCACTGAGGACGAGATTAGACACGCTATTCGATCAAGTAAAAACAAAAAAGGTTCTGGGCCAGACGGGATCTAGGCAGAAATCACAAAGGCACTATACACAAAACTCACACCGAAACCTACTAAACTGTACAACGAATGTCTAAGACAAACAAAGTTTCCAAACTGCTGGAAGCAAGCAGACGTAATCAAACTCTCTAAAAACCGAGAAAAAGACAGAACAGAGACTGTACGTGGCCTCCCTGGTTTCCGGTTGCCGACGGCCAGAACACGTACAGGAATGCGTACGTCTCGGTTTCTGATTTTTGGCCGGAAGAAGGAAACAGTCCCAAGGACCTCACCACAGACATAAGCACACGCACACACAAACATGATAACAATAAACACACACACCATCATAGCACACCGGCACGACAAAACACACACATACACACACCAAAACACACACAAACACGCACGTACACGTACCTGCACACACACACGCATACGACACAGACATATACATATACGCGCACACATACACATACACACCAGGGACTGTACGTGGTCCCCCTGGTTTCCGGCTGCTGACGGCTAGGACACGTACAGAAATGCGAACTTCTCGATTTCTGATTTTCGACTGCCAACGGTCGGAAGCTGGAAAGGAAAGCAGTCCCAAGGACAACATCACAGACAGAAACACACACACGCACCCTCACACGCGCACAGACACAAACACACACACACGCACACATACACATACACACCAGGGACTGTACGTGGTTCCCTTGGTTTTCGGCTGCCGACGGCCAGGACACGTACAGGAATGCAAACTTTTCGGTTTCTGATTTCCGGCTGCCGACGGTCGGAAGCTGGGAAGGAAAGCAGTTCCAAGGACATTACCACAGACAGAAACACACACACACACACACACTCACGCACCCACACGTGCGCACAGACACACACACACACACACACACACGCGAGTATTTACAAACACAAATAATATAAAACTAACCAATATAACTTAAGCTAGCAAATAATTCTGTTAGATTTCTTAGGAGTAACAGATTTGCTGTAATTTTTAGGTAGCAAATTAATTGTAATGTTAGAATAAATTTAAAAAACTAGCTGATATAAAACTTATGTAGAAAGCGTTTCAGTGAGCGTTCGTTACAGAAGTCAAAACGAAAGACTGATTAGATATTATCACACCTTAACTTGAAAGTACCGTGATTTACAGTACAACTGGTATATGCACGTGTGCTGCATGAACTTTAAGGTCAATCCACGTCCATATGTTAAGAAAATCTAACGACAGCATTCATTACTCAGTAATTTCAAAATATCCACTAGTTTAACTTTTAAGGCTTAGGATGTCCTTCACTACAGAAACTATAAGAAAAGCACCTCGTTCAGTATGTGCTAATCATTGACCACCACATTGCTTGTTATTAAATTGTGTTAAAAAATATGTTGCTAGTTGGACACTAGTATAATAGTTACCGTCTACATTAGTAATGTTTGTTTAAATAAATAAACAGAACGTTTGTGTTATTTTACACATCTATTTCTAACGCGATTTCATTAACCATGGTTATAATAGACCTTATCCAAATGTTAACTATATCTTATAATAATTTTATTAACCTACTTTGTAAAGCGGTATTTGATAAACTCTATTTAAAAGTTTGTTGTTCAGGATTACGAACACATTTAATCAAACTTGAGTGAGGTGTATCAGATGCCACAGCTACACCGTTTTTGTTTCTTTACCAATCCATCGCGACAATCAAGATCTATCAGTGTTAAATATTTTCCTTGCGTAACCTATTCAACTCTACATTGGCTGTCTACACAGTCCTCAAAATCAAGTAACGATATATTACGCTCTACAATAGTTTCTGCGTTACTTTTTTTCTTTTCATAAATGCTCGTTCATTATTACCTTTTACTGGTTTTCGACAAATCTCATGCGGTGAATTTAACTTTTAGTTTTCATTTACTTTTTGTTCCTTGTATTTGGTTTTCTTTACCGCTTTTATAACTACCAGGTTCAGATCGCACCGTAACAATGGTACTAGGTAGATCTCCTTCATATTCCCCTTCAACGGTACTTTATTTCTCTCCAAAACTCCTGTAGCACAGCTTCATCCTAGAACAGTCCAAGAATGGCGTCACCTTGTAAACATTTAATATTTCAATCTTGTTATCAAGTGCCAAAACTAGAATCGCATTCGTATACTTACAAAGAAACAAACTGAGAATTAAACAGACTTGATACCGTGCCACTTATAATTTGTCTCGCAGTAACTTTATTTTGTACACTACTGTCTGAAAATCATTCATATGTGCCCAAGTACTGCATTTATAAATCGACCTGATTGGCGCTCTGGTCCGTGATCTAAAATTCATCCCCTATCACCATGTTTTCTCAGGTCATTAATATCGCAGGGAGATGTACAAAATATGCGAACCTTTAGATTATTGCACCTTAGTAACTGCTATACGAAAGGATTATGTCAAACGTCATCACGTTATCGAATTGAGAAGAACCTAGAAACCACCGTATCAGCCATTATTTCCAAACCACTACAAAAATAGAACGTGTTGCCAGAATCGGAATGTTAACTTTTACAGTCAATATCAACTGAAACGTGGAAACATCATACCAAGTTATAACAACCCGTCTATAACTACCCAGATATAATTTGTTACAACACGATATTGATCGATGAGACATAACACAATACCATTATTTTGATATTGACCATTCAGTTAAGGAGGAACGATAATCTTCGGGTCCCACTCATTCTGTTGTATTAACGTCAAGCAAGATTACAAATTAAATGTGCTTTGTGGTTTGCATTGCTTCTTAAAAATTCAGTAAATCGGGTTGGCAAACTATCTAAATTTTAATTACTTTTGAAATATACATACATAACCAATGTGGTGAATAACACGGCATAATAAACTTTCTGTACGAAAATAACTGAATTGTATGTATTAAGTTGACATTCAATTCCAGTTTTAAATAAAAGGGTCCGTTCTGCTTCTGCTTCTGCTTCTGACTACAATATAGGGTTGCTCAGTGCCATCCTTTAGTCGTTCACTGGTTTGAAGTTAAAAATGCGCGATAGCTGTTTTAACTGACAAAGGCATTCCTCTATATTTCAAATACAGCTCTACTTCAGAATCCACACTTTGATTTACACTACCGAACATCTATTTAGCTTCATTTGGCTTCTTAAACTATTCATCAGAAATAACAAATGGGTAGGGATGTGACTATCGGAATTTGTTTAATAGCATAAATTGATTATTAAGTGTTCGCCGTATAGTACATCGGTATTAATTTTTCAGCTTACTGCAGCAGCGATGTTATTTAATTTTATTAAATTTCGTGATTCAGTGTAAACCATAGAAATCTCTAAAAGTACGTTAATTTTACAAGTAACTTGGATAAGCTTATCTTTTCTTTTTTGTGGATAACTGTCTGTTACAAAAATTGCACCCCTTAATAGTTTAGCGGACGTCAATTACCATTTATATAAAATTGTGATTAAACGATACGCAATTTATATAAAGCAAAGTCGACAGTCTAAACGTATTACAGCGCTGCAAAGTGGGTCCGACAGAATTAAAGGATCTTTGTGAAACCCATAGAGCACAAACGGTACTACTAGAATCGACTTATAGCAATTTGATATACATCACTACCAATCAAGCTTTTGTATATCAATCGTGGAAAACGTGTAAATACAGGAGCACAGAGAAATAATGCAAAAAATATTTGCTAAAGCAACGTATTCAATTAAATTTCTAATTATGCGACGCGAAATGCTTAAAGCTATCGAAGCGTTCAACTATTATACTGGGCATAAGTTCCGCAGTTTGGTAAGTTTCAGTGATATAGCCTACTTCTGATAAAATTTCGACCGCTCCTATTACAATCATTAGCACATTAGTATATGTAGCTATAGTCTATAGTTATTGCAAATATTTTCACTGTGTCGTTGTATTTAACAAATATCCTTTTGCTGTTTGAAGAAGAACCAATAGTTACTTGTGCTGACGAATTTTTTTCCAGGTGTAATAAATTTTGATCTGCTAGTGTATGAAGCTTTACTTGATACTAGAATAACTAGTGGTTCGATACCAATAGATTTTACAGTAGTAAATTTATTAAAATACCGGGTATTTAGTTTTAAGTAGTAAGTTATCAGTACTCGAAACAGCAATGTTGGAAGTAAGCTGAAAAGTTGCAGTCAAGGGCTCTCGAAGGTATTCTGTTAGGACTAAAATCGACATCTTATATGAAAAACATTGTAACTCACTTTGCTTAATTTGCAGGACAGCATTTTAAAGAAATTTGTTCTATAGTTCATATTGCTTAGTTTTTATTATATTATATATTTCTAGTCTTTTAAAACTATTTCTTATAACTTTCCCAACTATTCACCACTTAGTAATATTTTTTCTTAAGCTACTGGGAACACTATTTTAATTAAATTATAAAACAACATTTTATTAAATATTTATCTGACGATCATTGTAGCTGGTAAGTACAATGTTATTTCCACAAATATGTTTGCTAGTATACAGACAAATGGTAACTAATAGAAAAATATCAAAATAAATAGAATTTTGTAACGTTGTTAAAATTATTTATATTGAAATCTTTTTTATATTAAACAATTAAGTTTACAAATGTAACATTTCTTTGATACAAATGTACTGAAGTATTATAAGACAATCTTAAACAGTAAATATTATAAAAAACAACCATACCTTTAATCACTTTCATCAGACAATTTTGAAATTTGTTGGGAGTGAGAAAGATATATACAATAAAAGTTTATATTGCTCTGAAATAGCTTTACTGGACCACACACTAGTTAAATCCGTATCTCCATATATTAAAATTGTTGTAGATAGTGTAATTGGTAAATACATTAGTTGGGAAAGCTGAAAATGTAGGTTTAAATTCTGTCTGAGACTTTATATTTTCCTTCTTTTAATTACTAGCTCGATTTGAAATGATCATTTGAACATTACATAAAAGTTTATTTTATATATATATATATATATATATATATATATATATATATTGCTGTGAAATGCTCCTTTGAATGCGGGAACTGGCTCCTTTCAACAAAAAAATTCTAGTCCCACCGATTGGGCGTCATAAACTGCTGTGATCCTCTTTTCGCCTCGGCTGCTCACCTAATTTTATAAACCTCCTCATTCATAAAATTAAACAACACATTCCTACCACAAACATCAACGTTAACTCTATTTACATCAATATTCAGAATACATTAAATTTTCAAATTAAATTTCAGCATAAAATTCAGTTTTAAAAGAATTTCAAGATTAATTTTATTATCATTTTAATGTGCATCCAGAATTAAAGTCCTTGTTGGATGCCTACTAATTAATATAACAATATATGCAGAGTAAAAGGAGCATCTACCACCCTTTACGTTAATTAACCAGGTTCGTCTAATTGAGCTCAAAGACATACCTAAAATTTCATCATAATCCAGAACATCAATACTAAATACCCTTTCTACTTAAACAAGCAAATTTCATCTTAACATTAAAATTTTATGGTTAGTACAATTTCACTAATGTCCATTTAAAGTAAATCAATTATAAAGTAATTCAACACACACAAAATGTCAAACAAAATAGTATAATTTACCTGAAGGTCACTGTCCTCGTAGATTCAATGTACATCGTCCCTTTAGTTAATCACACCATTCCAACAGGATTATATTTACGGCTTCTAATTCTCAACGCTTTTAAAATTTTCTCCATCACCATTTATTTAAAGTTGTTTCTGGGTTTTCCGGAACTCATCTGTGTATATCTGACCCTTGTTTCGTGGATCCAGACACGTATTTGAACCATTTAATTATTAACACCCCGAAAATAACAAAGAAATTCATACTTCTTTCACCAATATACGCCAAAACTGCCTACTTTTGTGTATACATTTGTCGTTGTAAATTTTGCTAATTGGTACAGTGATACTAAATTTTATTACCTTGTATCTAAGTGCACTGAAGTACATTCATGTTAGCACGTAAATAACAAACTATTTTGAATCACTAAAATATACGAGCAAACTTTAAATTATTTTATCAAACTAAAATGCACTGTTTAACATCTTGAATCAAGTCGCGGATGTAAGAGCTTTTAACGCATCGAATAGTCAAAAGTCTAAGAGGCCGAAATTCATATTACCACCGGTATATATAGCAAAAGCCTGTCTGTCGGTCTGTTCCCCAAAACGGGTAATTCTAAAGAATTTCTCATTCTATGTTCCAGTCCGTCGCTCGCGCATCGGTTTTACGAATTTTCACTCGCCCCATTTAAATCTCAGAAAATTTCCACACGGCACGCAACGTCTGAGAATACTAATTAATTTTGTACAGAAATTGTTGTTTCTACCTCTGATATTTGCATCCTATTTTCAACCAATTGTGACCCTCGTGACGTTGCTTAAATCACGCCTTTTACTATATGTGTCTTTGCTTGACGCATTTTCTCTTTCCTTTTCTAACCTGTTCGTATTGGTGCAAATTGATATTCTTTATTATCGATTATATTTTAGTCCATGTGGACTATCTGGGTTAAATAACCCCGTATCGCACATTCTCGTGAATATTAAGCCCCGGTTTCTCCAAGATTCTTTGAAACCATTTGTTATCTACACAATTTTTGCCGTACGTGATATTTAAACTACGCAGGTGTTCAAAATAATATTAATTCTCAGAGCTTTTAAATAAACCCTGTTTTGTATTTCGTGCTAAAGCATCTGACCGTTTCCAATATCCTTAGAATCGACATGTTTATCTAAACAAATTAAACTGAAATTGCCTTTTAAAATACGCAGGTGTGTTCAAACATCCTACTTCTAACTAACACTTCTAGGATTTGCTTTTTATTGGGTTTTTACAAGTTTCTATAGATATTATCTGTTACTAACGATTCAATTAACTTCAATTAAAATTGACTTCTATCCTTTCATTTTTAGCGAATACAAGTTAAATATTAATTATTATGTGTACACTTTGTTTTACTACCGGTTACTTAAAATAGGGTTAATTAATATAAATTTTGCACGTAATTTCCATTTGTTTCTTTATTAGGAATAAATAAATTACACGCAGAGCTTTTTTTAATACTGTTTCTTTTGATATAAAGCGTCTTGTACATAATTTAAATTTCTTATTTTTACTGAAACTAATAAATTTGTATGCTTCCCGGTTTTAATAACGCGTATTATCTAATAATATTCATTATATACGGTGATTAAAAATATTTGATGTGATTATTTAATTTTCTACCCTGGTCTAAATATGAGTAATATATATATATATATATATATATATATAAAGTAAGATGTATCTGTAAACAACCTCTTATGAAAATAATAAGAGCTATTCACAGATACAAATCGGGCTGGTAGTTATATAGCCATTAACAAAACATTAGCTTTATTACTTCACAGGAGAGGAAACATCCACTGACCAATGGTTGCGGCTTGTTAAGCCTCATCAGAGTGAAATAGTTCCCAAGAACCCTATGAAGTAATCGAAGCTATTATAATGATATAATTTCGAAACAATCACTGCACTATGGCAAAAGTAAATAAAACCGCCATCGGGTGATAAAATTTATTATGTAGTTTCGGTTCAATTATGTACTTCCACACTAAGTAGTGTTGGTGTTTTATTACCTGATGGCGGTTTTATTTACTTTTGCCATAGTACAGTAATTGTTCGAAATTATATCATTATAATAGCTTCGATTACTTCATAGGGTTCTTGGGAACTATTTCACTCTGATGAGGCTTAACAAGCCGAAACCATTGGTCAGTGGATGTTTCCTCCCCTGTGAAGTAATAAAGCTAATGTTTTGTTAATGACTTTATAACTACCAGCCCGATTTGTATCTGTCAATAGCTCTTATTATTTTCATAAGAGTTTGTTTACAGATACATCTTACTTTATATACTATTTCTTATTGCGGACTGCAAATAACTTGTCTTTATTTATTTGAATTGCCTTTGGGGCATGAACACGGGTGTCGCCACGAGAAGGTTTGTTACGTTTGCAAATAAATTTTGCTGTAACATTCCGCAAATCTCAAAGGCCAGACGTACTTCTATAGTCATCTATAAAATTTATTATGTAGTTCTAGTTCAATTTTGTACTTCCACACTTAGTAATGTTGGTGTTTTATCACCTGATGGCGGTTTTATTTACTTTTGCCATAGTACAGTGATTGTTTCGAAATTATATCATTATAATAGCTTCGATTACTTCATAGGGTTCTTGGGAACTATTTCACTCTGATGAGGCTTAACAAGCCGAAACCATTGGTCAGTGGATGTTTCCTCCCCTGTGAAGTATTAAAGCTAATGTTTTGTTAATGGCTATATAACTACCAGCCCGATTTGTATCTGTTAATAGCTCTTATTATTCTCATAAGAGTGTGTTTACAGATACAACTTACTTTATATACTATTTCTTATTGCGGACTGCAACTAACTTTTCTTTATATATATTTATATATATATATTTATATATATATATATATATATATATTGCCGTAGTTCGCGGGTAAAAGCCTCGCCAGAGTAAAAAAAACATTCAAGTCCCAATGTTGGGCCGTCATAAATTGCCGTGCAACTTCTCTAAATCGAGCCTCATTAACAAAAATACATTCAAAAATTTATTAATTTTCTAACAATCGAAAATTGCATACCTTAGAAAAATTTAAAAAAAAAATAATTTCTTACCTAGATTCCTCTCTTCATCACCTTAATTCTTCAACCGCTTCCCTGGCTAGCTCAGTTGGGCCTCCTCTTGGATACCTAGATTCACTATCATACTTTTTATTGTTCACGCACAATCCCAATAAAACCACAAAATAATACAACAGTCGTACAATATTTATTTACCACTATTTACAAATAAAACTTTAAAATTATTTACATTTCGGTGCTCAAGTTACACCTCAATAAATTCTATTTTGTAAAGTCCAGTACTTTAACTAGAAATATTAAACACATTGAATGTAACCGGAGTAAATGGGTCCTGAATAATACCTTATTTTTCTTTCTTTATTTATAATTAATTTTAATTAGGACACTCTGTAGTATGGAGAGCTCATGATAACCCAGTTTTTTTTGTATGATTAATGTTTGCTTTTGACTTAGCATACGCTTACTGCAAACAAAAAAACCCATGTACTCGTAACAATAAAAATTTAAATTCCTGATGGAACGTTAATAAGCTTTATATACACCTTTAGATTTATATTTAAATACCATAATAAAAGTTAGTTATACGTATTATTTTCAATACGCAAAATAATTACAAAATACCTTCATAGCTCACTCTCACACATCACAACAATCTTCATAGTTTATAAAAACAACAAATTCTAAAACGTTACCTGGAATTTCTTGAAGATCTCTACTCCGTTGACGAAGCCGTTAAGTTGTTTTCGCTCTCGGTTTAGTCGTTCTGCTCTGCTGGCCGCTTCTAGCTATTTGTAGATGAACATCATCGAAATTGTACTGCATGCTTTGCCTTCACGATGCATCCAAATCCAAATTTATTACACTTTTTTCATAATTGCGTACTTTAGTTTAATTTAATTTAATTTCCGTTACTTTACGAGCTTGTTAAGATATACGTTGCACCTCAATAAAATTCTAGATTCGACACAATCCGCGTCTCAAATTATGAGGCCGACACAGTACTATTTAAATTAAAAATTTTATATACTTACAAGCTCGTGGTAAATTTTTTTTCGTAGTCTCAAGCGATGAAAGTACTAAGAGAACGAAGTTAAAAGAAAGCAATGCTAATTTTTTTAGCGTATTTATACACTTCGAATGTAACCTCTCCAGACCCTCCTAACGCAAAACATTTAATTAAACTAATTCGTTCTTCAAATTTTGGTTCAACCGTCTTTGAAATCTTCGAAATTTAGCGCGTCGTTACGATATTTTCCGAAAAATTAACATTCAAATTTTTTCGTGTTTGTCTGTTATACTACTAACTATATAGACCAATAAGATATTCAATGACGTCTTGAAACCTTGCCTGTTGGGTTTTCATTTCATCTTAATAACTATTAATATATATTAAGCATTCATTTGCATTCCAAATGTGGATTATTCTTCTCTGTTAATAATAATATAATTACATGTTTGTATTATTCCGAACGTTGCAAAATGGGATGATCAAGTTATTAGTACATGAATTATGTATATAACTAGATTCAATTTTCTTAAATGCTAGACGTAATTGAAAATCGTTAACAAGAGCCAAGCTTCAGTAGTATTAAGTATAACATCATCTAAACAATTAGGCTAGATAGCTCGATTGGTTAGAGCACTGATCTGGAAAATCAGAGGTTGCAGGTTCAAGTCCTGCTGTACCCGTTTTTTTAATGGTTTTCAATTACTAGTTCGATTTCAAATGGTAATTCAACTTTAAATACAAAGTTGGGTTTTCATTTCATCTTAATAACTATTAATATATATTAAGCATTCATTTGCATTCCAAATGTGGATTATTCTTCTCTATTAATAATAATATAATTACATGTTTGTATTATTCCGAAGGTTGCAAAATGGGATGATCAAGTTATTAGTACATGAATTATGTATATAACTAGATTCAATTTCCTTAAATGCAAGACTTAATTGAAAATCGTTAACAAGAGCCAAGCTTCAGTAGTATTAAGTATAACATCATCTAAACAATTAGGCTAGATAGCTCAATTGGTTAGAGCACTGATCCGGTAAATCAGAGGTTGCAGGTTCAAGTCCTGCTGTAGCCGTTTTTTAGTGGTTTTCAATTACTGGTTCGATTTGATATGGTAATTCAACTTTAAATACAAATTTGGGTTTTCATTTCATCTTAATAACTATATATATATATATATATATATATATATATATTTAAATATTTTAGGTAGTTAATTACACCACGTAAGTTGAAAAATATTATCGTATTACATTGAATAAGATGAAATAATAACTTAGACCATTATGCAAAGCCCAATTGATCATTTCAAACCGAGCTAGTAATTGAAAGATGGAAAATATATAGTCTTGGACAAGAATTGAACCTGTGTCTTGGTGTTGCCGGAACCATGCGTTTACTAATTACGCCACCGATATATATATATATATATATATATATATATATATATATTGCCGTGGAAGTCGAGGACTAAGGTTTTAACATCGAATCTTCACTGGGTCAACAAAATTTTTCGAAAAAAAAACAAAAATTTTATAAATTTTTTACCCTATTATTGCTCCTTCAAATTCCTTCAGCTTCCCTGGCTAGCTCAGCTGTGCCTCTTCTCGAATACCTAAATTTATAGACAAATCTCTTTCACACTCGCGCACCATTCAATAAAACTACCAAATAATACCACAACCATACAACCTTTTATTTACACTTATTAACTGATAAAATATTTTTACATGTGTTAAAAACAGTTAGATACAATAATTATAAAACTCCACTTATGGTATGTTTTAAAGTCTTTGAATTTACTAATAAATTTTAAACAACTTCAATGAGATCTGAGTGGATGGGCCCTCACATGTTACCCTAATCTGACTTCACACTGGAGTATGGTGAGCTCATAATAACCCAGTTTAGTTTGTATATGCCTTTTAAACCTTGCATAACTTAAAACCAAAAATTACAGACCCGTTTACCCTTGACAATTCAAATTTTATCCTGACTAAAATTTTAGATGTTTTAAATACACCCTTTTTCAATATTTAAACATCAATAAATAGTCCAGTACATTTATCTTTTACAATAAATTTCTGCAACCCTAAATATGCCACCAAAAACGTCAACCACACAGCACAAAATTTCACAAATGTTTATACAACAGAAATTTGAAATAAATACCTGGAGAATTCTTTAGTCTTCATTCCCGTTGGAGATGGTTACCATAAAAACCCCTTGGCGTTGTTACAATTGACTATATTGCTTGTCGAATCTACAGGTCTCTACCATCCATATCATGCACACAAAATAGATTACCAGCTCTGGTTACCCCCATATATCATGTTTCCATTTATTGATATTTGCTTAGTAGTAGCCGGACCTTTATTAATTTAATATGCACTACTCGTACTTCACGTCAATAATTAGAGGTCCGCTACTACTGTATTATACTAGCAACCACTATATTTGCGGTAATATTACATAAAATACTCACAAAAGCTTTATTATTGTATTCTGAATTGGTATTCAGCACTTTTATCGACGTAAAGTAAAAGAAAGAAAACCTTAATATTAAAGCTCCGGTATTTAAATCATTTCTCCAACCCCCTCGTGGACGCACTTCACTCAAAAAGCTTATTTTCAAATCTAATTCCATAAATTTTAAATGTAACCGTTAGTTGATTCTGAAAATTTTTTCCGCCGTGCTTGTTGTATACTTCGAATTCGCTTACAACCTTCGCGTGTGCATTCGTTTCTAACATTGTTGACTTTTGACCAATGACAAAATTCTCTGCCGTCAGAAACTCCGCCTAAACTCTATTTATCTCTGCCTTATGCATGTCTGCTGTCTCGTTCAAAACCCCACTAGTGTTACAGAAAATCGATATTTATGACACCTTATCTCAACTCCACGTGTATACTGTACGTGCATTTCAATCTCAACGCTTTTATATCTGTCTCTATCTGTTGTATATAAATAATTTTCCATTTCCCTCGCTTTTTAAGATGTTTGTTAGGCTTGTTATTTATACCAAACTGACGGTTGAAAATATTTTTTATGAAATCTTATCTTAACACACGCTCGACTTCGTTGAACGTAGCCTTTTAAAACGCAGGTGTTTTTGTTAATTATCGAACGTTTGAACATAACAACTTCTTGGACTTTCTGTTTCTTGGTATCTGCATAAAACGAATACATTTGCCTTGGAATTATTGGTATTCTTAAACAGCACGTTCCCATATGCTCATATGTGTTAAATTCAAACAACTTATGGTTAATTATGCGTATCCTTGAACTTCGATTTGCTTTAAAACTGTTTTTTCTTTATGTAATCCTAACATTCCAATTATTAAATATAAAAATACGTTAATACTCGTCCGTTTTCCCTAAATGAATTAAATTAATTTTGCGCGTAAATAACTTGTTCTTTTCTATATACAGGGTTATTAAAATTTTATTGTATCTACCTATTTGCCCCTTTGAATCCACAACAATATATATACAGCGTGATCAAAATAATAGGTAACAAAGGAAAAACTTTTTTATTATGCATTTTAGAGAATAAAGTTGTTAGACAAAGAGTCCTGCTTTATCTTAAATTAATAACAGCATGTATATTTTCAACAAATTTTAACTCGTTACTGAAATTTTCCTATGCGACTGTTCAGTCGTTCGCACATTTTTTCGAATTCTAATATTTTGACTTCTGAATATGTATGGATTACAGCGGAACTTAAAAATTCTGATTTCGGATTTGAATTCCACATGAAAAAATAAACAAAACATTGTATTACGAAAACTTTGTACCTGTTAAGATAAAAAAGTTATGGAGGTTTAAAGTTTCTCCTGGCAATGCTAGCGTACCCATTTTTAACTGGTAACACTTTTATTAAAATTCATAAATCACGTTACCCGTTTTCTCAGTTTAGTTTTTGTTTTGCAATTTAGTTTTCTAGTGTCTTTGTAATAGAAGTGATATTACTTAAATGCCGTTAACTAACCAAGAAAAAGTTGAAATTGTTTTAATCGTTGGGAATAATTACAGAACATGCAGAAAAGCAGCAAATACATTTTATTTTAATTATCTTAACAAAACCATTAGTCATAAAACCGTAGCAGAGGTACTACGTAAGTTTAAACAATACTCACCAATTTTTTTTACATAGGAACGTATACTGAATCATCTTTATCATAACGTAACCGAATTATTAGCTGTTGAAGAAAATCAAAAAATTTCAACAAAATAAATTGGCCGGAATTTAGGTTTGTGTTATGGCACTGTTCAAAAAATTTTGAAAAGCACAAATATAAACCATACAAACCAAAATGTATACACACTATACTAGAAAGGGATCGAAATTTACGTTTGAAGTTTAGTGGCTAGTTTATTGAGAAACTGCAAGAAAATAGAAATTTTTGGAATCAAATTGTGTATACAGATGAAGCTATATTTACCACTAACGGAATAGTTTGTTCCCAAAATTCAAGGCATTGGAGTAGAGAGAACCCTCATTGGATAAGTTTTAAATACTTCAACAGCAAATTTAAGACAATTCCCGTAAGTTTGAACCGATAATTTTATTCCGTATAGTTAATCTTTGTTTCTAAAATTTACCTCGTGCTTTACTTTATATTTTTCTGAATACAACTTAGATTTACCAACTTCGATTTTTCTGTATACCATTTAGAGTTATCCGGATACCACTTAGATTTTTTCGGATACCACTTAGAGTCTTCACTATAATTATATAACACCACTTTTCACAAATTTTAATAATTTAATTTGAAGTTTATTTCGACGCGTAAATTTTCGAGTAACAGTGATGCAGATTTAACGTGGTTCAAATTGAGACTGAGCCCCTTATCAAACTCTGGGCGTTATATAGTTTGCGCTCTCTAAAACTGATTGGTTTATCTGAACTGTGTACATAGTCTTGTAGCCAACCATGGTTGTTTTGGATATTCCTAGGTGTTTACAAGTTTTATTCTGATGAAATTATTCCGTGATTACATACTCTGCTCGTATTTCTATTATATCACGATCTTTGACCGCTTGTTTTGATATTATTACTGGAAATTTTAATTTACCTTGGTCTTTGATTTAGATTATGGCTTTTGATTGTGTAGATAAGGCTTTTGGGGAATTGAATAAATAAACTGATGTAACATGAGTGATGTAAATCCAATTGTTTGTGTTTAGTTTTGTATTTGAAGCTTATTTTGAAAGGTGCGTTTCTTGTCAAAGCGCTTTATTATTCTTTTTTATTGCATGCCTAATTGCGTGATGGCTTACTAGGTTTTATATTATTCCATGCGTATCTATTTGTTAATAAACTTATTGGACGCTTCTTGAAGTTGTTTAATTGCATGTATAATTATCTCCCTGCTGAATATGTGTTCTATTATTAAAAGACATGCTTACTGGCATTGATTAAGGTTAATTGCTGTCCTTATGTAGGGTCTTTAATGTTTGTTCTATGCATAATATGCGAATCATTTATTTTCATGGCAGGGACCTTCAATTTTATTAACCAGCTTATCCATGCTGAACTGACATTTTTCAGAATTCTCTTCAAGGTATGAGATTATTTGTTCCATTGCTTCATTTACATTGTTAGCTGACCTACGTCCTTTTTTATAACCAGTTGATGATTGTTTGAATAACTTTCTTTGGCAAAAATGTGGTACTGTGCATCTGCTTTTACCAAATTTTCAGTATTTTGTAAACGATTTATTATTTTGTGTGCCTACTCATGTCCTCGATTTTCAGCTGCTTTCCAAACTGTTTCCCTTAATCTTGGCATCTCCACCTTGATCACATTATTTCTTTTTAAAAATGGCAGCTTCGTCTGGGCAGTCAAAAATTCTGCTGCCACACATAGAGCAGTGATCTTTAAAGTTGAAAACCGATCCTCTCGATCGAGTGGGTCGTGCATCTTCTTGTTCCGCCTGAGAACGTCGATTAATTGATGCTGCAATCATCCCTGAATGAGTATAGGTTTTTTGGCAATCAATATGCACAGTAGCTTCTTTTAAGTCTTTCAACAATCGCGTATGGTCAAGAAGCATACGTAATACGCTCGATTTTGAGAAAGTTTCAATTCCCCTTTTTTTTTCTGTCACAACTTCATCCGCACTCAACCTTGCACTACATATAAAACACACACTGGCAGTTGAAGTGGTCATTGTAAACTACCGTTTTTACTAGAATAGCTACAATAAAAATTTTACAAGAATGTCTAGAATGAAAACTGCACAAGAATGTCTACAATAAAAAAAAACCGAAAAGTAAAAATGAAACGAATATCACACAGTTAAACCGTGAAGCTGCACCAACAGGCATTGGAATGCAACTGAATAGTGATTCAATAGTAAATATTTATACAACCTGTGGGGCGGTCACCCTACCACGGCGGTCACTCCTACCACAGCTCACCCGCGATCACTTGCCCTAGACACCCACCGTATGGTATCGACTGTCTTGCATTGTCATTATGCACAATTTGCAAACTAACGGATATTATATATTTTAGAAACTTATCTGAATTTAAACCTTTTTGCTTTTAATAAATACTGTAAATACATTAAGTTATGTTAATATTCGCTTACTACGTCTTTTTTTAAAAACATTTCAAAACATTTAAAACATTGTAGCCTTTTGTACGTCCAAATTTATTAATTTTCAGATTGTCACCAAAAATGTATATTTTCACGTTAAAAACTTCAAATGGCGCCCATTTTGAAATGGTAATAGATAGAGAGGTCTGGTTTTCACAATAAATAATCTTTTTCCATTATCTATCCAACGATGTGTCGCATGAAGGGAGTTTATGACTTCGACATTTTATGTTAAACATCATAGGTAGAACATTTTTACTAACTTAAAGTAGGGTAAATATAAATAGTGCAAATGCGGTTTTGCAATAATTTATGCACCCATTTGAACGGCAAGAAATGTGCGTAAGTAAATAAAAGTAGTTTGAAGTATATTTTGGAAAATGTTAGGCTTCTAATTAAAGAGCGACAAAGCTCTATTTTAACATGCTTCGTTCCAATTGCAGTGTGAAAAACTTTATCTCTCTTTATTCATTCTTACTGGAGATCATGACGAAGCTTTAATTGAACATAATTTTGTCGTTAAATTGCCGGTGATTAAAACGTTTATTCTATATGATCTTTTAACAAAAAAAGAAAATTTGAGCTAAAGTAGTTTACTTGGGTTCAACAAATACGATTCCGCGTTGAAACATATACTCAATTAAAGAACATAGTTGCTGCCAGAGGTGTGAATTTTCAACCTTATTTACCCACTTGCGTTATTTAATTGAGCTTGCTAAAATATAAATTATTTTTACGCCCGCACAGCAAATGCCATACAAAGCTACGCAGAGAGATAACAAACTAAATTACCAACATAGTGTATGAGTAGCATAAAAAAGAAAATTACAGATTCAAAAAAATTAGCCAAAAGCGAATAGCTGATGGAATTTATTTTATCACATTTTTATGCCCTTTCGGAACGTTAACGTTTAGCATGTGTGCAATTAGTACTCGCTGATATAAAGCGTTGGTATATAGTCTCTTTTATTTTGCAAACTTCAGCTAAAATAAAGCTGACATTTGGTGAGTGGTCAGTCGCTATCGATTTGTGTAACAAGGGACACGTGCAATTCAATACAGTTTTTAATTATTACGTTCCACTCTCCCGCAGCTTTGAATTAAATCTTATATGACACAGTTTGGACGATGATTAAATTATATACAAGGTGACGCTGTCGAGATATTACAATTGTTTCAGAGTCACAATGGTGTACAATTGAGTTAAGTTTCAATCGTTCGTAGTAAATGATTCGCTTAAATTTGATGCTTAAAAATGGCCAATACATACGTTTAAAGGTTTTTCGATTACATCTTTCCGAGTTATAAAAAGGCTCGTAGTGCTGCATTTAAAACGCTTTCGTTTTTTTTTGCGAGGTAATTGAGAAATTATATATTACGCTAAAAACCATTGTGCTTAATGGAGCTTTTAGGTTAATCTAAATGGAAAACTTTGTAGTTTCATTTGTAAACACGAACACAGATTGCGTGACCGGTAGGCAATAGCTGAATATATTAGAGCACTTAAAACTTTTGTTTAATCCGCTCTAATTGCTCGAGTACTTTCATCTTGCTTAAGCGTCATTTACTGTTGTCATGCTATGCAATTTCCTCTAATGGAATGCGTTTTTGTGTTGGTCAAAGTACTTCTTGAAGATACAATAATGGGAAGCGGAATTAGTGGGGGTAATTCTTACTAGTTACACAGATTAAACAAGTTGACATTTAAGTACCATTAAATTTAAGCAATACGTTTAATAAAAGTAATTACAAAGATTTTTTAAAATGGTTCGTGTTACTGTAATTGCTTTGCTGAAATAAATTAATTTGATCTAAGTTCATAAGATATGATGATCATCAAAAGAGATACACTTTTGATATACTTTGATAGATAGAAACTGAAATAAGACCGACGTCCAGCGTTTACAGCGACTAAGTGCAATTTTGTGCACGACTTTTCAAATTTTGTTACAAAATACACAACGGTACACAAATCGTAAAAAAATACACACATTGCTATATATCCGCTTAAAACACTAAATTTAAAGGCAACTTTACACGAGAAAACTTGATGGGTAAACAGAAACATATTAATTTTTACTCTGGACAAAATATTTGCAATATACATTTGTTTACAGGTAAGATGAGAGTTACCTTATAAATTTAGATTTGCGCCGAAGAGGCGGGGACACCGTAACAATTTGAAGGTGCTTCAAGTAACTGAAATACCAAAAAAAAAATACTAATTAAATTTGACTCATGTTAAATAGAATTGAAAATAAAATGCTTTTTCCAAATACGACCCCATAACTGGGGTGACTGGGAATTCATTCACAAAGATCTAATTTATACCTCATTCATAAACAAATGCTAATAAATTCAACCTAGACCTCACCTCTATTGATATTAATTAATGGCAATATATACAAATATACGTTCATTAAAAACGAACCTAATTTGTCAATCGCCAACTGGCCAGGTATTAAAAAAAAACAAAAAAAAAACCATTGCATCAAATCAATTTATCATGATATCGTTTTAATTTTCCCGTTTCCCATACTGAATTACGTAACATTCTAAACTCCATTTCTTAAAATACACTTCGTGGCAATCATTGAAGGCATTTAAATACCAACTTTTCCTTTTGCCATGTCAATCACCATTCAAATTGCTAAAGTTTTGTACTTTAACGAACACAAATTTCCACCAATAAAACTTACACTTTCAAATCTATATGCACTGATTCCGTCAGTAATTTGGTCCAACAAAATAATTACTTTCATGAATTGTTAATTTCCTGTTACAAAGCTACAAAGCATTTACAATTTGGATTTAAAATTTACATTTACATAAATAAAAAGTATGTAACGTTTTTATTTTCCGTACTCATAAAAGTTTGCAAATAAATTAAGTTTCAAGTCGTTTTACATGCGACATATCCTGCATTATATTTTGTTGTTTCCTATTCAGTAAAATATATAAAATATTGTTCACTACAAAACAAATGTTAGCTTTCGTAATTGAATCCGTCGAAAACAACGTACATAAACTTTTAACCTTGAAGCAAAACGCTGCATTTCTACCTATATTTAACCGTTCTCTGTTTTATTATACAGCGGTAAAACTATATATGCAACATCTGGCGTATGCTTGTTTTGCTGTTGCATTGCGCTCTCTGGTTATAATGTCCAGTTAAGCAGTTGTTCGTCACCTTTAATCTAAGCAACATCGGATTGAAATTGGCTGCAAATGACTGGCGTCTCACGCTAAAAGATTTTTGTGCGAGTGTCCAAATAAATGGGCACGGCGAGTTGGAGTTTCAATTCCAAATGGTTGGTATTTTCAATATAATTTAAATACATCTTACCTTTTGCCTATACAGCGCAACAAATTTTTTTTACGAGTTTGAACAAAGTTTAAGCAAAACTAAAACAATAACCAGGTTTTATTACCACGTTTTTATGATGATGTAAAATAACAGTTTTGTATAACGGTAACCTTTTGAGGGTTATAGTAAATAATTATGATTAATTACTACGTTCCACTATCAACTATGCATGGCATTTTATTTTTAACACCTGTTAATACAACATAAAAGACCGTATGCAAAAATTTGTTATCACGTCCGAGGTATAATGTTTCCCCTTATAGCAAACGCAGTCCGCTTCAAATGATTCAAAGAAATCTTATTATGGAATTGGTTATGAAAATTCAGTAATATTTTCTAGCCGACATTTACAGAAGGGGGACCGATTCAAGGAATAAGACGTTTATTTAAGTTAGCAAAATTCTCACATTACACTACACATTTTTTTTATTCAAAGATCTTCTTTCCAGTTTACGTTTTTTCAAGAACCTAAGATTATAAAAACTAGTTAAAACTAATTACATAACCGCGCGTTTCAATTTCATAGAAAATCTAAATAATGTCATGATAAAAAGATCTAGTTCAGTTTCTTGTTATACCGAAGTATGGCTAATGTAAAAGACTATATACCTTGAATACCTAACATTATTCTTATTAAAAACCATTCTAATTATTATATACAGTTAACGTATTTTGTAATGTTATAGTTCATATCTGATAAATAAACAAAATTTCTGCCAAAAATGACTGTAAGGATTTTAACCACTCAGTCATTTTAATTAGATAACAGATACAATAACTTATTCTCCTTTTAGTAAAAACTGTTTGATATATTTGTGTCAATATTTCCAAAGAATGTAGTTTTCATTATTTAAAAAAAGTAATAGATTTGGATTTTCGTTGCCTGGTATAGTGACTTCAGTAAGTAGCAATGCTAAAATTATGACGAACACCTGTCCATAAGTTTCCCAGCAAAAGTGTAAAGTTAATGATAAATAGTTTATACTAAAAGTGATGAGCGATCTTCCTCATAGTAAGTAGATCATCCATGTTGGTGTGAGTACAAGCATACTTGGTTAGTACAGAGACGTTTTGTATTACTTTCCCTTTATTCTAACGTCTTAATACTTAGTATTGGTAACTAAGGTTGATTAGCCTTGAATATCTTTTTCTTACATGTTCTATAATGAAAACATTACAACTTAAGCATTTTACTTAAATCCGTTAATTACCGTTTAGTTCCTACACTTTCTGCACTGTATTGTTGGTAAACATTTGCTGAGCATAGTGGCGCTTAAGGGCAATCGGAAACGTACCCTCTGTTAGTCTCGTTAAACTTCGCTGAAGTGAGAGTTTCGAGTTGGTTCAGAAATCTCTTAAAGTCACTTATTGGAATTAAAATTTCGTCTTCATTGGTTTATGACTTTAGGAGAAGGTGCGTTTGTTAGCTACAAAATCTTTTAATGCAAGCGTACCAAATCATTCTTTCAAAAAAGAAAAAATGTTTCAAGTATAAACGGAAAAGCTCACATATTAGTTGTTGCATTTCATGATGTGATTTACAAGCAAGTCTGCAGATTAACACTATTAAAAGAACGCAAAAAAATGCGAAGACGGTATTATTTATTGAGCCAACATTTGGTAAAAACTTTATAGCAAACGTAATTTAACGCTTCTAATTAACAGTATATGAAACTAAACACAACCATTCTAGTTGAAGTCTGAAGCGCGTATTCCGCACTCAACAACATTGCTCATTGTTTTAATTTATCCCTCAAGAAGTTAAGGATGTTACAAAGCTATGAATAACTTACTACAAATACTGGGTTATCGAACAACAATAGCTTCCTTAACATAGCATACCACACATTCCAAACTATTGAAGAAGCGATCTCTTCAGGTTCCAACCTCTTTCTAACCTATTGTAATAGTGATAATTCTACAAACTCGTGAATTAAAAGCTACCCTGTTCTTGTATGCGTAGTTCAACCTCATGCCGCACGCTAGGTGTTTATTCCCTTGGGGGAATTTACTGTCACACCTTAGAGCTTTGTTTCATTCTGTAAATTTTAATCTGCCTTAATATCAAACACAACAGCCCTAGTTCCTCACCGTATCACCTTATCACTTACTCGTATGACTACATTTCGACCCTTTTAACTATCCGCTTGCGATTAATTAACTAATTCTTTTCCGTCGGATGTCTAACTACTGTCATTCCTCCCAATATATAAAAATCCGCTCTCATAATGTAAGATTTTATCTATGCGGAATCAAACAGTTATTGTGACGTTTCTTTATTGTAATTTGTATTGTTATTATTATTATTATTATTGGTGTATGGTAATACTATAATGTTCTCGGTGATCGAAACGGACAACATTTGTCTATTATAAACTTCCTTTCCATACGAAATGCATATGAAGCATCTTGTATTATTAAGTTTTAATTTAAGCTTTCGACCTGGATTATTATGCTTACAATTTGTTTAAAAGAAATAATGTCTTACCTTATAAGCTGAATGTCTTTAATAGAAACAAAATTTAAAATATCATGCTTAAATAAATAAATGATTTATGAAATCTATATACAAAGCGTGTCTTTGTTCAATTTGTCCATCCAAGTTTACCAATTGCTCATTTCACACCTATTTTATAACTGGCGTAACGCAAAGGGTTACACCGTCTTACAAGCAAGATTTTTTTCAAAAATTTTCTACTCCCAATTACCCTTGAGTCAGTTCTAGTTTAAGTAATATGTCAAATATGCGTCAATTTATATAGCCATCACAATAAAAAGTAAAAATTAAAAGTAAAAGTAAGAATTCTTTAAACAAAAGAAACGATACTGTGTGCCACTGAAGATGAAAGGTTGTTGAGCGGCCTTCTCCTTTCCATAAAGCAACAAAACGCCCATAGAATAAAGCTCTTAATCCACAGGCACTCAAGTGTTAGGTAATACAACACGAGAAATAAAACAAGTTACAACCTTCAGTCAATTATTAACCAAACGCTTCGGGCATAGTTTACTATTGGACGATTGGCGAGAAGGTTCTTTCTCAAATCGACTTGAACTAATTCTCTCTATTCCTCTTGTCTTCTCTTACCCAATAAAAAGGAAATAATCCCTCAATTTAGCACCCAAATTGACTTAAATGTCCGTAAATTCGTTCAGTACATCAACTCCGATTCAAAATGTAAACCTCTGTATTAAAAAATACCAAACTAACTAAAGCTCTCAAACAACACTCTATTAAAGAAATAACTATCCAAAGACAAAGAAAAATTAAATAAATCATTGATGCTATGTTTCAACTTAAAATGTCTCTAATCTAAATTTTCATCTTTATTTTCATTAGAAGTCACCTTCGGTTTTAAATTTTTCACATGCTAAATTCCTTAAGATTGAACTCTATCAATACTAATTTAAACAATTTTGTAAAGACTGTCAACAATTGTAGATAACTCTAAAAATTAAGTCTACATTCGACCCTGAAGGAGTACGCGTCTGAGAGTAAAATTTCTACCAAATTTCGAACTATATAACTAACTTTATGCCATCGGAAGTCATTACTATGTCCTTCTTAAAATGGAAAATATAAGATCTTGGACAAGACTTAAACCTGTATCTTAGTCTTTCTAAGACCATGCGTTCACCAATTACGCCAACGAGACCGATGACGATAATTCGTATACTACAAATTTAAATCGTGTACACAACTATACAAAAACCTAACTTTCGATTACGTTCGACGTTTTTGTCAATCATATTTGCCATTGTAAAGTTTTTATTTATGTCAGTTATAGACAAGGAGCAACACTCAATATTATATATTATATATTATTTATACTATATATTGATATGATATAAACGAAACAAACCAAAATTTGTATAATGACCAAGAATATATACACCTTGGAGTTTAATAACTTTTATAATTTGATTTGCTATTCATAAATTTACCCCTGAATGAAAATAATGATATAAATCTGATTATACCCAAATTATAACTTTAAAATCAGCAAATATAACACTGTATACTACCAGAAGTACTTTTGAACGTTTAAACAACCTTCTTTCTATCTACCTAAATTTTTTAAAGATTTTTTATAACCCTTCACACATTATATACATACATATGAAAAAATGTAAGCGTTAAAAATTGAAATAAAGCTTTAAGCTAATAAAGAATATTCTTATTTTTGACCTGCGTCTTCCCTGCTTGTTTCCAATTCTTAGAACTGCCTCTGCATGTGATTGATAAGCACCTGGTTGTTTCCAATTGAGCTCTCTCGTCTGTTGCGTAATACAGCTCGCCCAGTCTAACCCTTAGTTGATTCATTTCTCCTTTCGATACTCAGTTACCAATATTTAGACGAATATTTATAAGTAGTTTCTTAAATTCGTTTTTTAATTCGTTATTTAAAGTGATTAATTAAAGTAGTTTATTAGATTTACTTAGATTTACATAGATTTATTTAGATTCGTTCGCCAGAGTGGTTAGTTAGAGCCCTAAATTATAAAACATTAAAATTAGGATTAATTAATAATTCTAACTTACGTTTTTCAAAGTTAACGGCAACTTCTATCGTATATATTGGCACTAGAATTATTTTTTAGAAAATTTTTCTATCACGACTTTCAATAAATAATTATTTAATTTTAGTATTTTCACTCCGCGGGATATTACACTTTGTACTGTTATAGCTTGTGCCTTGGTCGAAGAAAGACTGATTGTTTACCAAGTCCATGTTCTATATAAATGCTCCTCCCATCACCTGTACCATTGGTTTTCCTAGCGTACTTTGTTAATTGAGGCGCTGTACTTTGCTTTTATCTTGCAGCCTTTGAATTTTCTACAAAGTTACCATCAAAACTAGTGTTGAAGTGATACATTTTCTCACGTATGCATCTAATCTGTATAGTGTATTCCTTTGAATATCCAACTTTAAACTTTCATTCAAGTCACGTCCGTTTATTTATATTTGCTTCTATTCAAATTTTCCCGTTTAATTTATCATGTAACCAAACGTCTGTTTTGTTGTTTAGTACTCCAAAATTTGTTGGATTTTATATCAATTTCCGATGTAGAGATTACGTAGTTAAATTTCTATCATGACGTACTTGAATGCGTTTATATATTTATGCGTTAATGTTTAGAATGGAATTCTTTTACAGCTAGTATGCCAGGTTATTTCCTTTCACTAATTGTGTATTTATTTCAATAAAACCCGTTGCGTTTAAAACGTTATTCCTGCATATTTTTTTTAATTTTATGCTCGATATTAGCTTTTTGCATAATTGTCGAGTTACTCCCATTTTTTGATGAAATTGTTTAGTTTTCTAGACTTTAATCAAATTTGCCCCGTTATCATAGCATTTTCTCCCAAAATAAAACTAAATAAAATTTTCAATCAATGTCATTTTTGGAGCCCAACTTGAAGACAAAATCCCCATTGATTCAAAATTTTTATATTTTTATTTCTCTGTGTAAAAATTTAATCCTTTTCTAATCCCCCTTTTCTACCTTAAGTTTTTCTATAAAGCCTAATTAATTTTATAGCTAAGTCCCTATTCTAAATCCCATCTATGTCTATCTTACCTTATAACTATATCCCTATTCTAATCCCTTATCTACATCTATCTAACCTCACAACTATATCTCGATTTTACTCCTTTATTTACATCTATCTATTTTACAGTTTGTACAATTATTTCTATCTTCCTGCATTGCCAAAATCTTCTTGTCTGAAAATATCGTATCATCCATCACTAAATTAATCATCGCTCCAAATTTATCGTCTGATTTCAAATTATTGTTTATCTTATTTTTCCCCTTATACACTCTATTTGGAATCCCAAAAATGTTATTTTTTTTCTGAAAGAATTCACACTTTTTAGATTTAATTTCAGCCCTGCTAAATTCAACTCCAACAAAATTCGTTCAACGTGAGTAAAATGTTGCTCAATGCTATTGCTGAATATTAAAACATCGTCCACGTTATGGATGCAAAATTTCTCTTAAGGTTCCAAAATACTTTGCATAGCCTTAACTATTGCAGCGGTACTCGAAGATAAGCCAAAAGGGACCACTTTAAATTGGTAAATATGCCCTTCTACAAAAAAAAACCGTATACTTCCTTGATTCTCGCTCTAGTGGAATTAGCCAAAATGAATTTTTCAAATCTATTTTCGTAAATATATTCTTATTACCTATCATTGCCAAATGCTAGTCATGGTGGTGGACAATTGTATTGCGGTTACGTTCGCTTATTTATTTTTCTTGCATCGAGACATAACCTGATGCTTTCATCACTTTTCTTAACGACAACTAGTGGATTTACAAAATGCGTGCTTGATTTCTCAATGATGCCCTCTCGTAACATTTGTTCGATCTCTCCTCCCACTCTATCCCTGTATGCTACTTGAATAAGATATAATTTCGTATTAAACGGTTTCGTATTTACTACCTCTAACTTGTGTTCATAGCCTGTAGCAATTCTGGATTCTGACCCTATTAATCCTAAATGTTTTTCTAACAATACCTTAACCCTACCTTTTATCTCTCCTGGACATTTAATTTTTTTATCTGCCTCACTTTCTTTATCTACTTCACCCTCAAATTGATTTATATTTAAAGAGTCATTTACGACTTCGACGTTTTCTTCTTCATCTTATTTAATACATTTCTCCTTGCATCTTGTTTCTTTGCCTTCAGCATTAATTCTTAACCCCAACTTATCTATAATATCCATCCCAAATATAACATCTATCTTTATTCCAGGTACAACCATAAACTCGTTCTCAAATTTCACCTTTTCCACTTCACACTTCAGAATTACCATATTATTTATGCTTGCAAACTTCTTGCTGTTTGGTGCAACCAAATTACACTTCCTAACAGGTATTATCTTCTGCATTAATTTTCCCCGTTTAACAAAATCTTCCGAAACGAGCGACGCTTCCGCTCCCGTATCAATGAGTATTTTAATCTTATTATTCTTCACTTTTAATTTAATTATATGTAATAAGTTTTTATTTAAATCGCTTTCTACTTCATGTTTAATAAATTCGCGCTGATGTTCGTATCTATTTATCCTTAAGGGTTTGCTTGGTTTGTCTTTATTCAAAAATCCTGATTTGATATAGATGGCCCTGCCTGACTCGCAATTTCAGCGTAAGTGCGGTTTGTTCTCCTCGGTTCTGACGTCCGTTGCAGGTTTTCTTGGTGATGCGTATTCTAGTTTATGTTCCTATAATGGTTGGTCCGCTCGTTTCTTGGCTTGGCTTGTTTCCTGTAGTCCAATTACGTCTAAAACCATTATTATAATTATTGTTATTGTTCGTATTGAAATTTCCCTTATATTATAGTTGTTATTATAATTCCGCTGATAATTAGATCTATCCGTTTCCACTCTTCTTTGTGTTCTTACCAAACTCACGGGTTGACTTTCTATTCTATTTTCCACACTATGATTCTGTCGCAATTCATCACAGCGTTGAAAATATTTCAAGAATATATCTCGATCTACAATATTTTGAAGTGCGATATATTGTCTCACTTTCCCTCAAAATGCCCTGCCAAATATTTTAATATTTGCTTTTCCTCTAAGGGAAGATCTAGTTGCTTTGCGATGCTAAACTTTTTTATAGCATACAATTCTCGGGTCATTTTTAAATTGTGATTATATATAGCCCATAATCAAATCATCTCTTGCTTTATACTGCTGGTTGTCCCCACAAAAGTGTCTTAAAAATTTATGTTCAAATTCCTGGAGAGTTTCTAATTCGCACTCTATTAAATCAAACCATGTTTCTGTACTCCCCTTTAACATTGATCTGACTAAATTTTATTTGTATCGCTCGTCTGTTGATTTCTGTATTATTGTTCTATTATTATTCAAAAATAATTTTGGGTTAAGCTTATTGTTACCGTAATATGTAGAGTATTGATCTAGTAATATGTTTGGTTGATTCAGCCTTATGGGTTTCCTAATATATTGCACCGTATTTCCACCAAAATTCTGTTTTTAAATTTTCCAATTCCCTATTTACATCTCTAAATCCTATCTCACAATTTCTTTCAACCTCTTGTACTTTTACACCTAAATTCGTAATTGTCTCGTTTGTTTCCCTTTCATATGTCTCTTGGTTTAATTTAACTCTCATAACCTCGTCCCTCACGTTATCAATGTCTTCCATAATTCTTAAAACTTTACTTTGCATCTGTAACTTCATTTCGTGATTGTTTGATTTATTTCCCTTAGACCATCGCTTAAAATTTTTATTTGGGAACTTAACTTTTCTCCCAAATTAACCAAATTTTGCTCATTTTCATTAATTTTTGTGGTCATATTTTTCATGGCCTCTCTTGTGTGCTCTCACATTTGATTAATGGCTCTGTCATATTTATTCATTTTATCGTTCAACGCTAATAGAATTGACATCATTTTTGATTCTTGTGTGCTCTGATGCTCCTTGCTGTGACTCCTTTTTAATACTCTCTCCTCAATTTCAGTCTGTGTATCTTGCAGGATTACACTTTTCTGAAACTGTATCTCTACCCTTTCATTCCTCAACGCCTCTCTAACTTTTCGCCTTTTTTATCCATTTCTATCTAAATCCTAAATTCTAATTTAACTTTTCAAATTTCTTTCTTACCTGCCTGTAATTTTGAATCTTACTTAATATATAATTTTCAAATTTTTCTAGCCACTAGTTTTTCGCCTTACGTTGTCGATGCCAAATTTACTCAACTTTTTGTTCTAGCCCCACGTTTGTCGGTAATAAATAACTTTTTAGAATTTTTGCCTCACGTTGATACGTCAATTTTTTTTTGATATTTTGAGCCCTACAAATAAGTGTTAATTTCATTCCATTCTAGCCCCTACGTTGTCGGTGACAAATTTCCTTTTTACTTAACTTTATGTTCTAAGCTCACGTTGGGCGCCAATTTTTTACTTTGTTATGATATAGACGAAACAAACCAAAATTTGTATAATGAGTAAGAATATACACACTTTAAAGTTTAAAAACTTTTATAATTTGATTTGCTGTTCATAAATTTACCCCTGAATCAAAATAATAATATCAATCTGATTATGCCCAAATTATAACTTTAAAATCAGCAAAGATAATACTGTGTACTACCAGAAGTACTTTTGAACGTTCAAACGACCTTCTTTCTAGCTATGTTTTTTTTAAAGATTTTTGATAACCCTTCACAAATTAAATACTTTAACATATGAAAAAATGTAAGCGTTAAAAATTGAAATAAATCTTTATTCTAATAAAAAATAATTTTATTTCTGACCTGTGTTTGCTTTGCTCGTTTCCAATTCTTAGAACTGTCTCTGCATGTGATTGATCAGCACTCCTGGATTGTTTCCAATTGAGCTCTCTCGTCTGTTGCGTAATACAGCTCGCCCAGTCTATCTCTTAGTTGACCAATATCTCGCTTCGATGCTCAGTTACCAATGTTTAAACGAATATTTATAAGTAGTTACTTAAATTTGTTTTTAGCGTAGTTATTTAAAGTGATTAATTAAAGTAAATTTACTTAGATCCGTTCGCCAGAGTGGTTAGTTAAAGCCCTAAAGTATTAAATATTAAAATTAGGTTTAATTCATAATTCTAACTTACGTTTTAAGTTAACGGCAACTTCTATCGTATATATTGGCACTAGAATTATTTTGTTTAAAATTTTTCTATTGTAACTTTCATTAAATAATTGTTTAATTTTACTATTGTCACTCCGCGTGATATTACACTTTGAACTGTTATAGTTTGTGCCTTGGTCGAAGAGAGACTGATTGTTTACCAAACCCGTGTTCTATGTAAATGCTCCCCATCACCTGTACCATTGGTTTTCCTAGTGTACTTTATTATTTGAGGCGTTGTACTTTGCTTTTATCTTGCAGCCTTCGGATTTTCTACAAAGTTACCATCAAATCTAGTGTTGAAGTAAAGCATTTTCTCACGTATGCATCTAATCTGTATAGTATACTTCTTTGAATATCCAACTTTGAACTTTTAATCAGGTCACGTCCGCTTGTTTATATTTGCTTTTATTCAAATTTTCCTGTTTAATTTATCATGTAATCAAACGTCTGTTTTGTTGTTTAGTACTCCAAAATTTGTTAGATTTTATATGAAATTCCGATGTACAGATTACGTAGTCGAATTTCTATGAAGACGTGCTTGAATGCGTTTATTTATTTATGCGCTAGTGTTTAGAATGGAATTCTTTTACAGCGTATGACAGGTTATTTCATTTCACTAATTGCGTATTTACTTCAATAAAACTCGTTGCGTTTGAAACGTTATTCCTGCGTATTTATTTGCAATTTTAGGCTTATATATTTAATTTAAAATGCATTATATGACGTACAAGTTATTTAGCTTACTAAATATGATTTGATTTTTTAAGAATTAGCTTTCTTTCATAAATCAAGTTATTTGTGATTTATATATAGTGTGCAGGATATTAGCTTTTTGTATAATTGTCGAGTTACTCCCATTGTATAATGAAATTGTTTAGTTTTTTACACTTTAATTATATTTACATATAGCGTACGACCCTTACGACTCAATACACCCCTAAATTACCCCATTATCATAGCAAGATATATATATATATATATATATATATATATATATATATATACATATATTAAATGTTTTTAATGGGTTTGAGGTCAGCTGGTAAAAAGAAAACTCTTTTATAATGCCTAAATTTTCGGATTTAGTTATGGATGAATTATTAAATAGTGTTATTCCACAACTTCCGTTTAACCTTCCATTTTTAAAGAAATTTGTTGATGATTTAATAACGGCTATCCCAGAAAATAAAATAGTTGAAACCCTTAATATTTTTAATAGCTATAATAGTCATATCCAATTCACAATAGAAACAGAATCCAATAAATCGGTACCTTTCATGGACACTTTATTAATTCGAAACGATGAAAATTAAATAATTTTAGATTGGTATCAAAAACAAAGCCATTCCAACAGAGATTTAAATTACCATTCATATCACCCTTTCAAAACAAAAATAAATTTTATTTTAGGATTAAAAAATCGAATCAAAAGAATATGTCATCCAACATTCTACAATAAAAATATAAAAAAACTTTCAAACATTTTAAAAAACAACAACTATCCCACACCTCTAATAACAAAATTACTATATACCTCTGAAGAATATAAAAACACAAGCAACAGTAACAGTAATATAAACAAAAATAACACAAGTAGTAACAAAAGCAAAAATTTAGAAATATATAAAACAATATCAAATATAGACAATGAATTAACCCATAAACTAATTAAAGTATTTAAAAATTATAATTTTAAGTATGCAAAGAAAAATATTTTAACAGTCAACAATCTCTTTTCAAAATTAAAACATAAAACACCCGAACTATTTCAAAAAAATATTGTGTACCAAGTTAATTGTTTAGATTGTAATGGCCTGTATATTGGACAAACATGTCAATCCTTAAATCAACGTATAATTCAACACAGAAGTGACATAAAAGTTAAACCAAATTCATGTGCTTTATCGAGTCATTCAGCTAATTTAGATCATAGAATAGATTTCAAAATCCAAAAATTTTAGAATTAGAAAGATAAACAAAAAGACTATTTCTTGAAATGTATCACATTTTTAATGCAAAAATAGTATAAATAAAAAAACTGATATTAGTGGTTTGAGCTCGATTTACACACACACACATATATATATATATATATATATATATATATATATATATTGCTGTGAATCCTACAAAATCCGGGAACTACGGTTTTCGAATCAAGCCCCACAGATTGTGCGTCAAAGAATGCTGTGTTTCCCTGTATTAGAATCGAGCCTCACGAATTGGGCGTCAAGAATGCTGTGAATCCTACAAAAAGCTATTAACTTAACTGGTCCGTCGACTTTCTTCTGTTCATCGCCTCTGCTGCTCCCCTAGATAAACCTTCATCCTCATTCATAAAAAAAAACAAACACATTCCTACCACAAACATCAACGTTAACTCTATTTACATCAATATTCACAATACATTAAAATTTCAAAATTAAAAATTCAGCATAAATTTCAGTATCAGAAAATTTCAAGATTTAAAATTGTTATCATTTTAATGTGCATCCAAAATTAAAGTCCTTGTAGGATGCCTACTAATTAATGTAATAATATATGCAGACCTGAGTCTGAGTACAAAGGAGCATCTACCACCCCTTTACGTTAATTAACCAGGTTCGCCTAATTGAGCTCAAAGACATACCCATATTTTCATCATAATCCAGAGCATCAATACTAAATACCCCTTTTTACTTAAACAAGCAAATTTCACCTTCAAATTAAAATATTATTGTTAGTACAATTTCACTACTGTCCATTTTAAATAAACAAATTATAAAGTTATTCAACACACACCAAAATATCAAAGTTCGAACAAAATAGTATAATTTACCTGAAGGTTACTGCACTCGTAGCTTCAATGTACATCGTCCCTTTGTTAATTACACCATTCCAACTGGGTTATATTTACGGCTTCTGATTCTCAACGCTTTTAAAATTTTCTCCATCACCATTTATTTAAAGTTGTTTCAGGGCTTTTCCGGAACTCATCTGTGTATATCTGAACCTTGTTTTGTGGATCCAGACACGTTTATGCACCATTTAATTATTAATACCCCCGAAAATTGCAAAGAAATTCATACTTCTTTCACCAATATACGCCAAAACTGCCTACTTTTGTGTATTCATTTGTCGTTGTAAATTTTACTAATTGGTACAGTGATACTAACTTTATTACCTTGTATCTTCTTTTCTAAGTGCACTAAAGTACATTTATTGTAGCACGTAAAGAACAAGCTGTTTTACATCACAAAATATTCGAGCAAACTGTTTAAAATTATTTAATCAAAACCGGAAAACTAAAAGCACTGTTTAACGCGTTGAATCAAGTCGAAGATCTAAGAGAGCTTGTTCATATTCCCCTGGGTATATATAGAGGTTAGCCTGTTTGTCGGTCGAGTCTCCAAAACGGACAATTCTAAAGAATTTCGCCTGCTATGTTCCCATTCCGCAGCCCGGCATGCGATTTTTACGAATTTTGCACTCGCCCCAGTTAAATCTCAGAAATTTCAACACGGCACGCAACGTCTGGAAATAACTAATTGAATTTTATACAGAAATGTTATTTTTACCTCTCAATTTTGCCTTTTATTTTCACCCAATCGCAACCCCGTGACGTTGCTCTACTCACGCCTTTTACTATATGTGTCTCGGTCTCGCGCATATTATCTGTCTCTATCTATCCTGTTCTTAGTGGTGCAAATTGATATTCCTTACTATCGATTATTTCAGTCCACATGGACTGTTATCTGGGTTAAATAACCCCGTATCCAACTTTCCCGTTAATATAAGCGACGGTTTCTCCAACATTATCTGAAACCATTTGTTATCTGCAAAATTTTCGCCGTACGTGACTTTTAAACTACGCAGGTGTTCAATCGTACTATTAATTCTCAGAGCTTTATTTCATCCTCTACTTCTACTACATTAATACTAAACCCCGTGTCATCCTCTGTGACTTCATAACTGCCCTTCCATGGCACTACCCTATCATTAAACCTTATTACCTTCCGTTCCATATCTATCAAAACCCTAACTTCATCATACAGTCAACACCTAAAATGCTCTGAAACTTCAGTCCAGGTACAATTACAAACTCCTGTTCACAGCTTAAATCTCCTATATCTATCCTAAGCACCACAACACTATTTACTACAGCAAATTTCTTTTTATTTGGAGCTACTAAATGGCTACGCTTTATAGGCATAATTCTATCACAAACCTTATCCCTAATTTTGCTGACGAATTCCTCCGATATTAAACTCGCCTCTGCCCCTGTATCAAGTAATACTTCTACATTATTCTCAAAAATTCCTACATTAATAATTGGCAAACATAATTTTTCCTCAGTTTCTGGCTCTACTTCCTCCTCAATTTTGAAAAATTCACGTGGATGTTCATATACATTTACACTGAAATCTAGTGGTCTGTCGCGTTCTAAAAATCCTGTCCAGGTCTGTTTTCCCTACTCGGTCCTGGTCTAGCCGTCACCTCAGCGTATGTCCTAGGCGTTTCCACTCGTTCCGTGTCTGTATTAGCAGTCCCCCTCATGTCCGGTGAACTATTCCTTCTGGTAGGTTCCGGTCTCGGTGCAGGTCCCCTTCCTAAACTATTACTTCTAAAGTATGGTCGTCGCTGTTCCCAATTCTGTCGCTGGTATCCGTAACTATTCCCCTTCTAGCATAGTTGTCCCGTCTATTGTCAAACCTAACTGTGTTGATCTGTCTTTCCCTATTATCCCGAGGTCGTCCACTACTTACGTCGTCGTACCTCTGCAGGTATTCTAAAACATTTCTCTGTCCACTATGTTCTGTAGTGCTACGTGTTGTCTTACTTCTACCTCGAAGTGTCGTGATAAATACTTGATAATTTGTCGGTCCGTCAGTGGTGGGTTCAGTTGCTTTGCTATGCTATACTTGCGTATAGCATATTGCTCTACTTCCTGAAAATTCTCCCTTAAATTTCCTGTGATTAAGTCGTCTCGTACCTGGTCTTGTCTGTGGTCACTCCAGTAGTGCTTTAAAAATCTGTCTTCAAAGTCCGTGTAGGTGTCTATGTCCTGTCCTACTAAATTGTACCATGCTTCCGCGTTGTCTTTCAATAAAGCCTTTATCGTATTCAGTTTAGTCTGTTCGTCAAATAAATTTCCCACTAGATTTCTTACACTATTAATAAAACTTTGTGGATTTACCCTGTTATCGCCATAAAACTTCATGTGTTGGTCCAATGATACTCCACCTGTAGAAAATCTGGGACCATCCCCCGTTAAACTTGACATGTTGTATTTAATACTACTAACTTCGCGTTCTACCCTGCCTAACTGATCCCTACATGAGTCCGTTACTTCAGTCATTTTTACATTTATTTCTTCTTCACAAACAATGCATACTTCGGACCTTAAATGTCCCATTTCCTGTCGAAGACCTGTAATATCACGCTCATTTTTATCTACCCTATTTTCAACTTCCCCCAGTTTCACGGTAAGACTATTTTTAAATTCTGTAAATTCTTTAGTCGACTGCTCAATTTTTCCGCTTATCTGCTCTAATTTTTGGTTGGACTCCTCCCTAGCTCTATTAGATTCATCGCTTAGCTGTTCTAATTTTCTATTGGATTCTTCCCTAGCTCTATTAGATTCTTCGTTCATCCTCTCTAGCATTCTCATTATCATCTCGTTTCCTTGATCCCTGATTCCGTCCTTGAGGCGACCCTATGGCGGGTTTACACTTGTCAGATACCAATGTTGTTCTAAGAAGATTGTATATGGATCTGAGGCGATCCTATGGCGGGTTTACACTTGTCAGATACCAATGTTGTTCTATGAAGATTGTATATGGATCTGAGGCGACCCTATGGCGGGTTTACACTTGTCAGATACCAATACTGTTCAACGGAGATTGTATATGGTTTTGAGGTAACCTTATTGTGGATTTATACATGTCAGATACCAATGCTGTTTTACAAGGATTGTTAATATGCTTATTTTTATGTAATTAGTTATTTTATGTATAATTAGAAATCATGTATGTAGGCTGTATTTTATGTTAATATTGCAAGGAAAAGGAAAAACTTGCAATGCTACCTAGATATTGTGGGCATTTGATTTTCATTTGTTATTTCTTTTAGTAATGGAATCCATTGTTTACTGAAAGTCACGGATTCGTTTGCAACGCAGTTATTTTTATGTAGGGTTATATAGACAGCTTCTTTGAATTTGCGTTTTTGGTGGTTTTCTTTTTTCTTCTTTTCTTCTTTTCAGGAGTATGTGTATTCAGCTCGTTCCCTTTCTATTGTTTTCTAATTTTATACCCTATTTTACCGAGATTCAGTGAAGGAGGTTAACAACCTGTGGCTACCAAGATCCCCAACACTTAGACATTTGCCGAAATAATGGTTTTCAGTAAATCCTTTCACACACTTAACATTATTCGAGAATATTGCCCAACCAATTTTGTAGTTACTTATAATAATCATCATGTTTAGCACAGTTATCTTTTTCGTCATTAGTTTATCCATCTTGGGATTGGTTGGATGCGTACCTCCATTGATTTCTATTCTGGGCTAGCCTACAATCTCCTTGAAACCTCTACAGCCTACATCTTTTTACTATCTGTGTGCAGTAGTCTAATCTAGGTCTGCCTCTTCTTCTTTTTTCCTATCTTGCTTCTAAAATATTCCGCACTATTCCTCATGCCGTAGTATGTGGCCTATCATCCTATCTCTCCTATTTTTACCGTTTTCCACATATTTCTTTCTTCCCTTTTTTAGTACCTCCGTTCAACTTTGTCTGTCCATGATATCTTCATCATACGCCTGTAACACCACATTTCAAAGGCTTCTACCTTTTCTTGTCTGCTTCTCCTACTGTCCAGGCTTCACAGCCGTACAGTGCTGTGCTCCCACATATGTTTTAAGCAATCTTTTCCTTGTTTCTATGTTTGTGGTCTTTGAGCACAATAGTTGCTTTTTCTTGTTAAATGTAGCACGACCTTGTGCTAATCTTTGTTTTATATCTTTTGTGCTTTTCCCATCTTGCGTTATTTGGCTTCCTAGGTAGCAGAAACCTTAACCTCTTGTAAGTTCGTGTTAAATACTTGTATTCTTGTTTTTGATTTATTTTCCCCACCTTTGCAAACTAGAACTTTAGTTTTAGTTTTGTTAATTTTCATACCGTATCCTCTTTAGAACCGTTTCCATTTCATTAAGAGGCTTCTAACTCTTCCTTGCTAGATGCTAATACCCTATATCATCTGCAAATCTAAGCATATCAATTTTTGTCCCTGCATAGTAATTCCAAATGTCTTTCTGCATTTGACAGTATTCATTGCCCTTCTATGTACAAGTTAAAAATCAATGGGGATAGGGCACATCCCTGTCTCACCCCTTTCCTAATGTTTACTTCTCGTTCCTGCTCTAATTCTATTACTGCTGTTTGCTCTTTGTATAAGCTATGTACTATTCGTCTATCCCTATAACTCATTCCAATCCTTTTGAGTATTTCAAACATTTTTCCAATTTACATTGTCGAATGCTTTTTCCAGATCTACAAACCCTATATACATGCTTTCCCCTTTTCTATTGTTTTCTCCATTATCACTCTCAGAGCTAAAATAGCCTCCCGTGTTCCCTGTTTCGCCTAAACCCAAATTGGTCTTTCCTAGTATTTCTTCAGCTCGTTTTTCCATTCGTCTTTGCACAATTCTAGTTAATATTTTTGACACGTGTGCTGTCAAACTTATTGTTCGAAAATTTTCACATCTATCCGCGCCTTTCTTTTTGGTATAGTTACTATGATGCTACGTTTGAAATCTTTGGTTATCTCGCCTGTCTCATACATATAGCTTAAAGTTGGAAGAGACGTTCTGTTACTGCTTGTCCAGCGGCTTTTAGAGTTTCTGCTTGCACCTTATCTGTACCCGGCGCCTTACCATTTTTCAGACTCTTTAATGCTAATTCAAACTCGTCTCGAAGTATAGGATATCCCAAGTCATCATTTTCAATGTCTGATTCCTGTTCTAATGCAGTTAGTTCCTCTCCTGCATATAAATTCCTATATATTCTTGCCATCTACTCACTTTCTCTACGTTTTCTATAATGACGTTTCCTTGTGCGTCCCTTATATTTTTGCTATACGGTTTTATATCCCTAAAATTCATTCTAATTAATTTGTATGCTTCTTCTGTCTTTCCTATTTCCATCTTAGTTTGTACTTTTTTGCACTTTTCATCAATCCATTGTTCTTTAGCTTTCCTGCATTTTCGAATAATTTCCCATTTTATGGCTTTGTATCTCTGTTTTCCTGTTTCGTCTGATTTATTTTTGTTTTTTCGTCTTTCTTCTATTAAATTCACGATATCCTTTGTTATCCATGGTTTCTTATTTTCTTTTTGTGTATACCCCAAAATATCTCTGGCCGCCATGTCTAGGCTGGATTTAATGTTATTCCATTCCGTTTCTACTTCCATAGTTTCAGACATTTTCGTGATATCATTCAGCAATTCATTTGACTTTTTTTCGAATCTTACTTGAATATCTTTGTCTTTTAGTTTCTCTAAGTCCAGGTGCCTTTTTCCGTTCCTCTTTTTCAGATTTTTAAATTTAAGTGCGGCCTTCATAATTACGATGTTGTGGTCAGTATCTATATCTGCTTCTGGGTAGCTTCTACAGTCTTTTACTTGATTCCTAAACCGTTGTCTAACAAGAATGTAATCTATTTGATATCGTCCTATATCTCCTGGCATCTTCCACGTATATCGTCTTCTAGCATGATGTTGAAATAGTGTGTTTGTGATGATTAAATTGTTCTTGTCGCAAAATTCTACCAGCCTATTTCCCCTGTCGTTTCTCGTGCCTAAACCAAATAAACCAACTACCGCTCCTTCCCTACCCTCACCTACCACAGCATTAAAATCCCCTGTAATTATTAAATTTTCATGTCCTTTTACGTATCTTAATATGTCTTCGATATCTTTGTAGATGGCTTCTACCTCTTCGTCACTGTAGCTAGAGGTGGGCATGTATACTTGTATTATTACTGTGTTTACCGGTTTAGATTCTAATCTAACCATGAGTACTCTTTCGTTCTTTTGTAAGTAATTTTCCACACAGTGTCCTATCTTTTTCCGCATAACTATCCCCACACCCAAATTTCCGTCCTCTGCTCCTGTATGAATTACCCTGAAGTCTCCACTCCAAAAATCCCCCGCCTCTGGCCACCGAACTTCGCTGATCCCTACTATGTCTAGTGATAACCTATTCATTTCGATTTTTAGGTTCTCTAGCTTACCTACTTGCTTCATACTTCTAACATTCCACGCTCCGACTCGCAGAATGTTCCCGACTCTTATTTTTAACTTTCCGATCGCATCCTCCGAAGTAGTCCCCTCCCGGAGATCCGAATGGGGGACTATTTTAACTCCGGAATCTTTTACCCCAGAGAATGCCATCATGTTTGTTACAATTTAAGTACGCTGTGTACTTGGGAGATAATGTGGTGGTTTCCCGTTGCCTTCCACATCGCGGTAGTGTGTCTTAGACCGCCATACCGACCCCTATGGTCTCTGCCAATCTAAGTACCGAAAGAGCCGCTGCCCTCTTTCGGGGACCTGTCTTAGTCTGGTTCCTCACTAACGACCCTACTACTTTGGTTGGACCTGTAGTTTGGCTCTTTAGCTCATTAGAACACGCAAGCCATTTCACCTGTTCTAGTAATTTAGAACTTCGGCAAGGTGCAGGTCCATTCGAAATGGTAATTAACTCCAATTAAAATTAATACCTTTTAATTTTTAGTGACTCCTAATCAAATATTAATTATTATCGGTACATTTTGTTTAATACCGGTTACTTAAAATAGAGTTAATTAATATAAATTTTGCACGTAATTTCTCTTTGTTTCTTTACTAGGAATAATTAAATTACATGTAGAGCTTTTTAATACTGCTTCCTTGTTTATAGCAAGCGTCTTGTAGATGATTTAAATCTCTTATGTTTAATGAAACGAATGAATTTTTATGCTTCACGCTTTTATTTAACAACGCGTACCTTTTCCCAAAGCTTCTACACGGTGATTAAAATTATTTGATGTGATTATTTAATTTTCTACCCTGGTCTAAATATGAGTATTTTCTCCCTATTTGAAGACAAATAATCCCACTTATTCGAATTCAAATATAAAACATTTAGACTGCCAAAAAACATTTACAAAAAAATTGCCTATCTCTCTCTACCCTTATCTATCTAACTTACCTACCTTATCTCCAATCCAAAAAAAAATATTTACACCTATCCTATATCCCTATCCTATTCCTAACTATCACCTAATTTTATAAACTGAAATTATCCCTAACTTCATCCTATCTACCTATCCTATTCTTAACTTTTAACTAATCTTCACTATACTTTACTTCCCCCTACCTAATCCTATATGCCTATCCTACTCTTACTCTATTCCTAACTCTCCACTAATCTTATATGAAATATCTATACTTAACCTATCTTATTTTCTTCCTACATTTACTCTTTATTCTCATCCTAAACCTATTTCTAATTATCTCCCATATTTATCCTATACTTAGCTTTATTTTCTATACACACCTACTTCTATTCTTCTATATACACCTATTCTATCCTTTGTTCATTAAGTTATTTAAATCTAACTCTTTTCTTGACCCTCCACGTCTTTCTTCTTACCAACCTAATACTCTTCATCCCTATTTCTCCCCCTTCTATATCTATACTTAACATCCCTGTTATCTCACATACAATAAACTTATCATCCCTATTATCCTGACTCTTAAATACTGCTTCTTCTTCAGTCCCTACACTTGTCTGTTTCTCTTTTATTATTATTTTCTTTTCTGCCGACAAACCAAACGATACTACCTTAAAATTATCGATTTTTCCCTCTATGGAAAATCCTATGTACCTTCTAGAATTCTTGTGTAATGGAATCCGCCAGAATGAATTCCTTAAATCTACTTTATTAAAAACAAACTTGCCACTTAACCTCGTCAAAAATGTGTCCATGGATGGTGGACAATGGAATTGCGGTTTGGTCCATTGGTTAATTTTTCGTGCATCTTTATTTAATTCTGCCTTCACCTGCTCCCGATATGCTGCTGTTGCTTCTACCCACTAATTCTGCAGTTTTTGTACTAGCTTGAACCTCTACTATCCTATCCTCTGGACATCTTATTGTGTTGATCTGTTTACCTTCATCATCCTCTACTTCTACTACATTAATACTAAACCCCGTGTCATCCTCTGTGACTTCATAACTGCCCTTCCATGGCACTACCCTATCATTAAACCTTATTACCTTCCGTTCCATATCTATCAAAACCCCTAACTTCATCATACAGTCAACACCTAAAATGCTCTGAAACTTCAGTCCAGGTACAATTACAAACTCCTGTTCACAGCTTAAATCTCCTATATCTATCCTAAGCACCACAACACTATTTACTACAGCAAATTTCTTTTTATTTGGAGCTACTAAATGGCTACGCTTTATAGGCATAATTCTATCACAAACCTTATCCCTAATTTTGCTGACGAATTCCTCCGATATTAAACTCGCCTCTGCCCCTGTATCAAGTAATACTTCTACATTATTCTCAAAAATTCCTACATTAATAATTGGCAAACATAATTTTTCCTCAGTTTCTGGCTCTACTTCCTCCTCAATTTTGAAAAATTCACGTGGATGTTCATATACATTTACACTGAAATCTAGTGGTCTGTCGCGTTCTAAAAATCCTGTCCAGGTCTGTTTTCCCTACTCGGTCCTGGTCTAGCCGTCACCTCAGCGTATGTCCTAGGCGTTTCCACTCGTTCCGTGTCTGTATTAGCAGTCCCCCTCATGTCCGGTGAACTATTCCTTCTGGTAGGTTCCGGTCTCGGTGCAGGTCCCCTTCCTAAACTATTACTTCTAAAGTATGGTCGTCGCTGTTCCCAATTCTGTCGCTGGTATCCGTAACTATTCCCCTTCTAGCATAGTTGTCCCGTCTATTGTCAAACCTAACTGTGTTGATCTGTCTTTCCCTATTATCCCGAGGTCGTCCACTACTTACGTCGTCGTACCTCTGCAGGTATTCTAAAACATTTCTCTGTCCACTATGTTCTGTAGTGCTACGTGTTGTCTTACTTCTACCTCGAAGTGTCGTGATAAATACTTGATAATTTGTCGGTCCGTCAGTGGTGGGTTCAGTTGCTTTGCTATGCTATACTTGCGTATAGCATATTGCTCTACTTCCTGAAAATTCTCCCTTAAATTTCCTGTGATTAAGTCGTCTCGTACCTGGTCTTGTCTGTGGTCACTCCAGTAGTGCTTTAAAAATCTGTCTTCAAAGTCCGTGTAGGTGTCTATGTCCTGTCCTACTAAATTGTACCATGCTTCCGCGTTGTCTTTCAATAAAGCCTTTATCGTATTCAGTTTAGTCTGTTCGTCAAATAAATTTCCCACTAGATTTCTTACACTATTAATAAAATTTGTGGATTTACCCTGTTATCGCCATAAAACTTCATGTGTTGGTCCAATGATACTCCACCTGTAGAAAATCTGGGACCATCCCCGTTAAACTTGACATGTTGTATTTAATACTACTAACTTCGCGTTCTACCCTGCCTAACTGATCCCTACATGAGTCCGTTACTTCAGTCATTTTACATTTATTTCTTCTTCACAAACAATGCATACTTCGGACCTTAAATGTCCCATTTCCTGTCGAAGACCTGTAATATCACGCTCATTTTTATCTACCCTATTTTCAACTTCCCCCAGTTTCACGGTAAGACTATTTTTAAATTCTGTAAATTCTTTAGTCGACTGCTCAATTTTTCCGCTTATCTGCTCTAATTTTTGGTTGGACTCCTCCCTAGCTCTATTAGATTCATCGCTTAGCTGTTCTAATTTTCTATTGGATTCTTCCCTAGCTCTATTAGATTCTTCGTTCATCCTCTCTAGCATTCTCATTATCATCTCGTTTCCTTGATCCCCTGATTCCGTCCTTGACTGATCTCTATTGCCTCCAGCTTCTTCCATTTTCGAATTTTTCTCACACAATGCACTATCGTCACTTCCAATTTTCACTCCTTGACTCCTTAACCATTCTTTTCTCTGCATACGTTCTAATCACTCACACACACTCTAAAATACTCTTAAATTTATACACACACAGAAACTCTCTCTCTCAGATCGCCAGTTTCCTGGAATAAAATCACAAAAAATTTTATTTGGAACTCGAGCCTCACTTTTGGGTCGCCAAAGAATGCTGTGTTTCCCTGTATTTGAATCGAGCCTCACGAATTGGGCGTCAAGAATGCTGTGAATCCTACAAAGAGCTATTAACTTAACTGGTCCGTCGACTTTCTTCTGTTCATCGCCTCTGCTGCTCCCCTAGATAAACCTTCATCCTCATTCATAAAAAAAAACAAACACATTCCTACCACAAACATCAACGTTAACTCTATTTACATCAATATTCACAATACATTAAAATTTCAAAATTAAAAATTCAGCATAAATTTCAGTATCAGAAAATTTCAAGATTTAAAATTGTTATCATTTTAATGTGCATCCAAAATTAAAGTCCTTGTAGGATGCCTACTAATTAATGTAACAATATATGCAGACCTGAGTCTGAGTACAAAGGGAGCATCTACCACCCCTTTACGTTAATTAACCAGGTTCGTCTAATTGAGCTCAAAGACATACCCATATTTTCATCATAATCCAGAACATCAATACTAAATACCCCTTTCTACTTAAACAAGCAAATTTCACCTTAAAATTAAAATATTATTGTTAGTACAATTTCACTACTGTCCATTTTAAATAAACAAATTATAAAGTTATTCAACACACACCAAAATATCAAAGTTCGAACAAAATAGTATAATTTACCTGAAGGTTACTACACTCGTAGCTTCAATGTACATCGTCCCTTTGTTAATTACACCATTCCAACTGGGTTATATTTACGGCTTCTGATTCTCAACGCTTTTAAAATTTTCTCCATCACCATTTATTTAAAGTTGTTTCAGGGCTTTTCCGGAACTCATTGTGTATATCTGAACCTTGTTTTGTGGATCCAGACACGTTTATGCACCATTTAATTATTAATATCCCCGAAAATAGCAAAGAAATTCATACTTCTTTCACCAATATACGCCAAAACTGCCTACTTTTGTGTATTCATTTGTCGTTGTAAATTTTACTAATTGGTACAGTGATACTAACTTTATTACCTTGTATCTTCTTTTCTAAGTGCACTAAAGTACATTTATTGTAGCACGTAAAGAACAAGCTGTTTTACATCACAAAAATATTCGAGCAAACTGTTTAAAATTATTTAATCAAAACCGGAAAACTAAAAAGCACTGTTTAACGCGTTGAATCAAGTCGAAGATCTAAGAGAGCTTGTTCATATTCCCCTGGGTATATATAGAGGTTAGCCTGTCTGTCGGTCGAGTCTCCAAAACGGACAATTCTAAAGAATTTCGCCTGCTATGTTCCCATTCCGCAGCCCGGCATGCGATTTTTACGAATTTTGCACTCGCCCCAGTTAAATCTCAGAAATTTCAACACGGCACGCAACGTCTGGAAATAACTAATTGAATTTTATACAGAAATGTTATTTTTACCTCTCAATTTTGCCTTTTATTTTCACCCAATCGCAACCCCGTGACGTTGCTCTACTCACGCCTTTTACTATATGTGTCTCGGTCTCGCGCATATTATCTGTCTCTATCTAACCTGTTCTTAGTGGTGCAAATTGATATTCCTTACTATCGATTATTTCAGTCCACATGGACTGTTATCTGGGTTAAATAACCCCGTATCCAACCTTCCCGTTAATATAAGCGACGGTTTCTCCAACATTCTCTGAAACCATTTGTTATCTGCAAAATTTTCGCCGTACGTGACTTTTAAACTACGCAGGTGTTCAATCGTACTATTAATTCTTAGAGCTTTATTTCATGGTATTTTAATCTTGGATTTTCACAGGCTTTTATGTTTATTATTAATAATGGTTTAATTAACTCCAATTAAAATTAATACCCTTTAATTTTTAGTGACTCCTAATCAAATATTAATTATTATCTGTATATTTTGTTTAATACCGGTTACTTAAAATAGAGTTAATTAATATAAATTTTGCACGTAATTTCTCTTTGTTTCATTACTAGGAATAATTAAATTACATGTAGAGCTTTTTAATACTGCTTCCTTGTTTATAGCAAGCGTCTTGTAGATGATTTAAATCTCTTATGTTTAATGAAACAAATGAATTTTTATGCTTCACGCTTTTATTTAACAACGCGTACCTTTTCCCAAAGCTTCTACACGGTGATTAAAATTATTTGATGTGATTATTTAATTTTCTACCCTGGTCTAAATATGAGTAATATATACATATATATATATATATATATATATATATATATATATATATATATTTAATACTTGGCTTATTGTCGTAATTTGGAGCGTTGTTTCCTGTCTATAACTGACATAAGTGTGATTGAAAAAAATGCCAAACTTAAGTGAAAGTTAGGTTTATGTATAGTTGTGTACACGATTTAAACTTGTAAATTTTCCAATTATGATCATCGGTCTCGGTGGCGTAATTGGTAAACGCATGGGCTTAGAAATACTAAAAGACAGGTTCCAACTCCTGTCCAAGACCTTATATTATCCATCTTTCAATAGCTAGCTCAATGCGAAATGATCATTTGGGTTTTGCATAAAAGTCTAAGTTATTATTTTATGTTATTAACTGCAATACAATAGTATTTATTAACTTACCTTGTGTAAATAACTACCTAAAATATTTATATATGTATATATACATATATATATATATATATATATATATATATATATATTAAGATATAAATTATCTTGACCATATGTGAATAGTGATGAATGTTCCTAGAAAATGGTCAGGTATAAGTAAAACAACTCAATTTGTTTTCATGTATTTTCATGCTTATTACGCGTTTTGGTTCCAAATAAACATTTTCAAAATAGCAGCTAAAAATTACATTGTTATAAATACTATAAAATTATACACTGTAAACATATACTTGCACTAAAACATTTTTAAATAGATAACAGATACATTATGACTATTGTACGTCGTAAAGGTTTAGAAATGTTATATTGAATGACTAGATTAAGTTAACTGGTTACAACAAACAATCTGTTATTGTTGATAATTTAAAATATGCATACTATTGGAACAAGTTGAAATACGGGAAATGTGAATTACTTAAAAGCGTATTTTTATTGAGGCGCCAAAGGTTACTATTTATTTTGTATAAGTCTGTAGTAAATATTAGCGAATTGTTTATGGTCCGACTTGGAATTTACGGAGTGTCTGTCGCGTTGTATGCGAATGGTTTCTAAAATATTTTTTTTATTATCGTTTATTTCAGTACCTAAAACGTTAACATTTTTAAAATCGAAATTATGTGATGTTTCTATTGCATGGTTAGCAAATGCTGTGAATTTTTTATTATTTGTTTGGATTGAGTATTTGTGTTCGTATATTCTTTTATGAAGATATTGTTTTGAATTTGCTATATAACATCCCCTACAGCCAAGACAGTTAATTTTATAGATCGTATGTGTTTTGTTCTTATTTTCTATTTGTGGTTTTAGGTTGGTAAAAAATGTTTTAGTAAAATTATTTGGTTTGTGGGCAATATGGATACTATGGCTTCTTAAACATTTTTTAATTCTTTCGGACAAACCAGGTATGTGCTCTATTCCAACTATTGATTCACATTGGCTGAGTTTGTTCGTATTATTTATATTATTGTATATGTTGTGGATTTTATTTTTAATTAATGGCTTAAAGAATTGTTTTGAGTAGGCGTTATTTCTTAATACGGTTTTTACTTTTTTCAAATGTTTTGGTCTATATTTGCCGTGTGATAATTGGATGGCGTGTTTTACAAGGTTGTTTACAACGTTTTTTTTTGTATTGTTTAGGGACACTAGAATTATAATTTAAATATCTGCCACTCCATGTTTTTTTATTGTACCAATTAGTTGAAATAGTACCTGCAGCATTATATTTAATTTGAAGATCCAAAAATGATATTGTTCTAATGCTTTCTTTTTTTACGGTGAATTGTAGTTTAGGGTGGAAAGAGTTGAATTTATTTAGTGTTTCATCAATTTTATCAATTGGTAAGAGTAGACCATTATTGGGAATACCACCGCCTCATTTGCTCCCAAAACCCTCATTTGCTCCTCATTTGCTCCAAATTTACATGTAAATTCCCATAAGGAGCAAATGAGGGAAATGAATCTCCTCCTGCTCTCTCCCTGTGGAACTCCTTGTGGAATTTTTTACCCCAACCATTTTCATTACGTCACACCGCATTCTTTCCACCGCGAGATAAATCTTTCTCCACATTTCCACCCACGAGATAAACCTATCTTGTTTGGTATTAATTAACATTAGATTTTTCTCAGCTACCCGAATCTCTAAGAATTTTTCACATAGCATCATCCCCCAGGGAGCTACCCTCATTTTAAGATTTCTTACCTGTAGCGACTTTTGAGCGTTCTTATAATTTTTTTATACATGCGATACATTAAATTAGCTTAGAATTTTACGCAGAATTCGAATCTGCAAACAGATTTGAAATCGGACCACGCCCTGCAAAATTATACCCCTTTAAAGTCCTGATCTTCTAAATTTTGCTCTTAGCTCTATAAGCAAACCTAACAAATAGTTTTCTTCGTCTAGCCATTGCATCTTTCGAGATAAACCTATCTTGTTTGGAATTAATTAACATTAGATTTTTCTCAGCTACCCGAATCTATAGGAATTTTTCAGATTGCATCACCCCCAAGGGAGCTACCCTGATTTTAAGATTTCTTACCAGTTGCGATTTCCGACCGTCCTTAAACATTTTTTTAGTCATGCGATACATTAAATTAGTCTAAAATTTTACGTAGAATTCGAATCTGCAAACAGATTTAAAATCGGACTACTCCCTGCAAAATTACACACATACCCCATGCGAGATAAATCTTTCTCCACACTTCCACCCACGAGATAAACCTACCTTGTTTGGTATCAACTAATATTAGAATTTTCTCAGCTACACAAATCTCTTTAAATTTTTTAGATAGCGCCGTCCCCCCGAAAGCTACCCTGAATTTAAATTTTCTTACCTGTAGCGACCTTTGAGCGTCCTTATAAATTTTTTTATACATGTAGCACATCTTGTTAGTCTAGAATTTTATGTAGAATCCGAATCTGTAAATAGATTTAAAATCGAACCACCCTTACCATTTTACACACTCCCTCTAAATTATAACTTTCCTGCAGCTCATACCTAAAAGAAAATCTAAAAACAATTCTTAAAACTTTTTATTACAAACAATTTTTACTAATACAGTTTAAATTTGTAAACCACATTTCCAAATACATATTCACAATTTTTTATTCTTAACCTAGAACTCACATCGGCTTATACTTATTATTATTTATTTCTAAATAGAGCACCTTTTCCAAAGACCAACCGGACCCGCATGTTTCAAATTCCTCTGATTTTGTTCTTATGGTTTCGCTTAAGACCTCGTAGATATTTTCAAGACTACTAGAAGACGTTATAACCATACTTTTTGTGTTAAAGGATTTCACATCGGTAGTCTCTTCCCCCATTTTGGTGTAAACACCGTAGAGTTCGCAATAGACTTTTATTGCTGTATGTTGTATTCTTTTTTCATTTATTAATCGAATAAATCGCTTTTTCTGCTTCCAAAGAAACTCGGACACTCCATCGTCGACACTGGCGTTCTTTATGCGATAGCTAGCCATACGGTTGTTAAACGCTGTACTAACCATTTCTACACCATCGTCGTTAGTAGCGGTAACTGATGCATTTTTATGTCTGTTGCTTCTCAAGTGTGCGGCATAGGTAGTCTTTTCCATTTCGAAATCGCATACTTTACACATAATTCGTGGTTATTTCGTACAAGGCCCTTTAACAGCTGGCGGAGCTGAACGTTTACGGCTTAATGACATACCGTGCTGTTTTTCCTTGTGTCGCTGTAAGCTATTCTTGTAAAAGCGATACCGCAAGTCCCACAGTTAAAGAACTTCGCTGCGGACAGATGTATAAGCTTAACCGTCGACGATGTTACACCACGACATTTGTTCTGGTGCCGTTTGAGAGCATTTTTCCAGGTATAGGAAGCACTGCAAGAGTTGCACTTAAAAACGTTTGCAGATACCATTTTAGTACAAAACAAAATCCGCACTATAGCACTTGACTTGTAAGCGAACTAACTTATAACTAAAGAGTTTACTCTTGCGCACCTGCTTTATGTACCCTATAGAATGCAAACCGAAGGTTTCCGAAGACACCCGAACGAAGTTGAGGATTCAGCGGGGAACTAAATGACGTCATAATCCTTGCTGCTCGTCCAATACATTTAGCGCCAATGCATGCACCCGGTTCGCATCGTCGATGGTGCAAATGCCGTTAGTAGAAACATCGGAAACGTCTTCCATGTTATACGGATCGCGTGCATATTAAAAATCCAAAAGGGTGATAGCACACGCACACAAATTGTGTGCAAGTCGTGCTGTAGAAGATGCAGTGCTACTATAACCAAAAACTTAATAAAAACACTTTAAACCATTACTAAGGAAATACCAACTTGTTGTCTACAGGATACTTACTAATAAAATAATTTAATTTTAAATAACTTCTACGTCATATTTTAGGAAATGGTGGGCTTGAATATTTTCTAAATGAATCACCGAGCGAAAGTATATGCTTAGCAGTATTAAAATTAATCATTAATTTCCCATTTTTACGACCGTGGTTAATTGTAGATTAAAATTTAATTTGTGCACGTTCGAGCTTCTCGTAAACTAACATATTTTATAGCAACAATGCGCTGTATAATACATGCATACCCTTCGCCGCGCTACTGCTATTCTTGTAATTGCTAGAAAAGTCACTCTCCTTTTACTGTTAGGACCGATGCAAGCACCATTTTTTTATACTTTCTATAGCACATCGCGCACTTTTTCGTCTGGTGATTAAATTTTGCTTCTGTAGGCTTTTACACTTTCGCATAGCGGTCGGCCGCACGTAATGATTTCTAGAACCGGTAAGTACTTGATATCGTCCAAATAGAGAATTAGATGCTCGATGTCTGTCAACTTCCAATTCCTCGTAAAGGTAGAAAAACTCAGTCAATCATCCATCTAACTTAAACTTCGACCCGCTCCTGTTCTGATAATTTACAAACATTTTTCAAACGACAATAGGCCGAGAATTTTAAACCTCCGAGGATCTTTAAGTCGTGATCAATTACACATCCGAGCTACGCGTAAACTAACATATTTTGTAGCAACTGTATAATACATGCATACCCCTTCTCTGCGCTACTGCTATTCTTGTAGTTGCTTGAAAAAGTCAGTCGCCCTTTTTACGGGTAGGGCCGCTAAAAAGCACCATTCCATACTTTCTTTATAAGTGTAGCACATCGCGCACTTTTTGTCGGATAATTAAATTTTTGTTTATGTAGGCCTTTACACTTTCGCTTATTTAAACATCTAATACAATTGATTAACCACTTTCGATTATTCTAACGGAGACCACCATACATCCCGCCGCACCGTTCTTTTTGGATCCAACGATCCTATGGGCTTCCACGCACTAACACCTGACGTATCTTTCCTACTATTTGTTAAACAAAAACTACCGGCATCGCTATTATGGATGTATGCAGATGTTTGTGGATATGTACGAGAATATGTAGTCATATACATTAACCAGTCTAAGCTATTTTATTTAGTCCACGAAAACTACTATTTTTCTAAACCATAATTAATAATCGTCTTTATAGGTTCCACATTTCTACCGTTACCCAATGACTGGTGCTACGTACATGGAAACTTTAATTTCTTATTGGAGAGAATTCTTATTCTCCCGCGCACTGCTGCGTAGTTGCATGCCTACCCTTTTTGGAGGTATATGCTCGTTATAGGTTGTAAGACCCTCGGTTTTACTTAACTACAATTCGTGAAACCCCTTTAATCTTTTTAATCGTATCTTTCTCGCCTACAATACAGTAGGACTTAACATTACTACCAACAAATTCTAATACTGGACCCCCATTAAATACGTCTCTAATTTTCCCTACAACTTTTTTTGTTGACAAGTGTTATATTGTATTTTTTATACGCAGGGTAGTCACTCTTTTAAGATAAACATATTTTGCTAGGTATCAACTAATATTAAATTTTTCTAGGGACCCCAAATCTGTAAATAGATTTTAAATAGGACCACCCCATACAAAGTTATGCGTTTTAAAGACCCAAATCACTAATTTTTGCTCATCTTTATTTAACACCATTTTTAAAACCTTTTTCGCTATCCAAGACATATGCCTTAGCCAACCATCTCCCGAGAAATCTAAAACCGCCGTGTTCCTCGAATACCACGTGGAGATAACACGTATACTCTGTCAACCAGGATAGAAGCCGGAAGGATTTGGAAGGTGGGAGAAGAACTTAAAAATTATGGAATCTTAAAACTAATATGTACAATAGATTTACAAAATCCATACAAATATAAACAACTATCTTATATCTTTACACCCCCATGCGTAGATTGTTGTACTATTAGGAATGATGTACCTTTTGTCATCTTCCCTCGATAAACTAATTTTATTAATAAACTGCGTATGCAAATCGTATTCTTTTACTCCGGGTACATACGCAGGCAAGTACTCGATACCATCCAAATAAAGAATTGGATGCTTGGTGACTGTTAACATCCGCTTCCCTCGTGTACGCCCAGACACACCCCAGCCAATGAGCACCCCTGCGCATGCACACCCCTGCCCATGCGCACCCCTGCCCATGCTCGCTGCCCGTGCGCACCCCTCTCTGTGCGAGTGCTATTTCGGGGTAACGTCACAGCCTTTTATAAATAAAGAACAATGTTATATACTATTATAAAATGTTTATTCTGACATTATACATAACAAATTTAAAAATATTTAATGCCAAGCATGGAGTCATTTAAACTTAATTTTAATACAAAGTTCTACACAGAAGACAGTCTTTTCTTTATGTTTGTTTGCAGTGGTTTTAATTTTATCTAATTTTATTCGCAGCTTAAAATTTAAATCGACACCCAAGTCTTCTATCTCCTTTTCTAACCAATAGTTTGATACATAAAGACCGTCTAGGTTTTCGAATTGTAAAATGTACCGAAGTTTGCCTCCATATTTAAAGTCTTTGATTCCGCCGACAACCAGATCCATTCCTTCGTGTAATTCTTGCAGCTTGTGACAATCTTTTAATCGCAGCTTTCCCACTATATCCTGCATACGTATCTTGTTAGCTTGATCGACTTCTTCTTGTCGGTATTGGAGGAAATCCTTTTTCTCCCACACACTGTTGTGTAGTTGCATATCCACCACTTTTGGGAATATATGGTTGTTATAGTTTGTAAGACCCTCGGTTTTAAATGATCCGAAAGGTTCTTTACTAGGTAAATATACAATGTTTAGCGGAACCCTTTTGCGTGTGGTGTACGCCAAGGTTACGAAACCCGCATTCCTTAGTTCGTCCTTGTTATCTGCCATTTTGATAAATACGTTTTTAGAATAACCTTTTAAAAAGTATACGGATTTAGTACCATCCTTTTCTGCAAGAACACCTACATAACTAAAAGTCTTTCTTACTAACCGCAAATGCATACAGCTTGTACAACCCGGATGTATCTAAGTCAGTCCATCGACACATAAAATAATCTTTTAATTCTTCCTCATTTTCTCTAATAAGATGTTCTTTGTCTAACACATCTTTGTATTGTTCGCGTATTGTCGCAGTGTTTTCCATGTAGTCCAATTTTCGCCTTTTTGCATCCACTTCCTCTAATTCCAGTTGTCTTTTCCTTCCACTTACATTGTATGGCATGCATAATGGGACAATTTCCTTTAGCGTAAACGGATAGAGTTTACTACCAATATTTGCGCGTTGTCGTACAACCTCTGGGCGAATGTTAGGTGTATTTATCAATCCCAATTCCGAAATGGCTATTTCTTTTGGAATTGTAAAATATGGTGTTGCAGATTGTGTAAAATGTGTACTACCTGCTTTAATGTAAGATTTTTATTTTATCTTGGCTGTCCTCCTGCTCTACTATCTCCAAATAATTTACAGGTAAATAGTTAAAACTAAAAGCCGAAAGCGCATACTTTATCAATGTTTCCCTTTTTTTTGGTTTTTCGGACAACTTAATTTGCAAGCCCGTCAATTTCTTTGTATTACCATTACCCCAATACACGTACTGTAGCAGTTTATTATACACTAAACAGCAGCTATTTTGTAGCTTGTCCGATAGCTTACTCCACATTTTGGCAAGTGGTACCGAGTACATTGGCGCCTTTAGGAAGTATAACTTACTATCTTCCAATAACGTTAAACAGTCTTTTAAGGGATTATACACCCGTTCCGCACTGACATAGCTTCCAATTGCACAATTGTATATTGTCGCTTCCAATCGCGTAATACCATGTTCTTTAGCCAAAGTAGACGCAAATGTTTCCCTTAAACGTACATCTGGACAACGTAAAAAATCTAGTATATGATTGCCAAGTTGTTTATTAACACCAGGACTTGTTATCTGACACACAAATTTGTTGTATATCTTAATTCTTGCATTGGTTGTTAGCCATGTTAAACAATCAATTCCTACAGTTTTATCGTTGTCAACTATAATATTACACTTTTCTTCGTATTCGTCCTTATAGCAAAAGTTATGGTTTGTAGTTAAATAATTACACATCTCCATCTTGCTAAATATACTGCAAAATCTTGGGTTACATCCATGTCAAAAGATAGAAATAATCTTTTCGAGTTCGTCTAATATATCTGGTAGTTCCTCCAATAAAGTTTCCAACTTAACATCTGCTAGTTCCACTTTGTATGGAACACATATAGGATTTTGGAATTTTTTATTAATGCATTCGAGGTCTTCTTTTCCGATAATTTCTTTTACTCTCTGGCCCATCTTGTTAGTGCTTTCCAGAGAAAACGGAAGCTTAGCTTTAGCACCATGCCTAGCGGAAACAAATCAGTCAAACTTTCTTCGTAGATAGCTGTTAAATGCACCACAAATTTCTTTTTTTAGGATAAACATCCTTTTGCTTGCAGATGTTTGCTCGGCGTCAGAAAAGTCGCAAATTTTAACCAACATTATATTGTCACAAAATGGTTCTGTAATTGGTGTGTGTAGTCCACCAGTCAGCATCTGTTCGCCTTCGACATAACAAATATTACCAATATCTGTTACCAGATTATTGTTGCACATATTTTCTGTCAACAGCCATAATCCAAATCGCTCATTTGTTGGTTTCACTTTATTCCCAAGAAGTTGAGAAACGTTAATCACCTTGGAGACGCTCATGTTTACCGTTCTAGCTACTATCGAATACTAAATTGAATACTAAAAAATTGTTCTGTTATGTATTCTACAGAGTGGGGACGTATATTGCCGAAGATAGTCGAATATGTTGTTATCCGACCTAAGCCGACAGGGATGCGCATCGACATATATCCGGATATATGTAGGATGTTAAGTTAGGGTGAAATTGCCCCATAGGGGCAATTTCACCCTCACATGACCATATGACCACATGACCACATGACTATATGACCACTATTAGTTTTAAGATTCCATAATTTTTAAGTTCTTCTCCCACCTTCCAAATCCTTCCGGCTTCTATCCTGGTTGACAGAGTATACGTGTTATCTCCACGTGGTATTCGCGGGACACGGCGGTTTTAGATTTCTCGGGAGATGGTTGGCTAAGGCATATGTCTTGGGTAGCGAAAAAGGTTTTAAGAATGGTGTTAAATAAAGATGAGCAAAAATTAGTGATTTGGGTCTTTAAAACGCATAACTTTGTATGGGGTGGTCCTATTTAAAATCTATTTACAGATTTGGGGTCCCTAGAAAAATTAAATTTTAGTTGATACCTAGCAAAATATGTTTATCTTAAAAGAGTGACTACCCAGCGTATAATGAATACAATATAACACTTATCAACAAAAGAAGTTGTAGGGAAAATTAGAGACGTATTTAATGGGGGTCCAGTATTAGAATTTGTTGGTAGTAATGTTAAGTCCTACTGTATTGTAGGCGAGAAAGATACGATTAAAAAGATTAAAGGGGTTTCACGAATTGTAGTTAAGTAAAACCGAGAGTCTTACAACCTATAACGAGCATATACCTCCAAAAAGGGTAGGCATGCAACTACGCAGCAGTGCGCGGGAGAATAAGAATTCTCTCCAATAAGAAATTAAAGTTTCCATGTACGTAGCACCAGTCATTGGGTAACGGTAGAAATGTGGAACCTATAAAGACGATTATTAATTATGGTTTAGAAAAATAGTAGTTTTCGTGGACTAAATAAAATAGCTTAGACTGGTTAATGTATATGACTACATATTCTCGTACATATCCACAAACATCTGCATAAATCCATAATAGCGATGCCGGTAGTTTTTGTTTAACAAATAGTAGGAAAGATACATCAGGTGTTAGTGCGTGGAAGTCCATAGGATCGTTGGATTCAAAAGGAACGGTGCGGCGGGATGTATGGTGGTCTCCGTTAGAATAATCGAAAGTGGTTAATCAATTGTATTAGATGTTTAAATAAGCGAAAGTGTAAAGGCCTACATAAACAAAAATTTAATTATCCGACAAAAAGTGCGCGATGTGCTACACTTATAAAGAAAGTATGGAATGGTGCTTCTTAGCGGCCCTACCCGTAAAAAGGGCGACTGACTTTTTCAAGCAACTACAAGAATAGCAGTAGCGCAGAGAAGGGGTATGCATGTATTATACAGTTGCTACAAAATATGTTAGTTTACGCGTAGCTCGGATGTGTAATTGATCACGACTTAAAGATCCCTCGGAGGTTTAAAAATTCTCGGCCTATTGTCGCTTGAAAAATGTTTGTAAATTATCAGAACGGGAGCGGGTCGAAGTTTAAGTTAGATGGATGATTGACTGAGTTTTTTCTACCTTTTACGAGGGAATTGGAAGTTGACAGACATCGAGCATCTAATTCTCTATTTGGACGATATCAAGTACTTACCGGTTCTAGAAATCATTACGTGCGGCCGACCGCTATGCGAAAGTGTAAAAGCCTACAGAAGCAAATTTTAATCATCAGACGAAAAAGTGCGCGATGTGCTATAGAAAGTATAAAAAAAAATGGTGCTTGCATCGGTCCTAACAGTAAAAAGGAGAGTGACTTTTTCTAGCAATTACAAGAATAGCAGTAGCGCGGCGAAGGGGTATGCATGTATTATACAGCGCATTGTTGCTATAAAATATGTTAGTTTACGAGAAGCTCGAACGTGCACAAATTAAATTTTAATCTACAATTAACCACGGTCGTAAAAATGGGAAATTAATGGTTAATTTTAATACTGCTCAGCATATACTTTCGCTCGGTGATTCATTTAGAAAATATTCAAGCCCACCATTTCCTAAAATATGACGTAGAAGTTATTTAAAATTAAATTACTTTATTAGTAAGTATCCTGTAGACAACAAGTTGGTATTTCCTTAGTAATGGTTTAAAGTGTTTTTATTAAGTTTTTGGTTATAGTAGCACTGCATCTTCTACAGCACGACTTGCACATAATTTGTGTGCGTGTGCTATCACCCTTTTGGATTTTTAATATGCACGCGATCCGTATAACATGGAAGACGTTTCCGATGTTTCTACTAACGGCATTTGCACCATCGACGATGCGAACCGGGTGCATGCATTGGCGCTAAATGTATTGGACGAGCAGCAAGGATTATGACGTCATTTTGTTCCCCGCTGAATCCTCAACTTCGTTCGGTGTCTTCGAAACCTTCGGTTTGCATTCTATAGGGTACATAAAGCAGGTGCGCAAGAGTAAACTCTTTAGTTATAAGTTAGTTCGCTTACAAGTCAAGTGCTATAGTGCGGATTTTGTTTGGTACTAAAATGGTATCTGCAAACGTTTTTAAGTGCAACTCTTGCAGTGCTTCCTATACCTGGAAAAATGCTCTCAAACGGCACCAGAACAAATGTCGTGGTGTAACATCGTCGACGGTTAAGCTTATACATCTGTCCGCAGCGAAGTTCTTTAACTGTGGGACTTGCGGTATCGCTTTTACAAGAATAGCTTACAGCGACACAAGGAAAAACAGCACGGTATGTCATTAAGCCGTAAACGTTCAGCTCCGCCAGCTGTTAAAGGGCCTTGTACGAAACAACCACGAATTATGTGTAAAGTATGCGATTTCGAAATGGAAAAGACTACCTATTCCGCACACTTGAGAAGCAACAGACATAAAAATGCATCAGTTACCGCTACTAACGACGATGGTGTAGAAATGGTCAGTACAGCGTTTAACAACCGTATGGCTAGCTATCGCATAAAGAACGCCAGTGTCGACGATGGAGTGTCCTAGTTTCTTTGGAAACAGAAAAAGCGATTTATTCGATTAATAAATGAAAAAAGAATACAACATACAGCAATAAAAGTCTATTGCGAACTCTACGGTGTTTACACCAAAATGGGGGAAGAGACTACCGATGTGAAATCCTTTAACACAAAAAGTATGGTTATAACGTCTTCTAGTAATCTGGAAAATATCTACGAGGTCTTAAGCGAAACCATAAGAACAAAATCAAAGGAATTTGAAACATGCGGGTCCGGATGGTCTTTGGAAAAGGTGCTCTATTTAGAAATAAATATTCATAAGTATAAGCCGATATGAGCTCTAGGTTAAGAATAAAAAATTGTGAATATGTATTTAGAAATGTGGTTTACAAATTTAAACTGTATTAGTAAAAATTGTTTGTAATAAAAAGTTTTAAGAATTGTTTTTAGATTTTCTTTTAGGTATGAGCTGCAGGAAAGTTATAATTTAGAGGGAGTGTGTAAAATGGTAAGGGTGGTTCGATTTTAAATCTATTTACAGATTCGGATTCTACATAAAATTCTAGACTAACAAGATGTGCTACATGTATAAAAAAATTTATAAGGACGCTCAAAGGTCGCTACATGTAAGAAAACTTAAATTCAGGGTAGCTCTCGGGGGGATGGCGCTATCTAAAAAATTTAAAGAGATTTGTGTAGCTGAGAAAATTCTAATATTAATTGATACCAAACAAGGTAGGTTTATCTCGTGGGTGGAAGTGTGGAGAAAGATTTATCTCGCAGAGGGTATGTGTGTAATTTTGCAGCGAGTAGTCCGATTTTAAATCTGTTTGCAGATTCGAATTCTACGTAAAATTTTAGACTAATTTAATGTATCGCATGACTAAAAAAATGTTTAAGGACGGTCGGAAATCGCAACTGGTAAGAAATCTTAAAATCAGGGTAGCTCCCTTGGGGGTGATGCAATCTGAAAAATTCCTATAGATTCGGGTAGCTGAGAAAAATCTAATGTTAATTAATTCCAAACAAGATAGGTTTATCTCGAAAGATGCAATGGCTATACGAAGAAAACTATTTGTTAGGTTTGCTTATAGAGCAAAGAGCAAAATTTAGAAGATCAGGATTTTAAAGGGGTATAACTTTGCAGGGCGTGGTCCGATTTCAAATCTGTTTGCAGATTCGAATTCTGCGTAAAATTCTAAGCTAATTTAATGTATCGCATGTATAAAAAAATTATAAGAACGCTCAAAAGTCGCTACAGGTAAGAAATCTTAAAATGAGGGTAGCTCCCTGGGGGATGATGCTATGTGAAAAATTCTTAGAGATTCGGGTAGCTGAGAAAAATCTAATGTTAATTAATACCAAACAAGATAGGTTTATCTCGTGGGTGGAAATGTGGAGAAAGATTTATCTCGCGGGTGGAAAGAATGCGGGTGTGACGTAATGAAAATGGTTGGGGTAAAAAATTCCACAGGGAGTTCCACAGGGAGAGAGCAGGAGGAGATTCATCTCCCTCATTTGCTCCTTATGGGAATTTACATGTAAATTTGGAGCAAATGAGGAGCAAATGAGGGTTTTGGGAGCAATTGAGGCGGTGGTATTCCCAATAATGGTCTACTGGTAAGCACATGATACAATCGTCGACATACCTTTTAAATAACGTCGGTTGATAACTTAGTTGTTTAATGACGGTATTTTCCAACTCTTCTAAAACCAAGTTTGCTATGGTTGAAGTAATTGGTGACCCCATCGCTGTTCCATATATTTGCGAGAAAATTTTGTTATCGAATTTAAAGTACGTAGCTTCTAAGCATAACTTGGTTGCACGAATGAATTCCTCGACCGGTAAAGTTGTAAAAGGTTCGATTGTCTGCCACTTTTTTCGTACTATGTTTAACGCTAACTCAGTGGGAACGTTTGTGAATAAGGATTCGATGTCAAGTGAAATTATCATGTGTTTACTAGGTACGACTTGTTTTATAATGAACTTTTGAAAGTCACAACTGTCTTTGACGTAATACTCGGTTTGACCTACGACGTTTCTAAGAGTTTGTACAAGAAATTTGGCTAGTTGGTATGTGGGTGTTTTCATGCTATTTACGATTGGACTCATGGGGATATTTATCTTGTGGGTTTTTGTAAGCCATATATGTATGGCGCTTGCCCATTGTGGCAAATGAGTTTGTTTTTTACATGCAATGTTATATAATTCTTTTTAAACCAGTTGTTTAGAATCGAATTAAGGTTAGTTTGTATTTTTAGGGTAGTATCCAATTTTTGTAGTGCATACGTAGGGGTATCTTTTACTAAAGCGTTCATTTTGTTCATATAGCTTTCTTTATACATTATCACCGTGGATTGGCATTTATCTGCTTGCAGTATAAATATTTCCGAATTAGTTTTCAAAAAGTTTTTAGTTAGTTTTATATAATAATTGAAACGATTTTTAGTAATTTTGTTATTTGTATTGTTTCGATGGCTGATTAAACTGTTACAGACTATATTTCTAATTATTACCTTCTCTTCTGGTTTTTTATCTTTAATTACCGATTCAATGCTTGCAATAATGTGATCATAATTTACGTTGTTTGTAGGAACTGAAAAGTTGTATCCTAAGCTTAGTATATTTTGGACATGTTGGGGTATTGTACATTTTGTTAGATTTATCAACAAATTTGTATTTGTTTTTAGGGTAGAATCGTTTTTCGTATATAGGCATTTATTTAGGATATATTCGATTTTCTTAATGTGTCTGTGTTTAATTTTTTGGAAGGTGTTATTGAATTTTATATCTTGCGCTGTAAAAAATTTTTTACATACGTCTTGGCTGTAGTTGGTTACTATTGTGTTTTTAGTATGTGATACAATACAAAAAAAAAACGTTGTAAACAACCTTGTCGAACACGCCATCCAATTATAACACGGCAAATATAGACCAAAAAATTTGAAAAAAGTAAAAACCGTATTAAGAAATAACGCCTACTCAAAACAATTCTTTAAGCCATTAATTAAAAATAAAATCCACAACATATACAATAATATAAATAATACGAACAAACTCAGCCAATGTGAATCAATAGTTGGAATAGAGTACATACCTGGTTTGTCCGAAAGAATTAAAAAATGTTTAAGAAGCCATAATATCCATGTTGGCCACAAACCAAATAATTTTACTAAAACATTTTTTACCAACCTAAAACCACAAATAGAAAATAAGAACAAAACACATACGATCTATAAAATCAACTGTCTTGGCTGTAGGGGATGTTATATAGCAAATTCAAAACAATATCTTCATAAAAGAATATACGAACACAAATACTCAATCCAAACAAATAATAAAATATGCACAGCACTTGCTAACCATGCAATAGAAACATCACATAATTTCGATTTTAAAAATGTTAAGGTTTTAGGTACTGAAATAAACGATAATAAAAGAAATATTTTAGAAACCATTCACATACAACGCGACAGACACTCCGTAAATTCCAAGTCGGACCATGAACAATTCGCTAATATTTACTACAGACTTATACAAAATAAATAGTAACCTTTGGCGCCTCAATAAAAATACGCTTTTAAGTAATTCACATTTCCCGTATTTCAACTTGTTCCAATAGTATGCATATTTTAAATTATCATCAATAACAGATTGTTTGTTGTAACCAGTTAACTTAATCTAGTCATTCAATATAACATTTCTAAACCTTTACGACGTACAAAAGTCATAATGTATCTGTTATCTATTTAAAAATGTTTTAGTGCAAGTATATGTTTACAGTGTATAATTTTATAGTATTTATTACCATGTAATTTTTAGGTGCTATTTTGAAAATGGTTATTTGGAACCGAAACGCGTAATAAGCATGAAAATACATAAAAACCAATGAAAACAAATTTAGTTGTTTTACTTATACCTGACTATTTTCCAGGAACATTCATCACTATATATACACATATATATATATATATATATATATATATATATATATAAAGTAAGATGTATATGTAAACAAACTCTTATGAAAATAATAAGAGCCATTGACAAATACAAATCGGGCTACCAGTTTACATATACATCTTACTTTATATACTATTTTCTTATTGCGGACTGCAAATAACTTGTCTTTGTTTATTTGAATTGCCTTTGGGGCATGAACCCGGGTGTCGCCACGAGAAGGTTTGTTACGTTAGCAAATAAATTGTGCTGTAACATTCCGCAAATCTCAAAGGCCCAACGTACTTTTATAGTCATTTTCAAAATTTATTATGTAGTTTCGGTTCAATTCTGTACTTCCACACTTTAGTAGTGTTGGTGTTTTATCACCTGATGGCGGTTTTATTTACTTTTGCCATAGTACAGTGATTGTTTCGAAATTATATCATTATAATAGCTTCGATTACTTCATAGGGTTCTTGGGAACAGTCCACTCTGATGAGGCTAACAAGCCGAAACCATTGGTCAGTGGATGTTTCCTCCCCTATGAATTAATAAAGCTAATGTTTTGTTAATGGCTATATAACTACCAGCCCGATTTGTATTTGTCAATGGCTCTTATTATTTTCATAAGAGTTTGTTTACATATACATCTTACTTTATATACTATTTTCTTATTGCGGACTGCAAATAACTTGTCTTTGTTTATATATATATATATATATTATATATATATATATAAAGGTCATTTAGGGGTAGTTAGAACAAATAGTATAGCGCACTTCATATAAATTACAAGAGGGCTCAGAAAACGAGACAGTTTTTTGAAGAAAACAACAAATACGATGATAAGGCTGGAAAGTAATTGACAACGCCCTGTATATAAACCATAATCATAATTAATTTAGTTAGTAAAAAATATTTTTAAAAATGTATTTAAATAAACAAATTCGTAAGTCGTAAAACTACATGAACGGAAGCTGAAACACTACACGCATGAATAACGCATCATTATTACGCCATAAAACCCAATCAAAACAAGTAGGTTTAAAAATGCGTAAGATAGCAAACGCATATAATTTAATAGGTAAATTGTATTAAGTATACGTGACTAGAAAGCGAAAATCAACATCTGATATATTGGAAACAAACACGGCATGGTGATAAAATTAAAGTTCACTAATTTTGTTGTGCAAACAATGGTCTACGTGATCTAGAAATATGAAAAGCCAAGAGAATACATGCAATTAACTCGAAATGCTACGTGCCGAAATCAGCGCGTCAATTTTAATATACAACAAAATACCATAAGAATATCCAAAGCTTTGTACACAAAAATCACGTACGAAGCGCAATCGATTGAACGATGAGCTTGTCAATAGATAGGCCATGCCTTTATATACGACCGGATTTCTAAACAAATCAGTTCTACCACGAATTGAAGAATAGTACACATCGCCCAGAACAAAGTATTTACGTGAATAAGTTTGAAGTGATTTAATTGTTAAGTAACAAATTATATGACAGTGCAACATTAAAAGAGGTTTTGTCGTTTTTGATCCTGTAAAAACGTAAATAATAAAAGCTTATTTATAAATTAAATTCTAATTTATACATTAACAAAAGGACTCCAAGTAATTGCGAGATTCGATGTGGAAAATGAATAAATATTAAGGACTCTGGGTAATACTAAGGACTCTGGGTAATACTAAGGACTTTGGGTAATATTAACGGCTATGAGGAATTACGAAATTTGATGTGGAAGTTTAACAAATATTAAAGGACTTTGGGTAATTACGAGATTTAACAAATATTACCGATTCTGGATAATTACTGGATTCGATATGGAAAACGCTGCATAATTAACTACTAAATTTGATAAATATTTTACTTTATTATTTATCACTGGATTTGAACAGAAAGTTTGGTAAGGACGCTGGAGTAGTTCATGAAGGAGAAGCAGTATTAAGAACATGCAGACGTTGGGACTATATAAAAATCATTAATGCAGAAGCGATTGGAGCAGGAACGAGTTCAAACTGGAGATAGCAGGTTGGCAAATATAAATATTTTTTTGTAATTTGTTGGGAAACATTTCGTTGTACTTTTATTTATTTGAACATTTCAATAATTTGCTTTTATGAATCTTTATGTTAGGGTCAACAAAGATCATTATTAATAGACGTTATAAATTACGTAAATAATGAAAGAAGTTTATTGAACGTTCATGGGGCTTCTAATAGTAATAATAATAAGGGAGATTTTTGCTGACTTTTTTTGAGTAATTTTGGGAATCTTAATAATTAAAAAAATTTGATTCAATTATTAAAAACAAGTGCTATTTAACGTTTTATACTTTGTAAATATTTTTGAAAACATTATAGTTATTGTGCTTAATGGTGTTTTGACTTAAAGTAATAGCAAGTAGAAAAAGAATTTAAAGGCTTTGTTTGTCATATTGTCGCAAGCTCCGTGCGTAATTAAAAACTGAGCTAGCCGCGGAAATTAAAATTAATATTAAAAATCAAGAATTGACAGAATCAAATTTTTAACCTTTTTAATTCACAAAAAGGGCGCACCGGGTTATTGCTACCGTATCACAACATATATATATATATATATATATATATATATAATATTATAAGAACGCAGAACTTTAGTACATAACGTGCATGTTACAGATTACCTATTATATCGGCGTTATACCAGAAACACATCATATTATTGCTATTAACGCATATCACAAATGAAAAATTTCTAAAAACTTTTACTTTATGTTGTAGACCATACAAGAATGGAACAATCAGTTATTAGGCTATTTTTCTTTAATAGATTTTGATTACAAATAGTAATTAATTTACTAAACTCCATTTCATGCTACAAGCTAGGATTATAATTCGTGTATAGATTTCCTGTTCTAAACTATATTTGTTACGGTGCTACAGTATATATTGCATACTTACCAAAACAACGTTGCTTTTATTTCACACTTGCACCATGGGATAATGGACCTTGAATAAAATCAGAAAGTGTTTCTTTTTTCAGAAACGTAATTTTAGTATTTTTTGTTGGAAATCGCTTTCAAACCTAACTAATATTCTGCCATCTAAAACTTTTCACCCTAATATTCTGCTAAAAGAAATGACTGTGTCCAGTGTTTACCCTAGCCTACAGTGATATCCATAATCAATCTACGGAAAGATATAACATTTCATACACCATCCTTGCGACTTAAGGGTGTGCAAGATACTGATATGATGGAACGAATGCCTTTTTATGAGTACTGCTGCAAAATAGTTTTTCCTTGGGTTTGTGGCCTGTGTTTTTGCTGTTACAATGTTTCCTATAGCATTTACGTTACGTGCTGATGTAAAATAGAATTTTCAGTTTAAGAACAAATACGATTCAAATTGGTTTAATTGTTTTGCGGTTTTGTTAACTAAGAAAAGCGCTTGTTGTATCAGAATTATTTATTGTGTATGACAGTATACAATGTCGCAAGATAAGATTGAACAGTATGGGAATCAGGACACTGTAGTAATTACAATGATGGTTAAATTACAAAGAAATTGCTACATTTAGGTGTCAATAATATACTATTGAGAATATCGGAAAGATCGACTTACTTCCGGAGATATTCTAAAATATCTTAAATGCCGAGATTTCGCTTCTATTTTTCATAAATTATTTGAAATGGTACAAGGAAAGAAAAAGCGCTTTGTTGTTGCCACCAGTTTAGTTGTACAAGATCGAGTTTACATATTTGGAAGAATTTGGTACTGTTTTACTAATTTGATTATTTTAAACGTTACAAATCCCATTTTAATGCAAATTGGAACAATAGAAAACAATCCTATAATAAAAGTGCATATAGATTACCTCCATTTGCCCAACAGCAGTATGGTTGCCTCACTGTAGAATATATCATTCGACTTAATATTTCAGGAGCAAATTCTTGATCAATAGGCGTTGAAATAATGTCGTTGACAAAATCAATTAATATTATTTTTGCTACGTGTTCAAAACCAATCTTAAGCTTTCTTCTATAATAAGTGTTTTTAAGGTTATTGTTCACGTTTTTTAATTTAAGTGACTTTACAATAGATGAAGATTGTTTTACAACTGATAGAAAATTTGATATTCTCTGTTGATACATATTATGTCAAAGAAATTGTCTTGAAGACGGACACTTATATTTGTACAAATACTGGGAAAGAAAACATCCATTTGTAGGCATTTAGTATTTAATTTAAAAAATACGCTTCATTCTAAAAAATATGTGCTACCCTGAAAAAAAATTCCCGTGAAGAAGAATAATATCAAGTTTTACAACCCGTTCTTGCAAATCCAGAAACATAAACTAGAAGATTTGAAGAACAGACTGGAGTAACTAAATCTACAGTCTAATTTGATTTAATGCTTGATATCGCTCGTACTTGCAACCTATACGAGACAAAACGAACTACTGAGTGCAATGTGTTGAATTCTTGACAACACTTCGCAAACAAACCTGTGCACGCAAAATGAATACGATTGTTAGACGTGGCAACATCGTAAATTAGGATTTTGTATTGGATTTTCTCTCAATTGCTTTGATCTAAATGCAGTTTTGACAGTTGTTACTTGTTTAATACCGGGTGGACCAGAAAGGCGTACGATTTTAAAAGCACTCTTGCGTTTGAACCATATGAGAGGGGGCCGCGCGAGTGGTGGGGTTGAGAAGCTCGGGTCTCGGATATTTAGTCGCGATGGATCACTTCACCGGAGCGCAACGTGCATTCTGCGTTAAACATTATTACAAAAATAGCAATTCGTGCGCTATTGTTCGGCGTTTATTTCGGCGTGAGTTTGGATTACATAACCTAAATCAGTGTCCGAAGGAAAGTGTGATTAGATCGTGGGTCAGAAAGTTCGAAGCTACTGGTTCGACTCTCCAACAGAAGCCTGCGGGACGCCCGAGGTCAACAAGAACGGAAGACACAATTGAACAAGTTAGAGCTTCAGTTCAACGTAATCCTGGTCTATCGACTCGCAAGCGATCAGCTCAACTTGCGGTATCCAGAACATCTTTGCGTCGCATTTTGTTGAAAGATCTGAAATTGCACCCGTATAAAATTCAACTTGTGCAGAAATTACAGGCAAATGATCCAATTTTACGACGAGCTTTTGTTGAAACAATGTTGGAACGCTTTCGGAGTTTCAACAATATTCTGTTCTCCGACGAAGCCCATTTTCACATAAATGGGCATGTCAATAAACAGAATTGCCGTTACTGGGCTGCAGAGAATCCACGTGCAAAACATCAAAAGCCTCTGCATTCGCCGAAAGTAACCGTTTGGGCGGCCATATCAGCACACGGAATTATCGGACCCTATTTCTTTGAAAATGAACAAAGGCAATCTGTCACTGTAAATTCTGACCGATACATAGCCATGTTAAGAGATTTTTTCTTTCCGCAACTGCATCAATTTGAAGCCTATAATCGGGCGACGTGGTTTCAACAAGATGGCGCGACATGCCATACATCTAATGCCTCTTTGGCGGTCATAAATGAGATGTTTGCTGGGAAACTGATATCGCGCCGAGGCCGCCTAGAAGTCCGGATCTAACGCCACCGGACTTTTTTATGTGGGGATACCTAAAAAGTAAAGTCTACTTCAATAACCCAGCAACAATTAATCAGTTGAAGGCCAATATCAGAGAAGAAATGGCAGCTATTCCTTGCGCAATGTGCGAGCGAGTTTTTACCAATTTGCAGTTGAGGAATGTTCGCGGCGCGATGGTGCACACCTGGATGATGTTATTTTTAAGAAATGAATTTCCCGGATATCTTTTTTAATTGAAATAAAAATTTGTATGCGAACTATTTAGTTTTTTTTTATTATTTTTTCAAATTCGCAATTCTTTCTGGCCCACCCGTTATATGGACCACGTTAAGCAATGGTAGACCAAGCGACATATTTTGAGGAAAAGAGATGTATCTGTTATCTTATGGCAGAGGAATGAAACTACACAAAACGATTGATTCAAGACATAAACCTTACAGTTTACCATGTTTTATTTTCACAAATGCTAACCGCCACTTCTGTTATTTCAAGTTCTGTATTATGCATTAGTAGACTATCTTTCCACATAAATAGCAATAACAGACTGACTGACTAAAACGATAGTATTTGGTCTACGAATGCAAAATTATAGTCACTTAAATGTAACATTAGAAACAGCCAACTTTGCATGGTGTGATTGAGTGTTATACATTACTTGTGTAGTGGGGTTTACACATGCTAATGGTGCATGCTTATCTTTTAGAAATTGTGTGATGTTATTAAGCAAATTAAACGCCTGAAATTCTTTTGATATTTGATTAGATTAACTCGAGGATTAACTTAAAAATATCAATAATTCACGAGGAAGAAAATTATGTGCACTAGCACTCGACTTAATGCAAGTAACCAATGTTACATCTTTAATTTTTCAGTTAGTACTAGGGAATTCTTATTTCAGTTTAAATTTGACAAAATTACATCTGTTATTAAAAACTAGGGTAAACACATGCACAAGTTTCCCCAGACATGTTTGTGAATTTATAGTATCTGGGGATACCCGGCCTTGATTTTTACAAACGCAGTCATTTATTACCTTCTATTTTTATGCAATTTCGCAATTTATTGTACTTTATTCGCGTTTGTCACAACTAGTAATATCCAAAAGAAAACTAACATAAATAATTATTTTAATTGCACAATTTACAAAGTCTTCTTTAGGGGTATTTCTGAATTGTTACTACTACCATAGAATAATTATTAATCTATGCTATACTACCCATCCTATGAAGTTTAGAGCGGGTCACTCTAAATAAATCTAAATTTATATTAATTTTTCTATTTTTTACTTTATACAATCAGTACCTAGCCTAAAGTAACTTGCTTTTCCAGGAAGAAGAAGGTGTGAAGAAGAATACGCATACTAAACAACTCCTCACATACAAAATAGGTACAGTAAGGCATGAGGATACGCTCATCACAACTCACCTTGAAGAGGATCAAACACCAGAATCATGTACCTCCATAACGATTTTTGCAGTGTGAGGAGTCTAGCAAAAGTGTTGACAGTAATATAAGTAACATCTCATGTTCAACTCCTATTCCTGGACCTTCTGCAGAGATACAAAATACAAACACGCCTACTTTACTTGCCGAGGAATCTGATGGTTTTAATGCCAACAATCTTCAAGATGCATCCTTTGTTGTTATAGAAATTGATGATCCAGAATTAAAGAGTTTAATAGAGTTTGTTTGACACAATAAAAGTTTAAACAAATAAGCATGATGGTACTGCTCTGAATGTTTCTTTGCTAGCCTGTAGTGAGAGGTAGTTGAACCTAGATAATACTGGTGAAAGTATACCTATTGAACACAGCGACATGTATCTTAATATTGGCAGTGAAGAATGTGTTTCAAACACAGAGAATATAACTGATTATCTTGAAACAAATATATTCATACAAAACCTACGGCAAATTGAAGAAATGGATAATTAAGTAACTGAAAGTAAAAAAATTAAATGCAAAAATTAACGGCGGTAGCCCGAAAAATGAAAGAAAAAGGAAGTTTTGAGACCAGAATCGAGCTATTAAAAAAAGAGAATAAACACCAACCAAGACTACATAACCACAGCTGGTAAGCTGAAAATTTGTAAAAAGTGTAGAGAATACGTTTACAACTGCCGTTTAAAATGCCATACGAGATTTCCAATTGAAAAGAGGAGAACTGTGTTTACAAATTTCTATAAAGCTGGAAGTTTTGAGGCCAGGTCTCAAATAATACAGGGACTTGTGAAAGAAGTTACTATAAAAAGGAAAAGAGTAAAACACTCTGAAGTAGAAACTGCATCCAGAAGATATTATCTCTCTAACGACTTAGTCTGAAAGGCAATGTTTTTTCAGACCCTCAGAGTATCAAGTTGTGTTATTGACAGGGCATTAAGAAACAAGAGAAATGATAGAATTGTTGCTGATGGACGTGGTAGAGCCGGATGCCATAACAAGACGCCTGAAGCAAAACTTCAAATGGTAATGGATCATATTTCAAAATTTCCACGATATAAGTCTCATTACTCACGAAGTACAACTGAAGTCAACTATTTGAACACAGATATAACTCTCAACGTAATGTATAATCTCTATGTACAAGAAAATCAAGAAAACCCAGTTTCTAAGATAACATACAAAAATATATTTTTTAACAAAGTTTAACTTAAAAAGAAAGCTCTTAAAAAAGGATACGTGCAGTTTTTGTGATATATCAGCAGCACAAATAAGACACTTAACTGGGCAGCAGTTAGAAACTGTTAAGTCCAAGCATAAAAACCACCTTGCAATGGCTGAACAGGCAAGAAAACTTATGTGTGAAAATTTTGAAGACGCGATACAAAGAGGCAGCTGTGCTTCTACAATTGTGGCATACATGACTCAAGAAACATTGGTTTTTGTTACACATGGGTAGAAGGAACCGTTGGGAGGGGGTCACAAGAAGTCAGTTCTTGCTTGCGGAAGCATATTTTAGAAAAGATTTCACCAGCAACTAAACATCTTGACGTATGGTCAGATTCTTGCGGAGGCTAAAACCGCAACATATAGATGGTTTAAATGTTAAAATCAGTTTTAGAAATACATCCTGGCCTTGAAGAAATCACTGTACACTTTTTAGTTCCCGGACATACTTTCTTAAAAATTGTAGCAGAAGTACATATTGAAATGTTACACCATAAGTCGTTAATGCGTGAATATTTTACCTTTATGTATTTACTAATTAAATAATTCTCGAAGGACCAATTAAAAGTTTATTATTATAATGGTTGATTAAAAACATTACATTTTTTAGGTAACTTGAAGTTTAATTACATGTAGAAAAACACAGCTTGAAGACGCACCTTCAAGTTCAAAGTATAAACATGAACTAACTTTACACACACTTTCTTAAGAGACATTTTACCTTAATCCTGTTCATAAAACCTATTACCTGTCTTAGAAATTCCACAAACCCCATTGTTAGAGAACATTAAAGTATTACTCATACATTTCTGGTTTACCTGAGACTGACGGCAATAGATTAAAACATGTGATAGGACCGTTTGCAAGTTGAAGGAAGATTGAAAAACTTTCACTGTGTTAGTCATACATTCGGTCTGCTAAATAATATGAACCCTAATTTTAAACTGAAATATTATTTAATGGTTTGATTTCTCGAACAAAAATGATAGTGGTTTTTCTGATATTGAGTGTGTCTTGAGGTTTCAATTAAGACTGTACGTAGTTAATGACTATGTGGACATTATAAGAAAATGTAGAAAGAATAATCCACTTATTGTGGAAGAAATGAAAAAGGGCGATTTCTGGGGAACATCAGAATTAGAGCGTTGCATTACAAACAGAAAAGTAAGTGTAGAATGTGCAAAAGTTAACTGGCTACAGTTTAGAGTGGTTAAAGTCAGAAAGTCAAGCCCTATGGCGTTTTTGTAAAAGAAGATCTACATCAAGAAAAGTATACGGAAGTGAATATCTTAAAAAAGAAAAGAAGAAAAAGTACCCCAGGTGGCAATCTTGATTTTGAGTTGGAGGTAGAAATACCGGAAGATTAGCAAAAGAAGTTTGTGCCTAAATACAAGAAAACACATTCTAATGTAAATATGTTCATTTTCTGTTAGTAGTTTTTAATAAAGCAAATTTATAAAGAATAAGGCTTGACAACATTTTTTAACCGTACAATAATCCCAGTGTTAAATAATAATGCATTATTAGACTATGCGTCATTTTGGACCATGGTCTATTAATGTATTTTAAAGTAATTATTATTATTAGCGTAAAACACAATAGTGGACTATGCACCATTTTTATTAATAAACATTAAGTGAATAAGAAAATCATTAATAATTCTATTGAAAAACAAACTACTACAGTTATTGCACACATTAAGTTTAATAAAGTATATATAAAGTAATATCTAACATTTTTTCCATAAGCATTTGCATATGCCTCAATATCTCAAAATCAACTTATGTCACTTAGTCTAGCATTGATAAACATGGTCCATATGTTAATTGAAATTTTCAAAAATGAATGAAACCAAATCTGCAAATGGTCAAATGCAATACAAAAGAAAGGGTTAATTGAGTTTATGAATACAAAAGTGTAATTGCAGTTGCAAGTTTTCTAATAAATTTACGTTTCGAGATGCTCAGTACAAATAAATGGAAATATCGGAAATTTTAAATAGCCTGCTGAATTTGAATAAGAATTGGAAGCCTTGGTGAAAGGTTAGTCGCGATTATAAAAAATTAATACATTAATAAGTAAATTTGATTCATTTGATCATATGGCAAGATTTCAAGTTACGTTTTAAGAACAAACTCGACCAAACCAGCAAGAATGCTCTAAAGACAAGTTGGTGGTTCTACTGAGGATATGCCGTTTACTAAAACTAATGAAGATATATTAGAGATTCTTAAGATGGTAACCGTTAGAGGACATATGGAATTAATGGACTCTCCACTAGAATTTAAGCCTGATTCTGAAGCTGGAGATTAAAAATCAGTAACAATTGGAAATTTGGAAAACTGTGAAACTCAAAACTCTCCCGAAATTCCATCTTTACAATATTGTCCTAATATCGGTGATTCTAAATTAAATATAAATCACGCACCTAAAAGAAGTGATAAAGTGCAGAACGAAAGTATCTCGACTATACAGATTTTCAAGGCAAATAAGAGCCTTAGTCAGGCGGTATTGGCGGTCAAAAAATTTCAGATGGGTTTAAATGATAGAAATTTAATAAAACAAAAATACTATGAACAAAAATTTAAAATTATGAAAGTAATTGCTAATGCAAAGCAAAAAAATGCAAAGTACAGGGAGCGAGCGGGTCGGTAGCTGACAACATTTGTTAATCTTTATAAAAATTTTATATTTATATTTTGTTTTTTTTGGGGCTGTTAAATTGTCCGTTTCACAATTAGTTTTACGTTATTAAGAAATATTATAGTCTTATATTAAATTGTGTGTTAACTATACATGTTTAGTTGAGTAGCGGATACCTTATTTAAGCAAATAGTAACAACCACTGAGTAAAAAATTTAAACTTTTGCAATATTTTTTGTTTATGTAGTACAAGTTTGTTTTATTTAAAAAAAAACTTATTTTTTTCAAATCAGTGTTCTAACATTAACATTAGGTAATAAAATATGTCATCGCCTTAAATTTTGGACAATAGTTTGTCGTTACCTCTTACCAACCATGATAAATCTTGATTGACCCGCCCAAAAGCTTCTTCGTAGATACAGCGTGATAAACAATAGCTGTCAAGTGATAGTAACGTATATAGGTATAACAGTCGTGTCATCATATGTTAGTAGCCTGGTGGGCACGAAGAAAGGTGATGCATCAACAGCTTAAAGCTCTCTTAATGCTCCAAAAAAATACATTGAAGTTTTATAATTTTTAAGTGACGGCAGAAGGAAGTGGGAACTACATTATAATGAAAAATAGACAGCACTGTCATATGCGTCTACTAAAAATTATATAGCTCAGATAATTTTTAATTATTAACGTTACATAATTCCGAGAAAATCGTATCCGTTTGTTTTGATATGGACACCGTTTGTTAAAATTCAATGTAGTGTATAGTATCTACAAAAGTGTTGGTTATTTTATAGGCATATTTTGTTTAATTTACTTAACATGTTGTCTAATTTAATGAATACTAACGAAACATTGCTATAATGTATTTATACTATTCAAAAATTATACACTATATTAATAAACTTTCACCCTATTGATAGGTCTTCTATTAATAACGGATAGCAATAAGGGTTTTATTAATTTATACATACTTTTCTCATGTAATAGTATCCAAGACCATTGTCATAATTCTGTGTTCATAATTAAATTTTAATAGCTATGCCTATGAAACATTTTTGATGTTCAAAGTTTTAAAACTTGTACTAAATGGAGGTAAATTGCGTTATTCTGAAATATACTGCTTAAGAACCTAAAAGTAAGAAAGGGGGTTGACGAGCGTAGAATCCCTAATTTAATAACCTTAAAAATGGAGAAAAGTTCAATTTTCCCTCCATGCCGGTGGCGACGTTGTATTAAGTTTGTGGTATATTATCAGCCACAGGTTCGTGTTTCAATTTTGAATTCTTCCGTAAGAAACTTTAAACGTTATGAAAAACTCTAATTAAGAATTTCTCTTTGTTTGCGCTTTCGTCGTCTTTTATAATGGTAAATGGACACTTAAGGCGGTGTTATCCTATTTAGAATACTACCTCGTCGGAGCGGGATATTCTTGACTGTATTTACGTTTTTGATGCTTTAAGTTAAATCACCTTACTGCGCTGATCTGCAAGCTTTCCGTAGTTTTAAAGAAATTAAAGCGAAATCTGTATTTACAAATTAATAAATCCAACAAAATCGTAATTTCCGTGATGCTTCAATTTTTGTTAATAATAAGTAAATTTCTATATTTAAATAATAAACTCGCTTAAGTTGTTAGTACTAAACTGTCAGTTGTTTATTCGTTTCTAAGCAACTAATAGGTAGCAAGAAAATTTAAAAGATCATTTATATAGATTACCACGCTGGAAAATTTTAACATTATTGAATTATTGGCTCTTGAAATATTTACATTACAGCTATTGCATAGCAATTCAAGTCAAACAAATTGTACAAATTACGGTAAATTTAAGTAATTCGTCAAAATGATAGTATTTTCTCTTAAAGCGTTAAAAAGCTCGAATTCGCATCTAAAACTAAATTTTAAAACTTTTTCCATTTAACAGTTTTATAAATATATAGTTTCGTAAAGTGTACCCTGTTTCCGACGGTATGAAATTTGCTGGCAGCTTTGTGGATTGGACAGGTTCGCGTATGACTGCCCATCTCAAGATCCTAGGATCGATTTCCAACACGGACCGCTTGAAAGATGTTAGGTGGGCATTTTTCACCAAAATACGCCCTCGTTCGTGTGAGAGGTTAAATGTGGGTTCTGTGAATGTGTTGTCTTGCACGATAAAGATCCTCACTGCTTGAAATAGCAAGGATCTGGCAAAATAAAAAATTTCCAGGTGAAAATACCCGCTTCCTCACCAATGTAGTATTGCCAGGTTGTGCATTGGAAAATCAAATGTAAAGTATGAAATTCATCGGCGGCTACCTGTATCAAATAGGTTTGCGCATGACTGCCCACCCCAAGATTGTGGGTTCAATTCCCGACACGATCCGTTTGAAAAATGTTAGACCAGCATTTTTCACAACAATACGCCCTTGTTCGGATGTAAGCTAAAATGGATGTCCCGTGTGTGAGTGTTGTGACACACGTTAAAGATACCTACTTTGCTTGGAATGACAACCGCGAGGCAAAATTCAAAATTTCTGAGTAAAAAAAATTTGCTTCCTGGCCAATGTAGTACCTGTGGTGGAGAATGGAAAAGTCACATGTAGTGTATGAAACTTAATAGACTAACACTTACTAAATTTGTTTAAAAAAATAACCGTATTTATTACCTGCAAACTTCTCACTACACAAGTTTTTCTGTAGTAGAGAGTGTCACGCTGTCCGCTAGTGCATACGAGCACTGCCCGAAAAGACCCAGCACTTTGTGACGCTGCAAACGTCCCGATTCTACAACATTTAAATTTCTAACATCTATAATTTACAATTCTTTATTTATATCCTACTTGCAAATCAACTTAGATAAATATGAAAAATTGTTCGTTGTCAATCATTGATTATCAATACCAAATACACTTCATACTAATTATGAAATGCATTTCAAACATTTTTTAATTATACGAAGCATGGGACTGTATATTCCTGCTCTGTGGCTAAAACCTTCGGGTGGGTTCGTGGCTTAGTTGGTTTGCGTGTAATAAGCCAAGATCCGGGGTTCGATTTCCGATACGGGCCGTTTGAAAAATGTTAAGCGAACGTTTTTCACAAAAGTACGCCCTCGTTCGGGTCAGAGATAAAATAAAGGTCCCGCGTGTGGGTGTTGTCGCGCACGTTAATGATTCCTACCTTGCTTGAAACAGCGAGCGTTCTGCAAAATTCAAAATTGCAGGTAAAGGAAATTTGCTTTCTGACCAATATAGCTCCTTTCGGTGGAGCATTGCAAAAGCAAATGTGTGCCTAAAAGCTGCACTTTGTGGAGCGTGCACCATAGGATGTACAAATCTAAAGGCTGCAGTCACTAGCCTAAATTTTTTTGTTAACTTGGTAATCATTGTTTTAGAAGCGCGCGTGCGTGTATGTGTGTGTGTGTTTTGTCATTTTTGTGGGTATTCTTCGGCATAGCTGCTGACTTTGAAGTGTACCACTGCAATCTTCCGGCTCTGTGTAGGTTGAGCAGCTAGTGGTGGACTTCCTTCTTCTTGCTATATACACTACTTAGAAATAACGTTCCGTTGCAGTTATTTGATTTCGATTGCGACTCCGCGTTGTTGGTTCTTATACGTGTCATAAAATTGTTTTCCACGACTTATGGGGCAGTATTCATCTAAACACAGACGAGTATAGACGTGTATCGAGAAAATTCTAAATCCGTTAGTTTCGATAGTTGCACTAGTGTTAGCAGTGTTAAATAACAAACTTGTTACCGTTAATGTGCTAGTGTTCATCCAGGATGGGAGATCCTGGTGCACCGAACATTCACAATCCTCAACAAACACAGACTATAAAGATTTCAGATGTAATAGACACCGAGCAAATTAAATACCTTACATGTGATTTTCCAATGCTCCACCCGAAGGCACTACATTGGCCAGGAAGCGAGCTTTTTTTTAACCTGGAAAATTTGAAATTTTGCCGAACCCTTGCTGTTCCAAGCAAGGTAGGGATCTTTAACGTGCGTGACAACACTCACACACGGGACCTCCATTTTACCTCTCATCCGAACGAGGGTGTATTTTTGTGAAAAATGCTCGCCTAACATTTTTCAAGCGGACCGTTTCGGGATTCGAACCCGGGACCTTGGGCGTAGTAGTCACACACATACCACTACGCCACGGAGTCGCCTGCAAATTAAATACCGCCAAAGCCACGACGACATATCATCTTCAGAAAAATACATCAAAAAGAAAAGAACAAGACAAACACAACAAGCAACACCCTCGAACAGCTATGCATGCGCAGCAGCTACCACAGCGACCGCAACAACTCCGACAGCGACAACAAAGACCATCGATGCAGGTAAGAAAAACCAATTAGCGCAAAAGTTCTACCCATTCTCGTTGAAGTTTTTCCAAACTTCCTAACACATGCGAGAGAAATGCAAAAATCTCCACAGAGAAGTATCAACATCAGAGCATCAAGGCTAGGAGCAAGAATCCTGCCGAATGACTCGAATAAATATCGTTTTATACAAAACTATCTTAAGGTAAATTGAATAGAATGCTATACATACACCCTGAAAAGTGAAAGTGAACAAAAGGTAGTTATAAAAGGACTTGCGGCCAACTTAACGACAGAAGACGTACAGGCTGAGTTGACGCAACTGGAACTCAACGTCAAATACGTAACAAAACTACAGAACAAACAGAAAACATACAGCAACACAATAATACTTGCACTTGAAAACACGCCTACATCACACAACATTTACAACTACACCAACTTATTATATTGCAGCAAACTGAAAATAGTAGCGTTTGAGTCTAGAGTGCAAATATCACAATGCTTCTCCTGCCAGAGATTCGGGCACTCGAGCCTTAACTGCGGCTACAAGCCAAGGTGCGTAAAATGCACCGGAAGCCACCTGTCAGCCAGCTGCACAAAAAACAACGAAACGGCACCAGTTTGCGTCAACTGTAGTGGGGCACACCCTGCCAACTACAGGAACTGTCTAGCCTACAAGCACGAACTACAGAAACGAAAACCAACTACAGCACCACCAACACAACCAACAATCATCACTAGACACAAACTACCTGAAACCGACGAGGAGGGATTTACAGTTTCAAGAGATGGACGACACAGACTCCCACCAGCCACCTCAGTCGCCTTAGCAAGTAAAATGGTAAATGACAATACTTCCGACAGTGACGAACACTCGAACTCCGACACAGAAAGCGAGAGACAAAAACATTAAGACAAAACACGGCGACGACGACGCAGGAACAAATCAACTACCAAAACGACCGTAACAGAAACGAGAAACGAAAATACGCAAGCCACGACACCAAAACTAGTTCACGTAGCGTCGACAAATACACCACACAACACAGGCACAACGAAACCCACAACGTCTAACTTCGACATAACAACCACAACAAACGACACCACCTCCAAATTCGACAAAGCACTGAACAAAATCATCCACTGGGCACAGACATAAATAACCAATTACATGGCAGGGACTTTCGATGTTACATTGTTACTAACCGCATTATGTGACATTATACAGACATTTAATGGATAACACGACCAACGTACGGAACTTGGTACTGCTAGCTTGGAACGCAAACGGTATACAAAACAGATTCACGGAACTCAAACACTTTTTACAGAAACTTCACGTAGACATGGCACTAATATCAGAAACGAGAATAAGCACTAGTAAGCCAATAAAACTGGCAAACTACAGTACATACAGAAAGGACCGCGACATACCACTTGGACAACCACCGAATGGAGGGGTAGCCATCCTAATACACAAAAAACTACTACACGAACAATTACAACTAAAACCCACTACCCTCGACCCTAGACTAACGGACACTACATAAATATCATAGCTGTTTACAGAAGCCCTCACAGACCTGACCTAAGCACGGAGGACATAGACAATCTACTACAAGACGACACTCCGGCAATAATCAGTGTGGATCAAACGCCAAACATCAAGCATGGGGAGCAAGGACGGACAACAAAAGCGGACGTATACTCCACTTGCACTCATTGAACAAACACTTTGACATAATCGCACCTAACGAACCGGCAAGAGTCTTTCCAACAAGCCAATACGAAGCAGATATTTTAAACATATCCTTACTACAATACATACCCTATCCAACACAAACAGAAGTAATACACGACTTGAGTTCGGACCACTTACCGATGATCACAACGATACAAACACAATCACAGACGACGCATGTACGACCCAGATATAAACACAACTGGAGAAAATTTAACGAAACACTGCAAGGAATGATCACGGACGGCAACCCGGACATAAACAACGCACAAGACATAGACACCCGCGTACAAAACCTAACGAGCACAATAAAACAAGCCCTACAACACAGCAAGGAAACAATCACCCTTAAAAACACACGACCGAACTTACCAGAATACATTAAACAAGCGATCAAAGACAAAGAAACGCTGGCACAACACACGTGATCCATACATTAAACGCACTCTAAACACCAAACAACAAGCAATCAAAATTATGTTGAAAGAACACAACAACGAATCATGGACCAAAGACATACACGACACACTACAAACCTACGGTAACCTGCACAGATTAAATCGAAAATTACTTTCAAAAAAGAACCCCAAACCTACTCCTCTACAAGGACAACACGGTGTGCTATACACAGCCGACGACAGAGCGACACAATTCGCAAACATACTGAAACAAGTGCACTCTGTTAACTCCACTAAAGACAAAAACTTCTCCAATTTTGTGAACACGGCACTAAACCACCTACTTCAACTACCAATAGACAATGATATAAAGCACGTCAAACCACAAGAAATAAGACGAACTATCAACAAAGTAACACACATCGCTTTTGATTTATATCGTGCATACAGTTATTCAAGTACTATTTCAAATAGTTATTGTAAACAGCAAAGAAATTTTTGGTAATTTGTATTCACTAATTTTCATGTTAACGTTAGTTATTTGAATCAATTTGACATCTATATATTTACCATATTGACGGTAGAAAAGCAAATTAACTTAAGCGACATACATACGTGAAATGAGTTTATTTACACACATCGGTTCAGATTTTTTTTTGCTATAGAATGGACTCGGCCTTGATACTTGATACTTTATGGCGCTTAAGTGGTTCGATTATTTACAATAATTTTTAAGGGGTCTTAATCTAAGCAACACTTATTCTTCGTTTTGCAAAGAAAGTGTCTCTTAAAGTATTTGCAAGCCGAGTTTTTGAACGCTTAAGGTGTTTTTGAAGTTTGCTCGTGACTGAACAACGATGTATTAGTTGTTTTACCTCGCCTAAATATAACAAAATGGCGACTTAAACTGTTTTGCTTTACAATTAAAATGATCTACTTTGGCGCTTAAGTCGTATTTACTACACTTCAATTATATTTACAATGTATTACTATAAGAATGAATAATGAACTTTAGAATTTTGGTTAGCGTGTTTCTGAACAAGCTATTTAGATTTACTATTTCCATTTTTGTAATTATACCTTCATTATACTCTCTTCCAATAATTTAAGTAAAGTTGATTTTCTTTAAAAATAAGACATATCTAACCAGCTTTTACTAACCTTTATGTAGTCTTTTGGAAAAAAGTTCGTTTCTCAGTTAATTACTTTTTTTCTCTGTTTTTTGAGTATCGTAGTAAGCTAGCACTTCTAAAACTTTTATTTGGGTGAAAGTTATTAAATTAAAGAATTATATTCGGCACCAAAGGGCAGGTAGTTAAAGTTATTTTTCAATAAAGTACACAGGATAACGTACATTATCGGACAACTGTATGTTAACTTAATGTATTTTACTCCATTCAAAAGAAACATCTGTTGCTTCGATTACTTATGCAATCACATTTTTGAAATAAAAATCCGTTTAATTTACTTTCCCGCGCTGCAAAAGACTGCTTATTTAAATTAAGCGCCATTTATCTTTACAACCCTGTTAGATAGATTCACCGTATTCGTACGACTGAAGCGTAATACAGTTCTATTAACGGTATTCAAACTTTTATCGAAAATAATCAGCGCAATAAAATGTTAGAATTTTTTTTTAAGGAAAGAACCTTATTAACCGTCCTGTAGTAAAACTGTTAAAAAGTCGCTTCAGTGGATTTGCCTTTTCAGCGTCGATATGGCGTATGGCTGTGTGGCGATAAATATACCTCTGCGTGACCCCTGTCATATTCCTCTTTTCTTCAATGCCATATTATCGTTTGTTTATATACAATTATCAGGCGGTGTTTCTGATAACAGGAATGCCGCAAATGATTTACTTATTGTTCAACATGAATTGGATTTTAATCGTACAGAAAGTCAACCAGTTAGACACGACTATTTATTTTCCGATGTAATAAAATTAGTTGCCTTTTACAAGAAGGATCAGGCCATCATATTTCTATCTGTCGAAGGAATTTCTATTGAAGAATATGTTATAGCTACTGGTAAGATCGTTTCTACTAAAAGCGTATTATTTGCGTCTAGGATGTCGAGCAACCGTATCTGCATTTATTTATCAAGTAGGTATTAAGGATCTTTGTTTGATACAAATACGGCGGAGTTAATATTAATAATATATTTCTACCCGCTTGTAAATTAACCTGCCCTTCAAGCGTAATATACTATCTAACATGTCGCCATGCATACCACTTACTGTTATTGAAACCGCATTGAAGAAACACGGCCTTAAATTGTTACTCCTTCATCGTTTATTGGGGCCGGTGATGGCTTATATAAATACTTAATATTCAAGAAAGCAATATAAGTAAAGACCCACATCGTCTACGCCAACCGTGAAGGGCCCTGTGGCAGCGAATCAAGTCTTAGAAGTTGTCAGTGCGAAATCAAACCAATTACTTGATTCCGCAGAAGTTAGACAAGTTGATTTACCATTGCCGAATAATGATTCTGACTTCGAAAGTGCCTGTGAGCTATCAAAAATCCAACGCATCATTAAAGGTTGTTAGAAATACTGATAGAAACAAAAACAGTATGCAAAGTACGAGGTTTAAGAGAATGTACTAAATGCCTAATAACATCAATAACTAAGGGATTGCATTCTGATGACTTACACGAATCGAATTCGATTGGTTCCTTAGCGAACTATTAAAAAAATTTTAATCGAAAAATGCTTTAGGAAACTTGAGTAACCCTAGTTGTTATTAATACGAATAATAAATAACAGTTTATATTTTGGAATACGCACATCAATTTTCTAAATGTCATAACGCTCAATAGTAAAAACATTCTGAGTGATCAGAAACGCTACCAATTGATTGATTTTCTACTAAAAATTCGCTGACCTTGCACTGTTGCAAGAAACTAATGTTGATTTAGTACTGCACCTAAACTATTCCAGCTGTAAGTGCAATACGTATTCTAACCCCCCCCTTAAGTAACCATTCAGGTACAGCATTTCTCGTAAATAAGTCAAGCCAACGTAATGTCCTAAAACACAAGATATTGTACGAATCGTATTTACAACTAGTATCGTTACACGTAGAAAATTACACATGGCACATAATGAACACTTACCTTCCGTATGATACTTTGAAAGCTAAAGAAACACGGCGTTTCTTAAAAAATTATCTATATTAATTAGAAAAGTCCTTAGATTATTTAACGACCACTAAAGTTGTGTAGGGATAAAACAGCAACTATATTTTGCAGCCGTCCATTGATCAGCAAACTCATATGAAATTCAAACGAGTGTTGAAAAAAACTAGAAATTGTACTGCCATAATTTAACTCATGCGGTGCTTGGAGAGTGTTCAATAAACTTCAAGGCGGATGTGCTTTTCTCACGCCCAATTCTGCCCCACTGTTAAACCGTATTTATTGCATTCACAATATGGTAACGAAATTACCCGCTATCAAAATAAAAGCTATACCTTCATACCATCTAGCAACGTCGCTAGTTTCAAAAATAAGTTAACGCAACTCAAAAAGCAGCTTACCGTACTGGAAATTTGACAACGCCCTTTTAGATTATCTCATTTTGTCAATAGCATGAAATCCTATTTTACTACTAAAACTAAAGTCCAATATTTTAAATGCTGATTCACTGTACCAACGGGATAATTTGAAAAGCAATACTAATCATGCAATGACGTAGTATGATAGACAACAAAGACAAAACTCTAACGATGAATTTAAGAGCTAAGAAAATCAGTTGCATGACGTACTTGACAAACGTTCCTCCGACTCGACACAAGAGATAATATATTATATAATAAGGAAGTACAACAAGCATACTACAACAAAGCTCAATAAATGTTTTGTAAGGCAAATATAATGCCGATGGTCTAATAATGCAGCAGGGTCTTTTAAGCCAGTATACGTCTTTAAAAGAATTAGATATAGACAGAGAAAGAATAAATATCCATTAAAACTATGTAAGCATCTTAGGAAGCATTTTCAACAACGTTATAATACAAAACCTTCTACGGCTGATAATACCTCTGACTTATATTCTTTGCTATCGAGACGAAGAGAATTACAAAAATGAATTAGACGAGCCTTCAAGCTCTGACGAATTCACGACCGCATCGACATTTGCAAACGAAAACAAAGCTCCAGGTACAAACGATTTAACTGTGGAATTTTATATAAAGTTTGGGGAACAACTCAGAAAACCTTATTATACCACATTTACTGAAGCTTTTCCACATAATACACTAGCAAAGTCTACAACCACCGGGGTTATCAATTTATTACAAAAAAAAAACATAAACCGTTATTAGATATCGATAACTGGAAGCCGATATACCTTTTGAATGTAGACTACAGGATTTTACTCTAATGCATTGCTAAAAGGATCATGAGCGTTATAAGTCACCTTGTGTGTAAAGAGCAGAATTACTCAGTCTCTGACAAAACTATGTACGATGCAGTACACTTACATAGAGATGTGATTCCAGAAGAACGCAAAAATATAGTACCTATGAAGGTCATTAAAATTGGGACTACTCTTTAGTAGTTGAACCAAGCGAATGTGTTTTGAGGAGCTCCTGGATTAACAGCTACAAATAAATTTCTACATAGGTATTGTTATATTTTTACTCGGGAGTTTTGACTTTTATTGTATGTTACAAAAATACTGTCCGGCATCAATACTTTAAAAGCGAAGTATTAAAATAGGATAAAAAAACAAAATCAAATGGAATAAACAAGAAATAAATTGTGTTTTTGCTTTAAATTCTACCTAAAATTCGCCTTCAAATTAAATAAATTTAATCAATTAAACCCTTTCGGCATAATAAACCGTATTTTTAAACAGCAACAAAGGCGTTTGTAGTATATTTGGAGTTTTATTGTTAAAAACCGCGTATAACTTAGAAATATGTTGTAAAATTTTGTATACTTCGAGTGCGATAATAAAAGAACCTTAAAATCAAAATCTATGCCCCTTTTGAATTAAATAAACCGCGCAAGGCTTACAATTTTTGCTAACAATATAAATAATATATTATAATATTCAAGTACATGTGCACTTAAAAGATTCCTTAAATTGAACTTTGATGTAATTAGTGGTGTAACTATATAACCGTGTATCAGTAACCGAAACAACAAATAAATAATAAGTTTCCATTGTCGCACTCCATTGCATTCTATTACGTAACTTTTAGTCGTTCGTATGAATAGTTAAATTTGAACGAACCAACCAGAGTCCAGAATTTTATTACTTTGATTTCTTAAAGTAGATTTGCTTGTTTAGAATTTAAAATTTGAATTAGAGGTGTAAAGTTAGAATAAATAAACAACTACAGGGCTGCTTACGGTTTATTTTATAAATAATCGGTCTATTTTTATTGGGTTAGCGATTTTATTTTTTGGTGTCACTGTTATTTGTGACGCTATTAAGTAGTTTATTATATCCTTGCGTCATTCGAACGTCGCGATGGTCACGTCGTTTTTTGAGCTGTGTTTTTTGTTGGTCTCTGTTGTGTTTTTTCTGTAATCATCGTGGGCCACCGGGATGGCGAGCCGTTTCCAAAAAGGAAAAACAATGACAGGATGGAGTCAGTTAGGTTGGAGGCTAAGGACGCTGTCGCGAAGAGGGTGAAGGTAAAGCCAAAGGACGTGAAGTAGGAGACTTAGGAAAAGGTCGAGATACCAGAAAAAGAGTTTGTGTCGCCGACAGTCGGGTTGGGAAAGTCGGAGCCCCGTGTAGATGTTGCTGGTCGGAATTGCCTTTAACATAGAGAAGACAGTGCAAGAAATCAACTAGCAGTAGCGGAGGCGCTGTTGCTAGCGACCTCGACAAGTTACACCTTTTAATGTCTAGGGCGAGAAAGTTGCATACCGTCATCTATAAGAGCGTGCCGGGGACCTACGCCACGATTGCCGTCGATGACAGGAAGTGGCTTTGGAATGCTGCGGACGATTTCCGGGACGTTGCGTATTAACTAATTAGCATGGTTAGTGCAATTAGGCTTGCGTTAGGGATGTTGGGAGGGCAAGCGTTTGTAGCTGCAAGTTTAGCAGAGGTCATCATTGTTTCAGGTTCGTAGGGTTCCAGTGGTCAGCAGCAGCTACGGGTCTTACGTCGACATTGGCGGTCCGTGTTGACGAAAAGTTGGGACAGAAGGAAGATGTGATGAATGCCCTCAAGAAGAAAGTTGATCCTATTCATGATGGATTAATTTTGGTCGCAGCTCGAAAAACGTGCAGAAAGGGTGTTGTTGTTGTTGAGTGTGCTGGTAGTGAAGATGCCAAGAAGCTGCAGTCTAAGGTCAAAGAGCACTGCAAGGAGCTCGTAGCTCAAGAAGAGGCGTCCACGGGTCGCTCTCCCGAGGGTCAAAACAGGGATAAGGCAGAAGTGCTTATTCGGTTGATCGCGAGCAAGAATTTACGTTTCAGTGATTTGAAGCCGAAAGAGCACCTGAGAGAGAATTTCAAATTTGGCGGAAAGGACATTAGGGATGCCTCTGCCAACGTCGTTTTTGAACCGACCCTCGCACTTTGAAGACGTATATTAGCTAATGCTATATACCTCATATGACGAAGAGTTTGGTCCCGGGGCCCCTACTCGATGACACTGTGTTACCGGTGCTACGAGTACGAATAGAGATCGATGGATTGCAGGGAGAAAGTATAGCAGTGCGGAAACTAAGTGGAGGTCGGGTATGAGTTCAATAATTACCGAATGGTAGTCCGCGCCACGACGCCAAGTCGAGTAGTTACTGGACTAAAGAACGCCATCATACATAACATCGATTATAGATTGTGAAACTCATACGAACATCGAAGTAAGAATATCAAATGCTCCCAATTAAACTTAGGAAAAGGTAAAGGGACGAGTAGCAGTTTTATTAAACTATTTGTAGAAAATAGGATCGACATCGGACTTAAACATTTTTTGGGGAAGGATTACCGTTCTACAAGCAAATAGCGAGCGGCCGCATAGCAATATAATAATAAAGAATAGAACATGTACGGGGATAATGGAAAATAACATATCCAACTGTTTTTCAACGGAGACCGAAATAAAAACTAGAACTAACGCTTTTTACGTTATAAATGCGTACCTTCTACCTGTCGACTCGCGGTGCGAAAACCCACAAACCAAAAATTTAATAAGTTAAATGGAGAATGTGTTCCGGAAAATTGGGCAAAACCGTAAGATAGTAATTGGGGGAATTTTAATGCAAAGTCTCCATTATGGAGCTATTCGATAGAGGACGACAGGAAGTCGCAGGTCGCTGACGTATTACCAGAATGGGATTTGAGCGTGTTAAACAACAATGATTCACTGACGTTCAAGTGGCATAAGAGTTGCAGTTTTATCAATGTCACTGTAATCTTCACGAAATTTTGAAAGTCGTTTGTAATTGCAAATCGTAGTCGGACGAGTCACTTTCTCCGATCACAAGCCATGACATACATCGGCGTTAATTTACACAACAAATTAGGTTGGAAGGTGCACGAGCAATATGTCAAAAGCAAGGACAGAGAAATATCTAAGAGAATGATGGCAGCAGTGACATTAAGTTGGGGATTCAGAGGTCAATCTATGCAGAATGCGAGATCTGTTTGGGCGTTTAGGAGATTGACCTCCTAAAATTCCAAGAGCTCCGCTCTTGATGACCAGAAGCAACAAGATCAAAGCATAAACGCGAGTTTAAAACAACCCAACCCCCTAATATTTAGAATTTGCATGCTCCTACATATTAGCAACTACGTCACCAACAAATAGTAACTGACATTAGTAGTATAAGTTAATCTTAAGTAGTAGAACAGGGAATTTTCTTTTTATTAACGCTAAATTTTAAAAACCAAACTTTCACATACCTGAGGCAAATAATATAACAAAAAAATCTTTTTTTCTGAAAGAACCTAGAACCTAGAAAAAAGCAAGAACATTAGAACTTTGCCTACTTTTCAACAGAAATTAAAATGTGAATACTGTCTAGTTAAAAAAATAGACCTACACAACACGAATGTAATTGATGGAGTTCAATTTGTAGAAAAAGCACTGCATCAACAAGGTGTTTGCAATGCAAGACTCAAAATTAGACAGTAAATAAGTTTTACATTAGTTTGCACATACATTTTTGTTAATGATTTCGTTATAGACAATTTAGTATATTCCAATAAAATTCCATGAGGTAACTTTTATGCTTCTCCGAATGGACCTGCACCTTTGCGAAGTTCTAGATTACTAGAACGGGTGAAACGGATTGAGTGTTCCAATGATCTAAAAAGCCGAACCTAAGATTTTTACCAAATTGGTAGGGTCTTTGGTTAAGAACCAGGGTAAGACAGGTCCCAGAAAGAGGGCAGTAGCTCCTTCCATACTTAGAGTGGCATAGACCATAGGGGTCAGTATGGCTTTTTAAGGCATACTACTGCGATGAGGAAAACAATGGGAAACCACCACATTACCTCACACGTACAGAGCGTACTTAAATTGTAATAAACATTATAGCATTCTTTGGGGTAAAAGATTCCGGAGTTAAAATAGTCCCCCATTCGGATCTCAGGGGGGGTACTGCTCCGAAGGATGCGATCGGAAAGCTCAGAATAAGAGTCGGGAACATTTTGCGAGTCGGAGCGTGGAATGTTAGAAGTATGAAGCAAGTAGGTAGGCTAAAACACTTGAAAATTGAAACGGATAGGTTAACACTATACATAGTAGGGATCAGAGAAGTTCGGTGGCCAGAGGCGGACGATTTTTGGAGTGAATATTTTAAGGTAATTTATACAGTAGCAAGGAAGGAAATTCGGGTGTGGGGATAGTTATTTAAAAAAAGATAAAACAAAGTGTTGAAAACTACTTGCAAAAGAACGACAGAGTACTCATGGTTAGATTAGAATCTATACCGGAAAATACAGTAATAGTACAAGTACACATGCCCAGCTCTAGCTACATTGATGAAGAGGTAGAAGCTATTTACAAAGATATCGAACACATACTGTAAAATATTGAAGCGAAACTACGATAGCTAATTAGGAGAAAAAAGTGGACTGTATAAAATTAAGTAATATTTGAACAAACAACATATAATTAATGTTTTTAATTAGATCAAGCGGTACTAAAAACACTCACCTGTTGGTTTATGAAGCTGTGGTAACGAAACAAACGATGTAACATCTACTCTGCTTTTTGCGGGTGAAGTGAAGCACATTTATTTCAATAGCGGTTCTGATGAAAAGCAGTTTTTCAAATTAGTTTCTCTTACGTAAAACATGCAAAACAGCGATGCGGACTGTTCGAACGATAAATCAATTCTCCAGGCTTTGTGGATTTTCCAGTCACTACACTGTTCTTGCACATGCGGAATAACAACGTTTATCACTCGCTGCACATGTTGGCGCGTGCTTCAAGTAAAACCATGGGAATTTTACTTTTATAAATTTAACCCTTATGTGGCTGAAGGTGGTACCCGGGTACTTTTAGTGCATCAAATGTGAGATATTTCATTTTTGGTAAATCGAATCATTGTGGGCTTCTAGGACATCTTCAAGTAGGTCATTATACACACATTTCAAATTTTTTAGATATGGTGGATGTATGGGGGTTACATTTTTTTTACCATGAAGAAATTTTACATCCTTCAGGCGGATGGTGGAACCTGGGTACCACATGTATTTTATACAGGAAAACAATGGAAAGTGTTTGTAGCAATTTATTATATTGTTATTAGTATTATGTTTTAATGTTATTTACATGTTATAAAATATAATGAAAAAAATAATAGATGATTATTTATCCTGACACAGAAGACATTTAACCCTTGCATCTGTGTGCTGAAGGCACACCGGATGTTTACAAACGCTACATGCTTTCCGAGTTTTTCTTTTTATTTTCTCTTCGCTGTGATAGCACATTTTACATTTTCCTTTTACTGCGATGCGTCCAGAAGAATCCCGTTGATTTATAGAATTAGGATTATGTGAAACTTCCAGACAAATTCCTAAAATGCTTTCAATCGCGCTTTTAGTAAACCGATTTCGCAATATTATGGCGTTTTCACCTCTTTGAGTTACGGCAGATAAACACAAATCACGAGCTAGGTCTTTTAGAAAATTTCGCCTCTTATTTGTACTATTATAGATTTGAGGATTGTTGTTCGTATATATGACGAAGGCACCCAGAGCTGCTACATCCAGCATGTTGTAAAAAAGGCCAAGGGCCAGCGACTTGTTCGCCTCTTGGTTGTTAACTACCCAGCATTTCATCCATAACGTCAACGCCTGACTTAGTATGGTTATAAAAAGAAATAATTTCAGGTTTTTTCTTCAAGGTGTCATCCACTGCATTCGTAGAGTGCATTGTAGATAATAAAACTACTGCTTTATTTACTTTTGGCACATACGAACACAGCATAACATCTTTCTGGAATGCAAAAGTAGTAGAATAGAGATCTCTCTCTTTGCTAGCTAGAAGGACCTTAGGAATGTAGGGTTTGTTTTTCCTAAGGGTACCAACCAAAGTGAGACCAATCGATTTTAGCATGCGAGCAAGGGGAATTGATGTGAAAAAATTGTCGGTGGTAATATTACGGCCCGAATTTTTGTAAAGTTGACATAAATGCATAACTGTTTTTTCACCGATGTTCACTTCTCGCCCATTGCCAGCTAATTTTTCAGTGTAAATTGATCCTCGGCATGGATAAAACGTTTTGGCATCACATACCCAGAATACCTTAATTCCATACTTAGCCGGTTTGGAAGGCATGTACTGAGTAAACCTTGTTCGTCCACGATAAGGAAAAAGTTGCTCATCAACAGTTAGGTGTTTATAAGGCGAATAACACTTCAGCAGATTTTGGTTTAGCATAAGCCAAATGTCGCTTATTGCCGCAGCTTTATCCGTTTGTAATCTATCCGGTCTTGTTATGGAGTTATCAAATCTGATGAAACTTAGAATCTGTTTGAAGCGATCTCTACTCATTGCTGCTTTGTATAACGGTAAGGCGTCTGATTTCCACAATTCATCAATATGTTCAGTATTTGATTTATGAACGCCTGCCATTAGTAGAATCCCCAAAAAAGCATCCAGCTCCTGAACCGTAATATCTTTCCAGACTCGTGGTACCCGAGGCGAGTTTTTGTTGAAATCATAATAAACTTTTTTAGCTTTTCGATTAGACTGCTTTATGATAATCGATTTCATTTCAGATGTCACTAATGCACAGAACGTATCTATACGTGAATGTAAAGCGGTTATTTTAGTTGGACCACCTAAAATGAAAATCAAGAGATTAGAATGGGGCAGAATAGGTATAAGTTTTTACCTCGTTTTCGAATAATATTATACAACCGCGTTTGCGTTGAACGTAGTCGGTTCTTGTTCCAGATGGTCTCATCTTTAGCACGATAAATGTTATCTGTTGGTGGTGTTGTAGTTTCTTCCTCTGGCTCCACAACCAATTCCTGTTCCTCGTCACTGTCGACTGCTACTGATATTTCGATGGGGACCCTCTCTCCAGCGCGACCATTATCGACATCTGAGTCTTCGTCGCTTACTGCTGGTACATACTCATCTTGGTCATCATCTTCATACTGATCACTAAATTCTTCGTCGGACATTACATACAAACTTTCGAGGTGCTCATCTGTTATTCTATATGCATATAAACAACAATCAATAATAATTACAAAAGCTGTGATTTGTATTCTTGGATATCTTCATAAACAAAAATATACTAAACCAACTTACTTGTCTAATTGAAGATATCCTGTTGAATTATATGGCAGGTCAGCAGCAGGGGCTCTACTTCTAGAAGGTCGACTAACAGAAGCAGCATTGCTACCAGGAGTTCTATTTCTAGATCTATTACCAGAGGCTGCATTGCTACCAGAACTATATTCACCGCCTTCAGAAGTACGTGGAATATTATGTTGAATTCTACGCATTGTTATAACACTGCTGAACAGTATACCGCACCACATAAAATCACAATTTAGACTAAACATACGCTTCTCCTATCGCAGGAATGAATGTAAAGCGTATCTTAGTTGACGCGATTATGATAGCACACCTAACATCCTGTAAAATATACTGTGGTACCCGGGTAACACCTGTAGCCATGTATGTAAAGTTATTTTTGCAGCCTTATAAGGGTTAAATATACCGCGGCGATTGAAAATAATCAACAAACTCAATAGAAAATAAAATTTAGCTTTAATTATTTTCACTATAAACGGAACACATACTAAGATACGTAAAAGGACATGAAAATTTAATAATTACCGTGGATTTTAATGCAGTGGTAGGGTAAGGGTAGAGAAGAAGCGTAGTAGATTTATTTGGTTTAGGTTGCTAGAAGACGATATACGTGGAAGATGTCAGGAGATATAGGAAGATATCAAATAGATCATATTCTTGTTAGACAACTGTTTAGGAATCAAGTAAAAGACTGTAGAAGTTACCTAGAAGCAGATATAGCCACTGGCCACAACATCGTAATTATGAATGCCGCTCTTAAATTTAAAAAGAAACGGAAAAAGGCATTTTGACTATGAGAAACTAAAAGATAAAGATATTCAAGATAGATGTAGAAAAAGTGGCAAAATTATATAGAGAATTTATAGGCAGAAGAAATGAGTTTTAACTAGCATTAAAGGGTCTGAAAAATGATAAGGCGCCGGGTACAGATAGAGTGCAAGTAGAAACTCTATAAGTCGCCGGACAAGCTGTAACAGAACGTCCCTTCCAATTTGAAAGCTATATGTTTGAGGTAGGCGAGATACAAAGATTTCAACGTAACATCATAGTAAACTATATCAAAAAAGAATGCCGCGGATAGATGTGAAAATTTTTGAAAAATAAGTTTGACAGCACAAGTGTCAAAAATATTAACTAGAACTGTACATAGACGAATGGACAAACGAGCTGAATAAATACTAAGAAAAAATCAATTTAGGTTTAAGCAAAACAGGGGAACACGTAAGGCTATTTTAGCTTTGAGGATGATAATGAGAAAAACAATAGAAAAAGAGGAAAACGTGGATATAGGATTTGTAGATATAAAAAAAGAATTCGACAATGTAAACTGGAAAAAAATATTCAAAATACTCAAAACGATTGAAAGGAGTTTTAGGGATAGATGGATAGTACATAGCTTATACAAGGAGCAAACAGCAGTAATAATATTAGTGCAGGAACATAGCGAAGTAAATACTAGGAAAAGCGTGAGACAGGGAAGTACCCTCTTGCCATCAATTTTTACCTTGTGCATTGAATAGGCAATGATTACTGTCAAATGCAGAAAGATATATGGAATTACTATGCAGGGACAAAAGATTAATATGCTTAGATTTGCAGACGGTATAGCGGTATTAGCATCTAACAAATAAGAGTTAGAAGCTGCTCTTAATGAAATGGAAGCAGTTCTAACAGAGAAATACAATATAAAAATTAACAAAAATAGAACTAAAGTACTAGGATGCAAATGAGGGGAAAATAAATCGAAAACAAGAATACAAATATGTAACGAGAACTTACAAGAGGTTAAAGATTTTTGCTATCTAGAAAAGCGCAAAAGATATAAAACAAAGACTAGCTCAAGGTCGTGCTATATTTAACAGGAAAAAGTAACTACTGAATTCAAAGACAACAAACATAGAAACAAGTAAATGATTGCTTAAAACATGTGTGAAGCACAGCCCTGTACGGCTGTGAAGCCTGGACAATAGGAGATGCGGACAGGAAAAAGGTAAAAAAAAGCCTTTGAAATGTGGTGCTACAGACGTATGATGAAGATATGGACAGACAAAGTTAAAAACAAAAAGGTACTAGAAATGGTAGGGAAAAATAAATATACAAAATACCGTAAGAAATAAGAAAGAAAGGATGATAAGGCACGAGGAAATAGTGCGGAATATATTAGAAGCAGAAATAAGGGTTGGACTATTCTCGTAGAGATAGTGAAAGGCTGTTGCAATTTCTGAGAAACGTGTCAGCTAGCTCAGAATAGAAATCAAAGGATGTACGCGTCCAACCAGTCCCAAGATGGAAAACTAATGTAGAAAAGAATAACTACTTGAACATGATAATTATTATAAGCAACTACAAGTATTGGTTGTGCAATATGCCCTATAATGTTAATTGTGCGAAAGGATTTACTAGAAAACTAATAATTTGGCAAATGTCTAAGTGTTGCGGTTCTTGGCTGCCACAGGCTGCTTAACCTCCTTTACATACCACTGAATCTTGTTGAAATAGGGCATATAATTAAAAAACAATAAAAAGGAAATCAAGCTGTACATAGACTGTTGTGGAAATTTCAAGGAATTGTGTAGGCTAGTAGTTTTTTACCTGGAAAATTTGGAATTTTGCCGAACCCTTGCTGTTCCAAGCAAGGTCCGGATCTTTAACGTGCGTGACAACATTCACACACGGGATCTTCATTTTACCTCTCATCCGGACGAGGGTGTATTTTAGTGAAAAATGATCGCCTAACATTTTTCAAGCGGACCGTGTCGGGATTCGAACTCAGAACCTTGTGCGTAGTAGTCACACACATACCTACTACGCCACGGAGCCGCCCCTTCACTGAATATCGGGAAAATAGGGTATACAATTGTAAAACAATACAAGGAAACTGAACTACATCTAACAAGAAAGAACAGCGGCTATGTTCAAAGACAACAAACATAGAAACAAGAAAAAAATTGTTGAAAGCATATGTGTGGAACACAGTGCAGTACGTCTGAAATAGTGGCAGTAGGTAAAGCATACAGAGAAAGAGAGAAGCCTTCCGGAATGTTGTTCTTCAGATGTATGAGGATGATAGCATGGACAGACAAAGTTAATAACAAATTGTTTATAGAAACGGTAGGGAAATAAAGATATCTGTGGAACCTAATTAAAAAATAAGAGAACTAGAAGGGCAGGATACGCTCTAGGGCATTTTTGGGGAATAGTATACGGGATATATTACAAGCGGAGATAGGAAAAAAGATGTATAGCTAGACATAGATTATACTATCGCACGCAGATAGTGATAGTTGCAGACTGTGCAAATTTCAGTGAAATATGTAGGTTAGTTCAGAATAGGAAACAATGAGGGTACGCGTCTAACCAATTTCAGGACTAAAGGCCTAATGATGATGAACCTTTATACGTGAATTGTGGTGTTTGATAAACCTTATGTGTGCGACTAATGGTGGAAAATATTGACACGTTGCAGATAGAGAGTTAAATAGAAATTTGTGACATTCGGGCACTGTTATAACAGTTACTTGACCAAAGTTTAATTTTTCAAGAAAATACATAAAATCAGTTAATTCTCTTTTACTAGATCAATATCACGTTGCATAATTTTTCTAGTCATTTCGAATTAATCAAGGTATAGAAAGAGTAATCTAGTTAAATGCAAAAATTATTATATGAATTTTGTAACAATACCGCCACAAACAAATAAAAACTGCATTAACATTGTGTATATTAATAAAGTAAAATATCTGTGCAACCCTACATCACAGGTAAATTATCTTGGCGTATTAATTTGGAAGCTTGCGAAACTTTAAATTAAACTACTATGCGATCATAAAATATTTAAACTTTGCCAAATAAAATATTCGCTGGAAATGGTTATTTACGTATGCAAAATAAAAAATTGTCAATCGCTGTACACTTTAATATGCAGTGCTTGTTGCAACAAAGTATATGCAATAGTTCAATGCCTGAGAATACAAACAACAGACATGCAAATATATTCAAGCGTTGCTTTAAATAAGGGTTTCTTTGTTACAGCCTGAAGGGAGCAATGTGAAGCTTGTTTTTAGGGATCTTATTAGAATTGTAATACAGGTACAGCAGTCAGATTACTGAATATTTGTATCAAACATAGAGAAAGTCTGTTGCCCAAGTTGACGTCTGCTATCCCCCATCTATTAAATTACTTTAACAAAAGCAATTGTGACACATTGTTTAAAATGTAACTGTGTGAGGAAATAAGGGAAAAGTAATAACTGCCCATAATATGTTTATTGGTGTGTTGAACAATAGAAACTAAATAAAGTATCTATATATTAATTAGGGACGGCAACTGACATCTGAAGTAACCTCTCTTGAATTACTACCTGAAATCAAATATTTGTACGAAGGTCTACAATCCCAAATATCTCAAATATCTTAATAAACTACAAATCGAAATGAACGATTACTGCATGACTAATTTTTCTATACAGAAGAACACATTTTATACGCATTAAAAGGGGGATATAAGACGCGAGGTTATATAAGTAATTCCCAATCACTCTAGTACCGTGTAGTGCAATGGGCCCAAAGAGATAAAACCCGATAAACCTGCTCCGGCTACATGAATCGACGCAAGGGGTACAAAACGTAGTGCGCCCTACGGAACGCAACGGTATACATTTCGCGATGCGTTGCTTTTCAGCACGTCATTCCTCTAGTAGTGAGAATTCCAAATTAAAAGGGCGATACGACCCTCGATGAGCTATTCTACAACCACTAATAAATAAATCTAATACTGGTGTGAAATAATTACGAAGGGGTAGACACGCAACGTCAAATTTTGTCTTTCTGTATGACTTCAATTGAAACATCATAATTATTAATAAGCCCATTCTGAATTAACTTTCTTTAAATATGCATCTTTTTACATTATAGAAATCGATTACAAAGAGATGAACCCACAATGCAACCATGTTACAAAAAAACTCAATTTGCGTATTCAAATAGTAGTCAGTATTTTCATAAAATGAATTATTTATAAAGATGAAACGATCTGCAAAATCATTCATATCTTGATCTTACTGCAGCACCCACTTTCATATTCATTGTTCTTACTGCACAACATACTGTTATTCAAAATGCATTTTTTTACAATCTCTTAAGTATCCGAGTGTTCCTTTCAACCAAACCCAACCACTCTGCCGGACTACTATTCGTACCTCTCATATAATGACTGTTTATTTTTAGCACCCCTTGCGCACAAGCAATGGTCAAGTTTTCATTTAAGATTAAATTACAGGGACAATATTTACTTTAAAACATGCTTTACGCGAAAAATAATACGCAACATCTATCTAGTTTAAAAAGTATTATCTCCAAATGTGAGTCATTTTTGAATTACGTCAATATGTTATAGATACATGCTATGAAATCACTAAAGAAATAAGAAATACTTCATTATTCGTCGGCAAATACAGCGAAGTTTGTACTATTGTATGAGCCGAGAGTAGGATAGGCAAAGATAGCATTTAATACTTTAACGCTTTTGTAATGTGGCTCGCCTTTGTTAAACTAGATCGCCAACATCGGCACACCTATATACTATGTACAGTGTGTCCCAAATTGGATGTATTAAATGGGTAACTTAGTTGTTATTAAAGATACAATAAAACTGTGTGCGCAGTCATGTGCCAACTTTTTGAGATTAATTCAATGGTGAAATCACAAATGAGCGATCTTCTTTTGTTTTCGAGTTATAGCCAAAAATTGAAATTTTTTACAATTCTATTAATTCTCATAACTCGTTTGTTTGCAAAAATATCCAAAAATACTGTAAAAGTCTTTTATACGGTTTTTTTACGTAGAATACAGTGGCGTACGCAAATATTTAATATTTATAATACTTTTGAGGTTATAATATAAACTTGCATTTTTTTAAATGGAAACCTTAATCGGTTGCCACTTTATTTAAAAGCTCTTTTTGACAGCTTTTCAAAAATATATAGTTTAGTATAATTATTTTTTCAAATGGCCGATTTATTCCATGTTTTTGGTATAATAAAATAATTTATTGTATTGGTAATTTATAGTTGGCCGCGAAACAAAAGGTAAACACAAAACAAGAGTTTATTATTGTACCACACCACTCTAAACAACAAAGTTTGAAAGCTAAAAGAATACAATATCATAACTACATATATTACAAAAATTAATATAACTACATCTTAAATTGAAAATTATACTTTCCTATCCACATTTAAACAGTCTATAATCCATATATGGATACACAAATACACACATACTCACACACCTCATACCCTCACAAACACACACACACACAAGCACGCGCCCACGCATGCACGCACGCATGCGCACACAACCACACACACCCTCACCTACACACACCCTCACACATAATATATATAAAACACTAGAACACAGATGGGAATACTACAATAGTTTTATTTACTGATAATTCAGAGATATTGTTCAGACTGGCCTCCATTCTCTCTTAAACAAAGTTCGCATCGTTTTATTAAAGACTTAATAGAATTTAATAAATAAACCGCCTTAACTTTACGAAATGCTGCTTCAATTGAATTCCGCAACTCTTCAATACTATGGTTCTGGGTTTTAAAGATTTCCTCTTTCAAAAAATTCCACAAGAAATAGTCCAATATCAACAAGTCAGGAGATCTAGGCGGCCACTGAACAGGTGCAAACGTACCCATCCATTTATTGAGATATTCTCTATTTAAATAATCACGAGTAATTATAGCGTTGTGCGGGAGTGCACCATCTTGTTGGAATCACACTTTTTGTCTTTTTTCGAGAGGCATGTCCTCCAGTAATTCGTGCAAGTTGGTATACAAAATTTCAATATAGCGACAAGCTGAATGATTGTTTTCAATAATATGGTATTGAAATGTGCCACCAACAATGTAGCAACAAATATTCAAACCATAACGGCTTTGTTGACGCCTCGTATGTTTCATAGGTATTTTCATTCGACCAGCAAGTGCTTCATCAGACCATATAATGTTATTTCCAAAATTGTTAGTAACAGCATATTTACGAAAATACCATTGACAAAATCGCCTTCTTTTTTGAAAATCGTCGGAAAACAAACTATGTATAATTTTATTTTTATAGGGTCGATATTTATTACGCTTCAATATTCTTGAAGCTGCTGATTTAGAAACACCCATTTCCCTTTCAATTTTTCTACATGATGTTCTTGGGTTTGTTTCCACACATGCTATGGTTGAAACAGTAGTTTGCTCTTAATTAAAAACTGCATACTGTTTCGTTCTAGCCTAGTCAAAGCAGCCAAACTGTTGTAAATTACTATCTATCCTTTTAAACATGTTAATATTAGGTTGTTGTCTTTCAGGATAATTGTATTATTTAGATACGACATAGTAATATTATTTGCTATTAGTTACACAATTACCTGTTAAAATATAAAGTTTTTGCTGATAGAGGAATTCTCACAGACTCAATAAATGCAACTAGCATATCGTATTTTTCGTAATTTTCAAATTTTGCCATTTAGTAACAGACTGATGCTTCACTTACAAACTAACAATACAATTTATTGCATGTGCAATAGATATGATTGAAGCTCGTTGACGTTTGTTATACAAACAATTGTCGTTTTTTGTTTACCTTTTGTTTCGCGGCCAATTATTTATGACCAATATAATAAATTATTTTATTATACCAAAAACATGGAATAATTCGGCCATTTGAAAAGATAATTATATTAAACTATACATTTTTGAAAAGTTGTCAAAAAGAGATTTTAAATAAAGTAACAACCAATTGTGGTTTCCACTTAAAAAATGCAAGTTTATATTATAACCTCAAAAGTATTATAAATATTAAATATTTGCGTACGTCACTGTATTCTACGTAAAAAACCGTATAAAAAACTATTACGGTATTTTTGGATATTTTTGCAACCAAACGAGTTATACGAATTAATAGAATTGTTAAAAATATTGATTTTTGGCTATAACTCGATAACAAAAGAAGATCGCTCACTTGTGATTTTACCATTGAATTGATCTCAAAAAGTTGGCACATGACTGCACACACAGTTTTATTGTATCTTTAATAACAACTAAGTTACCCATTTAATACATCCAATTTGGGACACACTGTACTTGTAGCAGTGGCGGCTCGTACCGAATATATTTGGTAGTGCTGCATCGCTAATGTAAAAATATTTTACTGTTTTTTCTTAAATATGAGGGGAAAACGTCTATCTTTCTTTGTAGCAAATTGGTCAATCACTTTTTCATTAAAATCGGGAATTGAAGTTATGAATTTTTTTTCAATTAACGGCATTGAAAGGGCCGTAAACCTATCTTCACACATCAATTTTCTTAAAAAAGTTTTTACACGTTTTAGAGTAGAAAAACTGCGTTCGGCTTCAACAGTGGTCATTGGTGTGGTCACAAGAATTTGTAATAGCTTTTTAATTTCAGTCATCGTTTCGTCCAAATTATTCGCAATTATGAATTTAAGAAAAGGAACAGCACCACGAATTTCTCTACATTCCCTATTGTAATATAAAACGAACAGCTCTGTTTTGAAGCGTTCTTTATTTAAAATATCGTAAGCGATGCAAGTTAAATCTAAGTCTTGTTCTGGAAACTTGTTATCATACTCGACAAATTTCTCTGAAGATACAAGTGAAGCGGCTATTAAATGGTCGGTAAAAAAAGACGTTTACGTTTACATTATTAACAATGATGTCGCATACTTCTATGCAGGCAGCACGGTGATCCCATTGACTATTATTAATAGGGATGGATTCGGGCCGGGTCGGGCCGGGCTTTTAGATGCGGCCCGGCCCGGCCCGAAATAATTTGCTCCGGCCCGGCCCGGTGGCCTGGCCCGAACCAAAACGCATCGGCCCGGCTTGAGGCCCGGCTTGAATTTCGGGCGGGGCTTCGGGCCGGGCCGAGCCGATTCGGGACGGAATGTAACTAAAACCTTAAATGATGTATAGATATTTCAACATCCAAATGGAACGTATCATTTGTTAATATATGTATTTTCAGTTGTATAAAAATACTGTACCTCCGGGTGGAGCATTGGGGACGTGGCCGCAAGTATAGCGGCCCTAATTCAAATTATAATGTATAAAAATACTTCTTTACTATTATTATGTTTTTCTACAAAAGTTGAATATATCAACCTTAAGAAATTATAGTTTATAGTATCATTTTAACCTGGAAGAATCTCAAAGGTATTTGGAGATGATGCACACTTGTACAGGCAATCCAAAATAAAAGGTAGTTTTCGTCAAACTTCAACCTTAAGTAACAAAATGCATTTTAGAATTCATGTACTACTACTAGTATATAGTAACATATTTCACGGAAAGTATTCAAAATTTGACTGAATATTGTTTCCTCATATTCTAAACAAAGAACGTTGCCAATTTCCATTTTATAGATTGCTTGTGTATAGGTCTACATTTCGAGAATGTGCTAGCATCCGTTCAGAGAACTGATTATTCAAGTCTCTCGTATCAGGTAGACATTACTTTGTTGTCTATGAATATTTTTTTGTCGCAGACTTTACTGGAAATTTTAATTATTATGAAAAAAATGCCGACAATCTTATCTATAAAAATGGTCAATATTAATATATGCAGGGTTCGTCAAAGGTATGGAAAGGCTGCTTTTGCCGTATATAGAGAATCTGCTACGTATTGAGTAAAACAATAACATATCCTTACAAAGAATCTAGCTCTTTAATATAAAAAAGACATGTATACAGGATATCCCACACCGAGCTTCCATTAAAAGTATTTTAAAAACAACAATTTTACTGGCAAATTGAAACTTTGTGTAGGAGTTACCGAACAAGGCGAAACTATAGCTAAAATAGTTTTGAAGTCTTGCAAATATCTGTCATATTAATTATTTTGAATAGCACATCCTGTATTTTATTGCATATATAAATGGTGCTTTAGCAGATGGTTAATTTGATTTAAGTGTATGTATCTTCAAATGTTGTGCATCCAGGAATTATTGATCTAAGAAATCGTGTTAATAAATATTTAATCAAAACTGTTTGTAGGTTGTTTCCATTACACCTTAAGAAATGTTTTTCAATAAAAGCAATAAAATAGTTTTTACAATTTTAAGAGGTGAAAAATTCAGAATTGAAAAATTATGTAATTTTTATAATTGAACCCCCATTTTTTCATATCTCGACATGAACGAGCATAAAAGTTTAATCAGTTATTTGAAAAATTTCGGTTTGTGCTTAATTTTCTTTAATTTTGCTTTTGTTTATGGTATTGCAGAAATTAAGGTTATACATAATTTTTTTTAATAAATTGAGCTCAAGTAGAGTACAAATATTTGTTAACGAATTTCATTGCTTATTCTTACTTATTAGTTTTTAAATTCGTGTTATTAAATTGTAAAAACTATGTTAGTGTTCTTATTGAGATTGAGAAACATTTGTTACGGTGTTATGGAAACACAACGTATTAACTGTTTTAATAAAATGTTTATTAATGCCATGTTTCTGATCCTCCAAAGTGCACTTTTTAAGAGAAAAAATTCCTGGAAGCAAAACAATTGAAAATAGTTTTACGAACCCTAATATCAAAATAATAATCTACTCGCGCACTATTCAAATAAGGAATAAAATGTGAAGTATGCCATTTGAAATAATGAAATTGACAGTTACTTTCGATATAACCGGAAGTTTCACAACGTTGAATATATCTTAGCTAAATTTACCTTATTGGGTAACCCCTACATGCAAAGTTTCAGTTTTTCAGGAATTGTAAGTTTTGAGATTTCTTTAATGAAAGTTTGTTGTTGGGGCATCCTGTATAGTTAAGTGTTTATATATGGTTATATAAGTAAATATCATGTAAGCAATTAATTATACATCCTGCAGAGTGTCAAATAGAAATAAGTTTTCCACGATGTATAAAAAAAAACAAAACTTTTTGACCCACCATCGTGCTGCTTGCCGCTTGGATGGGAAAATTTATTTTGTAACACTAGATGTGTAACCTTAATACCTGATACATTTTGTATCTATTGACTTATAAGATTCGATTACCAATGTACATTTAAAAATCGTTATATTTCTTAAATGTTTGAAGCATTATGTTTCCGACTATAGTGATTTTTAAAATGTGCATCTGTGGGTATATTAAGATTATATATACCCAATATTAAGATTGAGACGCTCAAAGTGAAAATTTTTAAACTAAATTTGTATTTAAAAATCGAACCTTTTGCCCTGAATAGAAATCAAACCTTGAGCATGTGGTTTGGTTTGAAAAGTTTAATTAGAAAAAAAGTATGGTTCGGTTCAAAAAATCGAACCGAACTTATAACCGAACCGAACCTAGTTCGTGTCCATCACTATATTATATTGATTTTTACATTCACGCCCCTTTTTCACAATTCTCACTCGATATCCCGAAACGTGTTATAAAAAAACGTAGTCCTGTGAGATTTTACATTTTATATATTAAAACCCAATTTTTATTTCCCGAAATTATGTAAATAAGCAACCCGTATAATATTACTTATTTAAAACTGGAAAAACCCCAAAATAAGCCACATATAAAAAGAAAAAATTCGGCGGATGAAAATTGAGGAAAGAAAAAGATGACCGAAAGTATAGGCTGTGCGTATATCAGCCGCGGGATAATGCATAGGAAAAGAAAACTGCATTTATTTGCGCATGTACTTTATTTATGTATGCACAGTAATTTGTAAATAAAGTTTAAATGTTTTATGTGGTATTATTATTGTGTTTTATAATAATTTTTTCATATTTGACTAATGAAATAACCAGCAACGTGTTTTGTCTGCCGGAAGTTTGAAACTGCAATACATATGAAAAAATTAATTAGTTATGGTTTTACATCTACTTACACTATAATTTAAACAATTCGAATGCAATATAAGAATTTTTAACAGTTTAAAGGATAATAATTAATTTCTCTTATCAGTGACTTTTTTTCAGTTTTACAACTTTTTTATCCGTTGATTTTTCTGCGGCTGTTTTTCCAGATTTTGTTGATGGTTTCTTGTTTAGGTTCACTTAAAAGCTTCTACTATGCTGGCGATTGCAATAAAACGGAAGTAAAAAATGTTCAATTAAAGCTATTCATAAAATAATAACAAACATAAAACCAATTTAAAAATAAGGTTCTTTGACCTGACACCTTAGCAGTGCTACTTACTACACACATGTGTGGTACTTTTTAGAGATAAAAACAGGCATTATTGGATAACATTGTATTAATTGTTACGGTTTTATGGTTAATTATATGGAATTTTCTTAGCTCTTAAAAAATAGAAAAGTAGGTTTCACACTTACTTTGCACTGGGACATTTCCGAAATGGTTTTTTGGCGAGACACTGTACTAGATCTACCTGCAACTTCATTTTCAGCTCGGTGTTCAGTCTGCGGATAGGGATCTCGATATTCTTTTAAATGTTTTGTTTTTAAATGCCTTTTAAGATTGGATGCAGTTGAATTTTTCACTTTAAGTTCTTCATCGTACTTTTTCTTTTGGCATACTTTACATTTTGCAGTTTTTACACTTTTTGAAATTGGGGTAAACTCAAAGACTTACTAAATTTGCTCCGCGTTTTAGAATTGTCTGACACTAAATGTATATTTCGCGAACTTTCACCTATGTCTCCAAATTATGTGTTGTCAGTTACCGATTCACTTCGTCGAGGTTGATAATCTGGATCCCCCCCACGCAATCCTCACTATTGAAATCCGACATTGTGATTGAAAACGGATAGCTCAAAATTTAGAATCTTGGTTATAATATTTTTAAAACAGTGCACTAAATAAAGAAATCTTTATGATTTAAATCAGAGTGCAGAAACGAAATTCAGCTTATTTATATTTATCCGGAAAAAAAGCCGAAATAGTCGCACCTGCAATAAATTCCTCATGGGTCAAGCAACTTAAGTACAAAGGAAGTGAAAAAATTGCAAAGACCTACCAAAGTAAGAATAAATTCCAGCATGAAACACAGGCGCATGCCGCCTAATGCGTAATAGAAATAATAAAACCGTTTAAAGTGATAAATTCAAATTTACACGGCTTTTGTTGAACCACGCTGGAATCAGGTACATTCCTTGCTAGTTCGCAAAATTTTATGAAAATAAGTCGTAATAAAATTAAGTTAGACTGAGCAAAAACCTCTAAAATTAAACTACTACCGCATGTACCAACGACTACAGCTGTTTAAAATTTGCGACCTAAAATGCAAATTATAAATTTTATGGGTATCCATTATTGGCCTAAGCTCTACAGATAGCAGCAGCTAGAGACGCCTCTGTTAAAATAATATTTACTCTATTCCGTTATTTTTGTTTATACCCTTTATAATATCACGATTTTTCTTTATACCTTTTTAGGAGCCGCAGCATAAAATATTATTTAGTATTTATATTTTAATTTTCTATATCCATCTGTTATTTAAAACTATAAAAAGCTAATCGCATTGTATTCGGTATGTTTTTCAACAAAAGATACATTCAAATAATTAAATCAAATTAATTAAGCTGGTTTTTTGTATTCGGGCAGTTTTAAATATTTTTACATATACAGAGTGGTGTCGATTTCTTCATACATAATCTTTAGTGCGAGGCCACAATAATAAGTTAATTAATAAGTATAATATAATAAACCAGCTCAATTAACATACGTTGTAATACTCCTTCAAATTAATTAAATATAACACGTACAATTTCTATTTCAAAGTTCTTGAAAAGTGGAAAGAAGTGAATATTACTTATCGAAAAAAAATCGAAATTCACAAATCGGTTTAAATCAAATCATTTTCGTTTTTGATTTATTTCCATTATCACACACTTACCAATATGTGTGTAAATGTAACTGGGTGATATATTAAGAGGAGCGTTAATTATAATTTTGTTTAAGAGGCACTTAAAGAAATCATTAAATGAAATTTATTACTAAACCAATAAATTGTATATTTCGTTATATAAATTTCGGGCCGGCCCGAATAGCCCGAAAAGCTTGAGCAGTCTGGCCCGGCCCGGCCGGGGCCCGACACGTGCTTGGCCCGGTTTGGGCCCGAAAGAAAATTTTTCCGGCCCGGCCCGAAGCCCGGCTTGATATTCGGGCCGGGCTTCGGGCCGGGCCGGGCCAAAGCCCGGGCCCGTGGCCATCCCTAATTATTAAGCCATTTTCGTTTAGCTTCTGTAGGAACGGTATCTAATTTTGATGCTTCTTCAATTACGGTTTCTATTTTATTATTACGTATATTATTAATATTGAGTTCAAACACGCCTATAACACCTTGAGCTTTAGTTGGATCCATATTTCTCTTTACAATTGGTTGTATAGTAAATCCACGTGTGGCATAACATAATGAAAGAAGGTCAACCAGAAAAAATTTTCATCCATCAAAATTCGCAAAATTCCATAAGCTTGCTTGCACGTTTGGATATTTGTGTACAGTTTCTAAAACACCTAGAATTGTTTCGGAAAGTGAATCTGCATCATGTTTCTCTGGAAGTAAAAAAATTCCAAAACCGTTCAACGGGATCGCCTTCTTTTGTTACATAACGGAAAACTGAAGCCATTTGAAACTTTGCTGCTAGATCAGTCGTTTCATCTGCAATCACTGCTAAAAATGGGCTTTCTTGAATTTCTCGGACAATTTCAAAATGACAAACTTCAAGAATACATTCTAATAAGTCATTTTGAATTGTTTTGAAGTACCTTTAAAGACGCCTGCATGTTTCAAATGATCCTCAAGAGGTCTATCGAGTTCCGAGGAAATATTAACCAGTCCCCTAAAAATACCAGGATTTTTAGATGAATCGGATTCATCGTGTCCGCGAAGTGCAAGTTCAAATGGTCCACAAATTTTCATACAGTTTATAATTCTAGATAAAATATATTTATTTCTGATTACTTCTTTGTTATACTTCTGAATATTTATCGAGTACGCAAAATTATTTATTTTGCCAAACAGAACTAATCACATTGCATGCCCAATATGCGATTTGCAGTTTTCATGTTTTTTAAATTTTTTCACTTAAGTGAACCAAATCCCGTACACTTGCTCGCCACCAAAGTTTTTCACCACGATCATGTGAAAACAACACGCACGGAAAGCAAACTAAAGCATTTTTCGATTGCACCCACAAATTCAACTGTTTCTTTGATAAATGTCTGTATTGAACTACCTTTTATAAGTTTTACCACGACTTGCACCAGGAATTTCAATGTTCAGTTCTGGTATAGGACGACCCTGATCTTTAATAGCTAATTGTTCTTGAAGAGTAAGCTGAAAAAAACTTTTTTCAATTAAATTAAAAATAACATCCATTTTAGAAACGATTAATATAGTAAACGTCCTTAGGGAACAGTGTAAAAGTTTATTGTTGGTGAACCTAGTTATAATTAAACTAATATGCAAACTTACTACCTATACACTAAAATTTCAAACACAAATGTTTATTCAGTTTTTAATCAGTAATGGGTTAATATGACGTTAAAGTAGCGCATATGAAATTTATAAAAATAACGAAAGATGAAATGCGTGACGCGTTGTCTACAAGAACCAGAAAGCACACAAAACTTGATCGATTAGAATAGCAATAGACAAATGCGCCGCAATTTATGCAGCTCGAGCTTGGCTTAATGATGCCGTTTCTTACTATGCTCGTATTTGCGCGAAATGTTCCGAGACTTATCCGAACTTGTAAATAATATCTGCAGAACAACGTACTTAGACAGTGATTTTATGGATTTTTCTTGTCGTTTAGAGTTGCATGTTTACTGTATTCTTGACCGACTGTTATGGACATCCAACTTAGGAATTCATAATGCTTATAGTGGCTGGTGATCGATCTCTTTTATACAACTGAATGTGTTTGTTCGTTGCTGGTTCTTGGTGGTTTTGCAGCTCTGCAGCGCTTATAGAGTAGCCGCCACTGACTTGAAGAAAACACATCTGACAGTATTTATTTATTTAACTTAATTCACAGAGTATCAATAGTCCTTCTACGCGTACTACTACTTTTCTCTGCTCATTCTACACTCTCTATTATAATTATAATGATAATTGTTTCTGTTATGCATTTTACTGAAATATATAACCTTAAGTAAGTAATTAGGGGCGCTGACAACTAATAACAATATTACATTAAGTAGAGTTCTGTAGTTCAGGGTATTGCAGAATGATGTACACCACATTCCTATGTTGCTAGGTTAGATTGATTAATAATTGCTCTACACCCTCTTTCTGCGCAAGGCGAAAACTTCCTAAGGGAGTTTTGCCTTTACAAAACAAATAACATGAATAATAAATTAAAATGGTTGCTGAAAGCTTAACTAATTAAGTGGCTTATAATAAAATCCTATTAAATTACATATCTAATTATCGACTAGCTGCATAATATTTTAAAACTCAAGTGGAACATTCTTTTTCATTAATTGCATTGCATTTCATTCACTGCTAAACTAACTATAATGTTAATGCACTTTTATTACACTAGACACTTCGTATTGTTTACTATGAATCATCCGTTTCACTTTGCTCAATCTTAAACTTAACAATTCTGTTCATACGCGCTTTCTGGATTTTACCAAAATTGTCCTTAATTGTACAATTAGGCTTGTTACATGGAATAACAGTGTATGGTCCCTTAAAGTAACTATCGAGTTCCGACCGATTCTCCTTTGTTAACAGAACTAAATCTCCAACCTTTATGACGTCGCTGGTTGTATTTCTGTCATATTTTAGCTTTCTTTCTCTTTTTGTTTGCTCTATATAACGTTCGGCTTTTTTCGCGGTGACTTGTAGTCTATATTTTAGCTCTTTACCATAATTTTCGACATTGTATATTGGATCCACTCCGTTCGTTAATTCCGAAAGTAATTGAATTTTCTAACTAAAAACAAGTTCGAAAGGTGTATATCCGTGCGTAACGTGCTGTGTTGTATTATAACAAAAACTAAAATATGGTGTCCATTTATCCCAATCTGCTCTAGATTCATTAACATATGATCGTAAATATTCATTTAGTGTGCGATGACTTCTCTCTACTCTTGCTATAGTTTGTGGGTGATATGGTGTTGAAAATTGATGCGGTATGGATAGCAATTCCGTTACACTCTTGAAAATTTCATTTTTGTACTCAGTTCCGAGATCTGCTCGTATTTGCTTCGTTGAACCATATATTAAAATAAAATTATTTACTAAAGCTCTAGCTATGGTATTGCTTTCTTTGTTTGGGGTTGGAATTATTACAATGTATTTACTTAACTCACATGATATTGTTATAGCGTATATATTTCCTTTATTAGATTTTACAAAAGGCCCTATCGTATCGATAGTAGTTATATCGAAACACTTTTGTGGGGTAGGGGTTGTTACACTTTTTTCGTGGCAGCCACGTTGGGCGCCAAATTTATGCTACGTAACACAAAGAAAGCCAAAGAAATGACCTGGCTCAATCGGAGAGTAGGGGGTTGTAGAAAGCAGACTGACCTATGATGTATGCGGCGGTAAGGAGTTAGTAACAATACCTGCAAGAAAAATAGTTAACCAAACCTGAAAAGAAGAGAACAAGTATAGCAGTAATGAAAAGTCTAAATTATTCAGTACTTTGTAGAATGTAAAAAAAAGAAACTGTTTGGATAATCTATATAATATAACAACGTTAAAAGCAATACAAAAAAATTTTTAGTACAAAGTGAGGTAATATTGGGGAGTAGCAGAAACGTTTCCTCACACACCAATTAAACATAAATCAGATAAAATGTTGACAAAAGATAAATAGATAAGACACAATTGGTATGAGTAATTCAGTAGTATTGATTGTTTTTTTTCTTTCTTTTTTTTTTAATAGCAGGCAAGTCTATTGTAAAAGGTATCAGAACGACGAAGACATGGCAAAACAACGGATAGATATTTAACGTAATAACGAGTAAGAAATAGTTCAACTTACAAAAAGTCCTTCAGTAACGCTTCCTTGCATTTGAAGTGTGGGATTCACGAGGTCCTGCACTAGCGAAGCACTTCACCCTTTACTGGGAGGGTGTTGATGGAACTTATCACACGTTACCCTAATCACACCTAAGTATTTCACTGGTGTTAGCAGCAGACATTATCACGCGTCGGAATTCGAATAAGATCGGGAGCTCTTTCTACCTCTGTAGGAGCAACAGTGATCACGAAATTTTGTTCTTCGTCCAACATTATACAAGAATTAAACATCTAGGAATATAATTGAATAGGTTATGATTACCAATTCTAACTCCGCGCCAACCACATAGACATTTAGAACGACCTCGTAAAAATGAAGATACGTTCACAATAAAAAGAGCGATTTTTCAGATTTCACATTGGGTACCCCGAACGAGTAAATATTACTAAGACACAAAACCACTTTAAATACACATTATAAGCACTTTATAACAAATTATATACCGTTCTTTGTATTTTATCACAGTTTATTTAGTGAAAAACGAGCTTGGCTTCAACAAACAACATCGCGTTTTTCCACACTCTCTTCAAAGCAAAAGCAAACAGTACCTTTTTCGTAATTAATATATAGAAAACCAAACACGAAACTAACACTCCTCATCTGTTTTCATACGTTTCAAAGCAAACGGCAAACAGTCTTCTCAACGTAAACAATCTATAGGAACGAGCAACAAACTACCACTCAACGTAATTAACATATATTGGAACCAAGCACGAAACTAACAACGTAACGTAATTAACATATAGGAACAAAAGACAAACTAGCACTCTCGTCTGTAGATATATCAATCGTTGTTATCCCAACCGCGTATCGACTCTTATCTAGACTCGCTAATAACATAAGGAACATCTAAAACGTGAATGTAACAATCGTATCTAATAATTAATTACAGGCTGTTTATCGTTTCCGATAAGTTGGAATTTATTTATTAATGAGAATCAAGCTTCAATTTATCTATCTTTAATTAATACACGCGAGTTAAATTGCATACAATATGAAAACTATTCGAAAGTATTTACTTTATACAAACAGCGATCCACTTATTATAATACGACGCATTCGCCAACGAGTTAATAAATATAAAACCTAGAGATAGTAGTTGCAGAAATGTGTTTACCAATTGAGTAGTGTAAAAAGGTTACACTATAAAAATGCCCGATACAAATTCCCCCCTAGCAAAATAAAGACGTCGGGGTGAAAGAAAAAAGAAAAAAAAGAAAAAGAAAAAAAACGACAGACAAGGAACCAAACAAAAAAAAAATTTTTATCCGGTCCGAAGGACCAATACTCGTATAAGAACTATAGAAATGCCCGTTACAGGGTTATTACCATTTCTTCTTTATGTCTAATTTTACTTTTATTAATTTGACATTCCTGACATTTGGCTGTGTATTGTGTCACATCTCGTGATATTCCCTTCCAATTGTACTGGGTTTTTGAATTTTTCAGTAATCGTTTGTTACCACAGTGTCCTCCAAAAACTGGATTTTTGTGAAAAAGTTTTAGTAATTGCTTTCGTTGCTCTTCGTTTTGTACATTCACTGGTTCTGGATATAGTATTACGCATATTTCTCTAAATATTGACTACGCTGCCTTCTTAAATTCATTTACTGTACAGTATTTAAAAATGTTATCCCATGTGGATAATTTAATATTTTGATATCCTAATTCACCAGTCGTTTCTTCCAACTGTAGTAGAATTTCCTCGGGTGAAAACTACTCTTAATGAAATGGGTTATCTGCTCTGTTTTATATCCTCTATTCTTGTCCAAACGCATACATATATGGTTTGGTGCTACCTTAAAACTTACATACGGCATTTTGATTAACGCTGCGTCGTTACATTCTAATTCAAAAATTTTTACCTTGTCCGGAATTATTTCCTTAACTTCTACCCTATCCTGTATATCTGTATTTACATCCTTCTGGTTGCACTGTTGCCTGGCTAGGGTTCGTGTTACAACCATAATATTTTCTGCACATTTGGTTTGCTCAGTATTCATATCTTCTAGATCTTTTATAGTTAATCGCGACAAACAGTCGGCTAGAACATTTCTGGTACCTGGGATATGCTTTATCTCAAAATCGTATTCCAATAAATCTAGTTTCATACGTACTAGCTTTTGTAAGGTTGTTCATTGTACACAGATAAATTAATCCTTTGTGATCTGAGAGAACTCTAAATTTTCTGCCATAAATGTACGCTTTTTCGCATTAGTTTATTTAGTGGTATAGTTATTTCGGCAAAATTAGGAATAAACTTACAATAAAAATTACAAAAAGCTACAAATCTTTTGACTTCCTTTGCGTTTTTCGGTGTGGGAAAGTTTTTAATAACGTTATGTTTTGATGGATTGGATTTAACTCATTGATTTGTTACTTGGTGCGCTAGAAAAGTAACACTTGTTTTAAAAAAATTGCACTTACTAGGGTTTAATTTTAAATTATACTTTCTGCATGTTACAAAAACTTCTCGTATTGAGTCTAAATGATGTTGCTTTGAAATTCCTATTATTATTATTAAATCATCCATGTAGATAAATGCTCTTTCTGGTCCAACACCTGCAAATGCTAAATTCATCATCTGCTTAAAAGCTGGCGGTGAGGTTTTGAGTCCAAAAGGTGTTCTTGTAAAACGATAGCTTCCATTTTCTGTAGAAAAGCTTGTGATGTTGTTCAATTCTTCTTGAAGTGGTAGCTGATGAAAACCTGATTTGAGATCTACTGTCGAAAAATACTTTGCTCGTCCCAGTTGATTTAAAATGGTATCAATTCTTGGTAATGGAAATTGATCCGTTGCTAGCTTGTTATTGAGTTTCCTGTAGTCTACGACTAAACGCCATTTCTTATCTCCGTTGCTATCTGGTTTCTTTGGTACTAGTAGAATTGGACTGTTGTATTCCGAAAATGAAGGTTCAATAATTTCATCATTTAACATTTTAGTTACCTGATTCTGTACCTCTGCTCTTTGACTCTCTGGTATTCTGTAGTTTTTTACGTGCACGTATTTTTTGCTTATAAAAATTGTTGACTGTAATCCTATTTTCCTTTAATCCGAAAGTATCATCGTATTCAACACATAAACTAGTAACTCTATCCCTTACATATTCTGGTATATTTTTATTCAAATCAGCTAAGAGTTCGTCTTTTCGATTCTTACCATTTCCTTTTTTTTATCTCAAATATTGAATAATGTTCTAAATTTTCGGTTTTTATATCGCTATAATGTAACTTTACTGTCTCGTCGGTAGTGTTTATTACACGAACGAATCCTGATTTCGAATACGTTAAAATACTAGCAATAGAAACTCCTTCTTTAGGTTCAGTATTTAAAATTAGTTTATTACTATTATCTGAAATTAAATTATTTAAACGCCTAATTACTTCCATTCTAGGTGGAATAAAAAAAGAATCTGCTTCTGTTCCAGTTTCTATTGGTATTGTTGACGACGTGAAATTACTTTGAACTGTCAGCGTCTAATCTTTGTAACTGATTTCACCTTTATATCTTACTAAAAAATCTTCTCCTATTATTCCATCAACAGGTATTGGAAAATTGTCTTGTACTATTTGAAATTGCTGTTGAAAATGACTACTTCTTATTTCTATAGTTCCCGAAGTTAAACCTATTGTACATAAAGTACTGTTCGTAATGCCTTTGATTTGACAATTTTTTGGTGTGTGCTGATTTTTTGTGCTTTAATCAGACTTATGTCGGCTCCGGTATCCACAATAAGTTTGATTTCATGCTGGTCTGTCAATGATGTCAGTACTGTTATGAAATTGGACATATGTAAATTAAACGTATATATTTTTATTGTTGGCTTGCCCTTTCCAGTTCCGGATGCTGGTGGGATTGCTCGTTTCCCTGATCTTGGATTTCATAACTTCTCACGTACTGAGTGCGCCTATTAAAACTTCGTCTTTTGTTGTTGGAATAATTTTTCTTTTGATGACGTGCATTGTTATTAGGTATTGTGTAATTTCTCCAACTGTTGCATTGAGCGTGATAGTTTCTATTCTGGTCGCGTATACAGTTACTTGCTGCATGCGTAAAGTTTCTACTTAACCTTGACTTACCTTGATAGTAGTTATAAGTAGAGCTAGAGTGTTTGTTTCTCGGTGCATTTGTTGACTTGGAATATAACACTGCCGTATTGTTTCTGTCGTTTGCTGACGTAATGTTCATATATTTGGTGATCGCATCTTCCACGTTGGTGAAAGTACCTGCTTGCATGGCCAATTTAACATCATGATTTATTGCGTTCTCAATCATGCTCCTTACAACGTGTTTGGTCGCATGACATCCTGCAACTTTACTGGGGGTGCCTTCTGAAATGTAGGCTCTTCTTAGTCGCGATGCTAACTCATCCAATTCACTGGCATACTGTGTATTTGTTTTTCCGTGCTGGCCTAATTGCATAAGCTTGTAGTAAACTAAATCTGAATTTTCTGGTTTAATTTTTTTCTTTAATTTTGAAACAATGGTATTAAAATCATCTTCATTTGAAATTAGATCCCTAGCCTTTTCAGTAAGTTTAGATCTAAGGTATATTGCTGCATTTCTCTCGTTGCCTTCTATCGAAGTTTGTAGCATTTCTATGCTATTAGCTGACGACTTGTCGAAATTTGAGGACATTATTCGACTCGCAAAATTGAAAAATTCTACTGCGCTCATAGACATGTTTATAGTGGTTTTATTGATTCTAGTTTCTAAAAATTTATGTTTCTCCAAACTTTCTTTACGTATTTTAATTGCGGTTTAAATTTCCGTAATTTTTTTATCTATTCTTGACTTTAATACTCTTACTAAATTTTCTTCTTCAGGTGTAAGTTCTTTTTTCTTTAGCTTTTCGGTAGTGGCGTCACGTAATTCCCTTAACCTATGTTCAAAATTAGCTACTTGAGACGATTTACTAACAAAATAACTGATGCTTTGAAAATTATCGTTATAATCTGCTTCTGATACGTCGTAAAACTCTTCAAGTTCTGTCAATAATTCTCGAAAATTTTCCCCTATTGGAAATATATAATGCTCTATATTTATACTCTTGTCAGCCAAAAATTCTCCAGTGATAATAGTGATAGGAGAATCCGTTCAATGCTCGAAAGTTTTACATCAATTTCTTTACATAAATTATCAAATTGTTTTTTAAAACATACTTCTAACTGTTCGCTTCTAAAACTTAGTCTTAATGAATCAAAATAAATTCTAATTGCTTGTAACTCAGAGTATTTGCGCTTATTCGATACTTGGTTTAATCTAGCTTGCGCGTTTTGCTTCCTAAGATTAATTAAATTTGAATCTAATAGATTATCAAATTCTTCTAAACTTTTATACTGCTTATACGACATTCCATAATGAAACTAACTTATTACACTTTAAAATTCTAAAAATGATTTGCTTAATTAACAAATAATTGCTTAGCGATTTCATACTTTATTACAATGGTACGACACTTTGCGTTACTTCACCTTTTCGCATATTTGTAATTTCAATTTGTTGTCGCATAATTTGTATTTTTGCAGCTCTATTCTGATTACTCAATTTTTTATACTTACTTACTAAAATGTATATGAAACCTATGATAATTAGAACAACTATAGTATTTAATAAATAATCCGATAGTTTTAAACGTTGTTTAATTCTTGCGTAGCACTATTGGTGCATACTCCCGCAGCTTGCACAATATTTTCTTCTTGTTTAGACTGCGTGGTGCCCATACTAACAATGAATTCGACAAATTTTTCAAAATAAATATTTCTTAATTCTACAGCGGTATATTGTAATCGGATAACTATTCAGCTTAAAAAATTATCTGCATACTAATCTAGGCAATTACTGTATAAAATTTTATCACCCTTTAAGGTTTGAAGTGAGAGAGTTGTAAATGTGCACAAAAAGTTTTCTCTCATAGATTTAATTTACATTAATAGAACCATCCGGCTATACAATACAAACAAACCTCGGTATAAAGTAAACTCCAAACGCTAGAGAAAATCACTTCTTCTTGTTTTCTCTTTAAAAATGTCACCAAACTTCTTGGAGAAAATTTAAGTGTAGTGCAAGACTGAAGTTACGAAGCACCTTATGCATTGGAGGTATTTCCCTACATCATTTCGTTGTGAGCACTAAATCTAATGGGATGATATGAAGTAAACTTTTAAAGTATTGGTCATCAGAACCACCTTCTAGAGCACATAACGCCAACAGGCGCGTTTGGATTGGGAACATTTCGCTATCAAAGCGCTTCAATATTTGCCAAGACCACCAACCTCTAGATGCCGACGTTGTGAAACTCCAACTGCAATCGCCGCCACAAAGTGCCACACTGCATTCAGCGTAATCCAGGCCACAGTTACTTACAGCCATAGACATCTCCACTTACATGATACCAGGCCTAAGTCTACATTGTCAAGCCGTTACATCCAACTCATCAACTTTACCAGCTATAGTGTTTATGGTTTTAGTTTTAGTGTTTAACACATTTGCAATTTAATTACCCACACAAAGGCCTTTATAATTATTTACTTTCTGCGTATTATGCCTTTAGTGTTAACGCATAACAAATTCCTATCAACATTTTAATCTGTAAATAAATATTATCTCTGTTACTACGCAGCATTGACAAAGTGACCCCTGACGATCAAAACACCATAATGCCCTTGTGGTGCCAGACTTCTAAAGTAGTCTATTTCGAAAAGGTCAACACAATAGCTATGTGATGAAAAACTTTGCTAGTTATTTGGGCATGAACTCTCATCCAAAGCTGTGATTTACAAATGGCTTTCAAACTTCAACCGTAAGAGGACAACGTTTGATGACGATCTTTGCAAATATCTTCCATGGATCTCTGTCGCCGTAAACAATATCGATTGTGGGAGTGACATAAATTTTAGCAAATATGCATGTAACATACAAGGAGATAGAAAAATCTTTAAAAATTGCGACGAAGCAAATACATACGATCTTGTACGATTAGTTGCTTGTCGGGTGCATTTGCAGTTGATGGATCCTTCACAATTTGAAAGTGTTAAGTGATGCATAGAAATGATAACAATATTTAGCACTATTAGTTCGAATAATTTATATAACATTGTAACAGGAAACGAGTCATTTATTTATCTATAAGCGTTGAACTAAACAACATTGTAACAGGAAACGAGTCATTTATTTATCTATAAGCGTTGAACTAAACAACATTTAACTGCGTTGGTATTTTGTAGTTAATCTAAACTAACAGAAATTTGTTCATAAAGCATTTTGAAAAAAATTGTTGATTATTTCTTCAAAACGTGGGCAATGTTGTAACTGTTCCACTAGAAAGTCAAAGGATAGTTAGTGTGCAGTAGTATACCACAATTTGTTTGCGCAAAGTCGAAGAAACATCGCAAACCCGTAAATAATTGTTGATCATGATGCTGCAAGCGCGCACATAGTTAAGAACTTTCCAATTTTTGACCAGTAGAGACATTGACATAATAATCCATTGCACGCACACACAAGATTTATCGCGCAATGACTTTTTCTTATTCTAATATATCAATAGTTAATGCGTTTGGAATGTTTTTATCGACTGAAGAAGGCGCCGACGCATTTAATTTGCTAGTTTTGGAAGTACTTTTTTCAGCTTAGAAGAACTGTTTTAAAGGTTGGTTTCATAGAATGCGAAAGTGTGCAACCATGAACACTAAATACTTTGAAACACAATTATGATATATAGATAAGGTATGGACTTTTTTTAATATTTTCCGAAAAATTTTGTAATGGCCCTCGTATCTCGCCATATATTCATTTGCTGCTGCGACTGTTTAAAAAACACTGCCAAAGAGTTAATTGAATCAAAAAAGCTGCAGTAAAAACGGGCGATATTTTGATATCGATTAGTAAATTCATTATATAGGCATAGCACCACGCTTGCGCTTGACTAGGAGATTTCTCAGTAAGACATGCAGTAATCCATTGTAATCGCTTTTCATATTTCCCAGCACCATCAGTTAAATTTCCAATGCATTTAGTTATTACTAAATTATCTCGTAATAAAGTTTCTGAACCCATAATCGTAGAGCCTTTTCCGAGTCGCCAACAGTCGCCACTCCTAAAAGTCTCTTTCTAATTTCACTTCGCAATGTATATCAATCAATTACCAAACACTTTTCTTTCACACATATATGCGGTGTTGTATCTATTTGCACGGAAAAAATTTTCTTTACTTCATTTGATATAAGTGTTTTGATAAAGAAGGATGTAGTTGGATGACGATATTTAGAGTAGTTTTTGAAAGAAAGGTTAGTAAGTTTCCTTTGATTTAATTTTTTTGCTTCGTTTAATCCTACTTCTTTATTTTGAATTAATTTGAACTTTTGTTCGTATTTTTTTATATGCGGCTAAATGCTCGTACTTGTTTAATAATAAAATTAAATTCATAAATTTTCTATGATACAAACCTGTATCTCGCAATATATAGGTGGTTTTAAACGTTTTGCCTCTAAAGTTTAAACCCTTTCTTTGATAATAAATCTTAATGTATTCATAATTTTCCCATCACTTGACTTTTTTTTTTAACTTACAAATGACAAAGTTATTTGTTTCTTAAATAATAGATCAGCAAAGTTTTTGTTTTAAGTTTTGAGAAATGAGGGCTCCGCAGTATTTTATTAACCTTGCTCTGTTGATGTTCATTAATACACTGATGAACATGTTTTTATCTAAAAATGCAATTTTTTGGTAGCATTAGCCAAAAGCCAAACAAATTGTAGAATATAACTTTGACGTATTTAAATCGAAGGTAAACGAGTAATGCTATTCTTAGGAAGAAAACGCCTTTTTTTTTGTTAAAAACGGAAATATAATATTTTATATGGCTGTATTGGTGCTAGTTAAAAATAACTTTATTTCATTATTTTTTGGTTTATCAAATAAGTTAAAAAGCTACTCCGATACTGTGGCGGGGCTCGCTTATTTTATTAATTATGTCAATTTTTAAAGCGAATGAACATTGTCTTAGGTCTTACATTTGCTCCTCAAAATTGAATTGATTATGATAATGAAGTACTAGAAGTAGGATCCATCGTCTGATAGCTATCAGTAGAGTGTTATGGTCTGAATTGTTACTCTTTGGGTCTAGTTAAGAATTTCTGTAACTTAATACATTTTCTAGCTTCCTGTTTCATTAGCTTACTTTTTGTCCCAAAAACGCTCGGCGATACCTTTACGTTTGATATTTTTGATAGCGTTAAACACAACATAAAATAGTTTCCAAAAGTGTAAATTAAACTTAATCGTTATGTAAAAATATTAAATGATTTTTAAAACAGGAAGATTGAACAAAGGTACATCTCGTCAACTTGCACCAACAGACTCATCCTTTCAGGACACTTAGTAATAAGTAGTGAAATAATAAAGCTTTTGTGTTCGCTGCCCCACGAAGAGAATATTCTTATAGGATGTACAGATTCCTAGAGAAACATTAATAACAATGCTACTTTTGGTATCTACTTTTGTGTGGAAGTTGGAGCTCTAGTCACACACTATTCAAGAAGTAAGAATATCTGTTAACCATGAATAACTTTTAAGCATAGAAGAACTGATACTGTAGCGACAGTAGGTATGACCGTATGTAAGAATGTATTGTTTATTCCGCCCGTATTGTAAACCCACCGTCACCGCCAAATTCTGTAGAGCAGAAGAGCTTTAACTGGCGTCGCTCCAGCAGTCAATTGTGTTGCCTTTAAATTCCTAAAAATTATGATTATTTATCATTTAAGAATATTCTTCAGCTCCGAGCAAGTTCAAAAGTTGTAAAAACTGAGAAATTGTAACAATTTTATTTTTGATAATAAATCCCTCCATAAAATTGCGAGAATAATTTAACAATTTTATTTTTGATAATAAATCCCTCCATAAAATTGCGAGAATAATTTAACAATTTTATTTTTGATAATAAATCCCTCCATAAAATTGCGAGAATAATTTAACAATTTTATTAAAACAATAGTAAATTACATTCAACAACAAAAGTAATACGTTAAAGCCGAATCGTCCTTTGGTATTCTATTTGTGGTTAAATATCTGTGTCATCTACAGCTATTTACAATCTGTTTGACGTCCCTCCCCCCGGACGCCTCGGCAGCCCGAGCTAGTTTTGTAGTCAGTCGGCCATATGTGGAAGAAGCAATAACATGTACCATAGATTGCAGGCCGGCAATTTGTGAATCCACTTCGATGAGTTAGCACATCTTTGAATAACGGTTGGTAACGTATAAAGTTTATTAACTTGTTTAATTTGAGATAATTTATTTAGCGCGACGAAGTATACTGCTACAACTTACGATGCAATTTTTAGAATATAAAATTTAGGAGGCAATTTTAAGAGGACAACACTTGTTATGCAAACTTTTAAGACACACAAGGACAATGTAAAGATGCTACTTTAGTAAGGCGGCGTAATTCAACTACAGGATTACAACGGCTGCAGAATGCATCGTCACCGTATTTGATTCGACACGTGGAACGACTTCATAGTAGAAGTTGTTTTGTATGAATTTGGTTCACACTGCAACGCTGTGATCTTTGCATGAAATAACGAGGATATCATCCTTCCTTGCAACACGGCGAAAAATGCAGTTTTGGTTCGTAGATAGCTTTAAGTTCTTTTTATGTGTTTCACACTAGGAACACGGTAATTTGTTTTAATGCGTAAAAGCATGAATATTGTAAAAGCTTCAACTATTTGGTTCATTAGGAATTGTTAGTAACGTCAACAGGTGTTACTGACGTCATATATTTTTCTGCGGTATACTGCTGACAGATGTATTTTTGAAGGCAAATGCCTCGAACAGCTTTAGTACAAGTGATGTAAACACGACTATTTTTGAGATCTGCCTAATATAAATTAAAACTTGCATATGTAATTTAAAAAACGAAAAACTTGAATACTAACATTTTTAGAATTAATTAATTTGTCATCAGCCTGAACAGATCTGCACAGGTCGGAGCTCTATTTGTGTAACAAGCTTATATTATACTGTAAAGTATTTGACTAAAAATAATTAAGATAAACCTGAAGTTGAAAACTATGGATTGATACAGTTATCGATTAAATCTTTGTTATAAATTATATTATACTGTAAAGTATTTGACTAAAAATAATTAAGATAAACCTGAAGTTGAAAACTATGGATTGATTCAGTTATCGATTAAATTGTTGTTATAAATTATATTATACTGTAAAGTATTTGACTAAATATAATTAAGATAAACCTGAAGTTGAAAACTATGGATTGATACAGTTATCGATTAAATTTTTGTTATAAATTATATTATACTGTAAAGTATTTGACTAAAAATAATTAAGATAAACCTGAAGTTGAAAACTATGGATTGATTCAGTTATCGATTAAATTGTTGTTATAAATTATATTATACTGTAAAGTATTTGACTAAATATAATTAAGATAAACCTGAAGTTGAAAACTATGGATTCATACAGTTATCGATTAAATTTTTGTTATAAATTATATTATACTGTAAAGTATTTGACTAAAAATAATTAAGATAAACCTGAAGTTGAAAACTATGGATTGATTCAGTTATCGATTAAATTGTTGTTATAATTTATATTATACTGTAAAGTATTTGACTAAATATAATTAAGATAAACCTGAAGTTGAAAACTATGGATTGATTCAGTTATAGATTAAATTTTTGTTATAAATCATATTATTTTAAAAGAGGTTCTTTTTAGTAGACAATTGGTTCAGGATTAAAGTTTTTTATTTTGATCAAGTATGATCAAATCTAATCACATAAAGCTAACATCCTTATGAGTAGGTCTTTGATGCCAACTTTATATTGGAAATATCTTTTTACCACTTCTTTATGTATTTTTGCTGGACACAAATAGTGTTCCACTTTTTTATGTATTTAATTATTACAATTTCTTACAGGAGCTGCGTCTTATTTTATTAAGACAGGTTTTTGTCAGCGAAGGCGGTCCTTTTTTCTTTGGGTCTCTACGTCCGCCCTTAGAAGTATGCCATGCAATTATCATAATTAAGTCAGGACTTGGTGGCGCCTATTTGGTTTAGATTAAGTTTGATCTACAAACAGATTTCGATTTACTCCCCTCCCCCCCATTTCTCATAGCTCTGCCCAATGAATAGACCCCTAGTTATGTCGGAAGACTTCGTTATACTTGCTCACAACGTAAGGCCAGATAATTATAAGAAAGATTAGTTTCGCTGGCACACAACGTGGTGCAAGACATAATAAGGAAAAACCGTTTCACTGCCACCCAATGTGGGGCTGGTGCTTCAGAAAAAATTCGCTTCAAAATAAGAATAAAATATAGTCGATAAAGCACCGGTGCCGTTTTCATTATTTAAACTTAATTAATGAAAAATTTTAAGCAAGCCAAATGGCACAGGTGCATATTTCAGTATGAATGTAAAATTAGTATTTACAAATTTGCATTTCAGGTTATTTTATATAATACACACACAACAAAAAGAACATGCAGCCGTCGGCGTCATATGGTTGGTACTACCGTCTCCCGGCGCAACATTGTAATGGAGGCTCACCACCGGGAAGCATTCCTGTATCCCGGTAGAGTGGTTCGTCCCTAGGTTACACTAATGGAAAATCTTTGTTGTAATTACGGGGATTCAAAAATGCGGAAACACGAAACGTCTGTATTTCCTAGAGTGGATGTAATATCTGGATCAAAGGCCGTGTTAGAAATTATAACCCATCCGACTGTGCCAAAATATTTCTGAGATGATGAAAGAGTTTACATAAAAAAATGTTTGAGAAGTCAATGGCAGCGGCAAAAAAATGTGGAGAAGACGAACGAAATAAATGGGACAATATTCCTGTCTACAATGAAATCATCAGACATGATATGCATGTAAGTAAAAGTAGCAGCTACGCAATTAGTTTGTATTGGATTGTGCAATTGATTTTAGACGAGACGTCTTCACAGCTTATTACTACTTCAGCCGAGGTTAATAGAGAAATGCTGACTCTGGAAACTCATAAAGTGGTTATTAATGAAGACAACGGTATGTTTTAAAGTATCCATTTATACACAATATTCCAAGGGTCCTTTTTAGATGCTAACTATAAAAATAACATAACTGCACAGCACAAGAACATCTCACCATCTGTAGAAGCTTCTTCCTATCAAGCCATAGTATCCCCTAAATCTCACAGTATTTTAGGTATTTTAATTTCTCATTGTAAAAATAGCTATTATTACTTTAATATGGTACTTACATTTGTATCATAATTGATGTATTTATCTGTTTGGGGCCTGTTCGATCACGAAAGCGAAAGATCAGCTCCCAAGAGCAGGGTTTAGCTTATTTAGAAGCGTATAAAAAAAGGCAGCAACAAATGAAACAAAAAGAACTGTAACTTAAAGAACCCAAGTTGGCAGAAAGGAAAGTTTTTTACAAGAACGTCAACAATCATTGACTGAAGTAAAAACGGCAAGACAGTTCCAATTAGCAGAGAAAAATCTTCAGTTACAAGAACGACGATTAATTTTAGAAATGGAAGAAAGAATGGAAATGAGGCGCATAATTCGGCAGCAAGATCATATGTTAGAATTAGTGTTGAAAAAATTATTTAAGTACCATACTTTATTCCATCATCATTAGGTCTTCAGTCCTGGAACAGGTTAGACGCTTATACTCATCGTTTCCTATTCTGAGCTAACCTACATATTTCCTTAAAATTCCCACAGTCTGCATCTTTCACTATCTGCGTGCAATATTCTGATCTAGGTCTACATTTATCTCTCTATTCCTATATCTGGTTGTAATATTGCCCGCACTCTTCCTCAAAGGTGCCGTAAAACATACCCTGCCCTTCTATTTTTTCTATTTTTTTTTTGTTTCAGACAGATATCTGTATTCCCCTACTATTACTGTAAATTCATTATAATTAACTTTATCTGTCCATGTTGAAGCATAACATTTCAAAATGCTTCTACCTTTTCCTGCTTGTTTCTCCTGCTGTCCCTATTTCAAAGGCGTTCAGTGCTGTGCTCCACACATATGCCTCCAACACTTTTGTCCTTGTTTCTATATTTGTTGTTTTCGAACATAGCCGCTGCTTTTTCTTGTTAGATACTGTTCGGTTCCCTTCTTATGTTTTGTTAATATATACCCTATTTCACCGATATTCAGTATTATGAATAAATTACTAAATAAAATTTTGTCATATGTTTCTAATAATATAAACGTGCAATTTCATCAACAGTTAAATTTGTTAATTAACATGCTGTAGGTAACCTTCGAGTGATACAGGCTCTACATTAAAATACATAGCAGTTTAGCTTCCATATAAACATGTATGGTAATTAGCGAGAATAACTGCTGTTTTATACATTTCTTCGATGTTTTGCAAAAGTAACTTTTTATTTTTTTTTAAAGCGACAAATGCAAATCCTGTGATAACTTTCCAAAATCCTCATTCTACAGATTGCCGTACTGGTGTCATACTGTTATTAAATGCTTGCTGAACTGCATTAACATTCCTGTAAGCATAGGGACATATCAACAGTTGCCGAACTCCGTACGCTTGATTTCCAAAAATGACGTACCGTCCCTCATCATCAAAAACTACATTATTTTTCAATTGTTAGTATAACTTGAATTCTCTGAAGATACCAGCATCGTGTCGTCTTCCAGGAAATACACCGATCAAACTTACAATTATATCATTGGAGCACAACACTTATTAATATTTCACGCAGTGCTCTCTTTTGTGGTCCGAATAATATTCTTGTTGATTGATAGTGGGTCGATAGACGGCTTTTGTTGTTCTATCATGAAGGCCCAGCAATTTTGAACAAGTTCTTTTTTTCTACATATGTTCTATAAGTTCTTAGAATTAATTAACTGGTAAAACTATCACGACTCACTTACCCTAGCATACAATCCGAATCGATTTTGATTTAGACAATTAAAAGTACTTAAAGCTTCTATTAAATGCCTAAAGATAGGGTAAATGTTCATATTTAGAAAATTTACAATTTCTGATAGTGCAGCTGCTCATTTATGAAAAATATATACCAAATCGGTTAAACGATTGGGATATGCTAACCGTCTTAGTAATATACACAGTCCTTCAAGACCTACAAGTTTAAATTATGTATAAAACTAGGAATGACTTTAAACAAGTATACCATCAGTAGTATGTTATGTTCTTGTTCTAATTTGATCGGGAATTCTCAATGCTGCAACTAATCGTCGAATATCATTTTTTGAAAACCTGAAATTTTCGTGAGCTTCTTCATCATTGAAGTGATCTAAATTAAAAACAGGCACATTCGTCGATGCTCTGCTTGTGTTACGTCGTCAAAACGTTTTGTAGAATTACACTTCTAGTTAAATTATGGACGATTTCGCCGGGATTTAGTCTAATTACAATATCAATATAGTTATCCATTTTCAATACAAGTAAATTTATTTGACTATTGCTTAACACTAACAGTTAAGACAAGTAGACAATGTGGTTATGTTTTTTACACATCAATAACCTATACAAAATAGCGTCAACATGTCCTAAGAGTATAAAATCTCTTTAATCCGGTAATACGTTATTAAAGTAAATCCTTATTTTTAACTCAATGCGCATGCTTACTATAACGTATGTGGTGTCAACAAGAAATGGCTAAAAATCTCTCTATTGTTGAGGTTAAGTTTTGAGGTCAAGGAAGTTAGCAGGAGATGTTTATTAAAAACGTATGTTTATAATATGTTAAACTTTTATACAATACAGAGTCTACGGATGTATACTTTTTCCCTTATAAAGCTCCCGTTATGCATATAATAATAAAAATAAACTATAACGTTAACGTAAATTTAAATCTTAACGCTATTTTATAAAATAGCGTTAACCAATCACAAAATTCGAAGCTAAACTTTTCCAACATGGAAGTGAAATGTATAGTGTCAATTGCCATACTTGTTGATATTATTCTTATATAATTAACTTCGCTTTTTACAACGTTGAATTTCTAGTTGTCAAACATAACGATAACGGAACCAAACTAGCGCAAATAACATTTTTTGTCAACAACTTTAGTATTTTTTGCGGCACAAAATTACCAGAACATCATAAAAATATCTAACGGAAGCTCACTAATAAATATCTCAAGTATGTTCAATCACTATGAGATTCGTTCATAAATAGGCCGATGCCTAAAGTACCTTAGTTTTATAAGCTTGCATGACAGGGAAATCATCAACGTAATACCACTTTCCAGAAGAAATTTCGACGTTCACGTACGCATGTTTAAACTGTAGGGATGTTTACGGTTTTTAAGTAAAGATTGCCATTTTTTAAAGGAGGTCTTATTTTAATATATTGTTGAAAGCTACTTTTAGGCAACCCTTCAAACATACACAAGCGCCGCAAGCACTGCATATTCTACAGGGACCGAGAAGCTTCTGGCAATTACTGGAAGACGAGTCATTCTTTTTAATTCACGGTATATATGACCGATGATGAAGTACAGAGTTAGTCTATATCAGAATGTCGAATATAAATTATATCGTGTAAAGTTAATTAGTTGAGCTTTTGGAAGTCCAACAGTAAACATAAATGTTATATGATGTGAAAGTGTCTAACATACATGCAGCTTGTAGAATACATAAATAGACAATAGTGTAATAAATAAATTATAATAGTTGTGTTAGTGTTGTTAATGGACCTATGGTTAAAAGTTAGTTTAAGAAGATATTACTGCTTGTAAATTCATTAGTGTAATAGTGCATCATTGTTAATTAGACTGAAAACATCTATAAATAAGGCATATACTGTTAATTAGACCTGTGGACAATGAGTAATAAAGACCTTTGTTATTGCTTGTTTTAAATTAGTGAAACGCGGTAGTAGTAGCACGCTACACTGGTGTCAGATGTGGAGTATATACTGATTAATTTAAAAGAAAAAAACACAAGTCAAAAGATATTTAAGTAGTTTGTATATGCCAGTAACAAGAATCCAAAGTGAGATGGACGCAGAAACTTTAATGAATTTCTTTAAGGATTTTAAATCCGGTGTGGAAGAAAAGTTAAGTGAAAATGCTGCGAAAATAAATGAAAAGCTTAGCAAAAGTGCTGAGAAGATGGAGGGGAGGTCGGCTAAACAAAAGGTGACACTTAGTGAAAATGCTGAGAAAATGGAAGAGAGGTCGGCTAAACTGGAAGTGACACTCAGTGAAAACTTAGTGAGGTCAGTTGAACTGGAATCGACCCTTAAAGAGTTTAAATATGGTATGGAAGCGACACTTTGTGAAAATGCTGCAAAAATAAAAGAAAAATTGAGGGAAAATACAGCCACGCTAAAACAAAGATTAATGGAAAACTCCATTGCATTGAAAGAAGATTTCACTGAACAGTTAAAAACAGTTGAGCAAAAGTTGGATAGTAAATTGGTAAAAATGGAAGAAGATGTGATCAGGCTGCAAGAACAAATGATTTCACTAACAACGCGGCCACTTGAACTAGTAAACCAAGTTGTAAATCAGAACATTCCAGAAATAAGAAGCATGGAAAGAAGCGAGTCAATACCGTCTAAATTTAAAGTGAAACCACCCACATTCAATGGCAAAACACTTTGGCCCACATATTTGAAACAATTTGAAGCTGCTGCAATAGCCAACGGTTGGTGCAACAAAAAGAAGGCTATCTCTCTAATAGTGGCCCTACGGGGGGAAGCTATTAACATCTTACAAACGATTCCCGATCACCAGCGGATGATTGCGGCCTCTTAACGTCGAAGCTTGAGATGAGATATGGAGACGCTCATCTTCAACAGGTTTACCATGCACAAGTTAAGAACCGCTCGCAAAGGAAAAATGAAAGCCTGCAAGAATTTAAAGCAGACATTGCCAGATTAGTTAGATTGGCATTCCCAACGGCACCAGATAGCTTTCTCGAACAACTGGCTGTTCAAACATTTGTGGATGACGTTAAAGGTAGCGAAATACAGCAAGCGCTAAGATTAGCACGGCCAAAAATGTTAGATGACGCACTGGTTCATAGCTTGAATTTGAAGCAGCTAAGCAGACATCACACAGGATGAGTCACAAAGTTCGGTCTGCCATAGAGGAATCTCGTCAAGAGCAGAACAGCATTGATGAAATAATCAACAGTGTGTTTGAAAAGCAAAAAGCGGAAAGGCTAGAAAGACGACGACCGCGGAGAAGGCGTCTGCGATGCTGGAACTGCGGTGAAGTTGGTCATATACAGTGACGCTGTACTCAACCAAAGAAACAACCAGTGGAGAAAAAGCAAGTCAATGTAAGGGGGCAAACGTCGACAGCACAACGTAGTGCTCCGGGGACTATCATCCGTGCTGCATCGTCGATGGGAAGTCTGGACAGCATTTATATTGATGGTAGAATTAATGGTAGGGTTGTCCGATTACTTGTGGATACAGGAGCGACAAGGACTATTGTGAGACTAGATTTGATTGCTCGTGGAAAAGTGCTACCTACATCGGCGTGTCTTCAAACGGCAAGTGGGACAAACTAATTAATCATCGGGTGTTAGTAGCTGAAATTACAGAAGAAGTGATCTTGGGAATGGATCTCATGAGAGAATATGGGTTTCATGTGAACATGAAGCAAAATGTGCTTCGGATAGATGATGATGAGGTTCCATTTCAAGAGACGAGTAATCAGACGATGCAAGTTCGAATGATTTGTGATATGAAGATACCCGAAAAGGCGGAAATGATAGTAATGGGACGCCCGGATGGTACGCTCCGAGAAGGACAAATATGCATGATGGAAGCAACTGAATCGTGTATGGGTTAGGAGGGATTACTGATTGGAAGAACACTGGTAAAGTTTCGAAATATGATACCAGTAAGGGTGGTAAATATTAATCCGCATACGGTGACTCTGAAGAAAGACATGATTGTGGGAAGTTGCATTCCAGTATGCCATATTAAACGTTGTGTTGACGACACAAAAGATAAACTAGCCAGCGGTTGCTCACAGAAATTGCTGGATATGTTGATACCTTCGTGTCAAGGATTGAAAAGCGACCAACTGGGCAAGGTAAAAGAACTGGCCGGACGATATCAAGGTGTGTTTGCACTGGATGATAGTAAGAAAGGAAGGACGAATGTTGTGCAACATAAGATCAATACTGGAGATGCGCAACCAATAAGACAACACCCCAGGCGGCTTCCTTTGGCAAAACGTAAGGAAGCCGAGCAAATTATCACCGATATGGAAGAACAAAGAGTGATTGAACCCTCGAATAGCCCATGGACATCCCCGGTAGTGTTTGTCAAGAAAAAGGATGGGTCGACAAGGTTTTGTGTACACTACCGGCCCAAATAATATCACAAAGAAAGACAGCTATCCTTTGCCCAAAATTCATGATACCTTGGATACTCTATCGGGATCTAAATGGTTTTCGACCTTGGACTTGAAACGCGGATACTGGTAGGTAGGCTTGGAGCCAAGCAATAAAGACAAGACTGCGTTTACAATTGGAACTGGATTATGGCAATTCAAGGTCATGCCATTTGGCTTATGCAATGCCCCTACTACTTTTGAACGATTGATGGAATCGATACTGCGTGGACTGTCCTGGAAAACATGTCTGGTGTACCTAGACGACGTGATAGTGTTAGGCCGGTCTCTTGAAGAACATCTTAAATACCTAGTGGAGATATTCCAAAGATTACGCAGGGCAAACCTTACATTGAGCCCCAAGAAGTGTCACCTATTCGGAAAAGAGATGAAATGCCTAGGACATGTCGTTTCGGAGACCGGAATAAGAGCTGACCCTGACAAAATAAAAACGGCGCAAGAGTGGCCTACACCAGCAGATATACAATAACTACGCAGTTTTCTAGGATTGTGCACATATTATCGACGTATTATACTTGGGTTTGCGAACATTGCCAAACCGTTAACGAAATTAACCGAAGGTAGACAAGAATACGATTGGAATGACGACTGCCTCAGTGCATTTGAACAACTGAAACGGCTATTAGTTACAGCGCCAATTTTGAGTTATCCACGGATGGAGGGGAAATTTGTGTTGGATACAGATGCCAGTAACACAGCTATAGGAAGCATTCTTTTTCAAGTGCAGGACGGACAAGAAAAAGTTATTGGGTATTTCAGCAAGGTCTTGTTGCGGCCAGAAAGGGAGCTGTTGGTTGTCGTCAAATTGTCGTCAAATCCGTAGAGCACTTTTATAAGTACTTATACGGCCGTAAATTCCTGTTGAGAACAGACCAAGCTGCACTAAAATGGTTACTGCAGTTTTGAAATCCTGAAGGGCAAGTTGCAAGGTGGATAGAGCAGCTGCAGGAATATGACTTTGACACAGAACATCCTGTAGGGACTAGCCATCGGAATGCAGACACTATGTCAAGGAGACCTAGTCCGGTAGACTGCAATCATTGCTCCAAGATGGAAGAGAAACTAAGTGTCATCCGTAGAATGACGGTAACCGATGATACTTAACAACCCTTAAGAATACGAAAAGACCAGGAGAATGACGCCGAATTGAGGCGTATTATTGAGTGGAAAAGTAGAGGACAACGACCAGCTTGGGAAGAAATTAGTATTTTAAGTAGGAGCCTGAAGGCATACTGGGAACAGTGGGACTGCTTGGTGATTGGAAATAGAATTTTGAAACGACGCCTAGAATGTGAAGATGGCACCGAGAGATTCCAAATGATAGTGCCGAGAAGCAGAGTGCCGGAAGTGTTGCAGCACTTTCACGATGGTATTTCCGGAGGGCACTTTGGCGTGAAAAGAACTCTCGGAAGAGCGAGAGAAAGATTCTATTGGGTGAACTGCAAAGAAGATGTGAAGGAGTAGTGCCGGAAATGTGAATTGTGTGCTTCTGCAAATGGCCCGGTCACAAAACGGAAAGCCCCAATGAGACATTATAACGTGGGGAATCCTTTTGAGAGGGTTGCCATTGATATAGCTGTTCCGTTTCCTGAATCAGAGAAAGCAAATAAATACATCTTGGTTGCAATGGATTATTTTACCAAATGGCCGGAGGCATATGCTATACCAAACCAAGAAGCCAAGACTGTTGCAGATGTACTAGTGAGGTAGTTGTTTGTCGCTTTGGAGTTCCGTTGGAAATACACTCCGATCAAGGTCGGAAATTTGAATCAGCGTTGTTTCAAAACGTCTGCAAGCATCTTGGATTGAAGAAGACTAGAACCACGCCACTTTATCCCCAATCGGATGGAATGGTTAAAAGAATAAACAGGACGTTAGAAAAATACCTGTAGAAAGTTGTCTCTGAATATCAACGAGACTGGGACCAATATTTACATTTGTTCCTACTGGTGTACCGATCTTCGGTACATTACAGCACAGGATACTCGCCCGCTCGCGTAATGCTTGGACGTGAATTGTGGCTACCATGTGATCTTCAGTTTGGATTTAAACCTGGAGAAAAAAGAATCGCAGGTGAAGATTACGTTAATAAGCTTTGTGAAATATCAAATAGCATTCACGAAAACGTCCGAAAGAATATCCAGGCAGCACGCGATTGAATGAAATCACAATATGACACGAGAGCACAAGAAGGGGGTTACCAACCTGGAGATTTAGTGTGGTTGTACATTCCACAAAGAAAACGTAGAGTGTCGCCAAAACTACAAAGACAATGGAAAGGCCCGTACGAGTGTTAAAAAGAATTAATGATGTAGTGTACCGGATCAGAAGATCTCCCCGTAGTAAATCGAAAGTGGTACACTTTGGCCGTTTAACATCCTACGCTGGCAACAACCAGGAAGGTTCGAATAATGAGATTGGTGTTCGACAAGTTATTAATCATGAGCCAACTGTAGATTTTGAAAGTTTTATGGCGGCGTATGGTGGTTCCGCTAAGGCGAGATTTGGCGTTGTGGTTGAAAAACAGCAAGATCTGTTTAGAGAACGAGAAGAATATTCCCTTGCACATTGCGTAGCTCAAGATTTGGAAATGTCAAGGGGAATAGCTGTTGTTTTCAAGAAAAGGTTTGGATGTGTAGATGAATTAGTAAAACAGCAGCCAACTGTAGAAAAAGCTTTGGTTCTTCAGGATAAAAACCGTTATGTTTACTATCTGGTCACCAAAAATTCCTCATGGCAGAAACCTAGTTATGGACATCTATGGGAGGCTTTGCTAAATATTAAGGCTCAGATGATGGAAAATGGAGTAACGAGACTAGCGGTGTCCAAGCTAGGCTGTGGACTGGATCGCTTAGATTGGAGGATAGTCCGAAATATGCTAAAAGTAGTTTTCCAGGGAACCAACGTCCAGGTCCTTGTTTGTTGTTATCAACCGGTTGTCTGCCAAGACCAAGAAAAGAGTGTTGACTGTTATTTCCAACGACGCGGTGGATGCACCAGAGGAGATGGTTGACGATACCGTCATCAGTCATCGAATTGGCGTCAAAATGTATTTACAGTTGCGAGACGTAACGGTTTTAAAGAGGGGGCAGTGTTGCGAGCTACTATTAGGCAACCCGTCAAACATACACAAGCGCCGCAAGCACTGCATATTCTACAGGGACCGAGAAGCTTCTGGAAATTACTGGAGGATGAGTCATCCTTTTTAATTCACGGTATAAATAAGACCGATGATGAAGTACAGAGTTAGTCTATTTCAGAATGTGTCTAACGTACATGCAGCTTGTAGAATACATAAATAGACAATAGTGTAATAAATCAATTATAATAATTGTGTTAGTATTGTTAATGGACCTATGGTTAAGAAGTTAGTTTAAGAAGATTGTTAGTGCTTGTAAATTCATTAGTGTAATAGTGCTTTATTGTTAATTGGATTGAACTATAAATAAGGCATATACTGTTAATTAGACTTGTGGACAGTGAGTAATAAAGACCTTTGTTATTACTTGTTTTAAATTAGTGAAACGCGGTGGTAGTAGCCCGCTACAATATAAAATGTGATGGCCTTTTGTGCATAGTGGTCACTTGCCAGGTCCAGATACTTCAAACTAAATCTTTAGTTATATTAAATGTAAACAATTCAAATGTACAATATCAAATAGACATTGAGACTGCAGCAACTGTAGTAAACAGAAATTTATTTGGCAAATGTTTTTCTAACCTACAATATCAGTAGTGTCGCTAAAATATATCATATAGTATACATATTTTATAGAGGTATATTTATAAAGGTAACTACTTGTTTACATACAAAAATAACTAATCCATTTGGAGATTAATAACTTACAAATAACAAGAATTGTACCTACTATAACATTCATGTTGGGGCTGTCATCCAATTTAAATGTAAAACCAAATGTTCAAAATAATCTCTTCAAATTTGTCGCACTAAAGTCAATTATTCAGATGAACTTAGTTCTTACTGTAGTTCAATTACATTAAATATTAAAAATATAAGATTGCTATACAAGATTTCGATTACGTCCAATAAAAATATATTACTTATAAGATGCATTTCGTAAATTTTTTGTCTTGGACAAATTTGTCCATATCGACTGACTTGGGCTTGGTACGTTTTCAAACTTTACCAGGCGACTGCGATAGTTTGCTCTCTTTTTCAGCTCCCAATAATGTTTCCTAATCGCGGAGAAAGTGTTCACTGCTACCCTACAAGCGTCAGCTGCACGTTAAAACAAATAATTTGTGATTGATTTTGAAGAAATAATTTACATTCGTACATGCATAACTGATTCAAATGATGCTTGTTCAAAACTTAATATATTCGGAGCTCAACGATTAACAGTTTTGATGACCATTTCGATTACTGTTGTCTGCCGTACATATAAGTTAATTTCGTTTCGCCATGCTAGTATCGAATTGCTTTTAACCGGCACAACTATTCAAACATTAACAGCCCACGAGCGCATAGGTGCTAATTCCCGACCACTTGCCGTCAATTTCTGAAAACGCACTATCTTTGCGGGACTCCAATGGTGAATCGCAATTGAAAAGTAAGCAGACAATTAATGACGGTTTGGCCGATATTATTGATAGTCGCATCATTACCTCAAGATGCAGAACGATATGACAACGCCATACAACAGTTAATTGAAAATCAAAACGATATAAAAACCAATGTTAGAAACCAAATATCTCTAATCCAATCAACTATATAAAATTCAACGATACGTTAAGAAAGCTAGTAAAAAATCAAGGCAGTGTAGCCAATAGAATACAAACCCTTTAAACTAACATGCAAACCACAATGTTAGAAATGCGAGACTTAATTAGATTCAATATAATATTCACTCAAATAATATCAACCGTCACTGTAATCCAACAAATTTTAGCCACATTAAGAAACGCTGTAACATTTGCAAAATTAATCACATTACACTCTAGTATCATAGAACCAAGTGACTTATTAAAATATTTATTAAAAATTGGATCATTTATAACTAATAGCAATCCCTTTGATGGAATAGAATCAAACATACTCATATTTAAAAATAACTATAGTGAAAGCCTATGTAAAGAACAACGAAATCACATTTTTAATAAGAATCCCCATAGTAACGAGTAACATTTATAATTATTATCATTTATTTGCTTTTCCCATGAAAATTAGTAGCATGTATCAAGTTATCATCCCCAAAACCAAGTTCCTTTCCTTAAATGAACTCAGATATGGTTACACGAACGAAAATGTAACGAAGTAACACCAAATCAATATCTATGCCAATCATTAATAACAACAACAATCCAAGAAGACAGCCCTTGCGAAGTACAATTACTAAGATTTTTAAATCGTTACAACTGTGAAGCCAAACCAGTACAAATCACCCGCATGAAAATTCAAAAAATTACAGAAAACAAATGGATTGCAGTGTTTCAACAGAAGTAATAGCAACCACACATTGCAATCAAGACGAGAACAATATAGCACTAACCGGAAGCAAAGTAATCACCCTTAAAGAAGACTATTATTTAAAATTGAAGAATGAAATCATCAGAGTGAATCAAGAAACCCATGCAACTAGAACATCTAGACTTGGACGATCTCAACCACGCCATGAAAATAATGGACAATTACAAAGAATACTTGAGTGAATTAAAAGTGCCAAAATTACATTATGACAATATAAGCGTTTGGATAATTTTATTAATCGTTTTAATCATTTTATTAATTATGTATGTATTGTACAAAATGTATCTTTGATATAAGAATAAAGAAAGAAAATTTAGACATAAAGAAACAAAGATAAATAAAGAAGTAATAAATGTACTCTTAGGGACAATGAATTTTAAAAATTAAGTAAAAAAACCCTTAATTTTTTATTTACGTCGGGAGGAGTTACGTATCCCCCAATCCATATATGTACAATCAAATAGGAATTATTAGAAAATTATTAACAAACTTAAGTTACATACAACATTGTATCTCAAGGATAAATAGGAAAAGGTCATTGAAAGTTCACAAGCAAGTTGTGAGAACAAATGTGAATACATTGTATTCCAGACGTAAGTGATACTGCAGGTTTAGGTCACAGACGGTTAAGAAACCGCAATTATTAGAAATTAAGATTGTTACATTGTATAATGAATAGAATAAAGAAATAAGGAGACACAAGCTTTGCAAGTTCCCACAGTCATGTGAGGGGCAGGGACAACATAAATACCCCGGGAGCTCCAGATCGGTCAGTCAGTCTTGAGTATTTCAGCTTTTAGATTGTTGTTTGCTTAGGCTACTCGCCTTCATTTAAATTCAATTAATAGTAATTTTCGACTTAGTATAATTTTATAAAGTTTGTCAAAATTCCAATTGTAATTTTGTTTAATAAATAAACTGTTACAAGAAGTTTTGGAAAAAGCCTTTTAAAAGGACAGCTTCCAAGGCCCGAAACGTAACTCGCGTTAACGATGTGAATGCTAACGTTTAAATTTGTATGTGTACCGGTGGTAAGATAAGATTGTGGGATGATACCACCTGCATTCGGAAGTTTGTGTTAAAAATTGGCGTGTGCCGTTAACCTGGACTTCATCTGCTAGTGAAAAAAGGCCATCGGGGGAGTAGGGTTACATTGAATTTGTTGACGTCGATTGCGTCAAAGGGTAATTGAAAAGATTACTGTCGTAATTTTACGAAGTTTGACTTAAACGAATTATTTACACTATTTAGAATAGGGTTTATAGAAATAAGCGACTAATATGGTTTATTATGGGGTACAATTTGCTTAGTTGTAATTAAAAGGAGTGTTCATTAAATTCAACATTAATTGTTCACTGAACGAAGTTGTGTTTTATTTCCGTAATCGGTGTTGTATGAGAATCCGAAACTAATATTTGTAATATTGTTGAACTAAATGTTTGGCGCCCTGGGATTATTAAAATTGTTTAGTGTTTTTGCACTAGTACACTATCAAGTAATGAGTCGTATTAGCGTAAAGGTGGGGTATGCCTCCTGTCTGTCACAAAATATAAAAGTAACAAAAATGTAATTACCTCAAGCAGCAGCGGTCTTTGGGGGGGGGGGGCAAACTGGGCGACTGCCTAGGGCCCCGCGAACAAAAGGGCCCCGCGCACCGCAATGCATATTTTAAAAATTTGTGTTACACTTTATTTAAAACGATAGCAAAACTGTTCAGAGTATAGCTTTATGCATCATAAATCTATACAATACCTAGTACATATTGTGTAGTTTACAGTTATAATCCTAGTCACCTTTTTCGAGCGGATGAATCACTGTAAAAATAAGAAACTTCCATGCTTACAATAAGAAACAATGAAACGTCCTGTTAAGGTCAAAGATAAATATAAGAAAGCACTAAGCAGTTACATTGTGTACCTAATACTTTTGAAACTTCTTAAGACTGCACACTTTACAGACTTCATTATCTTTTGTAGGGTGCCATGCCATTGTAATATTTCTTTTGTTGTTGGTTGTTTTCCCCATAGATAATCAGTGTTCAAACTAAGTACGAGTTACTTCCATATCATATCAGTAAATTTAGAGTCTTCAAAATAATAAAACTTTAAGTTAGTTCAGTTGTCATTGAGCATTGAGCTTTTCATATTCAACAACCTTTTGAGTTTTACTAATTTAGTTTATGTGCGTGTAAATACATTGAATTAATATTGTGGCCAAAAAGGACGTATTTTTAATAGTGTAATTAGTTTTATAGTGAATTGAATAATAGTTTTGTGCAAGTGCATGCAATAAATAAATGTAATGAACTAATGAATTATTAAGTATCACGTGATTTGATTGTAATTGTAAATAAATTATTGGTGTTTTAAATTAAAATTAAGTCCAATAGCAAATAGCATAAACTGCAGATACACTGATTAATGATTATCTTCTGAAGGAAAATAATTAGGTAAGTTACAATACCTATAGGAATAGGATGGAATTAATCATTCACTTATGTTTTGAAATTTTGGTTCAATAACAGACAAGTTTGAATTTTTTTGCATCAATCTATTAACGAAAGCGATATTGTTAAAGTGTTTATTATCTCTCGTAAAATATTTGAAAACAGGATATTGTTCAAGACAAACGGATATGGAATCGTCATTGACATTGACATCAATCGATTTGACAAATTTAGCACCTGTTGAAGAATTACATTCAACAATGCTTCCCTCCGAATCTTCACCGGAGCCTGATGAGTCACCCAAATCATCATCTACGCTTGGGTCACATACTGAATCAGCTGAAAATTTCAACATGCCGCTCAATATAAATATAGAAAATGATCCAGGAATGTGGCCTACGTACATTACTGATGCAGCACGGTCTGTTATTGTGCTCAAAGGTCCAAGTGTCGTAGATATTAATTTTCCTACTGATGCTAATGGGCGACATTTTAGCAAGTTTTACTATACCCGCACCTTAAAAAACGGTGAAGAGCAAAACAGAAGTTGGTTGGTATACTCAAAGCTGAAAGACGTTATATACTGTTTCGCTTGCCGACTATTTGGTAATTGCTCATCAAAATTAAGCTCCTATGAAGGATTAAATAAATGGAAGAATGTAGGTGATCTCTTAAAAGGACATGAAATTTCTAAATCACACAAGGAATGTCTTTTAAAATGGTTCGATTTACAATAAGCTTTAAAATGCAAAACAGGTATTGATGATTCATCAAAGTCTGAAATTGAATCTATAAAACAACGATGAAAAGATATTTTAGAAAGGCTACTTGCTGTAGTGCAATTCTTAGCCTCTCATAATTTAGCATTCAGAGGACACTCTGAAAATCTAGAAGATACGTCCAGCGGTAACTTTCTATATATCGTTAAGTTAATTGGTCGATTTGATCCTATTTTAAAAATACATTTGCAACAAGTAACTTCAAAAAAAATTAGCGATCACTACCTCGGAAAAAACATTCAAAATGAACTCATACAACTGATTGCAAATCACGTAAAATCTAAAATTATAGAAAAAATACAAAAGTCTAAGTACTTTTCTATAATTCTTGATTGTACACGAGACACTGCTTGAATTGAACAAATGTCAATGATATTCAGATTTGTCGATGTAGATAGTGGTGACATTGAAGAGTATTTTATTGGTTTTATTGCCGCAGAAAAAAATACTGCAGAATATTTAATTACCTACATTTTAACTGCACTGGAAAGCTTAAAGTTGCCATTAGAAAACTGCCGGGGTCAAGGATATGATAACGGTGCAAACATGCGTGTAGAAAAAAGTGGGGTTCAAAAAAGAATTTTGACTGCAAATCCTTTGGCGTTTTTTGTACCCTGTGGCTGCCATAACTGGAATTTAGTATTAGGTGATGCTGCATTCTCTTGTGTACAAGCTCAATCCTTCTTTGGATTTTTGCAACGGTTTTATACGCTTTTTTCTGGTTCTAGTGAACGGTGGGCTATTTTAAAGGAAAATGTTAATATTTCACTAAAACGTTTATCGGAAACAAAGTGGGAGTGTAGAGTAGAATCCGTAAAGGCTGTGAAATATCAGCTAAATGATATATGCAGTGCTATACAAAGTTCAGGCCGAAAATACAACAGATTGTGCTTTGATTAGTGAATGCCAATCAATCGAAAAAGAAATAACTTCTTTTGATATCGTAATGTCTTTAACATTATGGTACGATATATTACACAAAATAAATTTAATTAGCAAGATGTGGCAAGTAAAAAATATGCATTTAACTGTCGCTTTACAACATTTGCAAGGTTTTATTAAATGGATAAACGAATACCGAGATACTGGCTTTCAGTCGGCATTAATTGATGCAAAAGAACTTGCTGAACAAGCGGAAATTGAACCAACATTCAAATGTAATAGAAGCAGGCAAAAGAAACGCTTTTTTGATTATGAAGCAAAAGATGTGAGTTCTCAGACACCAGAAATTAACTTCAAAAATAATTTTTTTAATGTGATTGTTGATACGGTTCAAGGAAGCGTTGAGCGTCGATTTGAAGCACTTAAAGAGCACAGTAATATATTTGGCTTTATGTATCAAATTCGAAATTTAATACATATGACCGATGAGTCTATTCTAAAACACTGTAAAGATTTGGAGATATCATTAAGCGTTGAAGGAAGCAAAGATGTGGATGGATTAGAACTATATGAAGAGTTAAAACTATTTATAAGAGCGTTTGATGGTGAAAACAGTGTCATTTCTGCATTAAAATATATCATTGAAAACAATTTAAATGAAGTTTACCCAAATATAAGTGTTGTTTTAAGAATATTATCTACAATTCTAGTGACCGTTTCGTCTGCAGAAAGAAGCTTTTCCAGGTTAAAATTAATAAAAACATATTTGCGGACTACAATGACTCAAGACAGGTTGTCTGCTCTTGCATTAATTTCTATCGAAAACGACGTTGCTGCCTCGCTTAATTATCAACATTTGATACAAGATTTTGCTACAATAAAAAGTAGAAAAGTTTGTGTCTGAGAAGTTTAAAAAACTCTCAACATTTTTCTTATTCATCGAATTGTTAATTGATGGTTTTTTTTTATTTTCATGTTTTCTACATTTCCTACATTTAAATATAAGTTACTTTTAAATATTAAATTAAAATACATTTGATCCTGATTCTAATCCTAATACAGTTCATGTAAAACATTTTATTGTGTTAACAATAAAAAATCAGTATTTTGGTAATATTAAAATTTTAGGCTTTTACCAAAAACTTAAGTCCGCATTTCAGTAGCTTTAAATTTTGATTTTACGATAAAAAAGCCCCGCAAAAACTTTTTGCCCAGGGCCCCGCAGAGTCTAAGGCCGCCGCTGACCTCAAGTACAAAGCACAATAAACTCTGTATTCGTATACCGCCAACGGTAAAACATATTTCATCAAGCTCAATGTTATACTACAGCTTCTGCTTTAAATTGCAGTTTGCCGGTTGTATGAAATACGAATATGTGAGAAAAGCGAAAAATGTTTGTACCAAAATTATAGTTAAATTAGCGTTAGTAAGTATGTGGAACGTTTTAATTTCATGGTTCAATAAAACAAACATGCAAGCATATTTTTGTTCTGATTTGCTTCGATTTGCTGGTGATTTACTACGAGCCTGTTTTTTATATAGGTGATTTACTTCTGAATTATATCTCCCGATTTTATACTTGTAAATTTTTGCATTATGCATCAGTGGGTCTAACACTAACCATATTTTGTTAAAAGTATTAAATGTATTTTGATAGAACTGATTTATAGACTTGGCGGGTTGCTTATAGCTAACCCCTTTACATTATTTGATTTGATTTACTGATGTCTACATGTAGCTTTGTTTTTATCTACAATTCGATATAGTCTATGATTTCGTTATAACTGTAAGGTGTTGTAATTGGTCATTAATTATTAACCGCTTTCGTCGGAAGTTCTAAATATAATAATAACCGTAGAGATTACCGAGACACAAAAATTGCCAATAATACATCTTTCATCCACTACAAGCGTTTCATTTCCTTTTATATTTTATACGGAATATGTACGCGAATGTCTACATCTCATTTCATAGTATTTAAGTAAAGCAAATCAAAATTGTTGTAAGTCGTGCTTTTATGTTCCAAACATCGATGAGTAATAACCAAGTTAATTTGATCTTGACTATCCATTATAAATGTACGTGCCTTCCTCTTTTATGTTTATAACTAGCAGCGTATGAATAAAAGAATCGCATGCAGAAAGGTAAAGCCTATACTGTAACGACTAAATCTGGAGGCAAAGTAACCTGTACCATAAATCAAGCCGGGGTACATTAGAGCTGCGCGTGTAAATGCAGGTCTAAATCACGGCTTGACAATCCGATACTGAAAGGATTTTACTTAAAGGACGGAAGTTTTTTTGTTATAGTAGCAGAAAAATGGCGCGTTTCCTACTGATATGTTTTATCACATTCCTTCTAGTTTTAACATTCGACCTTGGCGAATAAATCCAAATAGTCAGATAAGTTGCAGTGCTAATGCCTAAAATTTAGATTGCTGGTGAAACGGTGGTAGAAGTACAAGAAATAGTATCTGCTTCACATATATTGAGGCTGAGTAGAATGCTTCTCGGAAATGAAACTTGGGTACATGCACTACTCGATATATTAATAACTAACAACTTTGCACTCCTTCCAGATGCTAGAAACATCCTTATAGGGGGTTGTGGAGTGGATTTTTCCAATGCGTAGCAAGTTTTCGAAATGCATCCTCTTAAATGTTTTTGTTTAAAATGACGATATCAACTCTCCACCCTATTACTATAACTTCTTTTACTAGAGATGTGTAATCTAGACTCTAGGGTATTACCCAATGCAGATGCAGTAGTAATTAATGACAGACTTCTAAGTTTTGTTTGTTTTCTTGGATTTCTTAGGCAGTATTTTATTAAGTTTAATTTGGAAATGCTGCTTTCCCTACAAACTGCAGTTCTACAACTGTAATCGGACCCAAAGTAGTTAAATTATTTTGGTGCACACTACGTAAAATATACAAAGATTTCATAGAATACGATACCATTCTGGATACAATATGTAATTCTTGTCGAAGTTCATTTTCATTTATATCCGATTCATTTTCGACATGAGATGGGTTCAATAACTTTCTAACCATTTTCACCTCTATCACTGAATTCTTACATGTCATATTGTAATCCTACCAATAATTTACTTAAAGATTGAAAATTAGTTAAAGGATTCTTTTTATTTTTCAGTTCTTTTGAATGTTATCATAAAATTATTTATACTTTACTGTTAATAGTATTATCCCATAATAGTGGACCCAATTAATCAGAAACGTTAGTCATTGTTTGAACATAACGTTCAATCCTGCAATATTGAAGAATGTTTTATCATCCATTATTATCATCATTTACTTAAGGTCGGTTTGACGCAGCCCTAACTTCTTTTCTACTCTGTGCTAATCTAAAAAGTTCTACATATCCTTCAAAACCTAAATTTCTAATAATTTGACAAATATAGCTTGGTGTAAGTCTTCCTATACTCTTCTATCTGTTTCCTATCTACCTGACTCTACATAGATATTAGCAACCTGATGGTTGTTAAAGAACTCCAACATGTTTACATGATTCCCATTTATAAGGAAATAAAATATTACCTGGTTATCCCCTCCAAAGAAGGAAAACTGTTAAATTATATGTCATGGTAATCCTTAAGCAACGAATCGCTGCCAACATGCCAGACCGTTAACTAATTGTGAGCTATGTCATGGTGACGTTTATTAAATTTGTTACGTTTATTTTGTGCATAAATTAACTACCCTATTTCTCTCCCTTGTTAATTCATTACTCATTCGGATAAACTCCCTTTCAATTCTTAAATTCTTTAACAACACCCTATATAGTGTACCTGTTCAGTATAAGCTCGCTTAACATAATTTTAACTCAAATCCACTCTGGTTTAAAAACAAAAATTTATTCGATAAATTAAATAGTCTATACCTTGTCTTAAGTATCCGGTAATTTGTTAAACCTTCCGATAACGTATAATTGCTTTCGCGGGTGTTTCCCATTTAAAGACTTGTCAAAATGATAGATCCTACTATTATTTAATAGCGTGTTTTCCAGTTTTGCTAATCGTGCTTCGATAACGCAAGGACGGCAGTTCGAGCTCATGTTATTTGAACCCACTTTTAATTTGATTCTGCAACTTGTGCGTTGAAATATTTTCTACATAATTCGTCACAGTACTTCAAAAGCAGGGCACGTTTTTTGTTCGACAAGTAGGAAGTATCTTGCGTGTATTGCCCTTAGCTAGAGGCCAAATGGGTTCTTTCTTTATGTAGACCAACAGCTTTTGTGCGTAGACCGCTGCTGCAGTTATGGTAACAGTATATACAGATCCTGACTACCATAGCGTTGCTGTGCTGACTCACCCCCGACGACTTGCAAACTAAGCATCTAGACACATACAAATATACAATTTGTTTTCTTTTGGGTATATCAAGGGCATATTCCGTATCAGCGTTTGGCGTAGTTACATGATAAAGAACGTGACACTGTAGGAATATTGTTTGTTGCTGCGAATCGATATAATCGCTCTACAGGTGTGATGTACCATTGCTATAAATGTTTGACAAACACACGCTTATTCTTTGCTACTGATTGGTTTATTATACAAACTGTATAATGTACAATTTAAAAAGAATGTTTGACAAAAGCTCTTACACGTTAATTCTTTCCTACTAATTAGTTTATTTACCAAAAAGTATTAGGTGCAATTTTAAAAATGCTCAAAATATTAATGCACAGAACATAGTATACATTGTCTTCGCTATTAAAAGAAATGACCATTCTCTAAAAATGTCAACAATAAGCTGTTCTCATTCTAGTTTATTTAAATTTCAATACAAAGACATAAATATATCAATTTAATTTAGGCAGCAAATCCGTTTTTCATTTTACAGTGGTTCATAAATCATAATTATAAGATTGTAATTAGTTATAGCATAATAATATGTTAAAATGTAATTTATGTAACAATTTGATATTTGAAGACAAAAGATTATTTCACTACTGAATGACAATGCTTCAGGATGTAATTTTATAAACTTTAAGAACAAAAGTTCATTTCAGTAGTACACATTATATTTTACACAGTTGATTATAGAATGTCTACTTTACTATTTTTTGTAAATAACTTAGATTTCGGTTTTGTATTCAAAAATGTATTAGATTGTAATAAGAGCTTTACACTTTATTAAATATTGCCCCTTACGAATAATAGCTTTAACTTGTATGTATGTATTACATCAAAACCTACACACAACAATTTTTAAATAACGTTTTTAGGTTAGTTTATTAATCAAATTTAGAAATGACATGAGGTGTCAAATAGATCTAAGCAATAAACACGATTGCACTTCAGAAATAAAAGACGACATTTACCGAAGTCGATTCGAATGGTAATCAAAGAAAACATATCAACCGGTTTGTTTTGAATTGTTACCAAATGGAAATTTTAGGAGATCTACCATATTGAACCAACATGTTCAACAGATGGCTTTTGTAATATTTTCCTTGACTGCATTCTAAAACATTTTGAGAAACATCCCTTTAAAATACCATTAAGGTCTTTATAAAACTGCATTACGTTTTGTTATAAAACGTTTGTTTCAGATGTTAAACTTCAATTTTCATCGCTTGTGGAAACAATGCTTGGCTGTACTTTAGTTGTACATTAAGTTTTATTTAGTTACATTAAGTTGTATCAAGTTGCGCTATAACAAAATACTAGTTTTAAAAATTACTTATCTAAGATGACATACGAACCATGATAAGTAAATATCAATGTTGGAGTCACATACTGCCACACATATTGCTACAATCACCTGTCCGGGTCGATAAGCTCGAGCAGATAACGAGCAAACTGTATAACCTAAGATTGATGGAACCGGGATGTATAATGACGATACGTTCATATACAAATGAAGTGTTTGTGGACACGCCACACGTATGCAACCAACAATGCTCCTTAATATATTATTGGAAAAAAAAGATTACTAAGTTATTAAAACGTAGTAATATGGAATAAATTGAGATACTAGATTAGTGCAGCGAAAAGCAAAATAAATGGCTTCAATTTATCATTTTAATCCCTCGTCCTCTTACACTTCATCAATCCTTTTCTTTTTCGTAGACTTCCAATTTCTTCTTACATCTGCATATTTAAATAAATGTTTCGACAAACCAAACGCCATTCATCCATATTTGTACATAACTCATTTCACAGAAAGATTTGAATTTTAATAGAAATTATCCTAAACGAACTATTAACTTCTACTTTCCATTCTATTTTATCATTATCTAATATTTTACTACCTTTATTCATCTTATTTTTAAAAAGTCCATTTACCTGAAAGTTCCTTTATCTTCTTTTCAATACCTGCAATCATATTATTTTTATCCATTTCATCTATTAGTTCCATTTCTTCAACATTGCTTTCTGCAATTCCCAATAATTCTGATTTTTTCTAAAAATAACACAACTCTCTTTCTAACTTCATCAGGGCATGTAATACTTAAACTTTTATCTGTTTTATCTTCCACCTCCTCAAATTGATTCAAGTTCATAGAATACCTTTCTATCTCTATATAGATTTCCTTCTCCCATTTGATCCTTTCATTCCCAATAATCTTTTCTTTATTCTCAGTATCTATTATACCTTTCATTTTACTAATAGAATCCATACCCAGATTAGTATCAACTCTTAACTCTGGCACTATTTAAAACACTTGCTCAACCTCCATCTTTTTCAGCTTAACTTTCAGAACTATGATACGCTTGATAACTGCAAACTTTTTATTATTCGGCGATACTAAATTATTTCTTTTAATAGATAACTTTCTGCATTAACTTATCTGAATTATCTATTGTAAAACATTTACTTACTATTGTTGTTTTACCTCCAGTGTCTAAAAGTAATTTAATCTTTTTTCCATCTGCTTGTAATTTTATTATTGGTAGTAATTCATTTTTTTCATTAATGTTTACATCGTTTTCCAACTCAAGTTTTATGAGTTCACGCGAATGTTCATATCTATTAATTTCTATGCTTTCGTCGTTTGATTTATCTGTATCTAAAATTCTGCCTACCTGACGTGCTAGGCTGATTAACTATCTCTGCGTATGTCTATCTATTATCGTTGCTAACATTTATGCCATCTCTTTGAACATTTGTCACATTCTCCCTTCTTTGGAATGGGGTTCTATTCTCAATGGTACGGGATTTATTGTTCTCCCTTTTCCGATCTCTCCTGATGACACTTCGTCTACTACATTTATTTTTCTGGGTTTTCTTTTTCTCAAATGGTCTGCTTTGGTATCTTTCCTGTTCATTAATTTACTTGTCTTCTAAAAGAGGATCAAGTTGTTTAGCAATTCTAAATTTCTTGATAGCATTTACCTCCCTAGTTAGGCCTGAATTCCTACTTTACTTGCCTATAAGTAAATTACCACTAACTTTAAATTGCTGGTTGTCTCCCCAAAAATGTTTTAAAAATTTATTCTCGAAGTCTTTGGAAAAGCTTAACTCATTTTCAATTAGTCTAAACTAAATCACTGAACTTCCTTTCAACATGAACTTCACAATATTTAACTTTGTTTGTTCATTCCAACTCTAATTGTTTCAATGGTCTTGTTGGTTTCTTTTAAGTCCGAAGTTAGTTTTTTACTTTCTCTTTAAATCTTTTTTCATTCTTTTCGCTTTCTAATCTTATACTTTCTCCAGTACTTTTATGAAACTTTTTTCCCATTTCTTTCATATTTTCCTTTTGTTCTTGAACACTTTTTTCATTCTTTTCACTCATGGCTTTCATATTTTCGTTTTGTTCTTGCATATTTTGATTTAGACTTAATAAGAGAGCCATCATTTTTGATTCCTGAGTCTCTCAGACGCTCTGTTCTTTCTTGACATCTGGATTCTCCAAATAAACACTTTTCCGAAAAACAATTTCCACTCACTCCCTCAGCTCTCAATTCACAAACTTATTTCATCCTATCGGTCATACTGGAAACTAATTAGATATTATAAAGAGGAAACTCCAAAAAATACTACAAGACAAAAAACTCTAATTTCCAAACTATTTAATTGAACTCTAGATTGGAACGCCGCCAAAAGAGTGTTGTGACAACGCTTGGCGTTGGATGTTGCTAAAAGAATACTCTGACACGGTCAAACTTTGGTTCACCCCCTAAAAGAGTGCTGTGACAAAGTACAGCAAATTGGGAAATTTGAAATTATTATTTTACCTTCCTTGGATTTACTTTGACTATCCCTTATTAACAAGTTTGCAAGTGCGTTTAGCCAAAAACGCTTTACAGATATTTTATTAAAGCTCCAAAGCTTTTGAACTTCGATCTCAAAATTTGATTCAAATTATCCCTTTCACAAATAATAAAATGAGAATTTATTCTAAACTTAATTACAAAACATTTAATGATTTTTATCAACTAACAGACAAAGAAATCTAAATTTATACTTGCGAAATCAAATAGCGCTTATCCAGTTCGTGATTAACGGTACTAAAAGCTTCTGATTCTATTATATATTGACGTTAAATCCCAGTTTACTAGTTTGTCCATAATATCTCAAATCTCCTTTTAGAATAATAATTTTCAGAATTGCATCTTCTATTATTAATTAATCAACTTTAGGGTATTTTTTGTATTGAAGAACGTTCAATTTTTAGAGTATTTTTACAAAACAAATGATGCTTTACCTAACAATCGAATTCGATAACTTCTGTGTTTGAAACTACCCAAATTTATAAGTTTCATATTTATCCAAAGTTGTACGGTGTTTATTGCATATTGTAATATTATAAATTGCTCAAACTTATACGTTCAAATCTTTACTCAACGATACATATTACATAGTGGCAAATCGCGAATTAATCAATAAATCGCCGAATACTAAATCTCAATTCTTACATATTACTTGGCAAAACGCGAACTACATAATGAATAAATCGTTTGTTACGTTCCCTTAATGTCAGCGTACTCAAAACACATCGTTTTGTATAGCTGGTTGTATAACGTCGATTTTCATTAATAAATAAATTGAATTATTTGTCTTATGAATTTTGGTTCCTTATGCTATTATCAAGTCGAGATAAGACGCTCAGATGTTATGGATATAGCAACGAGGTGAATAAACGGATAGTCGAGTTTAGTTTTGCTCTTCGCTCTTATATATGATTTACGTGGATAATACGGTGTCCTGTTTGCTTTACTAATTGTAGTTTTTTTTTTGTGTTTGGGTCCGATGTAACGACGTTAAAATAATGTTTTGCTTTCCGTTGTTGCTTTGAAGATAGTGAGTTTATATTTAATAACTACAAGCACGTCACGATTTTAATTGTTTTTCTGGTAAAGGAAGAGTTGTTCTTTGTTTCTATAAATGAGTAGTTTGTATATCAACTGGAGAGTCGAGTTTCGTTCTTGGTTACTATATATTAATTACTTGGAAAAGACTTGTCTTTTTGCTTTAACAAGATTGAGAATTAATGCGGGAATTCTCAGATCGTTCATGAACAAGCACGCCGTGTTTTTAGTTGTGTTCCTTGTAAAATAAAAGCTTTTACGGAACATGTGACGGACGGTGTTATTGCTTGCACGTGTGTTATTTAAACTGTGAAGATCGGATTTCCGTGAAAGGAATCTGAAAAAGAAAAGGTTGCTTCTTATAAATATGTATCTCATTCACATGTAAATACAGTTGATACTGTGGTTCGGAATTTTCTACTACCAAAGAATCTAGAATAGATCACTACTCGTGCAAACTTTCGTTATGCAAAGCATTGGATTTTTCTTGGTTGCTATAGGTAGCAAATGAAACATCTCGCGTTGCTGTTAGTTTAATGCAAGAACTTATCAGAGGGCATGCATTACATCGTGCCTTGTAAGCCCGTGATTCTAAATGCTAAATTTTTACTACAATTTTTGTGATTAGTGTAAAGTGTAAAAAGTTCCATCAGCACCCTTACAATCAAGGGTGAAGTGCTTCGTTAGTGCCGAACATCGTACTCCACCAGCTCCAACTGCAAGGCTATCAGTAGCCGAACTGGTCCAATTCTATAGAAACTCTTCCTGTGCTCCTGGTTGTGTAAGTTGAACTATTTCATACTTGTTATTACTGTAAATATCTACCCGTTGCTTTACTATATCTTTGTCGTTCTGATACCTTTTACCATAGACTTGCATGACATTTTAAAATATTAAGGAAGGAAAAAAAAACTAATACTAATGAATTACTCATCAATTGTGCTTATCTATTTATCTTTTGTTAAAAATATTTTTGTCTCATTGATGTTAAATTGGTGTGTGAGGAAACGTTTCTGCTACTCCCCAATATTACCTCACTTCGTATTAAAAGTTTTTGTACTGTTATTACCGTTGTCATATTATATAGATTATTCAAACGTTTTACCTTCTTTTACATTCTTTTACATGCTTTTACATTTTTTTTCTGGTTTACTTAACTATTTTTATTGCAGGTATTGTTCCTAATTTCTTACAGCCGCGTACATTCTATGTTAGTCTACTTTCTACAACCCCCCCTAATCTCCGATTGAGCCCGGTCATTCCGTGATTTCTTTGTGTTACGCCCGGCTACAAGAACAACGTAGCATAAAATTGGCGCCCAACGTGCCAACACAAGAATTACGTAACAGAAATTTGGCGCCCTGACGTGGGGCACGATTTTTTTTAATTGCTCCCGATTTTTTTTTCTCTGATTGCCTCGATTTTTTTGATTTGCTCTCGATTTTTTCTGATTTGCTCTCGATTTTTTTTTGGTTTACTCTTGATTTTTTCTAAATTTTTTTTATATAACCTTGATTTTTTTTGGCATTGATTTTTTTGGGTATCGGCTCGATTTTCTTTTCTGCCTATAATGGCTGGCTCTAATTTTTGGTGTAGTCTTGAATATTTTTTCTCGCTATATAAAAATTCCTTACTTTTAATTTTTTTTGTGAATTATCAGAGTTGTGTTTTTGCTGGTAATTTGGTTCTTGAAAACACTGGCGCCCAAGATTTATCTTTTTTCGTCCTTCCCTCTTTGTATATTTTGTTCTTCCCATCAAGGCTAGAGTTAGTTTTTCCTCCTATTTTTTCTTTATTCTTTTTCTTCTCTTTTGAGCTTTTATCGAGTTACGGTTAGCTTTTATTTCGTTACTTTCTACCCATTTCCTTCTTGTTTGTTGTCAAAATGACTTGTTTTTCGGCTTCCTACTGCGGTCTCCCTGTGTGGGAGTGGAATTTGAAATTTTTTGGTGTCCCGAACACTCTTACCGTACGTGATTTTTTGGAGCGAGTCGAAAAACTCCGACGAGCTCATCATGTATCCGAATTTGATTTATTTGAGTCCGCGGTGGATTTGTTCGAAGCTAAAGCTTTACTTTGGTATCGTGGTTTTCGGGATAGGTTTTCTGACTGGAAGTCGTTGTCTAATTTACTAATTCTTCATTTTGAACACAACGAGCTTATTTATAAGGCTACTACGATTGAGAAAAATTCTTTTGCTTCACATGACCGAGTTGTTAAGGTTTCTCCGACGCCTACGAGTAGATCCGATACTCCTTCCGTACGTTCTACTGTTCTTCCTCCTACTTCTACTCCTACTCGTCAGGTCGTATGTTTTAATTGCGACAAACCTGGTCATGTTTCGACCCGTTGTACTCGTCCTAAGGTGCTCCATTGTTATAGTTGCGGATATAAGGGAGTTACTCGCCATAACTGTCCCAACTGTCATCTTACTACTAATAGCTCTTCGAATAATCCTTCAAATTCTGCCCTCACCTCTACTTACCTAACTTCTTCTACTTCTCATTCTACGTTCTCTTCGATACTTCATCCAGGTCCTCCTGCTCCTACTATCAAAACCTACTCTTCTTCGGCAAATATAGCTTCTAACCAAAGTTCCCCCGTTTCTAGTTCTGCCTCCTATTCTACTCCTTCTTCTGCTCGCCCTACTTATACACTCTCACCCCAAAATGTGCCTCCTGCCGTTTTTGTCAAAATTTTACCTGTTCCTGCTTCCTTTAATGATTCTTGTCAAGAAATTGCTGTTGTACCTACAATAACAGCTGTAGCTAAATTGAGGCGGCTCCGTGGCGTAGTGGTATGTGTGTGACTACTACGCCCAAGGTCCCGGGTTCGAATCCCGACACGGTCCGCTTGAAAAATGTTAGGCGAGCATTTTTCACAAAAATACACCCTCGTTCGGATGAGAGGTAAAATGGAGGTCCCGTGTGTGAGTGTTGTCACGCACGTTAAAGATCCCTACCTTGCTTGGAACAGCAAGGGTTCGGCAAAATTCCAAATTTTCCAGGTAAAAAAAACTCGCCTCCTGGCCAATGTAGTACCTTCGGGTGGAGCATTGGAAAAATCACATGTAATGTAGCTAAATTGACGATTACTCCTAATTTAGTCAGCGAAGGTTCGATCGAAGTTCACGAACCTGTATCCTTAGTATCTGTTGCTGTTGCTGTCAAAATTTTACATGTTCCTACTTTCCTAACTTGTTCTACTCAAGAAATTTCTGTTGTACCGTCAATCACTGCCGTAGCTAAAGTAAAAATAATTTCTAATTCCGTCTGCGAAGGTCCTGTTAAAGTTAGTGAACCCTTAACTGTGATGTCTGCTGCTGTTGTCGTTAAAGCTTTACCTAATCCTGTTTCGTTACCTACCCTTACTCCTTTCTCTCATGCTGATAAAATGCTACTTACTTCTGTTCTTTTAACTAAGGTTGGTGACATCCTAGCTGATGCTCTGTTATATAATGCTGACGAACTTCTACCTGATTCTGCTCCTTTTCCTAAGTTGGATACTTCCACAACCAATACTGTTTTCTTTTCTAACTGTGATACTTCTAGTCCTGCACATAACGTCAATGAAATTTTATCTACTTCTGTCCCTTTCTCTAACGTAACTGAAGTGTGTTCCGCTTGTGTTTCTTTTCGTCAGGTTGGTTCCCGTACAGCCAATACTTTGTCTTTTTCCACCGTTGATGTGCTGACAACCCATGATGTTTCCGTTTCTGCCATTGACCTTCTTACCACCCATCCCAACAATAAACAACGTCCTACTATGACGCGTTTTGAGTTTTCTAAATCACCCTTGCCACCTCCTAAACCTAGTTCTATAACTACTATACCCCCTGCTATTCCTATTTGGCATAAAACTGCCCAGAAGAGGCAGACTTTATTTTATGCTCCTTCCGAACCTAAAGATGTTGGTCGACGAAACCTTAATGTCCTCGATCTTGTTTCATTTTCCTTTTGGCGGCGTAAACGCCTTAAGCCCAATATCTAGTTCTTGTGCCCCTGATTCTGATTGATTTCCTTTGTACTTAACATTTTCCATACTTTAAAATTCCTTTCACTATAGAAACATAAAATCACACCAATCCGTGTCACAATTTTTTCGTCTTCAAATTAGCTGCGTAACCGACCAGTGCATTATTGTAGCGGCAAACGACTTTATTAAAAATTTTTCTGCAACATTTCATACTTGTAGCAATGCTAACAGTACTTCAGCTACTAGTTCTAAAATACACTGGGACACAGTAACCCAAAATAAAACTTACAAAAATTCAAAAACGAAGGGCAAATTAAAGGAAAGCCAACCAATTTCAAACCACGTTTTTATTTATTATCAAAAAAAACCTAAAGTCAGAAACAGTTATTCGTTGCTGTCAAATACAACTAGCTACTTGTGTTATAATATCTAGAGATATCGTCCGCATTTGCGTGTCTCTCTTTTACACCTGCATCTTAAATTAATTAACTACTCTAATTTATTCTAATACAACAATTACCATTACGGTCAAAGACTTTACTGCGAATTTTACTGTAACTCTCTGTGCGAGTATATTCAGTTACAAAATTTGAAGAAAAACTTTTAAAAGCTATTTTTTAATATGTCACCTTGATGAATTCAACAAACTGCTCCTTTCCAATCGGTACGTTTTAAATACAACTAGCTTTTTAATCTTATAAAGTAATAAAAATACACAAAGGGGTTATTTTTCCATATGTAATATTTACAAATGGTGGCTATTCAGGTAGCCTGCAAATCCAATGGTGTACTGGTATAATCATCGGCAATGCAGGACCCCCCCTCCCCCTTAAAGAAGTTGTTTAAATTGGCAACTTTAATTGCCACCTTCTCACAATCTGTGCCTTTTGCAGATACATTGATGTGATAAAGAGGTCACGAGAGGCCATTGAAACCCAAATTCCACAAATAAAACCCACCTAAATAAAAAAAACCTTAAAAATTAGAATTTCCGAATATTCATTGTTCGACTCTGTATCCAAATATTAGCGTACTTTAAAAGCAAAGCCATTAAAATGCAAACTAAAACACAACTTCCATGTGTGCAAATAAGCATTCTAAAAGACATTAAACGAATCCATCATTAAAAATACTGGAAATAATTTAGATTTAAGCCATTCATTTTATTTATTATAAAAACATACTTCCCGTGTAGATTACAATCATTAAGATATAAATAAAAGGCGTTGTCAAATACGTACTAACTTTATTTGTTTACAAATCGACCATATAAAAAGCAAACCGTATTTTTATTTTTCCGTGTGTGTCGATATATCATTTAATTTCATTTTAAGAACTTCAAACCAAAATATTAATCCAGAATCTTCTTTATTCGGAAACAAATAGTCATTTTTTAATCAATAATGTTTTAAACATTATTAAATAAATAAACGTGTATTCTAGGAACTCACGCGACGATTAAAAATCCATATAATTAATTAGATAGTTTTCTGCATTACAACTCCGTACGTTAGGCAAAGTTCGATGACGTTTGATACTCGTTAATCATTCGGCCGCATAGTTTGACACTAATTAGATCATAAAGCCATGAAATTATTGTAAATTCTTACATCAGCAGTAACTAATTCTTGAGGTGGATCCCAAAAGATCTAGAGAACGATGACGTAGTTAAAACTTTAATATAAAAACCGGAACTTGATTACAACGTGTTACGTTGACTCGTCGCCGTGCGTAACACAAAGAAATCACGGAATGACCGGGCTCAATCGGAGATTAGGGGGGGTTGTAGAAAGTAGACTAACATAGAATGTACGCGGCTGTAAGAAATTAGGAACAATAGCTGCAATAAAAATAGTTAAGTAAACCAGAAAAAAAATGTAAAAGCATGTAAAAGAATGTAAAAGAAGGTAAAACGTTTAAATAATCTATATAATATGACAACGGTAATAGCAGTACAAAAACTTTTAATACAAAGTGAGGTAATATTGGGGAGTAGCAGAAACGTTTCCTCACACACCAATTTAACATCAATGAGACAAAAATATTTTTAACAAAAGATAAATAGATAAGCACAATTGATGAGTAATTCATTAGTATTAGTTTTTTTTTTCCTTCCTTAATATTTTAAAATGTCATGCAAGTCTATGGTAAAAGGTATCAGAACGACAAAGATATAGTAAAGCAACGGGTAGATATTTACAGTAATAACAAGTATGAAATAGTTCAACTTACACAACCAGGAGCACAGGAAGAGTTTCTATAGAATTGGACCAGTTCGGCTACTGATAGCCTTGCAGTTGGAGCTGGTGGAGTACGATGTTCGGCACTAACGAAGCACTTCACCCTTGATTGTAAGGGTGCTGATGGAACTTCTTACACTTTACACCAATCACAAAAGTTGTAGTAAAAATTTAGCATTTAGAATCACGGGCTTACAAGGCACGATGTAATGCATGCCCTCTGATAAGTTCTTGCATTAAACTAACAGCAACGCGAGATGTTTCATTTGCTACCTATAGCAACCAAGAAAAATCCAATGCTTTGCATAACGAAAGTTTGCACGAGTAGTGATCTATTCTAGATTTTTTGGTAGTAGAAAATTCCGAACCACAGTATCAACTGTATTTACATGTGAATGAGATACATATTTATAAGAAGCAACCTTTTCTTTTTCAGATTCCTTTCACGGAAATCCGATCTTCACAGTTTAAATAACACACGTGCAAGCAATAACACCGTCCGTCACATGTTCCGTAAAAGCTTTTATTTTACAAGGAACACAACTAAAAACACGGCGTGCTTGTTCATGAACGATCTGAGAATTCCCGCATTAATTCTCAATCTTGTTAAAGCAAAAAGACAAGTCTTTTCCACGTAATTAATATATAGTAACCAAGAACGAAACTCGACTCTCCAGTTGATATACAAACTACTCATTTATAGAAACAAAGAACAACTCTTCCTTCACCAGAAAAACAATTAAAATCGTGACGTGCTTGTAGTTATTAAATATAAACTCACTATCTTCAAAGCAACAACGGAAAGCAAAACATTATTTTAACGTAGTTACATCGGACCCAAACACAAAAAAAAACTACAATTAGTAAAGCAAACAGGACACCGTATTATCCACGTAAATCATATATAAGAGCGAAGAGCAAAACTAAACTCGACTATCCGTTTATTCACCTCGTTGCTATATCCATAACATCTGAGCGTCTTATCTCGACTTGATAATAGCATAAGGAACCAAAATTTATAAGACAAATAATTCAATTTATTTATTAATGAAAATCGACGTTATACAACCAGCTATACAAAACGATGTGTTTTGAGTACGCTGACATTAAGGGAACGTAACAAACGATTTATTCATTATGTAGTTCGCGTTTTGCCAAGTAATATGTAAGAATTGAGATTTAGTATTCGGCGATTTATTGATTATTTCGCGATTTGCCACTATGTAATATGTATCGTTGAGTAAAGATTTGAACGTATAAGTTTGAGCAATTTATAATATTACAATATGCAATAAACACCGTACAACTTTGGATAAATATGAAACTTATAAATTTGGGTAGTTTCAAACACAGAAGTTATCGAATTCGATTGTTAGGTAAAGCATCATTTGTTTTGTAAAAATACTCTAAAAATTGAACGTTCTTCAATACAAAAAATACCCTAAAGTTGATTAATTAATAATAGAAGATGCAATTCTGAAAATTATTATTCTAAAAGGAGATTTGAGATATTATGGACAAACTAGTAAACTGGGATTTAACGTCAATATAAAATAGAATCAGAAGCTTTTAGTACCGTTAATCACGAACTGGATAAGCGCTATTTGATTTCGCAAGTATAAATTTAGATTTCTTTGTCTGTTGGTTGATAAAAATCATTAAATGTTTTGTAATTTAAGTTTAGAATAAATTCTCATTTTATTATTTGTGAAAGGGATAATTTGAATCAAATTTTGAGATCGAAGTTCAAAAGCTTTGGAGCTTTAATAAAATATCTGTAAAGCGTTTTTGGCTAAACGCACTTGCAAACTTGTTAATAAGGGATAGTCAAAGTAAATCCAAGGAAGGTAAAATAATAATTTCAAATTTCCCAATTTGCTGTACTTTGTCACAGCACTCTTTTAGGGGTGAACCAAAGTTTGACCGTGTCAGAGTATTCTTTTAGCAACATCCAACGCCAAGCGTTGTCACAACACTCTTTTGGCGGCGTTCCAATCTAGAGTTCAATTAAATAGTTTGGAAATTAGAGTTTTTTGTCTTGTAGTATTTTTTGGAGTTTCCTCTTTATAATATCTAATTAGTTTCCAGTATGACCGATAGGATGAAAGAAGTTTGTGAATTGAGAGCTGAGGGAGTGAGTGGAAATTGTTTTTCGGAAAAGTGTTTATTTGGAGAATCCAGATGTCAAGAAAGAACAGAGCGTCTGAGAGACTCAGGAATCAAAAATGATGGCTCTCTTATTAAGTCTAAATCAAAATATGCATGAACAAAACGAAAATATGAAAGCCATGAGTGAAAAGAATGAAAAAAGTGTTCAAGAACAAAAGGAAAATATGAAAGAAATGGGAAAAAAGTTTCATAAAAGTACTGGAGAAAGTATAAGATTAGAAAGCGAAAAGAATGAAAAAAGATTTAAAGAGAAAGTAAAAACTAACTTCGGACTTAAAAGAAACCAACAAGACCATTGAAACAATTAGAGTTGGAATGAACAAACAAAGTTAAATATTGTGAAGTTCATGTTGAAAGGAAGTTCAGTGATTTAGTTTAGACTAATTGAAAATGAGTTAAGCTTTTCCAAAGACTTCGAGAATAAATTTTTAAAACATTTTTGGGGAGACAACCAGCAATTTAAAGTTAGTGGTAATTTACTTATAGGCAAGTAAAGTAGGAATTCAGGCCTAACTAGGGAGGTAAATGCTATCAAGAAATTTAGAATTGCTAAACAACTTGATCCTCTTTTAGAAGACAAGTAAATTAATGAACAGGAAAGATACCAAAGCAGACCATTTGAGAAAATGAATACCCAGAAAAATAAATGTAGTAGACGAAGTGTCATCAGGAGAGATCGGAAAAGGGAGAACAATAAATCCCGTACCATTGAGAATAGAACCCCATTCCAAAGAAGGGAGAATGTGACAAATGTTCAAAGAGATGGCATAAATGTTAGCAACGATAATAGATAGACATACGCAGAAATAGTTAATCAGCCTAGCACGTCAGGTAGGCAGAATTTTTAGATACAGATAAATCAAACGACGAAAGCATAGAAATTAATAGATATGAACATTCGCGTGAACTCATAAAACTTGAGTTGGAAAACGATGTAAACATTAATGAAAAAAATGACTTACTACCAATAATAAAATTACAAGCAGAAGGAAAAAAGATTAAATTACTTTTAGACACAGGAGGTAAAACAACAATAGTAAGTAAAGGTTTTACAATAGATAATTCAGATAAGTTAATGCAGAAAGTTATCTATTAAAAGAAATAATTTAGTATCGCCGAATAATAAAAAGTTTGCAGTTATCAAGCGTATCATAGTTCTGAAAGTTAAGCTGAAAAAGATGGAGGTTGAGCAAGTGTTTTAAATAGTGCCAGAGTTAAGAGTTGATACTAATCTGGGTATGGATTCTATTAGTAAAATGAAAGGTATAATAGATACTGAGAATAAAGAAAAGATTATTGGGAATGAAAGGATCAAATGGGAGAAGGAAATCTATATAGAGATAGAAAGGTATTCTATGAACTTGAATCAATTTGAGGAGGTGGAAGATAAAACAGATAAAAGTAAATTTCAAATTATTACCAAACATATCTATGATATTTAACTAAGCATGTATACTGGCTTTATTTCTAAAAGATAGGTCACAGAACTTAATAAGTAAATAGGCGAACAAAAAAATCTGGATAATATTTTTGTTTCAATTTTGACCGCAGAATGCTCAATAGGAATTGCCAACAAAAAATTTAATACCTTTTCCAAAATTTTATCGTAAGGTATCACTATCAAGACGCAACTAGAAAGCTTGTTTAATTGTTCAGGATTTGAATTTTCAATTTTTTGTAAACCGTGTAAGAAAGTTTTTAAGACCCGGTTAAAAGATACACGAAAGTAGAAATATCTCACGTATCCCATATTAGAATACAATAAACTTAAAATTCCCGTAATATAAAATTTTTCAATGATTAAGAAAACAGTCAACTGCCTTACCTAATGTTTTCTAAATTTGCTAAAAGGCGTTTTTTCCAATCATATCAGTTTTTATATATTTACTCAAAAAGCTAAATCAAATGGTGAAACATTTTCAAAATACAGATGTTTTCATGTATACCGTAATTGTAATCATTCTCTCATATATTAGTATTTAACTTAAAGTATTTATTGATTTATATTTGACAATAAGTATAGCATGAGGGTAGAATATTCTATACGGCTTTTACAATGTACTTCTCGCGTTCTAACATTAATACCTGTTGATGCGTTATCTTTTGTTTAAAATCGCTCTCGAGTACATGTGATGAGTTACAACTTAGCCAGGAATGGAAAAGTTTCAAATGTCATAGACGAAAGATGTTCTAAATATCAACCAGCTATCTTAGTTAAGACTTTTTACTTTTCGATCATTTTAACAATGGTTAGTATTATCAAACCTATAAATACCTTAAATTAACAATTTTTTATAGCGTAGCCTTGAGGTATTTCGATTTTAGGCGTAAATTTTAGAATGCTAAAAATTTACAACGTTACCATGATATACAAAAGTTAGTATTTTAGATTTAAAGAAGCATTAAAATTCGTAATGCAATTATTTCGTATTGGAACACACAGTATTTTTACAATTTGAAAACTATAGAATCGCAATTGTGCCTAAACGTCAAAGAAGATGTTATCCTATCTGTTAGAGGAATATCGACATACGATAGGTATTTGAAACGTATGGTGGAGAGTCATCTGAAGCTTTCTAGCTGCCATTGAATATTAAGTATTAAGGACTTTGTTACGTGCAATTTGCACTTAAACATTATTATTAGTTTAGTTTTGATGTATGGAAGTTTCGCGCCATAATTTCAAAAGACGCAGTGCGCGGGAATTTTAAATAGACTAGGCGTACTTCCAATACGTAATAGTGAGTTTGCGCAGATGGCGTGACCCTAGAGGGGTAGACGAATAACTTCGTGCGGATGTGAAAAAGACAAAGAGTGAGGACAAAGTGGTGAGAGGTTTTTTCCGTGACGCTTTCGCTATAACGTGGCTTTTTGCCTGGTATCTTCGAGTGGAGTGGTCGTCTCTTTGGTAACGTATCGTTAGGTTTACCTATGTAGTTCCTTGCTTGATTATCTTTTGTTTGTCTACCCTTACCATTTTCCTGCCCTTTCCCTATATAGGTAGGCGACAATCTGAGAGCCACCTAGGCGTACCGATCTCCACGACTCTGGAGGAAGACCTCATGACTGCCGTAGCTGGCCGGAGCTGATCCGAACGCTTTTGTAGAGCGTCGGCGTATCATCTCTAATCCCTCCAGGAGGAGCCCTGATGGACTAGGTTGGAGGCCTACCCTAGCGCAACTTCGCGGGAATCTGGACCTATTATGTGAGTACTTCATAGTTTATATTGTTCGCTTTTATCTTTGCTTTAAAATTAATATGTAAATTTCCGAAGTATTGCGTAATATTGGGGACGTCATTGGTAGATGACCGCGCCCAAATCTGTATAAGATTAGCGCTGCCAACCACCGATGGTGTCTAGTAAACCTCGCTCCCGGTGTTGTATTTATCGAACTTTTTAAATGTAACTACAGTTGTAATGTAAGAACTTTTAAAATTTTATGAGTTTTTTAAAAATACAGGTTTGTACAATTTTCACCAAATTCTTGTAAGTGGATTTTAAATTAGCTGTACACTCGTCGCTTTCATACACATCTCGCAAACTGTCGTAGGACGGTTAAAGTTTATTCTAGTCGCATCAACCTTTGGACATTGAGAGTTATCCAGCAAAATTTATGGTTCAAAGTTCAACACATGTAAAATATACATATTAAAAGAAGCTTTGTATCAACCCTATATAAATAATTACATGTTTACAAAGTTGTGAACCATATTTTGTCCATCGTAAGTTTCCCGATTTATATAGAACAGTTTAGCAAGAGATTGCCTGTATTACTAAAATATTATTTTAATTAAAATCTATGAAAAATATTGACATCTTTTAAATATTGTTTAGTAACTATCTTCTTTTACACGATTTAACAACCTTAATACTATATACGAAAAATCTGCCGAATTCATATATAGATAGTTGTAAAATTTTGCGTCTATACATAATTTAAAGAATTAGTTTTGTCTATATTCATAAATTAAAACGCTAATATTTTGACCATACCACAAAATTATTTTGTTAGGTGTTTCAAAAACGCTATTATTTAAAAGTTTTGAACATACAAAACAAAATGGTTTGATCGGATATTTAGCTTTAACTTTTTTAGATTCTAAAATAAGGTCAATTATTCGAGTTACCATATTCAGGTCTTATTTTTTTTTTGTTGTTGTGTTGAAGCCTTTTAAATTCTGATTTAGTTTAACGAGAAATTCCGATAATTAGAAATGGAGCCCACGGCAAATTAAGATGGAAGGTGGCTCTAAGTTGAGGAAATCTCAAAGGCAAAGCGGCTAGTCGAACTATATGCTCTGGGTAGAGAATGAGCTGTGGGTCGGGGTGTAATTGCAACCACTAACAATAAAAATAAGGCGCCACCGTATTTTTTTATACTGAGAAGACCTAATACAAGTCCCTTGTACAAGGCTAATGCGGAAACCTTTTTTTCTATAACCGCTATATAATTTTTAAAGACCTCCTAATCTTTAAAGTATCTTACCTTATGGCTCGACCTTGACCTCAGCAATCCTCCATTGCACCTGTGAACAAATTAAACAAAGAAAAGCACTGTTTGTGCATTTAAACTCAAAAATAATTAAATACAATCAGAATCGACTTACATTCCTCTTAAATAAAAGATAGTCTTTAGTCCGAAAATAAGAATCTATTCTTTTTGGTATCCAATAAAGTAATTTTTTTTTTACAAAAAATATGTCTTCCTTTATAAGTTAATTTAAATTAGGAAGAGTTAATTACAATGGTACTGAATATATCCGTACCAATTACTATTTAATGAAGTTTATATAACAGATTGACAAAGCATAAAATTGCTTATTTATAGAAAGAGTTAATTATGGTAAATTTACCTTAATTTCACAGTAAATAATTACAGATAATTGTTCATAAAATATCAAATGTAGAAATTTAATTTCTAAAGGTTCAAAGTTTTAAGAATTTACTTTATCTAATTAGTAGTGACATCTTCTGATGTTTCATTGAGTTAATAAAAGAATTTGTAGGAACAAATTACAGATTCATATCGTATAACTACGAAAAATATAATTGAGGTCTGTCCTTGACCTGTTCAAAGTTAACACAAGTCGGTTAAAGAAAAATTTATCTCGTTTCTACGTCGACAGTTCAAACAACATACGAACATAATTTTTTGTACATACCAGAACTCCAAATTGCACCTAAATACTTGCTTGAAAGCTGACGTATGTATTAACAACGGAAAATTCCATTCCAAACAAACAGCTGCGCTGCATACTGAAAAACACGTCACTTGGCTTCCATTATCTGCGTTTCAATTTACAGATGTTCCAGGCGTAATTCACACCATAAGAAAGCAAATGTTGTTTGTAATTAACTTGAATAAATTATATATGTGATTCTATATTATACAAGAATAAAATTGTTTTCATTTAATTTTCGCATGAATACCATTCAGAAAAGTTGCATATTTATAATTTACGTTGCAATATATTTTAAAATAAATTATTCCCAAAGTTACATGTTCCTAATGGTCTTTTTAACAAAGACTTCATCGTTCTTCACGACTGGTTTCAACACAAAAATGGACCATCCAAAACAATTTATGAAGATAGCATACACGTGCAATCTTCCATCGTGCACGCTTCCAACAGCAAAAATCAATGACGGACATCGCTCCTAAGAACAACTTTCGACCTGCTTGAACCCCAGCTGTGTTAGAAGTGCCGGCCGAGCTTGTTGCTGCCCAGTAACAAAGTTACCTTGCAGTTATTGAGTAGAGGGGGCTTTAGGAAGGATACCAAACAAAAGCTTTTATATTGTCTCCGTAGAATTTAACTTTTAACATGAACTAAATACTAGTTCTTTATTGGACAATCGATGTTATTAAATTAAGTGGATTGGATAACATTATAATGTATTATATTATTTAATATTTAATAAAAGGATTGATTATACAGATATATATATATATATATATATATATATATATATTAGGTGGAAAATAAAATTGCTACAGTGTATTTAATTTACTATTACATGCAAAAACTGACTTTGAAATTCTTATTTGCAAATTGTACGTTTGATGATTTAAGACAAATATAAGTGAGGTCAGAAGTTTTTAAAGCAGACACCTACTATACGTTGAAGTTTTACAAAGTGGTGCATAATTATTTGAGAAAAGGTATAAAAGTTTTATATAACAAGGATTCAGTATCTTTGTTACAGTAATTAGTGCAGATAAAAAATAAAGCAAGTCAGTAAGTAAACAAAATTGCCTACACCGAATATCGCAACAAAACAGGGAAAAGGTAGAATAAAAGTCCAAAGAAATTGGATTTTGGGCTAGCTCAAAATATCGTAGAAACCTCAGTAAGCAGATTTATTACAAACCTTTAGTTAATCATATAGTTCCAAAACGAATATTTACAAAAGACAAAACATACATTTTCGTAATTCGTTCTGTTATAATGTGGTGTAAACAAAACGTCTATTTGCATATAATATAATATAAACATACAACTTTAATCACATATCGAGAATAAAATCTTATAATCTAAATAACAGGTACATATATAGATACTTACACAATGTTGCAACTCTAAATATATAAAAAGAGAGGAATAAGCATAATATATACAGTAATTTATATCTGCTTTGTAAAGTGTACTTTGTAAATTAAAAACGTAACGGCAAATTTAAATAACGTAACATAACTTGAATTAACCGGGTGTTCGTTCACTTACTCTAATTTAAAGTTTGGTAAGTAAGTTGTTGACATTAACATTAATGTACAAAGAATGGGGAAACAGTAAAAAGTGCTTTAACGCAAGCTTTGGTTTATCTAATTGTGATTTGGGAAATAATTAAATATTTACTCGTGCACTGTAAACTTACGTTGTAATGTGTAATCTGCAATTTATTGGATAGTTATGGGTACGAAACTACAAATTCAGTGTAAATCTTGTACAGCAGCTTGTTTCCCTTTTACTTCTGTTTAAGTAATATTATACACCTATCTTTCCAACTGTCAGGCGCAAGGGTAATTAAACAAGGAGTTCCTGTTTAGACAAGAAGCCCGAGGTAAGTTTAGATGAAAAATGGCTTAGGAGTAAGGAAACCTCTAAAGACAAAGCGGTTAGTAGAGTAATTTGCTCTGGGTAGATCATGAGCTTCGGTCGGGTTTAAACTACGACCAAAAATAAAGTAAATATGACGTCACCGAATCTTTAAATACAGTAAATGACTATCATCAGCCCATTTGTATAAGGAGAAGCTGATACCTAAGCCCTATACCGCTATACAAATATTTTGAATGAACACCACCCTTACGAAATACTTACCCACTTCACGTTAAAGCTGATAAAGGTGTACTGCTAATCCTGCAATCAAAGCAAACCAATACTAGCACAGTTTGTGCGTTCTGTTTTAATTATCACCATTAAATGTGTTAGGTGTTAAGAACCAAATCTCGTTTCATTCCTAAATAATAATCATAAACATGACCAAAAATAATTTTCTATTCTCTTATATTATCAATTAGCAAAAATATCTATGTACAAATACTTTCTCAACAAGTGCAGACCATTATTAATTTGATTAAGAAGTGTTGCTTCCTACATCTTAAAAATTTTTGCAATTATTTTTCTTATTGATATTTAAAACTTGCATTTCGAGAGTGACTAATGATATATTAACAAGATTTTAATTAGTCTTGAGTAGTACTACGATAAACTTCACATATATGTATTAATTCAATTTAACTTCGTCGTTATCTGTGAGTTTCTACTTAGCATACATAATCTGACCAGTGAACAACGAATTTTGAATGTCAGTGCATTATTATGATTACCTACTAATACTATCTAAAATGAACAAATTTAGTTTCCTGAACCTGAATAATTATCAATTTCCCTAAATTGGTAGTTAGAATTTAGTACTTCTACAAGCTAAATCATTTTTGTATACTGCCTTCTATACATTTTACGGCACTTATCAAACATAAAAATGGAATCTATTTAAAGTTCTTGTCAAAATCACAAGCATACTATGAGGTCAAACAGTGTAGCATAACTTGGAAATTTTCAACTTGGACAAAAAAAGACACTTACTTGATTGGGATCCAGATGTTGTCAAGACTTAAACGTCCCTACAGAACAAACAATATACCAGATGTTCAACAACTTGCGGCAATATCTGCGGTGCACTGAAACCATCGCCATAAATTTCATATGAAACTTGAAGCCTTCTTATCATCATGAAATAAATTGCTATTTATCAAACCGCCTTCTATGAGCCGTAGCCTAAAGGTTTATCGTAGGTTAATCTACCAACTCTGAATTAAATTCTAGAATTCCCCATATTTCAACATTCAGGTTAAAACTTGTAAGTTTCTATTTATAATCACGTTATTATGTTACACTACAAAAAAAAAATAACAAATGCCATGAAGTTGATTAATACTCACTGTGTTTCTAATGCTTTAAAAATTTAACATCGTGTCTTAGACGTCTTTCTGCCGGAATAGCATCGCCAGGAATGATCTATACACGGTGTATTCACTTCCTTCTTATTTCCTTCTTACGCGGCACCAAGCTTAATTGCTTAGAGTCATTGTTCTTATCAGAGCCCGTCTTCTACACCCAACAGCCAATGTGAAAGTGCACATATTAACAATTTGACAACTGGTTGTCAGTGTGACCGTTATAACAATCATCCTATTTATTGGAGGAGGGAGGTCTTACAACGACTCTTATATGAGTTATTTTTTGTCACCGCGCAACTTGAAATGATGTTCCCAGTTTTGAAGCATAAAGTTAGATTAATACAATAAGTAATACATACAATAGGTAAACAAAATCGTACAATTAATTATGACTTAGAAATTTAAAAAGATATATGGCTTGAACTAACCTTTTATCAAAATAATAGCACAAATATCCATCAAAATGCTGCTGCAAAATAAACTTGTTACAAGCTTTAAGAAAAGTAAACAAAATAACTATACCTTACTAGAATCAGCTGTTTATCTCTGGTGCCATCTTAAAGAAGTTGGAAACGCGGGCTGCACTCGTCTACGGGGTGGACACGGGATCAACCAATTTAACCAAATTAGAACACTACGTACAAACAGCATCTCAAAATCACCACTCACGATATTTCTTTTGTCCAAAAGGACGCTGAATCGAATAGGACGTTGTATGGAATCGATTAGAATAGACCCATTCAAAAGCTTAGCTTGTATTTATATTAGATTGACGAACGGATAGAAGTAACGTAAACAATTCCCAGCTATAATATATAAAGTATTCTGCAAATACCGGTAAATATTTTCAAACTTTACATCAGCAAAATATTTTTGGAAAATAGCCAATTAACGCAAACAAACATGCTATAATGATTTCTATTGAATTTTATCTGGTCCGAATGGAAAAGTAGCATTCAATATAATGTTCCGGTAGGTTAGCAACTACCCATGCAGCGAAATAGTGAGAAATGTATAGCAGGTTTCCTAAAGGTTATAACAACGAATAGCGATTTGTATTTTATCATTCTACGATACGGTGAATGAATTACTTAAGAGACGATTGTTTCTCACAGAATTTAAGTGAGCTGAACGCGTGTAGATAATGAATAGGATTTCTCAGTACCATTAAAAGCGTTCATATTTTTTACAACGCAGTGTTTCAAAGAGTAAACTATTAGAATGTGGTTTGACGATAAACAGGAGGTTTGGAACGTATTTTGGCAAACCTTTTAGTTGTTGAACAATAAGCAAATATTTCAGAGAATTTTTGAACGCGGTTGTAAAATATATTACACGTACTACTACATTTTAGAAAAATTTTATGTAGGACGGTTTTAATACGTATGTCAATTGGGAGGTAATTGCACTTGTCAAATTAAAGTTCGTATAATTTGGGGTAATATAAAAATGTGCAGCCGTTTAGATTTTAGGATGCTCTTAATTAAGGTTGTTAGAAATTAATTTAGAAATCAATTGATTTCAGAAATTTAACGTAACATCTTTTACTGTCAGTTGTATTTTTAAATTTAGAGACATCAGTTGCTGTTTCGTGCTAGATTTGAATAAAATGTGTTTCTTTCAGGTATAAACTCCATGATCGTGATTATAGGTTTTTATTACAATATCTGACTCTAAGCTTCCTTCGCCTTCTATAGGCTAGCTCTTTATTCCAATGCGTTTAGGTACAGTGGCGCTCAACAATTTCAGTACTTTGTTTTTCGATTTTCCCTGACCTCTGTGCTCATCGCTCAACCCCTGAAGTGTACTTCAGAGCTAGTTCGTAGAAACTTTTCCATCAGCCGTCTATCGGCAAGAAAACCCGGTGTTTTTGTTCTACTGACGCTTTATAACAACGAAAGTTACCTGCAGTAGAACGGAATGCGGTATTAGTTGTGGGCGGCTCCGTGGCGTAGTTGGTATGTGGTTACTACCACGCCCAAGGTTCCGGGTTCGAATCCGGACACGGTTCGCTTGAAAAATGTTAGGCGAGAATTTTCACAAAAATACAACCTCGTTTGGATAAGAGGTAAAATAGAGGTCCCGTGTGAGTGTTGTCACGCACGTTAAAGATCCCTACCTTGCTTGGAACAGCAAGGGTTCGGCAAAATTCCAAATTTTTCAGGTAAAAAAAACTCTCTTCCTGGCCAATGTAGTACCTTCGAGTGGAGCATTAAAAAATCAGATGTAAGATATTAGTTGTGTCCGTAGCGTAGTTGGTGTGTGACTACTACGCCCAAGGTCCCGGTTCGAATCCGACACGGTCCGCTTGAAAAAAGTTAGGTGAGCATTTTTCACAAAAATACACCCTCGTTCAGATGAGAGGTACAATGGAGGTCCCATGGAGGTCTCGTGTGTGAGTGTTGTCACGCACGTTAAAGATCCCTACCTTGCTTGGAACAGCAAGGGTTCGGCAAAATTCTAAATTTTCCAAGTAAAAAAAAAAAAACTAACTTCCTGGCCAGTGTAGTACCTTCGGGTGGAGCATTGGAAAATTACATGTAAGGTATTAGTTGTGTAGATTGCACCCGTAGAATTAGTTATTAAATAAAAGCAGTGGCGTAAATATACACCCGTCAGCCCTCACAATGTGGAGACTCCCAGCTGAAAGAGGTGCAAGCGAATAAGAAGCACAAACTGAAAATTGTTAGTAACTACTTACTAATTCGAGAGATTCCAGCAGTTTTCCTGACACAATAACAGCCTTAATGTTGTACTTAAGTTTACCTGTTAGCACTGCAAATGCAGAGAGATGTTTTTCAAAATAAAAATTATTTTAGAAACTGCGGTTTACAAGTTAGGTTAGATAGTGTGTGCTTCTTGAAATTAGGCCATGACACTGCCAAGAACATCAATATCACTGATGCAATAATTGAATTTGTACTACGTTTGATATTCCAGTGCTCCACCCGAAAGTACTACATTGGCCAAGAAGCAATTTTTTTTACCTTGAAATTTTGAATTTTACCGAACTCCTGCTGTTCCAACAAGGTAGGGATCCTTAACGTGCGTGACAACGCTCACACATGGGACCTACATTTTACCTCTCATCTAAACGATGGCGTATTTTTGTGAAAAATGCTAGCCTAACATTTTTAAAGCGGACGATGTTGGGATTCGAACGCAGGAACTTGAGCATAGTGACCATACGCATTACAACTACGCCACGGAGCCGCCGTTTGAATTTACAATAAATCAGCAAAAACAATAAGGTTTTTTACTGTACTAAATTTTGGCATGTATAATATTTGGTACGCAGTACAAATATATTTAAGCTTTAGCGTCATTTAATTTATAAGTGTTCTAGATATGTAATTTGATTGTATAAAAAACACTCGATTAATATACAATGTATTTAATTCTTCTCTATAGTCTATAGGTACCATAATTAGCAAATGATGAAAAATATAAGACAATAATAATAAAAAAATAGGGTACTACAAAATTTTTTGAGTGAGAGCCCAAAAATGGTAGCTATGTTATTAAATTAAAGTAGAAAACTGTAGTCACTCCTTAATTTGAGTGTAAAGCAGTAAATGTTTTCTAAAATCCAAATAGGATGTCCAGTACTATAAAACATACGCTATAAATAATTTTAATTCGAAAGTGTTTTCTTGAAACCTTTTCGAATGTCTAATCTATAAAAGGCGTGGAGGCACTTAAATAAAATAACAATAGCTCTTTGCTGCTTAAGAATTATTGTCAAAGGTAACACTGGAATAATACAAGAGAGAACCATGTATGTTATTCCAGTGCGTTATACAAGTTAATGACAGTTCTATTTAGGATAACGATGTCAGAAATGCTCCTAAACTTGACAACAGGTGTTTGACTTAGAAAACATCTTGTGTTGTAAATTTGTAAAATTGAAAAATAGCAATATGCTTATTGTACTTATTCTACAAAATGCTGGTCATACTAGCGAATTATTATCAACACCTGATTACAAAACGAGTACTTTAATTTAATACATTAGCTCCAGTAATTATGTGGCAAGCTTAACAAAACTGACTCACTGAGTTTAACTACGTTAGAGAAGGTTAGATGTGCACGAACTATAACTTTGACTTGGACAAAGCTTTGAGAAATTTCTGTCGTGACATTCCCACCTTGTCATGGTTAGTTAAATCCCCATCAATGTACAACATCAAAGAATTTTCAGAGTTTAAGTGGAAAAGCGCTTTCCTTAAATTTTCCTAATACATTTGCGATTTATAGAATCTATCTAGATTTAAAACGAATGCTTTAAAAGAGACGACTGAATTCGCCACATTGACTGTATGCTCTGAAAATAAATTGCACGTTAAAGCAACTCCTCTAATATTGTAAATGGTTATTTAAAACATCTTTGTTATTTTAAATTATACTGTATTATAATATATCGATATAAAATTAATTTTAAAATGACTTTTCTTAGAATATATTGCCTTAGTTGAAATACAGTAACTTTGCTCTTAAACAGTACAATGTGTATTCGGTAGAATGCGACTCGTGTGGCTTCCTAGTTATCAAAGCTTATGCTCTAAGTCAGTGGCGGCTCGTACCGAATATACCTGGTAGTGCTGTATCGCTAATGTAAAATATTTTATTGTTTTTCTTAAATATGAGTGGAAAACGTCTATCTTTCTTTGTAGCACATTGGTCAATCACTTTTCATTAAAATCGAATTGAAATTATGATTTTTCAATTGACAGCATTGAAAGGGCCGTTAACCTATCTTCACACATCGAGTTTCTAAAAAAAGTTTTTACACGGTTTAGAGTAGAAAACTGCGTTCGGTTTCAATAGTGGTCATTTGATAAATATCTGTATTGAACTGCCTTTTATAAATTTTACCACGACTTGTACCAGGAATTTCAATATTCAGTTCTGGTATAGGACGACCCTGATCTTTAATAGCTAATTGTTCTTGAAAAATAAGCTGAGAGAACCATTTTTCACTTATATTAAAAATAACATCCATTTTAGAAACGATTAATGTACCAAACGTCCTCAGGGAACAGTGTAAAAGTTTATTGTTGGTGAACCTAATTATAATTACACTAATATGCAAACTTACTACCTATACACTAAAATTTCGAACGCAAATGTTTATTTAGTTTTAATCTGTGAATAACTGGTGATGGGTTAATATGATATTAAAATAGCGGATATGAAATTTATAAAGATAACGAAAGATGAAATGCGTGGTGCGATGTCTACAAGAACCAGAAAGCACACAAAACTTGAACGATTCGAATAGTAATAGACAAATGCGCTGCAATTTATTCCGCTCGAGCTTGCTTAATAAGGCCGTTTCTTACTATGATCGTATTTGCGCGAAATGTTCCGACACTGATCCGAACTCGCAAATAAGTTCTGCAGAACAACGTGGTTAGACAATGATTTTATGGATTTTCCTTGTCGTTTAGAGTTGCATGTTTACTGTATTATTGACCGACTACTATGGACATCCAATTTAGAAATTTATAATACTTTTAGTGGCTGGTTATCGATCTCTTTTATACTATTGAATGTGTTTGTTCGTTGCTGGTTCTTGGTGGTTCTGCAGCTCTGCATTACTTATAGAGTAGCCACCACTGCTCTAAGTGACTGAACACGCTCTCAATACATTCATCGCTCAAAGAAAATTATTTAGTTCAGCACCTGTATCTCTAATTGAAATCACTTTCCAAACCATATTTTGAGCGTCATATTGCAACTGCTTTTAAATTTGCAACGATGCTGACATAAGATTAAGTTCGTTCCTGAAATGCTTTTTGTGTTAGGACTAATGAACAAGTTAACATAAACCATCTTCTTATATTTAATAGAGCATCCATTATCAACAAGATGACAATTCATTATTAGTTGCACTAACACATTAATAAAAATAGCTTCCACTTTGTGTTTGAAATGTCAGACCAAATTAGGCCGCGCCAAGATGTGTCGGCGCTGGGGTGCAATGCGAAAGCTGCCTACCTAATAAGCTATACAACAAAATATGAATAATGCTGAACAAGCAATAGAAATTGTACCCCAAAGTTTATTATAAAATTACATACTAAATTGCAATGCCGGCTATCCTAAGGAGCAAATGAGCACATGCACCCCTACAAATAATAAACTAAACTTAAATTACTATGATAAATCAAAATATCCAAACCATTACAAAATATTCTGTACTAGCAGAATCTAAGACGCTATGCGTGAGCAGAAGTTCGGTTTGCTATCAGGAGGTTCATAGCGTTATGTGTAAAGTTCTTCGATCATGCGGCTCTAGAATTAGGATTGTTTGTACAGGTGTATATGTGCGCTTTGAGCAATGCTCAAGTCGATGCATCATTGCGAATTTTAGTGTAAGGAAAGCATTCTCTTGTTATCGTGTCTATAAAACTTAACATTCTTATTTAGAAGATTAATTGCGGGGTAATGAAACGAGTTTACACGTTAGAGATATTTTTAATTATACGAGAAAAATATATCGCTTCCTCATCCTATATAGTCAGGTTTTTGTACAGTGTACGTATATAGCTCATAGCACCCTTAAGTTTATTACTACTTGGAAGACTTAAACCACTTAAACGTAGTATTGAGGGTCTTCTATTGTGTTACAAACGGATGACGCATTATAGGATGAATCTTTTAAAACATGTTTGTACGGATATGTCGATTTGTATTTTCAGTTTTATTAGAACATTTGTTCTGTAAGAACCTGTCTATATTAATAGTAAAATTTTTTTCAAAACAGAGTTTTGTTTTACTTCATAGTTCGTTCTTTTAAAAAGTAGGTACATTGGATTGTCCTGGCACTTTAAATAGTAAATTTGTAGTGTAATTTAATTCAATTTACGAACTTAATAAGATAAAATAAGCATTAGTGTCGTTTGCTGGTCATATTTTCTTTTTTCTGTGCATATGAATAATATTCATATTTTGTTAGAACATCCATTTTCGAGATGTAGTTTGACTGACAAACTAAATATTAAAGATTTGGGTCGACCGCTACTGGACTTAGAACTTGTGCATAAACAAACAGTTAAAAGCAAAGAAATTGTGCGTAAATTTAATAGAAATGTATATTCTAAAAATGATTGGATTTGTGGATGCGAAGAAAGAATCGCGTTGTATTGTTTTTCTTGCGTGCTTTATGGGGACGAAGCTGCTTGAACCAAAAAATAGGCGTTACCGATTTAGTTCATATTGCAGCTAAGATTAAAAAACGTGAAGCCTCGGTTGGTCATATCAACAGCGTGTTTAGTTTTAAATTATTAGGTAAGACGAATATACAAGTTCAATTAAGTTCTGAATATAGAAACTCTCTTTAAAGAAAAAACGAAGAAATTGCAAAAAATCGATACGTTTTTTCGAAAATAATTAACTGCATAAAATTTTGTGGTTCTTTCGAATTAGTACTAAGGGGCCATAATGAAAAGGATGACTCTGCAAATAAAAGAGTATTTAGAGAACTTGTTAATTTTTCGGCAGATTTAGATTCCGTATTAAAGGATCACTTAGAGAAATCAAAAATTTTTAAAGGAACATCAAAAACTATTCAAAGTAAAATTTTAAAGTGTATGTTCAAAGTTTATTATAAAGAAGTAAAGAAGGACGTTGAAGCAGCGGACTACATTTTGATAAAACCACGGAGATAGCTCCAATTAGTTCTTATTTTGAGATACCTTAAAAATGGCCTTCCTGTAGAAAGATTCTTGAAATTTTTGGTTCCTGATGGGCAGGACTATGCATCTTTGTCTAGATGTATATTAAACGAATTAAATTTTCTTCTAAACAGTCCCAATACGCTAATAGCCCAAAGCTATAACGGCGCTGCTGTTATGAGCGGATCGTTTAATGGAGTTCAGAAGGTAGTTAAAAATAAATATCCGTTTGCAAATTTTGGTCACTGCTATGCACATCAAGCTAATCTTATTATGACAAAATCAACCTCAGTCAACAGGAACGTCAGAATCTTTTTTTCCAATTTAACTAATGTTTGTGGGTTGTTTCAACATCACCTCAGAGAACACGACTTTTAAAAGATATTGTTCAAAAGAAGCTACCTCGAGTATGTCCAACACGCTGGAATTTTCAGTCACGTTCTACGCATACCGTTTATGAAAATCGGGATGAATTAGTCAAAGTTATGGAAGTTATACAAAATAGTGACGAAATTACACTGTCAAGCACTATTCTGCAAGCGAGTGTTTATGAACGTTTACTTTTAGATAAAAGGTTTACATTTTGGCTTTTTGGTTTCTATAAGATTATGCCACACGCTAACGTCCTTTTTAACCAACTTCAGCAAAAGGTTACTGATCCAATAAAAGTTAAAGAAACATTGAAAATTTTGACAAAAGAATTAATAATATTCACGAAGAAATATTTATTATAACTGGCAATCTTGAGGAGCAACCTATATCTGAACTACCAGTTAAACGAAGAAAATGCAACAATAATGACGAAAAGTCGAAAAGAAAAGAAGCAATAGAAGTTTGTGATGTAATTATTTCGCAAATAAGGGACAGATTTAACTATGTTGGTCACTTGGTTGCTGCAAATTTATTTGTTATAGAAAAATTCCCCGAATTTGTTAAATCTATTCCAGATGAATTTTTGCAAAATACAGTTGAATGCTATTCGTTCTTAAACGCAAATCAATTAAAAACTAAATTGCAAGTTATTTATACGCGGGAAAAATTGCGTGACGCTTCTGGTGCTGTGCCTTTACTTCGTTTGCTGTTAGAACAAGGACTCGATGCGGTATTTACAGAAACCGTACAACTTTTGACAATACTGGTAACAATACCTGTTAACTTCTAAAGCCTAGAAATGTTTCTCTATGATAAAGCGCGTTAAAACTTTTTTACGTAACACAATGAGTGAAGATCGATTGAATGATTTGTGGGTGATGTCATTTGAACGACTCTTTGTTTCAGAAAATAGACAATTTTAATAATAAGTTTATTGACAAGTTTGCTTCTAAGGAAAACAGAAAATGGACTTTATTCTACATGCCATTTAATAATTATTATATTATATTATAATAAAAGTGTATAGCTTACAATCTTGGATAGTATGTTTTATCAAATAACTGCAGAACATATAAATTTATATGACTTAACTTTTTTTTATAAGAGATTTAGACGGATCTTGGATTATATACAACTGTTTCTAATTATAATTTTAGTATAATTGATTTCCTTTGTACTTAACATTTTCCATACTTTAAAATTCCTTTCACTAGAGAAACATAAAATCACACCAATCCGTGTCACAATTTTTTCGTCTTCAAATTAGCTGCGTAACCGACCAGTGCATTATTGTAGCGGCAAACGACTTTATTAAAAATTTTTCTGCAACATTTCATACTTGTAGCAATGCTAACAGTACTTCAGCTACTAGTTCTAAAATACACTGGGACACAGTAACCCAAAATAAAACTTACAAAAATTCAAAAACGAAGGGCAAATTAAAGGAAAGCCAACCAATTTCAAACCACGTTTTTATTTATTATCAAAAAAAACCTAAAGTCAGAAACAGTTATTCGTTGCTGTCAAATACAACTAGCTACTTGTGTTATAATATCTAGAGATATCGTCCGCATTTGCGTGTCTCTCTTTTACACCTGCATCTTAAATTAATTAACTACTCTAATTTATTCTAATACAACAATTACCATTACGGTCAAAGACTTTACTGCGAATTTTACTGTAACTCCCTGTGCGAGTATATTCAGTTACAAAATTTGAAGAAAAACTTTTAAAAGCTATTTTTTTAATATGTCACCTTGATGAATTCAACAAACTGCTCCTTTCCAATCGGTACGTTTTAAATACAACTAGCTTTTTAATCTTATAAAGTAATAAAAATACACAAAGGGGTTATTTTTCCATATGTAATATTTACAAATGGTGGCTATTCAGGTAGCCTGCAAATCCAATGGTGTACTGGTATAATCATCGGCACTGCAGGACCCCCCCTTCCCCTTAAAGAAGTTGTTTAAATTGGCAACTTTAATTGCCACCTTCTCACAATCTGTGCCTTTTGCAGATACATTGATGTGATAAAGAGGTCACGAGAGGCCATTGAAACCCAAATTCCACAAATAAAACCCACCTAAATAAAAAAAACAGCAGCGCCGTTATAGCTTTGGGCTATTAGCGTATTGGGACTGTTTAGAAGAAAATTTAATTCGTTTAATATACATCTAGACAAAGATGCATAGTCCTGCCCATCAGGAACCAAAAATTTCAAGAATCTTTCTACAGGAAGGCCATTTTTAAGGTATCTCAAAATAAGAACTAATTGGAGCTATCTCCGTGGTTTTATCAAAATGTAGTCCGCTGCTTTAACGTCCTTCTTTACTTCTTTATAATAAACTTTGAACATACACTTTAAAATTTTACTTTGAATAGTTTTTGATGTTCCTTTAAAAATTTTTGATTTTTCTAAGTGATCCTTTAATACGGAATCTAAATCTGCCGAAAAATTAACAAGTTCTCTAAATACTCCTTTATTTGCAGAGTCATCCTTTTCATTATGGCCCCTTAGTGCTAATTCGAAAGAACCACAAAATTTTATGCAGTCAATTATTTTCGAAAAAAGTATCGATTTTTTGCAATTTCTTCGTTTTTTCTTAAAAGAGAGTTTCTATATTCAGAACTTAATTGAACTTGTATATTCGTCTTACCTAATAATTTAAAACTAAACACGCTGTTGATATGACCAACCGAGGCTTCATGTTTTTTAATCTTAGCTGCAATATGAACTAAATCGGTAACGCCTATTTTTTGGGTCAAGCAGCTTCGTCCCCATAAAGCACGCAAGAAAACAATACAACGCGATTCTTTCTTCGCATCCACAAATCCAATCATTTTTAGAATATACATATCTAATAAATTTACACACAATTTCTTTACTTTTAACTGTTTATTTATGCACAAGTTTTAAGTCCGGTAGCGGTCGACCCAAATCTTTAATATTTAGTTTGTCAGTCAAACTACATCTCGAAAATAGATGTTCTAACAAAATATGAATATTATTCATATGCACAGAAAAAAGAAAATATGACCAGCAAACGACACTAATGCTTATTTTATCTTATTAAGTTCGTAAATTGAATTAAATTACACTACAAATTTACTATTTAAAGTGCCAGGACAATCCAATGTACCTACTTTTTAAAAGAACGAACTATGAAGTAAAACAAAACTCTGTTTTGAAAAAAATTTTACTATTAATATAGACAGGTTCTTACAGAACAAATGTTCTAATAAAACTGAAAATACAAATCGACATATCCGTACAAACATGTTTTAAAAGATTCATCCTATAATGCGTCATCCGTTTGTAACACAATAGAAGACCCTCAATACTACGTTTAAGTGGTTTAAGTCTTCCAAGTAGTAATAAACTTAAGGGTGCTATGAGCTATATACGTACACTGTACAAAAACCTGACTATATAGGATGAGGAAGCGATATATTTTCTCGTATAATTAAAATATCTCTAACGTGTAAACTCGTTTCATTACCCCGCAATTAATCTTCTAAATAAGAATGTTAAGTTTTATAGACACGATAACAAGAGAATGCTTTCCTTACACTAAAATTCGCAATGATGCATCGACTTGAGCATTGCTCAAAGCGCACATATACACCTGTACAAACAATCCTAATTCTAGAGCCGCATGATCGAAGAACTTTACACATAACGCTATGAACCTCCTGATAGCAAACCGAACTTCTGCTCACGCATAGCGTCTTAGATTCTGCTAGTACAGAATATTTTGTAATGGTTTGGATATTTTGATTTATCATAGTAATTTAAGTTTAGTTTATTATTTGTAGGGGTGCATGTGCTCATTTGCTCCTTAGGGATAGCCGGCATTGCAATTTAGTATGTAATTTTTTATAATAAACTTTGGGGTACAATTTCTATTGCTTGTTCAGCATTATTCATATTTTGTTGTATAGCTTATTAGGTAGGCAGCTTTCGCATTGCACCCCAGCGCCGACACATCTTGGCGCGGCCCTAATTTGGTCTGACATTTCAAACACAAAGTGGAAGCTATTTTTATTAATGTGTTAGTGCAACTAATAATGAATTGTCATCTTGTTGATAATGGATGCTCTATTAAATATAAGAAGATGGTTTATGTTAACTTGTTCATTAGTCCTAACACAAAAAGCATTTCAGGAACGAACTTAATCTTATGTCAGCATCGTTGCAAATTTAAAAGCAGTTGCAATATGACGCTCAAAATATGGTTTGGAAAGTGATTTCAATTAGAGATACAGGTGCTGAACTAAATAATTTTCTTTGAGCGATGAATGTATTGAGAGCGTGTTCAGTCACTTAGAGCAGTGGTGGCTACTCTATAAGTAATGCAGAGCTGCAGAACCACCAAGAACCAGCAACGAACAAACACATTCAATAGTATAAAAGAGATCGATAACCAGCCACTAAAAGTATTATAAATTTCTAAATTGGATGTCCATAGTAGTCGGTCAATAATACAGTAAACATGCAACTCTAAACGACAAGGAAAATCCATAAAATCATTGTCTAACCACGTTGTTCTGCAGAACTTATTTGCGAGTTCGGATCAGTGTCGGAACATTTCGCGCAAATACGATCATAGTAAGAAACGGCCTTATTAAGCCAAGCTCGAGCGGAATAAATTGCAGCGCATTTGTCTATTACTATTCGAATCGTTCAAGTTTTGTGTGCTTTCTGGTTCTTGTAGACATCGCACCACGCATTTCATCTTTCGTTATCTTTATAAATTTCATATCCGCTATTTTAATATCATATTAACCCATCACCAGTTATTCACAGATTAAAAACTAAATAAACATTTGCGTTCGAAATTTTAGTGTATAGGTAGTAAGTTTGCATATTAGTGTAATTATAATTAGGTTCACCAACAATAAACTTTTACACTGTTCCCTGAGGACGTTTGGTACATTAATCGTTTCTAAAATGGATGTTATTTTTAATATAAGTGAAAATGGTTCTCTCAGCTTATTTTTCAAGAACAATTAGCTATTAAAGATCAGGGTCGTCCTATACCAGAACTGAATATTGAAATTCCTGGTACAAGTCGTGGTAAAATTTATAAAAGGCAGTTCAATACAGATATTTATCAAATGACCACTATTGAAACCGAACGCAGTTTTCTACTCTAAACCGTGTAAAAACTTTTTTTAGAAACTCGATGTGTGAAGATAGGTTAACGGCCCTTTCAATGCTGTCAATTGAAAAAAAAATCATAATTTCAATTCCCGATTTTAATGAAAAAGTGATTGACCAATGTGCTACAAAGAAAGATAGACGTTTTCCACTCATATTTAAGAAAAAACAATAAAATATTTTTACATTAGCGATACAGCACTACCAGGTATATTCGGTACGAGCCGCCACTGACTTAGAGCATAAGCTTTGATAACTAGGAAGCCACACGAGTCGCATTCTACCGAATACACATTGTACTGTTTAAGAGCAAAGTTACTGTATTTCAACTAAGGCAATATATTCTAAGAAAAGTCATTTTAAAATTAATTTTTATATCGATATATTATAATACAGTATAATTTAAAATAACAAAGATGTTTTTTTTAAATAACCATTTACAATATTAGAGGGGAGTTGCTTTAACGTGCAATTTATTTTTCAGAGCATACAGTCAATGTGGCGAATTCAGTCGTCTCTTTTAAAGCATTCGTTTTAAATCTAGATAGATTCTATAAATCGCAAATGTATTAGGAAAATTTAAGGAAAGCGCTTTTCCACTTAAACTCTGAAAATTCTTTGATGTTGTACATTGATGGGGATTTAACTAACCATGACAAGGTGGGAATGTCACGACAGAAATTTCTCAAAGCTTTGTCCAAGTCAAAGTTATAGTTCGTGCACATCTAACCTTCTCTAACGTAGTTAAACTCAGTGAGTCAGTTTTGTTAAGCTTGCCACATAATTACTGGAGCTAATGTATTAAATTAAAGTACTCGTTTTGTAATCAGGTGTTGATAATAATTCGCTAGTATGACCAGCATTTTGTAGAATAAGTACAATAAGCATATTGCTATTTTTCAATTTTACAAATTTACAACACAAGATGTTTTCTAAGTCAAACACCTGTTGTCAAGTTTAGGAGCATTTCTGACATCGTTATCCTAAATAGAACTGTCATTAACTTGTATAACGCACTGGAATAACATACATGGTTCTCTCTTGTATTATTCCAGTGTTACCTTTGACAATAATTCTTAAGCAGCAAAGAGCTATTGTTATTTTATTTAAGTGCCTCCACGCCTTTTATAGATTAGACATTCGAAAAGGTTTCAAGAAAACACTTTCGAATTAAAATTATTTATAGCGTATGTTTTATAGTACTGGACATCCTATTTGGATTTTAGAAAACATTTACTGCTTTACACTCAAATTAAGGAGTGACTACAGTTTTCTACTTTAATTTAATAACATAGCTACCATTTTTGGGCTCTCACTCAAAAAATTTTGTAGTACCCTATTTTTATTATTATTGTCTTATATTTTCATCATTTGCTAATTATGGTACCTATAGACTATAGAGAAGAATTAAATACATTGTATATTAATCGAGTGTTTTTTATACAATCAAATTACATATCTAGAACACTTATAAATTAAATGACGCTAAAGCTTAAATATATTTGTACTGCGTACCAAATATTATACATCCCAAAATTTAGTACAGTAAAAAACCTTATTGTTTTTGCTGATTTATTGTAAATTCAAACGGCGGCTCCGTGGCGTAGTTGTAATGCGTATGGTCACTATGCTCAAGTTCCTGCGTTCGAATCCCAACATCGTCCGCTTTAAAATGTTAGCTAGCATTTTCACAAAAATACGCCATCGTTTAGATGAGAGGTAAAATGTAGGTCCCATGTGTGAGCGTTGTCACGCACGTTAAGGATCCCTACCTTGTTGGAACAGCAGGAGTTCGGTAAAATTCAAAATTTCAAGGTAAAAAAAATTGCTTCTTGGCCAATGTAGTACTTTCGGGTGGAGCACTGGAATATCAAACGTAGTACAAATTCAATTATTGCATCAGTGATATTGATGTTCTTGGCAGTGTCATGGCCTAATTTCAAGAAGCACACACTATCTAACCTAACTTGTAAACCGCAGTTTCTAAAATAATTTTTATTTTGAAAAACATCTCTCTGCATTTGCAGTGCTAACAGGTAAACTTAAGTACAACATTAAGGCTGTTATTGTGTCAGGAAAACTGCTGGAATCTCTCGAATTAGTAAGTAGTTACTAACAATTTTCAGTTTGTGCTTCTTATTCGCTTGCACCTCTTTCAGCTGGGAGTCTCCACATTGTGAGGGCTGACGGGTGTATATTTACGCCACTGCTTTTATTTAATAACTAATTCTACGGGTGCAATCTACACAACTAATACCTTACATGTAATTTTCCAATGCTCCACCCGAAGGTACTACACTGGCCAGGAAGTTAGTTTTTTTTTTACTTGGAAAATTTAGAATTTTGCCGAACCCTTGCTGTTCCAAGCAAGGTAGGGATCTTTAACGTGCGTGACAACACTCACACACGAGACCTCCATGGGACCTCCATTGTACCTCTCATCTGAACGAGGGTGTATTTTTGTGAAAAATGCTCACCTAACTTTTTTCAAGCGGACCGTGTCGGGATTCGAACCCGGGACCTTGGGCGTAGTAGTCACACACCAACTACGCTACGGACACAACTAATATCTTACATCTGATTTTTTAATGCTCCACTCGAAGGTACTACATTGGCCAGGAAGAGAGTTTTTTTTACCTGAAAAATTTGGAATTTTGCCGAACCCTTGCTGTTCCAAGCAAGGTAGGGATCTTTAACGTGCGTGACAACACTCACACGCGGGACCTCTATTTTACCTCTTATCCAAACGAGGTTGTATTTTTGTGAAAAATTCTCGCCTAACATTTTTCAAGCGAACCGTGTCCGGATTCGAACCCGGAACCTTGGGCGTGGTAGTAACCACATACCAACTACGCCACGGAGCCGCCCACAACTAATACCGCATTCCGTTCTACTGCAGGTAACTTTCGTTGTTATAAAGCGTCAGTAGAACAAAAACACCGGGTTTTCTTGCCGATAGACGGCTGATGGAAAAGTTTCTACGAACTAGCTCTGAAGTACACTTCAGGGGTTGAGCGATGAGCACAGAGGTCAGGGAAAATCGAAAAACAAAGTACTGAAATTGTTGAGCGCCACTGTACCTAAACGCATTGGAATAAAGAGCTAGCCTATAGAAGGCGAAGGAAGCTTAGAGTCAGATATTGTAATAAAAACCTATAATCACGATCATGGAGTTTATACCTGAAAGAAACACATTTTATTCAAATCTAGCACGAAACAGCAACTGATGTCTCTAAATTTAAAAATACAACTGACAGTAAAAGATGTTACGTTAAATTTCTGAAATCAATTGATTTCTAAATTAATTTCTAACAACCTTAATTAAGAGCATCCTAAAATCTAAACGGCTGCACATTTTTATATTACCCCAAATTATACGAACTTTAATTTGACAAGTGCAATTACCTCCCAATTGACATACGTATTAAAACCGTCCTACATAAAATTTTTCTAAAATGTAGTAGTACGTGTAATATATTTTACAACCGCGTTCAAAAATTCTCTGAAATATTTGCTTATTGTTCAACAACTAAAAGGTTTGCCAAAATACGTTCCAAACCTCCTGTTTATCGTCAAACCACATTCTAATAGTTTACTCTTTGAAACACTGCGTTGTAAAAAATATGAACGCTTTTAATGGTACTGAGAAATCCTATTCATTATCTACACGCGTTCAGCTCACTTAAATTCTGTGAGAAACAATCGTCTCTTAAGTAATTCATTCACCGTATCGTAGAATGATAAAATACAAATCGCTATTCGTTGTTATAACCTTTAGGAAACCTGCTATACATTTCTCACTATTTCGCTGCATGGGTAGTTGCTAACCTACCGGAACATTATATTGAATGCTACTTTTGCATTCGGACCAGACAAAATTCAATAGAAATCATTATAGCATGTTTGTTTGCGTTAATTGGCTATTTTCCAAAAATATTTTGCTGATGTAAAGTTTGAAAATATTTACCGGTATTTGCAGAATACTTTATATATTATAGCTGGGATTTGTTTACGTTACTTCTATCCGTTCGTCAATCTAATATAAATACAAGCTAAGCTTTTGAATGGGTCTATTCTAATCGATTCCATACAACGTCCTATTCGATTCAGCGTCCTTTTGGACAAAAGAAATATCGTGAGTGGTGATTTTGAGATGCTGTTTGTACGTAGTGTTCTAATTTGGTTAAATTGGTTGATCCCGTGTCCACCCCGTAGACGAGTGCAGCCCGCGTTTCCAACTTCTTTAAGATGGCACCAGAGATAAACAGCTGATTCTAGTAAGGTATAGTTATTCTGTTTACTTTTCTTAAAGCTTGTAACAAGTTTATTTTGCAGCAGCATTTTGATGGATATTTGTGCTATTATTTTGATAAAAGGTTAGTTCAAGCCATATATCTTTTTAAATTTCTAAGTCATAATTAATTGTACGATTTTGTTTACCTATTGTATGTATTACTTATTGTATTAATCTAACTTTATGCTTCAAAACTGGGAACATCATTTCAAGTTGCGCGGTGACAAAAAATAACTCATATAAGAGTCGTTGTAAGACCTCCCTCCTACAATAAATAGGATGATTGTTATAACGGTCACACTGACAACCAGTTGTCAAATTGTTAATATGTGCACTTTCACATTGGCTGTTGGGTGTAGAAGACGGGCTCTGATAAGAACAATGACTCTAAGCAATTAAGCTTGGTGCCGCGTAAGAAGGAAATAAGAAGGAAGTGAATACACCGTGTATAGATCATTCCTGGCGATGCTATTCCGGCAGAAAGACGTCTAAGACACGATGTTAAATTTTTAAAGCATTAGAAACACAGTGAGTATTAATCAACTTCATGGCATTTGTTATTTTTTTTTGTAGTGTAACATAATAACGTGATTATAAATAGAAACTTACAAGTTTTAACCTGAATGTTGAAATATGGGGAATTCTAGAATTTAATTCAGAGTTGGTAGATTAACCTACGATAAACCTTTAGGCTACGGCTCATAGAAGGCGGCTTGATAAATAGCAATTTATTTCATGATGATAAGAAGGCTTCAAGTTTCATATAAAATTTATGGCGATGGTTTCAGTGCACCGCAGATATTGCCGCAAGTTGTTGAACATCTGGTATATTGTTTGTTCTGTAGGGACGTTTAAGTCTTGACAACATCTGGATCCCAATCAAGTAAGTGTCTTTTTTTGTCCAAGTTGAAAATTTCCAAGTTATGCTACACTGTTTGACCTCATAGTATGCTTGTGATTTTGACAAGAACTTTAAATAGATTCCATTTTTATGTTTGATAAGTGCCGTAAAATGTATAGAAGGCAGTATACAAAAATGATTTAGCTTGTAGAAGTACTAAATTATAACTACCAATTTAGGGAAATTGATAATTATTCAGGTTCAGGAAACTAAATTTGTTCATTTTAGATAGTATTAGTAGGTAATCATAATAATGCACTGACATTCAAAATTCGTTGTTCACTGGTCAGATTATGTATGCTAAGTAGAAACTCACAGATAACGACGAAGTTAAATTGAATTAATACATATATGTGAAGTTTATCGTAGTACTACTCAAGACTAATTAAAATCTTGTTAATATATCATTAGTCACTCTCGAAATGCAAGTTTTAAATATCAATAAGAAAATAATTGCAAAATTTTTAAGATGTAGGAAGCAACACTTCTTAATCAAATTAATAATGGTCTGCACTTGTTGAGAAAGTATTTGTACATAGATATTTTTGCTAATTGATAATATAAGAGAATAGAAAATTATTTTTGGTCATGTTTATGATTATTATTTAGGGAATGAAACGAGATTTGGTTCTTAACACCTAACACATTTAATGGTGATAATTAAAACAGAACGCACAAACTGTGCTAGTATTGGTTTGCTTTGATTGCAGGATTAGCAGTACACCTTTATCAGCTTTAACGTGAAGTGGGTAAGTATTTCGTAAGGGTGGTGTTCATTCAAAATATTTGTATAGCGGTATAGGGCTTAGGTATCAGCTTCTCCTTATACAAATGGGCTGATGATAGTCATTTACTGTATTTAAAGATTCGGTGACGTCATATTTACTTTATTTTTGGTCGTAGTTTAAACCCGACCGAAGCTCATGATCTACCCAGAGCAAATTACTCTACTAACCGCTTTGTCTTTAGAGGTTTCCTTACTCTAAGCCATTTTCATCTAAACTTACCTCGGGCTTCTTGTCTAAACAGTAACTCCTTGTTTAATTACCCTTGCGCCTGACAGTTGGAAAGATAGGTGTATAATATTACTTGAACAGAAGTAAAAGGGAAACAAGCTGCTGTACAAGATTTACACTGAATTTGTAGTTTCGTACCCATAACTATCCAATAAATTGCAGATTACACATTACAACGTAAGTTTACAGTGCACGAGTAAATATTTAATTATTTCCCAAATCACAATTAGATAAACCAAAGCTTGCGTTAAAGCACTTTTTACTGTTTCCCCATTCTTTGTACATTAATGTTAATGTCAACAACTTACTTACCAAACTTTAAATTAGAGTAAGTGAACGAACACCCGGTTAATTCAAGTTATGTTACGTTATTTAAATTTGCCGTTACGTTTTTAATTTACAAAGTACACTTTACAAAGCAGATATAAATTACTGTATATATTATGCTTATTCCTCTCTTTTTATATATTTAGAGTTGCAACATTGTGTAAGTATCTATATATGTACCTGTTATTTAGATTATAAGATTTTATTCTCGATATGTGATTAAAGTTGTATGTTTATATTATATTATATGCAAATAGACGTTTTGTTTACACCACATTATAACTGAACGAATTACGAAAATGTATGTTTTTGTCTTTTGTAAATATTCGTTTTTGGAACTATATGATTAACTAAAGGTTTGTAATAAATCTGCTTACTGAGGTTTCTACGATATTTTGAGCTAGCCCAAAATCCAATTTCTTTGGACTTTTATTCTACCTTTTCCCTGTTTTGTTGCGATATTCGGTGTAGGCAATTTTGTTTACTTACTGACTTGCTTTATTTTTTATCTGCACTAATTACTGTAACAAAGATACTGAATCCTTGTTATATAAAACTTTTATACCTTTTCTCAAATAATTATGCACCACTTTGTAAAACTTCAACGTATAGTAGGTGTCTGCTTTAAAAACTTCTGACCTCACTTATATTTGTCTTAAATCATCAAACGTACAATTTGCAAATAAGAATTTCAAAGTCGGTTTTTGCATGTAATTGTAAATCAAATACACAACAACAAAAAAAAAATAAGACCTGAAAATGGTAACTCGAATAATTGACCTTATTTTAGAATCTAAAAAAGTTAAAGCTAAATATCCGATCAAACCATTTTGTTTTGTATGTTCAAAACTTTTAAATAATAGCGTTTTTGAAACACCTAACAAAATAATTTTTGTGGTATGGTCAAAAATATTAGCGTTTTAATTTATGAATATAGACAAAAACTAATTCTTTAAATTATGTATAGACGCAAAATTTTACAACTATCTATATATGAATTCGGCAGATTTTTCGTATATAGTACTAAGGTTGTTAAATCGTGTAAAAGAAGATAGTTACTAAACAATATTTAAAAGATGTCAATATTTTTCATAGATTTTAATTAAAATAATATTTTAGTAATACAGGCAATCTCTTGCTAAACTGTTCTATATAAATCGGGAAACTTACGATGGACAAAATATGGTTCACAACTTTGTAAACATGTAATTATTTATATAGGGTTGATACAAAGCTTCTTTTAATATGTATATTTTACATGTGTTGAACTTTGAACCATAAATTTTGCTGAATAACTCTCAATGTCCAAAGGTTGATGCGACTAGAATAAACTTTAACCGTCCTACGACAGTTTGCGAGATGTGTATGAAAGCGACGAGTGTACAGCTAATTTAAAATCCACTTACAAGAATTTGGTGAAAATTGTACAAACCTGTATTTTTAAAAAAACTCATAAAATTTTAAAAGTTCTTACATTACAACTGTAGTTACATTTAAAAAGTTCGATAAATACAACACCGGGAGCGAGGTTTACTAGACACCATCGGTGGTTGGCAGCGCTAATCTTATACAGATTTGGGCGCGGTCATCTACCAATGACGTCCCCAATATTACGCAATACTTCGGAAATTTACATATTAATTTTAAAGCAAAGATAAAAGCGAACAATATAAACTATGAAGTACTCACATAATAGGTCCAGATTCCCGCGAAGTTGCGCTAGGGTAGGCCTCCAACCTAGTCCATCAGGGCTCTTCCTGGAGGGATTAGAGATGATACGCCGACGCTCTACAAAAGCGTTCGGATCAGCTCCGGCCAGCTACGGCAGTCATGAGGTCTTCCTCCAGAGTCGTGGAGATCGGTACGCCTAGGTGGCTCTCAAATTGTCGCCTACCTATGTAGGGAAAGGGCAGGAAAATGGTAAGGGTAGACAAACAAAAGATAATCAAGCAAGGAACTACATAGGTAAATCTAACGATACGTTACCAAAGAGACGACCACTCCACTCGAAGATACCAGGCAAAAAGCCACGTTATAGCGAGAGCGTCACGGAAAAAACCTCTCACCACTTTGTCCTCACTCTTTGTCTTTTTCACATCCGCACGAAGTTATTCGTCTACCCTTCTAGGGTCACGCCATCTGCGCAAACTCACTATTACGTATCGGAAGTACGCCTAGTCTATTTAAAATTCCCGCGCACTGCGTCTTTTGAAATTATGGCGCGAAACTTCCATACATCAAAACTAAACTAATAACAATGTTTAAGTGCAAATTGCACGTAACAAAGTCCTTAATACTTAATATTCAATGGCAGCTAGAAACCTTCAGATGACTCTCCACCATATGTTTCAAATACCTATCGTATGTCGATATTCCTCTAACAGATAGGATAACATCTTCTTTGACGTTTAGGCACAATTGCGATTCTATAGTTTTCAAATTGTAAAAATACTGTGTGTTCCAATACGAAATAATTGCATTACGAATTTTAATGCTTCTTTAAATCTAAAATACTAACTTTTGTATATCATGGTAACGTTGTAAATTTTTAGCATTCTAAAATTTACGCCTAAAATCGAAATACCTCAAGGCTACGCTATAAAAAATTGTTAATTTAAGGTATTTATAGGTTTGATAATACTAACCATTGTTAAAATGATCGAAAAGTAAAAAGTCTTAACTAAGATAGCTGGTTGATATTTAGAACATCTTTCGTCTATGACATTTGAAACTTTTCCATTCCTGGCTAAGTTGTAACTCATCACATGTACTCGAGAGCGATTTTAAACAAAAGATAACGCATCAACAGGTATTAATGTTAGAACGCGAGAAGTACATTGTAAAAGCCGTATAGAATATTCTACCCTTATGCTATACTTATTGTCAAATATAAATCAATAAATACTTTAAGTTAAATACTAATATATGAGAGAATGATTACAATTACGGTATACATGAAAACATCTGTATTTTGAAAATGTTTCACCATTTGATTTAGCTTTTTGAGTAAATATATAAAAACTGATATGATTGGAAAAAACGCCTTTTAGCAAATTTAGAAAACATTAGGTAAGGCAGTTGACTGTTTTCTTAATCATTGAAAAATTTTATATTACGGGAATTTTAAGTTTATTGTATTCTAATATGGGATACGTGAGATATTTCTACTTTCGTGTATCTTTTAACCGGGTCTTAAAAACTTTCTTACACGGTTTACAAAAAAAAATTGAAAATTCAAATCCTGAACAATTAAACAAGCTTTCTAGTTGCGTCTTGATAGTGATACCTTACGATAAAATTTTGGAAAAGGTATTAAATTTTTTGTTGGCAATTCCTATTGAGCATTCTGCGGTCAAAATTGAAACAAAAATATTATCCAGATTTTTTTGTTCGCCTATTTACTTATTAAGTTCTGTGACCTATCTTTTAGAAATAAAGCCAGTATACATGCTTAGTTAAATATCATAGATATGTTTGGTAATAATTTGAAATTTATGTATCCACAAACAAAATATCTATACATTATACAAGCTAATAAAAAAATAATGGAACGTTTATTTTTTCTTTCGTATAACATAGTTATAACTGAACTCTGCCCAGTCTAACTACATAAGCATAAATGGGCCAGGATATTGTAAAAGGGGTGCATAATAAACGGGATTATTAAAACTTTTATTGTGTGAGAGTGTTGTTTATAGAAATTGCAAGACGTACAATTAATTCTTAAAATATATTCTAAAAAATGAATGGGAAATGCATGTGGTCGGATATACTACAAGTCATTTAGTGAGGGGGTCGTTAAATATGTACAGTAGTAATATTTCGTTTATTGTAATTCGGGTCGGTGTCTAAAATTTTAGCCTCTTGAAATTGTAAACAGCTTATTACGTTTTACCACCGTCCTGTCGATGCATGTCTAGAAGTTGAACGGATAGGTATGTTAGGCAAGCATCTTTCACAAAAATACGCCCTCGTTTAAATGAAAAGCGAAATGTAGGTCCCGTGTGTTCTCAGGTACGTTAAAGATTCCTACCTTGATTGGAATAGCAAGGGTTCGGAAAAATTTAAAATTATCGGGTAATAAACTCGCTTTCTAGTCAATGTAATACCTTCAAGTGGATCATTGGAAAAAATTTAATATCGGTGTACTTCACTGAGATATTCTGTGGATTACCACCTAGATTTTCTGGAGCCAAAACTGTACGTAGCATTTTTTAAATTTATTTTAACGTTACAATTAGTCTATTACTAGGGCTGGGTCGGCGTATCGATATATCGATACGTATCGATACGACCCCCGTATCGACCCCCCCGATACAGCAAAAAATAAATATCGATATATCGATACGTATCGATATTCGATATAGAATATGTATCGATATTCGATACACCAAATTCCGTATCGCCCTACCCCTATATACATACTTATGTCACAAATATTAAACTTGAAACTTTAATTATTTTGATAACAAACAATCTTAAGTGAAAGATCGAATTGTCAGTAAATATATTATTTTAAAACGATCTTGTGATTTTATTCCCAAAGAAAGAGTAGAAAAATTTATAGATGCGTATCGATTCGTACCGATAGGTATCGCTACGTCTCGATATGCATACTTAATCTACACATCTAAACGTTCCGATACGAATCGCTATATATATCTATACGTACCGCTACGTAAATATACGTATGGATATGCATCGATACGAATCGATACGTATCGATACGTATCGATACGTATCGATACGTATCGATACGCACCGATACGCATCGATACGTATCGATACGCATCGATACGAATCGATATGTATCGATACGCATCGATACATATCGATACGCATCGATACGTATCGATACGTATCGATATATATCGATATTCGATATATCGATACATATCGATATAGAATATGTATCGATATTCGATACGCAAAATCCCGTATCGCCCACCCCTATCTATTACCTAAAAATCGTTTAAAGATTTTTAACACGTGTTTAGGACTTTTTTTTGTTGGAGAGTTAATGTGGTTATCTTTACGAATTTAGATTGATTCTGAAAAAATGACTGAAAATTCGTCCCTGTTAGCTATTGCATTATATTGTATTTTTTATGAGTGCTTTTTTGTGCGGAACAATATTTTGGCCACTAAGGAGGCATTTCCAAAGATATAGCCACTTTGTTCTCATCCCCACACACGCAGAAATACGATACAAAAGAAATTAGAACAAAAACAAAACATTTTCAGTAAAATCAAATGGAACTTGCTTCGAATAATTATATGATGCTCTATAAATAATCACACATTTTAGTAATTTTTGGATTTAAAAGAGCTGCATAATTTAAAAGTAGAGTTAAAATGAACTTTAAGGAATAATCCAATAATATTAGATTGTTTGAATAGCAAGATTTATATTACAGCATTTTAATTCGCCGAACAGGTATCAATTTGTGCAATTCACAAGGGGTAACAAATTTGTTTAAATCAATTTCATTAAGTTTATAATGTATTACTGAACTGCACATAGAAACATAGGATGTTTCTAAAAAATAAGGAATAAATTTGCATTGAGAAAAATTCCTTCGCAACTTTCCAGCAATTTCATTTAATCCTTGACTATAGTCTACCGAAAACTTTTTTGCAATAACAAGAACTTTATATTATCAACTAATTACACAATCCCTTTCAGCTACTCGTAGCTACGGTGAAATTCTATAGTACTCACAAAAATTTATTTCGAGCTAATCGCTAACTGTACGAATACTAACTTCTTTAAAAGCACAATGCTAATTTTCCTAATTACTATCGAAACACTATAATTAACCGTTGAACAACTAAGTGTTAATTTGTATCGACCACTACAATAATTTATATTACTTATAGCTATTCTTTAACGCTGTTTAACAACTAATTTATTCAATATCACGACTTTATAGCTCACAACTCGAATAAAAATTAGTGTTTAATTAAAACTTCAATTATTACTAAACTAATTTATGTTCATAGTCAATAACTCTCGAATTTTTCAAGAACGTACCAGAATTATGCATTTAACATCTAAAAGGTTTCTATGGTAAGCATAATAAAGTTCTTAAATGCAACCTCTTGTAAACTGCAATCAAATTTATCTAAAGCTGTTATGCCACAAGGTGGCTATCAATCATCCTTTGTGTACAAATGCCTCGTGTACATTCAGCTGTACTATTCTGGTCAACGGAATAATAAGTGACGTCTCGTTACAATAGCAATACACGTATATAGGATTTGGAATTTTATCATGAAAAAGCTTTTGACAGCGTATAATTGGACACTAATTAAACCCCCACCACCACCATTACCACCGCTATCTATGGTTTAAACGATTCGCTATTTCTTATCCACACCCTAAGCATTTAACAATTCTTTAATGTAACTGACTAGTGATTTGGCATCTACACCTGTAGCTGCTCTGAAGCAAGTACATCATTTACAAATCATCTCATCAAAATAATTAGATAGCGCCTTGAGGCTTGCTAATTTTGTATATATCCTACTTTACCATATATAATGCAAAACAAGCGACTCGTCCAGTTTACTTACTTATGCTTGAAATCGTCTTAAGACAAATAAACAAAATTTAATTTTTTGTGGACCGATGTATTTCGAAATTCTTTATAACCCTTTAAACAATTTCATTTTATCAAGCAAGCTACGCTTGGAAAAAGATATTCTAAAAATACCATCTGTTAGAACTTTTCTCGTCTTCTTCGTTTTGTGGAAGAGTATAAACTAATACATCGATTAATGGACAAGCAACCGTTTTCTGCCACTAATGCGTTGTAAGCTCCGTTGACTTGAGCAACTACCAAAGTTGTAGTAAAAGCTTCTATTTTATAATAATTCATTTGCTTACAAAAAAAACTTTTGTATTCTACACTAAAGTCATATTTTCTAAGACCATAATATTTTTTTAGAATTTATTTTTAATTTATAGACCAACACTAGTAAACACTTTAGTTTTACTACGATTAACTGTAAAGTGTCAGAAAGCGAATCAAAACACAGTACAACTTAATACACATGTCTACACGTTGAAAATAATATAAAACGAAGCATTACTGAACTGTCTCATCTTATTAACGATTTTATTTTAGGAAATACTTATAGTCCAGACTACTTAAATTTATCAGCAGGATATTTCAATAGGTCCATGCGGGTTTAGTTGTTATTACTAGTTTCAGTTTTATAGACTTATTACTTTTTTTCCTATTTCATAATCAATCATTAAAATTGCATACTTTCGGGTAATCAGGGGTCTCCCCTTTTTAGCACCTTTGTGGTTCCGAATTCGAAATCAATTAATCTTCAAAGTTGTGATAGGATTGAAACTTCTCAAGTAGCACAGGAACACACTCACCATAAGGTAAGCATTTTGTTAGTCTAAGTTATTTTCCGGAAATTTAAAACCATACCTCCATAAAATTGTGAAAAGTGTGATGTGCTCTTTGAATCAGTTGTAATATATCCTAGTTAAATCACATTTCACGCAATGCAGTTTCGATTTTCACTGGAGAGCCCTCGAGCCCCAAGTGGAAAGTTGAATTATCCTATTACGTATATTACAAGAGAAAGTTACTTTAGTCCTATTATAAAAAACACATTTAATTGTAAATGCGGGATTCCTCAAAAACTTTAGTAAACAGTCGAGAACGACTGATCATACTATTATTGTCAAATGTAAGCGATGTAAATCTAAAGTTTATAAAAATGGGTCTATTGTAACTTTCTTGGGGATTAAAGAACTTGAACTTCTGTCTCACATTGGGTGTCCAAGAATGTTTTGATGTCTCTAAACTTAAATAAAAAAGTATTTGAAACTAAAAAGTAATTTATTTAGTGCTAAAATGTTAACAACGAATGCAGATTGAATTTCTTAGAAATAATGTAATCAAGATGTCTTCGATCACGTGCCTGGCATTCTCGAAGTCCGACCCTTAAATTTGCAAAACCGGTTACAAACATCGCATTTATTTTAGGCCTGAGTTCGCAATTTCAACGCTCTCGAAGTGCGTGGTGTTGTCCCATTCCTCTTGGACTTGAGGTAACCTCACAGAAAAAAATCGAGGGAAGTGAGACCAGGGCTCCTTGAGGGCCTCTGTATATTTTCCAACTTCGAAATTACTTTTCTCCGAGAAATTTTTCGTAGCGTTACCAAAGATATTGCGGATGTGTGGGCTGTGACCCCATCTTGCTGAAACCAGATATTAGGTGCTCCGTTGAGTAGTTGGTATGCGTGTGACTACTATGCTCGAGTTTCCGGGTTCGAATCCCGACACGGACCGTTTGAAAAATGTTAGGCAAGCATTTTTTACAAAAATACGCCCTCGTTCAGATGAGATGTATAATGGAGGTCCCGTGTGTGAGTGTTGTCACGCACGTTAAGGATCCCTACCTTGCCAGGAACAACAAAAGTTCGGCAAAATAAAAAATATCTAGGTCAAAAAAAATATTTCATGGCCTATGTAGTACCTTCGGATGGAGCATTGAAGAATGTATTGAAACCAGATATTAGCATCAAATCCTTCGAATCCTTAAAGTGTTGGTTGGAGAAAAACGTTAAACATACTAACATAACGGCTGCTGTTCACTGTTACATTTTGTCTCTGTTCGTTTTAAAACAAAAGTGCCAATTATTCTACGCGCAGGCATTGCGCATCACACCGTAACTTTGGTACTATGTAACGCTTGTTGACGCTTCTCGTTAGGATTTGCCTCGTTCATTTAACGGCAGTTTTGTTTTTACGTTCCCCTTTAAACGAAAATGGGCTTCTCGTTACACAAGACATTATCTGTCAAGTCATTATCAATGAAATCTCCGATTGTTGTTTGCGCAAAATGAGGTTGAATTTTGTAGTCCTGCGGTTTAAAAGCGCGCCTTATTTAAATTTTGTAGGTATGCAGCTTAAGTTCTTTTGACAACATTCGATGCAGAGATGATTTGGAGAGACTTAGCGCTTGTGCTTGTTTCCTTACTGATATACGTTGATTTCACTTGATTGTAATCCTCACGACAACAATTTCACAGGTGTGTTTACAGACCTTACATTTTATTTTACAGTGTTCCTCCAGAGTATTACATTGGCCAGGAAGCGAGTTTCTTTACCCGGAAATTTTAAATTTTGCCGAAATTTTGCGCGTTCCAAGCAAAGTAGGAATCTTTAACGTGCGTGAAAGCACTCATACACGGGACCTATATTTTACTTCTCATCCGAACAAGGGCGTATTCTTGTGAAAAATTCTTGCCCAACATTTTGCAGTCGATCCGTGTCGGGATTCGAACCCGGAACCTTGGACATACTAGTCACACGCATACCAACTACGCCACGAAACCGCTAATATCTGGTTTCAGCAAGATGGGGTTGCAAGCCACACAGCGGAATATCTTTGGTGACGCTTCGAAAAGGTTTTCCAAAAAAGAAATATCAAAAACTGGAGATTTACAGCGGCCTTTAAAGAACCCTGGTCTCACTTCTTTCGATTTCTTTTTGTCAGGTTATTTCAAGTCGAAGGCGAATGAGACAACACCACCGACTTGAGAGTTGAAATTGTAAATCCAAACCAAAATAAATGCTTCTTCTTCGTTCCCGGTCATCGGCAGTCAGAAATCAGAACTTCTAGCTTTGGCTTGACCTGTATGCGCGTCCTTCATGAACGTCGGCAGCTGAAAATCACGGATATACACCAGCTCTGCGGCGCTGGATGTTTGTGTGTGGTGTGTGTTAATGTGTTCACGGGGATATGAGTGTTCTGTATGCTTTTTTGTGTGTTTTTTGATTATTCAGCCTATTAGAATTTTTTGTTACTTTGGCATACTGTTTGTCTTTGGTTTAGAAATACAATTGGTTACATGTGGTCGTTAATTTCGATTTCTTTGCAGTTTCTACACAAATCAAACAAATATTATTTTTATTATATTTTAGGACATCCTTCTTTTATTAATTATAAACTAAAAGGTTGTTGGTAAGTTGGCTTATTCTACTAATGTTAGTGTTTCCCTCCACTTGTTATGTTAAGATTTATAGCTACAACTATGTGTACCAATGCTATGGCAACACATGTAGTATCCTTTTTCACTTTTCACTATCACTAGTGTCTTGGTGAGTAAGGTACCGGTTCCCAAGGAGTCATTTGATTCCTGGAATCCGGTACGTGGTAATCCCAGGTTGGTGCTGTCTTCTGTACGTTGATTAGTTATTGAGATTCCCATTGTTGTATCTCTGGTATAGTGTTTTGGTAGCCTTCTGTGCAATTGCGTTCATAAAAGTGGGAAGTTGTTGTTGTTGTAGATTCTGTTGTGGCTTGTTAGTATGTGTTATTCGTGTGTAAGTTCATTTTGTAGGTTTTTGCAATGGAACATCAGGCGTTCGGATATTCCTCGTTCGCCGCTGGTGCAGTCATCATTGTCGATTTATTTTATGCGTGCTCAGTGTATGTCAGCTATGGTCCGTATCCTGCGATAGAGTTGATCATTCCCTGCGTCGGTATTATGTTTTCAGTTTTTAGTCTTTCTCTGACGTTCGGAAAAATATTGAATGTTTTTTTTCCTCTACTTCTGTTAGTTCATCTGTTCTGTCACTGGTCTGTGATTTTCTTTTTTATTTCGTTTTTAGTTCTAATTTTGTCTTCAGTTTTTAGTAGTTCCTTGATTCTATCTATATCGTACTTACGTAACCAGCTTGTGGGTGCGCGTTGATCTGTCCGTAGGTCCAATGGAAGCCTGCCCAGCGTCATGTATAGTGCGTCGTATAAAGTGATTCTGTAAGCGCCTGTCAGTCGGATGGGTACGTTTTTTGTGCACTCTTGACTCGTTGTTTAGGTTTGATCAGATTATGTTTATCTGCCCAGACGCTCGCTGCATGTTATTTCAGATACATTCTCGTACAGTGTACTGGGATTTTGTATTTTTGTTATACTAGTGTGGTTATTCTGTTCGTTGTTGTCATTGTTTATTTGTGTTATAATCTTGGTTTTCATCTAACGTGACGCCTACATATTTTAGTGTTCGTTATCGTTTGAATTTTACGTCGTTAACCTTTATGTCTTTGTGCATTTTCAAGGATCCTTTCATAATGATGTAGGTAGTTTTGTGAAGTGCGATGTTCATTTTATTGTAAGTTCACGAATTTTGTACGGTCTGTAGTGCTTTGGTAGTATTTATCTCTATTGTCCGTCTGGAGTTGCCTTCCACCACTAGCAAGATTTTGTTCTTACATTTGATTTTCCATGGAGCCGCCTCGGTACTTGCCCCCTATTTGTGATTTTCCAATGCTCCACCCGAAGGTACTACATTGGCCAGAAAGCGAGTTTTTTTTTATTTGGAAAATTTTGAATTTTTCCGAACCCTTGCTGTTCGAAGCAAGGTAGAAATCTTTAACGTGCAAGACAACACTCACACACGGGACCTCCATTTTACCTATCATCCGAACGAGGGTGTATTTTTGTGAAAAATGTTTGTCTAACATTTTTTGAACGGACCGTGTCGGGATTTGAACCCGGGACCTTGGGCATGGTAGTCACACACATAACATTTACGCCACGGAACCGCCTCAAAATATCGTCCGCGTATGCAACGGCAGACCTTACATTATTAACACCGTCCAGGTTCTCCAGTAGGTCCTCTGTTACAATATTCCAAAACATGGGAGCGAGTACTGAAACTTGTGGGCATTCTTTCGTCGTTCGGGTTGTGATTTTGTCAGTTCCTTGTGTTGTGATACACCTATCTCTGCAGTAACATCGAAACGTATGGTAATAGCTGTGGTGGTTAGTATTTGTCTAGAAGTCGATTACACAGAGCGGGCCATCACAGGTTGTTAAAGGCCACTTCAATGTCTATTAGTACGAATATACAGTATTTTTGTTCAGTTGTCTGTGCGATCTTTAGTGCGGTGTTTATTGCGTCTTCCGAAAACCGTTTCTGTCTAAATCCGAACTGTTCTAAATGCATCCCTTTTTTTTTGTCTAAATAGGTGTTTGGTTGTATAAGGTATTTCATATATTTTACTTAACTTGTTAAGTAGGCATATTGGTCTTGGAACCTTGGGATCTTTGTCTTTGCTATTTGGTATTATTAGTACGCTCGCTCGTTTTCAGTTGTTTGGAAACGTTATCTATCTAAGGCATTCGTTGTATAGTTTTGTCAGTTTTGGTACTAGTTTATCCGTCAGCGCTTTTAGAATTTGTCAGTGTATGCTGTTCGGTTCGGGTGCATTTTTGTTACTCGCTGATGCAATGGTGGCCATGATGTGCTCCTCAGTAAAATTTGAAGATCCGGGCTACTCAGGACGGGCGCATTCTATTCCAATATGTGCCAGCTTTATTTATGAATACGTGGTATTCCTTTAAATCCGTTATTTTTATTTCAAGGGTGGCAAGTTGAATGGGTCAACAAATTGGAGATGGGCTATGTCCACCTAAGCCCTCCGTTAACAGTTTGCCTAGATATACTCGTTATGGTATTTAGATGTAAGAGACAAAGAAACAAAAAAGCATTGACGATCGGTAATAGTAAAAAGACTCTGAGATTTGATGCACTTGTGGCGTAAGTTCTTCTCATTTATATCATTGGTAACTGTAACGCATTGCGTTATGTTTACAATAAATTAAAAGTGAAACGGAGAAAATTAATCTTGAATAGAAAAACTTGTTATTGAAGCACCCTGTATAATTTTAATTTTATGTAGAACAGTGTTCAAACACTGCAATCAAATCCGTATTTGTATTCGAATTGTGAACTTAAAATCACAAATATAATCTTTTTATTTCTATTAGATATATATATATATATATATATATATATATATATATATTAGAACCCTAATCAAAGACTCTAAACTATTTTAAACTACAAAAAAAACAAACAGAAAATAACTGAAAGTGTTGGTAGTGAAATGTTATTTTTTTCAGTTAGTTTTAGATTTGTGAAATAACAGTTTCTTAATGTACGCATCCCAAATATCGCCTTTAGAAATTTTAATTGAATGAATTACATTCAATAGACTTTGTTGCAGCTACCACAAGAAAAATTACAGATATACTTTAATATAATGTTACAAACCTAACGTTGTGCAATGAGAATACAAAAGTGTATGGTTACAAAGAACACAATCTGTTCATACAATAGATTACAATGTATGCATTTATAAGGCATCAGATTAAGAAATAGAAATGTAAATGTCATTTTGTCATGAGCTTGTTACGTTAACTTCTTGAAATGGAGTGATTCTGCATTAATTTGCAACTGCCTTAATTAGAAAGCTAAAAAAGTTCAATAGATACGTATTAAACCGTTCTGTATTAAAATTTCCCTCAGTGTACGAAGTGCACTTCCCAAAGCAGATGTTATATTTTGCGGATGTTTCTGTGCTTTTCTTGCATGTATACTGTATTATTTCTTGCACATATTTAGGGCTGGAACATGCTGTAAGTATTCGTGCATGTACATACGTACCTATTTATTTGGATAATAAGATTTTATTTTCGATAATTTAAAATGTTTAGGTTTATACTGTATTATATATAAATTGACGCTTTGTTTACATCACGTTATACCAAACAATTACGTAAAAGTGTGTTTTTGGTAAATATTGTTTTGGGACTGTATGTTTTACTTACATGTTGTAATATAACTCTTTACCAAGGTTTCCAATTTCTTTTCTGTATCACACACCCCACTCTATGACGTATTTAAGCTAACCTGAACTCTAATTTTTTTGGAATTCAATTCTACCATTCTGTCTCTGTTTTTGTTGCGGTATTTGGTGTAAGCGATTTTCTCTACTTATTTAGCAGTTTTCTTGCTTGTCTGCACAGAATACCGTAATATAAAAATTTGTTGTACCCAACGTGTGGCCCCGATATTTAAAACTCATCTTTTTACTCATTGTTGACTACGATTCTCAAAATTTCTTTTACTAAATGTGGGCTACGATTTCCAAAACCTTTCTATAGTTCTTAATATTGGCTCGATTTCTGAAACCGTACTCTTTGCTTAAACGTTTGTTTTAGATTTTTGGAAACCTCTATTTTTACTCAACATTTGGTCCCGAATTTTCTGTACATACACCGTTTCGTCCTGATAAAAAAATTTCTTTGTTGCGTTGTTTTATTATTCCTTGTCCGTTAAATAGTAATTTTCTGTAAATTTTTCTTTATGTCGAGTTACCAAAATTGTGCTTTCGCCGGAAATTAAAATTTTGAAAACACTGGCGCCCTATTTCTATTTCTGGATTCTGTTTTGTTGCTACAATTCTATTAGTGTTCTTAGATTCTATTTTACAAGTTCCACCCAGGTTTTTTGGTTCCTTTCGATTTCAATTTGGTCTTCAGATTTACTTTAACTTCTGTTGGCTTTGATATTCTTTTATTGGGTTAAAATGGACGCTTGGCGCATACGAATTGTTTTCTCGTGGTTTTGATTCTAAAGTTAACGGAGATGAACTCTGCGGATCCGTAAAGAATGCTTTTTGCATGAAACGCGATGGAGCACCCCATTGTATTCCATTACGCTGCCAACCTTGCAGCAGTCACAACTTCTATACAAGAGCTTCGACAATCCTTTGCTAAATTTGATGGTGACAAATCTTCACTTACGTTCAAGCGCATTAGTTCTTTGTGGCTCAACGCAAGACGTCGTTGTGCTAGGTTTTCCCCCCTAGAAGCAAAGCGCATAACTCATTGGAAATTACTTCATACTTTAGACGATCTCCGCATTTCTTTTGAAACTAAAATAGAAACATTCCATTTCGCTACTACTCGGGCAGCTATTTCTAGTCCTACTCACACTTTTTCTACTGATCCTGATTTTACTTATAAACCCACTACAATTGAAAAAAATACTTTTGCTTCACATGGCCGAACTGTTAACATTCTTTCTACGTCTACGGGTAGATCAAGTACTTCTTCTGTAATTCCTTCCGTTTCTATTTCTGTATCTACTTCTACTCGTCAGGTCACATGCTTCAATTGTGATCAACCTGGTTATGTGTCGTCACGTTGTACCTGTCCTCAAGTACTCCATTGCTATGGTTGTGGATATAAGGGAGTTACCCGCCGCAATCGTCCGAACTGTTATCCTACTACTAATAGGTATTCGAATGATACTCCGAATTCTGTCCTCCGTTCTAGGAACCAAATTTCTTCTGTCTTTAGTTCCTACTACTACTACTACTACTACTACTACTACTACTACTACTACCAAGACATACCCTTCTCCTAGAAATGTGGCTCCGAACGAAACTTCTTCCGTCTCTAGTTCTACGTCCTCCTTTGTACCGCCTCCTGCTGGTCTTACTAGCATCATTTCATATTCCTTTCAGCCGTATAAGCCATCGAATTATAATATTGATTTTTACGGCTATCATGCCTCTACTTATTGAACACCTTCTAATAAGAACCAAATTTTTTTGTCCTTAGTTGCACGCACGATGATTAAAAAGATTTTACGTATTTACTTACACTTTAGCCTGTGCCTCCTCCTCCATTGGAACTTATACTTCAAATTAGTGACTTACAGGTACCAACTCCAAAGCTTGTTCCTGCCTCCTTAAATGATTCTACCAAAGAAATTCCTATCGTGTTTGCAATCGCAGATGTAGCTGAAATGACGATAGCGCCTAATACTGTCAGAGAAGGTTTTGTTGAAATTAGTGAACCCGTATTGTTAATGTCTGTTGCTATTTTCAAAGTTTCACCTGCTCCTGTTTCTTTAAGTGTTATTGTCGAGAAAGCAATTCCTATTATCGATGATGTTTTGCCTGCTTCTACTACTTTAACTGACGTTGAAAAAACTCTACTTGATTCTGTTCCTTTATTAAGTGTTGGTGAAACTCTATTTGATTTTGCTGCTTTTTCTAATGTTGATAAAGTTCTACTTGATTCTACTCCTTTATTTGACGTTAATAAAACAACACCCGATTCGACTTCTTTACCTAATTTTGCTAAAGTCAACCTGATTCTGCTGCTTTTGATGTAATTCTACAAGATTCTGTTCCTTTATTTAACTTAGCTGAAGTGTTATCTGATTCTGTTCTTTTTTCTATAGTTGATGCTCTTACAGCCAATGCTGTTCCTTTTTCAAACGTTGACTTCCTTACAACCAATAATAAAAATAAACGAGTTTTTTCCATAACATGTATTGAGTTTCTAAATCACAACAACCACTACTACCTTTACCCTCGCTAACACCTCCTCAACCGCATGTATACAACTCTCACGCTCCTTGTTAAGCCTATTTTGCGGAATACCGTAACAAACTCAGTAACGCGGTTGGGCAATAACATGAAGACCACCGACAATATACAAAGTAGAAGGGGAATTAAAGAAAATAATTTCATCCAATGGAGGTGAGAGAAAAATGAATTTGGAACCAATAATATGCCAACACTAAAATGTAGGGATACGTTCGAGAAAACAGGGGGTTGGGAATTGATTCAATGAGGGCTTTTGTGTGAGAAATTAAAATAATGTTCGCTTAGAAGTAACGTTGAAGGTACAGAAGCTTGAAACAAAATTTAATTGCATTCCCGAAGGCAAATAATGCGGCAAGCAGCATGTAAAGTGTGAAATACATCTGCAAGAGACAGATTAGTTTCATAAGCACGTGCGGATCTAATGTCGTGATAACCGTTTGAAAGCAAAAAGGGATAGAACCTGGTGAGTCACTCCTTCATTCAACTAAAAGTTTGTGATGTATTCGGAGTAAGGAAGTTGCTGTATTTAAATAAATAAGAAATAATGATAGGAAAATAATGATGGTTGTTGCAAATCTTATAATTAAAAAAGTGAACACTATTATGGACCTTTATGTAAAGTTTCAAAACAGCGTTATAATTTTTAAATGTCAGTTGTATGTATTTTGGTAGTAAGACACTAATTAAGTGAAAATAATTATTTGGTTGGACTAATTAGTGATCCGAACTGTCAGATTCTTCAGTGAAATCAGGTTAGCATCAGTTAAACCAGTTAGTAATTTTGAAATAGACAATGGAAAAAACAGAAAAGTCGGTGTTTCACTGATTTCTGTTTATTAAGCACGACATTTCCAATAATTGGAATATGAATGTCTTATAATTAAATATGGAAGTAGGAAGAATTTGGAGTGGTTAATAGTTTTGTCGATGGATTAGATTCGATGTTTTTTTTAAGATTTATTTTAGCAATATTTGGCTAGATCTAAGGTTAGAAATTTGTTTTTAGGAAAATATACTTGTATGTGTACTTATATTTTTTGTTAATAGAGTTTTACGCTTAGGTTAAATTTGATTTCAATTTATTTAAGTCAGCGAATTGTAAAGGATATCCAGCTACCTCAGAGATAGACTTATTTGGGAGAAGGATTTTATGTTACAATTTTGCAATATTACGATCAAAAGACGGGAAATTTATGCGGGATAACCATCTTCCGTATAGAAATAACATCATAAAACTTGCTGTGACCGACGGTTTAGCTCCTCTCGATTTGACAGAGAAAAACGTTATGGTACTATCGTATCATAGAATTTTTGTATTTGCACCTTATTATTTATTATTTTGAACTTTTCTAATTTAAAGATTCTTTTCTCATTTTCCCCCTAGAAACCCACTTCCGCACCAATTCAGTTAGACAACACTCCCTCATATGGTTACGGGATTTACCGGTAACATAACGCATATAGCATATATAATGCTTCATCCATATAACCAGTTATACATAAATCCTAACTAATCTACGGCAACAGAAATTAGAGAGAAGTTAGATTCTTTTTATTGGTAATGTATGTTTCCTTTTTGGGTGGAAGAGAAATTTGGTTCTTTTAATCTAAAATTTCGCTTAAACCCTAACGACTTGAACCAACAATAGTAATAAGTTTTTAGGGGGTTGCTATTCTCCTCGTAGGCGTTACTATGCTCCATAAAACGACGTTTAAACGGAAACAATCAAAATTAGTTAATGTATTATTCATATTCAAAATGCCGGTTGTTCTGCATTTATACGACTTTGCAATTTATATTCATGCGGTGAATTTCAACGCTCTACAGCTTGGTATTGTTTTCGAATTGCTAATGCAGTATTATTCAATTTGTTATAAGAAACGTTCAAATTTAACAAAATGCTCCCTTTGCAATGTGATAACAGTAGCATTAGGGAGTCGTTCATTAGGCGCCTCGGATGTTGATACAGCTCAAGTGTACTCATCTGGGGCGTGAACACTACTTAATATTGTGTAATGCGTATAATTTCCTAATATAGAGCTTCGTAATTGTAATTAGGCATCGAGTTTTAACCATAAATATCCGAATGTGACGTAAGGTAATTGAGTTGGTCCCCACTCTATAACGAAGTTTCTTTCTTTATAATGCCTGACCAATGTGTTTTTATACTTTATTATTAAATAACGTCTCTATATAAACCTTATCAAAGCATAGGTTATTGTGAATCCACCAACTATACAAAAAAGAAACTAACTACATTGCTAAAATTAATTTAATACGAGTCCCTTAATAATTTAGACCTAAATGAAAGAGGTTAGCTTTATAGGAGAGGCATTGCAGCAATATATACATCGACTGAACTTCCCAATGCTTAATAAATATCAGCATTATTTATCTTAAAACATCAGGATAGTCAGCTGCTAACATTTGGTCGACACTAAATCGATGTGCGCCACCAAAGGTAGTTTACAAATGTTTTTAAGGCATTCAAGTAGTAATATAAAACTACGCGACAGTCTTCCCAAAGCAAGGCGTCCCGGAAGATCTAAACTTAACTTTACGGAGTATACATTTGAAGCGGCATTTACTATAAATGTAAAAGGTTTAAGATTTGTGCACGTTTGTATAATTTATACCTGGGAAAGTTTGATTTAGTGGCGTCCAAGTTCTTCAAAAATACAAAAATACAGTTAGCTGTGTATTACAATACACCAAATTTAAACCTTAAAAACTGGTTCCAGAATATTACTGCAGCATTTAGATGTATGGCTCCTAATTTGATAATTCACGCAATAGACTAGTAGGGATCAACGAAGTTTAGTGGCCAGAGGCGAGGGATTTTTGGAGTGGAGACTTCAGAGTAATTCATACAGGAGCAGTGGAAGGAAATTTGGGCGGAAGATAGTTATGCGGAAGAAGATAGAATACTGTGTAGAAAATTATTTACAAAAGAACTAAAAAGTACTCATGCTAAGATTAGAATACAACTATTCATGCTCACCTCTAGCTACAGTGACGAAGAGGCAGAAACGATCTACAAAGAAATCGAAGACATATTAAGAAACATAAAAGGACATGAAAATTTAATAATTACGGGAGATTTTAATGCCGTGATAGTTGAGGGTAAGGAAGGAGCAGTAGTATAGGTTTATTTGGTTTAGGCACGAGAAACTACAGGAGAAGTAGGATTGTAGAATTTTGTGACAAGAACAATTTAATCATCACAAACACATTATTTCAACATTATGCTATATGACGATACATGTGGAAGATGTCAGGAGATATAGGAAGATATCAAATAGATTACATTATTGTTAGACAACGGTTTAGAAATCAAGTAAAAGACTATAGAAACTACTCAACAGCAGATATAGACACTGACCATAGCATCGTATTTATAAAGACCGCACTTTAACTTAAAAATTTGAAAAAAAAACGGAAAAAGGCACTTTTACCTTGAGAAACTAAAAGATAAAGATATTCAAGAAAGATTATAAAAAAGTCAAATGAATTGCTGAAAGATATCGAGAAAATAGCTGATACTAAGGAAGTAGAAACAGAATGGAATAAGATTAAATCCTGCCTAGACATAGCGGCCCAAGATATTCTGGGGTATATACAAAAACAAAATAAGAAACCATGAATTACAAAGAATATCCTGAATTTAATAGAAAAAAAAACGAAAATAGAAAAATAAATCAGACGAAACAGGAAAACAGAGATACAAAGCCATAAAATGAGAAATTATTCGCAAATGCAGGAAAGCTAAAGAACAATGGATTGATGAAAAGTGCAAAGAGGTACAAACTAACATGGTAGTAGGAAAGACAGATGAAGCATACTAACTAATTAGAATCGATTTTAGGGATATAAAACCGTATAGCAAAAATATAAGGGACGCGGGAAGAAACGTCATTATAGAAAATGTAGAGAAAGTGGGTAGATGGCAAGAATATATAGGAATTTATATACACGAGAGGAACTAACTGCATTAGAACAAGAATCAGACATTGAAAATGATGACTTACAATATCCTATACTAAGAGATGAGTTTGAATTAACATTTAACGGTCTGAAAAATTGTAAGGCGCCGGGTACAGATAAGGTGCAAAGAGGAACTCTAAAAACCGCTGGACAAGCAGTAACAGAACGTATGAGACAGGCAAGATACCCAAAGAATTTAAACGTAACATCATAGTAACTATGCCAAAAAAGAAAGGCCCGAATACATGTGAAAATTTTCGAACAATAAGTTTGACGTGTGCTACGTATCAAAAAAATTAACTAGAATTGTACAAAAGCGAATGGAAAAACGAGCTGAATAAATACTAGGAGAAGACCGTTTTGGGTTTAGGCGAAACAGGGGAACACGGGAAGCTATTTTAGCTCTGAGAGTGATAATGGAAAAACAATAGAAAAAGGGGAAAGCGTGTATATAGAGTTTGTAGATCTGGAAAAAGCATTTGACAATGTAAAACGGAAAAAAATGTTTGAAGTACTAAAAAAAATTGGAATGGGTTATAGGGATAGACGAATAGTACATAGCTTATACAAAGAGCAAACAGCAGTAATAGAATTAGAGCAGGAACGTAGATAAGTAAACATTAGGAAAGGGGTGAGACAGGGATGTGCCCTATCCCCATTAATTTTTAACTTGTACATCGAAGAGGTAATGAATACTGTCAAATGCAGGAAGACATTTGGAATTACTATGCAGGTACAAAAAATTGATATGCTTAGATTTGCAGATGATATAGCGGTATTAGCATCTAGCAAAGAAGAGTTAGAAACTGCTCTTAATGAAATGGAATCGGCTCTAACATAGAGATACGGTATGAAAGTTAACAAAACTAAAACTAAAGTACTAGTATTCAAATGAGTGGAAAATAAATCAAAAACAAGAATACAAATAAGTAATGAAGACTTACAAGAGGTTCAGTATTTCTGCTACCTAGGAAGCCAAATAACGCAAGATGGGAAAAGCACAAAAGATATAAAACAAAGATTAGCACAAAGTCGTGCTACATTTAACAAGAAAAAGCAACTACTGTGTTTAAAGACAACAAACATAGAAACAAGGAAAAGATTGCTTAAAATATATGTATGGAACACAGCACTGTACGGCTGTGAAGCCTGGACAGTAGGAGAAGCGGACAAGAAAAAAGTTGAAGCCTTTGAAATATGGTACTACAGACGTATGATGAAGATATCATGGACAGACAAAGTTTAGAACGAACAGGTACTAAAAATGGTAAGGAAAGATGTAAATATGTGGAAAACGATAAAAAATAGGAGAGATAGGATGATAGGCCACATACTACGGCATGAGGGAATAGTGCGGAATATATTAGAAGCATAGATAAAAAAAAGAGAAGTAGAGGTAGACCTAGGTTAGACTACTTCACACAGATAATAAAAGATGTAGGCTGTAGGAATTTCAGGGAAATGTGTAGGCTAGCTCAGAATAGAAATCAATAGAGGTACGCATCCAACCAGTCCCAAAATGGATAAATCAATGACGAAAAAAGTAACTGTACTTAAACATGATGATTAGTATAAGCAACTACAAGTATGGGTTGGGCAATATTCTCGAATAATGTGTTACGTTACTTGTGGCAGTCACGTTGGGCGCCAAATTTATGCTACGTTGGCTCGTAGCCGTGCGTGACACAAAGAAAATCAAAGAAATGACCGGGCTCAATCGGAGATTAGGGGGGGTTGTAGAAAGCACACCAACATATAATGTACGCGCGGCGGTAAGGAGTTAGTGACCATACCTGCAAGAAAAATAGTTAAGCAAACCTGAAAAAAAAAGAATAAGCATAGCAGCAATGAAAAGTCTAAATTATTCAGTACTTTGTAGAATGTAAAAAAAAGAAACTGTTTAGATAAACTATATAATATAACAACGGTAAAAGCAATACAGAAAAATGTTTAGTACAAAGTGAGGTAATATTGGGGAGTAGCAGAAACGTTTCCTCACACACCAATTAGACATAAATCAGATAAAATGTTGACAAAAGATAAATAGATAAGACACAATTGGTATGAGTAATTCAGTAGTATTGATTTTTCTTTCTTTCTTTTTTTTTCTCTATGTTTTAAAATAGCATGCAAGTCTATTGTAAAAGGTATCAGAACGACAAAGATATGGTTAAGCAACGGATAGATATTTAAAGTAATAACAAGTAAGAAATAGTTCAACTTACAAAGGTCCTTCAGCAACGCTTCCTTGCAACGGAAGTGTGAGATTCACGATGTCCTGCACTAACAAAGCATTTCACCCTTGACTGTGAGGGTGTTGATGGAACTTATCACACGTCACACTAATCACACCTACGCATCTCGCTGGGGTTAGCAGCAGACACCATCACGCGACGGAACTATGCAGCATTGATAAATTTCTTGTTAATTCTATTTCCTGAGACAATAATTTCGAAATATTTCGTAGCACTAGTTTAATTTCAACTGGGATCAAATGTATATTATTTTCATTAACCTCCAAAAAGCAGTGAGAAACTTCAACCAATACCTTTGTAAACCGGTAATCTGTTGTATTTCGCAAATAACGAAATTTGCGCAAGCAATGATCTATTTTAGATTCTTTGGTGTTAGAAAAATGCAGAAACTACAGTATCCACTGTATTTAAATAATCCAAAGTATGCACTAATCTGATAAAACAAAGGGACACTAGACTAGATCGCACACACAGTTTAAATATCAAAAGACAAAACAACTAAAAAGAACCATAATGGGTAAAGCACGTGTATCACTAAAGCACGTCCGTCAAAATGTTCCTTAAAACATTTATCTCACAAGAAAAACAACTAAAAACAATTAGTAAGGCAACGCGTATCACTAAGTCAATGTTCCGTAAAACACGCACGTGCGGTCGAGTAAAACACGTTCGCCTATAAAGCATCTTTCCTTCAAAGCAATAAGAACTGCACTTTCTACAGTTAGTATACAATTTCTATTTCACAAAAAAAACAACCAAAAACGCGCCGTGCCCGTTCATGAACAATTCGAAATTGATCCCGCATTAATTCTCACTATTGTCAAAGTAAAAAGAAAACAGTATTTTTAACGTAATTAGTATATAGGAACAAAGAACAAAACTTATCACACGTTACATATAAAAGCATACTTCCTTCAAAAGTAATCAGAACTGCACTGCCCTCTAATCTGTTTATATTCAATAGTTGTTACCATAACCTCTTATCGACTATTATCTCCTTTGCTAATAACATAAGGAACATCCACAATGTGAATGCCGCAATCATATATAATAATTAATTACAGCGGTTTATCATTTCCGATAAGTTGGAATGTAATTTACGAATAATCCAATTTACAATTTATTCCTTGCAATTTATTTAGTAATGAAAATCAATCTTCAAATTATCTACTTTTAAAGTGATACCCACGAGTTAAATTGCATTCAAATCTGAATTATTCTGAAGTATTTCCTTTATACAAACAGCGATCCCAACGAAACGATGTATTTTTAAGTACGCTAACAGAAAGAGAGCGTAAAATGTTACGCTATAAAAAAATGCCCGTTACAAATGTAAATTGTGTGAAAGAAGTTACTGGGAAACTATTAATTCGGCAATGTCTAAGTGTTGAGGATCTTGGCAGTCACAGACTGCTTAACCCCCGTCACTGAATTTTGGTGAAATAAGGCATAAAATTGGAAAACATTAAAACAAGAACCGAGCTGTATACAGGCTGTGTGAGAACTTCAGAAAACTGTGTAAGCTAGCTCAAAGTATAAGTAAGTGTAAGTACGCGCCCAACCAGTTTTGAGACGGAAAACCTAATGACGAAGAAATATACGCAGATAAATCTTATGGTTATTATAAACAACTACATGTGTTGGTTGTGAAATATCTGCAACTAATGTTGACTGTGCCAAAAAATGTATTGGAAAAAATATTAAATGGGTAAATGTTTAGTTGATGCGGGAACTTGGCAGCCACGGGCTGCTTACCCTCTTTCACAACCTTATATGTGATTTTCCAATGCTCCACCCGAAGGTACTACATTGACCTAGAAAATTTGGAATTTTGCCGAATTTTTGCTGTTTCAAGCAAGGTAGGGACCTTTAACGTGCGTGACAACACTCACACACGGGACCTCCATTTTACCTCTCATCCGAACGAGCGTGTATTTTTGTGAAAAAGGCTGGCTAACATTTTTCAAGCGGACCGTGTCGGGATTTAAACATGGGGACCTTGGGTGTAGTGGTCACTCACATACCAACTACACCACGGACACGCCTCCTCCTTTACAACCATTGAATGTCAGAGAAATAGGGAATATAAATGTAAAACAATAAAAGAGGACCGAAATTCATCTAACAAGAAAAAACAGCACCTCTGATGAAAGACAACATACATAGAAACAAGAAGAAAAATGTTGAAAGCATATGTGTGGAGCACAGCACAGCATGCCTATGAAATACGGGCAGTAGGAAAAGTAGACAGAAAAACGGTAGCAGCCTTTTGGAATGCTGTGCTTCAGATGTATGAGGATGATAACATGGACAGACAAAGTTAATAACAAATAGGTTATAGAAATAGTAGAGAAACAAAGATGCCTGTGGGAAAAAGTAGGAGAAATAGAAAGGCAGAATACGTTCTAAGGCATGTTTGACGAATAGTATGGGATATATTACAAACAGAGATAGAAAAAGGAGGTAGATGTAGACCTAGATCAGATAAGGATAGATGCAGACTATGCAAATTTCAGGGAAATGTGTAGGTTCGTTCAGAATAGGAAACAATGATGGTACGCGTCTATCCAGTTCCAGGACTGAAGACCTAATGATGATGATATATATTGTCGTGGAAATTATAGGTTAAGAAGGATAGATAGGTCTAGACAATAAATTTTTAACGACTGTGTATATAGGAAATAGAAACAATTTAGTTACGCGCCAAATTAATTAGTTGTGACATTGAAAACGGACGGATAATAAGATATTTTTGTATTTCTAAATTGGAATGTAAAATTTGCATAATGTGTAGAAGCTTTATAGTACATGAAACCCAAGGATGCGCATAATTAGTTTTAATATTTTAAATCAAGCGCATCGGATAAGAAACTTAGCTTTTGGGTATAGAAAATCAATAATTTAAACGCATATTTCCATTTAACTAAACTAAACGTTCGTTTATACAAATCCTAAGAAATGCTAGAACTCGAAATTATAATGTCAAACGAACAGTTTGCTCCATAAAAACACCTGATAGTTAAATTTCAAGTTCAAAGAACTGAAATTTACGTTGCGACAGAATTCTGTAGAATTGTATGTAACGGTCGATGCGATAAGCTACTAAAACAACAGATGCTTTGAAGGCAAAGTGAAATGTAAAACAGACAGAGAACACGTATAATAAAACGTTGGTGAAAATACTCGTCTAAAGTACGCGGTAGATTTGGAGGTCAACCACAATATCGATTTTCTCTTGCTTAAGTGGGATTCTAAAAAAGACAGTAAATATGGATGAGACGAGGAAAGGTAGCTAGGGGTTGGACGTTAAAAACGGGGGAAAGCAATATAATTGGTCGAATGCGAGAAATTTTGAGAAGCTTGCGACGGCTACATGTTGTTGAACAGATTTCAATGTAAAAGTACGATGGACTGGGAATTTGCGGATGTAGAAGTTCGTTACGTACAAAATTTGTAGAATCAATAATGAAAAATAAGCTTTTCGACGGAAATAAAGTCCGTGAGGGTGTACAAAATCATATAAATACACTAGGAGAAGTAGTAAAGCTCTCTTGCTTGCTCTAACTTTTTTACTGATGCTTGTACGTCGCTTATTCGGGTATTCATAAAAACAAAATTTTTTCAAAATTTTTTATGTTAAACATGTACACTGTAGAACATCACTGAAAAGAGAAAAAAAACCGAAGCTTACGTTAGCGCAATTTTTACTGTTCTTTAAATTAATGCTATCGTCCACACAACTTTTTAACTAACTTATAAGCTAGAGTAAGTTAACACTTGGTTCAGTTCAGCTAGGGTTACGTTATTTTTTTTAGGAAGCGCACGTCACAGAGCAGGTAAAAATAATGTACACATAATGTCTAATTTTCTTCTTGTATATAATTAGGGCTGGAATCGTTATGTACGTATACGTGTATATGTTATTTAAATTTCAAAATTTTGCATCTATATTGCCTTATATGTATATTTTTATGCGAGTTGATGCGTTTGTTTCCATTATGTTATAACAGGACGATTATGTAAACGTTTGATAGGATCTCTGTCGATATTCCGTTTTATACAATGTTTCACTAACGGGTTATAAATAAATTTCTTAGTGAGGTTTCCAATGTTTCTTTATGTGTGCCCTATCCCACTCTACTAAGTTTTGAGCTAGCACGAAATCCAATTCTTATGAATTCCTATTCTACCCTACAGTTTTGTTGCGGTATTCGGTGTGGACGATTTTTTTAACTTACTTTACTACATTCTTTCTTGTCTGCACGGAATACCGTAAAATAAAAGTTGGCGTCTAACGTGGTATCAAACCCACGATCCTGAGATTAAGAACTTCATACTCAACCGACTGCACTAGCTGGGCCTGCAGCAGCCACAACTTCTATACAAGGGTTTTGACAATCCGTTGCTGAATTTTATGGTGGCAGATCTTCACATGCGTTTAAACGCATTAGTTCTTTGTGACTCGACATGGGACGTCGCTGTAGTAAGATGCATTTCAACAGAAGCAGAGCGCCAAATTCGTTTGCAATTACTCTGTACTTTAGACGATAACCGCACTGCTTTTGGAACTAAAGTTAAAACATTCCGTCCCGCTACTACTCCGGAAGCTATTTCTAGTCCTACTCACACTCTTACTGTTGAACCGGATTTTACTTGTAGGTCCGCTACGATTGGGAAAAACACTATTACTTTACATGACTGAACTGTTAAGCTTCCTCTTACGCCTACTATCATGTGAAATATTTTTTCTGTAGCTTCATCTGTTCTTATTCCAATGTCCACTTCTACTCGTCGGGTCACACGCTTCAATTGCAACCAACTTGGTTATGTGTCAACACGTTGTATTCGTCCTCGAGTACTCTTTTGCTATAGTTACGAGCGTTATGTAGTTATTCGATGCAACTGTCCGAACTGTCATCCTACTACTAATAAGAACCAAATTCTTTCTGCTTCTAGTTATACGTTCTCTTCTGTACCTCATCCCTATCATCCTACTACTACCATAAGCTACCCTTCTTTGACAAATATATTTTCGAACGGTAGCCAGAATTCTGTCCTTTGCTGTAGGAACCAAATTGCTTCCCTCCTTACCGATTTAAATGATGATCTAACGTGTCATACGTATTCACTTCCTTAGTCTGTGCCTCCATCACGATTGCAACATATACTTCAAACTAGTAACTTACACGTCGCAACTCAAGAGATTTTTCTTACTGCCTTAAATGACACTACCAAAGGAATTCTTGTCGTGTTTGCAATAGCAGATGTAGTTGAAGTGACCATAACTAGTAACACTGACAGAAAAGGTTCTGTTGAAGTTAGTGCACCCGTATCTATAATGTCTGTTGTTGTTGTTGTCAAAGCTTCACCTGATCCTGTTTCCTTATCTGCTAATGTAGAGGAAGCAATTCCAATTGTGGTTGAAGTTCTACCTAATTTTGGTCCTTTATCTAACGTTGATGAAGTTCTACCTTATTCTGTTATTTTATCTAACGTAACTGAAGTGTTATCTGATTCTGTTCCTTTTCCTAAGGCTGATACGTTTTCAGTCAATGCTGTCTTTTTTCTAAGGTTGATTCTCTTACAATCAATACCAAAAGCAAACGGGTTGCTTCCATAACGAATAATGACTTTCCTAAACCACAACAACCAGTACTACTTTCACCATCGCCACCACCTCTTTAACCGCGCATTAAAACTACCACACCCTCTGTTAATTTTGTTTTGAAGAAAACTGCCCAATCAATACTACATCCTGTTCTAATAATTCAACCTACAGAACCGGTTATTAAAGAAAATAAAAGGCAGAAAATACTCTAAGTGGATTCAGAACCTGAAGATGTAGGTCTACAAAATCCTAATGTTCCTGAGCTCGCTTTATTTTCCTTCTGGTGATGCAAGCGTCTTAAATCCCATTACTAGTCCTCTGCATTCATAATTTTAATGCTGCTCCGCCCTTCCTTAGGATTCAATTTTTGGACTTCACGTTTTTTTGTTTTCTAAATAATTTTTATGTTCTAATTGGTTTTTTCTCTTCTCTTTTGTTTCACGACTCATAATCACCCCACCCCGTGTGGGTCAAATTAAAACAATACCACGGTACAACCTGCCTTTCGTAAGAAGCGACTAAAGCGGTCCAACACACAACACATGCACTCCCTATACTCACACACGCAAATTTTTGGTCGTTCTTTCTTTTCTTTAGTTTTGTCTTCTTCTTTCAGTTTTGGAGCTTTTTCCTTATTGTTAGTTCTCATACTGACGTGATTAAAGTTTTCGATCCACTTCCAGCGGTATGTGCTTTCTACACCTTCCTTCTTTTCTTCGGAAACCAAAACTTCGTCGACTTTTCGGTTGTTCGTTTAGTACGATTCTTTGTTACCACAGCTTAAAGTACTTCAATTTCGTTATCCAGCATTCTCGTTGTTCCGATGCTTACTTTGAGGCTTGAAAGTAATTGTCTCGTTTTCATGTACTGTTGGTTTTCCTCTTCGTTCCTTTTCTTACTTTGTGGTTTTCTGCAGAAAACCAATTTCGTTCTTGATATCGAAAACTTTATTACTTTTTTCCTAGAGATATTCGTCCTCAAACGACTTCTGCAGTATTAAGCCATTCTATCTTTGTCCGTGATCGCTACCCTGTACTTTCCTCTTTCCTATTTCCCTAATACTTCTTGACATGGTCGGGTGTAGTGGTACTTCAAGCCGGAAGAAAATTCTTTTGCTGGTATTTGGTTTTTTTTTTGGAATTTTCTTAAGCAAATTTTTTCTCGTGCATCCTGTTAGGGTATATTGTTTCTTCGAGCCGGATATAAATAAATTTTTATTTTGGTTTTGCTTTTCTTTGGATTTTCTGAAACGAATTTTCTTTTCGTCTGTGTGTACTGCCTGCTCCGTTGCTTCTACTTCCTGCCGCGATCTTTTAATTCTGATAGGGAGGAATTTGTTATGTTAAATTTCAGAAATAAATTGACTTCTGGATGCTGTATATAAATTTTAATTTTTAACTACCTTGTTTTACATTTTTTTAAGAAGGACTTCCTAAAATTTTCAACCTAAACGACTTTACACTTTTTATGGTATTTCAAATCATACAAACTGTCATTTTACAAGTTTGATTGAATTAAGTACTTATTTAAAACGTACTATAGAATTTCCTTAAATGTTTATTTTAACGATAAATGCAGGGATAGTTTGCTTCGTTAGCCGTATTCTAAATTTCCTGAAAAAGGAAACATCTACTTATCGTTAAACTACTTTGAAAAGGCTAAAAACTTCGACTTACGAATTCTTTAAAACGTTCCAACCACCTGCATCCCAAAATTAAAAAGCCTCTAAAAGTTTGTTATAAATACTAAAAAATTCTAGCAAGACGGTATTCCGTTATCAATGCAGGTGTTGAACTCGCTCAAGTTTACGAGCAATAAAACCATTCTCTTATCATTTCACTCTCGGAATGTATTTCGATTTAATAAATCGCCATTGTTTCTATAACAGATAAGCAACCTCTTATACACTTTACTCCGTAATACAGCCAGGAGTGTTGCAAACCTACCTGACCATTTAAACGTACGTCGTTTTTTATTACACAGAAATTCATAGAAATCATTATAGTATATTGAGACATTTTGCTTTCTTTAATTGACACGTTGTTTGCAAGCCGTGCTCTAAGAATATTTTGTAGTTGCTGCCTTACAAATATTTTATAGTTGCTGTTCTCAAAATATTTCATATTCTATCGTTGGTAATGTTTAGAAAGGAAAACGCGTTACCCTTAGTGTTTTCTATGCATATAAATACAGAATGAGCTTGAAAGGTGCTAATATTTTATACAGCGTTCTTTTACCGTTAAGGAAGTTTGTAACGTCGAGGTACAAATTAAAATGAATTGTTTTACTTAGTGTTACAGTCGACTCTAGTTTCATAAAGTATCGAGTCTAGAGACAAGTGCAACACGCTTTTCCAGATCCTCTACAGTGGTATTTGAAGCAGGCAGCTACCCCTTTTAAGGTTCATTTACTGTTTTCTTTTTCTTAATGCTTCTGTAAAATACAGATACTCCTTTTGTGGGTTGATAATCACGTAAGTGTATTAATTTTTCTTAATCATGGTTACAACTAATTACAGACTGTGAGCTAAAAATTTACTTTCACATGATAGGTGCACAATTGCCTAATTTTTTTCTAGTATATATTTAGGGTTAAAGTCATTATGTAAGTGTATGTGTATATGTTAATTAGATTTTAAAATTTTGCATCTATATTGGCTTAAATGTATATTTTTATGTTGTGTTATATGCGAGTTGGTGCATTTGTTTCCATTATGTTATAACAGGACGATTATGTAAATGTTCGATTTGGTATATGTAGATATTTGTTTTTATACTATGTTTAACTAACGGATTGTAAATAAATTTCTTAATAAGGTTTCCAATGTTTTTTTCTGTGTGCCCCACCCTTCTTTACGACGTTTTGATCTAGCACGGAATCTAATTATATTGAATTTCTGTTCTACCCTACTGTTTTGTTGCGGTATTCGGTAAAGCGATTTTCATAATTTTACAACATTCTTTCTCGTCTGCACGGAATACCGTAAGATAGAGTTTTAAAATCAGGTTTATTCAAATGGCCATGTGAGTTTGCAACTCTCCTTGCAGCATAATGGTGTAAAGCATGTAACAGATCTATCTATTATAGAATCGATAGCGATTTATTGTTTGGAACTACAATTCCGAGAATGAAATAATGAAGGAACAGTTTTACTTCTCATAAACTTGAGCGAGTGCAACACCTGCGTTAATAACGGATTACCGCACTGGTAGAATTTTTTAGTATTAGTAGCACTCTACAAAAAAAAACCATTAAAAGAATTATTACGATGCAGGTCGTTAGAACCCATTTCAAAGAATTTCTAAGACAAAGCTTCTAGCCTTTTAACGAACCTATTAAAGGTAGTTAACGATAAAGCAGATGTTTGCTTTTTCGGGAAATTTATAACGCGGCTAACGAAGCAAACTATCCAAGTATTTATCGTAGAAATAAACACTTTGTTATGTTTATTTTTCAACATAAATACTCTTTTTCCCCTGGTTAAGTCATTACCCGCTCGAATAAATTCCATTCCTATTCTTAAATACTCCAACAATGTCTTATATAGTGTACCTGTTTAGAATAAACCCGCTTTAACATAATTTTAACTCAAATCCATTTTGCTTTTAAAACGAAAACTTATTCGATAAATTAAATAGTCAATACCTTGTTTTAGGTGTCGGTTTTGTTTTGTTAAACATTCCAATAACGTATAATTGCTTTCTCTTGTGTTTCCCATCTAAAGACTTATCAGAATAATAGATTGATAACGCGAGGATTGCAGTTCAAACTCGTGTTAATTGAACCAATTTTTAATTCAATTCTGCAGCTTATGCGTTCAAATATTCTCTACATTACTCCTCCCAGTACCTCAACAGCGATGCACGTCTTTTTGTTCGACAAGTAAAAGGTATCTTGCGTGTATCGGTGAGTTTTTCCGTGCTTACTCATCCTAATCAGTTTCTCTTTTTAGCTCTTAGCTGGAAGCCAAATTGGTTCTCTCTTTATGTAGGCCCAACTGTTCTTTGCCACAGATCAACTGCCGTTGCCTGTAGATTGCTAGTGCCGTTATGGTAACATGGTAAATAGATCCCGACGACTGTGGCGATACGGTGCTAATTCACTCCCGCTGGCGTGCAAGCTAAGTACACCTACACATACAGGTATACAACTTGTTTTCTTTTGCGTATATCAAGGGCATACTCTATATCAGCGCTTAGTGTAGTTACATGATAAAAAAAGTGACACTGTACGACTACTGTTTGTTGCTGCAAATCGATATTATCGCTCTATAGGTGTGATGTTCCATTGTTAACAATGTTTGACAAAAGTTCCCACACGCTTACTCTTCTCTACTGATTAGTTTATTTTACAAACGGTGTTATGTACAATTTAAAAGAATGTTTGACAAAAGCTCTCACACGTTAATTCTTTTCTACTGATTAGTTTATTTTACAAAAGGTATTATGTGCAATTTTAAAAATGCTTGACAAAAACTTTCACATGTTTATTTATTACTGATTAGTTTTATTTTGTGTAAAATACTAGATGCGCACTTCGTATCTAAAGTACTAAATTGTTCGTATCAAATAATTGTTTGCTTTGAAATAGTAACGCTTAATTTATTAATTTTGCTTGTTTGGTACAGAATCCTTTATTTATTTCTATTGTTAATAGATAATCGTGGGCAACGTGCTTTTTTTTGTTATTTTGGTATGCAGGTGAATTCCCCCACTCTCCGAGTTTGGTAGTTAGCCTGGTATTTACGTTTCTACCGGCTACGTCTAGGTATGTAGCATAAATTCTGACGCCTTGGCGTGGGGCTGCGATTTTGTTTCGTGTAACTTTGGCCCCGATTTTGTTTTAGATAACGGTTACTTCGGTTTGGTCTTAATTAATTTCTGCTCCGAGTTTGTTTTAGTTAATTTTTGCTCCGATTTTTTTTGTTGTTAGTGCGTAAGTTCTTACACTACCCGCATTTCTCGGTCTGATGCTACTTGTTTTTTCTTTCTTTACGTTCGACCTATTGTTTATTTTTTCTTTTTCTTTCGGCTCTTTGGTGTTCCTCATATGAGGATCGGTTTTTGTTATTTCTTGTGTGGGTTTGATCTTTTTGAATTTTGATTTCGTTCTCTTCCGTGATTGCTAAATATTCTTGGTTAGCTCATGTCAGATTATTAGACTTGTGTTTTCGCCAATAATCCTAGTCCATTCAAAACGCTGGCTTCCTTCCCTCTTTGTACATTTTGTTCTCCTCTTCAAGTCTAGAGTTGGTTTCTTTCTCCGACTTTTCTTTTATTCTACAGCCCTATTCTAATTTCTATTTTGTTGTTTTGCTTTCATTGGTGTTCCTGAAGTTTATTCGTCCTACATGTTTTAGATTGCCCTGTATTTGAAATAATTTTCTTTTGGCTTCTATCGAGTTACGGTTAGCCTTTATTTAGTTACTTTCTACCAATTTCTTTCTTGTTCGTATTCAAAATGACTTCTTTTTCGGCTTCCCACCAAGGTCTTCCTGTGTGGGAGTGGAATTTGAAATTTTCTGATATCCCAAACATTCTTACCGTACATGATTTTTTGGGACGGGTCGAAGAACTCCGACGAACTCAACATGTGTCAGAATTGCAGTTATTTGAGTCAGCAGTGAACTTGTTCGAGGCTAAAGCGTGGCTTTGGTATCGTGGTTACCGGCATAGGTCGTTGTCTAATTTACTGATTCAACATTTTGAACCCCCGGATTTTGCTTATAAGTATGCTACTATTGAGGAAAATACGTTCACTTCACACGACCAAATTGTTAAGATTTCTCTTACGCCTACGGGTAGATCTGATACTTCTTTCATAAGTTCTACTGTTTTTCCTCCTAGTTCTACTTCTATTCGTCAGGTCGTATGCTTTAATTGCGATAAACCTGGTCTTGTTTCGACGCATTTTACTCGTTCTAAAGTACTCCATTTTTAAGGTTGCGGATATAAGGGAGTTGCCCGCCGCAACTGTCCGCACTGTCCTCCTACTACTAATAGGCCTTCGAATCATACTTCAAATACTGTCCTCACCTCTAGCTGCCTAATTTCTTCTGCTTCTCACTCTTCGTTCTCGTCCGTAGCTCATCCAGGTCTTCCTGCTACTACTATCAAAACCTACCATTCTTAGGCGAATACAGCTTCGAACAAAATCTCCTCCGTCTCTATTTCTACATCCTATTTTACTCCTTCTGCTTGCCCTGCTTATCCACTTTTACCCCAAACTGTGCCTCCACCACCATTACAACCCATGCTTCGAATTAGTGACTTGCAGTAGCTTCTCAAGAGTTTGTTTCCGCTTTCTTAAACGATTCTACCTAAGAAATCCCTGTAGTGTCTGCAAACACAAATGTCGCTGAAGTGACGATTACTTCTAATTCAGTCGGCGAAGGTCTTGATGAAGTCCATGAACGTGTATCTTTAATACCTCTTCCTGTTTTTGTCAAAATTTTACCTGTTCCTGCTTTCTTAAATGCTTCTACTCAAGAAATTTCTGTTGTGCCGGCAATCACAGTCGTAGCTGAAGTGAAGATGATTTCTAATACGGATAGAGAAGGTCTTGTTGAAATTAGGGAACCCATAGCTGTGATGCCTGGGGCTGTCATCGTCAAAGTTTTACCTGATCCTGTTTTGTGATCTACTATTGTTAAGGAAACAGTTCCTATTGTGGCTGAAGTTTTGTCTGTTCCTACTCTGTCTAACAGTAATGAAGTGTTACTTGATTCTATTCTTTTATCGGTAGTTGATGAAACAATACCTACTCTTACTCATTTTTCTCATGCTGACAAAATGCTACTCGCTTCTGTTCTTTTAGCTGAGAAATTCTAGCTGATGTCATGTTATCTAATGTTGACAAAGGTCAACTTGATTCTGCTTTCTCATTTATTAGGAATGAAGTTCTTGCTGATACTGTTTGTTTTTGTAACGTTGATGAATTTCTACCTGATCCTGTTCCTTTATGTAATGTGGTTATAGTGATATCGCATTCTGCTCCTTTTCTTATGGTTGATTTTCCTACAGCCCATGCTGTTTTTTTTCCTAACTGTGATACTTTTAGTCCTCTACCTAACGTCGTTAAAATTTTATCTACTTCTGTCCTTCTAGTTAACGTAACTGAAGTGTGCGCTGCTTGTGTTTCTTTTGGTAAGGTTGATTCTCGTACAGCTCATACATTTTCCTATTCCATCGTTCATTTTCTTACCACCAATTCTAAAAACAAACAACCTTCTTCCATAACGTGTTCTGAGTTTTATAAATTAAGACAACCACTACTATCCCAACCGTCGCCACCACTTTCTCTACCTCGTGCAACAATTCCTACACCCGCTGCTGTTTCTGTGTGGCAGAAAACTACCCAACTGAGGCGCACATTATTCTATACTCCTTCCGAACCGGAAGATGTATGTCGGCGAAGTCCTAACGTCCTTAATCTCGTTTCGTTCTCCCTCTAGCGGCGTAAACGCCTTAAGCCCAATGTCTAGTCCTCGCGTCCCAGATTCTTATGCCGACTTTGTTCTCCTTCGAACTTGATTTTTGGACGTTACGATTTCGTTTTACTTTTCTGTTTTGCTAGATTTTCTGTCATTTTCTTGCCTTCTCTTAACCCGAGTGGGTCTGAAAATAGAATAACCCCATGGTGCGACCTGCATGTCGCAAGAGGCGACTATAGCGGTCCAACACAACACATACACACACGCACATCTTATACACGCACAATACATACACACACACTTTCTACACACCCACACACACACACATATACACACACGCACGCACACGCACACACCTACTCATACATAACTACACTGGGATTCTGTTTTATCTTCTTTTGTGCAATTCTTAGGTTTTTTTTGGTTTTGTACTTGGTGCTTGGTGTATTCTTTATGATTTCTTTTTTTTTTGTTCCTCTCGTTTCCCTTTGTTGTCCCTTTATTTACTTGAAGCTTGACTTTGGGTCCTGTTTTGGTTTGCACTGTTGGTTTTCTTCCTCGTTCCTTTTCTTCTCTTGAGGTTGATAACCTTACTCTTTCTTCTGAGAAACATCCTTCCTTTAACGACTACGCAGTACTGAGGCCGTTCCGCCTCAGTCCTCCTTGATTGCTTATTGCCCGTGTTCGCTTCCTTCCTTCTTTTTTTTCTCTCTTACTCTCTTACTATTATTAGTCCTTCAAGCCGGATTTTGTTTGGCTTTTGTTTTTCTTTTCTTTTCTATCCCAAAGCTGTTGTAGTCGGTCTTGTTATTTTGGGTTTTTTTTCTGTGTTTTTGTTGTTTCCGTAATGAATGTTCTTTTAGTTTGAAGCGATTTTTCTTTCTTTATCGTTGTGTTTAGGTTTTTTGAGTCCTGCCCATTATCGGATTTTGGCTTTCCTACCCCGACCTGTTAATTTTGCTGGGAGGGGGGATTTCTTACGTTTATTTTTCAACATAAATTAAATGCCCTTTTTCCCCTGGTTAAGTCATTACCCACTCGAGTAAAATACATTTCCATTTTTAAATTCTCCAACAATACCCTATATAGTGTACCTGCTCAAAATAAACCCACTTTAACATAATTTTAACTCAAATCCATTTTGCTTTAAATCAAAAATTTATTCGATAAATTAAATAGTCAATACCTTGTTTTAGATATCCGTTAATTTGATAAACATTCCGAGAAGGTATAATTGCTTTTTCTTATGTTTCCCATCTAAAAACTTTCAAAATAATGAATCCTACTATTATTTTATAGCGTGTTTTTCAGTTTGCTAATCACGCTTTGATAACGCGAAGATTTCAGTTCAAACTCGTGCTACTTGAACCAATTTTTAATTTGATTTTGCAGCTTGTGCGTTGAAATATTCTCTACATTACTCCTCCCAGTACCTCAAGAGCGAAACACGCCTATTTGTTCGACAAGTAGGAGGTATCTTGCGTGTATCGGTGAGTTTTTTTGCGCTTACCAATCTTAGTCAGATTCTCTTTTTAGTTCTTAGCTGGAGGCTAAATTGGTTCTTTCTTTATGTAAGCCCAACTGTTTTTTGCCACAGATCAACCGCCCCTGCTTGTAGATCGCTAGTGCCGTTATGGTAACATGGTAAATAGATCCCAACGGCCGTGGCAATGCGGTGCTGGTTTACTCCCGATGGCGTGTAAGCTAAGTATTCCGACACATACAGGTATACAACTTGTTTTCGTTTGTGTATATCAAGGGCATATTCCTTATCAGCGTTTGATGTAGTTACGTGATAAGGAACGTGACCCTGTAGGACTACTGCTTGTTGCTGCGAATCGATATTATCGCTCTATAGGTGTGATGTACCATTGTTAAAAATGTTTGACAAAAGTTCCCACACGCTTACTCTTTTCTACTGATTAGTTTATTTTACAAACGGTGTTATGTACAATTTAAAAAAATGTTTGACAAAAGCTCTCACACGTTAATTCTTTTCTACTGATTAGTTTATTTTACAAAAGGTATTATGTGCAATTTTAAAAACGCTTGACAAGAGATCACACATGTTTATTTTCTACTGATTAGTTTTATTTTGTGTAAAATACGAGATACGCACTTCGTATCTAAAGTACTAAATTGTTCGTATCACATAATTGTTTGCTTTGAAATAGTGACGTTTAATTTATTTCTTTTGCTTGTTTGTACAGAATCCTTTATTTATTTTTATTGTTAATAGGTAATCGTGGACGACGTGCTTTTTTCTTGCTTTTTGGTATGTAGTTGAATCCCCCCACTCTCCGCGTTTGGTAGTTAGCCTGGTATTTACGTTTTTTCCAGCTACGTGTAGGTACGTAGCAACTTAAGGAAATTTTATAGGACGTTTTAAATAAGTACTCAGTTTAATTGAACTTTTTAAAAAACAGTTCGTATGATTTGAAGTAATATAAAAAGTGTAAAGGCATTTAAATTAGAAATTTTAGGAGGCTCTTTTTAGAAAGAAGTAAAACAAGGTAGTTGGAAATTAAAATTTATATACAGCATGCAGAAATCAATCCATTTCGGAAATTAACGAAACAAATTTAATGTTTGTGGCCTTTAATAACAAAAGATAAAAAATTATTATACTTTTAACTGAATTGGCGGTTACACGTTGTGGCAAAAGAAGCTTTAGCAATGACGCGATAATACAAGTCTAAAGCGATTTTAAAATCAAATTGTGTGACGTGCCCCATGATCCACTATATTATTTACTAGGTAGCGTTATGGAGGAAATTAATTAATAACATGGGCATCGTAAACTGTTAAATTATAGTAATTTACCGATATTGTACTGAAGTTTCGATATTTGACGTTTCAATCTCAGTGTGCCTATTCTCAAAATTCGCAAATAGATTAACAGTGGTTACAAACTGTAACCTGATTTACATTAAAGGGCTTATATAAATATACCAGTTAAGAGCTTACAAATCTGATTTACTGTTCATTTGTTAAACGATTCATAAATTTTCGATTGCTGAAAATAGTATTTGCAAATTCTAAAATGAGTTTTTGTTTAGCCAATGATCTACTATTCCGCGATAAAGTTTAAATTTGCAATGGTCTACTTGAATTTTTTTTGCAAAATTTTTTTACCATAAAACGTTTTTCATTGGACAAGACGATGACCATACATTCCTGCAGTCTAGGAAAATGCAATTTTTAAAAGAATACATTAATAAATATCCGGTTCTCGATCTCAGTTCCTGTGAACCAAAATACCACAAGCTTTACAAGTAGTAGCCTAATTAATTTAGTAATAAGAAAAGGCTTTCAGTAGAGTATTTAGTGACGAATCAGGCCCACATTTGCTCCAGCATCCACATTTGCTCCCACATCTGGACCAAAAAGTTTTCTTCGACTAACCATTTTTCATCTTTCGAGATAAATATATCTTAAATTTTTCATCTTTCGAGATAAATGAGCATCCTCATTTCCACACACGAGATAAACCTATTTTTAAAATTTTTTACCGCTAACATTCTGGACCAAATAGTTTTCTTCGACTAACCATTTTTCATCTTTCGAGATAAACCTATCTTGTTTGGTATCAATTAATATTAGAATTTTCTTAGCTACCCGAATTTCTAAGAATTTTTTAGATATCATCATCCCCAAGGGAGCTACCCTGATTTTAAGATTTCTTACCTGTAGCGACTTTTGAGCGTTCTTATAAATTTTTTTTTTTAGTCATGCAATACATTAAATTAGCTTAGAATTTTACGCAGAATTCGAATCTGCTAATAGATTTAAAATAGGACCACACCCTTTAAGCTCTCAAACCTCTAAATTTTTTTGCTCATTTATGACATATGCTTTAACCAACACAAAAATTAAGCACGCAAAATTTTAATAATTTATTTTATCCAATTTACAGTTTAATAACTAATCATTCCGATGTAATGTGTTTTAAATATCTAAATGGGAAGGTCAACTTTTGGTGTAATGATCGTGTGGTTAATAATTAAGAAAGCGCATTTTGCTGGTATGAAATCTATGGAATTTCTCCTGTAATGAAAAGAAGAATGCATTCGTAATTTAAAATAATTCTACAACCTTCGCTAGATACCAACCATGTTAATTAGTGAATTCATAGTACCGATTTAGATTCTAATAAATAGAAATTTTGTGTATGACATCATTAACTACCTAAATTTCAGAATTATCAAAATGTAATAAACCACATTAAGTACTGTTTAATAATAATCATAAAACAATATTAGAGTGAAAGTAAATGGGTCTTATTACATATTGATATCCTACATCAATTACCTAAATTACCTTACGTGACGCTGTAGAAGCATTATAATGCAAATTCCGGAAACTTCCAATGTAGCATTAATTCATTTGTAATTAATTGTAATCCAGCAAATATTCTAAATTCTTAACGAACATGTGAAAGCTGTATATAATTTCTTTTCTTGGACTTTCTATTAATTATGTTGAAAATATGTTTCAATGACGTACATTGAAATCGAAATATAATTGCTTGTAGATTATTAATAACACAAGGTAACCAGCACGTATTTAGGGAAAATACAAACGTCATTTAGTAATATAATTAACGGTTTTCAAACCTTATATAAAGCGGTGTAATTAGAAAAAATTCTATTAGTTTCGCACGCTTTTGTGTGTAAAGCCCGTTGAAATTTTAAACCTTCGTTTCGTGTAGTTATTTTTGCGAAAAGTTTTGAAGGAAGGTTTAAGGGTAAGTATTATTAAAAATATTATTAAAGTAGAACTGAATTTATTTGCAAACACCAATTATTATGTATTCTGTTATTGGTTTTTATTTGTATTTTAAAACATTAATTTTTCCAAAGTAATGCGCTGTTTTACAGATATATTTTTCAAATTTTAAAGGAATGCTTTTAGCTAAGATAAAAAACAATTCTCACAAAATATTTTATTAAAAATTAAATACATTAACAAAAAGGCCTCAATAGCAATACATTTTCTTTAGAACAGCTCAAATTATTCAAACAATGGTTTAAACAGTGATTGTACCTATCACCGAATCTTCTTAATTCTTTGAGCCTTGGAAGTGAGAATACACTTTCCATGTTTAAAATGTTGTTTGATAAATATTTTGATAGTAACTGTCTTTTCTGTTCGCCTTTAACATAGACAGTAGCATCGGGGGGTATGACTTCTTTCAGCAAATCGCCTACATTTGTATATCCACTTGTGGACTGCCCATCCCAGCTGAGCCCATGGATTCTTTGCTTTAACCACCAAACTTGCTTTTTGAAATCATCACTTAGGGTGTTATACTCCACAGCCATGTCCAGTATCTCATGCCATATTACATTATTCGCTACATCCAAAATGGCAATCTCCTTGCAATATAAATCACTAATTTTGTATTGATATCTTTGTAAATCGATTATAAAACACATGCTTCCTGCTTCAAAGCACGGATGGGAATGGGGTTCTAAGCAAATCTCTCCTATATATCCAGTTAAGGGATTTTACTCCCTCCTTTTATGATTTTTTCATCCAGGTAATTATCTGGATGATACTAAAGCAAGTCTGTTTTCTTAATCCAACTTTTACCATCCCTCAACCACGACACTAATAATTCGCGCCCGTGCTTCCGTTTCCGTAAAACTTTTTCCACTAAGTACGTGTCGGGTGCTGGTGTGAGCCGAATTTCATCGCCCTAAAAAGCACCTAGAATTGGCCGACCTTCCAAATCTTGTAGCAGATAGGTTGTCGGTCTCGTTTGTTGTACTTTAACAATTTTGAATAGTTCTGTACCCCAGTTTGGGTGAAATCCTCGATCGAATACTGCTTTATATTTTGATATACGCACAATGTCTCCAACCTTATACAACTTTTTGTGACTTTTAGAAACGCTGTTAGCGGTGTAAAGTTTTATTCTTTCCGGATGTTCTTCTGCTTCCATAGGTGTCATGTTAATAGCTCGATGCGGTGTATTATTGTATTCTTTCATAACCTTAGGCAAAATATTCACCCATTTATGACTGCCTTGCAAGTAAAATCTTCTGTACAATTTGTTTTTGATTGTTCTAATCAACCGCTCGACCATGCTAGCTTTGATTGCGGAATACGTAGAGTAATGGTTTATCTTATATTTTTGCATAAGATTTTTAAACCAGCGGTTGTAGTACTCTTTCCCTAAATCCGTTTGTAGATTGATTTTTACGTTATTTTCTCCTTGCAGCATTTTGTCCAATATTTTTTTCATAGCATTTGTAACTTCTGATCCAGTTTTATTTTTTAAAGGTTCTGCTAAAGCATATTTTGTGAAACAGTCCACTGCTATTACAATATATCTGTACCTATTGTTCACACGCGAGTAAGGCTGCATTTCGCACAAGTCCGATTGGATAAGATCACGTTTCACATGTTTCAGATTTGTATGACGACGCTGAAAATTTTTTCTTGCAGGTTTAAATAATTCCTTAACGATGATTTCTTTACTCATTTTTCTTTAACACTGTTGCTAAACTAATAGGGTTATCTTTATCCAATTGCACCTTTGACATAAACTGAAGCTTTGGTTTGTAGTATTTGTTTTTTATAGCTGCTGGTGACGCCTCGTAAATCGATGCTATTGCAAGACCGAGCTCCTTCTAATTTGTCTCAGAAGTTGCAGTCAAATTAATAAAAAACTGTATAAACGTTTTAAAGTCAGATACAGGCTTATCCAATTTTTCATTTACATATTATTTATTAACTGCATCAGATGGCTCAACTGGTTGAGCAAGCATTGCGATACGCTGGTTTCTTGCATTGAAGGCTTTATCTTTACGCTGTATATCATCAGAACTTTTAGACAGTATGAAAACGCTTGATTCACGAGCTTGATTACAGATTTCTTATTAACACAATCACTATCGTCTTTAGGATCCATTACATCAACTAACCTTCTTTTACGAAAACTAATTGTTTCTTCTCCAGACTTGAATTCTATAGTACTCCTCTGATTAACACAATCACTATCTTCTTTCGGGTCCATTACATCAACTAACCTTCTTTTACGAAAACTGATTGTTTCTTCTCCAGACTTGAATACTATAGTACTTCTCTGATTAACACAATCACTATCTTCTTTAGGGTCTGATGAATTCACTAACCTTCTTTGCTGCATATCGTAGCCATCACCATCCAACGTTAGCACAAATCCTCGACCTGGAGGACCGCGTCGAATATCAGCATCTTTACGCTCTGAACGTCCGAAGCGGTCGATAGGCATTTTAAAACTGTGTAATTATTTACTGAACTCACTGTACCTTCTTCTCTCAACTCTTCTATTATGGACACCATCTCGTTAATGTTTTCCTCGCTTGTATTTCCAGCTCGGTTGGATGCGTTCAACAATCTCAGCCGATTCACAAGTTCATGTACATTATTCCAGTAGACATATTGCACCGGCTTTGAATTTAAACTTTTGTAAAACCGATTAGAAAAGCCTAAACCCGATCCCTTAGACTGTTTTCTTCTCTTTGGCTGTTTTCCTTCGGGATTCCTCTGAAATTCGGTGAGATATTTTTGCACATTTTTGTTAAACTTTTTGTTATTTGTTGGGAATCCGCTTAAATCGTGCACCGCAAATGGGTTAAACTTTCTTCTCAAAACCGATGCAGATTTGATCATTTCCAAGTAATTCGGCAAATCTTCATGCAAATTGAAATCGCCATCTTCGGGGCTGATGTCTTTGTAAACCAGCAGATTGTGTAAACCCCTCGTACCTGGATATATCACATTGTTTAATGTTATATCGCTAGTTTCCGGGTTAATTATCAATACACTTTTCCACAAACTCCATGTATCGGTTTCCACATTATACTTTACTCCATAAATTGATTTGTCAATATTTTCGTCTTTGTCTCTAGCTAACACATCCGCATAGTAAAGATGGAACGGTTCTTCTGGAACGAGTTGTTTAATTTTCTTTATAGGTACGTCCATGTTTTCGACTTTAACCTTTGTTGTAGGTGTGGGAATTTTTTCGGTGATCGATTGCAACTGGGAAGCGGTTATTTGCAAGGGATCAATCAATTGTTTGTGCATCTCTTTGAATTTTTGCTGAGATGTAACGTCTCCCTTTTTGTACGCTACAAACTTTTTTCGTACAGCATCCTGCATAAGATGAAGACTGCGTTTATTCGCAATAAAATTGTTAACGTCCGTCATCATGAAACTTTGGATGGGAACTAACTTTTTTTGAATAATGTCAAATATTTATATACTCGTCGAAATTCTTCCTATATCGACCATTATCCAAATCAAAATCTTTCACAACAGTTATAAAATTATGTTTTGAGTCACCCCAACACTGTAAACACATTTCTTTAAATTTCGGATATGTCATGTCACCACTTATATGATCCGAAAAGATATGGTGAAGGTTTGTATCATCCTGTTTCCATAATGCAATTACATTGGCGTTATCTCTGAGTCTATGTTTTAAGGCACTAGCGTAAGTTTGACATATATAGAACGAATCTATTGCTTTATGTCGGCCGAACGAGAAAAATTGAGTGATTTTACTTTGCTCGTTTACAGGTATATCATCGAAAACCATAATTGAATCTTCTTTGGTATCTCCGGGTTCGATCAAATCATCGGAATTTTCAAACTCATGGTACCCAATTTCTTCTTTTAATGGTGTAAAAACATTTCTTAACAATTCGTATTTCGGTTGATATAAACTTTTCGAAAATACATACACATTTTGGAATCTAAGACCGTTCTCGTGCAGGATCAGCGATATTAAAGCGTTAGTCTTCCCACAACTCGATGGTCCTGCGAAGATAGCTCGTATGTTAGACGGGAACAATGAACCATGTTTACCATCCTCTCTTGCACTAGCAATAGCAAAGTTATCATAATTCTGTATAGGTATTTTAACTTCTTGATTCGCAGTCTCCATATTGCTTCGAGCGTACGCTTGCTTTTGCTGCTGCTTGCGGTGATAGCTTAACGCCTCTTTCGGTATATTATATTTTTTACTGATGGAGTAAATACTTGATTTACCCAGCCGAACTTCTTCTATAGCTTTTTCTAATGCTTCGTTACTGTATCCACTATTTCGTTTTCTTATGTAATTGCGAACCATGCTAACCAATACTGTCGGAGACACTTTCACCCTATGGGGCAATTTCACTCTATGGGGTAATTTCACCCTATTCTGATAGGGGTACATTCGCTCTAAAATAACTAGAACTTATGTACAGAGTGGGAGATGCTCACCATTCGACAAATAAAAGTAGACTAATTGAAACAAATTAATTCCTTGCTTTTATACAATTTTATTAAAAATATATATACAAAATATTTAATTGTGAATAAATCTATTAACAATTTCCGTAAACGGATTATATTCAAACATAGAGTCATGTATAATTAAAGCATAAGCCTTCATCGATGATTCAAAATTTCTTGAAGCTTCTAACTCGATTCTTACATCAACAGTTGCATCCTTGATGCTTTCAAATTGATGACGACAGTCGATTACAAAGACAGATGAGTCCTTAAACCTGTTGTAGTCCATTAAACATTTATTTGACGATTTGTTCGGATAGTATTTTTCCATAAAAGATGCATAAGACAGGTACGCTGGCAAGTAGTCATTCTGCTCGAAATCTAAATTTAATCGACCTTGAGGGAACATCTGAGAGTTTAAAAACACTTTGACATTGGTTATGTTGGCATTTGTAAAGCTTGTAGCATTTTCTTCTTTCCTGTCGTACTTCCCATTTTGCAGCGCCAGTAATATCCACCGAGCCTTCTCTGTTTCGTTCGATACTTTAATTCTCCATACTTGCGACTTTGATTGTGTTAGAGACGGTAATTCGTGTAGTTCCCATTTTCTGAATGCAACCATTATAGATGATTGATTTTGCATTTCCGAAAGCAGCGACGCCTTGGCAAAGTCGCTTAATGTTATATGCGGGACCTCCCATGAAATACGTTGTATTTTGAACGTTACTGTATTTCCAATAGACTTGTAGCAATTTACGTCCGACTTGGATCTGATTAAAATCAGCTCTTGAGGCATGTTGACGATAGTTTTCTTGTAATCTTGAAAAAACCCAAAAATGGTTTTTAGCGGTATAGCACAACTAAACCGCCCATCTTGGAATATGGTATCGGGCTTCCACCCGGTATGTGTAATTTTGTTTATGATTCTTCCATGGATACTAAACCTTTAATAGTTCTTGTAATTCCAGGGATTCGGCAGACATCTATTATTTGATTATTACCCAATTTGTATTGAATTTCCTCAAACAGAAAATATGGTGCATTTCTAGTAAATTCGTAAGCTTTAGGGTCTGGTTCTGCTGCTCTAATCGGATCTACAGTTGCTGACGCTTCTCTTAATGTTTCCGTAGGTTTATAGGTGCCCCTTATAAATATGAAACTTTCATGGGGGTATGTGATGTTATCACTGCTCTGGATTTCAATTGAAATTCGATCGTTGTTTTCTGCATTCAATGTAAAGGGAAGATATGTATAATAATCTTCTTTTATTATGGTTTCATCTAATTTATAACCTCCAAACACATCCAATTTGGGCACGTCCTCATATTTAAGCCTTCCAAGTTTAACGTTTTCATCACTGTGGAGATCTAAGCTGCGTTTACTTCTGCCTCCCATCATTTATAACTTCTAACCCCAAAGATTTTAAGAAACGTATTTCTTCTGCTGTAAGTTTCTCGACAACTTGACGCTTTGACGTCTTATTCACTTCTAATCGTCTGGGGGTGTTGTAGCGTGTTTTATATACAAAATCGATAGGCATTTTCAGCTACTTTTTATTTCCAGTCTCACACAGGTGTATGTTTCCGGGGAAAAGTTTACCAATTCACCCAAATGATCGACTAGTCTGATTGTAATATTATCAATTTCTGTCACGCTCAGCGGATAATATATGACGTGGTTAGGTTCCTTTTCCAGATTATACCCGGGTGGTACAGATAGACTGAATTCAAATATGCTGTGGGTAAGAAAATTGTTTCTGAACGATCCGCTGGTGATATTGGTTTCCACAAAAATGTTTGAGACCGATATTATGTTCACTTGCTGATTAGCGATATGTACGGTATCTGCAGTCAATTTGCAGTTGGTAAACCCCAAGATGCTTCCAATATTGTTTTTATGGTTTGCCCCAAAATCAATCGGTATACTGCTTCGTATAGAACACTTTAATGTATTATTGTTGGCACTCAGTTTAAAATATTTTTCAATGTTCTCGTTGATCTCCGGCTTCTGACTAAACCATTTTTTGAAAACATCCTGTATATATGCATTTATTTCTTCTAATTCGTATGATACAGGTTCAATGGTTATTCTGCGATGCTCTGGATCGTTAAAGTATAAGTTATTGTTTCCTGGATGTATGTTTTGCACAGTGTTACAAGTGTACAGTCCCGCTAGACCTAAAGCATATTCACCGTCCTGTTTCAATTTAATTGGTGGGTAAATGGATCCTGTCAATATGACATTACCATACCCGAACACGCTCACGGTTTTAGCTATTGTCACTAAGAAACTTTAACACTAAATGTCCGCAATTGTATGTGTTGTAAGTCTGCTCCGGTGCACTGTTGTAGTATATTTTACAACCTCGAAAATATCTCTCCACTTCTTCCGGCGGTCTCAAGTCTCCAAACGAATCGTAGTAATACACGCTATTTCCGCGTTTTCGGTACCCCTCCCAATGTGTACCCGAACCTTTGGTGGTATCCAAATTAATCACTCCCGATTCGTTGACATGCGGTCTAATCTTCTGTAACTGATCTCTAGAAAAAACGTTGCGAAAATGAGGAATGTTAGATGCGTGTTTCCTTATATCTACATCGGTGAGAGCTCTTCGAGGTAACTTGCTTAGTTTTTTGATACTTTTTTACAAATGCCTCGCCCCTGTTTGTACGGTTTCAAGAATAATGCTGTGCCTTTTTTGTATGGTTTTAGAAACATTCCATTTCCTTTTTTCCCAACAGTAATGGCTTCCATAGATCTGTTGTGTCGTTCGCTCCCCTTAAGCTGTTCGTTGGCCGTCTTGACATCATTTACTGCTTTAGCTGTTCCCGCAGCACCACCTGTTAGTGCCCCTAGGGCACTTAGTCCCGCGAATATCGGAATCAATGGCAGAAAACCTCCTTTCTGTGGAACGGGTATAATACGTGGGACTTTAATTTTGCTTTTCCCACCGGCTCCTTTTATGATTTTTTTACCAATTAGAATACCAACATCTAACAGCTTTTTCAAGTTGTCGGAACCAACTCAGTCTACTGCGGAGCGTATTTTCTTCAAAAATCCACCTTTGAAACTTATTTTCTTCTTTAAGCCCATACCCATTTTTCTCTTCGCTTTCATAGCGTTTGTCACAAACCAAGCTGCGGCTTTTTCCCCAAACTTTGCGTTTTTAGACTTAACTCTCCCCCAGGCTTCTTCTTCTAAAATTTTATCTGCTCGGTGTCTGGCTGGAAGATCGTCGGGGTACTTGGAGTATGCAATGTCGTGGTCTTTACACAATTTATCCAATTCGTTTATTCCAGGATCGCTTCTTGCTAAGCGCTCATTCAACTTTGTACCAGGACCGCAGTACTGATAACCTGGAATATGCAGCTCAAACGGTAGCCTGTTTATAGCGCTGTTGATTAAACCCTCTCCAGAACAGATAATCATGTGTTTACTCAAAGAAATCTCAAACTATACTAAATAAATAAACAACAGCGAGTCTATTTATACTTTTTCAAAAAATTTACAATATATTTTTAATATACACCCACGTCTCTTGGGCTGTCTTTTATAAAAATACTCTTTCTAGTTATCACCATAACCAGAATTTAAACGTCTAAACATTTCCACTAATGTTCTTGTACGTATCACGTCTTGCACAAATATATCTGGAAAACATATAACCAGCTCCAATGCATTTAGGGCGCTCTGATTCAATTCGTTGTAGAATAAAATATTACCAATTCGAACTTCGCCTTCAATCAAGATTTTAATTCGTTTCTCCCCTTCAGTCAGAGTATTAAACCGATCGCAATCATTTAAATTAGAATTAGCAACAAACCCTACTAATTCGCTATATAATGCTGGGAAGTCACGACTTTTCAACTGCTTAAGTTGATACTCAAACAACTCTCGCATATGGAATAGTTTACGGCACTCCAATTCGTTTATAACTATCGAACTATTACCCATTATTATTTTTAACTGGAACGTTTCGTCCTCGGTTGTTGCATACACTGGCGATAGAGTGATAAAAAACGGCCCTCCTAGTTGTATGTGTAGATCTTCCATTTCGGGTACACCATTTAATCGACTGTTTAGCACGTCACGAGAAAATACGTTGATTTGAAATTCCACTTGAAAATTTGTAAATACCAACCAATTTTCGTATGTCAATTCCAGAACATGGTTGCCACAATATTTCTTGCTACACACCAATCGTAATACGGGTTTTGTTCTCTGGTTTATAACAAACCCAATTTCCACATTATGAGGGTGTTCACCCAATTCACTTAAACTATACGTAAACTTATTAATCAGATTTTCGGTATACGAAACTTGTGCATTATTAACATCTACAGACTCCATTGCTTTGCACTAATTTCACCGAGATGACTGAGAAGGAATCCTATGCAGGTCGTCCTTTTAAATGTTTCAGAGTTGTTGCTGCGCATGCGTAAATTGTACTCGGGTGACTTAGAATGCGCAAGCGAAAAGCTAATTGATTTTCACCGACGCGAATAGACTGGTCTGTAAACAATTAGAGTAGAAGTGAAAATTAAAGTGATACATCCGATAATTATAGATGTAGTGCGTAAGCAAGAAGCTAATTGATTTTCACCGACGCGAATAGACTGGTTCGAAATGTTACTCAAGGTTAAACGACGCTGGGTTTTTAAAAGTAAACTACCTAATTATACCAACCGGGTATAAAAGCACCGTGCAATGCAATATAATTCAGTTTCTGTTTAGTCTTTGACTAGTTACAACAGCTAAAAGTCTTTAACCAGTTTTTAATTTTCTTATAGAAAAATGTCTTCCTTTACTTGTGATGTCTGTGGGGTTGTCTTTTCAAGAACCAATAATTTGAAGAGACATCTGCTCCAGCAGCATGGGTTGGCGTCAAATGAGAAGCCCGGCTTTTTCGCCTGCGATGTGTGCCCGGCATCCTTCACCCGTAAGGATAGCCTAAAACGGCACAAGGATGCCAAGCATGGTGTGGTGGTTCCAGTTGCCGGGCCATCTGGGGTCAAGCGACCTGCTGCGTCGACGATTGAGGGACCTGCTCCTAAGAGATTGCGGAGATGCGAAGAGTGTGGTGTGGATGAAGCCAACTTGGTAGCCCACCAGCGATCCAACGTGCACAAAGCTAATGCTAGCCGTGTCCTGGATGGGGGTGTGGAAGTAGTGAGCACCGCATTTAAAACTCGAATCGCTACATATCGAATTAGTAATGTCGATTCTACAAGTATGAATTTTTTATAAGTATTTTGTGTTTGCTTAGTTTGTATTTTTAGGCATCCTAGACTTCCTCCGCAACCAGAGGGAGAGGTTCATAGCCTTAGTCGGGGAACAGCTGGCTATACACACCTCCCTCAAGGTTAATTGCGAGTTGTTTGGCGGCTACCCCAAGATGGGTGTGTCAGAGGGTGTAGAGGACGTGAAATCCTTTAACACCAAAAACATGATTATCACCTCCTTCAGTGACCTGGGAGCGGTCTACAACGTCTTTGTGGAGACGATGTCTGCAAAGTCTGATGAGTTCCAGGAGCGTGATTCTGGTTAGTTTCTACAATTATTTATTTTTCTAATTTTTTAAATTTTAGGATGGACTCTGAAACAAGCGTTGTACCTACAAGTAAATGTTAACAAGTACCAACCTTTGCAGGGATCCTCATACATCGAGCTTCCCAAATGGATTCAGGACAAGCTTGCGGTGGTTAACATCCAAAATAACGATGATGCATGTTTTGCCTGGTGTGTTGTAGCAGCCCTACACCCCGTTAACGAGCACACTTATCGTGTATCGAGCTATCCGCACTACTCGACTGTACTCGACGTAACAGGAGTACAGTTCCCGATGCCCATAAAGGACATCCCCAGATTCGAGGAATTAAACAACATCAGCGTCAACGTGTTTGGGGTGGAAGACAAGTCCATCGTTGGACCGCTACATTTCACTGCTAATAAAAGGGATCGGCATGTGAACCTACTGTACATTCAGAATGGGGGCAAGTCCCACTACTGCTGGACCAAGGATTTGGGGAAGCCAGTGCGTAAGCAGTTGTCCCGCTATGGACATAAATTATTGTGCGATAGATGTCTTGTGTTTTTTCGCAGCGAGGAGCAACTTGTTAAACACACCGAACAAGATAGCAACCATGTCGCTACCACCATGCCGAACCACTTCAACAACATCCTCGAGTTTAAAAACGTTCACAAGCAAATGCGGGTACCGTTCGTGATTTATGCAGACTTCGAAAGTGTGTTGAAGCCTATTAGTTCCGCAGTTCCGGATCCCACCTCTTCCTTCACCAACAGCACACAACACCACGAACCCTTCAGTTTTGCATATTATGTTAAGTGTTGTTATGATGATAACTTAAACAAGTTTGAGCTGTGCAGAGGTGTTGATGCAGCCAAAGTTTTTATGGAAAAGATGAAAGAAGAAGCCCAACGATTGGGAAAAATTTTAAAAACAAACACCCCCATGCTTCCAATGGAACCCCTAGATGAGTTGTTGTTTCATATGGCTGTGGACTGTGGAATATGTAAGCAACCTTTGGGAAATGAGAGAGTAAGGGATCACTGCCACCTCTCAGGGAGATTTCGCTTTGCCGCACACTCCCAATGCAACATTAAATACACGGTTCCAAAGTTTATCCCTGTTATATTCCATAATTTAAGTGGGTACGATAGCCATTTTATAATTAAGGAATTGGGATACGACAAAGAAAGGGTTACTGTAATCCCGAATAATAAGGAGAGGTTTATATCGTTTACAAAAAACGTTAGATTGCCTAAGGAAAACGACGATGAAACTGATGAATCTTTTATTACACTGAGATTTGTAGACTCCTTACGCTTCATGGCATCTAGCTTAAATAAACTAGCCTTCAACTTGAATGCTGAACAGTTTGTTGAACTAAAGAGCTGTTTCCCCAATACCGAAGAGTTTGCTCTATTACATCGGAAGGGTGTGTTCCCGTACGACTACGTGAAAGATATTACCGTATTGGAAGAGAAGGCTCTACCACCACAAAATGCTTTCTACAACGGTCTAACCGCCACAGCGGTGTCGTATGCAGATTATGAACACGCACAGAATGTATGGAGAACATTCAAAATCCGAACGCTTGGGGAATACAGCGATCTTTATTTGAAAACAGACGTTTTGTTACTAGCAGACATTTTCGAGAACTTCAGAGACGTCTGCACAGAAACCTATGATCTAGACCCATGCCAGTACGTGACTGCTCCTAGTTTGAGTTGGGATGCCATGTTGAAGCGCACTGGGGTGAAGCTCGAGTTGTTGACCGATGTCAGCATGCAACATTTTATCAAGAAAGGGATACGTGGTGGGTTAACCCAGTGCAGCGGTCGGTATGCCAAAGCCAACAATAAGTATATGGAAGACTACAACCCTGACGAGCCATCCAAGTACATAGCATATCTGGATGCTAACAATTTATACGGATGGGCGATGTCCCAACATTTACCCATTAGCGGCTTTAGATGGTTAAACACGGACCAGTTACATCGTATAAAACAAGAAATATTAAATATACCAAGCACGCACGAAAAGGGTATATTTTGGAAGTTGATATACAGTATCCAGAGGAACTCAATGATCCGCATAACGATTTGCCTTTCTGCCCTGAATCGATGGTACCTCCAACACCGTTTTCGAAGACGCCTAAGTTACTCGCCACCCTTCTGAACAAAACAAAATACATTGTTCACTACCGCAACTTGCAGCAGGCTCTGCGTAACGGTCTGCAATTAACTGTTGTGCATCGCGTGTTGGAGTTTGATCAGTCGACGTGGTTAAAACCCTACATTGATCTCAACACGAATCTCCGTACGTCTGCCGCTAACGCGTTTGAAAAGATTTTTCAAACTTATGAACAATGCGGTTTTGGTAAAACAATGGAGAACGTGGACAAAGGGTCGATGTCAAAATAGTCACGCGATGGGAACACGACGGGAAAAAGTTGTGCGCGAGTGGACTAATAGCTAAACCTAACTTTAACAGTTGCTTAGTGTTGGGGGAAAATCTGGCGATTATACAGATGAATCGTGTAAAAGCGAAGTACGATAAACCAATCTATGCAGGATTGTCAATTTTAGATCTGTCCAAAACGCTAATGTACGACTTTCACTACAGTACCATGGTTCCTCTGTATGGTCCCAGATTGTCCCTGCTTTATACAGATACAGACTCTTTGGTTTATAGTGTTGAGACGCCAGACTTGTACAGTGACATTCGTAATCATGTACAACACTTTGATACCAGCAATTACTTTCCTACTAACAAATATAATATACCACTTATAAACAAAAAGGTGTTGGATAAATTTAAAGACGAGTTTTGTGGCGATTTGGTCTTGGAGTTCGTCGGCACCAGGGCCAAATCGTACTGCATAGTGAGTGAGAAAGTTATTGTTAAAAAAATTAAGGGTGTTAGTCGTAATGTGGTGACGGGGATTAGTGTAAATAGTTTTAGAAGGGTGGTGGTTAACAATGATGATGATGCCCTCTTGCATACGATGGTATCAATCCGGAGTAAGAAACACCAACTTTACACTCAATTAATTAATAAAATCAGTCTATCGGGCGCAGATGACAAGCGTTACGTCATCCCCGGAAGCATATCAACCTACGCATGGGGGCATAAAGATATAAGATAGTTGTTTATATTTGTATATATTTTATTGTGTATATATAGTATGTAAGTTAGTTATAAGACATACCTACCATCCCCATCCTTAAAATTTCCTTCGTTCCCGGCGATATGTGTTTACCTCCACGTGGTCTCGCCGGACGGTAAAACATATTGTTGGATTAACAACAATATGTCTTATTGACTGAAAACACGTCTCCTCTTTTTTACATTAATCTCTTTTTGTTACAGGTCTATTTTAAACAACACATTAATTTCTATTTTTTGTTACAAGTTAAACTACTTGGATTCGGCTACACACAGGAAATAATGTTATACTTTGTAAAAATTGTATTCTATAAGTTTATTAAACTGTAAATTGGATAAAATAAATTATTAAAATTTTGTGTGCTTAATTTTTGTGTTGGTTAAAGCATATGTCATAAATGAGCAAAAAAATTTAGAGGTTTGAGAGCTTAAAGGGTGTGGTCCTATTTTAAATCTATTTGCAGATTCGAATTCTGCGTAAAATTCTAAGCTAATTTAATGTATTGCATGACTAAAAAAAAAAATTTATAAGAACGCTCAAAAGTCGCTACAGGTAAGAAATCTTAAAATCAGGGTAGCTCCCTTGGGGATGATGATATCTAAAAAATTCTTAGAAATTCGGGTAGCTGAGAAAATTCTAATATTAATTGATACCAAACAAGATAGGTTTATCTCGAAAGATGAAAAATGGTTAGTCGAAGAAAACTATTTGGTCCAGAATGTTAGCGGTAAAAAATCTTAAAAATAGGTTTTTCTCGTGTGTGGAAATGGGGATGCACATTTATCGCGAAAGATAAAAAATTTAAGATATATTTATCTCGAAAGATGAAAAATGGTTAGTCGAAGAAAACTTTTTGGTCCAGATGTGGGAGCAAATGTGGATGCTGGAGCAAATGTGGGCCTGATTCGTCACTAAATACTCTACTGCTTTCCCTTTTTAGATTATAGAACATCCATATAACTCATATTAAACCGAAAACTTTGTACAGGTAAAATGCGCAACAACTTGGAGTAGATTTGCATCTCAGAATATTAAAACTGCTAATCGTAATATGATTCGAGAAGAATTACCAACTCTGAGAGTCTCTGCAAAAAGTCCAAACAAAACCTGCAAATTTGAAGATAAAAGATAACTGAACAATTAGTCTATTAAAGAAGAAATAGCAACACAAAGAGATAAAAAATTACAAACATGGGACTAAAATTGAAAAATCAATACCTCACTAACTGTAGAAATATAGATTCTATAGAAGTAGAAAACCTTATAGGTTTACTAATGCTTTGTTTTGTTTTCAAACATGGTAAGAAGGCTTTAGCTGTACTTTTTTCAATCGACGTTGGAGGAAGACCAATGTTTCGCGTAATTATGCCTTTGAAAAACTCCCAGAACCTGTTATTGGATTTACGTTTTAATACTTCTATCACGAAGGAAGCGATAAAAAAAAGCTATCCTGTCACTGCAGTATGATCTTTATTTTACAAATTTATCTCCAATTGTCAAAATGACTTTGCCATTGGTAATCATACTTGTAAGGATGAGATAATTCAAAAGCAAATGTGCGCTTTGATGGTACACGCCAAATACGTCAACAACAACGTATCACAAAAATAAGGTGTCTTACAGATATTCATAATTCGTACTAGTTCAACGCATATTATTTATATAGGAAAAGATAGTAATGCAATCACCTTGTTTGATGACGAACAAAACGCGTCCAAACCATTACAAGGAGGTTTGAGATTTGCCACGCCTATTGTAAAATCAAACAGGAATAGGTTTTTCTCCCTAGAAATATTACATGAGCTAAAAAAGAGATAGCTCATGTATGTTGGAACACTAAAGAAGAATAAGCATATTGTCACAAAAACATTTTTAAGATATCAGAAAATGACAATTGGGTCTGCAGTGTATGCGTTTACAAAAGATTTTGTTATCTAATCGTTTATGCTCAGAAAATTGTGTTATTCGTTTTAGCAATTATCCATTCAATTTATAAACAGATATCTCGAACAAGCAAAAAATTATATACTTATAATTTCACAAAATCGAGAGAGGATACTCTTGATCAGCTGCCTGCTATTCTCCGAACAAACGTACAAGAAAATGACCACCAGCGGTCTTTCATAATATGATTACAATAAGTTACTCAATCTCAAAAGTGTTTTTCTAAACAATTCATAAAACGCGAAATGAAAGTAACTTCCATTTTAGATACAATCTAGCTTTTCATTTAAGTAGTGAGGTAGGGCCGGTCTGAATTCAAAACGGTGTACGCGTATGTTTTTTCCATGTGACATACACGTGCACCGTTTTGAATTTAGACCGGCCTTATTTACTTTCAATGTAAAATACGTGTGGGCACTTTTTGAAGTCAGACCGGCTTTATATTACTCTCAATGGAACATACGTGTGTGACTTCAAAACACACGTATGTTGAAAAATGCAAGTGCAGAGAAAATGTGTGTAGCTGTTTTGAATTCGGTTTTCTAGCGAGAATATAAAGTATGCCAGATGCAAAATATCGCATTCAAGTCAAATGTGTTTAATTAAAGTGGATTCTGATTTATGTTTTTAATTTATGTTTAGAGGCTGCAAATACACATGAGCCGGTTTCAATTCAAAATGTGTGTTCACTCTTGTGATAGGTTGAAAAGTAGGTTAGCAAAGTACACAGATGGTGGTAATCTGCTATATAAGGAGATTCCTCCTAATATTAATTTAATTAGTCAAAGTTTACTGCATATATTTACATACCTACATATACAAACATGTATATAATTGATATTCAACGATTTAAATACAAGAAAAGCGAGTTTGTGTGCAAAGAAATTGCGGTTTTGTACTTGTTGGAAGGTGCTTATGAGATTAAAGAAATTAATAATAATATCTTCAAAAAGCTTTAGGCGATATAAGATAGCGTGGTCGTATGGAACAATCACAAAACGCTAGAAAGACGCCAGTGTATAAAGAAATTACAGCTGACAATAATACACTTAAATGTAGTATTAAATGTAGTGAAGATGTGGATTTTACCAAAAAAGGATTCAATTGGTTCTCTTCTCGGTTTGAATCCCCGAAAATTGCTAGCATATGCCACGCATCAAGCAGACTACGCGATGAACATTTGTAAAGTGAATGCAATTTTAATCGATTGTAATATTGCAATATTTAAATAGTAAACCAGCGCATGTCTTTTAATGCAATTGGAATTCGCATTCAAAAAAAGAAATATATCCTACATCAGAATTATTGGCAATATTAAGTACGTTCAAATGTAATAGTTCTGGACTGGTACCAATTAAAATTTTCCATATGGAAGATATTCAGACATTGCAGTCCCATATAAATTATTAACATCAAAATACATTAAATATTTAGAATTAATATTCTGTCTTTTTAATGCAATTAGAATTGTAAGGTAATACTGAATCAAAAATGTGAATAGCTATAAAGTCCGAAACGGGAACAAACGTTGAACACCGTCTTTAAGCAGATCATGATTGTTTATATTTACCTTCGAGTGTAGCACTTCACTGTTAACTTTAAAAATATCACTACTAACTTCGGTCACTATATCAAAATACATTAAATATTTAGAATTAATATTCTGTCTTTTAATGCAATTGGAATTTGCATTCAAAAAAAGAAATATATCCTACATCAGAATTATTGGCAATATTAAGTACGTTCAAATGTAATAGTTCTGGACTAGTGCCATCTAAAAAAAAAAAAAATTTTTTTATATGGAAGATATTCAGACATTGCAGTCCCATATAAACTATTCAAAATACATTAAATATTTAGAACTAATATTTTATCTTTTAATGCAATTGGAATTCGAAATTCAAAAAAAGAAATATATCCTACATCAGAATTATCGGCAATATTAAGTACGTTCAAATGTAATAGTTCTGGACTGGTGCCATCTAAAAGAAATTAAAATTCTCCATATGGAAGATATTCAGACATTGCAGTCCCATATAAATTATTAACATCAAAATACATTAAATATTTAGAATTAATATTCTGTCTTTTAATGCAATTGGAATTGTAGCGTAATACTGAATCAAAATGTGAACATTTATAAAGACCGAAACGGGAACAAACCCAATAAATCAATTAGCAATCACAATCTATTTATTATTTTACATGTTCAGGAGCCAAAGTAAGTCACTATGAATTTCATGTAAAGATACAGGGTAGTGTAAATCGCATTCAAAAGAAATAAATATATGCTACATCAGAATCATCGATAATATTAAGTAACGTCTAAACGTAATATTTCTGGACTGGTGCCATCTAATAAAAAAATTCAAATTATCCATATGGAAGATATTCAGACATTGCAGCCTCATATAAATTATTAACATCAAAATACATTAAATATATAGAATTAATATTTTGTCTTTTAATGCAATTGGAATTGTAGCGTAATACTGAATCAAAATGTAAATAGTTATAAAGTCCGAAACGGGAACAAATGTTGAACACCCTCTTTAAGCAGATCATGATTGTTTATATTTACCTTCGAGTGTAACACTTCACTGTTAACTTTAAAATATCACTACTGACTTCGGCCACTAGCTAAATTACTTTATAATTAATATCTGTAGAAATTTATTGACTATTTATACATAAATATGTACTGATGTAAGCAAATAGCTATAAAATTAGACATTTGCATTTTTTAGAAAAATAAAGCAAATTCAAATTCTTGCTGATAACTATAAAAAAATGCATATTTGCAATTTGTTTTCAGACAATGAATCAAATTCATTATGTTGCTAAGAGCACCATTATTTTTGCTTACATACTGTTTTTTTCTATTCATTTCAGTATTGAAACAGTACTGACACTTTAGAAAAAAATTACACATTTGCTTCGTTTTCTGAAAAAATTGCACATGAAAATTTTATATATTCAGCTATCTAATTATTCTAATGAATAAAAAACAGTATGTGAGCAAAAAAATTATGCTCTCGGCAAAAAAAAATACCGATACCGATCAACATTGCATTCTCTGAGCCTTGGTTACTGCTTCACAAAATCTTCATAGAATATCTAGCTATCAACTTTTTTGATTTAGTATTACGCTACAATCCCATTCGTTTCTAATTGTATTAAAGAAATAAAAAAATTGAGAAGCTCAACAATCTCGCAATTAACCTATATTGCATAGAAAATATTAAAAAATACGCCCGTTTTTAAAATTTAGGGAAAAAATAGAATCTATTAATCAGATGTTGCGTTTCTTGTTTCATGCCATCCTGTAAATGCAATATCCAATGTGCAACGCATGGCATTTTCCATAAAACTTTGTCAAAGCAGCTCATTTCTTCATCAGGTGTAGGATTAATTATAGCACGTAGTAAAAGTAACTCATGACGGAGGTTTAATATACTTTTTTTAAAATTCAACGAATGCTACGTAATGAAATTCTTTCATTGCCAAGGTGCTGCAACAATAAATTAAATTACAAGACGTGATTTCTATAATAAAATTTTTGGTCTTTTATATGACCTTAATAAGTACTTGTTTGAGATGAATTAAATGTGAAATATTTACTTTTCAGTAAAACTGAATTTGATTTTGTATCAAGGTATATTTATTACAAAAAAAATGTGGCCAATTCAAATTTTTTCTGCGTTGCACTAAGCGAATAAAAAAAAAGTAGTAAAAAATTAACTCGTGCCTTAATCAACTAATACAGTAATATTGACGAGTATTGATGTTACTTCTGCAACGAAAACAATTTTAAATAAATTTAAAAATCCTCCAAGAAATTTGCAGTCTGATTTTGGTAAAGAATGTTATAACAAAAACTTTCAATCTTTAATGCAGACCTATGGCATAAACCATTATAGCGTTTTTCTATAAAGAAGGCATGCATTGTGGAACGTGTAATTAGAACTTTAAAGGGAAAAATTTAAGTGATATTGTGAAACAATACAGCAATACGAGAATACAGTTCACAGTACTCGCTGTCGTACGTAATTTTTGTAATCAATACTACAAAAAATATACAATAGAAAAAAGTCTATGGTATCGATTAAAAAATGTATAAAAGCCAAGTTCTTTCAGTTGTACTGAAAAAAGTAAATATTTCAAATGATTTCTAGGTAAATTTAATTTTTGTGGTTTTGCAATTGACAACTTTAATTTTAAAATATGGTATATACGCGTGCACCGTTTCGAAGCCAGACCGGCCTTCCATTAAATCTGACTGAGTGGATTTATTTATTATTCTGCTGATGTTAGCATTAAATTTCTCGCTTTTATTTTTCTGCGGACGTCAGCATTAAATTTATACATGACTGGCTTTATTAAATTTTCTGTAAATTTCATATTTCTACAATTGCTATCTAGACAATACCTTAGCATTAAATTCTTGCTAACATGGGTTGAATTTTCTGCTGTTTTTTGTTGTTTAATATCTTTATATACTCAAGATATGTGTGTGATAATTGCTCAATCTTCATTGTCAAGTTGTAGTTGTGTGTTCTATAGAACAAATCAAAAATGAAAACCTTTTTTAAAATTGCCCTTGTCAGGAAAGAATAATGATAGTGATTGGGTTAAAATTATTGAGTAGTTTATAGTCAATCCAAATGAAGTGGTGGAAAAAAATCGTTGACACCGTGAGCAGATCCACCAATTGCAACGTACGACCTGATGACACCAATACAGAGTATGTATTCGTTGGCTTAATAAATAGATTTAATTTTTTTAATGCATTTACTTGGTCTAATCTTCATTTGAATCTTTTTTAGTGAACACGAAGAAGAACAACCAGAAACGACCGCGCGTCAAAGATGAAGAAGACAGCCCTCATAGAACCGATATTGCAATATTTTTTACCGTTCAGAGTTGGAGTGAGTTAGAACTGTTCTTTATATATTTGGGAACTTAAGTGAATTATAGTATGTTTATTCTATAGTACATAACATTATATATATATATATATATATATATATATATATAGTTATTAAGATGAAATGAAAACCCAACTTTGTATTTAAAGTTGAATTACCATTTCAAATCGAACTAGTAATTGAAAACCACTAAAAGAACGGCTACAGCAGGATTTGAACCTGCAACCTCTGATTTTCCGGATCAGTGCTCTAACCAATTGAGCTATCTAGCCTAATTGTTTAGATGATGTTATACTTAATATTACTGAAGCTTGGCTCTTGTTAACGATTTTTCAATTACGTCTTGCATTTAAGGAAATTGAATCTAGTTATATACATAATTCATGTACTAATAACTTGATCATCCCATTTTGCAACGTTCGGAATAATACAAACATGTAATTATATTATTATTAATAGAAGAATAATCCACATTTGGAATGCAAATGAAGGCTCAATATATATTAATAGTTATTAAGATGAAATGAAAACCCAACTTTGTATTTTAAAGTTGAATTACCATTTCAAATCGAACTAGTAATTGAAAACCACTAAAGAACGGCTACAGCAGGTATTATATTAGTATTTTCATTATTATATAATTACGATAAAGAAAAGTACATTGTGTGTATTCAACTTTCACATTATATTTAAAATTCGTTCTCAGTTTACAAAACGGTGTAATACAATTTTTGACTTTTAATCTGAGTGCATATTTCGAATAGATGCTTTCATTTTTTTGCGATTAAAGTTAGAAATGCATTTCAAATAGATGCTTTCAAATTTTTTTGCGATTGAAATTAGAAATGCATGTGATCTAAAATTGCAAAGTTGTCTTCAGTACGTAACTGTGGAAATGCAAATGCTGAAGAAGCAATAGACTAGACTATCGTTGACAAAGAAAAAAAAACGCTGTTTGACATGGGTTGAATTTTTTGCTGTTCTTATTGTTTAATATCTTTATATACTCAAGATATGTGTGTGATAATCGCTCAATCTTTATTGTCAAGTTGTAGTTGTGTTCTATAGAACAAATCAAAAATAAAAACCTTTTTTTTTAAATTGCCCTTGTCAGGAAAGAATAATGTGGTTAGGTTAAAATTATCGAGTAGTTTATAGTCAATCCAAATGAAGTGCTGGAAAAAATTCGTTGACTCCATGCAGCAGATCCACCACCAATTGCTACGTTAGCATATATTTCAATAGATTTATTTCTAGTTTTTTGAAGTTGGAGCATTTCATAAATTTTCTCGTTTATGTATTTCTTGCAGATAACTGAATTTGCGATTTAATAACTACGACTTGTTATTCTTTAAAAGCGAGATTGAGAAATTGGTGCAATCAGTCTGTCTGTCTGTCTGTCTGTCTGTCTGTCTGTCTGTCTGTCTGTCTGTCTTTGACAAATTTCGAGATATCTGTACAATTCGTTAAATGTTGTAAAACCAGTAAAGAGCTATTGCGTTGATCAATTATAATTGCTTTCATACAATTCCAATTGCATTAAAAAAACAGAATAATAATTTTAAATATTTAATGTATTTTGATGTTAATAATTTATATGGGGCTGCCATGTCTGAATATCTTCCATATGGAGAATTTTAATTTTTTTTTTAGATGGCACCAGTCCAGAACTATTACATTTGAACGTACTTAATATTGCCAATAATTCTGATGTAGGATATATTTCTTTTTTTGAATGCAAATTCCAATTGCATTAAAAGACAGAATATTAATTCTAAATATTTAATGTATTTTGATATAGTGACCGAAGTTAGTAGTGATATTTTTAAAGTTAACAGTGAAGTGTTACACTCGAAAGTAAATATAAACAATCATGGTCTGCTTAAAGAGGGTGTTCAACGTTTGTTCTCGTTTCGGACTTTATAGCTATTTACATTTTTGATTCAGTATTACCCTACAATTCCAATTGCATTAAAAAGACAGAATATTAATTCTAAATATTTAATGTATTTTGATGTTAATAATTTATAGTGGGCTGCAATGTCTGAATATCTTCCATATGGAGAATTTTAATTTTTTTAGATGGCACCAGACCAGAACTATTACATTTGAACGTACTTAATATTGCCGATGATTCTGATGTAGGATATATTTCTTTCACATTTTGATTCAGTATTACGCTACAATTCCAATTGCATTAAAAAAGACAGAATACTAATTCTAAATATTTAATGTATTTTGATGGTAATAATTTATATGAGGCTGCAATGTCTGAATATCTTCCATATGGAAAATTTAAATTTTTTTTAGATGGCACCAGGCACTAGTCCAGAACTATTACATTTGAACGTACTTGATATTGCCGTTAATTCTGATGTAGAATTCCAATTGCATTAAAAGACAGAATATTAATTCTAAATATTTAATGTATTTTGATGTTAATAATTTATATGGGGCTGCAATGTCTGAATATCTTTCATATGGAGAATTTTAATTTTTTTTTAGATGGCACCAGTCCAGAAATAGTAGGTGGGCACTCGACAATTTTTAAAACCTGCAGGTACTTGAGGAAAAAATTCGTGTATTACATGCGTTGGTTTACTATTTAAATAGGATCCACTTGAAATATTACAATCGATTAAAATTGCGTTCACTTTACAAATGTTGATCGCGTAGTCTGCTTGATGCGTGGCATATGCTAGCAATTTTCGTGGATTGAAACCGAGAAGAAAACCAATTGAATCCTTTTTTGGTAAAATCCACATCTTCACTTCATTTAATACTACATTTAAGTGTATTATTGTCAGCTGTAATTTCTATATACACTGGCGTCTTTCTAGCGTTTAGTGATTGTTCCATACGACCACGCTATCTTTTATCGCCTAAAGCTTTTTGAAGATGTTATTATTAATTTCTCTAATCTCATAAGCACCTTCAGGCATTTCTATGAATTCTCCGTTAGGTCCATAATAAAATTTATTATTTATTCCTTTTTTCAATGTTTGGAATTGTGCTATAAGACTCAAAATTTGTTAACCCTAATACGTACTCCAAATCATTATTTAAATTTATAGGCGGATTAAAGTTGCTTGTTAAAACTGAAGTGTTTCCCGTTAGAGTAAAAGTGTACGACATGACAACTTCATACGCAGTTCTATGTACTGCTTAGAAATTGTAAGCATAAATGTCCGCAAAACACAGTACCGTACGATTGTTTTTGGTTAAAGTTATAAAGAATTTTACATTTACCCCCGCTATTCAAATAACTCATCAACTCTGTTGGCGGTTGCAGGTTTCCGTAGCTGTCATAGTAAATAGCGCTACTGCCGTACTTTTTATAAGAGGTCCAATGCGTGCCTAAACCTTCTATTCCATCTAAATTAATTATACCACATTCTTTTAAATTAACTTTCTTGGGAAGATTGTTTCTCATGAACACTCCACGAAAATATGGTACTTCTAATTGCTTAACAAACTCTATTAATTCTACATTGCTTAGTGCTTGATTCGGTAAAATCAAGTTGCGTTCCTTTGAGGTTTTGCAGGGGCTCAGAATTGCGTAAAATGTATTGTGAATTTATGCAAGATTACCTACAAGCGGGCAAGAACTTACACATTCACGGAAAACTTAAATTACATTTGTCTATGAACGCCACCTGACTTCTTAAACCGTAGCAAAAATTGCGATACCACAAAACGAAAATATGCAGCCACTCGATTTTAAGGCTTACTCAACTCAGCGCGCACAGGTCTAGTTTGCCGCACCACCAACTGCAGAAATTTCGTAGGAAGCATGAGACTCGCATACTTATTACTAACACTCGACTTGACTATAAATTCAAATACAAAAGTTATTTTCACATTCGCCTATGAATATGTTCAAATTTACATCTGTCTCTTTATAAACATTCTCTAAGGTAAACAAATTTTTGCTTACTTCAACCGGATAATGCAAAACATGATGCAGCTGCGAAAACATTAAGTTAACAAATTAATCAGTACTACTGCATTTACGATACATAATTTCTCAACTCTACCCTATCAAATACAACACTAACGTGTAAATTTGCTTTTTTACTTTACAATAATAAATCCTACTTTTGGTCATAAATACCACGGGTTTCGAACAATAAATTGATAAAATAATTTTTTAATGCATTTCATTACGAGAAAGATATAAATAATGTATTTACTTGATGGTAAAGGCAAGGTAACAGTAACCAGTAAATAACTCATAGCATATATTTCAATAGATTTAGTTCTAGTTTTGAAGGTGGAGCATTTAATAAATTTCCACGTTTATATATATTTCTTGCAGATAACTGAGTTCGCGATTTAATAACTACGACTTGTTATTCTTTAAAGTGAAAATGAAAAATTGATGCAATCAGTCTGTTTGTCTTTGTCAAATTAGTATATATTTCTTGCAGATAACTGTGTTTGCGATTTAATAACTACGACTTGTTATTTTTTAAAAGCGAAAATGAGAAATTGGTGCAATCAGTCTGTCTGTCTGTCTTTGGCAAATTTCGAGATATCTGTACAGTAGGGTAGCTAAGCCGGTTTGGCAACAGAGATCCACAGCAAGATATGTATACGCCGGTTCGAGAACAATATGAACAGCTAAGCCGCTTTGGGAAACAAAACGTGCAGCAAGATATGTATACGCCGCTTTGAGAACAAAATTGTCTTTGTGTGTAAATTTGTTGCGTCGGGGGTCGTTAGGTCTTTGGGGTGTGCGTTCGGCGGGGTCGTTAGATTTTGTTGTGGGGTGGTGCGCGTGCGCTGGGGTGGAGATATTTTCTTAGGAAATTTTTAGCAGCGTTCCCGACGTTAAATATTAAATATTAAATTTTAAAAAAATGTTGTGTGTGTAGAAAATGGAGTTCACGTGTTGGTTCGTATTTTTCTGGGGTAGGTTAAGCTAAAAATTAAAACGCCGCTGTGAAGAATTTTTAATATTAGGCAAACGCGTGCAAGTGGTAAAGAGTGTTTTAGCTCTCCTCATAAGCTGCGTTTTGTACGAAGTAGCAAATAAAATTAAGAAAGTATACGAAATGTTATATGATGGAGGTCAAATTTTAAACGTTTGCAGGTAAAATCTTGTAAAAAAGAAGTCGTTCACATCTCGCAATTTCAATGTCGCGATAAAATACTAAGAATTTGCATGCAGTCGAATATAACAACGTGTTTTTTATCTGGCAATATATATGTAAATCACGTCGACATTCGACTTTTAATATAATGTATTTAATTAACATAAGGTGTGTTGCAAAAACATTTCAAGACAGGTATGTCGTATATTCCCTTTTGGTTACATCATCCCAAAATAATTTATACAAGTACACTGAACTTGCAGTCGGATCTAACATATAATCTTTTAATTATACCCGTATGAATTTAAAATATATGCAAATTATACCACCTTTCATCACGATTTATTTGACTCTCAAATTATTTGATTTGATCTTATATCAAGGCTTATGTATTAACTTTTACAACTCAAGGTGTAGCATCAAGGTTTTTACGTCACTCTCAAACTATAGAACTTAATAAAAATAGCTTTCCTTAGCACCAATATCATTTAGAAAATATGTGTTTCATCAACATATACTTATTTATTAAATATTTCCTACCAAAATTTATTTAAAAAATTTAAAAGTTCTTTATTTTCATTTTCATATAGGTAAAATCACCACTTTGCTATGCTCTCGGCTACCTAGTTCCGGCTACTTTTCCAAGGTCGTTGTGACGTCATAGCCTTTTATAAATATAGAGCAATGTAATACTATTCTAAAATTCTAAAAAGAGTCTTTCTTACTAACCACAAATACATACAGCTTGTAGAACGCGGATGTATCCAAGTCAGTCCATCGGCACATAAAATAATCTTTTAATCCTTTCCTCTTTCTCTAATAAGATGTTCTTTGTCTAACACATCTTTGTATTGTTCGCGTATTGTCGCAGTGTCTTCTATTTAGTCCAACTTTTGCCTTTTTGCATGCATTTCCTCTAATTCCAGCTGTCTTTTCTTCCACTTACAGCGTATGGCGTGCATAATTGGGCAATTTCCTGCAGCGTCAACGGAGAGAGTTTACTGTCAATATTTACGCGTTGTCGTACAACCTCTGGGCGAATGTTAGGCGTACTTATCAACCCCGATACCGAAATGATTATTTCTTTTGGAATTGTAGAATATGGTGTTACAGATTGTGTAAAATATGTTACCTGCTTTAATGTAGCACTTGTGTAAGATTTTATTTTATCTTGGCTGTCTTCCTACTCTACTATCTCCAAATAATTTACAGGTAAATAGTTAAAACTAAAAGCTGAAAGCACATACTTTTCAATTTTTCCCTTTTCTCTGGTTTTTCTGGCAACTTAATTTGCAAGCCCGTCAATTTCTTTGTATTGCCGTTCCCCAATACATGTACTGTAGCAGGTTATTATACACTAAACAGCAGCTATTTTGAAGCTTGTCCGATAACTTACTCCACATTTTAGCGATACCGAGTACATTGGCACCTTTAGGAAGTATAACTTACTATCTTCCAATAAGGTTAAACAGTCTTTTAAGGGATTATACACCCGTTCCGCACTGACATAGCTTCCAATTGTACAGTTTTATATTGTCGCTTCCAATTGCGTAATACCGTGTTCTTTGGTCAAAGTAGACGCGAATGTTGCTCTTAAACGTGCATCTGGACAACGTAAAAATCTAGTATATAATTTCCAAGTTGTTTATTAACACCAGGATTTGTTATCTGACACACAAATTTGTTGTATATCTTAAGTCTTGCATTGGTTGTTAGCCATGTTAAACAATCGAATTTATATTAAAATTAAGTTTAAATGGCTCCATGCTTGGCATTAAATATTTTTAAATTTTGTTATGTATAATGCCAGAATAAAAATTTTAGAATAGTATTACATTGTTCTTTATTTATAAAAGGCTATGACGTCACAACGACCTTGGAAAAGTAGCCGAAACTAGGTAGCCGAGAGCATAGCGAAGTGGTGATTTTACCTATATGAAGAATTTTGTTATGTTAAGTAAAAACGTGCAAGTGGTAAAGAATTTTTTAGCTTTCCTCAAAAGTTGTATTTTGTATGAAGTAGCGAATAACATTTAAAAATATACGAAATGTGATATAATGGATCTAATTATAAAGTCTGCATGTAAAATCTTGTAAAAACATGTTGTTCACGATTTCATTACCAAGATAAAATAACAAGAATTCGCAGTCGAATATAACCTCGTGTTTTTATTGAAATTATAGCTCTCTGGTCATATATATGCAAATCATTCAACTTTTAATATAATGGATTTAATTAACATATGGTGTGTTTGCAAAAACATGTTAAGACTATTTCCTTCTTGGTATGCAAATTATACCACCTTTCATAACGATTTATTTGACTCTCAAATAAAAAATTAATTTGATCTTATATCAAGAGGTGTTCTTGCTTACATTTAGCAATTTCAATATATATTTAATATGTGTGTGTATATGTAAAAAACATGTTAAGACAGGTCACTCGTTATTTTATTCATGATTGCATCACCAAAATAATTTATACAACCACACTAAACTCGTACCCGGATCTATATAACCTTTAAATATATGCAAATAATGTCGTTATTTAAAACGTGGTGAAGAATTTGGATGGGGATGTACTCATTCTCAAATGCGGAATGGTACTCCATAAGGCGTTCTGAACGGAGGCTTTGCACGCATTAGGTGATTGAATACTTCGGAGATTTTAGGTTAAACAAAAACATGGCACGTGTTGAAGAATCTCCGAGAATTTCAAAAATTATTTTGTATTAAATATATAATATTAAAAGAAACACACAATATTTTAATGTTTTATTTACAAAACTTACATTCTTTAATTGTCCCTATCTTTTTGTAGGTGGCGGTAGCAGATTCTTATTTGAATAAAATATAGATAAGACTTCCACATTAAGAAAAATGTATCTTAGTTAAATGTACGGGATTTTATTAATTATAGTTTAGTAAAGTGCATGGTAGTTAATGACCTCGAGGTTGTGATATTTATAACAACATACCGATATATGTAAATTATATATGGAAACTGCATAACTTCAAATCATTTTAGCATAATTGTTAATTACCAAAATTCATAATTTCTACTTCCGTTAAAAACACATTAAGTAAGTAAGTATATACATACCGATAATACAATGGTAAAAATTCTTCTACAACACATTAAACAGCTTATTTATATTTGCTACCTTAAACAACTATGCGGAGTGCATATAAATGTCAGAGGAAGATTTCTTATCGTTCCCTTCCAATCTTAAAATTTATATCGTCAATAAAATAATAAACAGATTACTAATAATAGGTCGTCAATGGAACTAAAACAACATATACAAAATGTGTACAAATGAAAAGACCACTTATTAATTAATCATGACTGTAAATTCCTTTAAAGATTTGATATTTATAGGTAGTAACAATGTTGGTGCTATATATATAAACGACTATTTATGAGCATAGTTTAAATTAAAATAACACCAAAATTTATGTAAATTTAGTAGTTCTGGTTTATAGTTGGTTGATCTTTGGAGAATAAATTTTATGAAACTTAGGTTTAAGAAATTAATCATTTTACAGGTGGGATTAAATAAAAATGTACTACTTTGATGATAAAACCTATGCAATGCATTTTATGTTTACACAACTATAACATACTTTAAAATTTAATACCTCGGTAGTAGAATATAATTTTTATTTGTATTATTGTAACATAAAGTTTGCATAAAATGCAAAATACATATCCGTTAAGAGGAATTTTTCAATATGATACTTACAGATTCGTTAGTAAGTTTTACAATTAAACTTATTTCAAGACATTTTTTGAAACACATCTTACTAGTCTCAAGGAATATGTATGTATGTAGGTATAAAATATACAAATAAAAACACTACTTAATGTAAACATTATTCTTTATTAAAATGAATAATTGGTTATATGTACAAACCAGTTTTGAGTACAATTACATCTGTGGTTGCGCAATTGAATGACGAATGTCGTGTGGTATGGTAGAAACACTTGTGTGAATTGGTGTAATACTTTAATTTATGTAGAGGAGTACACCCTAAATCTTCTAGGTTAATAACATTTAGGTGTAGAAATTCATTGTAAATTGCCATCATCTCAAGATATACCGTAAAGTTTCTGCTTAACCATACCTTTTGGTATTTGAAGCGAGCTGATAGACAGTTCCAAGAATATGGTGGTTTCAGCACATATGTTATTGCAACTCCATTCGATAGGGATAGTTGTAAAACAGCCATTTCTTTAAACACAAAGTTATTATGTGCAATTTTAAACCTTTGAACGTCGACAACTAATGGACTATTAATTTTAGACTTCACTCACAATACTGGTTGCAGGATTGTAGCGGACCAAACGATCGTGTAGAATGAGGCAGTACGCTGTAGTGTGAGCTTTAAGCGCTTCTTTCACTTGAAATTCTAATCGTACGTCAACCGCTCCCACTTTCACTATTTCGTTTTGATGGGAACAATCGATGACTACAAGTGGAGCGTGCGTTTGAAATTCATTGGGTGTTAATATCGGCTCGCTGATACCCCGTAGTACGATTGTTGAAACTGTGCATACATCTCATATAGTATAGAATAGCGATTGGTATCGAAATCAATGTTAAGATTATCGTAAGGATACATAGATGAACCCAGATGTAATTTCATATTGGTCAACTTACAGTGGTCGAACTGACTGCGCCCTTTTTGCGCGATGTATCGGTTTGAAAGCAGACAATAACAAAACGCGGTTTCTCCACTTGAGAAGCCGTCTTCACGGCCCACGTATGCGTGTGTGTTGTATGTAATTCTGGATATTCGTGTAGTTCCCAACTGCGAAAGCTTATGTCCATGGTGGCATTGCGTTGAATATGTTTGAGTAGTTTTAAGCGCTCTGCATCTGCAACGGTTATATGTGGAATCCGCCATGATATATGTGTAATAGTAATTTTGATTGACTCTTTGGTATCAGAATTCGATATAGCTGCATCGTCAGCACTACTTCTAATAAGAATAAGCTCCTGTTTGATATTCAAAAGAATTTTCGGTAGTCCTCCGCAAATCCTAAAACCATGCGCAAGGGAATGCATACGTTGAAATGACCATTAGCATCAACGAGATCAAGCTTATCGATGGGGACCAACCGGCGTTCCTAAAGCGACGACTTTCGCTATAATCGTAGGATAGGAAATTTTTAATAGTCGTAGTTATACCTGGATTACGAACGCGGTCAATAGTCTTTCCACCAAGTTCATAACGAATTTCATCAAATAAAAATAAAACTCCGTTGTTGACAAAATCGGCTGTAGGCGAAACGCCACCATCTGACTTATTCATTGTACCCTCAATATAAATTACGCTGTCCCATGGTAGTGTATAGACATCTTCGTTTTCTATTGGAATCCGTATAACATCGTTCTTCTCATACGTGGTATTGGAGTACGGAGTATGCATATGTTTGTCGGCATTGACGATGGTTGTATCAAATATAGCACGTTGCGTAACATTTAAAATATTACTATCCATTTTAGCTATGTAGCACTTTGAGTCCTAATGTTTGCAGAAATTTAACGTTTTCCGGTGTTAATCGGTGCACTGGTGTCTTGTAACTGGTAAAGGTGCTGACAATGCGTCTATTAATAGGTTTTGGTGGTTTATGCTCATAGCGCAAAACCATTGTTTTAAAGACGCTTTAGATAAAGTCTAATCGTGATGGTTTCCCGACGAAAAGTGATGAGATTACCGTTTTGATCAACTATTTTAACAATGATGCGATCGATGATTCGTGTATTAAGTGGCATATAGGTGACGTTTACGGGTTTTCAATAATCTTGTACCCTGCAGCAACTGCAGGAAAGAATTGATGCAAAATGTGTACAGGTTTGCTATTCCGATACGATCCGACCACAAGATTACATTCAATACATATTGAATTGATTGGAAAGACTTGTGCCGGATGGTCCGAAATAGCAGTAGTGAGAGCTGGTAGTTTACGTTTCTCAAAACCCAGCAACGAAGCAAGTGAATTTGGTTGTGTAAAATCCACTATACCTGATGCTTTGATTTCTGTATGTAAACTGTTATTATTGGCTCGAATATCAATAAGATAACGTTTGGATGAAGTGCGTTCACGGGGATCGTTCAGATTACGTCGTACGAACTTATTAATATCTGCCACTTCATAAGTTCCTTCTGGTAAAGTAAGCACGATGTCATCAATGTAAAATTTATTGTTCGCTTCCGTTACATTGGGAATTGAAAATATGTATCAAAGTTTGTAAGACCAATAACGTATTCATGGTCATCATCGAGAACAATTGGTGGGTTGATGATTGCGGTGAGCGTAGATTCAGTTCCAGTTAAAGTAAATGTGTACATGTTCGGTGGTTGACGATAAACTAACAACTAGTCGTATTCGTAGTTGGGATGGGGTAATAAAAGCAAATTCCTGAAACACTTGCAATATATGGTTTTAATTAAACACTTTTATACAAAACAGTTAAAAATACACTAAAATCAAATAATATATAACGTTGTTAGAAACTTAACGGAGGACTATTTTGCAGTAAAAATTTCAATACGAAGTGTCCACAGGTAACAGTGTTAAGCGGTTGAAATTGTTCATAATTATAATAGAGAGTGCATGGTCCTGATGAGGTTAAGTATTTGACAAGTTCCCTCGGAGGTCGTAGATTACCAATGCTATCATAATAGACTGCCCTTGAACCATCTTTTTGTACGCGGTCCAATGAGTTCCCACACCACGTGTAGTATCATGATTAAGAATACCACATTCTCGCCAACGAATTGTGTTTGGAAGTGAATTGCGCATGAATATTCCACGAAAGTGGGATATTGGTAAACGTTTTATGTATTTGTTCAAGTCAACATTGGTCAACGCTCGCATAGGTAGGTTTAACGAATGCGTTGAGTTTTTTTTCGTTGTCTTTGTTTACGCAAACCTTGCCCGTGTGTAAGAAAAGGCTTTAGGTACAGTCCATGTCCACGGCGATAAGGTTTCAAATAGAGACCCTTTCCAAGTGTCACTGCCTCTTGTGCCATATTATGTCGTTTTGCTTCATCTAATTGTTGTTGTCCAAGTTTAGCATCGTTGACAGCTTTTGCAATCCCAGCTGCTCCACCCGACAACGCTCCAATTGCGGAAAGGGCTGCAAAATAGGTATCAAAGGTAGGAAACCACCAGTTTTGGGTACAGGGATTACACGTGGGATGCCACGAATTTCATCTGTTATATCTTTAATCGGTGCCACTGCAAGTTTAGCAGTTTTAATAAGATCGGTCGGACGAACGTTTTAATGCGTTCCCAAATGGTGCGAATTAAACGCTTGAATGGTATACCACTTCCTGTACGTAGACGCTGACCACGTCGTTTTCCTTTACACCTTATCGTTTTCTTGCGACAACCCATACCAAATTTAACTTTGGCATTCATTGCAGAACCAACAGCAAACGCAGCAAGTTTTTCACCTAACGAAGCGTCGGGTGCAGTACGACGTTTTGTGCTGTTTCGGCAAGACGTAGATCAGCTTGGTGTCGGGTTGTTAAGTCTGTAGAAAGATCGTAGGCGATGTCGTGTGGTTTGCAGGCTTCGTCTAAGGGATTACGACCTATATCACCACGCTTGAGGCGTTTCTGAAGCTTAGTACCCGGTCCACAGAAGCGATAGCCTGGTAAATGTAATTCTACCGGTAAACGATTGATAGCACTATTGAGTAACCCGTAGCCACGATAGGATTTCATTAATCTTGTCAGTCGAAAGGTTTAAAGGAGACTGGTCATGCGTGTAGAATTACTCGCTTAAATGCTTACCATACTGCAATTACGTTTTAGTATATGGATAGAATGCGTCTGGTAAAGCAACAATTGGCGTTGCCAATTACGGACCACAACTGCAGCAACAACACTAACGTGCAAAAGCATGGACTACTATTACCATCAACAATACGGTGTATCATTACAGGTCCATCGAATTGTGGTAAAACTAATGTAGTCATCGGTCTCTTGAAACATCCGAATGGTGTACGTTTTGAAAACGTTTATCTCTACTCAAAATCCTTGTATCAACCAAAGTATCAGTACCTAGAGAGGTTATTACAACCAATAAAAGAAATAGGATATTTTGCGTTTAACAAATGGGATGCAATTGTTACTCCAGCGGAAGCAAAACCTAATTCGATATTTATTTTCGATGACGTGTCGTGCGATAAACAAAATGTAATGCGAGAATATTTTCTTTAGGTCGACATAAGGCCATTGATTGTTTTATCTATGTCAGACCTATTCCAAAATACCTAAACAATTGATTAGAGACAATGCTAATGTCCTAGTGCTATTCAAACAAGACGAACTCAATTTAAAACACGTATACGCTGACCATGTAAACACGGATATGTCGTTTAACCGGTTTAAAGAATTGTGCGGCGTATGCTGGCGAGATCGGTATGGGTTCCTGGTGATCAATAAAGATGGCGATTTGCAAAACGGTCGCTACCGAAAAGGTTTTGACACCTATATATACTTATAAAGCACATAAATAGCACATCACTTCCTACCCGTTTCTAGACGATGGCAGACGACGTGAAAACCAAACGAGAACTCATAAAAGTACGAAAGGCAGTCAAGAGGAAATTACAAGCGCTAAAAGCAGGTGTGGTTGAAAAGGAGCTTGCATTAAGTAAAGTCTATGCACCTATTACAAAACGTTTACAAACACTTCAGACCGGTCTGCTGAAAGATATTAAACAGGAGTCCAAGATCGAAAGCCAGCACTGGTTACCACAACAACATGACGTACAATCTACTCTAAAAGACGCCCTAAATTTCTCGATCAGGTGCGCAGTTCCACACCAATCGCCGCACCACCAATAGAGGAGGCATGGGAACACAATCCTCATAGCCCAGTCCAGTCTGTGGAGTCCACATTCGAAGAATCGGAGAGTAGCGGCAACACTCCAGAGACCCATACAGAGTACGAACGGTACCTAAACAGCGAAGAACATCAGACCTACTTACAACGATTCTTACCATCGGTAAGATACTATGTCGATAATCTGTTTTCCAACTTTACTGGTATTTATAACAATGACACGGAGCACTTGCGCAGGGATAAAGTACGTTATAATCCGGAGACAGGAAAATTAATGATTGGTGATTCGGACATTATCTTCGGGATTGGTGAAAAGGTGTGTGTAGAACGATTTTGCTACAACGGTAGCAAAGGGTTGTACGAGCAACTGTTCCTTCTCAATCCTTTGGGTAAATTCTCACTTAAAGAAATTAACGATTATGCGGACATTAAAAAGAAGTAATGCAATGTATAGCTTACGACAGCAAACTATAAACCCAGTGGTCGTGGTCTACTCATGGATTATAACGAGAAGCCACTAGAGTATGTATACTTTGATGATCCCAACGAACTGTGCGAACGGCTCAAGCTTCTGCTCGCCTCGCAAGATGCAGGTAACACCGGTCACACCAACGAAATTACATCGATTATGGAAGAATTACGCGAATTGCGTATAATAGCGTAGATTGTGCGACTTGTTATTCATTATCACGATGGTTATCGACAAGTTTGGACATGCGTCTGACTGTGCTTCATATATTTCTTATGATGATTACTACGATTTTGACAACATGAGATTAGCGCGCGTCGCTACACCACAAGAAGATGATGATGCAGTCACGAAAGCGTACTTAGAATCGCGGTTAGCAACGCTACACCAGCAAGAGGGCGAACCAACGCTTGGAAGTGGTTCCACTATTCAGCAGTATATAGACACGCTTGTGAAGGAGACAACAAACAGTATGATAACACAATTCTCGAGCGAGTATGTTACAAGATCAGACTTTAACCATTTTGAAGAGATGATGCGTAACCTTGTTCCAGCCACTGTGAACGCTAATGTTGCACAAATCGTAACCAAACGGATAGATGATTCTATGAATAGCATATATAAGACATTAGACGCTGCTATTCAACAAGTGAAAGCACAATTTAGAATAGACATTGCACGAATTCAAGCAGATATTCAACAGTTGCAAGAGAAACTTAAAACGCACGCATATAGCCGTCAACCATACACACACACACACACATATTAGCAATATGTCTGTAAAGGAGCAAATCGTCCACGAGTTACATAAGCCTGCTCGCATTAACTTTCCAAGAAGACATGTAATCACAAAAGGATTAAACGAGCTGTTTCAAGCCGATTTGGTGGAAATGATCCCATATGCAAAGATAAATAAAGGATTTAGATACATTCTAGTTGTTATCGATGTATTTTCTAAATACTTATGGGCCGTACCGGTTAAGCGCAAGACGGTAAGGCTGTTTCAAACGCTTTTCAATCAATTTTCAACAAAGACCATCGTATTCCACGGTACATTCAAACGGATTTGGGAAAAGAATTTTATAATTCAACATTTAAGGCTTTAATGGAAAAATATGAGATTACACATTATAGTGTGTACAGCAATAAAAAGCTTGCGTAGTAGAACGCGTTAATCGTACCTTAAAGTCAAAAATGTGGAAACAATTTAGTTTGAATGGTTCGTATCGATGGCTGAATATACTATCCTCACTCGTGACTGCATATAACAACACCAAACATCGAACAATCGGCATGCGACCTGTAGATGTGACAAAACGCAATGAACGCAAACTTTTCAATACAGTGTACAGTACGATCAAAACAGTTAACTTAAAGAGTAAAAATTTTCTGTTGGGGATCATGTTCGCATTAGTAAACATAGAGGCCAATTTACCAAGGATACACACCAAATTGGTCTAACGAAATTTTACGGTGTACAAAGTGCATTTGACTAATCCTTTAACGTACCTATTGCGCGATAGTCGAGGACAACCAATATTAGGCGGCTTCTATGCAGAAGAACTTCAACGAACACACTATCCGGATGTATATTTAGTGGAAAAAGTATTGAAGAGAGTTAAAATCAAGTATATGTGAAATGGTTAAATTTAGATTCTAGCCATAATAGTTGGATATCCAAAAATCATATTTTGTAGATTTGCTGTTACGTGTTTGTTTACCATCATATGTCATTCATCAATAAAAATTTTTTACTGTTATATGATTTATTATAGCGACACACACACACACGCACACAAATTACATCTATGTACTACTAATTACTACACTAGTTCTACGTCAAGAAAGTTGTTTATAATTCCTCATGCCCGAAGCGCAAAACGTTGATGTAGGTTGATTTTCGCTGTTTTGGTTGAACTTGAGTATTTCGATGTCCGTGAATATGTGTAAATAACAAGCAGGTAAAAACACATTACCTTCTCAGCTAACAATTTCTCCCGTACTTGACCAACACTCGAGGTATATATATTCATTGTAAAAGGTATGCGACACGTACAATAGCATCCTCCATTATATCTGATAAGTGCTATCTATAGCGCATCAGCTAAGACTACCAAGATGACATGATTTACATACAAAAATAGTATTAAACTAAAACAATAACTTTAATAGCATATACACTTTTTTATAATCATCTATACTATTTGATGGCCATTTTCCCGAATCCGGACCACACGTCCATCCTGGTTGCTGTTTTGAGCCCTCCATTGCCAAATTCTTGAGGAGCCAGTTATATGTTGTTCTATGAGGGCCAACTACATTAGGTTGGTACTTATAATTTACCTTATACTTTAAAATTAACTTCAATACTTTTCTAATACCATAGGTTGTGCGAAATATACAACATCTACAATCATATCGTCAATCGCTGTGACCAGTGATTTATAGTTGCATTTATATTCATGATAGGAAATGCTTTCGTACTCAATACAGCTCGGTTGGTTAGTAATTCTTCAAGGAAATATACATCGCTCAAACTATAATTACTCTCTATTGCGTCTAGTACACCGCGCACCTGATGACATTTTAACTCTGTTTTGCCGTTGCAAGCTTCAATGAAGTTTAATACAAATTGATCGCACCTACTCTGTTGATTAAACAGCATGTCCATTACATCAATGGATGTATCATTGGTCAGCGTTAGCCATTTGAAGGCTTTAAAGGAACATGAACACCTACTCTGAACAGTATACGTTTGATTTTGTCTACATCATTCAATACTATGGCATGTTTCAGATGTTGGTGTAAAATGCGTTGTTCACTCTCGAACAAATCGTACAGTACATTGTCCATGTTAACTTGAAAACTTCGCACCACTATCGTCACTATCGTTGTTGTTCCACTCACTGCGAGATCTATCCAAGTACCTAGCTTTTATGGCACATTCATCAAAATAGGTAATGCTAAAGTGTTGTGATACTGAGCATCACCTAGTTATTCGTCTGATAAACCCCCCACTAGTTTTTGTAACAGCATTAATAAATCAACAACCTCGAGATGATCTCTGGCAAGGCGACTCTGTTGAATTTGAGCAATATATTTAAGGAAAATCCAATTAGAGGTGTGTTGGTGGTGATAGATTGTTATTCAAATTATCTATGGGAATATCCTTCACTTTTAACGAAGGATGCATGCCCGGTAAATTGCAAATTAATCAAAAGAGCATAACGTTAATCATTACTCTACATACAGCACAAAAGCTGTCATAGCCATGCGAGAAATATGTTGCCTGATAAATACTCCCTTTATGATTGTTGTGGTTTTGACAATTTTGACAACGATCCTAGGTCATGGATCGAAACGTAAAGAAAGATGATTTTAAAAACTATGAGTGGTTTAATTCCCAACGAAGATTAAGAAAAAGGTTGCCTGATGTCGTTAAATCTATATATATACCAATGTTTAATACCTTGAAAGTAATAGGAAAATAAAATTTAAAGTTGTCAACCATGTTCGGGTGGTAATGTTGATTCGGTCATTGATACCTACTGCAAGTTAAAACAAGTCGTATACAATGATGAAAAGTTTTTTGAAACTAACTAAATGTGATCTTGAATACATGCTTTGTAAAAGCGATATAGTTCAGATTCTGCTACGATTCTTCAACAGACGGCGATAACAATAAAAACTCTGTTTAAATTAATTTTTAATAACGACTTAACATTGCGTAATTCTATTAAAATGATTTGAAATATAACGGTATTATTTTTATTGTTTAGCATCAATTTAATAACATTTGTTGATATAAGATGAAAATTGTGAATTTTGGTAATTGACAATTATGCTAAAATGTTTTGAAGTTACCTTGTTGCCATATGTTCCATTTAACAGAATTAAAACTCAGATATATTATAGACATTCTTGCAATTATTTACCATATGTGTATATATTTCTCTTGACAATAATTATTAATTTAAGAATAACTTATTGAATTAAAGTAGGTTATTTATAAGCACTAAATTCTACAATAATTAAAACGAGTTTGAAAATAAAAATGTATTGACAACGTAGCTATACTTGTAATTTATTCTGCCAGGATCAACAAAATATAATGCAAAATAGTTGTTTTAGGTATAAACCAGAACCATATAATTTACATATGGGGATATGTTGTTATAATTATACTATAAATAGCACAATCGCCGAGGTCATTAACTACCATGCACTTTACTGAACGCGGTTGTTAAAGGGCGTTATATGAACGTTTTTTGCAAAGAAATAAGTAATATTTATCTCAGTTTGCGAAATGTTGAAACGTTTAGATCCGTAAGTTATGCATATCTTTTAGAAAACATATTTGCTTTTATGGACAAATTTTGCTTTACATTCCTTAACTTTAATAATTTCACTAATCATGTTTACAGAGTCTTTTTAAATAATAATATCCTTTGAACATACTATCATCTGGAATACAAATTTTGTTATACCTATATCTAGTACTAATAATAATTAGTGTCTCTAGCACTGTAAAATTTAACTAGAATAAATAATTCACAATCTTTTTATAGTGTTTAATTAAATCGGTCTTTTAACAACAAAAAGAGGTATTTTGCACATTGCAAATTATTATTACCATGCTTGTAGCAATAAATATTACATAATAAATTGCTGGTTATTCACCTAACAATAAAATTTTACACTAAGAATATATAATTGGTGTATGCTGGGTTGCCTGCCATAGATATGCATATATTTTTTAGAATTCAATTAAATTTAAGTACACGTAGGTAAATGTGTGAAAGTTACTTTACATTTCAGTATTCAGCTGTATTGTAAATAGTTATTGATATTGTATTGAAAAACGACACCCAGTATTGTCAGCTGTGTAAAAATGTTTTGTTTCGGCAGTGAATCAATCAAACTGTATGAAAATATATGAACTCATTAGCATGTAATTAAAATAAGCTGGTAAGTGAAACTAATATAAATAAAACATTCAAATTTTGTGTGTTTCTTTTTAAAATTATATATTTAATACAAAAATATTTTTTTGAAATTCTCGGAGATTCTTCAACACGTGCACGTTTTGCTTAACCTAAAAATCTCCGAAGTATTCAATCACCTAATGCGTGCAAAGCCTCCGTTCAGAACGCCTTATGGAGTACCATTCCGCATTTGAGAATGAGTACATCCCCATCCAAATTCTTCACCACGTTTTAAATAACGACATTATTTGCATATATTTAAAGGTTATATAGATCCGGGTACGAGTTCAGAACGAGTGACCTGTCTTAACATGTTTTTTGCACACACACCAATATTTTAAATTAAAACCATTATAAAATACGAGTCGAATAATTTCTCCTATTCTTTTGATATTTAATACAAAATAATGGGGCAGAGCCCCGTTTAGGGCACGTTTAGAAGCTCCTTCCCCACCATTCATCATTTTGAAAGTGATTATGTCATCCACCACATTTCCTATTTTTGCTTAACCTAAAATCTCTCTTTAATTAACTAAAGCAACGAGAATAAAAACAATGACGAAGCTCTAAAGATCACCGCTAAATTTTTCACTACATGCACGTTTTTGCATAACCTATAAATTTTTTATCACGTTTGTGCAATTAAACGAGTTATATATATACAATGTCTAATACGTCATCTACATACAATCACCAAACCGCTAAAAGTAAAAGAATTTTTATTGCCACATAAATTAAATGTATAATTACATTTAAATATTTAAATATATTCAAATTGCTAAAATGTAAGCAAGAACACCTCTTGATATAACATCAAATTAATTTTTTATTTGAGAGTCAAATAAATCGTTATGAAAGGTGGTATAATTTGCATACCAAGACGGAAATAGTCTTAACATGTTTTTGCAAACACACCTTATGTTAATTAAATCCATTATATTAAAAGTTGAATGATTTGCATATATATTACCAGAGAGCTATAATTTCAATAAAAAAACACGAGGTTATATTCGACTGCGAATTCTTGTTATTTTATCGTGACATTGAAATTGGTATAATTTGCATATATTTTAAATTCATACGGGTATAATTAAAAGATTATATGTTAGATCCGACTGCAAGTTCAGTGTACTTGTATAAATTATTTTGGGATGATGTAACCAAAAGGGAATATACGACATACCTGTCTTGAAATGTTTTGCAACACACCTTATGTTAATTAAATACATTATATTAAAAGTCGAATGTCGACGTGATTTACATATATATTGCCAGATAAAAAACACGTTGTTATATTCGACTGCATGCAAATTCTTAGTATTTTATCGCGACATTAAAATTGCGAGATGTGAACGACTTCTTTTTTACAAGATTTTACCTGCAAACGTTTAAAATTTGACCTCCATCATATAACATTTCGTATACTTTCTTAATTTTATTTTCTACTTCGTACAAAACGCAGCTTATGAGGAGAGCTAAAACACTCTTTACCACTTGCACGCGTTTGCCTAATATTAAAAATTCTTCACCGCGGCGTTTTAATTTTTAGCTTAACCTACCCCAGAAAATACGAACCAACACGTGAACTCCATTTTCTACACACACAACATTTTTTAAAATTTAATATTTAATATTTAACGTCGGGAACGCTGCTAAAAATTTCCTAAGAAAATATCTCCACCCCAGCGCACGCGCACCACCCCACAACAAAAATCTAACGACCCCGCCGAACGCACACCCCAAAGACCTAACGACCCCCCGACGCAACAAATTTACACACAAAGACAATTTTGTTCTCAAAGCGGCGTATACATATCTTGCTGCACGTTTTGTTTCCCAAAGCGGCTTAGCTGTTCATATTGTTCTCGAACCGGCGTATACATATCTTGCTGTGGATCTCTGTTGCCAAACCGGCTTAGCTACCCTACTCTGTACAATTTGTTAAATATTGTAAAACCAGTAAAGAATTCCATTCGTGTTGACTGAGTTTAATTTTTTTTCTGCAGACATCAGCATTAAAAATTTCTTACTGACTACAATAATACAGACACAATCTTTCTATTGTTTTTTATTATTATTATTATTAAACAATTCTTTTAATAATAAGGTATTTTGTTTGGCACATTGCAGATTATTATTGCTGTGTCCATAACAATGAATGCTACATAGTAAACGATTGTTGATTTTTAACTCCGATAGCTTAGAACAACCTAGTGCAAGCATATCAGTTACAACGTTTTGCATTAGATAAGTTTCCATCCATTTCTACTTTTCTAGACCCTTCACACATACTTCTTCACCGGGTCGGATAATTTGCTTCAAATAAAGCGCTATATATGATGACACCATTTCAGCCGTTGAAGATTCATCCCAAGAAAGACCATGAATATTCCTTGTCACCCAGTCGTTATGTTTTATATGATCTTGGCTCAAACAACTAGACTGCATTGGCAGTTTAAAAATTTGATGCCAAACAACACCTTCCAACAAGTCCAAAACCGCAATTTCTTTGCAGACAAACTCGTTTTTCTTGTATTTAAATCCATGAATATCAACTATATACATGTTTGTATATGTAGGTATGTAAATATAGGTAGTAAACTTCGACTAATTAAATTAATATTAGGAGCAATTTTCTTACATAGCAGATTACCACCATCTGCGTACACTGCCAACATACTTTTCAACCTAACTTCTCGCTAAGCGGGAATGAAAAATTGATGCAATCAGTCTGTCTATCTGTCTGTCTGTCTGTCTTTGACAAATCAATAAATATATATATTTCTTGCAGATAACTGTGTTCACAATTTAATAACTACGACTTGTTATTTTTTAAAAGCGAGAATGAGAAATTGATGCAATCAGTCTGTCTGCCTTTGACCATTTTTTTCAACGTTGCATACGTGTGGACACGTTTTGAAGTCAAACCGGCCTATGTGTATTTGCAATCTCTAAACAAAGGTAAAAACATAAATCAGAATCCACTTTAATTAAATACAGCGTTCTTTATACAATTGACTTAGATGTGATATTATGAATATGATCTACTTTATAATTTTTCGCTAGAGAACCGAATTTAAAACAGTTCCACATTTTTTCTGCACTCACCTACATTTTTTCAATGTAGCATACGTGTGTGTGTGTGTGTGTGTGTGTGTGTGTGTGTGTGTGGACACGTTTGTGTATTTGCAGCCTCTAAACAAAAGTAAAAAACACGAATCAGAATCCACTTTAATTAAATACAATTGATTTAGATGCGATATTTTGCATCTAACCTACTTTATAACGTCTCGCTAGAGAACTGAATTCAAAACAGCTCCACATTTTTTCTGCATGCTCCTACATTTTTTCAACGTAGCATACGCGTACCGGCCTATGTGTATTTGCAGCCTCTAAACAAAAGTAAAAAACATAAATCAGAATCCACTTTAATTAAACACAATTGACTTGAATGCGATATTTTGCATCTGACCTACTTTATAACTTCTCGCTAGAAAACTGAATTCAAAACGCTACACATTTTCTCTGCACTTACATTTTTCAACGTATCATACGTGTGTTTTGAAGTCACACACGTATGTTCCATTGAAAGTAATATAAAGCCGGTCTGACTTCAAAACGTGCCCACACGCATTTTACATTGAAAGTATATAAGGCCGGTCTGAATTCAAAACGGTGCACGTGTAACTTCTCGCTAGAAAACCGAATTTATAACAGCTACACATATTCTCTGCACTTACATTTTTCAACATACGTGTGTTTTGAAGTCACACGTATGTTCCATTGAAAGTAATATAAAGCCGGTCTGACCTCAAAACGTGCCCACACGTATTTTACATTGAAAGTATATAAGGCCGGTCTGAATTCAAAACGGTGCACGTGTATGTTACATGGAAAAAACATACGCGTACACCGTTTTGAATTCAGACCGGCCTTACCTCACTACTCATTTAAATCGGAAGCATATTAAAAGAAGGATACAAATAAGTAATTTACAGACAGATTTGATGAATATAATTCAGAATATAATTAATACACCCGGATACCTACGTAAATCATGATGTTGGAACATTCGTATCATTTGTACCAACAGGTTGGAAAAACGCACAACAAGCAAATAATGTTCCCTACAAAAAAATAATAACTGTATAAATGTCATACCTAAAATGTTCAAAAAAAGTTTTCAATAGCTTCACTAGAAATATAATTAGATAAGCAAGGGGCGTTCAAGGGCAAAAATGCAGTTTTTAATGGGATTTAATATGGAAAAATTTAAGCCCCAAAAAGACCATTTTGCCAGGTTTAAAAGCCATTCACACCACATTACCTATATACTCTAAGTTTACGTGACTTTTGCTTAATCGTTTTGTATAGGAATTCTGACGCAGTCTGATCCACAATCCCTTACTCTGCCCTCCCTCCTCTCTTAAATAAAAATAAAGAATAAAAAATGATTTATTACACACACATAAAATGTATTCATTTTATATGCTATAACATACTTATGTATTTATATGAATATAGGTTGCATCTAATCTGAAATAGCATATATTTACCGTATTGGGTGTTTGTATCAAAATTAACATCATTTAGAGTTTTATACTTAAATATTAAATTAACATACTACAGATTAACGTTCACAATAGAATAAGATATAATGAGCTACCTATTAAATAAACATATAATTATATTACATATTTATACTACTTGAAACTATTATATTTAAATTAACATAGATTTAAATATTTACACTTACTCTAAATAAATATATATTACACTTACAAATACATTGAAATTTATTACACTATAATTTGAGCTGCCTACCCAATTTCCATTATGTCTATACAATTATGACCCGGGGGTAATGTTTTGTTTGATCCTGGAAACAAATATCTCTTATCGCCATGAGGAGTTAATGCTATTTTATTTTAAACAATGATATGAACTTAATGATTTGAGAAGTAGATTAAATTTTGCGAAATGATCATTTCCTCATACCCGTCTACACAACGAACAAAATCCTCAAACGTAATATTGTTTTTAATAACTGATTTTTTAATTCCTTTGACCTATTTTATAACACCAAAATTAGAGAGACATGTTGGTGGTGTTGAAGTATCTTCTTCTATACGCAAACGTTCAGTTTCCTCCTCTTTCAATGTTTTAAAAACCTTTGTCGCATACATTTTTATCTCAACCCGATAAAGTTGGTCCTAATCCGTTCATTGTTCTCGTCTTTTATCATTCCCAGTACTTTTTTGTTAAATAAAGGAATTCCGTAGAGGTTATTGTTTGGATAATCAGAGGTATCAAAATGTTGGTGACAGTCCCTCTTCATAGCATCGTAGGGATCATGGTTTACAATTTTGTATATAAGACTATCACTATCGGTATATGAAATACTACAGTTGCCTCTAAAGGTAGCTCTCATATATTTATAATGGAAGTCATAAATCGTGAGCTTGGATAAGTCCAGGACACGCATATCCACGTATATCGGTTTATTAAAATAGATTTCTGATTTAAGTAATCTTACCAACGCCAAATTTTCATCAGAGACTGTTATATTTTTGAACAAGTGGGTTGGATAAACGAGCTTCGACACCGTACCAACCCCCCCCCCTAATTTTGAACAAACTTAACATTACAATCCTTCCGCTTGTTTTTCGTTGTTTCCGTTGTTTTTCCAAAAACTCCATTTATTCATGAATTGAAATAGATTTTTTTCGAATTTGTTCTTTACATGTCTTCGACGCTTTGTATTTAAATTAATATGAGACTTTAACCAGCGACTTTGTTTAAGTTTACGTATGAATGGCTTTTAATTTAGGTCCGTGTGACAAGCCCTGCTTCAGGTTCATATAATGAATTACATATTTTCATTTTGAATTCAACGTAACCATTAATTTAGTGTTTTGATTTTTATCTACAGGTGGTCTATCAGTTTTTGGATCAATACGTTGGCACAGAAGGAGATGTCTTTATGTAGATCATGGATATGCTTAGGATATTCCAAATTAACTTCCGATATGAAACCTTCTAAAGCATCATCGGGAATTGAAGTTACATCGGTATTAGTTTTTATCCATTCGAAGTCTCTATACGGAAGATATTGACTCATAACCTGCCCATACTAGTTATTTATATCAAAACACATTAGATATCTATCAGGTTTTAGAAGCACCATAAGTGGGTAAGTATATATTGTTTGCGATAGCACGTCGTTCTGAACACACTTGACTAAGACCTTCGCTTATACTTTTCTCAATGAACAAGAGCTGGTCTATGTCAGTCAACAGTTCCAGTTCCTGGCCCGTATGCTTTAACATTACATCCTAGGTATATCCATGCAATGTGCAATAATGGGCGGGGTACAGTCCGTATGTGGAATGACAGCTTGAACGAAACTATTCAAAAACCTCTGGTGACAGCAATACATCAGTTTCTAGGTATAAATTCGAATAATGACACAAGTTTTGCATATTAACAGTATTCCATACTCTTTGAGCATGTTCCTACTGTTCAATGGAGATTATCTTGTCTTTGCTCTAATGTATTATAAACTTACTGCTGGCTAGGTAAGCAGGTATTAATAAATTCTAGACAACTATCGATGAAATCATATGTATAAACACCTTTTCGAGTCAATAATTGAAACTGTTTATCATTTAAGTTTGGGAATTGGTCTTTTTGAAGCAGATCATTAATCAAATACGAAGCAAGTGCGTCTAAAAAGAAGTTCATGAAGCGGAAACTGTCAATTAATCGAGGGTTGATTAGATTTTTTGCAATAAATTTAGTGAATTTTATGTATTTTTCTTTAGATACAGAGAGTGCCTCCACACGCCCTTCTAAATTAGTAGCAATATCTTTGTTGATGAAATAACTATCATAATCTCTTAATTTGTGGAAAACGATAGGAATGGTTCGAGAGTCCTGATGATTTATATTATATCCCAAATGTACTGATCCTCTATAGTTATCAGATAGTATAAAATAATTATGGTCACGAAGCTTTATGTCTCCAAAATTAAATGATTTTTCACACATATAGCAGTGTGTTGCAGCTATGAAAACGGCTTCCTGTTTTAGTGTTAATGGAGTTATATCATACGGGCACACAAGAACCGTCTCAATATCTTCAGCAAACCGTTTTAGTTCCATTGAAACCAAATTATACAATTTTCTCCGCGATGCGACAAATATAACAATAAAGTCACCATATTCACACTTGACATAGTACCTTACACTACACGGTATACGTTTTTGATACTTTTTTACATCTCCTGAGGTTTTAGAAGGCACTCTAAATCTGTATACGCCCCCAAAATTCAAGGTTATATCCACGTCAAATAGATAAAATATTGGCTCGCAATTTTTCAACTAAATTAGTATCTGGAAAATTCCTAACCTACCGCTCCTCCTTGTATAAAGCACCCAAGATTGGTTTATTATTTAAATCTTGAAGCAAGAGAGTAACAGGTCTTGTATATTGAATTAGCGCCACCATCAATAATGCCGTAATCGAATTGGGTAAAAGCCCTTTATTAAAAACAGTCTTGTATTTAGATATATAAAATTGATGACTTACTTTGCTTTTAATTAGTTTGCCTTTATTAGTCGAATGAGGAAAGCCTACATCCTGTAAATAAGTTATTAAACATTTTTAAAGTAAAATTTCCCTTCGCCAGAATAGGGTGAAATTACCCTGTAGGGTGAAATTACCTCTTCAGGGCAATTGCACCCTATTCTGGTGAGGACCAATTTCACTCTAAAAATGTTTAATAACTTATTTACAGAATGTAAATGTTCTCCATTCGACCAATAAAAACAAACTAATTAAAAAAAGGAAGTCGTCAATTTTATATATCTCAATATAGGATCATTTTTGGTTAAGGGTTTTGACCCAACTGGACTTAGTATCGTCGTATGTTTCATAATTCCATCGCTTATTTACACAATTAATAGCATTATGTTTAAATATGGTTCACATAGGATTTTTTTATATTTTAGATATTTTACATTAAGGGCTGAATCCCGAAAACGATGATGGATATCGCAAAAATTAATTCAAAAATCTCCTCTGTTCTAGCAACTCTACCGCTTGTCGTAACTAGATGTCCTTTATCCATGTGCCACGTTTCGATGTTGTATGCCTAAGGGCAAAAAGTTACTCTAAAAAATTTTAGACTTAGAATATTTCTTGTACGAAGATTATGAAATTTAATATAGGATTCAGAACGGTGAGATTCGTGGACATTTTTAATAGAAATTGGTTTCCCTAGCTCGATTTTCGAGATTTTGAATTTGCAAATTTGTGAGACTTGGAAAAAATCAAATATGTGATAATTTCATATCCAATATAATAGTTAAGCATATGGTGCTTTAAATTTCTTTTGAGAGGATTTTGATTTTATATGTAAATTTGTGTACTAGTAGTTAGGAGAATGCTGTATTAAATGCTCATAGGGTGTCTCAAGTTTTTTTTTGAGGTGCTCTTTTACATTCTGTATAGCACACTGCATGTTTTATTTTATAAGTATCATGCAGTGGTGGTACATTACACTATTAGCTTATACATCTCTCTAATGTTTTATTTTTGTTCTAGGTGGTTAATCATCAACTACTTTAGCTACACATTTACACCACACCTTAAGGTAAGTATGGATACTATATTATGGGCAAGTAGGATTTTTTAATAGTAGGGAATAAAAAATGATTGTCTCTTAGGCTTCTTGTTATACAATTGCGTGGGCTTGATATCTTGAGGACAATCTGCCAGTTGGGTTACTTAAAACGAAGGTGGAGCGAGCTGGCTAATTACTAGGAGGATATCTCTTTAACCGCCAGACCCACCCCACCTGTTGAGTATTCAATTGCCAGATCACCTTGTTCTCGCAATCGCTCCATGTTGCTGCACTATTTTTGGGTTTACCCGTTTACTTAAGGATAGTAGTTGAGACCAGTATTTGTGATAATGCAATAATATTAAGCTATTCTCTGTTTAAATTGTAAGATCTATATTTGACAGCGGGCGCTCCAATGGCAAAGTTCTTCTGACGCTAGGTACTATAATATGGTGGGTAATTGATGTTTGCTGATTTTTAGTTCTGGTTCGCTAATGTTAGATGTATCCAATTTAAGTATGAATAAAGAATATAAGAATTTTTGGTGTTCTGCCCTCTGGATACAAAACGTGGCCGACGGGCGCCCCTAGATGTAAGTTATGGTCCGTCGCGGTCCTAAAATTGCCTAATGTGAGTCAAAAATGGACCAACGCGCCCCCCTGCACACTTCCAACTGGTTGACGTGGAATTGTTAAATTTTATGTATATTTTATCTAAATACCTAATACAAATACGTACGCTTTTTTAGTTTCGGAAAGGTGTAGGATGTGTATAATCTTTCGTTGCATGCAAACATAAGTTTTCAGTACTGGATATTCTTGAGTGTAGTCCAAAAATTATTAAATGCTAATATATATATATATATATATATATATATATATATATATATATATATAGTTATTAAGATGAAATGAAAACCCAACTTTGTATTTAAAGTTGAATTACCATTTCAAATCGAACTAGTAATTGAAAACCACTAAAAGAACGGCTACAGCATGATTTGAACCTGCAACCTCTGATTTTCCGGATCAGTGCTCTAACCAATTGAGCTATCTAGCCTAATTGTTTAGATGATGTTATACTTAATACTACTGAAGCTTGGCCCTTGTTAACGATTTTCAATTACGTCTTGCATTTAAGGAAATTGAATCTAGTTATATACATAATTCATGGTACTTAATAACTTGATCAATCACATCGTTAACAAGGGCCAAGCTTCAGTAGTATTAAGTATAACATCATCTAACAATTAGGCTAGATAGCTCAATTGGTTTGAGCACTGATCCGGAAAATCAGAGGTTGCAGGTTCATTATCCTATAACTGTTAAATAATAAGCATCGTTTGCTTTCAAATGTGGATTTTCAATTCTATTGATATTAATAATGTTTGTATATTCAACTTAAAATACATAAGTTGGGTTGTACATTAATTATCTTATATAACTAATTAATATATATATCAAGACGTAATTCAAATTGTCAATGCCAATCGTGTATTAAGTTAACTTCTCTATTAATTAGATAATACTCAATTGGTAAGCATGTTTCGTATTAAATCAGAGGTTGCAGGTTCAAATGCTGTAGCGTTCTTAGTGGATTTTCAATTACTAGTTCGATTTGAATTATGGTATATTCAACTTAGATTCAAAGTTTTCATTTATCTTAATAACGTAATTAATATATATTAAGCATTCATTGCATTCCAAATGTGGCATTACTTCAGTCGTATTAATATAACATATATAAAATTATATATATATAATATATATCGGAATAAAATAACTATATAGAAATCGTTTAAACAGAGAGGAGGGATTCAACAGCAAAAATGGTAAATTATTTTAAAACTTACTGAAAGATTTACAATTAATCATCGCGATTAGTATCTATATTTTGAGCTCTTATTGTATTTTTCTTGTAGTAGTTACTAAATATGTAGTAAATATTATAGAAATTTTCATCAAAGTATTTGCTGAATAAGCAAGTCCAAAGTCCCGGCTTGCGATTGAAAAAATGGTTCCAAAGTCCGAGTTTATAATTATGTTAAATCTGGGGTTTTCCCAGTTTTTAAACGAATTCGATCGTGAGATGTATAAACCGCTGCTGCCGAACAGTTGTCAGTTCTTGTTTAGCATTTCGACAAGCAGGTCTATCTTTAAAATACAACAATCTATAAATCAATAAAGGTTATTCGTGTGTTACTTGTAGAGAGTTGCGTAACCATGATGATTCGTTTTATTGAATTGATAAAAAGTATTGTCCCTATGCTTGCCAGGATTATGCAGGGTTGAAATACGTAGATTACATAATGCTATAAAGCATACAACGTCTATTGGTGAGAAACAACGGCTGCTGGCGTCATTGACAAATATTAAAACCTTGAGTAGCCAACTGACAGTAGCCCAAAAAAAGAGCGGGAATTGTCGACGGAAGAAGACCACGAAACATCTAGTATGATGGGAAGACTGTCTCAACATTCCAAGGGCGCATTCATACTGGGGTAAGCAGCAATATCAAATATAAGGAGGTAAAAACCTTTTTCAGAGATTGTAAAAGTGTTTTTATGAGAAGAATTCGCCAAACACTTAAGCAAAATGAAACTATTAAAGTTAATACTGCTTTTTGTGGAGAATTTGAGATTACCTCCGGTTCTCAAGTTAAAACGAGCATAAGTACTTTATGACATCGAACGTCGCAGTATCGAAGAACACGGAACTGAACGAATGGTTTTATTCTAACGTTGCATAGCCAATAACAACAGAGTTAGAAGACTTGCAAGAACGCGACAGTGGATGGACATTAAAAAGTATATACAATTTAGGTTTAGATATTAATATACATAAGTTCCCCAGGCGGAGATCGTCGTATATCTAACTACCACCTCAAATACAACGTAAACATGCATGTATTGATGTAAGGAATAATGATTAGGCATGTATTGTATGGTCTATAGTATCTACACTTTATCTTGCCATTAGTGATCCTCAGAGAGTGTCCAAATATCCTCATTATTTATCTATATTAAATCTAAAGGAATCCAGTTCCCTGTGACTGTAAACCAAACTGCACATTTTGAATCTCTGAAAGATATATCTATAAATGTATACACTTTCAACCTAAACAATTATAAATTTACTACTGTTCCCTGGTTCATATCAGATAATAGAAGAAACAAACTTGTTAATCTCTAAATGATTTATAGCCGGTACTATGATGATGCTATGGAAACCTATGATGTAACCGAAACGTTTAATTCCCACTGTGTATGAATTAAGTCGATTAGTGTCTTCTTAAATTAATTTCAAGCATGTAAAGAAACATTTTTGTGATCGCTGTTTGCATTACTTTACTACACGGTTAAAATTAGAATAACATATTAATGATTGTAAACTGAAACGATTTGAGGTATCTCGGTTGCCTACAGAAAAAAATAAAGTTCTCCATTTCAGAAATTTTAGAAACAAAGTTAAAGTTCCGTTTATTATACTGGGTGCTTCAAAAAAATGTATACACACTTTGAACTTCCATAGAAAATTTATTTACCGTTCTACAAAGTTAAATTTCAGGAAAATAGAAAGCTGAAAGTCCAATGTAAATGAAACAGAAATAACAAATGTTAATACTGTTCAAATTGGTGACCTGCAGCATCAATACAATTCTGAGTACGAGTCACCACAGATTCTGTACATCGTATCAAAACGTCCAATGAGATTTCTTTACACACTGCTTGAATCTCATTCCAAAGAATGTCTAGGTTACGTGGTTTACGTTTGTACACCTCATCTTTTACTGTACCCCACAAGAAGAAATCCAGTGGTGTAAGGTCTGGAGAGCGTGCTGGAAACTCGATTGGCCCCTGCGTCCTATCCACTGGCCCGACAAATTTTGATCCAGGTAAGCTCGTACGTCCCTGTGATAGTGCGGCGGAGCACCATCTTGTTGAAAATAAAAATCATCATTACCGTATAATGCACGAATGGCAGGAAATATGGAATCAGCAAGCATTGTTAGGTAATTAATACCAGTTACAGTGCCTTCAAATCGAAAAGGTCCAATGAGTCCCCTTGAAGACAAACCGCACCACACATTTACACCAGGCAAATTTACAGCTTTTTTCAATTGTAATGTGAGGATTTTCTTCACACCAGTAAACACAATTGTGCCTATTGACAGTTCCATTAAGTTTGAATTGGGCTTCATCCGACCAAATGATGCTACCCATAAATCCCGGTTCACGTATCACCATCTCCTGAATCCATTCACAAAATTGCAACCTTCTATCTGGATCGTCGTCATTTAGCTGTTGCACCAGCCTTGGAATGTAAACACGATATATACAGATTTAGAGTGCCTTCTAAAACCTACCGGAGATGCAAAAAAGTATCAAGAACATTTACTGTGTAGTATAGGGTACTATGTCAAGCGTGATATGATATCTCTTCATCGTTCTATTGGTCACATCGCAAAGGAAATTGTATAAATTGGTTTTCAATCGAACTACAATGGCTAGCTGAGGTTGTTGAGACGGTTCTTATGTGACCGCAAGATACAACTCCATTAACACTAGAAAAACCAGAAACTGCATTCATAGCTGCAACACACTGCTATATCTGTGCTAAACCATTTAATTTTGGAGACTTAAAGGTTCGTGATCTAATCATTTATACCAACTGATAACTATAGAGGACCAGCACATTGGGGATGTAATATAAATCATCAGGACTCTCGAACAAATTCTATCGGTTTCCACAACTTAAGCGAATATGATTAAAAATACCGTTATCGATAAAAGTGCCTTGTATTGGAAGCTTTCATTCAAAGCTAAGTTGGAATATTTGACTACGTACAACATTTTCCTGCACAAACAAGTCCTTCGGAGATTTGCAAAGAACCAATCTAACCTGTCAGTTATTGAATTTTGGTTTCCATTGCGAAACATTACAAGCTATTTTACAATTAGTAATTGTGAGTGAAACAAATTATTAAGAGTACTCTCTAGGTTAGTGCACGCTTATTTAAAGCGTATTGTTAACACAAAAGTTCTTATATGGAAAAGCACCACAATTGCATCCGCATAATCATATGCAAAAATTAAATTGGTCAAATGCCTCTAATTAATAAATTTAAGTTGTACTTTTTCTAGATAACCGCATATTTGGCCAATTAGGGGTAGATCTTAGTTTGTTTTCTGTTGTTACTTACTGTAATGTTCATGTTTGGTACTATGGCTTAGGTGAACAAGACTTTTGAATTTTTGCATTATTTGCATTAGTTTTAAATTACTAGAAAGCAAGAAATCTGTACACAAAGCTCCATCGACCCACTGCTAAAAGAAACGTTAAACTGTCTCTCGCAACACTTATCCTCCAGTAAGTTGGTGCTTAAAGGTTTTATTAGACAGAGAGTTGAAAGAACTTTGCAGGTATGTGTAGAAGTACTGTGTAAAAGTATTATAATTTGTATACCCCTAAAAGTCTTACATTTGGTTTATAGATCGCATCCAGCACCAACGAAAACTATCCGCTGCATTAGTCTACTGTTACGTCACGTTGTTCGGGTACTTAGAACGTAACAACACTTATATTGCTTTCTGTGATAATCAAAATAATCAATGCTTTATTAAATCATCCATGATGCATTCTATTTTTTCCTTTAAAACATAAAAAAATGCAGCTTTTCAGTCACCACGGGATCCAAGTTAAAAATTCCGCTGAAAAATCTAGGTTGCTAATTTTTGAGAACCTTTTAATGTAAATAACAAAGTCCAGAAGTAACTTTTTAGACATTTGTAGGACAAAAAATTGATTCACCTTCTTAATTTTACCAGAAATAAAATTTCCAAGAAATACACTTTTAATAGCACTGTAACACGACCATTTTGTACTGCAAAATATAAAAATCTAATAAATCCTAAATAAAAGTATCTAGGTGAATGAGCTGTTCATATGGCCATTGTCATCCTCTATTAACATTGTGTAATTATCTTGTATGACAGTGTAAATTTTATTTTATCTGGCGTTAAATTGATGTGTTTAGAATTATTTTCTCTAGTTATCCTAATGTTATGGAAGATTAATGTTGTAGTAATATTGCTGAAGCAAACTTGCATGTCAACTCGTTTTAACGTTTTATACCATGTGTAGTCCAACCTCAAACATATGCAGTGTCTAGGATTTGCGCTTTTTAAAATACATTTTCAAAAAAATATGTGAATTTTCCGTACTAGCACATTGTACCATTTAACTTATTCAGATTGCGCGTCAGCAATAACACAAATGTCAGTAGGGATAATATAGCAATACGCTTTGCAATATGTTAGCAGCTCCCTAACAGTATTACGACTGAAGGGAGTTAAAGGGGAAATTGGAAGCAGCACATCAGTTAAACCACCTAATGCGATCAATTGACCATCCGTAAGGTATTATCGTAACAGATTGGCCCCTTCCTAGTGTAATTCTATGAATAAACTGAATACTCCTCAGATGAAGCCAGAAACTTCCTGCTGTTTTATGAGATTTACTTTTTAGCACATATACCTTAAAGGTTATTTTCAAAAACATTCTCAACGGTATATTTTAGTTGAGAAGCAACGAAAACATTGTAGACACTGTAGACAATGTTGTCGAATGTATGTTTAACTACAAGAAGTTACTGTTTTTGAGACAATTCTATTATCCCTTTTATTGTGACGGTGAGCTTCATTAGTAAATTTTTGCAAATGCGGTTAAAAGACAATTGTTTGTAGTATTTTCACGAGCACAACAATAACTGCTAATCCATTTTTATGCGCGATAACTGTAGTAAATGGCATCCCTTTCGGCAATTTAAAAATACATAGTTAAAGTTAGGCAAGTGCGCCGTTGGAGAAGGTGCACTCTTGTTGTTTAATCCTGTAAAAAGATATTAATTAGATTAACAGGCTTCTATAGAATGCAAATTCTAGTCGCTGACGTGCATGAATGCATTGTTTAATCGGATGCAATCAAACCGTGGGGGTATCAAATTTCTAATTATTGAAACTAGTAGTGACCCCCTCGCATCAGGTATCTTACAAATTACTATTAGTACGGGAGGTAGCGTTACATTTTTGATGGTCATTTCATCCCGCTTAATTTTTTGTGTAATTGATTGTTGAGATACAGCTAATAATCAAAACAAGCGTCAGTCGCCGGAATCGTGGTGGGGCAGATCGTGAGAAAATGTACATCTTGTAAAAAAACAATTTTTCAAAAGTAATTTCAAGCCACTTGAGAATTTGCACAATTATTGTATAGATGATGGTAATAACAATAAAAATAGTCAGGTGCGTGCGTTGTGGGGGGTTAGTCGTCAGTCGCTTGTGTAAACCTATCATAAAACAAATTATGTAAAGTCATTTCAAATTCAATGAAACTAAGACATCGAATTTAGTATACAATTAAAATAATGAAAACATAAATCAGCTGTTTACATAATGGTGGTAAAACCGTCAGCTTAGGGACTGTAAGCGCTAAGTCGGCATTTGGCTAAGTATTTTATAATGTTATCAATGATGCAACTGACAATCTTTACCCCGTTATGTAGGCAGCTGCCTATCTTTTTTAATCAATACATTATGTGAACTACTCATTATACAAAATTCATGTGGTTTGAAATCGGTCAAGCCATAATTTCGTTGATTAATCTATTTTTGAATTATTTCAATCTATGTAATCGTTCAGTTGAATGAGAATATCTGGATCTGGTAAATAGTAATGAATCATTTAGAAGAAAAATATGTTGCATATTTATTGATGAAATATATTTTTAATAATTATAAGAATTCATCACCTTCATTAGTGGAATCTGTTGATGTGTCAGATTGATTTTCATAGTCCTGGAAACTGTCATCAGAATTATCGATGACACCTTCTGCTTCTTCAGCTTTTTCTGCTGCACCCTCCTAAGCGGAATTAACTCCTACTCCTTCCGGATTCTCCAGTATCATGAGTTCTTCGCCCATTTCGGTGTTTTCTGTGTGATGTAATGATTTATGATGGATTTTTTATTCTACATTCCATGACAGACGTCCCACTTACGTTTGGGAATATTTCACGCAAATTGCTTACAATGTTTACTGCCACTAATGATCGTTTTATTATAATAACGTTTGACCGTTATATTTTTCCATCAATACAAGATCATGAACATTCACTGAGAGGTACAATATCAGGTGAACATTTTAACATAAAAAGTCCAGATCAAATACGGCCAGCGAATTTCAATATTGAGTTAAAAAACGTACATTTTAAGGATGTATTAGCCAAGTTTTTCTGTGAGGATTGGCAAAATGATCACATGGCTCCCTTCATCGGTGAAAAAACTATTTACATAAATTATAAATGTTGTTATAAATACCAATTAAAAAATGAGAAAATAGTAAAAAGTACAGTCCCAGAGTTAGACTGCAAAGTTCACGAAAAAGCCGATACGAAAATCGTCTTTCATGTTTGTCACATAAATTTTGATGCGCACGTGACTATAAGATGCTTGGACACGGATATTCTGATTACACTGTTAGGCAACATGCTCCATATTCAACAAAATTTACAAATTAGCGTTTTATTTGGAACAGGAAATACCAAAAAATATATAGATGTAAATAAAATATACGAAACTCTCAGACCAGATTTGTGCGCATCTTCACCAGGGTTCCATGCCTTCACCGGATGCGACTTCAATTCAGCATTGTATAGACGAGGAAAAAAATACCTTATAAGATATTAAAAAATTCAACCTCTTATGTAAAAGTCTTTGCAGACATTGCAAACGTGAATAATTATCATGAAAACCAAGAACTCCAAAAAACTATAGATGAATTCGTCTGCAGAATATATGGCTTTAAAGGTATTGGTGACGTAAATGTAGCAAGAGTTGCTACATTTACGAAAGCATATAAAATGAACTTTAAAACAGATGTTTTTACCTTCAAAAGAACTATCGACGGCGCGATATTTCCGCCCTGTAAGTCGGAGTTATATCAACAAGTTTTACGCACTGCATATATAGCCCACCTCTGGAGTTATGCTCATCTGCCAGTTTCAACTGAATTTTCACCAGGAGATTATGGATGAGAAAAAGAGATTACAAATATCATTTTAAATGGTTCTATGGTGATCAGCTCCCACTGAGCATTACCAGCGTCACAGGTGTTTTCACCCCAACAGGTATTTATTAATTAACATAATTTTTAGCAAAAGTTATGCATAGCGTAATGAAATAAAAGTAATTACGACGATCGAATATGGTTTTGTTTCCAGAAAACACCGAAATGGAGAAAGAACTCGTGGTACTGGAAAACCGGGAAGGAATAGGAGTTAATTCCGCTGAGGAGGATACAGCAGAAGAAGCTGAAGAAGCAGAAGGTGTCATCGATAGTTCTGATGACAGTTTCCAGAACTATGAAAATCAATCTGACACATCAACAGATTCCACTGATGAAGATGATGAATTCTTTTAATTATTAAAAATATATTTGATTAATAAATATACAACATATTTTTCTTCTAAATGATTCATTACTATTTACCAGATCCAGATATTCTCAATCAAGTGAACGATTACATAGATTGAAATAATTAAATATTATCATTCAAAAATAGATTAGTCAACGAAATTATTCACGTTTGTAATGTCTGTAAAGGCTTTTACATAAGAGGTTGAATTTTTTAATATCTTATAAGGTATTCTTTTGCATCGTCTATACAATGCTGGATTGAAGTCGCATCCGGTGAAGGCATCGAACCCTGGTAAAGATGCGCACAAATCTAGTCCGAGAGTTTTGTATATTTTATTTACATCTATATATTTTTTGGTATTCCCTGTTCCAAATAAAACGCTAATTTGTAAATTTTGTCTAATATACAGCATGTTGTCTAACAGTATAATCAGAATATCCGTGTCCGAGCATCTTATAGTCACGTGCGCATCAAAATCTATGTGACAAACATGAAAGACGATTTTCGTATCGGCTTCTTCGTGAACTTTGCAGTGAACTCTGGGACCGTACTTTTCACTATTTTCTCATTTTCTAATTGGTATTTATAACAACATTCACAATTTATGTAAATAGTTTTTGCACTGATGAAGGGAGCCATGTGATCATCGTGCCAATCCTCACAGAAAAACTTGGCTAATGCATCCTTAAAATGTACGTTTTTTAACTCAATATTGAAATTCGCTGGCCGTATTTGATCTGGACTTTTTATGTTAAAACGTTCACCTGATATTGTACCTCTCAGTGAATGTTCATGCTCTTTTATTGATAGACAAATATAACGGTCAAACGTTATTATAATAGAACGAGCATTAGTGACAGTAAACATTGTAAGCAATTTGCGTGAAATATTCCCAAACGTAAGTGGTACGTCTGTCATGGAATGTAGAATAAAAAATCCATCATAAATCATTACATCGCACAGAAAACACCTTCTAAATGATTCATTACTATTTACCAGATCCAGATATTCTCCTTCAACTGAACTATTACATAGATTGAAATAATTCAATAATATCATTCAAAAATAGATTAATCAACGAAATTATGGCTTGACCGATTTCAAACCACATGAAATTTGTATAATGAGTAGTTCACATATTGCATTGAATAAAAATGATTAGTCAGCTGCCTACATAACGGGGTAAAGATTATTGATAACATTATAAAATACTTAGCCAAATGCCGACTTAGCACTTACAGTCCCTCAGCTGACGGTTTTACCACCCTTATGTAAACAGCTGATTTATGTTTTTATTATTCTAATTGTATACTAAATTCGATGTCTGAGTTTCATTGAATTTGAAATGACTTTACATAATTTGTTTTATGATAGGTTTACACAAGCGATTGACGACTAACCCCCACTACGCACGCAGCTGACTATTTTTATTGTTACTACCTAATCAATAATTGTGCAAATTTTCAAGTGGCTTAAAATTACTTTTTAAAAATTGTTTTTTTACAAGATGTACATTTTTTCACGATCTGCCCCGCCACGATTCCGGCGACTGACGCTTGTTTTGATGATTAGCTGTATCTCAACTATCAATTACACAAAAAATTAAGCGGGATGAAATGACCATCAAAAATGTAACGCTACCTCCCGTACTATATATCTAAGAAATTAAATTTATCGATATCGCTTAGGAGGGACAACCTTTCGTAAAGTAATAAAGGGTACAAATAGGGCATTAACAATTGGCAAAAATCGTTTTGTTAGTGCTTTCAACGAAGCGTGAAGTTGACACGCTTTCTTAAATGTCAAATTTTTTAAAACCTGCTCAGAATTGCTTGTAAAGTATTTAGAAACACTTACGCGGACGCTAATGACTGCGAAAACGTTATTAGTATTATCTACTACGCGAGTTACATATCCCCCAAAATTAGAATATATATAATTAATGGAACCATTAAAAATTAAGAATTATTAAAACTTAAGTTAGATGCAACATTGTAAAATTGTAGAAAATAATAAAATGATTAATAAAAGTTCAACAAGCCAGACAGTGAGAACGGAAACAGACATTGTATTCCAGGCGTAACGTGATACTGCAGGTGCAGGTCACAGTAGGTTATAAAACAGCAATTATTAGAATTAAGATTGTTGCTTTGTATTGTATAAATAAATAAAGAAAATAGCAGACATGAGCTCTGCAGTTCCCACAAGCAATATGAGGCGCAGAGATAGCATAAATACCCGCGAGAGTCCAAGACGGCCAGTCAATCTAGAGCTTCTCAACTTTAACATTGTTGTCAGTTCCGCTACTCACCGTAATTTTAGTTAGTGAAAGTCAAGTTGGAATAATTTCGATCTCTAACGCTACTGAACATAAAGTACTTGTAAATTAAAATTAATCATTGTAATTCAGTATAAAATAGATTTATTAGAAGAAGTTTTTTTGGAAAAGCTTTTTAAAAAGTCGCTCCAAGAGGCCCAAAACCTAACTCGCGCAGGGTTATCACGCGAGAGATTATGGATCCCCGAAATAGTTTTTTTAAAAATAAAAAGCTTTATCCCATAACCTACAATTAAATCAATCTGGTTTTACATGCATCAGCTTTACTTATTATCATTAACACTTTCGAGCTTGTATGGCTTAATCAAAAATTGATGAGTAGCTTTTGGAATAGATAATGTTAAACTAGTTTGAAGTACTTCAAGTCTACAATATAAAGGTCTCTTGCAGTGACGTAAATAGCACCCCTTCCGCCGCAGCTGTGCGAGTGGGGGGAGCCCGTTTTAATGTGGCTCCCGAATAACAAAGTAAAGAGTTATTATAATGATATGTCTTTGCTGTATTAAATATGATGTTAGAAACAAAATATTAAAATTTTTTTAATAAAAATGAACGCAATTGTCTTATTTTATTTGTAAAATTTCAAAGCGTTCAACTTTTAAAATTAAGGGTTATAAACTTGAAGAATGGTTAAATGGAATTCTTTTTATAAGAGTAGTAATGTAATAGGACTATGGACTCAAAGTAGGTCAGTAGGTCAAACTGGCCTCAAAGTCAATGCGACTATGGACGCAAAGTAGGTCAGTAGGTTAAACCAAAGTAGCTCAGTAGGTCAACTGGTCCCAAAGTTAATGTGACAATGGACACAAAGTATTAGCGTTTGAAAATGTTAATATGTAGTTAATGTCGCGCTGTGTATGTGTCATCGAGGGGCAGAAAACATCCCGTTAGTGCAGTGAATAATAGTGGGGAGTATCAATTTTTCAGGCAGACGGGTAGTACAAGTCGACGTGTGTAGGTGAAAATTGGAAGTGACTCCACTAACCCCACATAAAGTTGAATGCACCGCATGCCATTTAATTATGATGCACGGTAGAGTGCAGCTAGCTATCTTGATCAAAATATAACCTTCATGTAAATACTATCACAGTGGAAAAGGTCAAAAGTGCACCAATCGTCACGGTTGTTACATGAAGTTACCAGCAAAAGGTTAGTGAGCTCATCGGTAATATATAAAACTTTTTAAATTGCGCTAATTAAAAAACTCATGATCTATTTTAAGATTGAACCCTATCGTGGTACATTAATTTTAGGTTAAATTTTGGGTATATTTAATATTTGCTTTTGTTGCATTTTTAATTTTTTATTTCGGTATATTATAATTAAAATTGATTTTTGAGTTTTTTGTAAATACGTGTGAAGGTGTACTAGTTGGATCTACAAAGGATTAAGGTTTCAAACAAGGTGATACCCACAGTTGACCCTGAGAGAGAGAAAGTTTCATTTTAAATATAGTCGTGGCATATCATTCTATCTTTAATTAAATTATTATTACTAATAAAAAAAAAGAAAGAATTTAAATTAAAAAGTTACGGAGTTATTGAAGAGAAGGGGAGAAAAGTATAACAGTTGGCCCGCCACCGTGGTTGCCTAGTTGAAGCTTTTAATCCTCATTTCTATAGGTCAGGTAAAGCTATTTTAGGGTATCTTTTGTTAAGTGTGGAATTGTACTCAAGGGTAAGAAATGGTTATGGCATGAATCATACAATTTGAAAGGCTGTATCCAAGCGGAAATTGTAAATTTAGTAAATTTGAGGTAAATAATAGAAGCTTGTGGGTCATTTACATTTCTTGGTTAGTGCTTCTAAAACTAAACCCTCTTATCTTGTTTTCTACCAATAACCACGCAAACCATTGATATTGTGATTTTACGTCTAAAATGTAATTTCTTGGAAACATTTATACAGTGTACTACGAAAAACCTATGTTAAGTGCTATTACTGCATAGTTCGTATTTTATAAACGTGGGTATTTATTATCCATTTGCAGAAAACGCACGACCGATGTTCCGGCGCGAGTTAAATATTTATGTGAAGTGCCTTCTGCTTATAAAGGACACTCCTTAAAGCACACGTCTACGTTAAAGTATGTGGTATCGTTGCCTCGGTCAACCGTCCTTGAATTTTAACAATAGGAAGTAATATTTCTTGTTGATTACAAGGTCACCTAGTATGAAAACGCAATTCATTTAGAAAATATGGAACTCTAGAGGATAAAGCATATCTTACTAAACTACACTTCTTGACGCACTTTTCAAATACACTGTATCTGTAGCTACACAGAGAAAAAAAATGCTTAATTCAACAAAATTTTATTTGGTCCAAATAAATTGCAGTATCACATAGCCACAAGGAAATACTATTTTCTCCACAAATAAATATTTTTGTTAAATGTATACATAAATTTATTTAAAACAAATAAAGAAGGATTCACTCAACAAAATATATTGTTCCTTAAGCATCTTGTAATTTTATTACAACACACTCAATTCTATCCATTTAACACTTTGCACAATTCATTCTAACAAGGCCGTTACTTTGAATTACTACACCTAATTTTGCTGGCTCAACAAAATATTTTGGTAAGTAGAAATTTTGCTTTGTTAAAAGGAAAACACATTTTATTGATTTGATTATGTTGTTTCTTATTTCAACATACTTGTTTATTCTAGCCAATTTAGGTATTAGTGAAATCGATAAAATAGTTTTGTTGAATTAAATGAATTTAATTTTTTAAAATAACCAATCATTTTTATTAATTGAAGTATTTGCATACATCATTTTAAGATAGCAACTAAATACAAATAATACACTTAATTTTGTTAACTCAAAAAAATCCTTTGTTGAGTTGATATTTGGTCTTGTCAAATGACACATCCAGTTTTTAAGAGCTTCTTTAGGGAAGACATACCAGCTTCCTCCAACAAATCATCAAATTCAATTTCCATCTAAAACAATTGTATTAGTAGATATTTTATGGGGTTTCTGCTGCCACATTTCCTCCAGCATCCACATTTCCTCACTCATCTGGACCAATTTACATGTAAATTCCCATAAGGAGGAAATGAAGAGACGAATCTCCACTTTTCTCTTTCCTGGTGAACCTCCTTGTGGGATTTTTTTACCCCAACCATCCCTACCCTAAAAAATCGGTAACCTAACCCTTAAAATTTTCGAAATACTTCTCGGTGTCTATTGGCACCGCACCCACGAAATAAATCTATATTGTTTGGTATCAATTAATATTAGAATTTTCCCAGCTACACGAATTTCTAGGAATTTTTTAGATTGCATCATTCCCAAGAAAGCTACCCTTATTTTAAGATTTTTTGCTGGTAGCGATTTTTACCCGATCTTAAAATTCTTTTAGCCATGCGATACATCAAGTTAGTCTAGAATTTTACGCAGAATTTGAATCTGCAAACAGATTTGAAATAAAACCGCTCCTTACAAAGTTACACATATACCCTCTGGGACATAAATCTTTCTCCACATTTCCACCCACGAGATAAATGTACCTTGTTTGGTATCAATTAATATTAGAATTTTCTCAGCTACCCGAATCCTTAGGAATTTTTTAGTTTGCATCATCCCCTAGGGAGCTACCCTCATTTTAAATTTTTTTTACCAGCAACGATTTTTGGCCGTCCTTATTAATTTTTTAGTCATGCAATACATCAAATTAGTCTAGAATTTTATGCAGAATCCGAATCTGTAAATAGATTTAAAAAAGGACCACCCCTTACCGTTTTAAACACTCACTTTCTAAATTATAACTTTCCTGCAGCTCATACCTAAAAGAAAATCTAAAAACCATTCTTAAAACTTTTTATTACAGACAATTTTTACTAATACAGTTTAAATTTTGTAAACCACATTTCTAAATACATATTCACAATTTTTTATCCTTAACTTAGAACTCCTCACATCAGCATATACTTATTAATATTTATTTCTAAATAGAGCACCTTTTCCAAAGACCAACCGGCCCCATGTGTTTCAAATTCTTCTGATTTTGTTTCATGGTTTCGCTTAAGACCTCGTACATATTTTCCAGATTACTAGAAGACGTTATAACCATATTTTTTGTGTTAAAGGATTTCACATCGGTAGTTTCTTCTACCATTTTTGTGTAAACGCCGTAGAGTTCGCAATAGACTTTTATTGCTGTATGTTGTGTTCTTTTTTTATTAATTAATCGAATAAACCGCGCTTTCTGCTTCCAAAAAAACTCGGACACTCCATCGTTGACTCTGGCGTTCTTTATACGATAGCTAGCCATACGGTTGTTAAACGCGGTGCTAACCATTTCTACGCCATCGTCGCTAGTTTTTTCTTGTGTCGCTGTAAGCTGTCCATTCTTCTAAAAGCGATACCGCAAGACATACAGTTTAAGTACTTTGCTGCTGACGGATGTATAAGCTTAACCTTGGACGATGTTACACCGCGACATTTGTTCTAGTGCCGTTTGAGAGCATCCCTCCTGGTAAAGTAAACGTGACAGGGCTCGCATTTAAAAATGTTTGCAGGTACCATTCTAGTACAAAACAAAATCCGCACTATAGGATCTTTGCGAAACTTGTAAGCGAACTAACTTATAACTAAAGAGTTTACTCTTGCGTACCTGCTTTATGTACCCTATAGAATGCAAACCGAAGGTTTCTGAAGACAACCGAACAAAGTTGAGGATTCAGCGGGGAACTAAATGACGTCATCTTTTGCCAATCCTTGCTGCTGGTCCAGTACATTTAGCACCAATGCATGCACCCGGTTCGCATCGTCCATGCTGCAAATGCAGTTAGTAGAAATATCTGACACGTCTTTCATGTTATACGGATCAATAATCGCATCGCGTGCTTATTAAAAATACGAAAGGGATGTAGCACACGCACACAAATTGACTGTAAGTCGTGCTGTAGAAGATGCAGTGTTACTATAAACAAAAACTTAATAAAACACTTTAAACCTTTACTAAGGGAATACCGAACTTGTTGTCTACAGAATACTTACTAATAAAGCAATTTAATTTTAAATAACTTCTACGCCATATTTTAGGAAATGGTAGGTTTGAATATTTTCTTTGGAACGGTAAACATGAGCGTCTCCAAGGTGATTAACGTTCCTCAACTTTTTGCGAATAAAGTAAAACCAACAAATGAGCGATTTGGATTGTGGCTTTTGGCAGAAAATATGTGCAACAATAATCTGGTGACAGATATTGGTATTATTTGTTATTTCGAAGGCAAACAGATGCTGACTGGTAGACTACACACACTAATTACAGAACCAATTTGTGACGATATAATGTTGGTTAAAATTTGCGACCTTTCTGACGCCGAGCAAACATCTGCAAACAAAAGAATGTTTATCCTAAAAAAAAAAATTGTGGTGCATTTAACACCTATCTACGAAGAAAGTTCGACCGATTTGTTTCCGCTAGGCATGGTGTTAATGCTAAGCTTCCGTTTTCTCTGGAAAGCATTAACAAGATGGGCCAGGGAGTAAAAAAAATTATCAGAAAACAAGACCTCGAAAGCATTAATAAAAAATTTCAAAGTCCTATATGTGTTCCGTATAAAGTGGAACTAGCAGATGTTAAGTTGGAAACTTTATTGGAAAAACTACCAGACAGACTCAAAAAAAATTATTACTATTTTTTTGACATGGATGTAACCCAAGATTTTGCGGACATAATTAGCAAGATGGAGATGTGTAATTATTTAACTACAAAGCATAACTTTTGCTATAAGGGCGTATACGAAAAAAAGTGCAATATTATTGTTGACAACGATAAAACTGTGGGAATTGATTGTTTAACATGGCTAACAACCAATGCAAGAATTAAGATATACAACAAATTTATGTGTCAGATTGTTACGCTCCCTTTCGGCAGCGTACTTAAAATACATCGCTTTGCATAGCTGGTTGCATAAAGGTCGATTTACATTAATAAATAAATTGAATTATTGTCTTATAACTTTCGTCTTTATGCTATCTATTGAAGTGGAGATAAGAGGCGCTCAGATGTTATGCTAACAACTATCTTATATCTACAGATGAGCAGTTGTAGTTTGTCTTTTGTTCTATTTATTAATTACATTGAACATACGGTGGCTTGTTTTGCTTTGTGAATAGTGAGGTTTAATGCGGTATTTATGACTTACGCGGGCCTACTAATTTTTTAGTATTTGTTCTTTGTTCCTTAAATTACCGAGTTGTATATTAACTGCAGAGTGTAGTTCTGATTGCATTGAATGAAGGATGCTTTTATAGGCAAACGTGTTTACTCAACTACACGTGCTGTTACCGATTGTGTTTCTTTGTTCCTTAAATTGTTGAGTTTTCTTTTGAAATAACGTGCGTTACGGAACATCTGACGGACTTACTTAGTGATACACGTGCTTCACTCATTGTGGCTTCGCCATCGTATTACAACGTATTGTACTTAAAATGCAAGAACGGTAACTGCGATTACAAGCAAGTAAATACGATGTACAGCTCGTCTTTTTTTTTCTTAGTGCAAGATACTTATTTAGTTGTCAACGTATTAATTAGCAAATTAATTCTGTAACATGCTTTCCCATTTTGGGTTTTTTTTGAAATGAGGTTACAGACATATCTTCGTGCACTATCTCTCTTAACAATAATGTTGGCCAGTTAAGGTAAAAACGTGTTTGGCAACTAACATGTTACAGTGATTCCAGCTTACAAATGACGTGATTCTAAATTCTAAATTTTATTACAATTTTTGCGATTTGTGCTTACAAAATATTTCGAAATTATTTTCTCAGGAAATAGAATTAACAAGAAATTTATCAATGCCACATGGTTCCATTAGTATGATAATGTCTGTTGCTAACACCAGTGAAGTGCGTCGGTGTGGTTAGTGTAAGTGTACTAAATTCTATCAACCCCATCACAATCAAGGGTGAAGTACTTCGTTACTGCAGGACTTTCTGTAAGTGAACTATTTACTACTTGTTTTCTTTCTTTAAATATCTATCCGTTTGTTTTGCAATATTCTTTGTCGTGTTGATACCTTTTACAATAGAAGTGCAGACTATTGGAAAAAGAGAAAACAAAAAACTAATACTACTAGATTACTCATGTCAATTGTGTCTTATCTATTTATTTTTGTTAAAATTCTTGTCTTGATTTATGTTAATTGGTGTGTGAGGAAACGTTTCTGCTGCTCCCAATATTACCTCATTTTGTATTAAAAGTTTTGTACTGCTTTTACCGTTGCTACATTATATAGATTATCCAACCGTTTTTTTACATTCTTTACATTCTTTTATATTCTTTTACATTCTTTTACATCCTTTTTTTTTCAGGTTTACTTAACTATTTTTTTTCTTTCAGGTTTGCTTAACTATTTTTATTGCAAGTATTGTCCCTAATTTCTTACAACCGCGTACATTCTATGTTAGTCTACTTTCTACAACCCCCCCTAATCTCCGATTGAGCCCGGTCATTCCGTGATCTCTTGTTGTTACGCACGGCTACAAGAACAACATAGCATAAATTTGGCGCCCAACGTGACTGCTCAAGAATTGCGTAACATAAATTTGGACGCCCTGACGTGGGGCTCAATTTTTTTTAAATTGCTCTTGATTTTTTTTGATTGCCTTGATTTTTTTTGATTTTGGCTCGATTTTTTTTGATTTGGCCTCGATTTTTTTTTATTTGCTCCCGTTTTTTTGATTTGCTTCCGATTGTTTTCTGATTTGCTCTCGATTTTTTCTGACTTGCTCTCGATTTTTTCTGATTTGCTCTTGATTTTTCTAAAAAAAATTTTATAACCTTGATTTTTTTTTCTCTTGGCATTGACCTTCTTTTTGTGTATCGGCTCGATTTTCTTTTCTGGATATATTATCTGGCTTTAATTATTTTGGTGTTGTCTTGAATTTTTTTCTTCTTTCTTTGCTATATAAAATTCCTTAATTTTTTTTTGTTTTGTGAATTATCAGAGTTGTGTTTTCGCTGGTAATTTGGTTTTGGAAAACACTGGCGCCCAAGTTTTCTTTATACCACCTTTTTTTTCCTTTTCTTCACGTAACCTTCGCTACCTCACTTAAATATAATCCTAATGTCCCCAAATCTAGATCTGTTGTCCTTTTGGCGACGCAAACGCCGCAAATTTTGACCGTAATCCACTCGTCTCTCTACGTTATGCGATTCCTCCATCTTATTAACTTTATCTGTGATATTTTACATATTTCGTAGTATTGTGTGGTGACTTTTATTTTTTTCTTCTTCTACTTTTTCCGGGTTTTTCTTCATTCCACATTCCTGTCCATTTTTTGTTTCCTGACTGGTTTTCTTTGCGGTTAGTTGATGTACTGACTTCGATCACTCGTTCTATCTGTTCCTGTGGTAGTTGCTCTTTAGGCCTACTTTCTTTCCTTTAGAAACCCGACTTAGTCGACTTTTGGGTCTATTAGCAGTTGGTACCACAGTTGAAGCATTTCGTTACTTTTCCCAGTTTTCCGTTTGTCGTTCCCTAGCTTACTTGAGGCTTGACACTTGTGTCTTATGTTGGCTATTGCTGTGGGTTTTCTTCCTCGCTATTTTTCTTTTCTTTTGGTTTCTGCGCGAAATCAATTTTCTTGAGGTTGGAAACTGTGCTGTTTCTTTTCTAAAGAGACATCCGTCCTTTAACGACTTTGGCAGCGTTTATGCCTTTACACCTTAGTCCTCTTCGATTGCTACTACTTACCTATCTTTCCCTGTGGATTTCTTGACTCTTATTTTTGTCCGACATTTTGGTCCTTCGAGCCGGAAATTTTTTTTTTCCTTCTTTTTCCTCTTTTTTTTGGTTGTTGGTTCTGATTGGATTGTTATAGTTTTTTTTCGTTTTCCTTGTCGAGTCCGGTTGTTGTTAACGCAGTTCGTCCTCTGCTTCTCGTTTCCTAACCCCGACCTTTTAATTTTGCTGGGGGGGGATTTGTTACGCTCCCTTTCGGCAGCGTACCTAAAATACATCGCTTTGCATAGCTGGTTGCATAAAGGTCGATATACATTAATAAATAAATTGAATTATTGTCTTATAACTTTCGTCTTTATGCTATCTATTGAAGTGGAGATAAGAGGCGCTCAGATGTTATGCTAACAACTATTTTATATCTACGGATGAGCAGTTGTAGTTTGTCTTTTGTTCTATTTATTAATTACATTGAACATACGGTGGCTTGTCTTGCTTTGTGAATAGTGAGTTTTAATGCGGTATTTATGGCTTACGCGGGCCTACTAATTTTTTAGTATTTGTTCTTTGTTCCTTAAATTACCGAGTTGTATATTAACTGCAGAGTGTAGTTCTGATTGCATTGAATGAAGGATGCTTTTATAGGCGAACGTGTTTACTCAACTACACGTGCTGTTACCGATTGTGTTTCTTTGTTCCTTAAATTGTTGAGTTTTTTTTTGAAATAACGTGCGTTACGGAACATCTGACGGACTTACTTAGTGATACACGTGCTCCACTCATTGTGGCTTTGCCATCGTATTACAACGTATTGTACTTAAAATGCAAGAACGGTAACTGCGATTACAAGCAAGTAAATACGATGTACAGCTCGTCTTTTTTTTCTTAGTGCAAGATACTTATTTAGTTGTCAACGTATTAATTAGCAAATTAATTCTGTAACATGCTTTCCCATTTTGGGTTTTTTTGAAATGAGGTTACAGACATATCTTCGTGCGCTATCTCTCTTAACAATAATGTTGGCCAGTTTAGGTAAAACGTGTTTGGCAACTAACATGTTACAGTGATTCCAGCTTACAAATGACGTGATTCTAAATTCTAAATTTTATTACAATTTTTGCGATTTGTGTTACAAAATATTTCGAAATTATTTTCTCAGGAAATAGAATTAACAGGAAATTTATCAATGCCACATGGTTCCATTAGTATGATAATGTCTGTTGCTAACACCAGTGAAGTGCGTCGGTGTGGTTAGTGTAAGTGTACTAAATTCTATCAACCCCATCACAATCAAGGGTGAAGTACTTCGTTACTGCAGGACTTTCTGTAAGTGAACTATTTACTACTTGTTTTCTTTCTTTAAATATCTATCCGTTTGTTTTGCAATATTCTTTGTCGTGTTGATACCTTTTACAATAGAAGTGCAGACTATTGGAAAAAAAAGAGAAAACAAAAAAAACTAATACTACTAGATTACTCATGTCAATTGTGTCTTATCTATTTATTTTTTGTTAAAATTCTTGTCTTGATTTATGTTAATTGGTGTGTGAGGAAACGTTTCTGCTGCTCCCCAATATTACCTCATTTTGTATTAAAAGTTTTTGTACTGCTTTTACCGTTGCTACATTATATAGATTATCCAACCGTTTTTTTTACATTCTTTTACATTCTTTTATATTCTTTTACATTCTTTTACATTCTTTTTTTTTCAGGTTTACTTAACTATTTTTTTTCTTTCAGGTTTGCTTAACTATTTTTATTGCAAGTATTGTCCCTAATTTCTTACAACCGCGTACATTCTATGTTAGTCTACTTTCTACAACCCCCCCTAATCTCCGATTGAGCCCGGTCATTCCGTGATCTCTTGTTGTTACGCACGGCTACAAGAACAACATAGCATAAATTTGGCGCCCAACGTGACTGCTCAAGAATTGCGTAACATAAATTTGGACGCCCTGACGTGGGGCTCAATTTTTTTTAAATTGTTCTTGATTTTTTTTGATTGCCTCGATTTTTTTTTATTTTGGCTCGATTTTTTTTGATTTGGCCTCGATTTTTTTTTATTTGCTCCCGTTTTTTTGATTTGCTTCCGATTGTTTTCTGATTTGCTCTCGATTTTTTCTGATTTGCTCTCGATTTTTTCTGATTTGCTCTTGATTTTTCTAAAAAATTTTTTATAACCTTGATTTTTTTTTCTCTTGGCATTGACCTTCTTTTTGTGTATCGGCTCGATTTTCTTTTCTGGCCATATTATCTGGCTTTAATTATTTTGGTGTTGTCTTGAATTTTTTTCTTCTTTCTTTGCTATATAAAATTCCTTAATTTTTTTTTGTTTTGTGAATTATCAGAGTTGTGTTTTCGCTGGTAATTTGGTTTTGGAAAACACTGGCGCCCAAGTTTTCTTTATACCACCTTTTTTTTCCTTTTCTTCACGTAACCTTCGCTACCTCACTTAAATATAATCCTAATGTCCCCAAATCTAGATCTGTTGTCCTTTTGGCGACGCAAACGCCGCAAATTTTGACCGTAATCCACTCGTCTCTCTACGTTATGCGATTCCTCCATCTTATTAACTTTATCTGTGATATTTTACATATTTCGTAGTATTGTGTGGTGACTTTTATTTTTTTCTTCTTCTACTTTCTCCGGGTTTTTCTTCATTCCACATTCCTGTCCATTTTTTGTTTCCTGACTGGTTTTCTTTGCGGTTAGTTGATGTACTGACTTCGATCACTCGTTCTATCTGTTCCTGTGGTAGTTGCTCTTTAGGCCTACTTTCTTTCCTTTAGGAAACCCGACTTAGTCGACTTTTGGGTCTATTAGCAGTTGGTACCACAGTTGAAGCATTTCGTTACTTTTCCCAGTTTTCCGTTTGTCGTTCCCTAACTTACTTGAGGCTTGACACTTGTGTCTTATGTTGGCTATTGCTGTGGGTTTTCTTCCTCGCTATTTTTCTTTTCTTTTGGTTTCTGCGCGCGAAATCAATTTTCTTGAGGTTGGAAACTGTGCTGTTTCTTTTCTAAAGAGACATCCGTCCTTTGACGACTTTGGCAGCGTTTATGCCTTTACACCTTAGTCCTCTTCGATTGCTACTACTTACCTATCTTTCCCTGTGGATTTCTTGACTCTTATTTTTGTCCGACATTTTGGTCCTTCGAGCCGGAAATTTTTTTTTTTCCTTCTTTTTCCTCTTTTTTTTGGTTGTTGGTTATGATTGGATTGTTATAGTTTTTTTTCGTTTTCCTTGTCGAGTCCGGTTGTTGTTAACGCAGTTCGTCCTCTGCTTCTCGTTTCCTAACCCCGACCTTTTAATTTTGCTGGGGGGAAATTTGTTACGCTCCCTTTCGGCAGCGTACCTAAAATACATCGCTTTGCATAGCTGGTTGCATAAAGGTCGATTTACATTAATAAATAAATTGAATTATTGTCTTATAACTTTCGTCTTTATGCTATCTATTGAAGTGGAGATAAGAGGCGCTCAGATGTTATGCTAACAACTATTTTATATCTACGGATGAGCAGTTGTAGTTTGTCTTTTGTTCTATTTATTAATTACATTGAACATACGGTGGCTTGTCTTGCTTTGTGAATAGTGAGTTTTAATGCGGTATTTATGGCTTACGCGGGCCTACTGATTTTTTAGTATTTGTTCTTTGTTCCTTAAATTACCGAGTTGTATATTAACTGCAGAGAGTAGTTCTGATTGCATTGAATGAAGGATGCTTTTATAGGCGAACGTGTTTACTCAACTACACGTGCTGTTACCGATTGTGTTTCTTTGTTCCTTAAATTGTTGAGTTTTTTTTTGAAATAACGTGCGTTACGGAACATCTGACGGACTTACTTAGTGATACACGTGCTCCACTCATTGTGGCTTCGCCATCGTATTACAACGTATTGTACTTAAAATGCAAGAACGGTAACTGCGATTACAAGCAAGTAAATACGATGTACAGCTCGTCTTTTTTTTTCTTAGTGCAAGATACTTATTTAGTTGTCAACGTATTAATTAGCAAATTAATTCTGTAACATGCTTTCCCATTTTGGGTTTTTTTTTTTAAATGAGGTTACAGACATATCTTCGTGCGCTATCTCTTAACAATAATGTTGGCCAGTTAAGGTAGAAACGTGTTTGGCAACTAACATGTTACAGTGATTCCAGCTTACAAATGACGTGATTCTAAATTCTAAATTTTTATTACAATTTTTGCGATTTGTGTTACAAAATATTTCGAAATTATTTTCTCAGGAAATAGAATTAACAGGAAATTTATCAATGCCACATGGTTCCATTAGTATGATAATGTCTGTTGCTAACACCAGTGAAGTGCGTCGGTGTGGTTAGTGTAAGTGTACTAAATTCTATCAACCCCATCACAATCAAGGGTGAAGTACTTCGTTACTGCAGGACTTTCTGTAAGTGAACTATTTACTACTTGTTTTCTTTCCTTAAATATCTATCCGTTTGTCTTGCAATATTCTTTGTCGTGTTGATACCTTTTACAATAGAAGTGCAGAATATTGGAAAAAAAAGAGAAAACAAAAAAAAAAACTAATACTACTAGATTACTCATGTCAATTGTGTCTTATCTATTTATTTTTTGTTAAAATTTTTGTCTTGATTTATGTTAATTGGTGTGTGAGGAAACGTTTCTGCTGCTCCCCAATATTACCTCATTTTGTATTAAAAGTTTTTGTACTGCTTTTACCGTTGCTACATTATATAGATTATCCAACCGTTTTTTTTTACATTCTTTTACATTCTTTTTTTTTCAGGTTTACTTAACTATTCATTCCGTGATTTCTTGTTGTTACGCACAGCTACAAGAACAAAGTAGCTAAATTTGGCGCCCAACGTGACTGCCCAAGAATTGCGTAACAAGATAACAAGTCCTGGTGTTAATAAGCAACTTGTCAATCATATACTAGATTTTTTACGTTGTCCAGATGTACGTTTAAGGGAAACATTTGCGTCTACTTTGGCCAAAGAACATGGTATTACGGGATTGGAAGCGACAATATACAACTGTACAATTGGAAGCTATCTCAGTGCGGAACGGCTGTATAATCCCTTAATAGACTGTTTAACCTTATTGGAAGATAGTAAGTTATACTTCCTAAAGGCGCCAAGGTACTCGGTACCACTTGCCAAAATGTGGAGTAAGATATCGGACAAGCTACAAAATAGCTGCTGTTTAGTGTATAATAACCTGCTACAGTACGTGTATTGAGGGAATGGCAATACAAAGAAATTGACGGGCTTGCAAATTAAGTTGTCCGAAAAACCAAAGGAAAGGAAAAAATTGATAAAGTATGTGCTTTCGGCTTTTAGTTTTATCTATTTACCTGTAAATTATTTGGAGATAGTAGGGGAAGAAGACAGCCAAGGTAAAATAAAAATCTTAACCAGGGATACATTAAAGCAGGTAGCACATATTTTACACAATCTGCAACACCATATTCTACAATTCCAAAAGAAATAGTCATTTCGGAATTGGGGTTGATAGATACGCCTAACATTCGTCCAGACGTGGTACGACAACGCGTAAATATTGACAGTAAACTCTATCCGTTCACGCTAAAGGAAATTGCCCCATTATACACGCTATTACGCTGTAAGTGGAAAAAAAAAGTCAAGTGGAATTAGAGAAAATGGATGTAAAAAGACGAAAGTTGGACAACATGGAAAACACTGCGACAATACGCGAACAATACAAAGATGTATTAGACAAAAAACGTCTTATTCGAGAAAATGTGGAAAGAATTAAAAGATTTTTTTATGTGCCGATGGACTGACTTAGATACATCCAGTTTCTACAAGCTGTATGCATTCGTGGTTAGTAAGAAAGACTTTTTTAGTTATGTAGGCGTTCTTGCGGAAACGGATAGTACAAAATCCGTATACTTTTTAAAAGGTTATATTAAAACGTATTTATCAAAATAGCAGATAACAAAGACGAACTAGGGAATGCGGGTTTCGTAACCTTGGTGTACACCACACGCAAAAGGGTTCCGTTAAACATTGTATATATGTCTAGTAAAGAACCTTTCGGATCATTTAAAACCAAGGGCCCTACAACCTACAACGACCATAAATTCCCAAAAGTGGTGGACACGCAACTACGCAACAGTGAATAGGAAAATATGGACCCCCTCCAATACCGACAAGAAAAAGTCGATCAAGCTAACAAGATACGTATGCAGGATATAGTGAAAGAACCGCGATTAAAAGATTGTCACAAGCTGCAAGAAACACACGAAGAAATGGATCTGGTTTTCGGTGGAATCAAAAACTTTATATATAGAGGCAAACTTCGGTACATTTTGCAATTCGAATACCTATACGGTCTCTATGTATCAAACTATTGGCTAGAAAAGGAGATAGAGGACTTGGTGTCGATTTAAAGTTTAAGCTGCGAATAAAAGTAGATAAAATTAAAACCACTCCAAACAAACATAAAAAAAGGACCGTCTTCTGTGTTTAACTTTGTATTAAAATTAAGTTTGAATGACTCCATGCTTGGTATTAATACTTTTAAATTTTTGTTATGTATAATGTCAGAAAAAACATTTTTAGAATTGTATTACATTGTTCTTTATTTATAAAAGGCTATAACGTCACCACGAAATAGCAGTCGCACAGAGAGGGAGGCGCATGAACAGGGGGTGCGCGCGCATAGGTGCGCATGGGCAGGGGTGCGCGTAGGCAGGGATGCGCATGGTCAGTAGTGCGCATGGGCTGGAATGTGCCTGGGCGTACACGAGGGAAGCAGAATTTAACAGTCCCCAAGCTTCTAGTTCTTTATTTGGGTGGTAAGCAGTACTTGCCGTTGTATGTATCCGTAGTAAAAAACACGATTTGTACACGCAGATAATTAATAAAATTAGTTTATCGAGCGAAGATGACAAGCGTTACGTCATCCCAGGAAGCTTATCAACCTACGCATGGGGGCATAAGTATATAAATCTAAGATAGTTGTTTATATTTGTATAGATTTTGTAAATCTATTGTATATATTAGTTTTAAGATTCCGTAATTTTTAAGTTCTTCTCCCACCTTCCCTTCTTCCAAATCCTTCCTGCTTCTATCCTGGTTAACAAAGTATACGTGTTATCTCGACGTGGTGTTTGCGAAACACAGCGGTTTTAGATTTCTCGGGAAATGGATGGTTATAGCATATGTTTTGGGTAGCGAAAAAAGGTTCTAAGGATGTAGTTAAATAAAGATGGGCAAAAATTAGAGATTTGGGTCTTTAAAAGGCATAACCTTGTATGGGGTGGTCCTTTTTAAAATCTATTTACAGATTTGGACTCCCTAGAAAAATCTAATATTAGGTGATACCGAACAAAATATAGTTATCTTAAAAAGTGACTACCTCACGAATAATAAATACAATATACCGCTTGTCAACAAAAAAGTTATAGGGAAATTCAAATGCGAATTTAATAGGGGTCTAGTATTATAATTTGTTGGAAGTAGGGCTAAGTCCTACTGTATTGTAAGCGAGAAAGACGCGATTAAAAAGAATAAAGGGTGTCACGAAGTGTAGTTAAGTAAAACCGCGGATGCTACAACCTATAACGAGCTTATATTCCCAAAAGGGGTAGGCATGCAACTACGCAACAGTGCATTTTTCAAGCAACTACAAGAATAGCAGTTGCGCAGAGAAGGGGTATGCATGTATTATACAGCGCACTGTTACTATAAAGTATGTTAGTTTACGGGTAGATCGAACGTGTAATTGATTACGACTTATAGATCCCTCGTAGGTTTAAAAATTCTGAGACCATGGTCGTTTGAAAAATGTTTGGAAATTATCAGAATGGGAGCGCGTCGAAGTATAAGTTAGATGGATGATTGACCAAGTTTTTTCTACCTTTTACGAGGGAATCGGAAGTTGACAAACTTCGAGCATCTAATTCTACTTACCGGTTCTAGAAATCATTACGTGCTACCGACCGCTATGCGGAAGATTTGGCTTCTAGGAAATGAGCAACCTACGAAAGCACAGAATACTCGGTATTAATGCTAATTGGTTTAGTGACCGCGTTTGTGCACTCTTCGAGTGTCTTCGGCAATGTTCGATTGTTTTCAAAGAAAATATTCAAACCTACCATTTCCTAAAAATGACGTAGAAGTTATTTAAAATTAATTTGCTTTATTAGTAATTATTCTGTAGACAACAAGTTTGGTATTCCCTTAGTAAAGGTTTAAAGTGTTTTATTGAGTTTTGTTTAAAGTAGCACTGCATCTTCTACAGCACGACTTGCAGTCAATTTGTGTGCGTGTGCTACAACCCTTTTGGATTTTTAATATGCACGCGATGCGATTATTGATCCGTATAACATGGAAGACGTGTCCGATGTTTCTACTAACTGCATTCGCAGCATGGACGATGCAAACCGGGTGCATTCATTGGTGCTAAATGTACTGGGCGAGCAGCAAGGATTGGCAAAAGATGACGTCATTTAGTTCTCCGCTGAATCCTCAACTTCATTCGGCTGTCTTCGGAAACCTTCGGTTTGCATTCTATAGGGTACATAAAGCAGGTACGCACGAGTAAACTCTTTAGTTATAGGTTAGTTCGCTTACAAGTTTCGCCAAAGTCCTATAGTGCGGATTTTATTTTGTACTAGAATGGTACCTGCAAATGTTTTTAAATGCGAGCCCTGTCACGTCTACTTTACCAGGAGGGATGCTCACAAACGGCACCAGAACAAATGTCGCGGTGTAACATCGTCCAAGGTTAAGCTTATACATCCGTCAGCAGCAAAGTACTTAAACTGTATGTCTTGCGGTATTGCTTTTACGAGAATGGACAGCTTACAGCGACACAAGAAAAAACTAGCGACGATGGCGTAGAAATGGTTAGCACCGCGTTTAACAACCGTATGGCTAGCTATCGCATAACGAATGCCAGTGTCGGCGATGGAGTGTCCGAGTGTCTTTGAAAGCAGAAAGAGCGGTTTATTCGATTAATTAATAAAAAAAGAACACAACATACAGCAATAAAAGTCTATTGCGAACTCTACTGCGTTTACACTAAAATGGTAGAAGAGACTACCGATGTGAAATCCTTTAACACAAAAAATATGGTTATAACGTCTTCTAGTAAGCTGGAAAATATGTACGAGGTCTTAAGCGAAACCATGAGAACAAAATCAGAGGAATTTGAAACACATGGGGCCGGTTGGTATTTGGAAAAGGTGCTCTATTTAGAAATAAATATTAATAAGTATATGCTGATGTGAGGAGTTCTAAGTTAAGGATAAAAAATTGTGAATATCTATTTAGAAATGTGGTTTACAAAATTTAAACTGTATTAGTAAAAATTGTCTGTAATAAAAAGTTTTAAGAATGGTTTTTAGATTTTCTTTTAGGTATGAGCTGCAGGAAAGTTATAATTTAGAAGGTGAGTGTTTAAAACGGTAAGGGGTGGTCCTTTTTTAAATCTATTTACAGATTCGGATTCTGCATAAAATTCTAGACTAATTTGATGTATTGCATAACTAAAAAATTTATAAGGACGGCCAAAAATTGTTGCTGGTAAAAAAATTTTAAAATGAGGGTAGCTCCCTAGGGGATGATGCAAACTAAAAAATTCCTAAAGATTCGGGTAGCTGAGAAAATTCTAATATTAATTGATACCAAACAAGATGCATTTATCTTGTGGGTGGAAATGTGGAGAAAGATTTATCTCGCAGAGGGGAATATGTGTAACTTTGTAAGTAGCGGTCCTATTTCAAATCTGTTTGCAGATTCAAATTCTGCGTAAAATTTTAGACTAACTTGATGTATCGCATAGCTAAAAAATTTATAAAAACGGTTAAAAATTGCTACCAGCAAAAAATCTTAAAATGAGGGTAGCTCCCTTGGAGATGATGCAATCTAAAAAATTCCTAGAAATTCGGGTAGCTGAGAAAATTCTAATATTAATTGATGCCAAACAATATAGATTTATTTCGTGGGTGCGGTGGCAATAGGCATCGAGAAGTATCTCGAAAATAATAGGGGTAGGTTACCGATTTTTTAGGGTAGGGATGGTTGGGGTAAAAAATCCCACATGGAGGTCCACCAGGAGAGAGCAAGGTGGAGATTCATCTCCTCATTTCCTCCTTATGGGAATTTATATGTAAATTGGTCCAGATGTGTGAGGAAATGTGGATGCTGGAGGAAATGTGGCAGCAGGAGCCCCATAAACTATCTACTTGTATTAACTGACCAAATAATTCTGTCTAATAATAGTTACTGTAAATTTCATACTTACCTTGAAACAGAAATATTAATGTAGACGCATCAATTGTTATACCTGTTCAACTATATAATAATATCTACTACAAAATATAGTATAATGTAATTAAATTTTGCAGTATGTAGTATGAAGAATAATTTATTTTGCCTTGTACACGCTGAAGATCGAAGGGCGACATATACCTGTTTAATGGCGGTCGGGCGGTTGGTTCACTATAACGGCAAACGAATAGTACATGTTCAATGTACGCGCGCGCAAAGGGCATCTATTTGACGAACAAAACGGTTTTGTTGTTCCACGCTTCCATAATGTCAAATTAAAGCAAACATGAATTGCTATAAATAAATGTATTTTACGTTCAAAGAGTAATTATTTTGATTTAAAAAACCCACAAATTCCAACCAATTAAATAATTTTACTCACTGTAGAGACTATGTTTACTCAATTTAATTCACATCCATATTTGCTTTGAGTTTTACGACGAGGTTATTTGGATAGTTAACATTTCTTTAAATAAAAATGGTTTATGGGTTAAGTAGAAAATGTTTTTGTTAATTCAAGAGATTTCAAATAAATCTTTTACTTACTGTAAAAAGTTCTAATATTTGATTCAATTATGAAAATGTTTAATTAAAATATATTTGTCTTAGCATAACAAAATATTATTGACAAAATATATTTGGTAATCTCAAGTAAATCGTTTTTACCGAGTACATAGAAAACACTTAGTAAAAAAAAATTTCTCTTACAAGAAAGAATTATTTAAATGCTGCCGTTTGAAATAAACCCGCTATTTTTAACTGTACCGAAACGCAAAACCCGAAGTGAAAATTTATGGAAAACACAACACCACAGGCAATTCAAATTGTGACACAGAAAGGAATATTGTAATAGCAAAGTCCAGAGCGAAGTTTGAAACGGCGAATTTGTTCGGCAACGCATTATTGCTGAATTGTGAAATATATGGGGTTGGACTCTTCAATTTAACCTATGACAAAAGGCGTATTATGTTTCATTTTTATTCTCTATTATACAATAGCTTCAAGCTGAAGCAGGAGCATTTAGAAATTTAATGTTGCCGAAAGCGTAAATTTTCCAAAGCTTAATTTATCATACTCTGCACTACACCAGCTTATCCTGCTCAGTATCAGTCCCTAATTAAGCATATAAATAGAACACGGTGTAGGGTTTGACTAATAAGGTGTGATTTATGTTATACCCTAAGGTTTTTTTATGTAAATATCATAAAATTAAGGATAAATTTGCTTGATTCGAGAGTTGAAAGGTATCAAACCCATAAAAGGATCATGCACAAATGAAGAGAGTTGTTGAATTTATTAAAATATTGTAAACAAGAACCATGAATTACATTAGTTGTTACAACATATTATTTACGAAACATGGCAATTTGTTATCAAAACGTTAATAAATTATATGAACGACGCTGTTCCTTTATCTAGCATCGAAATGTACACGTACACATAGTTACACACGAAAATTAATCTAACGCAAAAAATTCAAAAATTCTTAAAGCTATATATTTTGGGAAGTGCATGGACTATCATATAATACCACTAAACTCATACAAAACACGTGCAACATATTATTTCTTCTTAAAAAGGCATTCCGATTAAAAAAATTCCAATTACAAATTTTTTTAATATGTATTTTCGAATCAAATCAATCTATTATAGAAAATAAACACGAGAATAGGTGATTACATAAATGTATTTGCTTATATTCAAACAACTTGCATGTTTTAAAACAGAGACATAGTAAGTCCTGTAAGAATATACAAAGACAACAATAAAGAAATAGAAATAAGTTATAAACTAACACTAAGAAATTTACAGTTTTGTGAACAATTTCATATTCTGCTTGAGATGATATTGTTCTTAGCACAAGTAAAGAAAACATAATGAAGTGCAGCTACGGCCTCCTTCTGTTGTCAATCATAGATGGTATAATTATTTTGGTATTTTTCAGATCTGATCAGTTGGACAAAATAGGTTAGTTAGATTTGGTTAGCACTAATTACACTTTTTGTAATAGAAAATATCGTAAGGAATACATATGACAAATTGAATCATGTAATACCCACAGATCAAACGACGAAACATAAACGAGGACATAAATAGATTATGTGACATCGTAAAAGCTACTACAAGTAATTACATTAACAAAGATGGCGTATGATATGATAACGCAATTCAACAATTAATTGTCAACCAAAATAATGTAAAAACTATTGTAAAAATCTAATTTTTTTTTAGTAAAATTTAACGATACCCTTAGAAAGCTAATTAGTGACCAAGACAGTATAGGAAAATAAACTTTATCACTTGAAATTCAGCATGCAAACTAAAATATTGGGTAGGTACACTTTAAAACGTGTTAACACAATATTTAACTAAATGGTAGCCTCCCTCACGGTATATTTACAAATTTTAAATTACCTTAGAAAACGCTATGGCGTTTGTTATATTAAATACCTTGCATGCTAGCATTATCGAACTACTTGATTTATTGGACGAACTAAGGGGAATCATATCATTTATAACCCATAGTAAAGTACCTTTTGAAGTCACAAAACCTAACACACTCATATTTGAAAAATAGCGCTAAAGGTTACCGGCTGGTACCAATATATATATATATATATATATATATATATATATATATATATATATATTGTTACAGGCGGAAAAGCTACTACGTATGTATTTTGCAGTAAAATTATGAAATGGGGGCGGTCTGTAAAACAAAAATTAAAGGGAGGTCACCGGCACTAGCTAGCGGAAGGTCGTGGACCATATAGAGGGTTAAAATTTTGCAGAAAGGGTTAAATTAATTTATAAGATACTACAAAAGGAATTTGGCACTTTACCTTTCATAAATATTGTGGCTTAATGACAATTACCAAGGGCGCCAGACAAGTCGAGAATGTCCAAATGTCGTGCAAAACCTTGAGAAACTTGTCATCCCAAGGAAGACAATTGTTTCTTTTAATCAACTCTTATCTTTTTTACTACTTATGCAACTTCCATAATAAAAAAATAATAAAAAAAACTATTGACTTAATCAACGGCAAACAAACTATTTAATTAACAGAGCAATAAACGTGAACCTCTTACATTCATTGACTTTAATTTAGAAATTTAATTGAATAGGTGAATATGGAATTATGAAAATTTTGCGTATATAAGTAATTCCCAAACACTGTATATGAAAGAAAACTTATATTATAAATCTTACACTAAATTAATCCTATGGTTTATGGCCAAAACGTCCTAACAAATAAACTAACTAAAATTGGTCATGCTACTTAACTATAAAAACTTACTTACTAAAAATCGTCCATTGTTTGATGGCTTGCCTTCCAATGTAGAACAGCTCTTAAATTGGGGGAGAGAATCTCGCTTGTTGCTCTTGTTTGTAATTTTTAAATAATTGAGTGGCACACGAACCCGGCAGGATCTTATTGACAATATCACTTAACTTGTGCGTCACATGCCTACAAGCTTTTATTATTTACCCTGTATCACTATAAATCCGCGAACATACGGACATAACTCTCGCGAACTGGAAGAGTTATCACTCCTTTCCAAATTTTACTATCGTGATACTAAGTGAAATACTATATCTGTGATGCCGGAGAGCGCTACCCGCAAACTACGTTTCTTTCTACTTCTTGACCACGGACAGCCCCATTGGAAAAACTCTCCGTTTTTTGGCTAAAGCCTTAAATTATATAGATTAATTCCTACCCTAACCATTATCTACGTCATTTTCTGTTATCCAATGACTGAACAGAACCTCCCACAAAACAAGATTTCAGAAACCAAATCCAAGCTTTTGCTTTACAAACCAAAACTAATGTAAATTATAAGAATGAAAATTCATACAATTACGGATAATATATAGGTTGTAGGGTTTCCGCAAAAGTAATTGCTACCGCCAATTGCAACAGCGCCGCACTAACTACAAGAAGGTAATCACCATTACACCAATTGTTATTTGAAAGTAACGGATGAGTTATGGTAATCTGTGCGAACAAGCGAAAAGTAAAGTACAGTAACTAAAGCAAATAGCCTGCAGCGAGTATCGCAACAAAATAGCAAGGAGATTTATATTCTGTGGCTTGTTGCCAAGCGTAGTCCAGTTAATTATGAGCACTTTTGTTTCCAACGTCGAAGAATCAAGTCGCTTTTGTAGACTAGAGATAAAAGTCAAGATGGCTCGACTAAAACACGAGGCGTCTAATAGAGTCAGAAAGAAGAACTTGAGTTGAGAACATGGAACAATAATATACATCATTTAAGACAGTTGGTATAGATTAATACTATAAATTAAACTAATATATTTCACTTTAGTGCAATATCTAATGGACATATCTACAACAACAATTTTCAATGTTAAATTATAATAAATTTTCGTCGCAGTAATTTAAAGCAGGCAGTTATGGTTTCGTTCTATCTATTTAATACGCCGTATAGAAATGGTTTATTCAACAAAGAATCTTGGTACTTCAAACTTACAGATGATTAATACGCTGGAAAAATACAACAGCTGACGTCATGATTTTGCACCTGCAATTTATTTGGATACACGTGAGTGTTTGAAACTTTCCGTAACTTTGAAAGTATAGTAAATTATTATGAGATTTCCTACGTTGATTAATAGAATAACACAAATTTAAAGTAGTTTTTTAAAGTTAATAACACACCGAATAAATATTTAGTTTGTCAGTTATTTGTACACGCATTCAATGTGTGTCAAGATATTTAGAATGACAACTTGTGTCAGATAAAAAATAGTATAGATTCTGTTTCCTAATCTAGACGCCAGATGCAGTCTTGATTTAATTTTCACATTTTGCTTAAAAACAATTAAGGTCATGTAAAAGCTTTTATTGGTGCTGATATTCGTGTATATTTTTTGTGTAGACAACAGTTAAATTTGAGTAGTTGCATTTTATGATCGTTATTTTTCTGATGATCAATCTTTGTTGTAAATGGTCAAGGAAGCGCTTCAATGATTATAGTAAAATAAAATCTTGTGATATGAACAAATAAATTATGATATGTTTGCTTAAACTAAAATTTTATAGAAATGATTAATTTATAAATATTTATTTAGAAGGTTAAACTTCACTAAAATTCTTTTATAAAAAAATTAATGACAAGATAGTAAGCATATATATTGCAATCACATGTATATATATCCGATTTCTACATATGAATAGAATTCATTTTGTTTCATTTGAATGAAGTTTTATTATTCTACATTTAAATTAAGAAAAGAAAACTAGAGCAAACCCTCATTAAGTAAAAAGACAGAATAATGAAAATGAATCCCTTTAGTATTTCACAGATGTTTAAATTCATTTACTCTATTTTGGCATATGCTTTTGAAGACACAAATAGTGTCCATGTGGTGTTTTGTTTGTTCACAGGTAAAGCTGAGACAACTGTTTGACATCTGGTGGTTGAGGTTTTGGTAAGTGTGTGATAAAGAGTGAAATTCAAATTTTATGGCTATGATAGTGGTGTTAAGATAAGGTTTCCGCATTTCCTTATACAAACACAGTTAAATTTTGTTGGCACTTGTATTAAAAATACGGTGGCGCCTATTAAAAATATTTTTGGTCGATTATCCACCCATGACCCATGCTCATGATCTACCCAGAGCTAACACTCTACTAGCCGTTTAACCCTAAGAGTTTTCTTTGTCTAAAGCCGTTTTCCATCTGACATTACCCTGGGCTTGGAGTCTAAAGAAGAAAATCTCGACCTAGTGACATCAGATTAAAAATAGAGAGTTTTAGTATATAGCTGATAGTCACGAGGATAAAGGGTAATAAACTTACAAAAGTTTTAATTACCCCCGTTTTTTATTATTTTAAAACTATTACAATATATATATATATATATATATATATATATATATATTGTTACAGGCGGAAAAGCTACTACGTATGTATTTTGCAGTAAAATTATGAAATGGGGGCGGTCTGTAAAACAAAAATTAAAGGGAGGTCACCGGCACTAGCTAGCGGAAGGTCGTGGACCATATAGAGGTTAAAATTTTGCAGAAAGGGTTAAATTAATTTATAAGATACTACAAAGGAATTTGGCACTTTACCTTTCATAAATATTGTGGCTTAATGACAATTACCAAGGGCGCCAGACAAGTCGAGAATGTCCAAATGTCGTGCAAAACCTTGAGAAACTTGTCATCCCAAGGAAGACAATTGTTTCTTTTAATCAACTCTTATCTTTTTTACTACTTATGCAACTTCCATAATAAAAAAATAATAAAAAAAACTATTGACTTAATCAACGGCAAACAAACTATTTAATTAACAGAGCAATAAACGTGAACCTCTTACATTCATTGACTTTAATTTAGAAATTTAATTGAATAGGTGAATATGGAATTATGAAAATTTTGCGTATATAAGTAATTCCCAAACACTGTATATGAAAGAAAACTTATATTATAAATCTTACACTAAATTAATCCTATGGTTTATGGCCAAAACGTCCTAACAAATAAACTAACTAAAAATTGGTCATGCTACTTAACTATAAAAACTTACTTACTAAAAATCGTCCATTGTTTGATGGCTTGCCTTCCAATGTAGAACAGCTCTTAAATTGGGGGAGAGAATCTCGCTTGTTGCTCTTGTTTGTAATTTTTAAATAATTGAGTGGCACACGAACCCGGCAGGATCTTATTGACAATATCACTTAACTTGTGCGTCACATGCCTACAAGCTTTTATTATTTACCCTGTATCACTATAAATCCGCGAACATACGGACATAACTCTCGCGAACTGGAAGAGTTATCACTCCTTTCCAAATTTTACTATCGTGATACTAAGTGAAATACTATATCTGTGATGCCGGAGAGCGCTACCCGCAAACTACGTTTCTTTCTACTTCTTGACCACGGACAGCCCCATTGGAAAAACTCTCCGTTTTTTGGCTAAAGCCTTAAATTATATAGATTAATTCCTACCCTAACCATTATCTACGTCATTTTCTGTTATCCAATGACTGAACAGAACCTCCCACAAAACAAGATTTCAGAAACCAAATCCAAGCTTTTGCTTTACAAACCAAAACTAATGTAAATTATAAGAATGAAAATTCATACAATTACGGATAATATATAGGTTGTAGGGTTTCCGCAAAAAGTAATTGCTACCGCCAATTGCAACAGCGCCGCACTAACTACAAGAAGGTAATCACCATTACACCAATTGTTATTTGAAAGTAACGGATGAGTTATGGTAATCTGTGCGAACAAGCGAAAAGTAAAGTACAGTAACTAAAGCAAATAGCCTGCAGCGAGTATCGCAACAAAATAGCAAGGGGAAAGTCGTAAAGTTGACTGGGTCACACAGAAAAATAAAACCTCAAGGAAGGAAATTTATTTATAAAACCTTAAGGAAACAATAAGTTATTAAGATGAAAACCAACTCAAGAAAAACATTTATCTAGAACATACCGGAGGATTTACACAGTACACAAAATCTACGTAAAACAATTAGTACACTCAACTGCATCAATTTAATTTTTAACCTAAAGTAAGAATTAGCAAAAATATTACGAGTTGTTTTTAGTCGTTTGGTTGCTACCATTTTTTTTCTTTAAAAATTAATAGAACAAAATAATAGTTACTTAGATAGTTACAGCAATCTATGGGAACGCATTCCTTCACGTATTTTAAAAAAATATTTTTAGGAAAAAACGACACACCTAGACAATGTTGTAACTTTAAATTTATATAAACAAAATGTATAAGACAATCAACGCCTGAACTATTATCTAGTGAATACTTAACTAATAACAGCTGTCATCGTAACATATCCGACGATTGAAGCAAAGTAAGTTCAATTTCACACCTTAACATCTGCAATTGTGCGATGAGTAACCGTATGAACATGCAGTAAAAGAATCCAGACATAATTTTTCATGAAAGAAGTCGGCAGAACTATGTAGAGAAGAAGCGCCAAGCCTTACAGCCTATTATGACATACCTGCCTCAAGCTTATCACAGCGTGATCTTGAATATTCCGATAAGTCACGGTTGGGTAGAGCAATTTTTAGTGGTCGACATCTGTTGGAACACATGGCACGTTATACTTTTAATTCGTATACATGGGATTATCCACTTGACTGACTATGAAAGTACCAACATGTGGATCTATTTATCTCTAACCAAAATGTGTCAAGCATTCCCTTTTCGGTATTAGAAATGCCTAGTTAGAGGTATAATAATTCTGACTTGTAAACAAAAATGATGAGCTACTTAAATTTAGAATACCAATGGCATCTGTCAAACGTGTAGTAAAAAGATGGAGCCAATAATCCCGTGATTTTTACGATTTTACTTTATTGTATTACTACACATTACACGAATAATACTCTTCCTTATTAAAGGAGATAAGTATTTCTAATTTTCCACTCACGAACCAACTGTTTCGCGATAACTCGTACAACCAATTTATGGTTCTTCTGACAAATGGAACTATTGTCAACGCTCGAAAAATACGGTTAACGCCTCTTCAAGAGAACCGGTCGAAACATTTTTAAACCAACTCGAATATATACTTGTTATTCAATTACTTGTAAACGACGCGCAAGGAAAGTTACCTACTTTTCGCATAAAATTGTACAAAATGTAACATCTCAATTAATAATGCCGTGTAAGATAAGCAAAAGCGGAAATTTAATGAATCGAAATTGTTAACAAATACTCAAATAACCGTTATAAAAAGTAAGAAATGTAAGATTTAATTAACTAATAACAAAAGTATTCACGTGCAGGTACTATACGTAACAAATCACTCCTAGTAAAATTAAATGGTCGGGTAAGAAGCAGAAGCAACAGATCAGGCAGTACACCTTCAAGATACCACAAAAAATTCTTTTCAAAAACAAAACAAATGAAAGAAGGAAAAAAAGTGAAAAAAAATTTCATCCTGTCCGAAGAACCAATATACCGAACCAAAAAAGAACAGGTAAAGGATTAGAAAAAAAGGGAAAGCAAAATGCTACGATAATAGGATTATTTAGGGGTATATATAGTCACAAGGGTAGTATACTTTATATAAACAACACCAAAGTCAAAGAAACTAAACATTTGAATCATAAAAAGTACATAATTTGCCAATTATGCAAAAAGCAAATATCAAACACACTGTATAAAATTCACAACTAACTTTAATCAATGAAAGGAGGCTCATTCTTTAATAATTCAATCACATTTACTAAGATAAATAACTTTATACGCAATCCAATTTATTTTGAAACAGCAATACATTCATAAACTTTAAATAAATACAAATCAGGAGCATCTAAAGTAAGACAAACACGAAACAAATCTTATTCAAAACTGACGCGTTAGTGTAAGGAAATAATCATGCATGCCCACAATTACCAAGGGCGCCAGACAAGTCGAGAATGTCCAAATGTCGTGCAAAACCTTGAGAAACTTGTCATCCCAAGGAAGACAATTGTTTCTTTTAATCAACTCTTATCTTTTACTACTTATGCAACTTCCATAATAAAAAATATAAAAAACTATTGACTTAATCAACGGCAAACAAACTATTTAATTAACAGAGCAATAAACGTGAACCTCTTACATTCATTGACTTTAATTTAGAAATTTAATTGAATAGGTGAATATGGAATTATGAAAATTTTGCGTATATAAGTAATTCCCAAACACTGTATATGAAAGAAAACTTATATTATAAATCTTACACTAAATTAATCCTATGGTTTATGGCCAAAACGTCCTAACAAATAAACTAACTAAAAATTGGTCATGCTACTTAACTATAAAAACTTACTTACTAAAAATCGTCCATTGTTTGATGGCTTGCCTTCCAATGTAGAACAGCTCTTAAATTGGGGGAGAGAATCTCGCTTGTTGCTCTTGTTTGTAATTTTTAAATAATTGAGTGGCACACGAACCCGGCAGGATCTTATTGACAATATCACTTAACTTGTGCGTCACATGCCTACAAGCTTTTTATTATTTACCCTGTATCACTATAAATCCGCGAACATACGGACATAACTCTCGCGAACTGGAAGAGTTATCACTCCTTTCCAAATTTTACTATCGTGATACTAACTGAAATATTATATCTGTGATGCCGGAGAGCGCTACCCGCAAACTACGTTTCTTTCTACTTCTTGACCACGGACAGCCCCATTGGAAAAACTCTCCGTTTTTTGGCTAAAGCCTTAAATTATATAGATTAATTCCTACCCTAACCATTATCTACGTCATTTTCTGTTATCCAATGACTGAACAGAACCTCCCACAAAACAAGATTTCAGAAACCAAATCCAAGCTTTTGCTTTACAAACCAAAACTAATGTAAATTATAAGAATGAAAATTCATAAAATTACGGATAATATATAGGTTGTAGGGTTTCCGCAAAAAGTAATTGCTACCGCCAATTGCAACAGCGCCGCACTAACTACAAGAAGGTAATCACCATTACACCAATTGTTATTTGAAAGTAACGGATGAGTTATGGTAATCTGTGCGAACAAGCGAAAAGTAAAGTATAGTAACTAAAGCAAATAGCCTGCACCGAGTATCGCAACAAAATAGCAAGGGGAAAGTCGTAAAGTTGACTGGGTCACACAGAAAAATAAAACCTCAAGGAAGGAAATTTATTTATAAAACCTTAAGGAAACAATAAGTTATTAAGATGAAAACCAACTCAAGAAAAACATTTATCTAGAACATACCGGAGGATTTACACAGTACACAAAATCTACGCAAAACAATTAGTACACTCAACTGCATCAATTTAATTTTTAACCTAAAGTAAGAATTAGCAAAAATATTACGAGTTGTTTTTAGTCGTTTGGTTGCTACCATTTTTTTTCTTTAAAAATTAATAGAACAAAATAATAGTTACTTAGATAGTTACAGCAATCTATGGGAACGCATTCCTTCACGTATTTTAAAAAAATATTTTTAGGAAAAAACGACACACCTAGACAATGTTGTAACTTTAAATTTATATAAACAAAATGTATAAGATAATCAACGCCTGAACTATTATCTAGTGAATACTTAACTAATAACAGCTGTCATCGTAACATATCCGACGATTGAAGCAAAGTAAGTTCAATTTCACACCTTAATATCTGCAATTGTGCGATGAGTAACCGTATGAACATGCAGTAAAAGAATCCAGACATAATTTTTCATGAAAGAAGTCGGCAGAACTATGTAGAGAAGAATCACCAAGCCTTACAGCCTATTATGACATACCTGCCTCAAGCTTATCACAGCGTGATCTTGAATATTCCGATAAGTCACGGTTGGGTAGAGCAATTTTTAGTGGTCGACATCTGTTGGAACACATGGCACGTTATACTTTTAATTCGTATACATGGGATTATCCACTTGACTGACTATGAAAGGACCAACATGTGGATCTATTTATCTCTAACCAAAATGTGTCAAGCATTCCCTTTTCGGTATTAGAAATGCCTAGTTAGAGGTATAATAATTCTGACTTGTAAACAAAATGATGAGCTACTTAAATTTAGAATACCAATGGCATCTGTCAAACGTGTAGTAAAAGATGGAGCCAATAATCCCGTGATTTTTACGATTTTACTTTATTGTATTACTATACATTACACGAATAATACTCTTCCTTATTAAAGGAGATAAGTATTTCTAATTTTCCACTCACGAACCAACTGTTTCGCGATAACTCGTACAACCAATTTATGGTTCTTCTGACAAATGGAACTATTGTCAACGCTCGAAAAATACGGTTAACGCCTCTTCAAGAGAACCGGTCGAAACATTTTTAAACCAACTCGAATATATACTTGTTATTCAATTATTTGTAAACGACGCGCAAGGAAAGTTACCTACTTTTCGCATAAAATTGTACAAAATGTAACATCTCAATTAATAATGCCGTGTAAGATAAGCAAAAGCGGAAATTTAATGAATCGAAATTGTTAACAAATACTCAAATAACCGTTATAAAAAGTAAGAAATGTAAGATTTAATTAACTAATAACAAAAGTATTCACGTGCAAGTACTATACGTAACAAATCACTCCTAGTAAAATTAAATGGTCGGGTAAGAAGCAGAAGCAACAGATCAGGCAGTACACCTTCAAGATACCACAAAAAATTCTTTTCAAAAACAAAACAAATGAAAGAAGGAAAAAAAGTGAAAAAAAATTTCATCCTGTCCGAAGAACCAATATACCGGACCAAAAAAGAACAGGTAAAGGATTAGAAAAAAAGGGAAAGCAAAATGCTATGATAATAGGATTATTTAGGGGTATATATAGTCACAAGGGTAGTATACTTTATATAAACAACACCAAAGTCAAAGAAACTAAACATTTGAATCATAAAAAGTACATAATTTGCCAATTATGCAAAAAGCAAATATCAAACACACTGTATAAAATTCACAACTAACTTTAATCAATGAAAGGAGGCTCATTCTTTAATAATTCAATCACATTTACTAAGATAAATAACTTTATACGCAATCCAATTTATTTTTGAAACAGCAATACATTCATAAACTTTAAATAAATACAAATCAGGAGCATCTAAAGTAAGACAAACACGAAACAAATCTTATTCAAAACTGACGCGTTAGTGTAAGGAAATAATCATGCATGCCCACAATAAACAGACTTTTCAAAACAAACATGTCTCATAACGCAGGAAGTAAATAAACGCACCTAATTTACGTCTTTATAAAATTCGCCTGCATGATCTTCAATGTAAAATTGACACAAAACCCAGCAGATTAGGTAAACAAAATATGGAACAACAAGTTTGTATACGTGCGGAATTAAAAAGAAGATTTGAATAATTTCTTATACAAATACGAAAACACGGTATGGAACGTTACAAAGTATCATAGTCAACGTACTCTACAGTATTAAATTTTCTAGCCTACGTGATCAGGATGAGCATTTCAACAAACTATAAAGTAAGTAACTTCGTGTAAAACCCAATAGATGGACGATAAGCTAAGCACAACGCCTTCCCTATGACGTAATAACAAAGATTAGCGCGGTAAACCAATAATAGCAGATGGGTTGGCGTGCCTTTATATTGTACACGAGCTAAGAGTCGGTCTTTCCACACCTAAGGCACGATTTGTGCTGGTTTGAACCAATACATCACGCAAAGTTTAACTGTGAAATTAAATAATAAAATTTAAGTGAAAGTCAGTTATTGAAAATTTAAAGTACTAGTTCAAGTACAAAGATACAATTGAAATTCGCCGTTGACATTAAAACGGCACCAACCAACCTACCAATCAACTAAGTAAATTAAGTTATTTAACTAATTAAGTAAATCAGCGACTTACTAAGCATTCGACTGAGCGTTTAACCAAACAAGTTCACTAAGCAAGAGACTAAGCAATTCAATAAGCAATTACCAAACCAACAGAATAAGAAATCTAACAAAGTACGGACGACCTCAAGCTGAAAACAACTCAAGTGTACTGGTTAGCAGCACGTAGCGGAAGGTCAAACGGATTGGGGTGTACTCAGAGCTACACATTCGAACCAGGGAATCAACCTAGAAAAATACCAGGTTAGCGATAATTAATTTATAGCATAAAACTGAAATTTTTTAAACATTTAAAACTTGCACGTACTTAGATACTTATGTGAAGGGTCATCAAAAATTTTGATTGATACGTAGAAATTACGAAGGGTCATTGAACGTTGGTTGGAGGAAGTTGGTATATCTTCCCTAAAAAAGCTCCTTAAAAACTGGATGTTTCATTTGACAAGACCAAATGTCAACTCAACAAAGGATTTTTTTGAGTTAACAAAATTAAGTGTATTATTTGTATTTAGTTGCTATCTTAAAATGAAGTATGCAAATACTTCAATTAATAAAAATGTTTGGTTATTTTAAAAATTAAATTCATTTAATTCAACAAAACTATTTATCGATTTCACAAATACCTAAATTGGCTAGAATAAACAAGTATGTTGTAATAAGAAACAACAGAATCAAATCAATAAAATGTGTTTTTCCTTTTAACAAAGCAAAATTTCTACCTAACAAAATATTTTGTTGAACTAGCAAAATTAGGTGTAGTAATTCAAAGTAACGGCCTTGTTAGAATGAATTGTGCAAAGTGTTAAATGAATAGAATTGAATGTGTTGTAATAAAATTACAAGATGCTTAACGAACAATATATTTTGTTGAGTGAATCCTTATTTATTTGTTTTAAATAAATTTATGTATACCTTTAACAAAAATATTTATTTGTGGAGAAAATAATATTTCCCTGTGGCTATGTGACACTGCAATTTATTTAGACCAAATAAAATTTTTTGAATTAAGCATTTTTTTCTCTGTGTAGCTTCAGATACAGTGTATTTGAAAAGTGAGTGAAGAAGTGTAATTTATTAAGATATACTTTATCTTCTAAAGTTCAATATTTCCTAAATGAATTGCGTTTTCATACTAGGTGACCTTGTAATCAACAAGAAATATTACTTCCTATTGTTAAAACTCAAAGATGATTGACCGAAGCAACGATACCACATAATTTGACGTAGACATGTGCTTTAAGGAGTGTCCTTTATAAGCAGAAGGCACTTCACATAAATATTTAACTCGCGTCGTTCTGCAAAAAAATAATAAATACCACGTTCATAAAATACGAACTATGCACGAATAGCACTTAACATAGGTTTTTCGTAGTACACTGTATAAATGTTTCCAAGAAATTACATTTTAGACGTAAAATCACAATAACAATGGTTTGCGTGGTTATTAGTAGAAAACAAGATGAGAGGGTTTAGCTTTAGAAGCACTAACCAAGAAATGTAAATGGCGCCATTTCAGTTTCAATAGGATTTACAAAGTGGATTAAGCTGTTACATCACAAATAAAAAATCAATCCTGTCACAGGTGACCGATGATCGAATTTAAGCAGCAATAAATTGGCTGCATTTCATTCCATTAAAGTTTGACAATAAATTACCCTTATTTTATACTAGACTCTTCCGTATATTCCGGTACTAATTTTTTCAATACGCATAGTTCCATATTTGTGGATTTTCACTTGAAAATAGGCTCAGGTTCATCATATTTCCTTTTCTAATCAAATGCAAAGTTAAGGTAGATAAAGGAGTCTTAAGTTTTGAATCCGTTTGTTCTCAAACACCAATTTAGTACAATATGCTAATGACAGAATTAACAGTCTAGCTTGTAAAGATTCGTTTTATAACTAAAGTATTTACTCAATATAAGTCGATCACTTCCGAAAACCAATTTTATAAAGTAGATGGAAATGGGTGCGTTTGGACCACAGCATCACCACCCGGCATCTCCATCTCCACCGCCCTCCACCCATTTCCAGATTCTTCCACCCACCTCCATATCCCTCCACCTCCACATCCACATACCTCCACCCACCTCCCCATCCCTCTACCCACCTCCACCGACCTCCACATCCATCCACTCACCTCTACCTCCACATCCCTCCACATTCCTTCACAGCCCTTCAAATCCCTGCACATCCCTCCACATTCCTCCATACCCCTCCACCAACTTCTACCTTCACATCCCTCCACCGCCACCTCCACATTACTCCCCCACCACATGCCTCCATCTCAACATTTCTCTATCTCCACATCCCTCCAAACACCTTCACATCCCTACGCCTACCTCTACATTATTCCAACCACTTTTACATTCCACCACCCACTTTCACATCCACATGCTTCCACCTCCACGTCCCTCCACATCCCTCCAGCTCCACCGCCATATGTCATCATTTTAAAACATTCTCAGTACGCTGTGTAATTGGGGGTAATGTGGTGGTTTCCCGTTGCTTTCCACGTGGCAGAGTGTCTTGGACTCTACTAATTTGGTGAAATCGATAGTTTGGCTCTTTAGATGACTGAAACACGCAAGCTATTCTACCCGTTGTAGTATTTTAGAACTTTTTCAAGGAATAGGTCCGTTCAGAATGGATAATTCATAATAATACATAATAAAAGCTTGAATTGTCGTGAAATCGTTCGTTATATAGAACTAGGTTTTATGTTATTTGAATAGATGAATATATTACTAATATTATTCGTTTATTATCGAAGAACTCTTAGTAAGAAAGAACCGTTAATTTCACTGAAAATCGCATTTGTTGTCACTCTAATAAGCATGTAATTTTGTTTAACATTTAATTGTTTCATTCAACAAAAAGAACATTTGCAGTGACAAGCCGGGATATCGAAGTGGATGTTCTATTTATGAAGAAACATCTTGACAGATAGTTGTTTGAAATTGTTGGATTTTACGTTTGGTAAATAACGTCGATTTTCGCATTATTGAGTGCGCCAAATCAATCAGGTACTTTGTTGTAAATAGAAATTACTACTACTGTAAAGGGGTTGCCTAATTTTTAGTTAGACTAATTTTCTGTGTTTGAATGTACAGATTCTTTAAGATCGCCGTGTTTGATTTTTTTGTAAATTCCATTATTTCCGATGAGCTAGTCAGGCAAAGAAAAGTTAGAAAGGAAGACAAATTAGTAATTTTAAATTTACCGTTTGCTCTACGGTGTCATAGCACTCTTTTAGCGCCTTCTCCAAAAAAAGAGATTTTAACAGCGAGGCTTTGTCACGGCAATATATATATATATATATATTATATATATTTATATATATATATATATAAAAACATGGCAGCCTCTTTTTTGAGTTGGAGATAAAAAAGTGCTGTGACAGCGGTACAGCAATGGAAAGTTTGAAATTATTATCTTACTTTCCTTTTCTTTTCTTAGCCTGGCCAGCTCAATGGAAGTTTTGCTACAGAATGAAATAAAGCACTACGTTCTCAAAATCTATACATTCAAAAACATTTTTTTTTCGTACAAAACAGTTTATATAACAATTTGCAGTTCCAGTTAAAACAGAAAATAATTAAAATTTTTACCTAATATTTGAACTAATAGGCGGATAATCTAATCATTTTTTATTTCTATGCTTGTAAGTGTGATCGGCTAATAATCCTTGACAAATAATCTATTTAGTAAAGTTCAAAATACCTCGAACTTTGATCTCAAAATTTGCAGAAAATTGTCTTTACATAATTAATAAAATGACAACTTATTCTAAATCTAAATTACAAAATATTCATTTTTTTTTATTTATTCATTTAACAAACAAAGAACCAAAGTTTTATGCTTGCAACACATAGCGATTATCAAAATTTTATTTTCATCGTAATTAATGGTATTTAATACCGCCTGATTCCATTTTTAAATTGACATTAAAATCCTAGTGTACAAAATTATCCATACTAGCTTAAATCTCCTTCATTTTTAAAAGTGCATCAATTAATTTTTGTTCTTGTATCGAAGATTGTTCAATCTTTATTGTATTTTACATAATAATCTTGTTAAATTTAATAATTTCTATGTTTGCAACTATTCAAGCATACTAATTTACAGCGTACAATTCTGCCTTAAATCTTATGTAGCGAATGACAAATCGCGAATAATCTTCAATCTAACAGGTTGCTTGGCTTTAAAAAAAATCAAACGCGAGCTAAATCTTGAATTAATCGTTTTAATCGAGATCCGGGTTTTATACTAAAATTATCTTCCAACGTTACATTTTCAAGGTTCTTCATGCTTTATTTAGAACATAACACATCCTAATGATGCAAATTTTTCGCAAATTTCACGATTTTAATAGCCTAGTTGGTGTCAAATTTATGCTTTATCTTTTATTGTAAAACGCGCCGTTTTTCCTTGTCTAATACACGAAGTTATTGGTTACTATATCCTTCTTTTATTGTAATTCATCGAGTAGTTAAATTTGCGTTATCTGATCTTGGTTCCATTTTACGACTCTTTAATAGGCGCGGGTTTCATTATATTGAGAATTATTCATTAATAAACTATTTGTCTAAGTTTTAGCAAATGTGCTACATTAAATGCGTGAATGCAATATTCAAACTATAAATACCTTCGATAGCAGGACCATATGCGTAAGAACAACAATTAATATGATATAATGCGTAACAGAGACTTACCAATCACTGTAGATTATCACTTCATTCAACACGCAATAATATGGAATAAAGGACAACAGGAGCGATATTTGGAATTGGAGTATTATACTATTACGTACGGTCACTAGTTCTAACCACTGGTGAGTCTTTGCTATATAATCAAACATGTGATTGACACATTTAAACACATACCAAAAATTAATCACGTCGGTACAATTAGTAAGGTTCAACTGTCGCATAATTTTGAAAAATGAATGAATTTTGTAGATAAGAACCAGTTCTATGTTGTACAATATAAACTGGATTTTCCATCGTTTATTTAATAACAAATTAAATTACAATTGGCGCGAACATTCCCCCGGCCTGAAATCATGATAATTATTTCAGAATAGAAATTAATAGGATAAACGAAAACAATATACTAGCATTAACTGACAATTAACTAATAATAAATGTTTTACCTAATGAAAATAAATATATTCATTTAAAAAAGAAACAAAAATATAATTTTAATTTATTGAGCGGGCAAAGGACACAGCTTAACAACTGGCCTCTTTAAAATCGAATTATTAGTGCGAACTGTGGCGACACGCACCACACCGTCATGCCCCGGAAATACGTGTTCTATCACACCCAACGGCCACCTGAGTGGTGGGGTATTGTCCTGGTGTATAAGAACCAACGTACCAACTCGAACTGGATTCGAAGGGGTATTCCACTTTTCTCTAACTTGCAGTGTATGCAGGTACTCAACATGCCACCGTTTCCAGAAATGCTGGACCATTTGATCGAGTAATTGTTTACGGTTTAAGCGATTTAGCGGTTTATCCAACACATTAACCGCCGGTAGCGATTTTAAAAGGGTTAACGTTAAAAAGTGCGCAGGGGTTAAAGGTTGTGGGTCAGAGGGATCTGAACCCAACCATGTGAGAGGCCTTGAGTTAAGAATAGCCTCTATCTGACTCAAAACCGTAGAGAATTCTTCGTAACTCAATATTTGATTACCCATAGTTTTATATAAATGCGATTTAATGCTCTTATTTTGAGCTTCCCACATTCCTCCCATGTGTGGAGATCTTGGTGGCAAAAACTTCCATTCGATTTTATTTTGCGTAAGATGAGTAGCTATTTTTCTATCGAAATCTTCTGAAGTTACAAAGTTATATACTTCATCTAACAAGGCGCTGGCTCCTATAAAATTCGTACCACAATCGGAAAACGTTGTAGCACATGGGCCGCGCCGCGATAAAAAGCGTTTAAAGGCAGCTAGAAATAGGTCCGCCGATAAATCGGACACTAATTCTAGGTGCACTGCCCGCGTTGCCATACACACGAATAAACATATGTATGCCTTTTGTGACCTTATACCGCGTTTTCTAGTTAATGTTATATAAAACGGACCTGAATAATCTACACCGGTATTTATAAATGGTTTAATCGACCCCACGCGGCAAACAGGAAGGTCGCCCATTATTGGATATGTCGGCAATGGGCGCCTTTTAAAACAAAAATTGCAAGTTTTTATTATTTTGCGAATTAAGCCTCGGGCCGATAAAATCCAATATTTTTTTCGCTAAAAGTATAATCTCGTCCCTAAACCATATTTTTTGAACAATACGAATTAACGTATGTTCTGCTTTAATTAAATCGCTAACCTGTATATTAAATCCTTTAGGTAATAATTTCAAGAATTTTAAAACATATGCGGTAGTATTTAATAATTTAGTCCAAGACGAGCATTTCGAAATCAATTCATAAAGTAAATTTTCCAAATGGTTTTCAGGTAAAACGTTAACATGTAAAGTTGCAGATTTCTCTTCGAGGAAAATTGCATTGTTTTCTTGATAAGATTTTATTAGCCAATTTTTATTACCGGACAAAAGCCATTTAGGTCCAGTTAGCCAATGCGTTGCGGCTAATAACTGCGACGGAATTAATCCACAGGAGAGACAGTCGGCCGGATTTTCCCGCCCTTCAACAAAGTGCCATACACGCGGTGGCAAAAAATCTTGAATCTGGGACACCCTATTTGCAACAAATACACTCCACCGGTGCGGCGATGCGTGTATCCAAGTAAGAACAACCATTGAATCCGTAAATGCGTAAATTTCATATAGTTCTATGCGGGGAGTATAAGTTTCTATCACGTACTTTAATAGCTTGGACAATAAAAGTGCAGCACAAAGCTCCAAACGTGGAATTGAGGTTATTTTTAATGCCGAAACCCTAGACTTTGCACAAAGTAAATTTATTTTGACTTTTCCTTCAGGCAACGTACTCCTTAAATAGACTACGCCCCCATAACCTTTCTCAGAGGCGTCAGAAAATCCAATAATCATAACTTTCGAATTTTCAAACACTGATACGTGTCGTAAAACTCGAACATTTTCTATCACATGAAGCTCGGAATAAAATCGATTCCAAAGATCGACAATTCTTTGGGGTGGTTTGTCATCCCAGCCAACATGAGCAGTCCAAAGTTCCTTAATTAATACCTTTGCGTATAGTATAACAGGTGCCAACAACCCAAGCGGATCGAATATTCGCGCGACTGTGGATAATATATTGCGTTTTGAGCAAGTGACATTCTCAATATTCACAGTAAAACAATAGTAATCCGTATGCGGGTGCCATTGCAAACCTAATATTTTAGGCACACTGTCATCAAAAGTAATTGATTTTTCTAAACGAAAAGATTCGGGTATTTCTTGCATTAACTCGGGCGCATTAGTGCACCACTTTGCAAATTCAAACCCCCGGCCCTAAACAACTGTAATAATTCGGAATATAATTGCTTACCTTCTGATAACGAGGCAACACTGTGGACAAAATCGTCCATGTAAATGAATTTTAAAATTGCGTTAGAGGCTAACGGAAATGATTCACGTTCATCTAACGCGAGTTGTTGTACGGTGCGTATTGCCAGATATGGGGAGGACGTACTGCCAAAAATTAATCTTTTAAATTGATAAATAGCAATAGGTTCTTTTGGGGAAAACCTCCACAATAGTAACTGATATTTTCTGTGCTCCGGTTTTACTAGAACTTGCAAAAACATCTTCTTTAAATCGGCTGTCATTGCAATTTCAAATATGCGGAAATTCAACAACAGGAATAATAAATCAGTCTGCAATTTTGGACCTGTGTGCAATAAATCATTTAATGATTTCCCACTAGTAGTCTTTGAACTACAATCCCAAACTACTCGCAAAGGAGTACTTTTGCTTTGCGGTTTGAGAACACCGTGATGCGGAATGAAATAACAGGGATTGGGTATGTGAGGATTTACAAATAATGCCATATAATTGTTTTTAATATGCTCTTGCATTACTTGCGTATAAGCACTCTTAAATTCAGAAAATTTGTTAAATTTGCGTTCTAATGCCAGAAATCTATTGACTGCGGTTTCGTAAGAACGTCCTAATAATATAGGATCCTGTTTAAAAGGCACACCTACTGTATAGCGCCCTGAGCCGTCACATTGAACGGTTGCTGCAAAATGTTTCTCACATTCTGCGTCCTCACTACTAATTACATTAGCGTGCGGAACTTCTTCTAATTCAAAAAACCTTTTAACAGTTGTATCTATTGATTCAGACGCAAACGCACAAAAGGTTTGTGAAGAAATCGAAGACATTGCTACAGGTGCGGCTCCAACTACTAAGTATCCTAAAGAACTTTGAATCGCGGTTAAGTTATTTTCCGAATTCGCTATTTTCGCGGTACCAATAACCATTGCAAAAATCTCGGCACCTAATATTCCTTCTATTTCAGAGGGTGTACAAAAAGCTGGGTCCGTGAGAGGTAATTGGTATAAATAATTAAGCGAGTTTGCGTCTAACAATGTTGCAGGTAACTGATCAGTAATTTTATCAATTACGTATGCATTAAATGTTGGAGTAAAACTTGCATTAATTTTTGAACTAATTGTGAGTTTAACTTGCGATTTGATTGGATGCACCCCGGCACCAATACCGGTTACCGAGGAATATACCTTGTACATAGACAACCCCATTTTTTTACAACATTTTGTAGTTATAAAATTTGACATACTAGCCGAATCCACTAGTACCCTTATTTCTACGTCCCTTTTAGGTGTGTCCACCTTAATCAATGCGGTAGGAAGTACTGCCACTTTATTTGTGATAGATTTAGAGTGTTGTTCTGATTGCGAAATTTAACAAAATGTATTAGTGTTCGGTTCTGGAACACTAATGACGGTCGGCGATATACTTGAAGTACTTGTTTCCGGATTTTTAATACATACTGGCGTTAACTTAGGCCAATGTAACAAAGTGTTGTGACGCTTATAACAAACACCACAGCACTTTTGCGAATTACAAAATTTAATGCGATGAACAGAACTTAAGCAATTGACGTATAACCTTTTTTCCCTTGCAAATTTGTATCTGTCATTTGGCGACATCTCTAGGAAGATATCGCACTTGTAAATAGGATGGGAATTCTTTTGACAAACAATACATGAAATAATAGTACTATTAGCCACGATAGACTGCGAAACTTTCCTAAATTGCGTATCAGGTTGTTTATTTTTATTAACACGTGTATCTGAACGACACAAAATTTTGCTTTGCTCTTTGACAAAAGTGAGCACTTCTGTATATGTAGGTGCGGTTGAATCTCTACGATTTATTTCAAATGATTTAATTGTTTCGTTATCTAATTTAGAAAGTGCTAAATAAGACAACATAAAATCCTCTAGATCTGGCAAGTTCAAACTTTTCAATGCGCTTACCGCTGTATCAAACTTCTCTAAGAATGCGTTTACGTGATCACCTGATTCGGAACGGACTTGTTTAAATTCTAGCATTGTTTGTATATAATGGTTTGCGATTAAACGTTTATCCTCGTATTTTTCAATAAGAGTTTTCCAAATTAGTTCATAATTTTCCGCAACAGGTAGCACGGTAGAACAATTTGTTAAAGCTTTTCCAGACAACCGACCTAACAAATAATGTAATTTACTAATTGGATCTAAATCCGCGTTTCCATGAATTAAACTTTTGAATGTTTGAAAGAATATAGACCATTCCGCTATTTGACCTCCGAAAAATGGTAACTCCAACTTTGGCAATCTTACTACGGTGCTTTTAACCGGTTCGGTAACCAAAGTGGTTTGCTTTTCTTGAGGAAGCTGCTTGGCGGCTAGCATGCAGTATCCGCACAGTTCATCAAATGAGTCCAAAACATTAAAATCTGGCGTGAATGTTTTATCGATTTCTATCGAAATTGCGTTAAAGCTATCGATTATACTATAAAACTCGGTTTTCGTTTCTTGAAAGGTTTCAAACCGTGCGCGAAACTCTTTGATGGCGGTTCTGTTTTGAAGATCTTTACTACAATCGTATAACCTTTGTATGCGCCTAAATAAGGTTTCCTTTTTGCTATCAATATTTTCAGAGTTTCTTCCTTAGAAGGCATTGCGAAATGACGTATAAACTAAATACTTTAACATAAATTTTGAACTAGGAATAATGCGTTTAAAATTATATAGATGCGTTAACAAATTATTGCAAAATTTAACTCACAAATTGTAAACAATATTTTGTATGAGATTTTGTATACAACATGCAAAATAAACTTGTGTTGAAAATTTATAAAATTGTGAACCTACTGTAAACAACCTTATCAACGTGCTTAGATATGTCAACCACTTTCCATAAGTCGCGATAACAAACCCGGGTTGTATGGACCAGATGTCTAAGTTTTAGCAAATGTGCTACATTAAATGCGTGAATGCAATATTCAAACTATAAATAGCAGGACCATATGCGTAACAACAACAATTAATATGATATAATGCGTAACAGACTTACCAATCGCTGTAGATTATCACTTCATTCAACACGCAATAATATGGAATAAAGGAAAACAGGAGCGATATTTGGAATTGGAGTATTATACTATTACGTACGGTCACTAGTTATAACCACTGGTGAGTCTTTGCTATATAATCAAACATGTGATCGACACATTTAAACACATACCAAAAATTAATCACGTCGGTACAATTAGTAAGGTTCAACTGTCGTATAATTTTGAAAAATGAATGAATTTTGTAGATAAGAACCAGTTCTATGTTGTACAATATAAACTGGATTTACCATCATTTATTTAATAACAAATTAAATTACAATTGGCGCGAACACTATTTAATGCTTTTATAATAGCTTCTTAGTAAACGCGACGCATTTGTTTCTGAATATAGAAGGTTCTGTTATAATATTTAAAAACTCATAAAGTTATATTTTGAATAAAATGAATGTAATTTTGTTTTAAATGCAATAGCGTTAAACTAACACTATTCTATTTCATTTACAGCTAATGAGGCAAATATATCTTTAAGGTAATGAAATGAAGCTTGTTTTTTTAAGGTAATCATTAATTGTTTACACAATGAAATTTAATGGTTTTGTATTTAGAATAAAAACTCGTTTTTATTAGGAAGGCCTTATTTACACACACGAAATATGCTTTATAAGTTTATGCGACTTCTTATCAGTATACACGGAAATATGTTACGTTTTGCCTTTATATCTACACACGGGAAATTAAACCACATAACCAGTAAGAGCTTTCTCTTTTAATGACAAAGAGGTACGCTTGTATTATAAAAAGTAGCGACATTATATATATGGAAATTTTAATTTTTTTCAATTTCTTTCTATTTCGGTTGGTTTATTTATAGAATATGGATTTACATGACTTCGCGTGACCTATTTATCACATCAATATATATTGACGTGATAAGGGGTTACGAAAGGTTATTGAAACCCATTTTCTACAAACAAATCGCACCAAGATATAAAAGAATTCTGAAAAAATGAAAATTTTCGTAAATTCGTGGTTACGACTTGTATAATACAAACGTACTTTTAGTCATTGAGGTACAAATGGAAAATCAAAATCCCCGTGTATAAATATTTACCCTGTATGATATAGACATATTGTAAATACATAGCAAATAATATAAGCAGCGTAGTGAAAATAACTAGTCGTTATTATACCTTAAAACACTTTAAATGCAAATGCATATCGATCATTTTAAGATAAATACAAAACCACTCGTTTCTAATAAAAACGTACTTTCTGCGGATAAAAATAAGTAATTTCGTGTATTTGAAAGCCCAATTCTAACCTTAATAAGTGTATTAAAAACACGTTTTGACGTAAAAGCAAATATTTTCTATAATATGCAACCCTTCTTGCATTAAAACGCAATTAAAGTTTATATTAATTACTCTGTTGATTACATAAATTTATTTTAAATGGAGAATTTTCTGGAATAGACAAAATTAAGAAAGAAGTTTCGAGAGGAATTGAGAAAAATACGTCAATTCGTATGAACTCATTAAAAAATAAACGTTTATTCCAAGAAGCCGCTTAAGCATTGAAAAAAACTCATAAAATCCGTAAAATAACCGATAAAAATTTATTATTTTTCGCATTAGTACGCGACGCTACAATAATCGTATATGTATTAGAGTAGGACGAGGCAGCACGTGTCACTAATTAGTAGAAGAGATTACGAGGTAATAAACGCCACGATTTTAGACGCTAATGGGTTTTCTGGAGATCCTTGGATCAGAATGTTCCATACTATTCTACTACGTTCAGGAAATAGATAAATTTGTATATATACGGAAGCGTTTATTAAAAACGATCATTCATTCGTTCGATTCCTAAATTCGATCGCAAAGTGTTATTTTGATTTAAGTCGCGAGTTGTTGCTTTGCGAAGATGATATTTAAGATATTCAGTAAGCATACTGTAATATAATAATTACATTGTTACAATGAATATAGAAGTGATGTTTTAAACGCAAATTACATAAAAAATGATAGTAAATACAAGAAGCGGGAAAATTCTTCAATATAACGCTATTTTAAAAATTGTATTAAATAATTAAAAGAATGTAGATAGTAAGATATAAGTAAATATGAAAATTTGTAACTGCTGTTTTTAGATGGAGATTCTATGCATGATTTTGTAAGCGGATTTGGACGTCAATTTAAAATAAGAATATTTAATTAGGAGTTGGATAAAGAAACGCTTGCTTAAATTTTGCAAATATAATTTTTATGTAACTGATACTTTAAATTGTGTCATTTAGTTTAAGATAGTGTAAGATAGTTTTAATAATTTTTTTTGTAAAGGATTTTTACTAAGAAGATTTGTGTTCAGAAATCGAAACACTAACCTTTTAATAAATTATCTGTCAAGGATTTTTTTTGTCAAACAAACCTTACAAGCGTGGGTATAAACAAAGTCAGGTAAAATATCTATAAAAAAAGAAACTTAGTTCTGTAAATTTAAAATAAGGAAAAGAATATTTTTTTAGAGATTATATTATGTTTGAAAGAAACGATGTTGTAAATGTTCTATATGCTTTTGTATGAAAGAAAATATTTGATATTGTATAAATGCTTTGTGATATTGCTGTGTTTGATTTCATTTTAAAAACTTTGTCAATTTCGTTGGCTAGCCAGGCAAAGTTAGAAAAGAAGATAAGTGAACAGTTTCAAGTTTTACAAATTGCTGTATCTGTATCACAGCACCCCTAAGTGACGCTGTCAACGCGGCCTTACCACAGCACTCTTTTAACAACGCATGCAACGCGTGGCGTTGTCATAGCATCCTTCTGGTGACGCTTCAAGGTGCGGCCCTTTTCACCTCACTTTTTTAGGGGCACCACAACGTTGGGCCTTTACCACATCACTCTTTTAGTCACGCTCCAACGGGGAGCTTGTCACAGCAATCTATATATATATATATATATATATATATATATATATAATATTAGAAGTAGTTTTTTTACACATGGTAAGTTGATAAATACTAACGTATTGCAATTAATAAGATGAAATAATAACTTAGACTTTTTAAGTAAAGCCCAAATGATCATTTCAAATCAAGCTAGTAATTGAAAGAAGGAAAATATAAGGTCTTGGACAGGATTTAAACCTGCATCTCAGTTTTTCCGAAACTGTGCGTTTACCAATTACGCTACCGAGATCGATGGCTATAATTGGGAAATTTACAAATCCAAATCGTGTTCAGTACTATATATAAACCTAACTTTCAATTATGTTTAGTATTTTTGTCAATCATATCTGACATTGTCAAGTTTTTGACTTATGTCAGATATAGACAGGAAGCAACGCTCAAAATCACGGCTATAAGCCAAGCATTAATATATAAATATTAGAAGTAGTTTTTTTACACATGGTAAGTTGATAAATACTAATGTATTGCAATTAATAAGATGAAATAATAACTTAGACTTTTTAAGTAAAGCTCAAATGATTATTTCAAATCGAGCTAGTAATTGAAAGAAGGAAAATATAAGGTCTTGGACAGGATTCGAACCTGCATCTCAGTTTTGCCGGAACTGTGCGTTTACCAATTACGCTACCGAGACCGATGGCTATAATTGGAAAATTTACAAATCCAAATCGTGTACAGTACTATATATAAACCTAACTTTCAATTATGTTTAGCATTTTTGTCAATCATATCTGACATTGTCAAGTTTTTGACTTATGTCAGATATAGACAGGAAGCAACGCTCAAAATTACGGCTATAAGCCAAGTATTGATATATAAATATTAGAAGTAGTTTTTTTACACATGGTAAGTTGATAAATACTAACGTATTGCAATTAATAAGATGAAATAATAACTTAGACTTTTTAAGTAAAGCCCAATGATCATTTCAAATCGAGCTAGTAATTGAAAGAAGGAAAATATAAGGTCTTGGACAGGATTTGAACCTGCATCTCAGTTTTGCCGGAACTGTGCGTTTACCAATTACGCTACCGAGACCGATGGCTATAGTTGGGAAATTTACAAATCCAAATCGTGTTCAGTACTATATATAAACCTAACTTTCAATTATGTTTAGCATTTTTGTCAATCATATCTGACATTGTCAAGTTTTTGACTTATGTCAGATATAGACAGGAAGCAACGCTCACAATCACGGCTATAAGCCAAGTATTAATATATAAATATTAGAAGTAGTTTTTTTACACATGGTAAGTTGATAAATACTAACGTATTGCAATATATATATATATATATATATATATATATATATATATATATGTATAATGTTCAAAAATTAATGGACTGCTTGGTAATATTTTAGTAAATGGTTGTTTAATTTTTTTGGGTATGTAGTCCAAAATGATTAAAATAAATGATTAATTTGATTAGGGATGGACACGAACCGAACAGGTTCGAGGTTCGGTTCGGTTCGAAAAATTTGCCGGTTTGGTTCGAGGTTTGGTTCGAAAATAAAATGTCCGGTTCGGTTCGGTTCGGTTCGATTTTCGAACCGAACCGAACCGGACGTTTTATTTTCGAACCAAACCTCGAACCGAACCGGCAAATTTTTCGAACCGAACCGAACCTAACTCAAGGTTCGGTCCGGTTCGGTTCGAAAGGTTCGATTTTTTAAATAAAAATTTAGTTTCAAAATTTAATTTTCACTAAAAACATGTCAATCTTAATTTCTCCCAAACGCACATTTTAAAAATCTATAGTAGCAAGCATATAAGAATTAGAACGATTTTCTAATGTACATGGTCATTGAGTTTTAAGGCAATAGGTAAATAATCTAATAGGTATTAGTGATACATATCTAATAAATTTTGTCATCGAGCCACGTTTGTAGATAAAAAAATTCTAGATTAGTTCGATTTGTTTAATGCTCCTTATTTCAAATTGTTGTTTGTTTATAACTAGTATTAGATATTGGAGAAACTCGAAATGATTTTGAAAATTTGGTTTTAAAAACAAGTTTATTTTATTTAATGAACAGAAGTCGTGTTGAAAACCATCTTAAACATATACCAGCCGAGGTCACGGTCTAGAGACTACAGAAGTTTTTAGAATAAACGAAACAATTTAATTTTTAATTAAGTATGTATTACTAATCCATCATTTTGAATTTTTTACTTCTATATGAAAACCAGCTTTCTATTAATATTAAAAAATGTGACCTTGTAGCAAAAACTAATCTCCTTTCTTTTGTACATAATCGATCAACAAATGGTGTTAGAAAACGCATGGTACGATAATTTTAACGGTTTATTTATTGTGGCCATTACCAACGTCTTTAGAAGTAGCCGATACTCCAAAAGAATGACCCCAAACTTTCTCTCACGACCAAGGGTTGAAGTTTATGACTCATAGGGGCATAAACTTTTCAATCAATGCCGACATAAAATAACACACTATAATGCAAATACTAAGCAAACATAATGCCCGTGCCATAAATACTGTTATATTTTATTATGAAAAACGTAAACACTGTTTGAGGTAGATTTACGATTCTTTCCGAGAACCATCTGATATTGTCTTTTAAAAGAAATAATAATAAAGATAAACTGACAAACAGCTTTTTGTTTGTACTGTATAAGAAATCAGCAACACCTTATTTATTGTCTTGATACTTTTTTTATACTAACTAAAACTAAAATAAACGTAATCGCAAAGATCGTGTGATATCGTTCTTTCACGGTAAAATGACATTAGTAAAATTCATCAATTATTAACACATGCTAAATTTTAGAGGTGGTTTTCACTATTAACCTAATTGTAATTGCGATTTGTTAACGAGAGTACGTATTGAAAAATCAAACCTGGACAAATAGTATTAATATGATTTATGCTACTAAAATCTAAAGCATATTAATGTTGGGTTTATTTGAAAATAGCAGCTACTAAATATAAAAACTACATTAAACGTTTAAACTGTTGTAGCTGAACGTACTAGTTGTTTAAAATATCAAAATGTCAAACCGGTTCGGTTCGGTTCGAGGTTCGGTTCGTTTTTTTCGAACCGAACCGAACCGAACCTGAATATATTTTTTCGAACCGAACCGAGCCGGACTAAAAAGTTTTCGAACCGAACCGAACCTAGGGCAAGGTTCGGTTCGGTTCGGTTCGAATCCATCACTAAATTTGAAATAGGTTTATTTCATCTTGACGTTTCGGCACATACTTTGTGCCTTTTTCAAACGCTATAAAAGAATGGATATAGCAGAAAATATATAAATATACAGATGTAACTTACTTCAAGCATTAAACACAAGTAATTGAAATTAAAACGAAAAATTGATTGACACTTAAAATTAAATACAAAATTATACAGTTCTGACAAAAAGGTAACCTTGGTAACGAGGGTTCGTAGAAATGCAGTTTCAAAAATTGCAGGAGTACGTTATAGCATGGACGGTAATTTTAAAAAATACAGAAAGATATTGAATTAATGTAGAGATGTTGGAGTTGTTTAAATTGACTCATGTTATACAATGCAGAGTAGATCTTATGAATATTGTCTATATCTAGTTTATTATTAATTGGATTTCGTTCTTTATTAAGGAAGGAAAGACATCTGAAAAGGTAGTAGAGGTATAACTGAATCAAGCAAATTATCCATTACTATTTGAGCTATAACCGGAGATAGTGGGGATACTACCACTACTACCTTTTCAGATGTATTTCGTAGTAAAATATGTAGATGATATCATCTGCTCCGCTCCTCCTGAGTATATTGATGACACTATTTCTATATTTAACAATTTCAATGAATACCTTAAATTTAGTATTGAAGTTGAAGTTAATGGTAAATTACCTTTTCTGGACGTTTTAGTCATTAGAACATGGCAATTCATTAATTTTCGATTGTTATACCAAACCTACAAATTTAGGCAGATATGTCAATTTCTTCTCAAACCACTTCTTCAAACATAAAATTAACACCGTCAAAACGCTACGCTCCCGCATTGAATTGATCTCTGATCCACAGTTTCTCGCTAAAAACAAAAAATTACTTTTTAACACTTTAATAAACAATGGATACCCCAAATCTTTGTTACATAAACTAATTTATAATAACATGTTACTTAACAATACCCACAAACGTAATAATTTTATTTACAAAAAGCTTCCTTTCATCTAAACTTTGACTCCTCTACTAATAAGATTGCTTGAACAACCCAACCTAGCCATTACTTATGAATATAACACCTCCATCAAAAATCTCTTCACTAAACTCAAAGATCAAACTTTAAAACCACTCCATAGTAAAATCATTTACAAAATTGAATGTAGCTGCCACAGCTGTTACATTGGACAGACTTGTCAGTGGTTGAGAAATCGTTTGACCCAGCACAAAAGTGATTGTGGTAAGGATTCCAATAAATGTGCTTTAGCTTCTCACGTATAACAAACCTCTCTTTGAAGATACTGTCATTTTGGATAGTGAACCGAATTACAAGGCTGTTTTTAGAATCTTATCATATTAATAAAAACGAAATCTAATTATAAACTATAAAACTAGATATAGACAATATTCATAAGATGTACTTTGCATTGTATAACATGAGTCAATTTAAACAACTCCAACATCACCTACATTAATTCAATATCTTTCTGTATTTTTTTAAATTACTGTCCATGCTATAACGTACTCCTGCAATTTTTGAAACTGCATTTCTACGAATTCTCGTTACCAACGTTACCTTTTTGTCAGAACTGTATAATTTTTGTATTTTATTTTAAGTGTCGATCAATTTTTCGTTTTAATTTCAATTACTTGTGTTTAATACTTGAAGTAAGATACATCTGTATATTTATATATTTTCTGCTATTTCCATTCTTTTATAGCTTTTGAAACAGGCACAAAGTATGTGCCGAAACGTCAAGATTAAATAAACCTATTTCAAATTAATCATCTATTTTAATCAATAATCTATAGGAACACTGTGGCACGATTTAAATAAAATTAAATAAAAACCCTTAACCACAAAAAATATTTAAATTACTAAATACGTATTTCGACCACTATGTGGCCATCATCAGTAATCAACCTGTAATTTAAAAAAAAAAAAAAAGCTGTTGTTCTGGAACACTTCAGAGGATATTCTCCTCACCACTTGTTTGTTGTTGAGAACACCAGCCTGCGGGTGAGGAGAATATCCTCGATAGTGTTTAAAGCAACAATATAGTAAATTATAGGTTGGGAAGGTTCACTTCAGCCTAAGTGGTGAGGAGAATATCCTCTGAAGTGTTCCAGAACAACAGCTTTTTTTTTTTTTTTTTAATTACAGGTTGATTACTGATGATGGCCACATAGTGGTCGAAATACGTATTTAGTAATTTAAATATTTTTTGTGGTTAAGGGTTTTTATTTAATTTTATTTTAATCATTTTGGACTATATACTCAAAAAAATTAAACAACCATTTACTAATATATATATATATATATATATATATATATGTATATATATACATATATTACTACAATAATAGGGTTACTTAAGGGTATATAAGGTTACAAAGGGGGGGTATACTTTATATGAACATCATAAAAATCAAGAAAACCAAACATTTGAATCATAAAATGTACATAATTCGCTCATTATACAAAAGCAAATATAAATCACTCTGTATAAAATCAAGAACAAGCCATAGTTAATAAAATGCAGCTGATTCTGTAATAATTTTCCCACATTTGGTAAAATAAATAATTGCGGGCGCAACCTAATCCATTTGAAAACATTTAAAAGATTCATAAACTTAAAATAAATACAATTTAGGCATATCTAAAGTAAAATAAACGTAAAATGAAATCTCTTTTGAATTCGACACATTTGCGTAAGAAATAGAAGTCAATAAAGCGCATATTATTTGTACCAATTTGTAATATACAAATTTTTAAAAAACAAACATATTTCATAACTCAATAAGGAATAGATATTGAGGCGAAAGCGTACGTGACATTTGAAATGTAGAAATTACCACATTTAACAAAACCCAACTTAAGTATACAAGGTATAGAGGCTAAAAATTACGCTTACGTGCAAGTCGAAAAGTACAAAATACCACTAGGTCATAAATTCCATAATACAAAGCTTTTGTCTACGTGCTAATTCAAACGTCTAAAGAGTATGCAATACCAAATAAAACCCAACAGGTTGCTGATAGCGCATAAAAATGAAACGCCTTGTCTATGGTCTAATAACAAAAGGAGGGATCAAATTTGTCTATAAAACGAACCTGAAGAGATAAAAAGGTATTTCATAAACGACGGGCGGACTGTAATAGTCGAGCCAATTTTATCACGTAAAACTGAAATTGAGCGAAACTAGAAGTGGTATAAAATAAAATAATTGAAATTAAAGAATTTCAAGTAAAGTAAACAGTAAAAGTGCGCGTTAATATACGTAAAACTCTGACGTTAGTACAAAACGGCTCTAAGAAATCGTCTAAAGAATCTCTAAAAAATAAGTCAGAAAGCACCTAAGTAATCATTTAAGAAATTTCTAAGAAATCTTTAAGAAATATCTAAGAAATTAACTAACTTAAACTAAACTAAGAATAAATTACGACGTTAAGACATTAAATTACTGGAAAACTGTTCGAAATGCTTGGTTACAAGCTAAGTTACAGGTCAACGACTTGAAACCACTGAATTAGCGACCGATTTGGATCAGGAAGCTCCAATAAGAAGCCGCAGAATGAATAAAAGGTCAGAATTTAATTAAAAAAATTTTGTAATTCATAGTATGTTATATGCATTATCTTAAACATTTAGCGAGTTTAAAAATTTTTTGTAATTTAAATATCTCGTGTAAAAGGTCGGCAAGAATTTAGTTGGTACGTGAAAGTACGTTTAAAAAGGGGAATAATTCTTTGAACATTCAACGAAATTGCTCTAAAATTACTATAAAAAGTTTAGAAAAGGTTATAGCTTTGGTAATAAACAAATTTGGTAGTAATATTTATTCTAATTTGGATTCAAACGCTCTGTAAATAGTAAATGATATTTAAAATGACGTAGAGTTGTAACTGTATATTTTCTTAGCTTATTATACAAATTTTAGAGGAGAGTGGGTAAAAATTCTCTGTTATCGTATCGTCGTTTACTCTGTGCGGGACATCACTTAGCTAGAGGCACAGCAAGGTGGCGATCAGCAGGCAATTATTTGTTGTACATCTGGCGAGCGGCGATATCGTCGCAATATATATACCGGGTGCTTCAAAAAAATGTATACACACTTTGAACTTCCATAGAAAATTTATTTACCGTTCTACAAAGTTAAATTTCAGGAAAATAGAAAGCTGAAAGTCCAATGTAAATGAAACATAAATAACAAATGTTAATACTGTTCAAATTGGTGACCTGCAGCATCAATACAATTCTGAGTACGAGTCACCACAGATTCTGTACATCGTATCAAAACGTCCAATGAGATTTCTCTACACACTGCTTGAATCTCATTCCAAAGAATGTCTAGGTTACGTGGTTTACGTTTGTACATTATAATTTGAATTAGGGCCGCTATACTTGCGGCCACGTCCCCAATGCTCCACCCGGAGGTACTACATTGGGTTTAAACGCGAAAAATAGTCGTGCTCCTAATTTATTCTTACTTCATAGTTGATTCACCCTAAATAAAAACTAAATAAAAATCTAACAAATATAAAAATCTAACAAACCTAACAAACTCTAACAATCTAACAAACCTAAAAATCTGACAAAAACTGGAACAAAAACAAAACAAAAACTAAAAACAGGGTTGTAAATAATGGTATCCCTAGCGCTGACTTTCGAGTGTACCCGATCAACAAGCAAAATGAGAGGGGAGGGATCCGTAATACCGGATAGCAGACGCCGGTTCTGCTTACCAGTGCGACCTGAAGGGTCGTCTTAAAACTATCCAAATCTAGCTAACTAATTTAAATCCATCCCTAGCTTTCCCTATCGTTCCCTAACTTATTTACATTATGATTACAATCTTCGCAATTCTGCTCGTCCTTCCCAAATATATACTGCAACCAAAATGGCGACAGAACGTCAAACAAAACAAATAAGCCACATAATACATGCTATATATAAATAAATATAAAGTGTAAATATAAAATATAAATAAATATAATTATGTAAATATATAAATAAATGTTTAATAAGCGTTAAGCATATAGCAGTGCACAAAATAGCGAAAGCATCACCCTATTTATCAGGTGCACTCGCACAAGCATTATGTCGGCTAGCGCCTTTACACACCAAACGTGCTTCTTAAATTATTTCAAAAACTACTAATTAATGTAAATCAATGCTTGTTCGAGTACAGCCGCCACAATTTAAGTCTTACCTCGATAATAAAATTCTCCAGCATCCGAAGATCTGGTCGTCTGTAACTTACTTCTAAAGGTAGGACGGGGTGCACTGCTAAAATCCTGGTGGGTATGCACTAAATGTTCTTGGGGGATCACAATCACTATCACTTCACTTTCAAGTCCTGGGGGGATGCGCGGTTGCGCTCTGTTTTATTATCCTTGTTTACTTTATTGATTTAATTTAATGAGGGTTTATGATTTATTTGTTATTGTTTATTTGGTATTATTTATTCCCGATTTTCCGCACATAATTATGAAGATAGGCAGTGATTGTATTAATGGAGTGGGGGTTTCTCGTGCATATTGGACATTTTGGTATAATTTTCTTTTTTTTTTTTTTTTTTATTTAATATCAGGTTTTGGTTATGCTCGTATCCTTACTCACGCCAAGTCAATCTAAAATTTTTCAATCCTCCCACCAACCCCACCGAATTTTTACACGCGGTCGTCATTCATTGTCTAATCTCGCGACCCTTCCCGCGAATTCTTTTAAGGCTGTCCAGAACGCCTTCTGGTTAACCACTTCCCCGACTTCCTCTAGGCTCTTTGGCCATGCCAGACCTAGGATAGCTAGTTTGCTATCAGCCAACCTCGATTTCCCGCCTCAAGCGGGCAGTCGAAGAGCACGTGCTCTGCGCTTTCCGCGCCCTCACCGCATTCGCAGCGGTCGCTGTTGGTTAGACCGAACCTATGTAAATACGCCTTCAGGGCGCCGTGCCCTGTTATCAACTGCACCATTTTGTGATCGAGCTTAACCTCGATCTTACCTCTGGCTTCTATGCTCGGTATGAATTTGTGGGTCAACCTGCCCGTGGCAGCGTTGTTCCACCTCTCTTCCCATTGTCGAATTGATTTTTCGCGCAGCTTTCTTTTGATTAAAGACCTCGGTATCGACGAATGTGATATTCGAAAGTCGCCCGTCGCGGCCTTTTTAGCTAATTCGTCAGCCCTATCGTTTCCTACGTTACCATTGTGCGACCTGAGCCAACAGAACTTTAAACGTCGAAACTCTAGCGCCGTACGCGCTATCCTCCAGACGTCCGCTTGGAGATCTGTCGAGGTGCTCATGTTTGTTAAAGCCGTTAGCGCCGATTTACTATCACTGATTATATAATACTCGTCTCTGCCCGTATGGTTTATTACGTAATCGATAGCCTCTCGTATGGCTACCAATTCGCACTGGAAGATAGTGCACCAGTTCGCGAGTTTGGTTTGAAACCGAAACACCTCCCTTTCCTGCTTATACACGACAAACGCCGCGCATGCTTGCCCATCGTCCATACGTAAACCGTCCGTATAAATTCTGATACCCATCGCGTCCTCATCACCTTCGACAAACTCGATCCCTCTAATATCAGCCGGGTGCCCTAACTCAGATACCACAATCTTTCTTGCAATTTCCCTATTACCAAGATTAAGATCTTCGATAATTTCGCGCCCTTTTCCTATATTTATTAATCGTCTATCTCTAATCTCCCTAACAACATATTCGATAGGGAGAGTCCTACTGATCACCAGGACAGCCTCCGTGGAGGTGGTCCTGTACGCCCTCGCCGCTTTTACCGCGGTTATGCGTTGTACGCTCGTCAATTGACGCATCTCCCGGACTTTACAACCTTCTGCCCATACAGAAGCTGCGTACAGTATTGCCGGCTCAATTGTTTCGGCATAAACCGTCCTCAGCGATTCGCCCCTGAAACCCCACTTTATTTTAGCCGCCGCCATCATTTTATTTGATATTTCGCCGCCCTTACTTTTTACGTATTGTACGTGCGCTTTCCAATTTAATTTACTGTCGATCATGACGCCGAGGTAGGTAATACAATCTTTAAACGGGATTTTCTCCCCTCCTAGCTCTAACCTAGGAGGTCTCTGTCCTGGTTTCGTGCCGAAATAAAGCGCCTCTGACTTCGCCGTGTTAAATTTTAATTTTACCGCCTGCGACCATTCGTGTAATTTATTAAGCGCCTCGTTCGGTTTTGTGCGCATATCCATTAACAATCTCGATCTTACAATTAAAAGTGTGTCATCTGCAAACCCAACGATTGAGCATCCTGCGGGCAACTTGACCCTAAAGATGCTCTCATACAACAACTTCCAAAATGTGGGACCAGAACATGACCCTTGCGGGCATCCCCTTTCCACCTCACGCGACAGAACTTCACCCGGAATTTCAACCTGTGCTAATCGCCCCGAGAAACAGCTCTTGACCAAAGACATCAAGTTTCGCGGACAACCCCTACGATCTAACTCGCAAACGATTAATGGCCACCAGGCAGCATCAAATGCTCCTGAAATGTCCAAAGCAACAACGACACAGTACTCTTTGGCATGTCTTGCCTGCTTAATTTCCCCGACAACGAACTCTAACGCGTCGATAGTCGACTTGCCCACCACGAAACCAAACTGTCGGTTATTAAAACCGCCGCTGTCTCGCACTAGGTGTTCAACACGCGTAGTCATAACGCGATCTAAAACTTTCCCCAGCACCGGTAGCAAGCTAATTGGACGATAGCTGCCCGGATCTGACGCATCCGCCTTTTAGGTTTGGGTATAAATTTCACATTCTGGATTTTCCAGCAACGCGGAAAACGCCCTTTCTAAACAAAGATTAAACAACCCAACAAAGACACAGGGGGCTAACAGGCACGCCTGCAGAGCTGCGTCTGAAGTGATTCCATCATGCCCCGGTGCCTTCTTAGGGTTCATCCTCCTAAGAGCCCTGACGACCTCGTGAACTAGGATTGCCTTATCGGCACCTGTTCCTTGCGCCTTTGCAGCTTCCCGACGTATTAAATCGTGCGACCCTTCATCCCCCTCGGGATTATCCGATGGGAAAAATGTCTCTAGTAAATATTCCGCTGTGGTTTTAAAACCTTCCGTGTATTCGCTATTTGTTTTCTTTATATTAGGGTGATTCTACAATTACAAGCCATATTAATGTCCCTGTGTTATTATAATAGTATACGAGTATTTTTTAAAATTACTTTATTCTTATATTATTGTACATATCTTCACTAATAGTGTCTATGTTTTAAACATTTCTTAAACTTCCCCTTATGTAATTAAAAAAAAAAATTTAATCAAATTGTCATTAGCGTGGCTGTCCCGGATGTGAACCTAAATTATGAAATGTTCAATATATATATTTATAGCTAAAATTGTTGTTACTGTATCATTTATATTAGTGAACTAATATAAAGCAGAATAAGGGAAACCATTTTTGTGTTTATTTTACTCTATCTAGTGCCACAAGTAGGGCACCAAGGATGTCCCTCAAGGTTTCTGTCATTAGCATGGACATTTTTTAAATATCAACCGAAGCTATGGAATTTATGTTTTAAGCTATACATCACTGCATATATCAGTCTTGTTCAACAACCATTCTAAGAGTGAAGTTGACCTGCTTGTTTGTTGTTCATTGTGGTCTTAGTTATAATAAATGTGTCAACAAGTTTGATAGTTCATAAATTAGGTATCATTAGCATGGTCAAGTTTTAACAAAGTTGGAAAATAATTACAATCTACTACTGTGGCTAGGTAAGTACCATATGATACGTAAATAATCAACATGAATTTGTAGTTTCTTAAACATAACACCTGGGATTAAAAATGCCTACCATCTTGATTTTTGTCATTAGCATGGGCAGATGCTTAGTCATTAGCATGGACGTACTATATCCATGCTAATGACTTGTGTCCATTCTAATGACATTATTTCAGGATTTTTGTTATTTGAAGTCCTTTGTTTAATGAAATATACATAGATATATATCATACAATCCCTGAGAAGTGTTTAACAAAATTAATACTTGAGAACAATTTTTTTGCAGTATTAGAAAAATGGCTAAGTGTAGAGTGTTGAGTAATAAAGAAAGGGCGAAAAGAAAGAGAGAATGCGAGATGAAAAAAAGAGAGCGCATAAAAGCAGATAGTAAAAAGTTGCAGAACCTAAAAGAACAAAAACATGAAATTTACCTGAAAGCAAAAAAAAGGCAGGAAAGGTATAATCAATTAATGATATGAACAACAGAGACCAACGAGCTCAACATAAAAAGTGGAGGGACAACACTGGGAATAGACGAGAACGAATTAAAAATATGAATAAAGTTATGTGTACCGTCAACTGTACGAGATAGTAATCAGAAAAAAGGGGATGGAAAGCAGTTAGACGTGATAGAGCTAAGGCTTATAGAAAATTAGAATTCATGCAAAAGGAAAATGAAAAAATAAGAAAAATAGCAGCAAAGTATAAAAAACGTTGGCAAAGACTAGAAAAAAGACCAAGTAAATTAAGGATTCGCTTTCACTGACACTTAACTCTAAAGTAAATAGATTATTGAACAAGAATTCAATTGATTCTACTATTATTAAAAAGAAACTTCTATTTGGGAAAGTTTTACAAACTGAGTTAAGTACTTCTTTCAATTCTTTCAAAACGGAAAAAGAAAAACAAATCTTCACCAAGGCGATTAATGGGAGAATGTTAAAAAAGTATAGGCTGTTGAAAGAATGCCAATCTTTTCTTCTACATAAACTATTTATTGCTAACAAAAAACGAAGCAGATGTTTGACATTTGACACAATGTTAACACCAAGAAAACAATACGTGAAAGGCAAGGTGGTTTCTTTTAGAATAGTGATGAAAATTCGATACTTTGTCCAGGAAAAAAAAATTTCAAAGTGAAACGAAGACTTGTGCAGCAAGAACGTTTCATGACAGACACCATGCGAAATCTGCATACTAAATTTATTCAATGTGATAACTTGAAAATTAGCTATTCATTATTTTGTAGACTGCGTCTCTTCTGGGTTGTGAAACCAAAATTAAGTGCTCGAGACACTTGTTTATGCATTAAACACGAAAATATCAGACTAAAAAGGCTTTACACTTTAAAGATTATTCGTGTAAAAGATGCTGAAGACATGGTTAAAAGCCTAACATGTTCTACTCAAAATGAGGTTTGCCTTCAAAGATTCTGTGATAGATGCAAAAATAATAGTTTTATACTTGGAGTTTAACTATAACTATAATCACAGTACAACTTATCTGAAGTATGGTTTGCCACATTTGATTCTCTTAATAAAAAAAAAACAATTTCGCACATTCATTCCTATTTGTTTTAAGTTAAAAATAATAATATTACTATTAATAAAATTTTTGAAATTATTTTATTTATTCCACTTATTATAGACACAGACATAGATAAATATGAATATGTGTCATTAGAATGGACAACATGTCATTAGCATGGCTGATTGCATTTTCAAAATCCTCTAGATTTTGGAAAAATTTAAATTCAGCTCTGCTGATCATAAAATGTGGTCAGGATCAAATATTTGTGCTATATACCAAGATTCAGGTCTTTCTAGAAATGTTTGACTATTTCCACATGCAATTGTCTAAATAGCTCGTATTTGTAGAATCACCCATTACTGAGCGCGATTTTTTGTTGTTTTCCTCTAATTACGCGGTATGCGGTTCCCCAGGGTTCTTTCTCTGAGTTTTGCGTGCAGAATTCTTTAAATTTATTCGTTCGCGTTTCTTCTATTAATATTTTATATTCGCGGTAACTTTGATTATATTCTATTCTCCGTTGTTCTCTTATATCTCCCGAGGCGCGTTGATAGCGGCGCCTTAGGTTACGCGTTTCTGCCCGCTTGGTGGTTAGTTCCCGGGTCCACCAGGGTACGCTGTCTTTAAATGTTTTCTTTTGCGGCATGGAATACGACGACGCGTCTACTACCGCGTCGTTCAATTTTTTCGCGAGTGTTTCTACTTCGTCTGCCTCTCGGCAGTTAAATAGCTCATTTTCGAGCGCAGGGATACTTTCGCCAAATTTTTCTTTAAACCGCTCCCAATTTGCTTTTTTATTACAGAACCGCGGAAATATAGTTAGCTGCTCGTTTGCGCTTGTTTTGGTTTCAACGTCCCATGTTATTAATTTATGGTCAGAGAGCGTTTCCTCGTCCGACCTTGGTTTCCAATTACAAATCGTTTCTAACATTTCGTGCGAGACTGCAGTAATATCTATAAAACTGCTGCCTCTATGCGTCTCAAACGTAGGTGAATTGTTAGTGTTTATCACACTAAGGTCCCATCCCGTAAAAAGATCAGCAACCTGCGAGCCTCTATCGTCTTCGATAGGGCTGCCCCATAATGGCGACTTAGCATTAAAGTCTCCCGCGATAATTAAATTTCTATTTCTACCGATTTTACGAAGAATTCCTTCAATTTGATTTATTAAATCCTCTGTTTGAGGATTCTCCCGCCGAGAATCGATCGGCGGAAGGTAAGTGCTTATCACGTAAAACGTATGCAATCCCGTTTTTATTTCTGCGGTGGTTATGAACTCATTCGACAGATTGTTTAGGATTATTCCGGCGCACGTCCCGTTATTTATTATTATCCCGCTACGCGGTCGTTCGCTGTTTGCGTTTAAAACGGTAACCCCCTTCCCAAAACCTGTTATTTTGTGGCTATACAGGTGCGGTTCCTGTATAAGCCCAATGTCGATATTATTTTCGCTGAATAACTTTACGAAGTTATTTGTAGCCCCTTTTCCTTTCCCGAGATTTAGTTGCGCAAATTTAATCTTCTTGCTTCTTTTAAATCTATCTTTTTCTTCACGGTCCATAATCGATGTAGCGTGTGATTGCGTTCTTCAATCTCAGCATCGTGGGGCATCTACTCGACTTGGCGTCGTGGCGCATATCGACCTTCGCGCCACCGCCAGTTCTGTCGTTTGCACTAGCGCAAACCACACAGCAGGGGACTGCCCTCCGGCAATTCTTGAACTCGTGACCGACTTCGGCACAGTTACCGCACCACTGTACCTTCTCCCTGCACTCCATCGATCTATGGCCGTACTCGTAGCACCTGTAGCACTGGGTCATCGAGAAGTGGTCCCGGGCCCAGACTCTTCGCCACCTGAGGTTTATAGCGTCAGCTAATATACGTCTCCGAAGTGTGGGGGTCACTTCGAAGACTACGTTGACGAAGGGATCCCTAGGGCCCTTTACGCCAAACCTAAATTTCTCCCTCAGGTGGTCTTCAATCTTCAAATCGCCGAAGCGGGATTCTGGCACGCGATCAACCGCACCAGCTCTTCCGCCTTCATCCCGCTTCGACCCCGGAAGAACGACCCGTGGGCGCTTCTTCTCGATGGTCTTCGCCACGAGCTCTTTGCAGTCACCGGCAACCTTCGACTGCAGTTTCTTCGCATCTTCTCGGTTTGCACACTCGACAACTACACCGCCCTTGCGAGTTCTACGAGCTTCGACCACAACAAAACCATCACGAGCGGGATCGACCTTCTTCTTTAGGGTCGACATGACGTCATCCTTCTTCCCTGGCCTGGTGTCGACCCTATCTGCAAAGGTGAGCGTCGCACCTGCAGCAGCTGCAGCATACGACGCCTTCCGCGGCATCGGCACCTCCTGGATCCTGGAACACTGCTGCCCTGAAACACAAGCAACCACCGCTGGACTTCCACCGACAACATTAGCTCTCCCAGAATCACTAGCCACAAGCCGCAGCGCCCTAACCATACCTATAAGTTGATTCGCCGCGTCGAGGAAATCATCCAGGGCGTAGCGAATCCTCTTTCTGTCCTCCACGACGATAGTGGCGGAGGTCGTCGGCACCCTCCCTGAGATGACCCAGTGCGCCTTCCTCACCCTCAATCTCAGGTGGTCCAGCTCATCGAGGTCGCTAGCAGCAACGCTAACGTCGCTGCCAGTCGACATCTTTCGCTGGGCTCCCGAAGTCGAGGGCGATTCAGTCGCCGCAGCCACTCCAGGGGGCCCCGACTCACCCGACACAACCGCCGCAGACACAGGCTCCTCTACCTCCTGTACCTCCTCCTGAATCCCTAACCTAACGTCTTTTAAAATTACCTTTAGCTGTTTCCCCCCAACAGCGCCCTCAGCCTCCGACCTATTAGACTCCGACCTATCTCCCCTCTTCTTCCTGGGCAACGGGTCCTCGTCGCGGTGGACCACCATGCTGACAAAACAAGCGACAAAAAATGACACCTAAAACGCAGCTCAAAAACCACTTGACCGTTACGACGCTAAAAGAAAGACGCTAGAAGAACGCAAAACGTTGGTCCAATAAAAATGTTTTGTTTAAAGGTGAACCGTAAGCAACCTTGTATTTATTTAAACTTCGAACCGCCCAATTAAATATCAAATTTTAACAAAAATACAACAAGCACCAAGCGTCAAAATAACAACTAGAATCAAATAAATTCCCTAACGCAATTCGATTCAAAATGTACCGCGAAGAACACTTTATTTATTTTAAATTTTTAAAACCGCCAAATCAATTTAAATAAACTAATTACTTCAAAATATTAAAATATCTAATTTACAAACAACAACACTTTATTTTTAAACGTGTAATTAAGAAAATAAGGTCGAGCGCAATCGGAATGAGGTAACCGGAAATGACCTTTCACTTAATCACTTGGTAACTGTAACTGCTACACCGCTTAATTACACCAAAATCGATCTTAAAGGAACTTATAAGTACGCGTGTACTTAAATTACGGAAAATTTATATTAAAATTGTTTTAAAATTTACAGTTTTTGAGACATTTATTTGATTTAAAAAGGGCTTAGATTTTTGTTTTTTTGGTTATTATTTTATTATACGCGCACTATAAAAATTTCACACACTTTTTGGTTGTTTTACCCGGTTTTATACTCGATTTACGTGGTTTTTATTTTAAATTTATTATTAAAAATGCCTTTTTAAGTTATTCCGAAATTATTTTGAGAATTAGTTTAGTAGATTTTTGTTTTGTTGGCCCGTAATATATTTATTTTATTTTAAAACGCGGATTTAGTTTAAATTACAAAGAAAACGCGATTTATTTAGTTTTTATTTAGTTTAAATTCTGTTTTAAAATTTTTATTTTACTGTCCTGTATTTAAAATTTGATGGCACACAATTATAAAAATAAAACACAATAAAAAGCAAAGCTTCAAATAAAATAATTCAACAATAAATAATAAAACCCTAGATAAAAACTTACTGTTACTGCTAAAGCGGGAGCTCGGCAAAAACACGTCCGCTCGCTTCAAGCGGCAACTAGAAAAGTTTTTTTACGTTTGTACACCTCATCTTTTACTGTGCCCCACAAGAAGAAATCCAGTGGTGTAAGGTCTGGAGAGCGTGTTGGAAACTCGATTGGCCCCCTGCGTCCTATCCACTGGCCCGAGAAATTTTGATCCAGGTAAGCTCGTACGTCCCTGTGATAGTGCGGTGGAGCACCATCTTGTTGAAAATAAAAATCATCATTACCGTATAATGCACGAATGGCAGGAAATATGAAATCAGCAAGCATTGTTAGGTAATTAATACCAGTTACAGTGCCTTCAAATCGAAAAGGTCCAATGAGTCCCCTTGAAGACAAACCGCACCACACATTTACACCAGGCAAATTTACAGCTTTTTCAATTGTAATGTGAGGATTTTCTTCACACCAGTAAACACAATTGTGCCTATTGACAGTTCCATTAAGTTTGAATTGGGCTTCATCCGACCAAATGATGCTACCCATAAATCCCGGTTCACGTATCACCATCTCCTGAATCCATTCACAAAATTGCAACCTTCGATCTGGATCGTCGTCATTTAGCTGTTGCACCAGCCTTGGAATGTAAACACGATACTTGCCTCTCTTCAGAATGCGTAGCACGCTGCTAGCACTTACATCACTTTCACGTGCCCCTTGCCTTGAAGATTTGTTAGAAGAGCGTTGAAACAGTTCCAAGACTGTCGTTGATGACTCATCACTTGTAGCTGTTCGAGGCCGACCTGAATGACCTTTATGCACATCACACACTGTTCCATGAACTTCGAGTTTGTCTCGTATGCGTGTAATTGTTAATCTTGAAGGTGGTTCTGTATCATACTCCTTCTCCACTGTCTTTGAACTTCATTTACATTCTCAAACTTCCACTACCACTTAATAACCTGCTTTCGTTCTTCAAAACTCAAACGTACGTCCGCCATGTTGATATTACAAATTCCAACTGATAATATAACATAGAGGGACGATTATGCTGGCACCTGGCGAAGAAATATAACATTAGCCTTGTAGTGCGGGAAAACTACAATAGTTTAAAGTGTGTATACATTTTTTTGAAGCACCCAGCGACAACGCCGCACGTTTGATGCGCCGCTAAAAGAGTGCTGTGATACAGATACAGCAAATTGTGAAATTTGAAATTTTAATTTGTAGCAAATTTTATTTTAAATGTGGTGGAGAACAATTTTTTATTTGGATTTGGCTTTCGAAGGTCATATGTTAAAGTGTCTGCTTAGAATAAAAAGTAAACAGTTTCAAATACACGTTAACGTAAAAGGTGTAAGATCAAAAAACTTACCCACAAGCAGACGTTAAAGATGACTTGTATTACTTCTTTCTTCTTAATAGTTTTTTCAATATAGTTGGTAATAGGTTCTTGATGTAATATTCTTAAATTTATAGGATAGAAAATAATTAAGGATGGAAAATAGAAATTTTACTCCACTTCCGAATATTTACATATTTGTATTACTAAGGACGAGCGTATCAATTAGTTTGATATCGCAAGGGTTAGTTAATAATATAGTAACGAAGTAAGCATTGACAATAAGTAATCTGATTAATGATAGAGTGCCCTATCGCTTTTATAACCAATTACCACAAAACCGAAATGTCCCTTGCTAATAATCCAGCAACATTACTCGATGAACGTAGACGAGCAACTAACTATGTATTTGTTATCGGAAGCGCGCGTCAGGTGATGTTTATTTAAAATTAAACACATTCCAACAAAACAGGACAAGTGTATCAAGGAAAGGAGTGAAATATCTGACAGGGATGCCCAAGAATCTAGCAAAATTGGGGGAAAATTTAAAATTAGTAAGCGATAAGAATGAAAGGAAATTGAAGGAGATGAGTGACAAATTAGCTGGATGCTTAAATAAGGCGAATAAGATAATAAAAGAAATGGAATTTGAAATTAGAGGGAAAGTAGTATAGCCATTAGAGGATATAGAAGATGTTAAAGAGGAAATTGTTCAAATAAAATGTAATCAGGAAGCGCTTAAGGAAGAGAGGAATGGGAAAATTAAGAATTTAGATCAAAAAGTTAACGATAAAGTAGAGAGCTGTCCAAACCGGATGTAAAACATTTAGAAATGACTTTGGAAATCTTAAAACAGATGTAGGAAATAAGGTCAAAAATTTAGAAAATAAAATAAAAAATATTAATACTGGGGAACCCATAAAGTGGAGTCCAAGCACTGCCCCATTTGAACAATATTCAGAATTTTATGGGGTTAATAAATTAAATCAAAAAAAATTCTTAGATAATGTTAAAACTTTAATACATTGTGGCTGGGATGAACAGACAAAATTAAACATAGTAAGATCGGTGCTGAAAGTTAGTGCCGAAGTTTGATTTCAACTCGTAGAAAGTGAATTAAGCTCATTGAAAAATTTTGAAGTAACATTTTTAAAATATTTCTGCAATTCAACGTAAAAGATATTTTAATAATGGGAAAACACCGCACCGAATCGGGCATGACAAAGTAATTGCATGCCATAAAAAATTCAATCTAGCTTTACAGATCGATCTTCCTCTATAGGATAAACAGCTGAGTAAATATCTAGCTGGTCTTATAAAGACGGAAGTAAGACAATGCATTGCCTTAGAAATCATCATAGACATATAGGTATTCTTAGAATACCATGAAAGATATGATCAAATGGGTCAATCCAGAAAGATGGATGCTAGACTTGGGAACCAGCCCGTCAACTTTTGCAGGTAGATGGTGAGGTAAATGATGAAGTCGAGAAAGACTGTGTTTTAGTCAACGTAAATTAGAGGAGGTAGAGTAAGAAATAAATGAAGTAAGGGAAGAAGTAAAGGAAGTAGATCAAGAAGTAAATAAAGTAGAGGTAAAGAGTATTGAGGTTTCAGGTAAAGTACAAAATGAGATAATCAGTGTTAATTAAATATTCAGAACATAGTGAGTTGAAAAATAAAGATTTGAGCATTTCTACAAGTGACAAAGGTAAGACAAACATTTTTGAGGAAGATGAGATTAAAGATATAGTAAATGCGAGTGATAAAAATTTTATGAAGGTATCAGTGGGAAAATAAGTATAAATGTTGTGAATCGTGTAATTGTAATAAAAAGAAGCGATGTTAATAAGAAATTAGATTGTAGAATGAAAATATATAGCAGGGTAATAATAAAAAGTATAAATCTCCAACGCCAATAGATAGTAGTTTGGTGAGATTTAGTAATACGAAGATTTTTCGAAGATTGATTTAAGGAATCCATTTTTGGAGAGAAGATTCTCGAAGGATGGGTGTATTTTGATTTGTCTATAGGTAGGATAGCATTCGTAGTTGCTACAAGGAGTATCGGGCACCAAATAATAAAATTTTCATGTGATATTTGGTTGAAAAAGTGATATTTTATGTAAGTTTTCCAGCAATATTTTTTGAATTTTATGTATATTGAAGGACATTTTTATGGACTGAATGATGAGACTTTGAGTGAATATAAGAGAATAAAAAATAGAGGATGATAATGAAAGAACTCAAGTATTGAAAGGATGGAATTGGAGGAAGTAGATTCTAATTTAAAGTTTAATGAAGTAAAAGAAAGTTATTTAAGAAAAAGGTCACCATGAAAATATAATTACTCGTGCGTATTATAAATCTAAAGTGAATAATTGTATCTGGAAGGTAATTAGAAATAAAAATAGAAAATTATTCATCAATAAAGAAATATGGCGCTCAAGGTGAACTTAAGAGGATTGATTACAAATTTTATATTTTAATTTTGGGAGAAAATGATGTTATAAGGGTACATATGAAGGTCATTGAGCACCTTACCGTGTACATACAACACTCCAAAATCAGAGTAAAATAAAAAAATTTACTAATGTTCTAATTACTAATGCTCCGAAATTGGAAAAACTCGGCATACTATTTTAAATGGGAAAACCATGACAGAATAGGCTTTGAATAACGGTATATTTAAATACTACAATACGTAAGGTAAAATCCGTAAAAATACAGATCATCCTTTGCTACTAAATACCATTTAAAACGTTTTCTAAAAAGAATAGAGCACATTATATAATTTGAAATTTCGTGATTCTGAAATCTTCCACTAAAAAGTACTAAATATCATTTAAAACGCGTGCTTTAAAAAGTACTTCCTTAAGACACTATTGGAAATCCGTTCAGTTCATTTTATAACAAGATTCAGTCCATTTGTGACAAAATTAAAAGCATTTTTATTACTATACGGGAAATCGTGTATTTTAAATCGAAAAATTACTTCATTTTATAGATTTTTAGAATTTATAAATTTAGATTCATACGTAGAAAACAACCAGTAAACTCTTATATCAAATAAGCAAGTGACAGATAATTAGCACAATTAACATGAATGAAAATTCCACTTAAGGAAACTATAGTTCTCTAACACGTTTAACAGACTATAAATCTAGAGATACCGGTTGTAAAACACGCAATAAGGAGCTATTAATCAAAATCACAAATAGGAATTTAACTTTCATTTTTTAAATTGCACCAATTAGCGTAATAAATCAAGGATGACAATTTATGTATTAATTAACGTCATTTCCGAAAAAAAATTCATTAGCCGTATGAATGCAATCAACCAAAGGTTTATCGACTGTTCCAAATTCCATGACGTAAGAACGTCTATATTATATAAACCGATAAAGAATCAGAACACGGTCAATTGTATTTTGTCGGTTAATTATGCATTGTCAATTCTGAATGTGTTTAGTTCGCATTGGTGCCTTATTAGACATTTAAAAGTATGTGTCAATAACAGTATATTTAAAAATTATGAACATATAACGATCTACGTTCAAAGTGATTTTTATTTAAGTAATAAGAACTCAAATTGGAACAGAATAACGGTATTAGTGGTAATAAATTTCTGCACGATAAACTTAAATTTAGATAGAAGAATATGCTGTGGCTTTCTTCAAACGCATTTTAATGGCGGATTAACTGTAAGTGCAATTGAACAACACAAATATGGATTTTGGAGAAAGAAGATTGAAGTTTAATTAGCAGAAACTTACTACATAAGCACAAAAACGGTAAATACTTTAAGAGACATTTTGAGCTTGTTCCATGTTAATATGATTTGGAGTCAAAATTTTTTTTGTAAATGGATAATTAGAATTTTCTTTTTAAGGTTGAATTTCAACTCTCCTGTTATTGTCCAGATGGTGATGGATTTACTTGTGGACTATGTCGTCAATTCTCTCCCATTTGAGGTTTCATTTATGGTTAAGTACGTTAATGACATACTATGTTCTGTCCCTGTTCGTTTAGTAGAGTATACGTTTTATATTTTTAATAGCATTGGTTTTTACATGTGAGAAAGGAGTAGACTTCCGTACTCCCTTTCTGGATACGTTGGTTCTTAGGTTCTTAAATAACCAATTGAAGTTTGACATTTCTAAAAAAACCTACAAATTCTTGTAGGTATGTAAATTTTTTTCCAATCATTCTTCCGGCATAAGTTAAATAAAATCATCTGTCTAAAACAACGTATTCTTAAAGTATGTGAACCGGAATTTCGTAATAAGAATTTTAAACAATTGGAGTGTACATTGTTGAATAATTCATTTGCCATAGGTCTGGTAAGAGAGATCTTTTTCCAAACTTTTTGCAGAATCCTGCTCGGGTTGTTTCGGATACCACTAAATTTAAAAAACTTTCTTATATTCAGCAGTTAACTTCTGGAATCGCCAGAATACTTAAACAACCCGATATTTTTATAGCGCGAAAGAATATTTATTCCTAAATGAAAAAAGAAATAATGCTTTTAAGTAAAAATACTGGTATATTTCGCATATAGGGGACGCATTTTACAAAGCCAGTTACATATCACCCATATTAAAATGTATATAAACTAAACGTAATTATTATGTCTTAGTAATAATATTTTGTAATAAGTAAAGGTTGTAAAGTAAGTGTTATCAAAGTTCATATCAGAAATAAGAAAGGAAACGACTGCTTTGTATTCCAGACGCAACTTGATACTACAGGTGCAGAAACAATGGAATGCAATCAAGCAGAATCATTTATAATAACTTAGAATAAGACAGTGTATGATTATCAAGAAATGCAGACAGCAAGATCTGCACTTTCCCACAAGATGATGTGTGACTAGAGTTTTCGTGTTAAATGTAAGAAGCACTAATCGCCAGTCAGTTTTCGAACTTTATAACTTTAATATTGTTGGTTGTTCAAGCTATTCATTTGTAATTATTAATTATTGATTTATTTAAATATTAACTTAAAATAATTTTTCGATCACTTACGTCTAATGAACATAAGCGTTCAAGTTGTTATCAAAGAAAATAAAGCATTTTTGTAATTATACAATTAAAATAAACTTGTTAGAAATGTTTTTGGAAATAAACTTTTTAAAACAAAACTCCCAACGACCCAAAAGTACTCAATTGCATTTAATCGAAATTATTATAAATGGCTTCTTTTGAAAACGAGCTGTTTCAAAATATTACAAAGATCATTTTATGTAAGAACGCATGTAAGATATTTAATTGTGTTTTCCTCTTACTACCAAACATATGTATGTATGAAAACGTATCCGTTTAGAACATCAGTCAATTTTTAACGAAACTAGGAAAGTGCATTTTACTTTAGAACGTGCTTATGGAACTTTTAGAATATTCCACTACTTAAATCGAATAGAAGGCAAATGATCAAATACCGTAGAAGAGATAAGATAAGAAATGTAAACGTTCATCCCACTAAACCAAGTTGAGAGATGAAGTGGTAAAATTAAGATCAATTGCAGCCGTAAATCTTGATTGTTGATAAGATAATGCATAGGTAAACGGTACTAATTATAATTGGATGCTATTAAAACGACTAAAGTCTGAATGTGGCGTCACACACTTTCGGAAAGCAACCAATTAAAACATACCGGTGTAACACAATCATTCTAGATGCCTACGTTTCACGAAGGTTTGTTTATATAACCCAATCGAAGTCGAGAACCTGATTAGTTGTTTGGTACTTACTAAAACGCCACGATGCCATAGAACTAGTAATAATATAACACGTAGTAAAATACTACAGTTTTGGTATTTTATTGTAATAGCGAAGTAAAAATGTTGTAAATGTACGGAAGTAAGAGAGATTGATTGGAAGTACGTAAAATTAATAAATAAGGATTGACTACTGTAAGATAAAATTTTAATTTTAATATAAGCGTTTATGGATTTGGAATGCATTTTTGATATTTAATGGTATTTAATGAAAAATTTTTAACGATTTGAACTATTTGGAAATGGATTGATAACCACGCGCCTATCAATGACGACAAGAACGACCACCATAATTTACACGGTAAAGTAAAATAAATACACACTGTTTTAAAATTTTAAAAAGAATATTTTTAGTTTTTAGCTAAATTACATGATACGATTTTTTGTGTGCTATTATTTAAAATTAAAGTAAGGAATGTGTATTTAAAAAAGATTTGAAGTAGTGTTTAAAATAGTATTTAAACAGCATTTGGTGTAGTATTAATAGAAATATTTCAAGCGATTTCTTAGAATCGGCAAAATCGACTACCTCTAAAACACTATTACGACAATCTTAATAGTTGTAGTTATTTTTATTAAGCACTTCCATTTTATATTGCTTTATTAGTTTGCAAAATAACGAGTAACCACTTTAAAAAAATTCTAATGTTATATATAACGTTTAGTTCAGATTTTGAATAACTATTAAAAATCCATTATATTATACAAATATAAATCTCGATGTAATTTAAACCAATACAAACGTTTTAATCATAACAAAGTATTTCATTGGTTGAGCGCTCTCATTAACGCAAACTCGAGATGCTTTAGGATACGTAGATTCCAATCATTTTAGTTACTATCCTTCAAATGTTGCCTTCATAAATAGCAAACTTTGTTTCGATATTACTGTTTACTATGTAAATGTCGGCTTATATTGAATGAAATTATGCGCAAGCTCGTGACTATTTTTATTAGTACATTATAGTAAAATAAATGTAACTTTTCAGTAAAGTGAAATAAATATTCTTCTTAAAAATTTTGCCTTGATAATGCTTGCATGGCACAAGTATAATATTAATCCATTTAGCTGATAATAAACGCACTTTTATACACTGAGCATCCTTAATAAAAGTTTACGCTTTTTAATGACCAATTATTGCGAATACGAGTTTTTCCCTCATTGATCAAAATAGCATCTTTTTCTCATATATATTGCTGTGATAAGGGGTTGTTTAAGTGTGCATTGAGTAGTAAGAGTTGCGTAGTAACTGTAAATAGCAATGGGAATCAGAAAACTGTATTTATTTAGCACGAAAATAAATTATTCGCACATTATGTAAATAGAAAGCATTTAACACCCTGTATATGGACCGTAATTAATTTTTATCAATTCCAGCAAGCATATCTTCCAATAATAAAACGCATATTCAGCAGAGAAGTAATCATACATGTAATTAAACTACGTTGGGAAATGTTCTACAAGTTAATAAAACAGATACGCAGAAGATAAGATAAAAACCTAGTTAATCTTCATGCAATTACGCTTGTAAGAAAGAAAGAACAATAAACGCTTTGATAAGAAAACGCACTTTCAAAGATGAGTTTAAATAAATACATAAACAAAAACAGCACTTGTGTTACATCATTTATTTTTGTACAATTCTCCAAAAGCTTTATCTACACAAAACAACAGAGATAAGCTAAAAGCAGCCATAACAACAAGGCGATCAAAGGTCGTAAAATAATAGTAAATAATAGCATGATACGGAACTCCAAAATAGTTTCATCAGAAATCAGCTTGAAAATATACTAGGAATGACCAAGGCAAATATGGTTGGTCGCAACAATTTGCAAGGCTGTTTGGAAAACCAATCCAAATGTAGAGGGCAAAAGTTATATAACGCCCAGAGGTGATAAGAAACAGTCAGTCTCAATTTGAAGCACGTCGAATCCATAATACTCTTAATCAAATATTTACGCGTCAGATAAATAAAATTTATATTATAGTAAAAAACAGTGCTGTGTAAGAATTGCGTTAAGAATACATGAAAAGCTTTTGCCGTTTTTGCAGAAAACGTGATTAGAAATTGGTTAGTTAATTTAAATTAAATATTTATAATGATATAGGGCTTTTAATCCATGGTCTTAAGGCTGGTATTCTAATCCACTTCTAATCCACTTCTAATCCGCTTCTAATAGACTTCTAGTCCAATTCTAATCCACTTCTGGTCCACTTCTAATACACTTCTAATTCAGCATACTAAGTCCGGTATTCAGAAATTCATAATACCAAGAAACCTACGAATTCCAAGTGGTATTTAAGTGAAAAGGTCGAAAGCGTATCCAGAGAAATATAGAATAAAGCACAAAGTGAATTTGGAAACAAGGGGTAACCGTATTGAATTATTGGTTCAACAACCGTTAAGAAGTACAAAGCATAGCATTGGTTTTCGATTGAAGATAATGAGGGGGCGTTAATCCACAACACGCAACAACTCATCAAAATATCACAGGTCAGGGCTACCTAGTTTTAAGGAATCTTTTCAAATTTAAATTTTAACACTGAATATATTAATTTTTTCACAAATTTGTAAGGAGTCAACAAGAACATTGAATACGTTAAAACTTACGTAATAATCATAAAAGGGTCTTTAACGTTCCAGATTTTTTTTGTAAAAGGTGTCGTTTATGGTGACTTTAAATTAAATTAAAAGGATATAAATTTTGGGGTAAATAATATATAATAATATTAATTGATTGAAGGGTGTATTTAAAGAATTACAAAAATTGTGAAGTGTAGATATTATTTCCTTTCATTATATGAATGTTGATTGACTTCGTTTTATCAATTCAAACAGGTAACCATAAAGGGGTAAATAAAAATTGATCATCGTAACGTTGTGCACTCTGTGTAAATTAAAAAGGGCTAGACGTGGCATAATAACAGTAAAAGACTAGAGAAAAACACAGAGCAGTGGCGTTCAGCTGGACGTTTATTACATCCTGCTCCTCAAGCGTGGAGGAGTACTACATTACATGTGATTTTCCAATGCTCCACCCGAAGGTACTACATTGGCCAGGAAGCGAGTTTTTTTTTACCTGGAAAATTTTGAATTTTGCCGAACCCTTGCTTGTTCCAAGCAAGGTAGGGATCTTTAACGTGCATGACAACACTCACACACGGGACCTCCATTTTACCTCTCATCCGAACGAGGGTGTATTTTTGAGAAAAATGCTCGCCTAACATTTTTCAAGCGGACCGTGTCGGAATTTGAACCCGGGACCTTGGGCGTAGTAGTCACACACATACCACTACGCCACGGAGCCGCCTGGAGGAGTACTACACCAATTTAAATCTGACGCAACAACGGGGGTGGAGAATTACACAGCAATATATATATATATATATATATATATATATATATATATAAGATAAATATTGGGGATACAGTCAGATTGCGTATTTATTTAGAATAAACTTCTTTTAACCATTTCAAGCTTTCGAAAATCGTTTATTTTTTTCATCAGAATACTAAAAATCTATTATTTAACATTTATATAAAAAATTATGTGAGTTACTTACGATTATAAAGTTTACAATTATACAAACATAATATGACATCTATATGACATGGACAGGGTTTTTGTTCATACGTGCACGATTTTCGAAAGCTTGAAATAGTTAAAAGAAGTTTATTCTAAATAAATACGCAATCTGACTGTATCCCCAATATTTATCTTACATATACATTATAAGAACAGTCAATATTACTAATTTATATATATATATATATATATATATATATATTGCTGTGTAGTTTTTACGCTTTTGACTCGAGCCCCAGCATTGGGCTGCATATAATACAATCAAAATAATTACAAAAACCATGGAAAATTTCACTACTCAATGTTCTATATAATAACCTACCTTGTACCTATCTTCTGAATGTTGTTTACCAACTGGCCCCTTGGAGATGCTGCCGTCCAGTATATGTTTTCAGTCCATCAAATAACTCCCCGGTCAAATCACCATGTTTGCCGCTACACCAAACTATGTTTCCAAAAATAATATACAACCAAAAACATCCAATCTTTAAATTTTCCTCCTCTCATTCTAAATTAAATTCAATACTCAAAAATCACTGCTTCCATCATCAAAATAATTTTAATCTTTACTAATTTCGTGCATTCCAACTACACAATAACAATTTGTTTGTACTTACATACAAGATTAACTTACACTTCAATAGCTTTTCAATAACTTTTTATCAAACTGTACTAATTCACTTGAAAGTAACTAGGTGTGTCGCAAATTAAAAGAGAGCGAGGCCCTTCTTCGAAAATGGTTAAATAATCAAGAATTCACCCCCCCCTGTTTCTAAATTGCACGTACAACTCGTAAATATTTCAACAATTCTTAAAATTATTTGTTAACCGCCTCGTATTCTAGCGAAAAAGCACTAACGGATCTCGGTTTCCCGTGAATTTCAATAACAAAAACACACAAATACTCGGTAAAACGTTTCTAACTGTCAACTGCCACTTCGATTCCAAGAAAATTAGCCTCCACCGTTTAGTTCATTCCCGCTACTTCCGCGTCTCCTGACTAGAACAAAAAATCTTTCATCTCGCTTGTACCTATAGCTTCCTTTCACGTATATGCCTCGACCAGCTGAATATTTACCCTTCTCCATCTAAACCTGTCGCACGTATATCTATATCCTCCGATCACCTTGTTTCGCTCTTTTCTCCCGCTTTCAAACGACGCGAGTTATGTATCTCCCAATTACCTATATATATTGATATATTGAATCTAATAGGAATTATTAGAAATTGTTAAGTAAAAGTATAAGTTCAATGCAACATTGTAACACAAGGATAACCCAGAGAGGTTATCGACAGTTCATGAGAACGGAATGCAGCTGTGCATCCGTGAGGGCAGTGATACTGCAGGTGGCAGGTCACAGGCGGTCAACAGACCGCAATTACTTAGAATTAAGATTGATACATTGTAACAAAGTGTAAAGCAGACATGAGATCTGCAAGTTCCCACAAGCCGTGTGAGGGGCAGGTTATTATAAAAAGCCCGGGAGCTCAATGCCCGGTAGTCAGACTGAGTTTACAGCTTTTGCATTGTTGTCTACCTAGGCTACTCACCAGTACAATTAATTTTTTATAAAGTTATTATGTACAAATTACATTAAATTTTTTGTTAAGTGTCGAAGTTGTTTTTTAATAACACAGCTCCAAAGGCCCGAACCTTAACTGGCGCAATCGTAACGGATGTCAAAAGGGCACTAAAAATCCAAAAATCGGAAGATTGGTGACCAAGAATTTTAATTCGAAATTTTGGCAGAACCCAAACCAAGTTGGGCGCAGAACAAGAATCGTCTAAAGCCAACAAACAAACCAAAGTGGACAAGATACAGCATCGATCGAGCCCACCAAAGAAACAGATGAAATCAATGTAAGTTCATTCCCATACCTTTTTTTTTAACCAGAAACTACAATTGATATATGCTAGTATTATTATTATTGATTACCATTTATTATTATTGTTTTATGAATTTTATTTTTATGAATATTGTTTTGAAAATAATTACTAAGTGAATTATTTCCAAAAAAAAAAACGAGACCTTATTTTGAGAAAGTATTAATCTATGAGACGAATGTTAAAGAGATTTTTTTTCTTTAAAAAAGCAAATGAGACTTGAATTTAAAAGAGATTCTTACCACAATTATTAAAAACAAACTCAAAATAATCCAAAAATAAACAGGCGCACATTCACTAACACCAAATAAGAAGCGCGATTCAAACCACGTTTTAAACCGGTAAACTAACGCAAAAGCTAAAGCTAATTTTTCAAAGCAGTCACGGAACGATTATATAAAACCATTGACCTTATAAATTATAGCAAAACACTCTGCTACGGTAACCTAAAACCACCTAAGATAAGCAAAGTCGCGAAAGAAGCATCCTTTATTAAAAACCTCAGAGAATTGCAATAACTTCAGAACTAAAGCAACGCAGTTTTGCATTAAATTAATCCATAAAAGCTTGTACAGTTGCAACAAACACAGAATAAAAGCTAAACGTTTTTCAATTAAAAATTACTCATCAAATTATAAAGTGCAGTTAAACGGTCATCATAAGAAGCCTTAAATTAAAACGATCATAATTGTAATCTGAAAACTAACATTACGGAGAGATTCAATACCAAGAGATCTAAGAATAAAACTAGACTTAACACTTTATGCAAAGCATTAGCAAGTACGGAAAGTAAATTAGTAATTCCTATAAATTGAAAATTAACACCTGTAAGTATAGTCATATGTTATTAAGAACGTACGCAATTATTACTAACACTACATCTTTTAGTAGTTCATGCAAACAATAAAGTACAGAAGTAATTAACCTCAAGTTATAATTAGAATACAAGACAGACGAACTGTACGTTTATGCAACTCAAAACCCACGGAAAGAGTATTAATTACGAATTAACAGAACTAACACAAAACAGAGTAAATACCGAGAGAAACTATTCTTCAGAAAGATAAAAACCGGCAAATCCAAGACTACGGTAATTAATTCAATATTACTGAATATAAATCTCACGAGTACATCACCGCACTGTGTAAATTTTTATTTACCCAATCCAAACTTAAAATTAACAAATTCAAACCAAAAATAACGCTGAAAAATAGCAAAATACATCTCAATCTTACCAAATTTTTATTTCCACAATCTAAACGTAAAATTAACAAATCCTAACCAAAAATAACGCTGAAAAATAACAAAATAAACCTCGACTTTTACCAAATTTTTATTTACCCAATCTAAACTGAAAATTAACAAATTCAAACCAAAAATAATGCTGAAAATAGCAAAATAAATCTCAATCTTTACAAAATTTGAAATTACCTAACTTAATTGAAAAATTAATAGACCCAAACCGAAATTAACGTTTCAAATAGGAAAATCATCCCAATTTTTACAGAATTCAAAATTACCCAATCTAAATGAAAAATTAACAAACCAAAACCAAAATTAACGTTTCAAATAGAAAATCAACCCAAATTTTTACAAAATTCGAAATTATTCAATCCAAAAGAAAAATTAATACATCCCAAGCATAATTACGCTACAAATAGCAAAACCAACCCAAATTTTTGCAAGATTCGAAATTATCCAATCCAAAAGGAAAATTAATACATCCAAAACATAATTAACGTTACAAATAGAAAATCAACCCCAATTTTTACAAAATTTGAAATTTCACAACCCAAACGGAAAATTAGTAAATCCGAAGCAAAAATAACAATAAAAATAGCGAAATAAACCTCAATTCAAAAAAAAAAAATAATAATTTTTTTTTGAAATTACCCAAAATCGAAAACAACCCATAACCAACATGAGTAACACAGACATGCGTCTCTATTTAGAGACAATACAGATATTTGATGGCACGGAAGCACTTCTCTCAAATTTCATTGGAGCAGCTGAAATGTTCCTAAAAACCTTCTACAAACCCGGAGATAACGAAAGAAATTCATTGCTTATTCGCTTGATAATTAGTAAACTAACCGGAAGGGCACTAACCTTAATCGCCAGTAGGGACGATTTACAAGAATGGCAGGAGTTTAAACAACTACTAATTGCATATTTTGGAGACCAACGTAACATAAAATGCCTGGTACGAGACCTAATAAACCTTAGAATGGAACACAACCAATCCCCCTACCAATTCGGAATGAAATGCCAAGACGTGAGAAGTTTAATACTAACAAAATTAAAAATCGAAGAACCCGATCAAAACGTTAGACATCTAAAAACAAAAATGTATGACGAAATGGCACTAGACACATACATAAACGCTTTACCAGAACGACTATCGGATAAAATCAGATTCTAACGACCCCAAAATCTAGAGGAAGCTATGAACCTAGTCATAGAAGAAGAAAATGTAATGTATTACCGCAACAGACTATACAATCCCAACGCGAATAAAAGTTATTCACCAATAAAAACCATACAAGCCACAAGACAAACAATCCCTCAACAAAAATTCACACCCTTTAATGCACAAACAAATCAACCGCGAATTAATAACCCAAGTTTCAACAATACGAATTTTAATAATCAATATAAACATTTTTCAAAACCAACATTTAACCCAACTTTTACGAAATCCACATTTCAACCAAGATTTAATCAAAACCTAAACCAACAAAGACCAGCATTCAACGCAAACCCCAATAGAAATACACCAATGACTAACAATAATAACAACCCTAATAATTATTACAAACCAACACCAATGGATACCTCATCTGGTAACACCAGACAAAATACAAAAAATAACACAAATCCGACCAAACCCTCATCAGAAACGCAACTTTACATCGGAAAAATTATTCCATCAAGAAATAGAAAAATTTGACACTGACCAGAATAATTACATTGAGACACCTACGAACCATGAATCAAACCATGCAGAAACTTACGAACGTGACGAACAATACAAAACTTACGAGGAGTACGACGACGAAAACTCAAACTCAAATTTTCAAATGGACCCATTCATAGACAACCAAACTTAATAAACTTAAATAACATAAATCACTTAGTATTACCATACATAGAAATACCCCACGCCAAATTCAAACTATTAATCGACACCGGATCATCAAAAACATTAATTAGTTCCAGAACCGTACAGAAACATTATTTAGATTATGTAGAAAGGCTGGCCCTATGGCTAACCCATCCACGACACAACCTGGTGCCAATCAAACACCCTCCACTTCAAAACCATCTACCTCCGCCTCTAGGCCTGCAGAGGCCAAGATGCGGAGCATGAAAAGAGCTACATCTGAGGGCACCCCTCCGCAAGGTAGACCGCGGAAGAGGGGCTGTCAGACTAGCACTAAACAGCCCGTCACTGACAGCTACGTGGAGGCAGCTGCTCGGCACCTCCAGGTGGCTGTCATAGACAAGAACAACCCTTGGGGTAAGATTACCAAGGCCCAAGCAGAGACCTTGCAATTAGCAATTGAGAAGGCTTTGGACGATCATCTGTTCGCTCTTCCCAATGATAGCGCTCCCCAACCTTTAGGAGGTGGGCGTACTCGGGCGAGATCTTCCGGATCTGGTGCGAGGATGACCACTCCCTAACATGGATTACGGAGGCGGTTGGCAACCTCCCACTACTGTGGGAGGCTGCACGCCTTACTGTCGTCCAGGTGGGACTGTTGCCTAGGCTATTGAAGGCGGCGCTGTGGATTCCGGGGCCCCCGGAAGACATGGATGTCGTCCAATGGCGCCTACGTGTGCAGAACCCCTGGGCTGACATATCCAAGTGGTGCGTTTTCCACACCGCCACAAGAGATCAACCTCCAGGGAGGCTGATAGTCTTTGGCGTTGGGGAAGACGTGAGGGAGATTATCAACAGAAAGGGAGGCAAGCTACACTACAAGCTCACCTCACTAAATCTCAAAATACAAAAAGTGCAACCTGCCGCAGAGGCAGCTCAACCGGCTGCCGCGCAACAGCAGGCTCAACCTCCACCTCCTGAGCAGCTACAGCGAGCTCCGCTCCTACAGCAACCTCAGGAGGCTGAGGTAGATGAACCATCGACTGCGTCAAGCAGTCAGATGGACACAGCAGACTCGGATCCGCTGCTAGTGGGATGGCTTGCGGAAGAGTATAGTAAAGCGTCGCTGGACAGCCCGCCCAGCGACGCTTGATAAGCAAGTTTGACCCGTCACAGACCAATGGCGGGACTAAACTTTATACAATTAAACCTGCAACATTGCAGGGCGGCTGCAGCATCGTTATGCAGACACCTGAGCAATAACCAGGCCATTGCCCTTATCCAAGAACCCTGGGTGGCATGCTCAGGAATCTCGGGACTAGGGAGTCTAAATGGTACTATCTTTGCGGCTAGTAACCAACCTAAGCCTAGGGCATGCATCTACATACCCAGGCACATAAATGCCCTCCTCCTGCCACAACTGAGTGGCCGTGACGTTACAGCCGTACAGATCACATGCAGGCTGGGAGGAATTACTGACATAATCTTGGTTTCAGCCTATTTTCCAATTGACCATGACCCACCTCCTCCGGAGTTGACGGCAGTCATTGATCACTGTAATAGGCACAAAAAGCATCTGATTATCGGATGCGATTCCAACGCGCACCATGTGGTATGGGGTAGCGCAGATACTAACCCCCGTGGAAAACTACTACTCGAGTATATATCGAGTAAGAATCTGGAGATACTTAACTGGGGCAGCAAACCCACGTTTGTGACATCTCGCTTCCAGACAGTCATCGACTTAACCCTTGCATCGTCAGACATTTCAAGGCATATCTTGAACTGGCAGGTGACGCCTAAAGCGGCACTGTCAGATCACAGATTGTTAAGTTTTAATTTAAAGGCAGCAGTAGCTGTCTGTAAAGAATACAGAAACCCAAAAGCGACCAACAGGTCTGTCTACCTAGACAGCTTGGAGCAACGCCTTTGACATCACAAGGTACTGACAACCCAAAACTATAGAAGAGCTACAGAGATACTCGGTCTCTACAAAACTCCATCGTAGAGTCCTTTGAACAGGCATGCCCGGTCAGGACAGATTCTACTCGCTCCAGTACTCCATGGTGGGGCGCGGAGCTACAGAAGCTGAAAAGACCCTGGGCAAACTGTTTAATAAGGCAAAGAACACCAGAAGTATGGCTGACTGGGAGGCATATAAAGCCACCAGCGACTATACAAAACGACAATTAGAAAACGACAGAGAGACTCATGGAAGACCTTCTGTAACTCAGTCGAGTCTACCAATGCAATCTCTCGCATTAACAGGATCTTGTCCAAAGACCCTCGTCATCAACCATGCTGTCTGAAACGTGTGGATGGTACATACACCACCAACGAGGCAGAAACAGCGGAGTTACTCGCGGACACGCACTTTCCAGGCAGTGTCACACGACCTTTGTCTTACGGGTTGGATCAACCCAGCTCGGCTAACGGGGCCGACTGGGAGGTTTCTAACCGGGTAGTGGATGAGAGAAAATTAAATGGGCTATCTCAACTCTCAAACCGTTTAAGTCCCTGGAAAGGATGGCATCTTCCCGCCCTACTACAGTGGGGAGTGGAGAGGCTGACACCGTTCCTTGTGGTACTTTTAGGGGCTGTATTGCTTTTAGATACATCCCCAGCAGTTGGAGAGAGGTTAGAGTTGTCTTCATTCCTAAACCAGGCCGGAAGGACTACTCCCAGGCTAAATCCTACAGACCGATCAGTCTCACGTCTTTTTGCTAAAGACCTTGGAGAGATTGTGCGACAATGATATGAGGGAGAGGATAATGCTTTCTTATCCACTTCACCCAAATCAACACGCCTTTATACCAGGTAAATCAACGGAATCTGCCCTGCACGCTGTTGTAGGACGGATCGAAAACCCTAGACAATAACATGTCCGCCTTAGGCGCATTTATTGATATTGAGGGTGCGTTCAGCGAAACTACTTTCGCAAGCATCGATAGAGCTCTACGGACACATGGAGCTGAGGACACCCTTCGGCAGTTTACCATGCAGATTCTGCAATGTCGACGGGTACACATAAATGTGGGGGAAACCTCAGTAATTAGGGTGGTGGATAAAGGCTGTCCCCAGGGGGGGCGTGCTGTCACCGCTACTATGGAATTTAGTAGTGGACAGCCTTCTCCAACGTCTTAATGAGGCAGGTTTCTTCACGATAGGTTACGCCGACGACTTAGCTATTCTAATAGTCGGCAAATTCGAACAAGTGCTGTGTAATTTGATGCAAGCAGCACTAAGGATCACGGAGCTCTGGTGCTCCGATAACTTTTTAACCATCAACCCCAACAAAACGGCGTTGGTGTTGTTTTCCAATAAAAGGAAGCTGACGGTAACTAAATTGCCAATGCTCTTCCAAACTTCCCTGCTCTTATCAGCAGAAGTCAAGTATCTGGGCATTATACTTGATAAGAAGCTGAACTGGGCCAAACACCTACAAATGAAAACTAGCAAAGCCAACCAAGTGTTCTGGCAATGCAAACGTGCCATAGGCAAACTTTGGGGTCTCCCACCAAAGGCTGTCCTGTGGCTATACATCATGGTAGTAAGGCCGATGCTCTGTTATGGCGCTGTAGTCTGGTGGCGCAGGACCAGACTGGCCCATACAGTCCAAGACCTTACTCATATCCAAAGGGTGGCCTGTCTAAACATTACAGGTGCATTGCGTTCCACACCTACTGCAGCCTTAGAAGCCATCTTAGGCCTCACTCCGCTGGACCTACATGTGGAGGAGGTGGCTTTGAGAGCGGCAATGAGGCTGCGGTTCAAAGGTCTATGGATCGATAAGGGAGGCGGTGGTAGACACCACAACATACTAAGAGAGGCGGTGCAGAACACACCTATCTTGGGAGGAGTGGTTGATTCGATCGCACCCATAATCATTTCCAGGAGGCGCTTTGGGGTTTGTCTAAACACTGAGGACGCCTCCTTAACGGAGATCTCCATCTACACAGATGGCTCCAAAACAAATGAAGGTACCGGGCAGGCATTTTCTCCGATGACCTAGACCTTCATGAAAGTGTTGCGCTGGGCAGGCTGGTAACTGTCTTCCAAGCGGAGGTCATAGCCATCATGCACGGTGCTAACGCCATACTGGAACGTGGAATCCAGTACAAAGCTATACGCATCTTGAGCGATAGTAGAGCAGCTCTTCTGAGCTTAAACAAGCAGAAGCTTCTCTCTGGGGTGGTATACCAATGCCATCGTGTTCTCGAGCTCGTTTCTGATACAAACGCCCTTGAACTGGTTTGGATCAAAGGGCATTCAGGAGTACATGGTAACGAACAGGCAGATTCTTTGGCGAGGCAGGGAGCGGCTCGGGGTTTTGTCGGCCCTGAGCCATCGGTTGCTATTGCGCCATCTGTGGTGTTCTCCATGATAAGACAAATAACCCACCGCCGTCACAAGGATAGGTGGGCTTGTACATTAAGCTGCCGGCAGGCAAAATGTTTATAAGGTCTCCCATGACCAAAATAGAAAAATTTGTCATACGCTTGCCAAGACAGAAACTACGGCTACTAGTAGGTATTCTGTCCGGGCATTGCACTTTAAGGAAGCACCTGCACAGGATGGGTCTGTCAGACAACCCCACCTGTCGCGGCTGTCAACAGGAGGATGAGACGGCGGAGCACATTCTGTGCACCTGTCCGGTACTCGCCCGACTTCGAGGATCCATGCTGGGGGACTTTTGGCCCGAGAAGGCCGGAATTCGAGACACCCCCTGGTCCGACATCCTCAAATTCACCTGCAAGGTCGGGTGGTTGAGCAATGAAGGACCAACCTAGGGCAAGGAAGGCAGCACAATGGGCCCACAAGGAGGCCTAAGTGCGCGTGGCTTTAAGTCACCCTTCCCAAGTTAATCAATCAATCAACCCTTAACCAACATGAGTAACACAGACATGCGTCTCTATTTAGAGACAATACAGATATTTGATGGCACGGAAGCACTTCTCTCAAATTTCATTGGAGCAGCTGAAATGTTCCTAAAAACCTTCTACAAACCCGGAGATAACGAAAGAAATTCATTGCTTATTCGCTTGATAATTAGTAAACTAACCGGAAGGGCACTAACCTTAATCGCCAGTAGGGACGATTTACAAGAATGGCAGGAGTTTAAACAACTACTAATTGCATATTTTGGAGACCAACGTAACATAAAATGCCTGGTACGAGACCTAATAAACCTTAGAATGGAACACAACCAATCCCCCTACCAATTCGGAATGAAATCCCAAGACGTGAGAAGTTTAATACTAACAAAATTAAAAATCGAAGAACCCGATCAAAACGTTAGACATCTAAAAACAAAAATGTATGACGAAATGGCACTAGACACATACATAAACGCTTTACCAGAACGACTATCGGATAAAATCAGATTCTAACGACACCAAAATCTAGAGGAAGCTATGAACCTAGTCATAGAAGAAGAAAATGTAATGTATTACCGCAACAGACTATACAATCCCAACGCGAATAAAAGTTATTCACCAATAAAAACCATACAAGCCACAAGACAAACAATCCCTCAACAAAAATTCACACCCTTTAACGCACAAACAAATCAACCGCGAATTAATAACCCAAGTTTCAACAATACGAATTTTAATAATCAATATAAACATTTTTCAAAACCAACATTTAACCCAACTTTTACGAAACCCACATTCCAACCAAGATTTAATCAAAACCTAAACCAACAAAGACCAGCATTCAACGCAAACCCCAATAGAAATACACCAATGACTAACAATAATAACAACCCTAATAATTATTACAAACCAACACCAATGGATACCTCATCTGGTAACACCAGACAAAATACAAAAATAACACAAATCCGACCAAACCCTCATCAGAAACGCAACTTTACATCGGAAAAATTATTCCATCAAGAAATAGAAAAATTTGACACTGACCAGAATAATTACATTGAGACACCTACGAACCATGAATCAAACCATGCAGAAACTTACGAACGTGACGAACAATACGAAACTTACGAGGAGTACGACGACGAAAACTCAAACTCAAATTTTCAAATGGACCCATTCATAGACAACCAAACTTAATAAACTTAAATAACATAAATCACTTAGTATTACCATACATAGAAATACCCCACGCCAAATTCAAACTATTAATCGACACCGGATCATCAAAAACATTAATTAGTTCCAGAACCGTACAGAAACATTATTTAGATTATGTAGAAAGAGAACCATTTAAAATTAAAACAGCCCATCAAACAACACTACACCAATTCGTAGCTAATGTACCCTTACCGAGAACATTTAATGTTAAAATGAAACATAAATTTTGTGTATTCGAATTTAACGACAAATATGACGGATTAATCGGAATGGATCTTTTAAGAAAATTATGAGCCAACATTGACATTAAAAATCGCTTATTAAGGACAAAATACGGAAAAATCCCAATTAAATTTCAAAACAAACAAGTTGAACAAAAATACACTATAGAACCCCGAACGGAAAGAAAAATAAAAATCCCAGTAAAATCTAACAAAAATTTAGGAATAATAAATCATATGACATTTCAACAAGGAGTGAAAACCCCAACTGCCTTAGTACAAATAGAAGATAATTATGCAACCACAACAATATTAAATTCGAACGACTATCCCGTAGAATTATCACTGACAGACCCAATTAACGTAGAAGAACTAAATTTTAACGAAATGGAAATAGACGAAAATTTAGAAAACGATTACAACCCAATAGAACATGACGAAATGTTAAGAGAAAATTTAACTAACATCCGCTTCAATACCGACATCAATCAAGAAGAAGAAAGAGCAATTAAAAACTTATGTTTTGAATACCGAGACATACTGTAAGTGTAATAAAAAACGGGGGTAATTATAAACTTTTTGTAAGTTTATTACCCTTTATCCTCGTGACTATCAGCTATATACTAAAACTCTCTATTTTAATCTGATATCACTAGGTCGAGATTTTCTTCTTTATACTCCAAGCCCAGGGTAATGTCAGATGGAAAACGGCTTTAGACAAAGAAAACTCTTAGGGGTTAAACGGCTAGTAGAGTGTTAGCTCTGGGTAGATCATGAGCATGGGTCATGGGTGGATAATCGACCAAAAATATTTTTAATAGGCGCCACCGTATTTTTTAATACAAGTGCCAACAAAATTTAACTGTGTTTGTATAAGGGGAATGCGGAAACCTTATCTTAACACCACTATCATAGCCATAAAATTTGAATTTCACTCTTTATCACACACTTACCAAAACCTCAACCACCAGATGTCAAACAGTTGTCTCAGCTTTACCTGTGAACAAACAAAAACACCACATGGACACTATTTGTGTCTTCAAAAGCATATGCCAAAAATAGAATAAATGAATTTAAACCTCTGTGAAATACTAAAGGATTCATTTTCATTACTCTGTCTTTTACTTAAGGAGGATTTGCTCTAGTTTTCTCTTTCCTAATTTAAATGTTGTATAATAAAACTTCTTTCAAAGGAAACAAAATGAATTCTATTTATATGTAGAAATCTGATTAAATACATGTGACTGCAATATATATATTTACTATCTTGTCATAAAAATTTTTTATAAAAAGAATTTTAGTGAAGTTTAACCTTCAAAATAAATATGTATTAATTGATCATTTCTATAAAATTTAGTGTAAGCAAACATGTCATAATTTATTAGATCATAACACATGAATTTATTTTTACTATAATCATTGAAGCGCTTCCTTGACCATTTACAACAAAGATTGAACATCAGAAAAATAACGATCATAAAATGCAACTACTCAAATTTAACTGTTGTCTACACAAAAAAATATACACGAATATCAGCACCAATAAAAAGCTTTTACATGACCTGACTGTTTTTAAACAAAATGTGAAAATTAAATCAAGACTGCATCTGGCGTCTAGATTAGGAAACAGAATCTATACTATTTTTTTATCTCACATAAGTTGTCATTCTAAATATCTTAAAACACATTGTATGCGTGTACAAATAACTGACAAACTAGATATTTATTCGGTGTGTTATTAACTTTAAAAAACTACTTTATATTTTTGTTACTCTAATAATCAACGTAGGAAATCTCATAATAATTTACTATACTTTCAAAGTTACGGAAAGTTTCAAACACTCACGTGTATCCAAATAAATTGCAGGTGCAAAATCATGACGTCAGCTGTTGTATTTTTCCAGCGTATTAATCATCTGTAAGTTTGAAGTACCAAGATTCTTTGTATAATAAACCATTTCTATACGGCGTATAAATAGATAGAACGAAACCATAACTGCCTGCTTTAAATTACTGCGACGAAAATTTATTATAATTTAACATTGAAAATTGTTGTTGTAGATATGTCCATAAGATATTGCACTAAAGTGAAATATATTAGTTTAATTTATAATATTAATCTATACCAACTGTCTTAAATGATGTATATTATTGTTCCATGTTCTCAACTCAAGTTCTTCTTTCTGACTCTATTAGACGCCTCGTGTTTTAGTCGAGCCATCTTGACTTTTATCTCTAGTCTACAAAAGCGACTTGATTCTTCGACGTTGGAAACAAAAGTGCTCATAATTAACTGGACTACGCTTGGCAACAAGCCACAGAATATAAATCTCCTAGATTCTATGTGTTATTGTGAATATTATACTTTACTTTTTATTGGCTGAATATTTACGAATTAAATGCTTTAAAATTTATCTGTTTTATTATTAATTTATTAGGTTTGGTGCAACAAGAAAAAAATACGTTACACAGCCTCTTCCCAAGAGAAAAATTCGAGGTATGGAAGAATTTTTCTAAAAAATTTTCGACTGAAACTTCAAAATTACTCTTATTAACTGTATAAACCTCTAACAACTCACAACAAAACAGCACAAACTTTAACTATAACTAACGAAGAGTTTAACAAAAAAAAACAGAATCATTCACTAATTGATATGGGGGAATATTAATGCATGGGATTGAGTGATTAGTAACTGCGCGTACTACACGCCTATAAAGGGACAAATTCGGGAAGTCATAATCAGTATATACGTCAATCAGTTAAGAATAATTAGGGGAATCTAACACTCAGTGGATGCATGTCATCTATAGTTACAAACGCAACAACCATATCAAAGTAAAAAAGATTTTACCTGAAGCAAAAAATATTTTTCTATAAATTAGAACTGTAATAAACAAAATCGAATGTATAACAAAATTACTATTAAACAAAAATCTGTACAACGAATACTTTTCTCTAATTTACTATATTAGTCTTAAAAATTTATATACTTAACTTTCCAAGTGCTAATTACATTTAAACTAATCGATGAATTTAACAAGTACCAAAAGCTGTTATTTACGAAGTCCATTCACGAAACAAATCTCCAATACTCGAAAAACAGACAAAGTATTAACAATACTTATTCATCAACAAGATACCTTTGATCTTTGAGTGAGCACCTCACAACATTATCTGTACGACTAATATGCTACAGACTCAACTATATCTCTCAAAAATTCTACAACATCAGTGATTCATCACCAAAGAACTCCAAAACCACTAATAAATCATACTTTGAGCCTACTGGGAGACATCCACCAGCAACTCACAAAAAAAACTCTTCATGAACTCTCTTAGCTCATGTACACTCTCAATAAAAATAAGCACATCAGGCCTAGTCTCAAACTACTAAACCAAAACTCAAGCATTCCTTTAATGCTTAATACTCTATCACACTCTAACTATATAACTATACTCAATACTTTACTAAACACTCTCTATACTCTCCATCATGTACCTCATAACTGAATACGCACCTCTTCACCGAATACATATTCATCTCTACATACTTGCAACATTTCTCAGCATATGCTGCACTCTCAAACACCTCAAAAAATATATCATCATTCAAAATCCATAAACATATCCTTGTCGTCATCAAAAATTATCATTTAACACATCTTTGTCGTCATCAAGAATTATCATTTAACACATGCAACATCTAAATCAACAAACATATTAAGCTCTATTACTACTAAAACAAAAATTACTTTAAACAAATCAAAAAAATTTCACTAACTTTAATCTTGTCCTACTTAAGAGTTTAAAACATGGACCAAAAGGAATTACTACTGACATCAACTATAATTAGAAGTACTTAAGGATCAGAAACATTCTTAACATCTTCATTTTCACCTTCATCTGTTGCAGAATTATCGATACTAAACATTTTCTTAGACTTAAATTTGAAGATACGGATAAATGAAAAAAGGGGAATTTGAATACGAAATTATTTTCTACTTTACTTCATGATAACTATTAATAAATGTTCTGGTACACGCTTACTCTACCCATAATCAAACTGTCGATATAAACTAAAGTGCTTCACAACGCATAAATTTGCTAGTATGACAAGCTCCTCTATGAGCCTCACCTAGACTTATAAACAAAATTGCTAGAATGACAAACTCTTCTCTGAGTCTCATCTAGACTGACAAACTAAATAAGCAAAACGAATCACATCATAACCGACTTCAAATAATCTCAAGTGACGATGCCAAAACTGCTAAAGCGACAAACTTACCACGACCCTCGCATAGACTGACATAACGCTGAGCGACCAACCCTTCCGGAGTTTCGTCTAGACTAACATAACGCTACACGATGAACCACAACAAGTCTCGCACAGATCTAACTTAACTCAACATACTACGTTGTAACGCGACCATAAAAATTGCTACTCAAAACCAATCATACTAAACCAAAACGTGCTCATGCACAAGAGCAATCTTCAAAACTATATTTCAACAGTAAAAACTAGTGTACCATTAATCGAACAACTAATATAACTAATAAGACTGAAAGATGAATTTATTATCGATGAAATACATACAAAATCAAATAAACTCGTAATATCCATATCAAATAACTTTATCATTTTATCTAGAAACAGGAATTTCACTACTCATTTTTAAGTAAATGTACGATGCTATAAGTTTCTGCCATAATTAAATATCTGAATACCTCTAACGTAACTCAATTATAAAATTTTTGAAGATGAAATCTCAAACAAACGAATGTCCTAACTATATAAAGAAGAACTCACTATAAACTGTAACAAACTTTAACAAAAATGAAATTAAAAGAAGACGTTACTAATATCAAAGCAAACCTCAGTCGGTGAATATAAGTGTGATGAAAATAACTACTAAATGTTCCAGCCTCTACATGAATTTCCAGCCTCTAAATGAAATTCGAGCCTCTAAATGAAATTCCAGCCTCTAAATGAATTTCGAGCCTCTAACTGAATTTCCAGCCTCTAAATGAAATTCCAGCTTCTAAATGAAATTCCAGCCCCACGTTGCGAGCGCAAGTGTAAGTGTAATAAAAAACGGGGGTAATTATAAACTTTTTGTAAGTTTATTACCCTTTATCCTCGTGACTATCAGCTATATACTAAAACTCTCTATTTTAATCTGATATCACTAGGTCGAGATTTTCTTCTTTATACTCCAAGCCCAGGGTAATGTCAGATGGAAAACGGCTTTAGACAAAGAAAACTCTTAGGGGTTAAACGGCTAGTAGAGTGTTAGCTCTGGGTAGATCATGAGCATGGGTCATGGGTGGATAATCGATCAAAAATATTTTTAATAGGCGCCACCGTATTTTTAATACAAGTGCCAACAAAATTTAACTGTGTTTGTATAAGGGAATGCGGAAACCTTATCTTAACACCACTATCATAGCCATAAAATTTGAATTTCACTCTTTATCACACACTTACCAAAACCTCAACCACCAGATGTCAAACAGTTGTCTCAGCTTTACCTGTGAACAAACAAAACACCACATGGACACTATTTGTGTCTTCAAAAGCATATGCCAAAAATAGAATAAATGAATTTAAACATCTGTGAAATACTAAAGGATTCATTTTCATTACTCTGTCTTTTACTTAAGGAGGATTTGCTCTAGTTTTCTCTTTCCTAATTTAAATGTTGTATAATAAAACTTCTTTCAAAGGAAACAAAATGAATTCTATTTATATGTAGAAATCTGATTAAATACATGTGACTGCAATATATATATTTACTATCTTGTCATAAAAATTTTTATAAAAGAATTTTAGTGAAGTTTAACCTTCAAAATAAATATGTATTAATTGATCATTTCTATAAAATTTAGTGTAAGCAAACATGTCATAATTTATTAGATCATAACACATGAATTTATTTTACTATAATCATGAAGCGCTTCCTTGACCATTTACAACAAAGATTGAACATCAGAAAAATAACGATCATAAAATGCAACTACTCAAATTTAACTGTTGTCTACACAAAAAATATACACGAATATCAGCACCAATAAAAGCTTTTACATGACCTGACTGTTTTAAACAAAATGTGAAAATTAAATCAAGACTGCATCTGGCGTCTAGATTAGGAAACAGAATCTATACTATTTTTATCTCACATAAGTTGTCATTCTAAATATCTTAAAACACATTGTATGCGTGTACAAATAACTGACAAACTAGATATTTATTCGGTGTGTTATTAACTTTAAAAACTACTTTATATTTTGTTACTCTAATAATCAACGTAGGAAATCTCATAATAATTTACTATACTTTCAAAGTTACGGAAAGTTTCAAACACTCACGTGTATCCAAATAAATTGCAGGTGCAAAATCATGACGTCAGCTGTTGTATTTTTCCAGCGTATTAATCATCTGTAAGTTTGAAGTACCAAGATTCTTTGTATAATAAACCATTTCTATACGGCGTATTAAATAGATAGAACGAAACCATAACTGCCTGCTTTAAATTACTGCGACGAAAATTTATTATAATTTAACATTGAAAATTGTTGTTGTAGATATGTCCATAAGATATTGCACTAAAGTGAAATATATTAGTTTAATTTATAATATTAATCTATACCAACTGTCTTAAATGATGTATATTATTGTTCCATGTTCTCAACTCAAGTTCTTCTTTCTGACTCTATTAGACGCCTCGTGTTTTAGTCGAGCCATCTTGACTTTTATCTCTAGTCTACAAAAAGCGACTTGATTCTTCGACGTTGGAAACAAAAGTGCTCATAATTAACTGGACTACGCTTGGCAACAAGCCACAGAATATAAATCTCCTAGATTCTATGTGTTATTGTGAATATTATACTTTACTTTTTATTGGCTGAATATTTACGAATTAAATGCTTTAAAATTTATCTGTTTTATTATTAATTTATTAGGCTTGGTGCAACAAGAAAAAAAATACGTTACAATACTCCACTGTGAAGGAATACCATTAACATTCACCAACACAGTAAAACATAATATCGAGTTAACAGACAATAAGCCAATTTTTACAAAAGCATATAGACTACCTCATGCAAGCCAAGTAAAAGCTGACAGACAAGTAGCAGACTTATTAGACCAAGACATAATCCAGCACTCAAATTCACCATGGAGCAGCCCCGTGTTAATAGTACCTAAGAAATTAGACGCAACCGGAAAGAGAAAGTACAGAATGGTAATAGATTATAGAAAGTTAAATGAAAAAACGGTAGATGACAAATATCCACTACCAAATATTACCGAAATTTTAGACAAATTTGGCAAATGTCAATATTTTACAACATTAGACCTAGCATCAGGATACCATCAGGTAGAGATGGAAGAAAAAGACATATCAAAAACAGCCTTCAGCACACCTAGAGGACATTACAAGTACAAACGAATGCCATTTGGATTAAAGAACGCACCCGCTACTTTCCAGAGAGTCATGGACAATACAGGGTGTTTTTTTTAAGTGGGAGGTCACCTGTATATGGAAGACCAATGGTAGAAGGAAGCTGAAAATTTGCACTAGGAGGTTATCGAATGTGCCCTACACGTCTAAAATAGTTTCGATACGTTAGCATTTCCGGTTATACCGGAAGTCGGTATTACTATCGTTATTTTAAATAGAACACCCTGTATATTTATGCATTTTTGAATTCCTTGTCGAATTTTATGTGAACTTTTATAACACAATTATACCTCTATCTAATGCCGTTTTCGAGATATTTTGATTTTTAGTAGATTTTTGACATTTGCACGCTGTCACATAAATTGGAATAACTAGAAATTGAACGAACTTACAAAATTGTTATTTTGCAATCACATTCATAATACTTGATATTATTTCTACGTGCAAAGAAAATTTGATTGCAATGTACAGGGTTCTAGAAAATTCATTTTATAATTTGGCTAATAAAATGTCAAATATTCCGTTTTTTTTAAATGGAACCACCTACCATATTTTGTTATATTAATCGATTCTATGGAAAAAAATACTTTAGGTATGTAATTACAACAATCCATTTATTGTAAACCGTTTTTGAGTTATTTGCATTAAAATAGAAAATGCACTAGTTCAGTAACGTAATAACATTTGCTACTATCAAGTAGCTTTTGTCCGATACATTAACAAAAGAATAATTGGTTATTTTTACGAAACGTTAAATGTAGATAATTCTACGCAGATTGCAATTCCCGTACTGTAGTTATTTATGAGGGTTAATCGAAACTTTACAAATCAAGATTATCTCGAAATGATAATTATTTATGGCGAATGCAACCGAATTCTTCAAAGAACTTGCGATGTCTTTCACCAAAAATTTCCTGAAAAGTCAGCGCCGAATGTTAGGCTTCTTAAAACTATTCTTGAAAACTGTGCGAATAATGGATCATTTATTACAAAGAAGAACAGGACCAGCACCGTGACGGAGGAAGTAATTGGAGTTACTAATGTATTGGCATATTTTCATGCAGCAGAGCTTAACTAAATAATGCTGTACAGGATATATGAATGAGCCGTAGTTCCATATACAATATTTTGAAAGCAAATAATTTTAAAAGTTGGTCACTTTATCCTGTTCAGCACCTTAAGGAAACCGATTTCGAAAGAAGGATGTTGTTTTGCGAATTTGTATTACTTAGAACGCAAGAGGATAAACAGTTTTTGATAAATATTATTTGGAGCGATGAAGCAAAGTTTACGAAAAACAGAGTGTTTAACCGACATAATTCACATCATTGTTCTACAGAAAATCCTCAACAAGCATACATAACAAATTTTCAGGAAAGATGGTCTTTTAACGTTTATTGTGCTATTAGAGATTCGCGAATTGTATGTGTAGTGTTTTACCAGGAAAATTTAAACGGCAAAGTACATATTGTTTTAGTAATTCTTTTTCTTCTCGATGAACACTTTTTACAGGGGAACGATATTTCGAAATTGGATTTTTTTCTATGGGGTATGTAAAAGATACGGTCTTCTCTACGCTCCTACTACTGAGGAAGATTGCAAAAGACGAGTATTAAATGCTCTAAATTCTTTAACTCCAGAGCAAGTACAAAAGGCAACAAATGAAGAGTTTAAAAGACGCATTTTAAAATGCTTGGATCAAAATGGCCGCCAAATAGAACATTTATAAACATTTATTTTTCTTTAGGTAAAATATTGCTAGATGAAATACATTGTTCCATGTTTGTGTAGCTTTTATACATTATTTTTCAAAAAATGTTCTTGCGCTGCCATTTTTGGCAACTAAAATGTGCAAAAGCATTTCCTGCTTTCTAAGTACTAAGATATTAATTCCATAGAATTGATTAATATAACAAAATATTTGATGAAAAATATCGCCAGTTCTTCGAAGAAATCTATTACAGTCGCCATAAATAATTATCATTTTGAGATAATCTTGATTTGTAAAGTTTCGATTAACCCTCATAAATAACTACAGTACGGGAATTGCAATCTGCGTAGAATTATCTACATTTGACGTTTCGTAAAAATAACCAATTATTCTTTTGTTAATGTATCGGACAAAAGCTACTTGATAGAAGCAAATGTTATTATGTTACTGAACTAGTGCATTCTCTATTTTAATGCAAATAACTCAAAAACGGCTTACAATAAATGGATTGTTGTAATTACATACCTAAGGTATTCTTTTCCATAGAATCGATTAATATAACAAAATATGGTAGGTTCCATTTAAAAAAAACGGAATATTTGACATTTGATTAGTCAAATTATAAAATGAATTTTCTAGCACCCTGTACATTGTAATCAGATTTTCTTTGCACGTAGAAATAATATCAAGTATTATGAATGTGATTGCAAAAAAACAAGTTCGTTCAATTTCTAGTTATTCCAATTTATGTGACAGCGTGCAAATGTCAAAATCTACTAAACGTCAAAATATCTCGAAAACGGCATTAGATAGAGGTATGGTTGTGTTATAAAAGTTCACATAAAATTCGACAAGGAATTCGAAAATGCATAAATATACAGGGTATTCTATTTAAAATAACGATAGTAATACCTACTTCCGGTATAACCGGAAGTGCTAACGTATCGAAACTATTTTAGACGTGTAGGGCACATTGGATAACCTCCTAGTGCAAATTTTCAGCTGCTTTCTACCATTGGTCTTCCATATACAGGTGACCTCCCACTTAAAAAAAACACCCTGTATACTACGAGGAATACACAATGAAAAATGCCTTGTATACCTTGACGACATCATAGTTTATTCTACATCATTGGTAGAACACATAGAAAGATTGAAAGAAGTATTCGAAAGACTTAGACAAGCACATTTTAAAGTACAATTAGACAAAAGTGAATTTTACAAAAGAAGTATCATTTTAGGACATGTAATAACACCCCAAGGAGTAATGCCAAATCCAGACAAAACAAATGCAGTTCTAAATTACCCATTACCAAAGACAACCAAAGAAATTAAAGGATTTCTAGGACTTAGTGGTTACTACCGCAAATTCATTAAAGGTTACGCTCAGATAACCAAACCCTGACAAATTGTTTAAAAAGGAAACAAAATTCAACACACCCGGAATTTATTAAAGCCGTAGACAAAATTAAAAACATATTAACGAATCACCCTGTATTAGAATACCCAGACTTTACAAAACCATTTATACTGACGACAGACGCATCGAATGTAGCATTAGGCGCAGTATTGAGCCAAGGAAAAGTAGGTAGCGATAAACCCATCAGCTACGCATCCAGAACCCTAAATGAAACCGAACAAAATATAGTACCATAGAAAAGAATTATTAGCCATTATTTGGGCAACAAAATATTTTAGACCTTATTTATACGGAAGAAAATTTTACATATACACCGATCATAGACCACTAGTATGGCTATGCAAACTGAAAGAACCGAATTCAAAATTATAGCGATGGAGAATCAGACTCGAAGAGTATGATTACGAAATTATATATAAAAAAGGAATTTATAACAACAACGCAGACGCTTTAAGCAGAATCCAACTCAATGCATTAGAAACTGAATCCATTATAGGGAACGTAGACGAAGCAGAAATAAAGGGAAGATCTAGACGAGATCGACACGATACATTCGACACAAAACGAAGAACCTAAAAACGCGATTAAAATTTTAAACGAAGCAATCGATATGAAACCCAACCAATTTATAATAACCGAAGTTTTAAATAACCCCAATCCAGTAAAATATACAAAAGTAGATAACAAAAAGATATACCAAATTCAAATAACTAAAGATGACAACGAGGAACAAATAATTAAAATTTTAAAAGAATACACCCCCGAGAAAAAACGATTTTATTTTTATTTCAACACCGAACATTTATACCAAAGATTTTCAGAATTATACATTAAATTATTCAATAACTCTGGCCCTGAACTCATCAGATGTGCTAGAAAATTAATAACACTAGACGACCCTGACGAAATAAACGATGTAATTAGAAATCAACACGAAGGAAAAACCAACCATCGTGGAATTAACGAAACTATAAAGCAACTTGTAAGACGTTATTATTTTAAAGACATGAAGGAATTGACCACAGATTTTATTAACCAATGCGAACTATGTGACAGAGCGAAATACGATAGGAAACCCCCAAAGATACCCTTAATGTTAACCAAAACACCGGACAAACCATTTCAAAAACTACATGCCGATACTCTAGTAGTAGAAGCGCAAAACTATCTAACAATTGTAGACGCATTCACAAAAATAGGCCAAGCAATACCAATCACATCCAAAAATAGCACCGACGTGACCCAAGGATTTTTACAATATTTCACATTTTACGGAACACCCGAATCAATAACTCTAGACAATGGTAGCGAATTTAAAAATGAGACCATACAAAACACTTTAGAACTACACAAAATAAAAATTCATTTCATAACGGAAAACCACCCTGAATCAAACGGACTAATTGAACGACTACATTTAACCCTGTTAGAACAAATTCAATTATTAAGAATAAATTATAAAAAGGAACATATAACCAATTTAATGTCATACGCACTAATCGCCTATAATAACACTATTCACTCATCAACAAATTTTACACCCTTAGAATTAACATTAGGACATTCAGATTCACGAAATCCCTATGACATACACTACAATAAGGAAGTATATCAACAATATGCGAAAGACCACAAACAGAAACTAAAAATAACCTATGACAAGGTAAAAGATAAATTAGAAAACGATAAAGAACGTATCACCACAACCCGAAACAAAAATACCGACTCAAATAAATTTTCAATAGGACAAACCGTGTATGAGAAGAACTTTCAAAGCAAGCGACATAAAACAGCACCCAGAAATTTAGGACCATTCAAAATTAAGAAAATATCAGATAAAAACACAGCAGTAGTAGACAACGGTAAAATAACAAAGTACATTCATTTGAAAAACCTAAGACACCCTGTAATTTCAGATGGACAGTCATCACCCTTACCGTCAACCTCCACCCAGGTAGAACGGACAACCAAGTAATAATAGAAGATATAAAAAACAACCCCGGTATACTACCAATTAAATTAGGCAGTATGCAAAACCCAATTAACATTTTTAAAATTAAATACCCTACACTCTAGTATTATTGAACCAACCGATTTATTAAACGAATTAATAAGAATTAGATCATTTATAATTAACAGTAAATTACCTTTTGATGTAACAGAATCGAACATTCTAATATTTGAAAAGATAGCTATAGTAAAAGGCTACATTAAGAATAACGAAATAATATTTTTAATAGAAATCCCGATAGTAGAAAGTAACAATTATAATTATTATCATTTATTTGCTTTTCCAACGAAAATTACTAGCAGATACCAAGTAATCATACCCAAAACCAAATTCCTATCCCTAAATGAACTGAGATATGGTTATACAAACGAAAAATGTACTGAAGTAACACCAAACCAATATTTATGTCAATCGATGACGACAACAACCATTAAAGAAGACAGCCCTTGTGAAGTACAACTATTAAAATTCTCAAATCATTACGAAAACTGTGAATCCAAACAAGTGCAAATAACTAACATGAAAATTCAAAAAGTTACAGATAACAAATGAATAGCCATTTTCCCAACAGAAGTAATAGCAACCATCAACTGCAATCAAGATGAAAATAACCAAGCATTAATCGGAAGCAAACTAATTACCCTCAAAGAAGACTGTTATGTGAAATTGAAGGATGAAGTAATCAGAGTTTATCAAGATCCCATAGCAACAAAGAAACTTGCAAACCTACCGGAACTACAGTTCAAGATACAACAAGAAGACGAAGAAATAATCAAGAAACCTATGAAGCTAGAGCATCTAGACTTAGACGATCTCAACCACGCCGTGAAATTAGTGGAAAGTTATAAAGAACAATTAAGTGAACTCAAAACGCCAAAGTTACATTATAATAATATAAGTGTTTGGACAATTGTATTAATCATTTTAATAATTTTTGTAATTATATATGTATTTTACAAAATGTACCTTAGATATAAGAATGAAGGAAACAGTTCTAGATTTAAGGAAACAAAGAGAAAAAAGGAAACAATAAGTATACCCTTAGAAACAATGAATTTTAAATGAATTTTATGTATTTAAAAATTAAGAAAAACCTTAATTTTTCATTTACGATAGGAGGAGTTATGTATTCCCCAATTACCTATATATATTGATATATTGAATCTAATAGGAATTATTAGAAATTGTTAAGTAAAAGTATAAGTTCAATGCAACATTGTAACACAAGGATAACCCAGAGAGGTTATCGACAGTTCATGAGAACGGACATGCAACTTTGCATCCGTGAGGGCAGTGATACTGCAGGTGGCAGGTCACAGGCGGTCAACAGACCGCAATTACTTAGAATTAAGATTGATACATTGTAACAAAGTGTAAAGCAGACATGAGATCTGCAAGTTCCCACAAGCCGTGTGAGGGGCAGGTTATTATAAAAAGCCCGGGAGCTCAATGCCCGGCAGTCAGTCTGAGTTTACAGCTTTTGCATTGTTGTCTACCTAGCTACTCACCAGTACAATTAATTTTTTATAAAGTTATTATGTACAAATTACATTAAATTTTTTGTTAAGTGTCGAAGTTGTTTTTTAAAAACACAGCTCCAAAGGCCCGAACCTTAACTCGCGTGCTTGCTTCTAATATTCCTTGAAATTATTGATTTTCTTTCCCCGCTACAATAAATTTGTTCAGGTCTCATAATATTGGCTCCGTGATTAACTCTATGTATCTCGCTTGTATGCATACGTTTTTTGTTCCATCTTTGTTCTTTCATGACAGTTGTCTCTAGCTCTCTCCTATACTAGCTTCAGAATTAAAATCAATACCTTAACAAACATACTGCGTCTTTATCAGATTTATGTGGTTTTGCTTTGTCCCTGTTGCAAATTGACTACGTTAATTCCAACGGTCGTCTGTTTTCCTGTAAGCTATTACAGTTTGTTTGTGTCAATGTTATCTAGAAATATATTTCCTCTTGTTATTTTACACTGCTTTTAACGTTTGGGTTTTACCTTGGAAAAATAAGACTATTATTTTAACACACATTCAACGCTTTTACAATCCCTTATAATATTAAATATGATATACCTTTTACCCCATTATTATTAATTCTTATGCTCTATTACATCATTGCTAGCTAACTATGACTATCTAAATTAACCCTACACTACTATATTACCTACGCTTCTAAAATAATTCTTTGAAATATCCTAATCCATTAAATGACTAATTTGATTTTCTAATATTTAGCTTATGCCCTTACATATCCTAATGGACCCTTAATTACGTGATTATATATATATATATATATATATATATATATATATATATATTGATGTAATGACGTGATAAAGGGTCCTGCAAAAGGTCATTTAGCACCATTCCGTGAACATAAAACACTTTAAACCTGAGTAAAGTATAGAAATCTATAAATACTCATTTTATAGTAGGGTAATTGTAGGAACACATAGTATTTGAAGACACAAATCCCGTGATTTATAAGCTTCATTCGCATTACGTAACCTATTAGTGTCCTTAAATAAGAATAAAGCATATTCCGTGAATAAAAACTTTGTTTTGAAAATTGTCCTCATTCATTATCAAAGTATTCGATGAGGTACATTATAAAAGATTTACTTGAACGCGAAATAAGTTTTGGACCTTTGGGAGCTTTTATTTAAAAGGTTTTGTCGCCAAAAACACTTTTATCAAATTTGTTTTTAATTGTTTAATTACAAAAATTGATTTATTTTTGTTACAACAACTTAGACTTTTATATTCATTAAACATTAAGTAATTGAAATTGCCAAAAATACTTGAAGTTAATAAATTAATAATTAATAATTGAAAATTACGGTGAATAGCTTGAACCACCAACAATGTTATAGTTATGAAGTTCGAAGGCTGACTGACAATCAGGGGCTCCTCACAGTATTTATGGAACCCTGCTACTTCTTGATAAATAGAATATGTCTTATTCTAAGTAATTTTAATTAACACTGCTTTATTGCTATTCATTGCTTCTGCACTTGCAGTATCAGAGTGCTTCTGGAATACAAGCTAGTTGCTTCCTTTCTTATATCTGATATGAATCTTTAATTATAACCTTCATGTAATACAATGTAACATTCTATTACTAAGATATAATAATTACATTTATTTTATATGTATTTTAATATGCGCGATATGTATCTCGCGCTCTAAAAGAATATTGTTAGCAGGTATTTAATTTTATTTTATTTCATTAACACGACTAAAAGTATTGAATAGCGGTAATAACAACGCACAACATGCAGTCGTGTTTTTGGAGAGGAGCATGTATTTTAAATTGCAAAACGTATTTCATTAAGAGTACTGAACAATGCGATTATTGGAGAAAAATCTAGGTTGACGATAAAATTAGATAAGAAATTCAAACGGTCATTCAACAATTACCAAAAATAATAAATCAAATGACAACGGTCATATAATAAGCGAATGACAGCTATTAATGACAGTCGCGACCATTATTTGTCGCTTTAGGTTAAATTACATCATCCACATGTACAGGAACGTAGTAATTACGCCCTAACGGTACAGGAGCTTTCTAGATTTATGACGTAGTAAGAATCGATACTATATGACCAATTAGAAAGGTAAATCGAGATTCGGTGTTTTATTACTTGCTAAAGACGTCCATGAATAGAAAATAATGATTCGGGTTAATAACCAGTGTGAAATACTTGTTTTAAAAAATAGTGTAAATAAGAAACGACTTGGAAAATATCAAACATAACTGAACTGGTTTTTAAATCAATCGAAATATTTCAGCAATATGTATTTTAATTTGAATGGAAGCATATATGGTCTATGAATTTAAAATGCATTTGATGTTAAATTAGTTTCAAAAAGATTGAACTCATGCGTATATGGATTATTTGAAAGGCGTATATGGAGTTTAATCAAATTTAATGATTTAGGACAAGGATACTAGTTTACGAGATAAGAAGAAAAGAAAAACCAACATAACTTAACTGTAAATTAAGAATATCATTTTTTGAAAACTTTACAAAGACGTTCCTTTTATGCGCTAAGTAGGTTAGATTGCGTAGATTTTGGTATGTTTAAGTGGATAATTTAAAAATTGAATCAGATCAAATTTCGGTTAGTTTGGCCATTATGAAAAAATTTATTTAACATAACTGATCATCTACGTTTGAATCCGATTTAAGAAGGGTCATTAAAAATTAATTATCTTAATTTCTGAAAAATTGTACATAATATGATTTAAATAGGGAAGGATCTGTGAATAAAAATACCTAATAGATAGATAGATTTTTTGACTTTATTTTGGTTTAAACGAGTGATTTTCTACTAGTTATAAAAATTTTTGATCCTAGACTTAAGATATGGTGGCAATATTGGACTCTATCATTAAATCTTAATCATTGTATAAAAGTAGTTTCTTCTTTAAAGTTAGAAGTAAGATATTGTTTGTCAGAGAAAAGGTATATATAGCGATTATTTTTTAAAGAATATTTAAAGTCGATATAGGTTTGATGTTTGATTCTCGTCCTTTTATTTGCGCTGAGCTAGCATAGTACTTAGGGCAACACATTCAATTTATATCACTCATAGTTCACTGCATCCTTAACGACGCTCAACCTAAGGCTTATTTTTGTCGTTTCAATCCGTAGCAACTTTTATTAGCCCCCAACTTCACGCAGCATTAGCTACAATCCACAGCAAAGTAGATTGTAGCTAATGCTGCATTAGAGGATAACATGTGTTGCATGAGGGCGTAGTTTAAAACCATAGCGTTCGCTGATTGGAGTTGGGACAAGTTTATTTTAAAGTAGGGGGTATTGGATTTTGTCGAAAATCGTCAGTAAAGCACGCGAGTCTATTACCGGCAAATAATGTTCAAGAAAATGTTTTCGGTTAGAGAAAAATTTCTGGAATTATTGTGTACGTTAATAGATTTTGGAAAATCGTGGCCGTTGAAGTTTTGTTTGTGTGGTGCAGGGTTTGTATTGTAGAAGTTGCTGGAATTTAACAACCTATTGTGGAGTGAGAAGCATTATATAAGCTGCAGGACATCGGTTGTGGGTCTTTTAAGCTCTTCGACAATCTCTTTAGTAGTCTTCGACAAACTGACGGCTTCATACAAAATGCTTTTCCGTTTTGCGTAATAGTTTAAAATTAAGTAAGTAGAAACAGAATTGCTTTTCAGTTGCATTGAAAATGCAAAAATGCGATTAAAAAATGGAGTAGATGTCAGTGTTTAGTCGATGTGGTAATTACCAACAATTAATGGTATCAGTAGAAGAGTCTGGAGAGTTTAGATGCACTATCAATTTGGTAGACGAAGTGAATTTGTGGTAATATGGTTACAGCTTCCAGTCGAGGTTATTGCAGTCCAGATTGGGGTGTTCCTGAATGCCGCAGTTTTTGATGGTGTGATGGCAGATCCGTGTGCGGTTATAGTATCCAGGTAACTGATATTTTTCTAATTATATATGTGTATAACTGGTGCTTAATGACTTAGTGCACTGAGGTGTATAAATTTTATGTGTAAAAAAGTCAAAAGTTTCTAATTGAACAAATTAAGTTGAATTAGGTTAATTGAATTTTAGAGGGGAATTTATGAGTAATGCATGACGTTTGTAATATTTAATTTATGAAGAAGGCAAGAGGATCCTTTTGATTATTGATATGCAGAAATTAGCACGAAAGGGATGGTTTTACTATGAGCCCGATTGCTTTTGCTTTTATTTTAACTGGAAATATTTATTTAAGGTAATGATAGATTTTGAAACGTATTGTTAAGAAAATAATTGGCAAGGGGATGTATATAGCTTTTATCAGAGATTTAAAAGAATAAACTAATTACGGCTTGTTTTGGATATATTAGCTGGTATAGATATCGAATTTGAGATGTGTATATAATATGTAAATAATATGTGAACAAGGAGTATGATTTTTATATTGGCGTGTACTTTGTGTCTGGTACGTTAATACTGATAAGCAATGTATTGTTGCAAAGTTTTTGTTTTGAACAGTTAGTTTTATTTTAAGGAAGCAGCTGAGAAGCCAAGGTAAAGTTTTGTTCTGAGATCCTGAGCTCGTAGCAATTTAATGGCACCCAGAAAGTGGGGCTTTTTGTAGTGACGAGTGACGCCCAGCAACTTGGACGTCATAGAAATTAATAGGCACCCAAATCGAGAGACTCGAAGCTTGCAGCAATTAATGACGCCCAAGTCGTGGAGCTTTTTAAGTTTATTAGCAGTCTTTGCTACCCAGAGACCGTAGCAATTAAGCTATTTCCAAGCGCATCTCTAGTTGTTTATTTCGTATTCCACGCCTCTAACATCCCAATCACTCGGGTCTAGTTTCGACAAGTTAATCGGCCGCTGGCAACAGCTTTATTAAGATGTATTTTTGGCTGGAGGCTGGCAACCTTCGCATCAATTATTAACTATTGAGATATCTTCTACTAACGGTTGGTAAAGTATATATTTTACGAACTAATTTAATTTGAATTAATTTATTTAGCGCGACACGAAGAATGAAACATGTAGGATTCATCAATTGAAATTTGTTAATTTGGAATTTGTCTACTAAAAATTTGTTTAACAAGAACTTATGGATGTTAGTTTGGATGCAGTCGTATCTAGTTAAAAATGGCTGGTAACCTTGTTTGAAGAACGTAAATTTCCATCTCGATTTGTCGTGGAGCAACAAATAGCAGTTGGGTTCGTTATTAGTTGTAAGATATTTCTTACATGTGTTTTGAAGGTTAAAGCACGTAAAGTTGCTATTATGTTTTCAACATGTAATTTGTGTAATTTTCAATCATTGTTGAACTGGTTTTATAAGCCGCAAAACAAAATTTTGTCAGATTAGGTTGTTATAATTACAAGTTTTGTTCAATCGGAACCTTCGATAATTTCAACGTATGTTTTCGACGTCATATTTTTTTTGTTTTGCACAATTGACAGATGTTATGAAAGCAGATGCTTTGTGCAGCTGTAATGGAATTTAAACCAAACATTCCTATTTTTGTGATTAGCTTTTATCTACATATAAAGTATTAAATCTAAATATAAAAGTTCAAATCCACGTTATGTAAGATTCTAGAAATTGTAATCCACCTGAAAAGATCTGCCCAGGTTAGAACGTAATTCAGTGTATTATGCTTACAAATTATTTTCACTCAAATACTTATAGCAAATTCATATTTAAAATATAGTTGGTTGTTTTAAACAAGTCAAAACCTTGACTTTAATATAGACGTTAAAGATAAATTTTTGTTACTTGTTACAAAGTCCGAAATTTTAAAAGAGAGCTTTTTTAGTAAAAAATTAGTTCAAATTTGAGGCTTTTATTTTGGTCAAATGCGATCAAATCTAATTACACCAAGGTAAAATTTCTCTGAGTAATAATTTGGTGCCAATATTATATTGGATATACATTTTTTTATTTTTATATACTTTTATAGGACACAAATGGTGTTCTACTTTTTTTATTTATTTAATCTTTGCAATTTCTTACAGGAGCTGCGTCTTATTTTGTTAAGACAGGTTTTTGTTAACGAAGGCGATCATTTTATCGTTGGGTTTCCACGTCCGCCCTTAGAACTGTGCTTTGCAATTATCGTAATTATCTCAGGACATGGTGGCGCCTATTTGATTTAGCTTGGCTTTGGTTTGCAAACAGAATTCAACTTACACCCCCCACTTCTTATTGCTCTACCCAGGAATAGACCCCTAGCTATGTCGAAAGACTTTTGGTTCACTAGCGCCTTAATGTAAAAGAAATAACGTTTCAGTTGTGCTTTCAGTACAATAGAACAAAAAGACGTTTCAGTCTTTTGTAAAGCAAAAGTCGTTTCAGTGGCGCGCAACGTGTAGGGCTTCGAAATTTGTTTGCTCAAAATTTATTTTGCTTCGAAATTTGTTTGCTTAAATTTGCTATTGTTCTTGAAATTTGTTTTGGCACAAATTTAGTTGAGACATTGACCTTCCTTCAGTCAGTTAATTACCTTAGTCAAATTTATTTTTAACTTTAAATTTTATTTTGACCCAATAAAGATTTTATTTGATATTGTTTTGACAAAAACTTATTTTTACCAAATTCACTTTTTGACTTTGACCTTTCGTTGCCCGAATTTGTTTTGACAATTTTCGTAAGGCTTAAATCATTTAGATTTATCAATTTAATTTCATTAAAATATTAGACTATCGCAATCATGTCTGAAAAATTCCAAATTGTTTTTTACTTAAAGAGGAACTGGAATATGAACTGAGAATCAGAGGAGTAGTGAGTGAGAGACCAGTTCTTAAGAAAAGGAAATTTTAGGTAGACTGTTAGCTAAAGAAGTCGATAAGCCTGGTTGTCTGATTGACCTGCCGAGTTATGAAGTAGATTTTGCAACGGAAAGTAAAGAGATTTCTGCTTCTTGTTAGTCATGTTCAAAAATAAGCGAATCACATGAATAATAATTCACATATCATTTTGTATTATACAGTTACTAGATACACAGTACAAGAAATAATGTTTCGGTAAATTAGGTACATTGGTTTGAGCTGTAGTCATATCATTTGAGAATTGCTCCTGTGAATCGGCACGTTTTTGTTTTGTTAGCAAATTTTTTATTTAGATTGGAATTGCAACGCAATTTAGTCTAGGCGGAACTTGTCGTCGTGGTTGGTCGCTCAGCAGTATGTTAGTCTAGACGAGACTCATGAACAGTTGGTCGCTCAGCATTACGTAAGTCTAGACGAGACTCGAAGTGAGTTGGTCGCTCTAGGAATTTTTGCATCATAATTTTTTTGAGTGGATGTAATTTTTGATTGTTAGTCTAGGTGAGACTCGTAGAAGGTTTGTCACTCTAGCAAATTTAGGCGTTGTGAAGCATTGTAGTTGTTTCGACAGTTCGGTTAGTAGTAGGGTGAGAGTGTACCTGAACACTGATATTTTTTTTGGTAGCTATCATCGAGATTAATTTCTTTTAAATGTATAAATTATTTCGTACTTCAAAGCCGGAAAATGGCATGTTAAGGACTTAAAGCCCTTTGCTGCATCAGATCCAGATGAAAATGATGATCCTGAAGATTAGTTCCAGTTCAGTTATTTCTTTGATTATAAGTAAATCAGTTGTTTGCTTGTTTCGGTTTGTTCTGATTTTTGATTTAGTATGGTTTTAACTTATACTAAATGAAGACTGTCCTTTTGCAACTTATTTTATTTGGAAAATTTTGTATGGGTATGGAAACTTGTAGTCAAAATTTTGTATAGTAGTTTTGTAGTGTACATTGATGTACATACTAATTAAGTTTGTCGCGCGTTAATAGAAGATATTATTAGAAAGTAGAAATAAGTCGACTAGATAAATTGTTAGTCCTGATTTCTACAAATTTAGGTAGAGAGAATATTGGCATATTCTTTTCCTTGATTTCGACTTTTCTTTAATTTTTGTTTGGTAAGGTCAGAGGTTTGCATGGTGAACCTCACCATTTGATCCATCACTAATAGGCGATGATGTTTGAAAATTAGTGATAGGATAGTCAGTAGGGTGAAAGAGATTTCAGCCCTGACTGGTCCGGTTTTGTATTCAGAGTTTTGGTTTGAGAAATATTTGTGTAGAAGTTTAAGTTTAGTAAAAACAAAACTTCTAGCACTTTGAGTTATAGTGGTGATGTGCACTCACCTCCATTTTTGTAAGTAACCTGTTGGTTAGTTACTTTGGTTTTGATTATCACTTTGAGCTGATAATATTTTGTATTATGATGTTGTTTTGATATGGTAGCGTCCTTTTTGGTTAATAAATTTGCTTGAGCTCCAGGAAGTGGAGTTGTTATTTTTGGAAAGTTTGGATAATTTGTGTTGTGTTTAGTTATAGTTAGTAGATACTGGCTTCGGTAGGAGTAAGAAAATTCTTGCTCTAATAAAAGAGTTCCTTTAAATTTAAACTTGGATTAATTTTTTTGTCACGTGGAGTGTTTGACTTTTTAATTTGACTTTTCTCGATTTTGACTTATACCGGTTGTGACTCCCCGATTTTGTCTCCCAATGGACGTTTGGTACACGTAGTTACCGGCACACTCAAATTCGTATATATTAGTCCCTCTCGTTTTCATAATTTTCGTAGTTATTCTGAATGTTGATTAGATAAGTAATTCTAATTCGTTAAGTAAGATGTTTAGTAGATATTTGTGATGTCAGTTAGAAGTTCAATAAAAGCTCTTATAAAAAAAATCTTTTGTTTTTTTTTGCTTAAAATTTTTTTGTTATATAAGATCTTTTTTTCTTTTAGGAAAGGGGTAGTGTAACATTTTTATTTTCAATAATACTTATTTGCATTGAATTACAAGAATAATGCGCTAAGCGTGCATTGTTCCTTATTGATCTACTTATATTAATATATCTGTGTCACATAAAGCTATTCCCAAGCGCATCTCTAGTTGTTCATTTCGTATTCCACGCCTCTAACGTCCCGACCACTCGGGTCTAGTTTCGACAAGTTAGTCGGCCGCTGGCAACAGCTTTATTAAGATGTATTTTCGGATAGAGGCTGGCAACCTTCGCATCAATTATTAACTATTGAGATATCTTCTACTAACGGTTGGTAAAGTATATATTTTACGAACTAATTTAATTTAAATTAATTTATTTAGCACGAAACGAAGAATGAAACATGTAGGATTCATCAATTGAAATTTGTTAATTTGGAATTTGTCTACTAAAAATTTGTTAACAAGAACTTATGGATGTTAGTTTGGATGCAGTCGTATCTAGTTAAAAATGGCTGGTAACCTTGTTTGAAAAACGTAAATTTTCATCTCGATTTGTCGTGGAGCAACAAATAGCAGTTGGGTTCGTTATTAGTTGTAAGATATTTCTTGCATGTGTTTTGAAAGTTAAAGCACGTAAAGTTGCTATTATGTTTTCAACATGTAATTTGTGTAATTTTCAATAATTGTTGAACTAGTTTTATAAGCCGCAAAACAAGATTTTGTCAGATTAGGTACAAGTTTTGTTCAATCTGAACCTTCGATAATTCCAACGTATGTTTTCGACGTCATATTTTTTTTGTTTTGCATAGTTGACAGATGTTGTTATGAAAGCAGATGCTTTGTGCAGCTGTAATGGAATTTAAACCAAACATTCCTATTTTTGTGATTAGCTTTTATCTACATATAAAGTATTAAATCTAAATATAAAAGTTCAAATCCACGTTATGTAAGATTCTAGAAATTGTAATCCACCTGAAAAGATCTGCCCAGGTTAGAACGTAATTCAGTGTATTATGCTTACAAATTATTTTCACTCAAATACTTATAGCAAATTCATATTTAAAATATAGTTGGTTGTTTTAGACAAGTCAAAACCTTGACTTTAATATAGACGTTAAAGATAAATTTTTGTTACTTGTTACAAAGTCCGAAATTTTAAGAGAGTTTTTTTAGTAAAGAATTAGTTCAAATTTGAGGCTTTTATTTTGGTCAAATGCGATCAAATCTAATTACACAAAGGTAAAATTTCTCTGAGTAATAATTTGGTGCCAATATTATATTGGATATACATTTTTTTATTTTTATATACTCTTATAGGACACAAATGGTGTTCTACTTTTTTTATTTATTTAATCTTTGCAATTTCTTACAGGAGCTGCGTCTTATTTTGTTAAGACAGGTTTTTGTTAACGAAGGCGATCATTTTATCGTTGGGTTTCCACGTCCGCCCTTAGAACTGTGCTTTGCAATTATCGTAATTATCTCAGGACATGGTGACGCCTATTTGATTTAGCTTGGCTTTGGTTTGCAAACAGAATTCGACTTACACCCCCCCACTTCTTATTGCTCTACCCAGGAATAGACCCCTAGCTATGTCAAAAGACTTTTGGTTCACTAGCGCCTTAATGTAAAAGAAATAACGTTTCAGTTGTGCTTTCAGTACAATAGATCAAAAAGACGTTTCAGTTTTTTGTAAAGCAAAAGTCGTTTCACAATCTCCTGTGATATTATATAAGGATTCTGTTAGTTTATTTCCCACAAGATTCATTATGCAGTATTAATTTCTTCTTAATACGAAAACACCATCTTTTAAAAACTACTTTTAATTCCTTTGTTTTAGGGATTAAAAAAGTAATTTATTTGATTTATATTTGCTAGTTTTAAATAAAGAAACTTCTCTAGCTAGTGTATTAAAATACTCTTAATAACGGTACGTAAATATAATATTACTACTTGCATTTGACTTTTATATACTGTCCAGCAAAATCCTCAAAGACTAAATCTAAAATGCCCGAACCTTTTTATTATAACTTGTAGCTTATTTACGTATATTGAATTAAATAATTATGAAAGTTTTGTTTAATATCTAAGCAACACAATGTTGAATTGTAATCTACTAAACATTCACCCAGACTGTAGAAAGTATGCAAAGCGTTTGGGAATAGCATTGATTGATTGACGCAGCGTTATATAAGAAAAATTTATACCACATCGGTTGTATCACAGGACACAGGGTAGTGTTTGGGTTGATAGTATATTATACCCTCAAGACAAGTTTTATCGGACTTGCTATTTCACTTTTACGTAAATAGTCCAACCTTCGTGCACAATGGGGTCTGCTGGACAAATATCATCACCGCTAAGATAAATATTAATCTTTTCCGTTTGTTTGCTTTACCGCACTTTAGAGTGTTTACTTTCATAACCCATCTTAGTTTGACCGGTTGATGTACAGATGCTGCATCCGCTAAGCTTTCAGGATAATGCGTGCTTTTAAAAGGTTTCAGAAAGTAACGAAATTCTAATGATGTCAAATTTTACTACTACCATTCCTAAATCCTAAACTAGTTTCTATGCAGCGTAGGAAGTTGACTACTGTCCATCCTATCCTATTTAAGCGATGTATTGATTTTCTTTTCGCAAAAACTGTATAATAGGATATATAGCTGTATTTTTGAACTGGGTATTTAGGTTGTACTGAAGTTCCAGAAATTAAGTGAATTACACTTTAATTTAAACGAAATCTGTTACAATGCAAAGCCGTGCATATATATATATATATATATATATATATATATATATTGCTGTGGAACCTACAAAAAGCCTCACCAAAGTAAAAAAAAATATTCGTGCCTCTCGAATTTGGCACCAAGATTTGCTGTGATTCTCGCCCTGTTGAATCTCTTCTGATAATCGCCTCTTTACTCTTTCCGCCTCGGCTGCTCATCTAGTTAAAACTTTCATCCTCATTCATAAAAAAACAAACACATTCCTACCACAATCATCAACGTTAACTCTATTTACATCAATATTCATAATACATTAAAATTTCAAAATTAAATTGTAGCATAAATTTCAGTATCATAAAATTTCAAGATTAAATTTGTTATCATTTTAATTTGCATCCAGAATTAAAGTCCTTGTAGGATGCCTACTAATTAATTTAACAATATGTGCAGACCTAAGTCTGAATACAAGGGAGCATCTCCCACCCCTTTACGTTAATTAAACAGCATAGTCTAATTGAGCTCAAAGACAGACCCAAATTTTCATCATAATCAAGAACATAAACTGCTAAATACTCCTTTCTACTTAAACAAGAAAATTTCACCTTAAAATTAAAATTTTGTTGTTTGTACAAATTCACTACTGTCTATTTTTTGGCAAACAAATTATAAAGTTATTCAACACACACCAAAACATCAAAAATCGAACAACAAAGCATAAGTTACCTGAATGCACTCGTGGCTCCAATGTACATCGTCCTTTGTTAATCACACCATTCCATCTGGGTTATGTTTACGGCTTCTGATTCTGAATGCTTTTAAAATTTTCTACACCACCATTCATCTAAATCTGTTTCAGGGCTTCTCAGGAACGCATCTATGTATATCTAAATCTTGTTTGTAGATCCAATCACGTTTACTAATAACATTTGATTATTAACACCCCCGAAAAATAGCAAAGAAATTCCTAATTCTTTCACGCTATACCCCAAAACTGCCTGCTTTTGTTTATTCATTTATCGTTACTAATTTCGATAATTGGTACCGTAATACTCGCAAATATAACTAGACTTTATTACCTTGTATCTTCTTTTCTAAGTGCACTAATGCATAATAACTTGTATCGTAGCACGTAAAGAGCAAACTGTTTTAAAGTATTCAATAATCACCAAAATATAAGAGCAAACTGTTTAAAGTATTGAATCAAAATCGAAAATCTAAGAGAGCGAAACTGTTTAAAGTCCGGGTTTATATAATAGCTCGCCTGTATGTCGGTATTGTCCCGCAACGGCCAGTTTTCAGAATTTTGCATACTCTGTTCCCTTTTCGACAGTCCGGCACGCGGTTCTACAAAATTTGCACACGTCCAAGTTGAAAATCCAAGAATGTTCACACGGCTCGCAAACACGTCCGAGAACAACCAATTAATTTTGTATAGAAATCGTTACGTTTACACCTCTCATATCTGCATCTTATTTCCACCAATCGCAAATCCAGTGACGTTGCTCAAATCACGCCTTTTATTATCTGTGTCTCTGCCTTGCGCGTTTCATCCATCTCTTTCTACCCTTATCTGAGTGGTACAAATCGATATTTCTTATTATCGGTTATTTAAATCCACGTGGATTCGTAAGTAAAATATCCCCGTATCTAGCCTTTCCGTTAAAACATCCGACCGTTTCCAATATACCTAGAAGCTGCATGTTTATCCAAACAAATTAATTAGAACTTTGATATTTAAAAATACGCAGGTGTTCAATTGTAATACTTTAAATAACACTTCTACGATTTGAATATTATTGGCTTTTTAAAAGCTTTTGTGCATATTATACCTTAATAATCGTTCAATTAACTCCAATAAAAATAATAATTAATGGCATTGACTTCTACCCTTTAATTTTTAGTGAATACAAATTAAATATTAATTATTATTTGTACACTTTGTTTAATACCACGTTACTTAGAATTTAAATTAATTAATATAAATTTTGCACGTAATTTCTATTTGTTTTAATACTTGGAACAATTAAATTACATACAATTTGAGCATTTTAATTCTGCTTCTTTTTATAGAAAACGTCTAGTGAATAATTTAAATCCCTTATTTTTAATGGAACGAATAAATTTTTAAGCTCCACGATTTTAAAAACGCGTATTATCTACTAAAATTCTATACAAGGTGATTAAAATTATTTGATGTCGTTAATTAATTTTCTACCCTGGCCTAAATTTGAGTAATATACATATAATATATATATATATATATATATATAAATTTGAGTAATATACATATATATATATATATATATATATATATACAACACTTAAAAATAAAAATCGACGTGTCAGAGCTTTTCACTCAGAATCTGTCAATAATCATTTAATCGAATATATCCGTTACTTTTGAGAAGCACTGTATATATATATATATATATATATATATAAATTGCCGTGGAACACCGCTCTAATTTAGTACTCTCTCAAAACATTCGAGCCCCAACGTTGGACCATCAAAATTACTGTGTAACCTTATAAGAATCGAGCCTCACGACTTGGGCGTCAAAAATTTATGCCGTGGAACTCGGGTAAGATACTCACCAACAAAAATATTTTCGAAAATTTTATATATTTTCAAAACTCGAAAATTCAAAAATTAAATAATACAAAAAAAATATTTCTTACCCGTTTTCCTCTCTTCCTCGGTTGAATGGCCTTCTTCAACTGCTTCCGGCTAGCTTATTTGGACCTCCTTTTGGATATCTATATTCACTCGCATATTCTATCATTCACGCACACTCCCAATAAAACCATGAAATACAACAAACACAATCATTTATTTATTCCTATTTACAAATGCAATTCAACACTGTCCATATTTTATTGTTCACGTTACACTTCAGTAACTCTTATTTTGTAATGTCCTGTATTTAAGTTTAAAATCATCAAACACATAAAATGTACTCGGAGTAAATGGACCTTGAATAATACCTTCTCTAAACTTCCTTCTTTATAATTTATTTATTTATTTTAATAATCTAAGTAAACTGTGGGGTATGGTGAGCTTATAATAACCCAACTAATTCTGCATAATGTAAACCCTTCTACTTTGCATACTCTTAAAATAAAATAAAAACAAAGCCATGTACTCTTCACACAAATTTCACGTTTGATGGAACGTTTAAAAGCTTTCTAGACACCTTCAATTTCTAGTTGAATACCGTAATAAAGTTATTTACACATATTCTGTTCAATACGTAAATAATTCACACTACCTTGAAAAACACTCTCATACGTCACCCCAATATTTACAGTTTATAGGAATCACAATTTTAAATCGTTACCTAGAGATTTCCTAGAAGATCTCTGCTCTTGTGGACGATGCCATGTATTTTTCTATCTGTTCTGCAGGTCGTTTCTCGCTATTACTAGACAAACTCCATCTAAGCTGATCCGCCAACGCCGCCTTCTCGGTGTAACCAAATTCCAAATTTCATTTCAATTCTACTTCTTTCACAGTAATCTACGTTACTTAATGTCCCGACACGTGTTGATAAAAAATTATAGGTGATAACTCAATAAAAATTGCAATCTCGACACACTAACCGCGTATTAATTTAATTAAGAGGCTACCACTAAACAAAACAACTTAAATGATTTTCTACTTACAACTCGTGGTAACTTTCAGACGTGCTTTTGGAACGATCGAAATAATAAAGCTTTAATAATATTCACCTAAACTATTTATATCTTTCCAATGTAACCTCTCCTGGCCACATTTATCTGAAATCCCCTGCTCACAACAACACATTCCCACAATTTTGCACTCAACCCCATTTTCAAATCCGCGAATTTCCGTCTTCGTTATTATGTTTTAAGAAAATTACGCTACACTATTCTCGTGTTTATATCAAGTCAAACTAAACATATCGACCAATCGTAGACCGAATGACGTTTCTCAAATCCCTCCTATACTATTGTGGTCTCATGTTTATACGTTTTCTACGTCTCTGTCTAACCTTGCTCGAGTGGTACAAAATCGATATTTCTGTTTATTTGCTATCTAAACCCACGTGGACTGCTTACGTGATTCAAATAACCCCTCGTTAGTTTTTACTACGAATAGATGAGACGGTTTACTGATATTCGTTGAACTTGTAGCTTTATCTTTAAAAATTACGTAGAAGCTGACATTTACAAAACACGCAGGTGTTCAATCGTAACGTTTTAAATAACACTTCCACGATTTAGAGTTCGACGTATTTCTACCCCACTGATATATTTGTCAGATAGCAAGGCGTTTCATCTTGGTATCATTGGGTTTTTACACGCTTTTATGCAAATGATACATCAATAATTGTTCAATTAAATTCAAATTAATAAATTAATGGCATTGACTTCTACCATTTAATTTCTTTGCAAACCTACTTAAATTTCATTAATTATTTATAAAATTTCGTTAATACCCGATACTTAAAAATGAATTAACTAATATAAATTTTGCACGTAATTTCTGGTTGTTTCTTTATACAGGGTGTTTTGAAATTGCTTTGTTTATATTCATTTTTGATCTTTTAAAACCACTATAATATATATATTTAATGCTGTAATTATAGGGTTAATTTAGGGGTCACAAGCCCCTACGATGAGCGTCATAAAATGTCGTGTTATCTTCCTGTAGGAAAAATAGAACCCTTGTTGTTCTCGCCCCACGAATTGGGCGTACATAAAATGCTGTGTTATTTTCTTTATATTAATCAAGCACTTGTAAAATGTTAATTTTTAAATTTCTTTGCCTCAACTAGCTGATTCAATTAAATAAAGCAATTCTACAATCGGTATAATGATTAAATATTTACAACCTTTTATATATCTACCCCTTTTTGAATTATTTACATCTGTCAGATTTTTAGAAAATGAAGCCAGCAAAACGAGCTTTTTATTACATTTAGAGACCTTTTGAAACGTTTCAAGATGCCTATTGCCTTTCATAAATTTATCAAAAAACCCCAGTTTTGTCGACTCTTACATTTTGAATTATTATTGAAATAAAACAGTTTATAGAAATAAATCATATCAAAATATCTAACCTGGAATGGTTCAGTAGGTTTTCTGCATCCCCAAGAGTTTTCGTGTCCAGTGTGAATGTTTTGAGTCGAATTTGAAAGTCGACATCCAACCAAAATACTATCCAAATCGTTATTAATGAGTTTATTCCAATAAAAGGTTTTTCATCTCCGTAATTAATGAAAGAGTAATAAAGTATTTACCATTGTCAGAGATTACCAAATTAAATTAACAGGCAGTGATCTCCAGAGTCTTCCTGACTCCAAGACTCGTAACAAGATTCGTAACAAGAGTCGTAACAAGAGTCGTACCCAAGACCGTATCTGTAATAGAGCGGCTCGCTTACACAATTTTTACACTCCTACAAAATGATTTTTACTTTAATCTTAATTAACTATTTGCGTGAATAATTTAGCACTTTCGAGAATAGTGACTGCCCAGTTTCAATTGTATACTAACTCGTTGTTCAATTGTCATTATATTTATAGCCTTGCCCTTTTTGTTTGCGATTCGTTGATTCCACGTGCTGAGCGACACCAATTGTCTTATCTCTCGTGTTATTTCCGAAACTTTACCAATTGTGTAGTTCAACTGCATGGAAGAACGCTCAATTTGTCACGTAATTCATTCACATACATCACATTTAATTCAGAAATCCCAGGAACCTTCGTTCATCAAATCACGTATTATTGTTGTTTGCTTTATTCTAATCTAAATAGAAATAAATTTGGTGTTTGTTTATTTCCTAGTTAAATTGGATTTTTGAACAAATGTAATACTTTTCTATCACGTACGCTTTTCAAATAATGCATAATTTCTGCCTGCGTATATGATGATATATTAACGCACTTGTTGAATGTCTATTTAGCCAATTCAAACAGGTTTTCCCTTGATTTAATTTCGATGCATTTCGTTACATTTTTAAATTCTTATCTTTGCTCGTAGCTATTCTTGGATATGCGTTTAATCGCTTGTACTGTTATATACAGTGTGCTCTCAACTAACCATATTTATAATGACCTATTTACTATTCTAATATCTGTAATTATGTGCTTTGGTTATTTGGGAGCTTCTTTTGTTTATTCTACGAACCCTATGACTTAACCTACCCCTAAGTTAACCCTATAATTACAACATTAAATATATATATATATATATATATATATATATATATATATATATACAGTGCTTCCCAAAAGTAACGGATATATTCGATTAAATAATTATTGACAATTTCTGAGTAAAAAGCTCTGACACGTCGATTTATATTTTCATTTAATTATTTAATTTTTAACCCCCCACCCTTCAGCCCCTAAGCGCTAGCATCCCTTACTTAAAAATTTTAAATGGCAATGTACCCCTTGTGATGCCTCAATTAATAGCATTTTTCATGCACAAATAAAATTTTACAAAAAGTTCTAAATCGGTTGAAAAATAACTGTTTTATTAAATAAAAACTTATTCGCTTAAAGTGCCAATTATCGGGTATGTCTTTACAAACAAAATGTTTGTAAAGTGTCAAATAAGTTTAGTGAAAGTACATTAGTTAAGTGCGTGTTGCTTGTTTAATAATAAGTCAGCAAAAATGAGACTTGACGAAGCCGAAAGAATTGAAATTTTAATGATGATTGGCTTTGGAGATAGAATTTGAACGCACAAAAAAGTTCATCCCAATCTCCCCCCAAACTCGCAATCACCGATAACTCGAATTAAAAATAAATTTTGGAATATAAGACACGTACGAGATAAATCTAAAGATGGACGTCCATCAGCTTTAGATGAAGATTCAGAATTGGATGACTTGCTATTTGTGCAAGAAAATCCACATTCAAGCGTTGCGAGAGTCGCTTCACAGTTAAATGCATCAAAAAGTGCAGTTCATAGATTTCTCCGTAAGTAAAAGTTTCACCCTTACAAAGTGCAATTAGTGCAAGAGTTATCAGATGATGATTTTGATAGGTGAGCGCAATTTTGTGAGACAATGATGGAACTTTGCAATGAAAATCCTAGATTGGTAGAAAATATTATGTTTTCTGATGAGGCAACATTTTATTTAAATGGTACCGTTAATAAGCAGAATTGCCGTTATTGAGTTGATGAAAATCCGCATTGGATGATGGAAGCAAATATACAATTACCACAAAAGATTAAATGTTTGGGCGAGAATAGTGGGTAATAAAGTTATTGGACCGTACTTTTTTGAGAGAACACTCAATGGAGAACAGTATCTAAATTTTCTCCAATTTAAATTAATTCGGGTTTTAGGGGTATTACATCCGAATGCAGAAGATCCTGATTCATCTCATCCCAGTATTTGGCAACAGCAAGATGATGCGCCTCCCCACTATGCACGTCTAATACGGGAATATGTCGACCAAGCATTTCGTATGAGGTGGATTGGTAGACGAGGACAAATTGAATGGACCGCTAGGTCTCCCGACTTAACCCATTTAGATTATTTCCTCTGAGGTTATTTAAAATCTAAAGTTTATCTGAATAGGCCTCAAAACGTAAACGAGTTAAAGCAGAGAATTCGGAATGAAATTCGCTTAATTTTCCCTCAGATAGTAAACAAAGTTCAACAAGAGTTTGTCTCTAGATTAGGATACTGCCTAGCGACTAAAGGACAGTAGTTTGAACATTTAATTTAAATTGGGTTTGTTTTTGTTTTTTATTCAAGTTTTGTTTATTGAATAAAACTGACTTATTATTAAACAAGCAACACGCACTTAACTAACGTACTTTCACTAAACTTACTTGACACTTTACAAACATGTTGTTTGTCAAGGCATACCGATAATTGGCACTGTAAGCGAATAAGTTTTTATTGAATAAAACAGTTATTTATCAACCGATTTAGAATTTTTTTGTAAAATTTTATTTCTGCATGAAAAATGCTATTAATTGAGGTATGACAAGGGGTACATTGCCATTTAAAATTTTTAAGTAGGGGATGCTAGCGCTTAGGAGTTGAAAAGGGTGGGGTAAAAATTATATAATTAAATGACAATTTAAAAATAAAAATCGACATGTCAGAGCTTTTTACTCAGAAATTGTCAATAATCATTTAATCGAATATATTCGTTCCTTTTAGGAAGCACTGTATATATATATATATATATATATATATATATATATATTAATAGTTTTTAAGATGAAATGAAAATCCAACTTTTGTATGTAAAGTTGAATTACCATTTCAAATCGAACTAGTAATTGAAAACCACTAAAAGAACGGCTACAGCAGGATTTGAACCTGCAACCTCTGATTTTCCGGATCAGCGCTCTAACAAATTGATTTTCAATCGGTATCAAGAGCCAAGCTTCAGTAGTATTCATTATAACAACATCTAAACAATTAGGCTAGATAGCTCAATTGGTTAGAGCGTTGATCCGGAAAATTAGAGGTTGCAGGTTCAAATCCTGCTGTAGCCGTCCTTTTAGTGGTTTTCAAATACTAGTTCGATTTGAAATCGTAATTCAACTTTACATACAAAAGTTGGGTTATATATATATATATATATATATATATATAATGCTCCATTCTGAATAGACCTACACCTTGACGACGTTCTAAAATACTAGAACAGGTAGAATAGCTTGCGCGTTTCAATGAGCTAAACAGCCGAACTATAGGTTTAACCAAATTAGTGGGGTCTTTAGTGAGGAACCAGACTAAGACAGGTCCCCGAAAGAGGGCAGCGGCTCTTTCGGTACTTAGATTGGCAGAGACCATAAGGGTCAGTATGACATTCTAAGACACACTACAGCGATGTGGAAGGCAACAGGAAACCACCACATTACCTCCCAAGTACACTGCGTACAGAAATTGTTAAACATGATGGCATCCTCTGGGGTAAAAAATTTCGGAAGTAAAATAGTCCCCTATTCGGATATCCGGAAAGGAACTACTTCGACAAATGTGATCCGAAAAATCGAAAAAAATCCGTGAACATTCTGCGAGTCGGAGCGTGGAATGTCAGAAGTATGAAACAAGTAGGTAAGCTAGAGAACCTGAAACTCGAAATGGATAGGTTAGCACTAGACATAGTAGGAATTAGCGAAGTCCACTGGCCAGAGGCGGGGAACTTTTGGGGTGGAGACTTCAGGGTAATTCATACAGGATCAGAGGAAGGAAATTTGGGTGTGGGGATAGTTATGAGAAAAAATATAGGACGACACGAAGAAAACTACTTACAAAGGAACGAAAGAGTACTCATGATTAGATTTGAATCTAAACCAGTAAATACAGTAATAATACAAGTATACATGCCCACCTCTAGCTACAGTGAGGAAGAGGTAGAGGCGATCTACAAAGATATGGAAAACATACTAAGATACGTAAAAGGACATGAAAATTTAATAATTGCGGGGGATTTTAATGCAGTGGTAGGCGAGGGTAAGGAAGAAGCGATAGTAGGTTTATTTGGTTTAGGCGCGAGAAATGACAGGGGAAATAGGTTAGTAGAATTTTGCGACAAGAACAACTTAACCACCACAATTACATTATTTCAACATCATGCTAGAAAACGATACACGTGGAAGATGCCAAGAGTTATAGGAAGATATCAAATAGATTACATTCTTATTAGACAACGGTTTATCAATCAAGTAAAAGACTGTAGAAACTACCCGGAAGCAGATACAGACACCCACCACAACATCCTAATTATGAAGGCAACACTTAAATTTAAAAATCTGAAAAAGAGGAACGGAAAAAAACACTTTGACCTTAAAAAGCTAATAGATAAAGATATCCACGAAAGATTTGAAAAAAAGTCAAATGAATTGCTGAAAGATATCGGGAAAATTTCTGATACTAAGGAAGTAGAAACAGAATGGAATAACATTAAATCCAGCTTAGACACAGCGGCCAGAAATATTCTGGGGTATACACAAAAAAAAATAAGAAACCATGGATAACAAAGGATATCTGGAATTTAATAGAAGAAAGACGAAAATTACAAAAATAGATCAGACGAAACAGGCAAACAGAGATACAAAGCCATAAAATGGGAAATTATTCACAAATGCAGGAAAGTTAAAGAACAGTGGATTGATGAAAAGTGCAACGAGGTACAAACTAAGATGGAAATAGGAAAGACAGACGAAGCATACAAATTAATTAGAATAAATTTAAAGATATAAAACCATATAGCAAAAATGTAAGGGATGCGGGAGGAAACGTCATTATAGAAAATATAGAGAAAGTAGCTAGATGGCAGGAATATATAGGGAATTTATATTGAGGAGAGGAATTAACAGCTTTAGAACAGGAATCAGACATTGAAAATGATGACTTAGGATATCCTATACTTAGAGGTGAGTTTGAATGAGCATTAAAAAGTCTGAAAAATGATATGGCGCTGGACAAGCAGTAACAGAACGTTTATTCCGACTTGAAAGCTATATGTATGAGACAGGCGAGATACCCAAAGATTTCAAACGTAACACCATACCAAAAAAAAGGCGCGGATAGATGTGAAAAATTTCGAACAATAAGCTTGACAGCACACGTTTCAAAAATATTAACTAGAATTGTACAAAAACAAATGGAAAAACGAGCTGAAGAGATACTGGGAGAAGATCAATTTGGGTTTAGGCGAAACAGGGAAACACAGGAGGCTATTTTAGCTATGAGGGTGATAATGGAGAAAACAATAAAGAAGGGGAAAAGCGTATATATAGGGTTTGCAGATCTGGAAAAAGCATTCGACAATGTAAAATAAAAAAAAATGTTTGAAATACCCAAAAAGATTGGAATGAGTTTTAGGGATAGACGGGTAGGCTTATACAAAGAGCAAACAACGGTAATGGAATTAGAGGAAGAAAGTAAAGAAGTAAATATTAGGAAAGGGGCGAGACAGGGATGTGTCTTATCCTCATTAATTTTTAACTTATACATAGAAGAGGCAAAGAATACTGTCAAATGCAGGAAGACATTTGAAATTAATATACAGGGACAAAAGATTAATATGCTCAGATTTGCAGATGATATAGCGGTATTAGCATCTAGCAAAGAATAGTTAGACGCTGCTCTTAATGAAATGGAAACAGTTCTAACGGAGAGATATGGAATGAAAATTAACAAAAATAAAACTAAAGTTCAAGTATGCAAAAGAGGAGAATATAAATCAAAAACAAGAATACAAATAGGTAACGAGAACTTACAAGAGGTTAAGGATTTCTGTTATCTAGGAAGTCAAATAACGCATGTTGGGAAAAGCACAAAAGATATAAAACAAAGATTAGCATAAGGTCGTGCTACATTTAACAAGAAAAAGCAACTACTGTGTTCAAAGACCACAAACATAGAAAAAGATTGCTTAAAACATATGTGTGGAGCACAGCACTGTATGGCTGTGAAACCTGGACAGTAAGAGAAGCAGACAAGAAAAAGGTAGACGCCTTTGAAATGTGGTGCTACAGACTTATGATGAAGATACCATGGACAGACAAAGTTAGGTACAAAGAGGTACTAGAAATGGCAGGGGAAGAAAGAACTATGTGGAAAACAGTAAAAAATAGGAAAGATAGAATGATAAGCCACATACTAAGACATGAGGGGATAGTGCGAAATATATTAGAAGCAGAGATAGAAAAAAAGAAAAGTAGAGGTAGACCAAGGTTAGACTACTGCACACAAATAGTGAAAGATGTAGGCTGTGAGAATTTTAGGGAAATGTGTAGGCTAGCTCAGAATAGAAATCAATGGAGATACGCTTCCAACCAGTCGCAAGATGGAAAAACTAATGACAGAAATAATAACTGTACTTAAACATGGTGATTATTATAAGCAACTACAGATATTGGTTTTGCAATACTCCCAACTAAGGTTAATTGTGCGAAAGGATTTACTTGAAAACTATTAATACGGCAAATGTCTAAGTGTTGGGGGATTCTTGGCAGCCACAGGCTGCTTAACCCCCTTTACCTACCGCATATAATTAGAAAATAGTAGAAGGGAATCGAGCTGTATATCGGCTGTTGTGAGAATTGCAGGGAACTGTGCAGGCTAGCTCATAACATAAATAAGCTGAGGTACAAGTCCAACCAGTTTCAAGATGTAACACCCAATGGCGAAAAAATTAGTGCTCTTAAAACTTATGATTATTATAAACGACTACAGGTCTTGGTTGTGAAATATTTTCAACTAATGTTGATTGTGCGAAGGGATAAATTGGTATAACTATTAATTCGACAAAGGTTCGGGTGCTAGGAAAACTTGGCAGCCAAAGGTTGCCTATCCCCCTTTACATACCACTGAATATCGGGGAAATAGGGTATATAACTGTTAAATAATAGAAGGTGTCCGAACTGCATCAAACAAGAAAGAACAGCAGCTATGTTCAAAGACAACGAACATAGATACAAGAAAACTGTTCAAAGCATAGTGTGGAGCACAGCACAGTACATCTATGAAATACGGGCAGTAGGAATAGCAAACAGAAAAAGATAGAAGCCTTCTGGAATGTTGTGCTTCAGATGTATGTGGATGGTGGCATGATCAGACAATGTTAATAACAAATAGGATGTAGAAATAGTAGAGGAATAAAGATATCTGTGGAAAATTAAAAATAGGAGAAGTAGAAGGACAGGATACGTTTTAAGGCATTTCTGGGGAATAGTACGGGATATACTACAAGCAGAGATAGGACAAGAGAGGTAGAGGTAGACCGAGATCAAACTTTCACACACAGATAGTGATAGATGCAGACTGTGCAAATTTCAGGGAAATGTGTAGGTTGGTTCAGACTAGGAAACAGTGAGGGTCGCGTCCAACCAGTTCTAGGACTGAAGACCTAATGATGATGATGATGATATATAATGCTAAGGGAGTGACGTTTATACGTGATCTAGGAGCTGGTAGATATTCTGCTCACGATTGGATTCATTGGTAGTAGAATTAGAAGATGTCATGGACTGCGCAATCGCGACAGTTAAATGACGATTTCTGGTAATTTTGCTTTTTCTGGGAATGGTTACTGGGAGATTGTTACGCGAAGATCTATTAAAATAATTTTAGAATATCATTCAAAATTTTCGTGATAATATAGTGTCATCCACATATAATGAATACATAAAATTGAAGTATTGATGCAAAGAGTAAATAATTAAAACATATTTGATATAATATACGTTGTTAAAGTACACAAGTGGATAGTGATTATCAATTGCTCATGTGGTGAGTAGTAATAATGTGCTATTGTACAAATAGTTGAAATTAATTCAACGGGGCTTCAGTTCGGGAACCCGGAAAATAATCTTGGTCTGTGAAAATTTTATTAGTAGAAAATTGGTCATAACATCAGGTGTATAGAAATCGATAAAATTAGCACCGAACTCGAAAAGCTAACTCTTTGAAAGCGTCCTGAATGGACACAACATTTTTTTTGTTGTAGGCTCGCTGATGGGATTACCATCCAAATATTCATTGCATGTAGAGGCGGAACTGAAGCCATATGTATTAAGTGTATGTTACTATCAAAAAGGTATGTGCTACTAGAATATTCAACAAGTATTGATAAATGAGTCGAGTAAAATTTAACTGGCTTCAGATTAGTAGAATTATATAGACAGTAATTGTTATTTGTAAGGTACCGGGGGGAATGCATTCCACTTAGTATCGTGCTTTTGAGTAAAAGAAATTAATGCTCCAAAAGTGCGTGTGTAATTAATCTCATTAATCTGATTTATAGTTGTGATATTATTGTTGTTGTTATAAACTTATTAATTTGAAGAGAAATAAAAGAAAGGTGAAAGCCTAAAAGTTGTAACGATACATTGTGACCCTGAGAGTAATTTCTGAACTCGTGCCCTACCTGAAGCTTAGTCTGGGATATATTGGAAGTGAGACTGTTCTCACTTATTTCACGGCAATATATATATATATATACATATATATAATAATATATATATATATATATATATATATATATATATATATATATTACTCTTCCTAAGTAAAATTTTTTGCCGTAAGTAAAATATTTTCTTGATTTTGGGACAAGAATACTTGTTGCGATGAAAAATTTTACTTGGTCTAAATTTCTTAATGTAAGAACATATACACTTGCCACTAGAATCAAATTTTCTTATGATTAGATTACTAAATTCTAACTGTAAGGAATTTATTCTTATCATAAGAAAACTATTTAAGTAAATAATCTCTTATAACAATAGATTAAATTTTTATTCCAAGTAAAACATTTTACAAAATATAAGTAAAATATATCCCATCATTTTTTTTCTTAGAAAGATAAGTAAAAATCTTCTCAATGTAAGTAAATAATGCTCCTAACTCAAGTCATATTTTTCGTATCATGAGGAAAAAAATTACTTGAGCTAGGAGGATTATTTACTTACATTGAGAAGATTTTTACTTATTGTAAGTAAATACTGCTCCTAACTAAAGTCATATTTTTCCTATCATGAGGAAAAATATTACTTGAGTTAGGAGCATTATTTACTTACATTGAGAAGATTTTTTACTTATTATAAGTAAATAATGTTTCTAACTAAAGTCATATTTTTCCTATCGTGAGGAAAAATGGTTGTTGAAATAATAACAATAAAGATTTTAAATTTGAAAGTTTTCTAATATTTGACATTTGTCACACAAATTAAAGGCGATTTAGATTACTAATGGCAGATATATTTCATTTTGGATTCTGACGTACAATCATCCAAAATCAAATATATCAACCATTGGTAAATCAAAGTCGCCTTCAATTTATGTGACAAATGTCAAATATTTAAAAACTTTCAAAATTAAAACCTTCATTGTTATTATTTCGACAGCGATCGTAGGACATGGGAACGTTAATAAAAAATACAGTTCATACAATACGTGGTTTTATTCCCAAAGAAGAGAAAGAAAACCATATAACCATCCACAACAAACATATAAGGTCTTCTTATATTTAAAAATTGTTCTGCACTTCATGGTCATAGTAATCCTTCTATTACACTGTCTGATTTTTAAGTAGAATATTTTAAATGCATCTGTGTGAAAAGATTCTAACATGTGGTTGTGGTTATAATATAACAGCAAGTGGATTATATTCTGTAATAACTCGCATTCAAAACAGTGTTGTTGCATCCTCTCAAACCGCCAAAATTTAAAATGCTTTCGTTAAACCAGATTGTGTAATAGCATATATTAACGGATACAAATGATTTAAATCAAGGCAAATTTCACAATTAGATTAAATGAAAAATAAATGAGTGAATTTATTTGAAAATACAAGCAAAAATTGAAAAGCTTAAATTTGAAACCATAATCAAACTGTAACAGGCTAATTGTCATTAACAATAACAATTATTATATAAAATGGATGAGCATTATATCAAAATGTGAAAACATTATATGTAGCTAAATTGTTTCAGTAATTAAACATCAGCTAAGCACAATTGGAACCAACCTATATATATATATATATATATATATATATATATATATATATATATATACAACTAAAAAATGTATAGTATGTCCTCTACAAAAAACCCTATAACTTTATTCTTAGAGCAAGTTCGTCCACTATTCACAAAAACCTAGTTCTATTTATGCTAAAAATAAAACACATGTTCAATAATATTTATAGGTTATCATATAATACATAACCTTATTAAATGTATACAAAAATATACTTATAAGAATCTGGAGTTAGATTATCTAGCTTATTGGACTTTTCAAAATATTACAGAATTGATAGCCATGTGGTTGTCTGTTGAAGCAAAGCTTTTAAGTTTGTATCTTCGAGTACAAGTCTTCTACGCCTATTACCAGGAGTATTATAGATTTCCTCTTCAGACATTCCAACAATAGCGTCATTCATAAGTTTGTCAGGAACAACTTATAAAACATGCTATTTAACAATACAATTAAATTCTTTTAACTATTCAAAAACGTGAAAAATCAGTATTTGTTGACGCATACAAATTTTTATAAAGGATAATAAAATTGAATGTGGTCTTAATACAGATCTACAATTGATTTATACCAGCCTTTAACAAAATATAGATTTCTCGATCCAGATGAACCTAAAGTATCACTCTACGTACTCAAATTAGTACATAAAGTGACACTTTTTTGATCGTATTACTTCAAGTCCGCAAATTTTACTTTACAGCCGCAAATACTTCACGTACTTTAATGTCGATGTCAGACAATTCTGTTAAATATTTTAGAATTTTTCTTATCGCTAGAAAAATTTAATACTTACCTCAGAAAAGGTAACATTTTTGACCTTATCAGGTTGATGGCCTCGATTTCACGTCAGCCATCAAACCCTGATACAGCTGAAACTGTGTAATTTTTTATGGCAACATCACCTTGCCCCCCCCCCCCCAATTTTTAACTTTTTTGTGTAGCACCTAATTGCACTACATAGCATAACTAGTCTGGTAGCTAGCACCTAAAAACTATGGAAGTTATTATAGTTCAAAGTTGAGGCAGGGGGCTTTAGTAAAGCCAACTCTCCACCACACTTTTTTTAATTATCTTCTCTTTCACCTGATTAGTACTAACATAGCACCATATAGTACCACAAGTCCCATAACTAACACCCAAAAAATGGCACAGATTATAGCCTTAGGCAATGCCAGCCCCCCACTAAACATTTTTTTCTTGCACCTGATAGTATTAACATACCAACACCAGGCCCATAGCTAGCACCCAAAAAATGCCAAACTAAAAAGTTTAAAGTTTGGAGAGGGCTAAAGTGGTGTCAGTTTAGTATTGACATTCTAAGCACCATCAGTTTCACATTTAGTACTCAAAAAATGGAACAGTTATAACAGTTCAACATTTACGGGAGCTAATGTGATACCAAGCCCCCTCATGCGTTTCCAATTTCTTTTTTGCATCTGCTAGTACTAATCTTAAAAAAGTTTTAGAAATCCAATCAATGCCACTCTCCTCATGGGTAACGCATTTCTTCCACTAATCAGAACTTGCAATTTATTCAAGATAAAAATAAATGGGCCTTATACCCAGATCGCGATAAACTACACCAAAATTTTTATAATTAAGTATATTTACTTGCCACAATTGACAACTGTCAAAGAATACGAACTTCGGAAAAAAGTTAAAATTTTTTGAATTTCTTACAAAAATTAGACCACCATCTTGTTTCGTAGAAGGATTGCGATTTTTATCTGGAATAAATTGGAAGTTCTAATTAGTGTAAGAAATACGTTACCCATGCGGAGAGTGGCATTTATTGGATTTCTAAAACTTTAGTACTAGCAGATGCAAAAATGAAATTAAGAAAACAAACATGGGGAGGTGGCATATTAGCTCTCGGAAACGTTAAACTATTGTAAATTTCCCATTTTTTGGGTGAAGCTGATGGTGCTTAGAATATTAGTACTAAACTGACACCAATTTACCCCTCTCCAAACTAATATTAGCAGATACAATCGAAAAAACTAAACAATATAAGTGAGGAGGTGGGGCGTTTTTGGGTGCTGGCTACCAGACTAGCTGCTATGTAGTGCAATTAAGTGCTATATAAAAAATTTAAAAATTTTGTGTGTGGGGCGGCTAGGTGATCTTGTCCCTTTTCGTTCTCGGTAAATAAATAACTATTCTATTAGGACTGTGCTATTTAGACAATTTTGTTAAAACTTTAACCGCAAAAAAACTTATTTAAACGAAAGATTATGTATGAGCTGAGTAGTCGGCTGTTAAATTGGAAATGTGAAAATATCATAACTTTTATTAAAATGTTTTACATGCTTAAATCGCGTATTTAAATATTCTTAACTGTTTTTATTATGAAATGAAAAATACTCAGCATTTCGGCAGGTTATGTAGCAGAACTTTTAATATATTTTCATTTAAATGACACATTCCTAATTTTTATGCGCCTGTCCTTCTATTAAAATTAATGCAGAACAACAATATGAGCTGCTATTGTACTTGCAATGTAAAAAAATTTAAAATATACGAATATAACGCCAAGATCTTTAATGGATGTACACCGAGATAGTAACTCGCCCTCAATGTCATAGCTAAACATGATCGGTTCACGTTTGCGAGTATGCGTGATGACCTTGCATTTAGCAATATTTAAACGTAAACTATTCTTATCACACCAGTCCTTAATAATATTCAGATCACGTTGAATTAGTAGACAGTCTTGAATTGAAGTGATCATAGTAAAGATCTTTAGATTATCAGCAAATAACAAGTGCGTGCAAAATAGTTTGTCACATAAATCATTCATGAAAAGTAAAAATAATAGACGCCCGATATTAGACCCTTGCGGAACACCCGAAGAAGGAATAATAGAGTCAGACGAATAATTGTTGTAAGTTACGGTCTGAACTCGGTCATAAGAATATGACGAAAAAAGTTTTAAGAGAAAGCTGCTGAATCCAAAATTATTTAGCTTTTCGATAAGCAATTCGAATAATATAGAATCAAATGCTTTAGATTTGTCCGTATAAATGACAGCAACTTGACCTTGCACATCCAAAACTGTAGCAATGAAGTGTGTTATGCAGGCCAGATTGGTAGTGGTGAAGCGCTGAGTCATAAAGCCATGCTGAGTCGTAGATATATCTCTTAATTAGCGGATAAATGCGAGAATAAAGCTCTAGCAATTTAGCAAAGTTATTCAGCACACTGATGGGCCTGTAGTTTCTTATATCACCGGGATCACCATTTTTTAGGATAGGGCTGATCTTTGCTACTTTCCATGTCTGCGGAAAAATTGAGGTTTGTACGACAATGTTAAAAATTCGGGTAAATGGTTTAATAAAAACAGCTGAGCAATCTTTTATAAGAAAACTAGGAATTTGATCTTGGCCAGCAGTGTTTTTATTTTTAAGTTTACGTATTGCGTTTTCCACTTCTGCATCCGTTATATTATCAATATTTATACATGGCATATTAACAAGTAAATTTCTACACGTAGAAGGTTGATTAGGAGGTGTTACTACATATACACTATTAAAGTAATCTCCAAATGCATCGACTATTCTGTCTGGCGATGAAAATATGTCACTAACATTGTGCATAGAACTAGGTATACGGGACCTGCCCTTTTTAGAGTTTATAAAATTCCAAAATGGATTAGAATCAGTAGAGAGTGATAGTTAGTGTTCAACGTTCTTTAGATAGGTTTTATAAATTGCTTTAATTTGAAGTTTAATGAGCCTTCTAAGACGTTTGAATTGTAAAAAAATCATGTTGACATCCCTATTTGCAGTAATTCATAAAAATTTAGCCCTTAGCCTAATGTTGTAATTTCTAATATGAACCATTTAGGAAAACACGTAGTAGATTTACTGCTGTAAGCTGGAATGAGTGAGTCAAACGTAGAACATAAAATTTTATAGAAATCATCGCAAGCAACATCAGCATTATCTATGTTATCCAAAAAAAGATCAATCGATATCACAGAGTGCTTGGTAGAGGCGGGAATAATCAGCTTTCCTAAAGTTATACCTTCTGGTTTTATTATTCAACGGAAAACAAGAATTATGGGTGAGTTTACAGAGAAAGGTAATCTGCAAGGCATGATGATACTCGTCCTCATCAACAATAGGCAGATAATCGCCTACAACCTCACAATCGACGTCACTTAATCTTAAATCTAGTAATTGGTTGTTAACATTTGCAACATTATTAAACTGTTTAAGATTTAAAAAGCAGTTGAAGTTGTCGCAGGAATGTAGACTGCAATTACTAATATGGACGTATTGTTCAAGTGGCATTTGCAGCCCACAATATCATCTGACGGTACAGAATTGATCACTATCGATAGATCAAGTAGTTCACAGTGTATATTCTCCCTGACGGCCAAGAATACGCCACCACCCCAAGTTTGCTTGATTAGTTGGTAATTTCTATCACACCTGAAAATATTGTATGTGTTAGGAAACAGTTCGCCATTTATAAAATCAGAAGTAAGTGGTCTCTACCAAAGCAGTAATTTCAAATTTACAATCACTTACAAACGTAGACAGACTCTGGAATTTTGATCTTAGTCCGCGGACATTTTGAAAATAGCGAGTAGTTACGGCATGGTTTTTTTGTGAAGGTTTACCTAGTTTTTTGATATGCCTAAAAAGGCATATCATTTACGTAACGAATGATAAGATCGTTTTCACCTTGCAATAACCTATCGTTAAGTTCAGTACGCAACGAATCCAGATAGTTGCGTTGCATGGGAGTGAGGTCGGCGCTTATTGAGATTCGGTTTGGATTACCCTTGAGAGTGTTTTTCCTTTTAGAATTTTAATTGCATTGTCACGCGATTGCGGAATCACTTCAATAGGTCTTGGCTTACCGTCACTACGAGCGCGACCAAGTCGGAACAGTTTCTAATATTATTAATATTAATATCCAAGTCGGCTAAGTTAGTAATTATTAAGGTTACTTTGGCCGCATCGCATCAGATATTTCTTTGGGATTTGTTCCATTACTTTCCGTAGTATTATGTAAAATTACATTCTGTTCCCGTCGTTGGCGATAGGGATGGCCACGGGCCCGGGCTTTGGCCCGGCCCGGCCCGAAGCCCGGCCCGAATATCAAGCCGGGCTTCAGGCCGGGCCGGCAAAATTTTTTTCGGGCCCAAGCCGGGCCAAGCACGTGTCGGGCCCGGGCCGGGCCGGGCCAGACTGCTCAAGCTTTTCGGGCTATTCGGGCCGGCCCAAAGTTTATATAACAAAATATACAATTTATTGATTTAGTAAAAAATTTCATTTAATGATTTCTTTAGGTGCCTCTTAAACAAAATTATAATTAACGCTCTTCTTAATATATCACCCAGGTACAGTTACACACATATTGGTGTGTCATAATGGAAATAAATCGAAAACAAAAATGATTTGATTTAAACCGCTTTGTGAATTTCGATTTTTTTTTCGATAAGTAATATTCACTTCTTTCCACTTTTCAAGAACTTTGAAATAGAAATTGTCCGTGTTATATTTAATTAATATGAAGGAGTATTGCAACATATGTTAATTGAGCTGGTTTATTGTATTATACTTATTAATTAACTTATTATTGTGGCCTCGCACTAAAGATTATTTATGAATAAATCGAAACCACTCTGTATATGTAAAAATATTTAAAACTGCCCGATTACAAAAAAACAGCTTAATTAGATTTAATTATTTGAATGTATCTTTTGTTGAAAACCATACCGAATACAATGCGAATAGCTTTTATAGCTTTAAATAACAAATGGATATAGAAAATTAAAATGTAAATACTCAATAATATTCTATGTTGCGGCACTTTTTTTCATAATAATTAAAATTTCCAGTAAAGCATGCGACAAAAAAATATTCATAGACAACAAAGTAATGTCTACCTGATACGAGAGACTTGAATAATCAGTTCTCTGAACGGATGCTAGCACATTCTCGAAATGCAGACCTATACACCAGCAATCTGTAAAATGGAAATTGACAACGTTCTTTGTTTAGAATATGAGGAAACAATATTCAGTCAAATTTTGAATACTTTCCTTGAAATATTTTACTATATACTAGTAGTAGTACATGAATTCTAAAATGCATTTTGTTACTTAAGGTTAAAGTTTGACGCAAACCATCTTCTATTTTGGATTGCCTGTGCAAGTGTGCATCATCTCCAAATACCTGTGAGATTCTTCGAGGTTAAAATGATACTATAAACTATAATTTATTAAGGTTGATATATTCAACTTTTGTAGAAAAACATAATAATAGTAAAGAAGTATTTTTATACAACTGAAAATACATATATTAACAAATGATACGTTTCATTTGGATGTTCTATACATCACTTACGGTTTTAGTTACATTCCGGCCCGAATCGGCCCGGCCCGGCCCGAAGCCCGGCCCGAAATTCAAGCCGGGCCTCAAGCCGGGCCGATGCGTTTTGGTTCGGACCGGGCCGCCGGGCCGGACCGCAGCTAATTATTTCGGACCGGGCCGGGCCGCATCTAAAAGCCCGGTCCGGCTCGGCCCGAATCCATCCCTAGTTGGCGATCAGTAATCTCTGAAATTAGTTCTTCCCTCTCAGTTAGTGTTTCGACAGGCCCCGGAGACGGTTTATAGTTATTTTTTAGCTTTTCAATTTCCTTTCGCAAATTAGTAATTAGTTGCTTTAAGTCTCCAATGTCAGACTGTCTATTTAAACAAACAGTACAATTAAAACACAAATGTTTATCTTTAGACTGCATGTATTGAACTTCAGTACGAGATAACCCCAAACAGGTGGTATGAACGAACAATCTGCATTGGTCGCAACATACCTCTTTATCTGGATTTAAGTTCTTTTGGCAAACGATACACTTATACACCATTTAATTAAATAACAGTCAAGAGATTAATAATACAACTCAAACAACGTCCGCACACTTCGAGTTCACTTCACTAAATATATAAATATATAAAAAAGTACAGAACAGTTTACCGTTTAAATGTGTACATAAAATTATTCCTCAATTATTCCTAATATGATCCTTAAACCTTTGTTAAAAGTACAAAATCTTCTTTAATTTACAGCTGGTTAATTTGCCTATTTCTGATTACCATGCTTGTAAGTGTGTTTGGCCAAAAACTGCTCATATAACATTTTTTAAGGGTCACAAGGCTTCGAACTCGACCTTAGAATATGAAGCAAACTGTCCGCTTCCCAAATAATAAACAAAATAACTTATTAATACTTACATTCAAATGACAAGTACTTAAATATCAGTTACAAACAACATAATCTAAAATTATAACTTGCAAAATCCAACAGCGCTTATCCAATTCTCGTAATTAATGGTAGTAAATATCTACTGCTTTCATTTTTAAATTGACGTTAAAAGTTCAGCTTACAAGATCGCCAATATTATTGAAAATCTCATTTAGATCAGTTTGCAAGAGTGCATCTAAGATTTAATTAATTTAGCTTTAAAGTAGTTACTTGTGTGGAAGAATGTTCCACTTTCATTGTTTATTACAAAATCAAATAACTGCATTTAACAACTTCCATATTTTAAACTATTAAAACGTATAAATTTTATATGCAAACTCTACATGTTATTATAACTTCATAATCAACGTTACATCTTAAATATTAAATACTGTGTGCATGCTGTAGCATACTTAATAAAACAACTTTTCTCAAAGTAACATGTTTGTGACTTTATGAATAAATTCAATAAATCTCTTTAATAAAGTTCCCCTTCCTATATTAATTATTTTGACTACGTCACTCTTTTTAAATTGTACACATTTGAGGGATTGCTCACCTACACTATGTAAGATATCTGGGAATTCCACTTTTTAATCGTCTAGTTAGAGTCAAATCGCCGCGGTCGAACGTTTTACAAACACATCAATTATTGTTTTATCTTTGTCCAACGTTGGAGGTTTATGGTCGCGTCGCATCTTTCTTATAGTAATGTGAAAGCTAGAAATAATTCTTATCAGTTCTACGTTATTTTCAATATTTGCGCGGTTTCTTAAAATAAACATTTATTTATTAAATAGGTATTTAAGTAGTTCTAAGTACAGATGACGCATTTTCGCTATTTTCTCCAAAAGCTTATAGAACATGTTTTATTTAAAATGATATATGGGAATCAATTTAACTAATTAATTAAAGCTTCAGTTACTTTATTTATCCTTTGACGATGCAATAAGAGTTGCATTGTTTTTACGCGGATATTTTACACCCGGAGTAATTATCTATTACATAAATAACCAACGCTTTTAGTTGCTTTCAAACGCAAACGATTTGTATCTCCATAATTGTAAATAGAACACGTTCTAATACATATTTTACACACATATTTAATAAAATGCAATAAAATTTGCATTGTTTTTACGATAAACAAAAATAAGTTTCTTTGTATTATAATACGCTCGAGAATGATTGATTTGCATTTTAATAAGGTTTGCATGTAATACGTTTTAAGATATCTCAAGAGAAATTATTTTTTCTTATACGGCTTAATTTTGTACACGCGGCTGCATTATTAATTTAAAATGGGGGCTTTTCGATACATGGGAAGTGTGCTTTACTTCTTGCTTTTAATGTCTTTATATTTGCAATACGCTTTTATTTGTATACTAGAGTGATTATTTACACGCACGGAATCGGGTTTTTGTTCCACACTTTAATGGCTAAAAAGTACGCTTTTATACTGGGTGGAACAACGTATCTTTGGAAATTTCTATTTATTCTGGTTTCTTGTATATTTTGGTGGGTTTTATTTATATGCTTTAGGTTTCAATGATCTTTCGTGACCTTTCTACTACGTCATTTTCCCTCAAATTAAAATGAATACTTTGAAATCTGCGTAATTTTTCTGCATGTATAAGTAATTTTACTATTTTTATTTCTAGCTACTTGCTATCTACAACTATTTGTATAACATTTATAGTACACTTGCAGAATTCTTTGCATACTGGGGCTTTTCTCGTTTTAACAATCCAACAATCTAACATTTCTGCCCTATATTTCTAATTTTCTCAAACAGAATGCTCTTCACTTGCATACATAACTTATCGTATTATAGCACATTATTCTCTAAACTATCATAATCTTAAAAAATATGGGGTATATAGTTTTCGGTGTCGTCGTGGATCAATGTAGTAAGCGTAAGACTACGGATCCCAAGGTCCTGGGTTCAAATCCCGACACGGCCGACTACTTGAAAAATGGCAGGTAAGCATTTTTCACAAAAATTACGCCCTCGTTCGGATGAGAGGTTAAATGGAGGTCCCGTGTGTGAGTGTTGTCACGCACCTTAAACATCCCTATCTTGTCTGGAACGGCAAGGGTTCGGCAAAATTCTAAATTTCCAGGCAACAAAAAACTCGCCTCCTGGCCAATGTAGTACCTTCTGGTGGAGCATTGGAAATATAAATGCACGGTATATAGTCTTCACCAAGGTCCCGGGTTCGAATCCCGACACCGTCCACTTGAAAAATGTTAGGCGAGCATTTTTTACAAAAATACACCCTCGTTCGGATGAGAGGTAAAATGGAGGTTCCGTGTGTGAGTGTTGTCACGCACATTAAAGATCCTACCTTGCTTGAAACAGCAAGGATTCGGCAAAATTTCAAATTTTCCAGGTGAAAAAATTCGTTTCCTGGCCAGTGTAGTACCTTCGAGTGGAGCATTAAAAAATCACATGTAAGTTATATAGTTTTCATGAAATTGTCCCAATAACTACACAGCTATACTTCTCACGTCAAAAAATTGTGGTCTAGAATTTCCTTATGTAGCTTACTTACGTTACTTTCAAAATATACATCTTTCAATTACTTTTCATTATATACTTAAACTTTAAACTTAAATGGTTCCATATTAATAAACTCTTAACTTATTTTCACAATCAGTAGCAATTCTTGACTCTCTATCTTCCAGTTCATAAGATTCCTCTTTTAACGACGATCTATTTCATTCTTAACTTTTCTTGGACATACAACAATTGATTCCTCATCTATATTTTCATCTAATTCTTTCTTAAAATAATTTCCATTTGTACTGTTAACTCCCTCATGCTCTTTCACTTCAACAATTCTTTGTTTCTCCTGGACTTCCAATTCCTCCTTACAACTGCATTTTTAATAAATGTTTTGACAAACCAAACGCTACTCCTCCATAATTGTACATACGCCATTTTGCAGAAAGATTTGATTCTCTAATAAAAATTATTTTAAACGAATTACTAAATTCTACTTTTTAAATTATTTCATCACTATTTAACATTTTATTGCTTTTATTAATTTGATTTTTAAAAGCTGCATTCACGGAAAGTTCCTTTATATCATTTCCTACACTTGCACTTATACTATTTTCATCAGTTACACCTATTATTTCCATCTCTTTAATAATGCCTTTTGCAGTGTTCAAAAATTCTGACTTTTTGTCTAAAAACGCTTCACAGCTTCTCTTTTAATTTCACCAGGGCACTTAATACTTAAACTCTTATCTCCTATACCTTCCACCTTCTTCTCAAATTGATTCATTTTCGACAATCTCCTTCTACTTTTATATAGAACTCTTCGTCGCATTTAATCATCTCTCATAATCATCACTTTATTCTCGGAATTTATTATACCCTTCATCTTACTAATAAAATCCATTCCCAGAATGGTATCAACTCTTAATCCTGGCACTATTAAAAATTCTTGTTCAACCTCTATCGTTCCTAACTTTACCTTTAGAATTATGATACTGTTGATAACTGCATTAAATCCTCTGAATTATCATTATTAAAACCTTCACTTATTAACGTTGCTGGAACTCTTGTATCTAAAAGTAATTTAATCTCTTTTTGTACAACTTTTGATTTTATTATGAGTAGTAAATCATTTCTTTCATAAACTTTTACATCATTTTCCATCTCAAGTTTTATAAATTCACGCGCATGTTCATATTTATTAATATCTACAATTCCGTCGTTTGATTTGTCTGCTTTTAAAAAGCCTGCCTACTTAACGTTACAGGCAGATTAACTATCTTTGCGTGTGTCCTTATATTGTCATTGCTACTATTTATGCAATCTTTTTGTAAATTTATCATATTTTCCCTTCTTTGGGTAACGGTTCTATTCTCAATGGCACAGGATTCATTGTTATTTTTTTCTCCGTCTCTCCTAATGGCATTTTCTCTGCTCCAACTATTTCTCTGGGTGTTTCCCCTTCTAAATTGTCTGCCATGATATCTCTCCTGTCTATTATTCCTTTGGAATGTAAAAACATTCATGGACTGACCCCTTGACCTGGTCTCCATCCTACTTGGTTGACCCACATCATCATATCGTTAAAGATATTCTAAAAACACATCTCTACCAATAATATTTTGTAAGGCTATACATTACTTTACTTCCTTTTCAAAGTGTCCTACTAAAAAATTTATTATCTGCTTGTTCTCTGAAGGAGGATCAAGTCGTTTGGCAACGCTAAATTTCTTGATCGCATACAAGTTTCTTGTTATGCCTGAATCGCTATATTTGCCCATCGTAGATTATCTGTAACTCTGAATTGTCAGTTATCTCCCAGGAAATGTTTTAAGAATTTAATCTCGAAGTCTTTAAATGAACTTAACTCACTTTCAATCAGTCCCAGCCAAATTTCTGCATTCCATTTCAGCATGGACTCACAATATTTAACTTTGTTTGTTCATCCCAACTCCATTGTATTAAAGTATGTATGTTATTTCAAAATATCTTAGGGTTAAATTTATTGTCCCCATAAAATTTCAAATGTTGTTCCAACAAAACATCGGTTGGACCCCATCTCATCGGTTCCCGAATATGAATATTTTTAACTCTGTCTTCTAAATTCTCAAATTTATTTCCCAAGTCTATTTTAAGATTTCTCAAATCAATTCTAAATGTTTTAAAACCAGCTTGGCAGCTTCCTTCTGTTTCATTTTCTTTTTGATCTAAAGTTTTAATTTTCCCATTTGTTTCGCTTTCACTTGCTTCCTGATTCGCCTATAGTTGAACAATTTCCTTTTTGACGTCATCTATATCCTCTAAAATTTATACTACTTTTGCTCCAATTTTAAATTTCATTTCCTCGTTGGTTTTGTTAGTTTCTTCTAAGCCCAATGTTAGTTTTTCACTTACTTCTTTAATTTATTTTTCATTCTTTTTACTTTCTAACTTTAAACTTCCCCCAATTTTGCTGTTTTCAGCAAATTCTGCTCGTAGCTCTGAGTATTTTTATCCAATTTGTCATCAATTTCTTTGATATTTTCCTTTTGTTCTTACACGCTTTTCGTATTATTTTCACTCTTTTTTTTTATATTTTCTGTTTGATCATGCATATTTGGATTTAGACATAATAAGAGAGCCATTATTTTTAATTCCTGAGTCTTTTCTATACTCTGTTCTTTCTTGGTCTCTGAATTCTCCTTTTTTCCAATCTTCCATATAAACACTTTTTTGAGAACCAATTTCTACTCCCTCAGTTCTAAAGCTCTCACGAACTTTTTTCATCCTATTAGTTATACTGGAAACCAATTAGATATTACTAAGAAAAAAAACTACAAAACAAATCTTGCCATATAAGGAACTTTAATTTTCGAACGAACTAATTGAACCCTAGGTCGGGACGCCGCTAAAAAGTGATATGACAACGTCTGCACGTTAGAGCGCCACTAAAACAGTGCCGTTATAATGCATCGGGTTGGGAATCATTAAAATTATTACTAATATGGTCTTTACCTAAGCTTTGTTAAAAGTACAGTCTTCCTTAATTAATAGCTTGTTGATTTGCATATTTCTTATTACCACGCTTATAAGTATATTTGGCAAAAACGGCTCACATAAAATTTTTTAAAGGTTACAAGGCTTCAAACTCGATCCTAGAATATGAAGCAAACTATGTAATTTCCAAATAATAAACACTAGAACTTATTTCTACTTAAATTCACATGACAAATACTCAAACATCAGTTACAAATAAAAGAATCTATAATAAATACTTGCAAAATCCAATAGTGTTTATCCAATTCTTGTAATTAACGGTAGTAAATATCTTCTGCTTTCATTTCTAAATTGACGTTAAAAGATCAGCATACAGGATCGCCAATATTATTTAAAATCTCCATTTAGAACATTAGTTTGCAAGAGTGCATCTTCGATTTAATTAATTTAGCTTAAATTAGTTGCTTGTATGGAAGAATGTTCCACCTTTATTGTACATTACAAAATCAAACAACTGAATTTAACAATTTCCATATTTGAAGCTATTGACAAGTTTAAATTTCATATTTAAACTCTACATGTTATTTTAACTTCATAATCAACGTATCGTCTTAAATAATAAATACTTATTCATGACGCCGTAAACGACTCTTCTCAAAGTAACATGTTCGCGATTTTATGAATGAATTGAATTTCTTTAATAAAATTTCCACTTCTACATTAATTATTTTGAATACGTCACTATCTATATTTTATGCGATTCAATACGAAGGATTACTCTCCTACACGATGTAAGATTTCTGGAAAATCCACAATTGTAATCATCTAATTAGCATCAAATCGCCGCAGTCGAACGATTTACAAACATAGTAATCAAATTTTTATTTCTGTTCAACGCACGAGGTTAATGGTCGCGTCGCATTCCTTTTTATAGTAATGCGAAAGCTATAAATAATTCTTATTAGTCTTACGACATTTTTAATATTTGCGCGGCTTCTTAGAATAAACAATTGTATATTAATTAGATATTTAAGTAGTTTTAAGTACAGATAACGCATTTTCTCTCCTGAAGCTTCTACTTGTTTTATTTAAAATGTTATACGGAAGTTAATTTAATTAATTAATTAAAGCTTTGCATTGTTTTTACACGGATATTTTACACATGGGGTATTTATTTATTACATAAATAACTAACGTTTTTAATTGCTTTCAAATGCAAACGATTTGCGTATTTACAATTGTAAATAGAAGATGTTCTAACGCACATTTTACACTCATATTTAATAAAAATGCAATAAAATTTGCATTGTTTTTACGATAAACAATAATAAATAGTTTTGTATTTATAATACGCTTGAAAACGATCATTTGATTTTAATAAGGTTTGCGTATAATGCGTTTTAAAATATCTCAAGAAAAATTATTTTAACATATATGGCTTAAATTAGTACACACAGCTGTCAACATCATCAGGTTTTCAATCCTGAAACTGGTTAGACGCGTACCCTCATTGTTTCCTATTCTGTGCTAACCTACACATCTCCCTGAAATTTGAGCAGTCTGCATCTTTCACTGTCTGTGTGCAATACTCTGATATAGGTCTACCTCTACCTCCTATTTTCTATCTCTGCTTGTAATATATCCCGCACTATTCCCCAAAAATGGCTTAGAACGTATCCTGCCCTTCTATTTCTCTTATTTTTTCTTATTTACCACAGATATCTTTATTTCCTATTTCTATAATCTCTTTGTTCTTAACTTTGCCTGTCCTCATACATCTGAAGCACAACATTCCAAAAGCTTTTACCTTTTTTCTATCAGCTTCTCCTACAACCACTATTTCATAGACGTACCGTGCTGCGCTCCACGCATATGCTTTCAACAATTTTGTCTTTATATCTATGTTTGTTGTCTTCGAACATAGCCGCTGCTCTTTCTTGTTAGATGCAGTTTGGTCCCCTTTCTATTGTTTATAAATATATACCCTACTTTCCCTTATATTCAGTAGTATGTGAAAGGGATTAAGCAGCCTGCGGCTGCCAAGATCCCTCAACACTTGAACATTTGCCCAATTAATAGTTTTCCAATATATCCTTTCTCACAATCAACACACAGCTGTATTATTGATTTAAAATTTGGGCTTTTAAATAGATGAGAAGTGTGTTTTACTATCTCCTTTCAGTGTCTTTGTATATACAGTACGATTTCTATTTATATGCTAGTGATTGTTTTGCACTTTAACGGCTAAAAGTAGGCTTGTATTATACATACACAGAGTGAAACAATGAATCTTCGGAAATTTCTATTCGTTCTGGTGTTTTGTATATTTCGTTGGGCTTAAATTATATGCTTTAGGTTTCCTCTCGTGACCTTTTTATCACGTCAATATGTATATATATATATATATATATATATATATATATATATATATATTGTAACAAATAAATAAGGACACTTAGGGAGGCTAGGGATGTTAGGAGTTGGCAAATATTGGTGCTTCGGTGATAATAGGCAAACCGTTTCCATACCCTAAACGAGTAGTTTACATAAATACTTGTGATTAACAATACTACAGGTGTAATGTCCTTGTGCTCTGTTGTATTGATGCTGTAATTTTGAGCATGTAGGATACTGGAATAGACTTAAACATACGGTGGCTAAGTAGTTTTGTTGTGGCTTGGGTTATGACCGCCGCCCCGTGAACTCCTGCAAATCGTTGTTCTTAAGACATTCTACTGTACTTTAATGGAGATCTCATTCATTAATGTTAGGAGTGCTTACGCTATTTTTTGGTGTGTTGGCTGTGTCCGTGTATTGATATACCGGATGCGGAATTGGAGGGATTGTTTGATTAGGTAAATAATTAAATTTAAGAGCTAATGTTATATATAAACTATGGTCAAATGTTTAAAACTGTGAGCAAATTTAAGTAACTAGAGACTTTTACAAAAATTAAGATTCAGAGTAATTATTTATGTATATTTAATTAAGATGCATAAGGATATAAAAGAGATGTATGTAAAAATATGATATTGAAGTAAGTAGGCTGAGGGTAGTTCAGGAAATATCTAAGGTTGAAGGATTTAAAAAAAAAAATGATGATGATAGATGACTATTGGTAAAAATGGGGATTGAATTTTAAGTTTTTAGTTCTGATACTATTTATTGATAATGTTAACTTACGGGTATGTTATAATGAAAACCGGATAAAAGATTGTGAGAAAAGGAAAAGTCTATAATTAAACGAAAATATATTTGTTGACAAGAAGTAGATTTTCATTTGCCCAGAAGTAATTTTCCAAGAGAAGATCAATAACCAGACGAATAAAGTAAGACCCAAGAGAAAACGAGACTAAGACACATAGAAAAGACAGCAAAACGGCCCACAAACAAAGACCGTCAACACAAGACTAGGAGAACCAGAAGAAAAACCAAACTTTAAGGAAAGTAAAACCAATTAAATACTATTTGCCAGTTGTATTACTACCCATAGTTAGATAGTGATAGTGAGTTGGATTATTACGTTACCTGGTAAGGGAACTATTGCATTTTGGAATAACTGTGATCGAGATACGGGATTTGGACGAGCAAATCAAGATTTTTTTTGACATAATTATTTACAAAATTGAGGTTTTCTTGTATAAATAGGGATAACGCTACAAAACAGTAACACTTATTTGAAGTTACAAGTAAAGATACTTGAGTCTTGCAGCAACACATGATAAGAAAGACACGTGGGTGAATCGTGTATGGTTTCACACTCACAATACCCGGATAAACAGTCATTTGAGTAAGACCTAATTTATAAGAACTCCACATTTTGTTAAAAATGATTATCTATTCAAATAATTGTATATGAAACGGACTGATATTTCACGTTTTGAGCAATAATCATATAACTATATAGGATCCGTGAAGGTAATTAAGGACAACCAAATAAAAAAAAAATTTTTTATATACGCACGACAGAAACTGTTACGATTAAACTCTCCCTGAGGTGTGTCATAGCTGAGGATAGGCAACCGGTAAAAAGTATAGAACTGCAGTTGTGTAGAGTTCTCGAACATTTACTCAATATGTTACCCTTTTTCCTTTTACGAAACACAAATACAACGAAAAACAAAAAGCCAATGGGGCGGCGGAAGAGTGTAACAAACTTTACCCAGCCGTAGCTCAGTCGCAGGAGGGGAAAGTCCTTAAAAGCCCCCTATAGAATATACCAAAGGTTGTAGCGACAGCTTTGACCCTAGAAGCGCCACCAATTGATTTCCCAAACCACAACAATGTACTATCCGTATCACAAATTGGAAAAATTTCTAGATTTTCACAGGATGCCTCAATTTGCCTCTGTACAATTAAAAATATCAAACCATCTAGATCTTACCTGAATAAATTTTACACCTGCGCCAGGTTTTCATAAACAATTTAATACTCTAGTAGAATTAAACAATCTATTACTAACGTAAAATGGCATTAACATTAAAATATGTTTATAATAAATATTATGTTTGTAGCGGTATAAATGAGTAATAAATGGGTAGTAACAAATTACCTCTGTTTATTTCGATGAATTAAGTTTCGTTAACGTGAAGGGAACTCAAATCGTGCAAATCAGTAGTGGGCTATGCTTTGGCACAAATTGTTAGGGACTTGCCATTTACCATAACCTCATTTATTAACAAAATTTGCTTATTAATTAATAATAGATATTAACTTCTATACAACTGGTTGCTTGACAGGTGTGGCCCAACGGAGATGCCTATAATGTAAACCTATACTGTAAAATACAACAAAAAAACACGAAGACCTATCCAAATATAACCTGTGGTGCAGCTGCTCAAATGTATATATAATTTCACATACCAAAATATCTGGTTGCCTACCAACAGAACCAAGGGAGCTTCTAAACATGTGTAGACGGATGTTGAGTATACCAGTGATAAGTGTGACAGCTTTTTCCACAGCTTCCCACAGACAACAGTAAAATATCTGGCCTACTACCAAAAATATGTAAATATTCCGAACCAAATTCCAGAACCCTATAAAATTCATATCAGCATTAATACAATGCCTGACTCACATTTAGTCAAACTAGTTCAACTTATTACTTACTGAATAAAATATTTAGGTTCCAGCCAAATAACAATTAAACACAAAATGTTACAACCACTATAACATAATTTGTCCTGAATACTGCAGGTTAAGTTTGACGAATTTCCCAAACGAAAAACACCAAAGTAATTCGTCAGCTTACAATTGGAATTACCATAACACCAGCTAACAGGGCAGATTCCTTCCAAATCTTTAAGGGCAAAGCAAACTTTTATCTTACTAAGTTGTAACAATGAAATATGAACAGGTGTACTAGTCACACATACAACCGCCAATAATAAACACACCTTGTACCAGTCTTCATATCAATCACAGATGTGATTATCAACAAGTTACAGAACCGCCATATGTAACTAGATTCCTTAACAAAATTGACAGTTGCCTATTAGAATAGTGGCTCTCAAGATGACTAATTCCAATGCAACCAAATATGTATTAGACCTGATTTTCAAAATAACTACGACTGTAATAACTAATAAACCCATAACCCAAAAACGAGTTCTGAATTTATGTAAATAGAAAAATCCATACTAAAAGTCGTTCCACAAAAAAAGTGACGTAACAATTATATAAAAATATGACGGTCAACGTGGGGCGTAAAGAAAAATAGCGCACACAATAGACAGAAAGTCCCTTGTTAGTGTAATTTATTAATAAACTAAAGACTTGTGTTTTATTTAGTTTTAAGTAGAGGTATAGGTCCGGCCCGTAGTTGTGTATACTTTGGATATTAAGTAGAAGCTGGTAATAAAATGAGTCAGTCGCAAAATTTCAAACAAGATCTGGGAGAAAATATAAAGCGGAACACGATCACATGACAATCCAGGAAGCTTAGGGAGATAGAAACTGTGGAGGTACAGACTGAGGTCCATATTAAGGAAGATGAAGGGATGATGTTCAAACCGGAGGTGCTATAGATGGAACCGATAGTACAGGGGAGTAATAAAGAAATACATAAGCGGGAAAACGACATGGACATGTTATTGATGCTCTTAAGAGAAGACCGAAAGTACCAAAAGGAAGTAGGAGAGAAAATGAAGCAATTAGGCGAGAAGATTGATAATATGCAGCATAAACAAAATGATTTTAGACCGAAAATCGAAGCGAAGGTCGAGGATATTGTCAAAGCAGTACAAGAAAGTTTGAAAGTTTTTCGAAAAGAGATAAGTCAAGAAGTCAACAAGAAAATAGAGATATGTGAATAATAAACGAAGTATCCGGGGTTAGAAAAAAAAATAGCAAAGGTCGATGAAAAATATTATCATAACCATGAAAAGACCATGAACATGATCAGGAAGATTAAGGAGAACGAGACAAGTTTTCGGACGGAAAGTGTTGAGAAGATGAAGGAAATTGATGCTAAGGAATTAAATGCAAAACTGGCAAGAATGAATACGTCGGTAAACGAGAATTTGGGAAATGCAGAAAAACCTTTCAGCAAGATGCAGGAAAAATTAGAAATAGCAGAACAAGGAAGAATGAATACATGTACAGGGGGATATAATGTTAGAATGAGTAGGGATATTTTCCCCAAGTTCGAAGCAAAAAAGTAGGAAAAACCCATGGTATTTTTAAATAAGATTGATGATGCTGCTTGTGTTTTGTAAACAATATTTATTAATGTACTCCAAAGATAAAAATGCAGCTAAAGTAAGTCGGGATATTTCGGAGGCCAATTCTAGGATCACAAGCGTCCGAACCATCGATCTCCAAAAATGTTGTAGAGCTTGAAGCTTTGTGCAATGTGCTGGATCTCAGCTAGCTAATATCAACTGTTGCGATATTGTGTAAGGGTATCTGTAAAATCCTCAGCAGGTGTGGTTATAATTTGTAATTATTTTCGAAAAATTAACCTTTCGTCGTAAACTAAGTACCGCATTTCATTTGTTTATTATTAATGAAAATACATTGAAACTGAATATTTCTTGAAACGCAAAATCTCTAGTGAGGTGAGGATTTTCTCTAACCCAAAAATATTTGTTTTTTATATCGTAAATACCTTCACGAGAAAATTTTGACTCGTCAGTCCAAACAATTTTTCTTATAAAATGTGGATCTTCTTAAACGCGCATTAATAAACATTCACAGAACTTGATTCTTTGTGGACAATCCCCAGGTTTAAGTGCTTGTTCTTTAATAAACTTGTAGCCGTGCATATTATTTTTATCCAATATCTTCTGTATAAAAGAGTACCTTAAATTCAATTCGTGTGATGCCAATCTTATTAAAGATTATTCAAAGGCATGAAAATATGCCAAAACATTGGTATCATTTTCTTCATTAAAAGTTACGGGCCGGGGAATTTGCCTAGAAGCCTTTAAGGATGAATCAAAATTTATAGTGTTTCTGTAGTCGTTTAAATTTCTTATTATTTGTTGCCTGTAGATCTGGATATATTTCATTAAATTTTCGACAAGTGCGGCTTATAATGTTACCACACTCTCCATGTAACATAAGTAAATTCATAAAAACTGTATTTGAATAAACATTATCTGCCATCTTATGCAAGATTCAACTTACGCCTTATAAAAATGTAACACTATGATGCACAAAGTAACAACCAAAAGAAATAAACAATTACAAAACGTCACATTTCCATAGACAGTTTAACCAAAAATCCAATTTGATAAAATAATTTAATTAATTGCTTATAAGTCCAACACTAGTCGAACTAGGTATTGGAAGAGAATACATAAAAAATAGCAAATTCCAGCAGCTTTCTGAATTTAGATTTAAAAACCAAATATTTACAATTTTTTTTAATTATATAAGGAACAATTGCGCCTGGATCACCCTGTATGTTTGCTGTAGGATTTGGATACAGGATACGAACCACTTGAGCCTTAACTAACCCCAACCCGAGTTGGAGTTTCTTAAAGTTTAGAAGCATAAGTATATCAACGTAGAATCACTTTTCCCTATTTAGACCGAGCTTTTCCAAATACATACATGTTGTTCTGGATTATCTGGAATCACCTTGTTAATGCTTCATAGCCACAGACATAACACTTATATACAAGTTAATAACAAGAAATAATTATACATTAAAAGCACGACGCACAAAGAAAGTATTTACAAAAGTTTGTGTGTGTGTGTGTGTGTGTGTGTGTGTGTGTGTGTGTGTAATTATTGTAAATGTTTTTCAACATTGAAGTCTGTAAAGTAATTGAATGTGTTACCATGTTGAAGAATTGAATGTTGTGGCTTCGTAACGAAGGGCTGGATCTAGGTTGTGTAGCAAACAATGACTATCTTTAAGCTGAATGCAATGCGATACCTAGCGGCGGTGACTGGGATAAGATTTCCATGCTTTGGTACACTGCGGCTGGTACGCGGAAATACTGGCATACGGGCGATATCTTTGGTTAGCAAAAATGGAAACGAGCTGTTGGCGGGATGTTCTCAATCCGGGCGGCATGTTGGCATCCCCTCCTCTAGAAACTGGTCTTGATGATTTTGGAGGTGGAGCGGGTCTTACTTGCGTTATGACCGGCCCCAGCGTTCATTATTAGTTGAAGGGTATTTAAGCGTGAATATTGTTTATTTGCATGCTGCGTGCTTATTGGTCAGTTAATTAGGAATATGGTAGGTTGTATACTCTTTTATATCCACTTTTTAGTAACTGCATTAGTCATGATAAAAAGTGATACATTTCGTTCGCAAATGTACCTTTCTACCGCTTTTTGTAGCTGTCGTTAAAGGAGTATAATTTTGTTCTGATAGACCTGTGTTGACTGTTTTTGAGGGTTCTTTCTCCATGTGCGCGGGTTTGACCCTGTCGATTGAAACAGTTTTCTTGCCTTGTTTTGTCGTGCATGTGGATTACTTTGTGTAGTCCATCGTATGTACTTTGTAAAGCATTTTTGTTGCCTTCGCAGTGTACAAAAATGTGATTAGAATTTTTCAATGCATTGCATACGAATGTTTGTCTGCTGCTATAGTTGGTGCCTTGGACTGGCTGTAATCGTTAAAAGTGGTAGCGTAGCTAGTTTGCAAGTGCCTCAGAATGTGTTTCTTTCGTTGACTTGCTCGAATTTGTGAGAAATTCTTCTGGTAGGCGTAGCGTTTTGTCAAATATAAATTCTGCAGCTGTAACGTTTTAATTTTCCTTCCAAGCATTTCGGATTCCTAGTAGGACTAAAGGTATCATTTCGGTCCATTTTTCGATAATGTGGCAAGTCAATGCTGTTTTCAGTTGTCTGTGAAATCGTTTCACCATGCCATTCGACTTCGAATCATATGCTCTTGTGCGAATCTCCTAAATCCGATCAAGATTTCTAATTGTTTGAATAGTTGCGATTCACACTAACGGCCTTGATCTGTTATGACTCTGAGCGGTACACCAAAGCGCGCGTTCTATTGTTCTATAAATGCACTGACTACCGTTTCAGCTTCAATCCTCTGCAAAGGTTTTGCCTATGGCTATTTTATAAAGCGGTTGAAGCATGTGTGTAATTATCAGTTTCTATCTGATATGGGTAAGTGGTCCAACAATGTCTATATCATCATGTTCAAATCTTGAAGCTGGTGGTTTGAAATTTTGTGTTTCTGTAATCATGTGTCTTGTGACTTTAAATTTTTGGCATATGATACAATTTCGTCTCCAGGTGCGGCAGTCCGCTTTAATACCAAGACAAACTAATTGTTGGGAAGCTACCGTTTGTAGTTTTTTTGGCTACGAATGGACTAAATGTCGTTCCTGAAATGTCACAGAAAATTGTTTGATCAGAGTTCGGCATGTATGTCAGTCTGCAAGTCAAACTTGAGCTGTTGTTTTCGCTGAGATTTTTGAACTGTTCATCGTTTTATTGTGAATTGGATAACTGCTTGAAATCAAAGCTATCCATTCGCAAGAGTATATATGCGACCATATTTTTTTTCTCATAGTGTGTTTGATGTATGTCAAATATTCGCTTATGTAATCCAGATATCTAAATTACCTGGGAGAATATTTTCCTAATTTCTGTTGAAAAGTGAGTGCTAGAGGTTTGTCGTCTGTGTTGCTCGTGAAATATCTACCCTTTAATATGCGTTTAAACTGTTTGGTAATTTGGTAAATGGCGAGTTCTCGGTCGTAAGCTGAATATTTTGTTTGCGTATTAGTAAGTTTTTGGAGTAAAAAGCTAAGGATTGCCATTGCTCCACTGTTCGATTACTCCACGGACAGCAAAGTCTGAAGCGTCTGTTGCTATAGATAATTTTGTATTTGGGAGTGGATGTGTGAATAGTGCGGCTTGTGCTAGCTGTACTTTGCGCTTCTTGAAAGTCATACTTGCATCGCTTATCCAATAAATAAACACTTTGCTTTTTATTTTGCCATTTAGTAAGTCGTTGATCGCAGTTTATGATTCAGCTGCTCGTGGTATAAAACGTCGGTAATAATTTAACATGGCTTAGAATCGTCTGAGGTTATCGATGTCTCAGATGTTGTGTAATTCTGTATAATGCTGACATTTTCTTCTAGTGGTGTGGTGCCGTCATTGGTGATGAGGTCGCTAACAAATTTGACTTAATTTAGCCCAAAGATGCATTTAGCAGGTCTTTTAATCTGCTGAAGAGAATTTTCAAATGTTTTTAGTGTTCTTTTTTAGAGTGAGATGTTACCAGAATTTAGTCGATACAGCCGTAGCAGAATTCTAGTTCTCTTAAACCATTGTCCATGAATTGTCGAAAAGCTTGCACTGCGTTTCATATTTCAAAGATCATGTATAGGAACTCGAATATACCAAAAGGCTTTGTTATAGTAGTTTTTTCTAATGTCTTTTTCAGCTACGCGGATTGGGTAATAGTCTCTGGCAATCTCGATTGTAGAGAAAATTTTCCTGCATTACAGTTTTTATGCAAAATCTTCCACAAACGTAATAGAAGACCTATCAGGAGTTGTGAAAGCGTTTAAAGCCTCGTAGTGTTCATTGTGTCGACACTTTTTGTTGTGCTTGGCAATAAATGTAAGGATGAAGCCTATAGCAGTTTGGATGGTTTTGCTGTTCCTAACTGGGCCATTTTAGTGAAATCGTCCTTGGCGATTGTGAGTTTCTCAGGCGTCAATCTGTATACTGGAGGTTCTTGGGTCGTTGAAATGTGATGTTTGGTACTATGCTTAATAAGCGTGGAAGACTTATCAGACGAGCTATATTCCAATACTTAGCTAGAATTATATGGTATTTTGAACTGAATAACACGGTTAATTTTGCACTATGTCACAGGCGAGTTGAATTTTGGTTGAAAGTTTTGTTTCAGAGTCGATAAGTTTCTTGTTTTTTTGCGACAACCAGTAATTTATGATGTGCGAAAAAATCTACGCCAATAATAGGTTTTTTGACATCGGCGATTCCGAATTGCCAAGTGACTGGTGGCTTTAGTCCCAAATCTAATGCTAATGTAATAGTACCATATGTGTTTGTGATCGTAACATTTGCTGCGAACAATTTATAGTTCATCGGTTTGAGTAGCCCACGCACCTTGCTTCATGGGACAGTACAGAGGTCTGTACCAGTATCGGAGAAAAGCTCCACAGATGCTGTGCGATTTTTTATGTACAAGCCGCGTGAGATGGAATGCAGGGAACTATCGGCCTATAATTCCTGCATTTGGCGTTTTCATGGGCCGTGAAATTTCAAGGCTTTGTGCACTTGCGTGCTATGGCTTCGAAGTTGTAGTAGAACCAGCATAAATGTTTGGGTTGTTGCTGCCATTGTTGGCTTTGGTTTCGTTGCCATGTTTGGTACAATGGTTTACAAAAGCTTTGGCTGCGTTGTTCGGTTTTAGCAAATTGAGTTTGCTGAAGTTTGACTTCGAGTGTTGCTATTTCTTTTGTAAGGTTTTCCAGGAATATAAATCTTGTATGCGCAATTATGTTAGCGCGATGTGCAGATTGCGCTTTGTAGACTGCATCTGCTAAATGTGTTGTGTTCTCCAGGGATGCTTGTAATTGAGTAGCCAGGATCACTTATGTTTGTATTGGCAAGCGACCTAACCAGTGTATCTGGCACGATTGTTCCACTCAGTTGCTTGTAGACCTCTAGAGAATTGTGAGGGTTTTTCGTCGCCTAGAGTTTCGTTCTCCAACAGCTTTCTAGTTCGTTGTTTTTGCGATGAGTTTAGCCGTTTAATTGATTCGGCTTTAATCTTTTGTATTTGTCGATCTCGGGTAGTTTGATTATGATGTCCAGGACCTTATCTAGGAAATTTGCTTGAAGGTTGGATATTATGTATGAGTATTTTGTAGCGTCTTGTGTAACACCATAGATTTCAAAGCTGTGATCTACTTCGGAAAATCACAATTTTAGATCAGCTGGCCAGAAAAGGTGGGTTTCGCGCGGCAACCATGTACACTTGTCGGTCATTTTATACGATTTAAGTTGTTTTTAAGCACTTAAATTAACCGATGTTCACTCTGTCGCAATAACCTATTGTATGATCACGTCGGGGTCACCAATGTGCTCTGGATTTTCTGGGGTCACCTTGTTATGCCTCGTAGTAATAGCGATAACATTAATTTACAAGTTAAGCGTTCGGTTTAGTTTACCTTAAAAGTACGACGAATAAAAGAAATATTTACAAAAATTTCTGTGTGTGTAATTATTTCAAATGTCTTTCGACACTGAAGGCATTTTAGTTTGTAAAGTTACTGGACGTGTTTCTATGTCGAAGAATGAAATGTTGCCGCTTTGTGACAAAGACCTGGATATGTGTTATGTAGAAGATTATGTCCATAGTTAAGCTGAATGCAGTGCGGAATGTGGCGGCGGTGACTCGAATGGGTATTCCATTCTTCGCTTCACTACGGCTGGTTGGCTGAGATGCTGGCACAGGACGACATCCTTGGTAAAAATTGAAACGAGCTGTCGAAGGAATGTCCTCAATCCTGGCGTGCGTGTTGGCGTCACATGGTCTAGTAGGCGGTCCTAAAAACTTGGAAGGTGCAACGGGTCCATGCTGTGTTATGGCAGGTTCCTGCATCCATAGTGTGGGTATAAACAGCTTACTTTACTTTCTCCTGTTTTCATTTGATGATCACAACGAGATAATCTGAAAGAACCCGTATGGTTGGTGGTTACTTATCGGGCGCGTCCCCAGGCGGCGGATAGGGGACGCCCTGTGTCCGCACGAGCAATCGTTCGCTGCCATGGGGCTTTGTGAAGAAATAAGTCTAGCAGTTGTGGTGATCCAGGGCGTTGAGTGACCTAAAAACCACAACATACGGGGGGGCGAGTGTACGTCAATGCTACTTAAACCCCGCCCGATGATGGTAAGGCTAATCCTACACCGCGGACCAAACCACCAAAAACCCCTACTGCTACTGGGTCGGCAGCGGTTTGCACAGGGGCAGACCACCTCATGTTTGTGCCGTGCGAGGCAAGCCGTGTCGGTTGGATAAAGGAGTCCTGGTGGTTGAGCCACACGTGGGGCGGAATTAGTTCCCTGAAGTCTGACAACACACCACTTTGGCCTTGATTTGACCTAGACGGGAGGTCGGGACTAACCCATCCCGATCAATCGGCTATGCCGTCGGGTCAGACCGCCGACTGGGTAAGCTCTTGGGGGTGGAGGGAGTGCAGTCGGTACTGCGGATGAGTGACACATTCTACATGTGTGCTACTACAAGCGGTATTTAGGCTCGTAGGTAACCTTTCCTTGGGGGCTGTATCTTCCTGGTAGCCCTGGTGTCGAATTTGGCATACCAGTTTGGACTCCGTGGTGGGTAGGCAGCCGGGAAGATCAATTTTTATTATCTAACATGGATGAAAACGTTAATGTAGCTCATCTAGAGGGTGCGTACTCGGACACCCCTCAGACTTCCCTATAGAAGCAACAACAGCAGCAACTACAACAGCAGCAGCTTCAACATAACAGGCAGCAACACCAGCCAGATGACTGGCAACAATAGGGTCCACATAGGAAGAAGATCAGTGTGGCTGAACAGAAGAGAAGAGGGAAGGCACGTCTGGCAGTACGGACAGCTGCCACGAATAAGGCTGGCCCGTCGGCTAACCAATCCCAGGAGCAGCCTCTCGACCATCAGGCACTCTTCACCTTCAAATCTTCCACCTCCTCCCCAAGGCCATCAGAAGCCAAATCAGGTAGGAGCAAGAAAAGGGTGCGATCTAATGGCATTCCACCGCAAGCTAAATCCCGAAAAAGAAGTGCAAGAGCGGCACCGCTCGCTCTGCCGGAAGCAGCTATGGGGAGGCAGCTTCCAAGCACCTCCATGTAGCTGTGATTGACAGGTGCAATCCTTGGGCAAAAATAACTAAGCCTCAGGTTTAATTAGTACAAGCAGCTATCAAGAAGGCGTTGGACGAGTATTTGTTTTCTTTTCCTGATAACACTGCTCGGCCAACCTTCAGGAGGTGGGCGTACTCGGGCGAGATCTTTTGGATCTGGTTCGAGGATGATTACTCCCTGAAGTGGATAACATAAGCGGTAGGCAACCTCCTTCAGCCGTGGGAGGCTGCACGCCTAGTGGTCGTCCAAGTGGGAATGCTACCTAGACTCCTGAAAGCGGCACTGTAGATTCCGACACCTCCGGAAAACGTGGATGTTGTTCAAAGATGTCTGCGGTCACAAAACCCTTGGACAGACATATTCAAGTGGTGCGTCCTCCACACCGCTACAAGGGACCAGCCTCAAAGGAGAGTTGGGGAAGATGTTAGGGACGCTATAGCCAGTAGGCGAAAAAAGCTGCACTATAGGCTCACTTGGCTGAATATTAGAATTCAAAAATCAAACTGTAGCGGAGGCAGTCCAAAAACCGGCAACTATGCAGCAGCAGCAAAAAACTGCATAAATGAAGCAGCAGCAGCCATTTTCCCATCTACAGTAACAGCTGGAGGTGGAAGTAGAAACTCAACCATCGACAGCGTCAGGCAGTCGGATGGAGACAATGGACTCTGACCCCCTCCTAATAGAGTGGCTGGCTAAAGAGTGTAAGAAAGCGTGGCTGGGTAGTCCAACCAGAGACGCCTAAGAGTAAGTGGCATACTGGCTGAAATGGCGGGACTAAACATCATACAATTAAACTTGCAACACTGCCGAGCGGCTGAAGGTACTTTATGCAGACACCTGGGCACAAAGCAGGACATTTACCTCATCCAGGAACGTTGGGTGGTGAGCTCAAGCGTCTCGGGTTTGAACAGTCTTCATGGACTGATCTTTACAAGTAATAACCAACCTAAGCCTAGAGCTTGTATTTACATACCTAGACATATCAACGCTATCTTATTGCCTCAACTGAGTGGCCGTGAAATAACGACCATCCAGCTTGAATGCATCATCGGAGCAAAAACTGATTTAATCTTAGTTTCAGCATACTTTGCAATAGAAAATGACTCCCCTCCTCGTGAGCTGATGAAGGTCATTGACTACTGCGAAAGGAACAAAAAACCTCTCATTATTGAATGTGATTCTAACGCCCACCGTACGACCTAGGGCAGTGCTAATATCAACCCGCGAAGAAGATCACTTCTTGAATATAATACAAGTAGGAATTTAGAAATCATAAATCGGGGGTGCGAGCTGACGTTTGTTACATCCCGTAGTCAGACGGTTATCGCTCTCACCTTGGCTTCTATTGGTATTTCTAATATCGAACTGGCAGGTGCTGCTTGCAGCAACCCTTTCAAACCATAGAATGCTTAGCTTTATGATAAGGGGAACGGCAAATGTTGCTGGTAAAGAATACACGAACCCTAGAGCGACCGATAGAGCGGTTTATGTGAACTGCCTGGAAGGACGACTTTACACACCGAAACACACGACCAACCTAACAACCATAGAGGAGTTACAAGGAGGCATTGAGTTCTTGCAAACCTCCATTGTAGAGTCCTTTGAGCAAGCATGCCCGGTTCGAACAGCTTTTACTCGTTCCAACACCCCATGGTGGTGCAGCAAGCTTCAGAAGCTGAAGAAAACCGTGAACCGACTGTTCAATGGGGCAAAAAATAGCTAAAGTAACTCAGTTGAGTTTGCCAAAGAAACGTGTCGAATAAATAGAATCCTGTCTAAAGATCCGCGCCAGCAACCATATTGTCTGAAATGTGCGAATGGCTCGTTTACCAACAACGAGGAAGAGACACCAAAATTACTTTTAAATACACACTTCCCAGGAAGTGTACCCTTATCGTCTATCACTAGGATGGATGATCCCAGGCCAGCCCCAAAAGAGGCAAACTGGGAGGTAGCCAACCGGATGGTTAAGGAAGAAAAAGTAAAATAGGCAATCTTAACCTTTCAACCTTTTAAGTTCTCAGAATTGGACGGCAGCTTTACAGCCCTACTACAGTGGGGGTCTGAAGAGGCTGTTTCCTTACCTGGTGAGGCTGTTCAGAAGCTGTATTGCGTTTAAATATATCTCCAGAAGCTGGATGAAGGTCAGGGTGGACTTCATTCCTAAACCGGGACGGAAGGACAACTCTTTGGCCAAATCCTATCGCCCAATCTATCTAACGTCCTTTTTGTTAAAGACGCTGGAAAAATTGTGCGACATTGATATAATGGAAGGGATTGAGCAGTACCATCCTCTTCACCCAAACCAACATGCCTATATACCAGGGAGGTTTACATAGTCTGTCCTTACACGTTGTGGTAGGGCGGATAGAAAAATCCTTTAAGAACAATATGTCAGCTTTATGCGTATTCATAAATATTGAAGACGCGTTTAGTGAAACCGCCTTTGAAAATATTGATAAAGTTATGAGAGAACACGAAGTGGACAAAACTCTCAGGCAGTTAATCCAACAGTACCTACGCTGTCGTGAAGTACATGTCGGCGTGGGAACCACTTTCTTATGCAGGGTGGTAGCTAAGGGTTGTCCTCAGGGTGGCGTACTGTCACCACTACTATGGAATCTAGTAGTTGATAACCTACAACATCGTCTTAATGGGGGCGACTTCTACACGGTGGGGTATGCTGAGGCCCTGGTTACTGTAGTAGTTGGCAAATATAAGCAAGTACTGTGCAATTTAATGCAAACAGCATTAAAGCTAATTGAACGATGGTGCGTAAAAAACTCCTTGACCATAAATCCTAATAAGACCTCGCTAGTCTTGTTTACAAGCAAAAGAAAATTAACGGTAACCAGATTACCATCACTTTTTCAAACATCCCTAACCCTCTCAGAGGAAGTCAAGTATTTTAATATTATACTTGATAAGAAACTGAAATGGGCTAAACATTTACAAGCAAAAGTTACGAAAGCTAGCACAGTGTTCTGACAATGCAGACCTGCCTTAGGCAAACTTTGAGGTTTTTCACTAAAGGCTGTCCTATGGCTATACACAGCAGTAGTACGACCTATGCTATGCTATGGAGCTGTTGTTTGGTGACCCCAAACCCGACAAGATAACGCATCTAAAGAACTTACGCACATACAAAGACTAGCCTGTCCCAGTATCACGGGCACAATGAAATCCACACCAACTGCGTCTTTAGAAGCCAACTTGAGCCTCCCTCCGCTAGACCTGCATGTGGTAAAAAAGGCGCTTAGAGCTGCACTAAGACTAAGAGTAAAGGGATTGTGGAACAATAAGAGAGACGGTGGGAGACACCAGGATATCTTAAAAGAGGCGTTGCTAACAATGTAACTCTTGGATGTCATGGTCAACTCAATTACACTCAAACTAATATTTAGAAAACAGTACAAGGTCTGTGTGGACCCTGAAGACGTGATTCCAGCAGATACATTCATCTTCACAGAGAGATCAAAAACGAAGGAAGGCATCTTTTCAGATGATCTAGACCTTCACGAAAGTATAGCGTTGGTAACGCACGCAACTGTTTTCCAAGCAGAAGTCATTGCGATCACACAAGGTGCCAGTGTTATTTTGGAACGAGGTATTCAAAATAAAACTATACGCATATCCACAGATAGCATGGCAGCTTTAATGGCCCTAAGTAGACAGAAGATCCTTTCAGAGGCGGTACTTCAGTACCACCTCACTTTTGAACGGGCTTATTACTCTAATATCCTCGAGCTGGTGTGTATCAAGGATCATTCAGGTAAATGCGGTAATGAGCAGGCTGACGCCTTGGCGAGACAAGGATCGACTCAGAGTTTTGCCGGACCTGAGTCATCTTTCGGCATCTGTGCTATTTACCATGATAAGACAGAGAACCTACCATCGCCATTGCGAGAAGTGAGCAAAGAAAACATTTTTCCGATAGGCAAAAATGTTCATTATGTCTCTTTCGACAAACAATGGGAAACTGCATAGGTTTGCCGAGACAAAAACTATGACTGTTAGTAAGTGTTTTATTGGGCACTGCAAGGTAAAAAAACACATGCACAGATTGGGTTTATCAGAGAACCCAACCTGTCGCAGTTGTCAACGGGATGAGGAGACGACAGAGCACATCCTGTGCACTTGCCCGGCACCCGCCAATCTCCGAGGATCTAGGGTAGGTGACTTCTGGCCAGACACCGCCAGAATTAGTAACACGCCCTGGACGGATATCCTCAGGTTCGTCTGTAAGCTCGGGTGGCTGAGTGATTGAAAACCAGGTATAAGGAAGTAGCACAATGGGCCCATATTGAGGCTTAAGTGCGCGTGGCTTTGCCACCCTTCCAATGTAATCATCATCATCATAATCTGAAAGAAAACCCTTAGTGCATGACGAGCTTGACGACTTCCGTCTAGTACTATTTTTTACTTCACTTCAAGAAGTTTGGTGATTACCTAAAAAGAGAACAATTAAGAAGTAATTTGCTCTAGCGTTTGGAGCTGCTTTTATATCCTGGGTTCGTTTGTATTGTACGTTCAAACAGTTTCATTATTTATTTCGAAGGATGTCCGTCGGGTCCATAATTGGTTGAAGGGTATTTTAAGTGCGCATTCTATTTATTTGAATGCTGCGTGCTTATTGGTTAGTTGGTTAGGAGTATGGTTGGTTGTATTCTCCTACATATAGATCGGAAAAAGGAGGAATAATTAACTGGCTAACTGGTGCACAAATTTCATACTTAAGACTTCTTGTTATGAGGATACGTAACACATAAAGTCTGTATCAAGCACAACAGCACAGCAGGTGATAAATTCTAATTCCGGCAACAGGAGGCGAAAACTATACTATTTAAATAATCTTTTAGTATGTCTATAACATTGTAAAATTTTAAATATTGAGCATTTAATATAAATTACTAAAGCGTTTCAATTTGTAGTTATCTTTTTAAGTAATTGTGGTTTGATTTTATCGTCTTACTATAACACTTTTCTTTTCGAAAATTTTCTAACAACTTGGCAAATGTTTGGATAGGTAAGGAGAAAACAGCTCTATTTAACGAAACTAAATCCACGCTAATGTTGACATTTAGGAAACCTGACGATTACGTCACAAAACAATAGCAGTTGTTACGTTTATTTTCGACGATAGATTTAAATACGGCCTTTCTTTGTGGTAATTCGTTCTTTATTCACCTAGCTTCTGTTTCTATTCAAAACCTTATCCTGTATTTTTACTTCGTTACAATAGTACGCGCAATCATAACATTTCTTTCAAATCTATTCATTCTAAAACGAACATTTATTCAATAAATTAAAAAGTCAATACCTTGTTTTATCCGTTAATTTGTTAAACATTCCGAGAACGTATAATTTCTTTCTTTTGTGTTTCCCATTTAAAGGCTTGTCGAAATAATAGATCGTACTATTATTTGATAGCGTGTTTTCCAGTTTTGCTAATCGCGTTTCAATAACGCAAGGATTGCAGTTCGAACTCGTATTATTTAATCCCATTTTTAATTTGATTCTGAAACTTGTGCGTTGAAATATTTTCTACATTACTCGCCCAGTACTTCAAAAGCGATACACATTTTTTGTTCGAGAAGTAGGAAGTATCTTGCATGTATTGGTGAGTTTTCCCGCGCTTACCCACTGTAATCAGATTCTCTTTTTAGCTCTTAGCTGGAGGCCAAATTGGTTTTTTCTTTATGTTGACCCAACTGTTCGTTGACGTAGACCAACTGTTTTTGTCTGTAGACCGCTGCTGCTGTTACGATGGCAGGGTGAATGAATCCTGACTACCGTGGTGTTGCTGTGCTGACTCACCCCGACGTCTTGCAGGATAAGCATCCCGACGCATAGAGGTATGTGACTCGTTTTCTTCTATGCACATGGAGGATTATTATTTATCAGCTGTTGATGTTGTGAAACCAGTTCACCATACATGTTTAAAAGCTAGCTTCGCTGGTGCTTTTGGTTATATTTCTTTAATTCTTACTACAACTTGGTTTACATTTAATACTTTAATTTAACACAAGTGCTATTGAAAAAATCTACATTGAATACTTTAATTTAACACACTTGCTATTAAGAAAATCTAAGCATTACTTTTTTCCAATGAGTTTTATTACATGTTACTTACGAAATGCGTACTTCGTGGATCCAGTACAAAATTTGTCCTTTACAATATAACTTAAATTTAATACTTTTCTTTGTGCATATGAATCAAGAAATTTTAATTTATTTTTATTGTTAATAAATAATCCTGGGCGACGTATTTTTTTTGTTTTTTTGATATGTAGGCGAATCCCCCCACTCTCCGTGGTTGGTAGTTAGCCTGGTATTTACTTTTCTTCCGGTTACGTCTAGGTACGTAGCACAGTTAAACCAAAAATAATTCTAAGCTATAACATATTGTTCTATAATATGACTCGCAATATTTCTTGAAAGATTTTTCATAAAACACATCTTAGCGCACTATAACATGTATTCCATACTTACTCTTACAGGAACTAGGGAACTTTAATTTTCAAAGATAAAGAATAAAAAATTATCTTCGACAAACTATGTTAAAAGAAAGAAATATATATAAATATTGGAGCAGCTGGTTCGCGTTTGCAGCACGCGACCATGACCTGCGTGGTGCCTCTGTTTGCAACAATCATTCATTTTGATACAATATACTTTAGAGTATTAATATGGTAAATACTAGATACTGCAATACATTTACTTCATCTACTAAAGTATATTATCGGCTTTAGCAGATATAAACAGCACACTTACAATAACAGATTTACAGTAAAACTTCGTCTATACTTTAGTACGCTTCATTTCTCCCAGCAGATTTTCCAGAGTTTCGTTGCCTTTCTGATGTAATAAGGCTTCTGTCAGGGGGAATTCAAGTGTTTTTAAAGAAGGCAAGACATCTTGATTTACTGATTGCAAAATCACCCTCTTCAAGAAGATTTATTTAACAAATCAGTGGAAATTTAAATACTAGCTTTCCCATAAACCTTAATTTTGTTATAAGTCCTAAGAGTAATTTTTTGGCAACTTAGGTTACAATTAATAAGTATATTATGTTGACTTTTACTAAAAAAAATTAGGTTAATTGAAAAGACGTTAACTCAGTAACACAACCGCCAGCATTTCAGACGTTGCTCATGCACCCCCAGGTTTCTGACAACGATTTCAGAATGTGAACTTTATATATGGCTACAAACGACAATTATTATTAAACGTTCACCGAATTTCATAATTTCCGTGCATAGTGCTGTGGGTGTAAATTGAATTTTATGGAAATCCCCTTCGTGAGCCCACAATGTAAAGTTCAAGCTTGAATAATAGAATTGAGGTGACACCAATTTACAAGCCTACCTGTAGAATTGGTAGTTATGTATAAATCGAAAATTCATAAATTTATCATCTTTCCCTCAATACTTTACGAAGAAAGATCAATTGGGTTTCAACTGGTTCGTGACTTATTACAGAATACAGTTTGTGCAAATTAGACTCTTAGAGTTGACTTATCGAGAGAAAATTGTGTAAATAATGTCTTTGACGTTACTCACCACATGATGACTAATTTATTGATAATTCTTATTACGGTCAAACCGCCTCATTTAGTAATAATTTTGCAAAAGAAACAACAACTTTAAAACAACGAACCTCCCGCTTTATGTTACTACTTAAGGTATTACCTTAAGCAAATGCGATTAATGAAGAAAAACAAAGAACAAGTTTTGTTAAAACTATCAATATATAGTCCTCGCAATTTCTAAACCGACTTTCGTCACAAATGACGCCACGCCATATCAACTACAAATGATATACTTGTCTTATTCTAACTCCAGGAAAAAGTTTCCTTCTCGGTTTGCAAATTTTGCAATGTTGTCGCCTTCATTTGAGACATTTGTTGACAACTAATATTACTTGTATTGGTTATGTTACATTTTCGTTGGCGTTCATATTTCATGTCATTAACCTTTTGCGTAGTTTTTGTCCCTCATTTTATGTTATTCTTGCTTGCATTAAAAAATGTTCTTTTTAAAACAGACTAGCGTAATTTTTGTTTGGGTGAATAAACCATGTGCGGTTCACGTTTAGGAAGCAAAAGAAAGCTACTTGTAGCTAATTTGATAGCGTTTTTTGAACAAGAACGAGATAACTGTGGTCCATTTATTCCTTTCACGGCAGTTTGCGAGGTAAATTAATTATTTACTTCAATTTGTAGTTCATTAATTCTATTTTAGCTTGTAGCAGCGGCTTTAAATATCAATTTGGCCACGGTAACTGCTGTGTCACAAGCAGTTAAAAATAACGAACCCTTGACTTCCAAGAAACGAGTTTACAAAAAAAACCTATTTCTGAAGTTGACCAATTTACTAAATGTGGTATTCGTAATGTAATTTACAGAATGTATGAAAATCGTGAGTAAATTTTATTAATTTTGAAATTTTTTTTATAACAGTAAATAATATTAGGCGAGCAAATTTTGCGGCAAAATGTAACACGCTGGGCTCTTTAAGAGTTGCCCGATATTGTCAATAGAAGAGTGCAATTTCTGAAAACTTATATACAAATCAAACAGCAAAACTTGTCTCAATTTCTTTTTTTGGATGAAACATGGATTTTTCAAAATGGTTCTATAAGCCGTTCTTGGCAAGATAACAATCTGAAAAGTGTAAAAAGTACAAGAGTTGACGGAAAAAGGTTAGTGAGATTTACATTTGATAATGTGAATGCATGAAGTAATTCTGCATTTTAGGTACATAGTGTAGCATGCAGGCAATGCAGATGATTTTCTTGATGGTAGTGAATTGGCCTTTGGTTCATCGGCAAAAAATCAAGATTATCATGGCAAAATGAATGAGGATAATTTTTTACGTTTGTTTGAAAATCAACTACTAAAAAATTTAGAAACACCATTTGTAATTGTCCTGGATAATACTTCGTATCAGAGTACTACAAAACAAAAGATACCAAACACTTGGTGGAAGAAAACGGAATTAGCAGAATGGTTTAGTGGAAATGGCCTTTTGAATTAGCATCTTTAAAAAGTGAACTGCTACATGTGGTTGCAATGTAAGTAGAAAATGTGGTATTCTTTGTAGCCGACTAACATATTTCTCTAAATTGTAGGAACAAACTACCAAAAATTTTTAAAATTGATCGTTTAACTGAACAGTATGACCATAAGGTACTAAGACTGCCTCCCTACTATTGTATTTTTAATCCAATTGAACTGATTTGGGGTATTGCTAAAAATTATTTTAATCATCACATTGGTAGGGATGGCAGATCTGTAGAGAACTGAATGGCAATGTGGTACGAAGCAATAGCGACCGTAACGCCTCAAGTTTGGGCAGATTATGTACAACACACCAAAACAATCATAAAAGAATGGTGGAAAAACGAAATTTAGTTTAATATAAAGGATGTAGCACCGTTGATCAATGATGTAAATGAAGATAACGACGACAGAAATTGAGATTCAGACTGCAGTGACAACTAATCAACACAAATTTATAGAACCTTAGGGAATTTAATGAAAGAAATTTTTTACAGGATAGACACATTGATGTTTGTAAATTAATTAATTATTGGCATTTAGTTTATTGTGTATTAATACATATCTTTAACTTTCTGTATAATAAATAAATACAAAACGAAATAGAATTTCTATTGCTAAATATCAAATTTTTAATAAGTACTTTGTTACTGTTTGGAAGTCGATTTCCAATAATAAATAGCCCATCGTTTTTAAAGATGGATACTCCTTTAAATAAAGAAAGAATAAAGAAGAATCTCGCAGTTGCTTTAGACGCCTTTTAGATGTTTTAGTCCAATATTCCTCGACCTGTGCCTAAGGTTATACACTATTTCTTAACCATAACAACAGTTCGTCACAATTATATTTAAGGAAATATAATATAATGTTTGTTATGATTGTGAGATTGTTACCTGGCGTATCTTCAATTTGATTCATGATAACAATGGGCTTTTTCAATTTCTTTTTTGTGTTGTAGTATTTATGTATTAGTTTTCCTGACACTATAGTATGAATTTTCCGACCGGTATTTTTCTTTTTTTACAATAGTATGTTTCCTACAACATAATCATAATGTGTCATTTAGCAAAACAAAATTATAGATTTAACAGAAAAGTACCTTAATTTCTGTTAGAAATACTGCCACAATTCCATCTGCAATATCACTTATGGTATCTGCATCGCTGCTGAAAATACATTATCCGTAGTTTCTAAATCTAACAATTTTAACCGTTCTCAAATACTAGCTAATTTTCACAATTTTGTGTTAGGTTCTTTAACATTCGGCAAACCCTAAAAACAAATTTTCATAACTGTTCGTCCTCATACTTTAGTTTAATAAACATGATAGTATTTGAGGTGGTTTTAACGACGGGAGCACTATTCGGGTGTTCTGAACCCCAACTTCTGAAAGCACAAGACCCCAAATTAACGCTTTGTCTAACGACACCAAGATTAGTCCAGTTTAGATAACTGTGGGTCCTAAGCAGAATTTTCTTCAACCGTTACATTTTATCCTTATTTCGGTATTTTCCAAAGTACACTAACGCGCATATTCTCAATTGCGGTTGGCGGCAAAAATGTAAAAAGGTATTTAGCTTTAGCAAAAGCCGACAATAATTGTTATTATTTTATTTTGGGTTTACAATACAAACAAGAGTTTGTACCCCATGTGCTGTTTTATTGTCGTCATATACTTTACAATGTTCTTTTACTGCGAATTAAATATATATTTCCAATCCCTAAATGCCATTCGGTCATTTTCTACTACCATTATTATTATTATTTTATTATTTCTATTATCCCTGTTTCAACAGGAATTGTGAATCCTCGTTAACCTGATTCTTATAAGCATCCGGAATTGAATATATTTTTAAATTAAACGGCACTGTATTTACGACTTCTAATTAAGGAACCTAACTGCTAGCAAATCTTGATTCTGACCTTACCCTCCTCGAATATTTATTTAATATAGAAGTTATGTCTTCTCTAATTTTACCCGAAACCTTGATAGATACTGCATCACAATCCATCTCACAATCATCACTTCGGATGTGATTTATTTTAATACAGTTAACATCTACATTGACCTGCAACTTGTCATACCAACATAACTTCTCATTATTTACAATAATAATCTTACTTGCGGCAATTATACACATTTTACACACAGTATAATAGGAATGCCAACAGATGATAACCACTAGTACCAGATTAGTAAAAGTGCAGAAGTAAATTCGAAATTAAATCGATATTTCATGAATGGCCATAACAAATACGTTTCACCTTTGGACTTGTTCGATGTGTTACGTGCAAAATTTCTGCAGAAATGTAACACACCGTCCCTTAGAAACGCTCAGTATAATATACTGGAGGGTAGAGATCATAATAATTAATGAAGCTATTTAATAATTGCTTTTAGAAATTTACTTGTTTTAAAACAAAATAGTATTAGGATGTATAAATAAACACCCGCTTTACGAAAAATCGCAAGAGAGTGTTTAATTATACAAATCAAGCTAATATTTGCATAGTCATAAATAAAAGATTTAAATTGTTTTATAAAGGGAATAAACATTTATCAACTAGTTTCAGTCTCTCTGAATATCATCTGGATGAAGTGGTTTAAAACCCTTATGAAACCAAAGCAAGTGACAATAATATCTTCGAAAAAACCTCTGTAAAATGGCTAGAGTAAAATAGAAACGCCATCAGATAATAACCACTACTACTAGACTAGTAAAAGTACAGAAGTAAATCCGAAATTAAATCGATATTTTATATATGGCCGTAACAAATATGTGTCACCTTTGGACTTGTTCTAAAAAAACATTCGTTACAGAAACAACAAAAAAAAACCCCCAAAATAACAACAAGACCGTCCACAACAGATTCCAGATAGAAAAAAAAACAAAAACAGATACCACACAAAATCCGGCTCAAAGGTCCAATAATAGAAAAAAGGAAAAAAAAAGAAGGAAAAACAGGCAATGAGCAATCAAGGAGAACCAAGGTCGAACGGCTTCAGCACAGCGGAGTCGTCAAAGGACGGATGTTTCTCAGAAGAAACAGTAAAGTTATCAACCTCAAGAAAAGAAAAGGAACAAGGAAGAAAACCGACAGTGCTATCCAAAACAGGAACCAAAGGTCAAGCCTCAAGTAAACAAAGGGACAACAAGAGTGAACGAGAGGAAAAGAGGGGAGCGCTGGTAAAAGGAAACGATGTACTACTGACTGTGGTAACCAAAACCGAAAAACCAAAGAAAAGAAATGCTAACTAGACCTAAAGTCGACTATGTCGTGGTTTCCGAAGAAAGAAAAACGGACTAGAAAGCACCTATTACAGGAGTAGATGGACGAAACACAATCGGACTACAGACCGACAGCACAGAAAACCAACAACAGGAAAAAGGAGAGGAAAGTAAAACGAAAGGAACGAGAAAAGAAGAAAAAACCAAAAAAAATAGCACCAATCACCAAGTACAAAAACCAAAAAAAAACCTAAGAATCGTACAACAGAATTTCAAACAGAATCCCAGTGTAGTTATGTATGAGTAGGTGTGTGCGCGTGTGTGTGTGTGTGTATGTGGGTGGGCAAGAAGTGTGTGTGTGTATGTGCTGTGTGTGTATTGAGGGTACGTGTGTGTATGTGCTGTGTGAGATCTCTGTAGTTGCCGCTTACGACAGACAGGTCGTACCCTGCGGGTATTCTATTTTCGGACCCACACGGGTTAAGAAAATACAAGAAACCGAAAGAAAACCTGGCAAAACAGGGAAGTAAAACAAAATCGTAATGTCCAAAAATCAAGTCCGAAGGAGAGCAACGTCGGTATAAGAATCTGGGGCGCGAGGACTAGATGTTGGGCTTAAGCGTTTACGCCGCCAGAAGAAAAACGTAACGAGATCAAGGACATTAGGACTTCACAGACCTACATCTTCCGGTTCGGATGGAGCATAAACTGATGTCTGCCCTTTTTGGACAGCTTTCTGCCAGACAGGAACAGCAGGAGATGTAGCAGCTGTAGCACGCGATATAGGATGTGGCGAGGGTGGTTTAAGAAACTCAAAACGAGTTAAGCAAGAAAGTTGTTTGTTGTTAGGGTTGAAGATAAAAAAGTCAACGGTAGAGTAGGAAAAAGTATTGGCTGTGCGAGAATCAATCTTACGAAGAGAAACACAAGCAGAACACACTTCAGATCCGTTAGATAAAGGGACAGAAACAGATAAAATTTCATCAACGTTGGATGAAGGACTAGCAGTATCACAGTTATGAATGAAAACAGCATTGGCTGTAGGAATATCCACCTTAAAAAAAGAAGCAAAACCAGGCAGGAGTTCATCAACGCTGCAAGAACAAACAGTATCAAGTAGAACTTCGCCAATGTGAAACAAAGAAGTAGAATGAAGTTTATCAACATGAGAGAAAGGAGGAGCATCAGACAGAATTTCAACAACCTTAGTTAAAAGAACAGAAGCAAGTAGCATTTTGTCAGCATGAGAAAAATGAATAAGAGTAGGTAACGTTTCATCAACGTCCGATAAAGGAGTAGAAGCAAGTAATACTTCATTACTGATAGACAACGGAGTAGGAACAGACAAAACTTCAGCCACATAGGAACTGATTCCCCTTAACAATAGTAGATAACGAAACAGGGTCAGGTAAAACTTTGACAACAGCAACGTGCATCACAGGTACGGGTTTACTAACTTCCACAGGACCTTCTCTATCCGTATTAGGAATTATTGTCAGTTTAGCTACAGCTATTATTGCCAGCACGACAGAAATTTCTTAAGTAGAACAATTTAAGAAAGCAGGAACATGTAAAATTTTGACAGCAACAGCAACAGACATTAAAAATACATGTTCATGAACTTCAACAGGATCTTCGCTGACTAAATTAGAAATTAACGTCACTTCCGCGACCTTTGTGCTTGCAGACACGACAGAAATTTCTTGGGTAGAATCGTTTACGAAAGCGGGAACAAACTCTTGAGAAGCTAACTGCAAGCTACTAATTCGAAGTATAGGTTGTAATAGTGGTGGAGGCACAGTTTGGGGTGGAAGTGAAAACGTCGGATCCATTTGAGCATTGTTTGATTCGCGAAGGACAGAAGAGATTTGGTTCTTGTTAGTAGAAGTTCGGTAAGTAGGGGCGTGATAGCCGTAAAAATCAATATTACCGTTCAAAGGCTCATATGGCTGAAAAGGGTACGAGGTGATGGCAGTAGGGCGAGCAGAAGCAGGTGTAGAAAAGGATGTAGAACTAGAGACGGAAAAAATTTGGTTAGAAGCTATATTTGCCGAAGAAGGGTATGTGTTGATAGTAGTAGCAGGGTGACTTGGATGAGATACAGAAGAGGACGTAGAGTGAGAAGCAGAAGAAATTAGGCATCTAGAGGTGAGTGTAGAATTTGAAGAACTATTCGAAGACCTGTTAGTAGTAAGATGACAGTGTGGACAGTCGTGGCGAGTAACTTCCTTATATCCACAACCATAACAGTAGAGTCACTTTAGGACGAGTACAACAGGTCGATATACGACCAGGTTTGTCGCAATTAAGGCATACGACCTGAAGAGTAGAAGTAGAACTAGGAGAAAGAACAGTAGAACGTACGGAAGAAGTATCGGATCTACCCGTAGGCGTAGGAGAAATCTTAACGATTCGGTCATGTGAAGTAAAAGTGTTTTTCTCAATAGTAGAACACTTATAAGCAAAATCCAGGGGTAGGAATTCTGAGTTTAATAAAGTAACAACGTCGTCCAAACATTTGAGGGAACGCTGATGTGCTCGGAAGAGAATTAAAACCTTTCCGGTAAGTAATTCCGAGTAAAAGAAAAAGTTGCTGAGCACATATATTCCCTTTAGAAATAAGAAGCAATAGATGTACGCAGACGACCAGATCCTCGGATGCTGGAGAAATTTATATACGACTAAGAATGAAATTGTGGCGACTGTACTCGCATGAGCATTGATCTGTATTATATATGAAAATTTTGAAATAATTTAACGAGCACGTTTTTTGTGTGTAATGGCGCTAGCCAACATAATGCACATGCGAGTGCACCTGATAATTTATTTGGGTGATGCTTTTGCTAATACATGCACTGTCATATGCTTATGCTTTTAGATGTTGTTTATTTATAGATAAATTTTTATTTCTTTATATTTAGTTATAATTATATTTAAATTTACATTTTATATTACATTTTATATTTATTTTGTATGTACGTTATTACTTTGAGGCGTCATATGTATTGTTTGACGTTCTGCCGCCATTTTGGTTGCAATATATTTTTAGGAAGGAAGATTATAATTGTGAAGATTGTAATTGTAATATAAATCAGTTAGAGAGTAATAGGGAAAGCTAGGGGGGATGGATTTAGGCTAAAGATAAAATAAATTACTTAGACCAGGGAAGACGAATTTATAGAGCAGGCAAAATATCTGGATTTACCATTAAAATATTTGGCGAATGCTTAGAAATTTGAATCCATTTTAAAATTAGTTAGCTAGCTTTGGATAGTTTTAAGTCGACCCTTCAGGTGGCACCGGTAAGCAGAACTGGCGGCTGCTATCCGGTATTACGGAGCACTCCCCCCCTTTCACTTTTGCTTGTGTCTTGTTGATCGGGCACGCTCCAATACGAAACAAGAATTCCGGTAGAGAACCTTCACCTGAAAAAGAGACATTCAATTTAGCGAGCGGGTATCCTTTAGTAGGGGTCATAGTATTGGCAGAAGTAGAAGTATCCAATTTTTCCTCGGAATCAGAAGAAAGATAAGGAACTTGTTCGGTAACGGCGATAACTACATTAAGAGTTTGAGGACTGGAAGAAGGCTGTTGACTAAAATCAGCAAAAGTAACACGTTTGAATTTTCTAACAGTTGCCTCAACATCAAAATCAATGGTCTGTAAAGCGAATAATAATTTATTTTTCATAAGGGCTTCCTCCTCAGAGCTAGCCAACATCAATTCACGACGTCGCTGAATGTGTACCCATAAGGAGCGTAAACGGGCGAACTTAGGTTCAGTAACATCCCCAGTAAAATCGTCAGAAGACGGTCCAAGTACAGTAAGCGCGCGTTTAATCGCTTCATGATGCTCTGTAAACGTAATTGTATAAGGGCTAGGAGTAAAAGACTGATTCATTTCCACTTGAATCGCGTTGCGGACGGTTTTACGCAATCCCTCGACTTTAATATCAGAGTCAAATCCTCGAGAAGATAACTCATATTGGAGTTCGGGTTTTAACAGCCTATTTGCATCTAACCCCCACGTAACTATTGTGACAAAAGTAATACACACCGTACATCAGAGCAATGCAAAATCTAACCTCAACTGAATAAACTATAAAAAACAGAAGTGAATCGCAACACAACGATTCTATCCAAGACGGAAGTAACAAACGGATTAAATTTAAAAAAAGAGTACTCAACGTAAGAGATAAATAAAGTCACTAAGCTCAGAAATAGGGCATTAGAACTTTCAAAGGGTCTACAATTATTGGCGAAAACAAAAGTCCAATAATCTGAAATTAACCAACCAATAATATTGAGCGATTAGCAAAAAAGACAAAACTAAAATTTAAGAAGATCGAACCCACACAAGAAATAACGGAAAGAAATAAATACTAGATCGAACGTACGGGAAGAAAACATCATTAGCATCAAACCGATAAATGCGGATAATGTCACAAATCAGGCAGTACAAAAAATCAAGCCAGAAGCAAAACAAACTCGGAGCAAAAGTTAATCAAAAAAAAATCGGAGCCAAAGTTGCACGAAACAAAATCGGAGCACAAAAAAATTAACAAATACAAACTCGCAGTTTCACGTTAGGCGCCAGAATTTATGCTACGTACCAAGAGGTAGCCGGAAGAAACGTAAATACCAGGCTAACTACCAACCGCGGAGAGTAGGGAGATTTGCCTGCATACCAAAAAAGCAAAAAAAAACACGTCGCACACGATTATCTATTAACAATAAAATAAATTAAAATTTCTTGATTTACGTGGACAAAGAAAAGTATTAAATTTAAGTTATGTTGTAAAGAACAAATTTTATACTGGATCCACGAAGTGCGCATTTCGTAGCTAACATGTAATAAAACTCATTGGAAAAAAATAATGCTTAGATTTTTTCATTAGCAAGTGTGTTAAATTAAAGTATTTAATGTAGAACAAGTTGTAGTAAGAATTAAAGAAATATAAGCAAAAACACCAGCAAAGCTAGCTTTTAAACATGTATGGTGAATTGGTTTTACAACATCAACCGCTGATAAATAATAATCCTGGATGTGCATAAAAGAAAATGAGTCACATATCTCTATGCGTCGGGATGCTTATCTTGCAATCCATCAGGGGTGAGTCAGCACAGCAACGCCACGGTCGTCAGGATCCATTCGCCCTGCCACCGTAACTGCAACAGCGGTCTACAGACAAAAACAGTTGGTCTACGTCAACGAACAGTTGGGCCTACATAAAGAAAGAACCCATTTGGACTCCAGCTAAGAGCTAAAAAGAGATCTGATTAGAATGGGTAAGAGCGGGAAAACTCACCAATATACGCAAGATACCTCCTACTTGTCGAACAAAAAAACGTGCATCGCTTTTGAAGTACTGGGACGAGTAATGTAGAAAATATTTCAACGTACAAGCTAAAGAATCAAATTAAAAATGGGTTCAAATAACACGAGTTTGTACTGCAATCCTCGTGTTATCGAAGCGCGATTAGCAAACTGGAAAACACGCTATCAAATAATAGTAGGATCTATTATTTCGACAAGTCTTTAAATGGGAAACACAGAAAAAGCAATTATACATTCTCGGAATGTTTAACAAATTAATGGATACCTAAAACAAGGTATTGACTCTTTAATTTATGGAGTAAATTTTTGTTTTAGAATGAATAGATTTGAAAGAAAGGTTATGATTACGCGTACTATTGTAACGGGGTAAAAATACAAGATGAGGTTTTAAATAGAAACAGAGGCTAGGTGAATGAAAAACGAATTACCACAAAAAGGGCGTATTTGAATCTATCGTCGAAAATAAACGTAACAACTGCTTTTGTTTTGTGACGTCATCGTCAGGTTTCTTAAATGTCAACATTAGCGCGGATTTAGTTTCGTTAAATAGAGCTGTTTTCTCCTTACCTATCCAAAAATTTGCCAGGTTGTTAGAAAATTTTCGAAAAGGAAAGTGTTATTGTAAGACGATAAAATGAAACAATTACTTAAAAAGTGGAAAACAATGATAATGGCAAGATAACTACAAATTGAAACGTTTTAGTAATTTATATTAAATGCTCAATATTTACAATTTGACACTGTTGTAGACATACTAAAAGATTATTTAGATAGTCATCAAAAAATCTGGCCTAGTTTTCGCCTCCTGTTGCCAGATTTAGAATTTATCACCTACTGTGCTGTTGTGCTTGATACATACTTTATGTGTTACGTATCTTCATAACAAGAAATCCTAAGTGTGAAATTAGTGCTCCAGCTAGTCAGTTAATTATTCTTCCTCTTCCGATCTATATGTAGAAGAATACAACCAACCATACCCCTAACCAACTAACCAATAAGCACGCAGCATTCAAATATATGGAATGCGCACTTAAACTATCCTTCAACCAGTTATGGACCCGACGGACATCCCTCGAAATAAATAATGAAACTGTCTGAACGTACAATTCAAACGAACCTAGGATATAAAAGGAGCTCTAAACACTAGAGCAAATTACTTCTTAATTGTTCTCTTTTTAAGTAATCACCAAACTTCCTGAAGAGAGAGACGGAAGTCGTCAGGTTCGTCGTGCACTAAGGGTTTTCTTTCAGATTATGATGATAATGATAACATTGGAAGGGTGGCAAAGCCACGCGCACTTAGGCCTCAATATGGGCCCATTGTGCTACCTTCTTATACCTGGTGCTCAATCACTCTGTCATCCGAGCTTACAGACGAACCTGAAGATATTTGTCTAGGGCGTGTTACTAATTCTGGCGGTGTTTGGCCAGAAGTCACCTAACCTGGATCCTCGGAGATTGGCGAGTGCCTGGTAAGTACACAAGACGTGCTCTGGCGTCTCCTCATCCCGCTAACAACTGCGACAGGTTGGGTTCTCTGATAAAACCAATCTGTGCATGTGCTTTTTTACCTTGCAGTGCCCAGTCAAAACACCTACTAAGTCGCGTAGTTTTTGTCTCGGCAAATCTAGGCAAAGTTTCCCATTTTTTGTCGAAGGAGACTTAATGAACATTTTTGCCTGTCGGCAATATGTTTCCTTTGCCCACCTCTCGCAATGGCGATGGTAGGTTCTCTGTCTTATCATGATAAATAGCACAGATGGCGAAAAAGAGACCGATGGTTCAGATCCGACAAAACTCTGAGTAGATCCTTGTTTCGCCAAGACGTCAGCCTACTCATTACCGTATTTATCTGAATGACCCTTGATCCAGGCAAGCTCAAGGATATTATAGTAACAAGCCCGTTCAAAAGTGAGGTGGCACTGAAGTACTGCCTTTGAAAGGAGCTTTTGCCTATTTAGGGTCATTAAAGCTGCCCTGCTATCTGTGGATATGCGTATAGTTTTATTTTGAGTACCTCATTCCAAAATAATACTGGCACGTTGCGTGATCGCAATGACTTCTGCTTGGAAAACAGTTGCGTGCGTTCCCAACGCTATACTTTCGTGGAGTTCTAGGTCATCTGAAAAGATGCTTGCACCTGTACTTTCCTTCGTTTTTGATCCATCTGTAAAGATGAATGTATCTACTGGAATCACGTCTTCAGGGTCCACACAGACCTTGTACTGTTTCCTGAATATTAGTTTGGGTGTAATTGAGTCGAACATGACATCCAAGAGTGGCATTTTTAGCAACGCCTCCTTTAAAATATCCTGGTGTCTTCCACCGTCTCCCTTATTGTTCCACAATCCCTTAACTCTTAATCTTAGTGCCGCTCTTATAGCCACCTCCTTCCCATGCAGGTCTAGCGGAGGGAGGCTCAAGATGGCTTCTAAGGCCGCAGTGGGTGTGGATTTCATTAGGCCCGTGATACTGAGACAGACTAGTCTTTGTATGTGCGTAAGTTCTTTAGGTGCGTTAACTTGTCTGGTTCGGGACCACCAAACAACAGCTCCATAGCATAGTGTAGATCGTACTACTGCAATATATAGCCATAGGACAGCCTTTGATGAAAGACCCCAAAGTTTGCCTATGGCACGTCTGCATTGCCAGAACACTGTGCAAGCTTTTGCTTGTAAATGTTTAGCCCATTTCAGTTTCTTATCAAGTCTAATACCCAAATACTTGACTTCATCTGAGAGGGTTAGGGATGTTTGAAAAAGTGATGGTAATCTGGTTACCGTTAATTTTCTTTTGCTGGTAAACAAGACTAGCGAGGTCTTGTTAGGATTTGTGGTCAAGTTTTTCACGCACCATCGTTTAATTAGTTTTAATGCTGTTTGCATTAAATTGCACAGTACTTGCTCATATTTGCCAACTACTACAGTAGCCAAGTCATCAGCATACCCCACCGTGTAGAAGCCGGCCCCATTAAGACGATGTAGTAGGTTATCAACTACTAGATTCCATAATAGTGGGACAATACGCCACTCTGAAGACAACCCTTAGCTACCGCCCTGCATAAGGAAGTGGTTCCTACACCGACATGTATTTCACGACAGCGTAGGTACTGTTGGATTAACTGCCTGAGAGTGTTGTCCACTTCGTGTTCTCTCATAACTTTATCAATACTTTTGAAAGCGGTTTCACTAAATGCGCCTTCAATATCCATAAATACGCTTAAAGCTGACATATTGTTATTGAGGAATTTCTCTATCCGCCCTACCACAACGTGCAGGGCAGACCCTGTAAACCTCCCTGGTATATAGGCATGTTGGTTTGGATGAAGAGGATGGTACTGCTCAATCTCTTTCATCATATCAATGTCGCACAATCTTTCCAGCGTCTTTAACAAAAAGGACGTTACACTGATTGGACGGTAGGATTTGACCAAGGAGTAGTCCTACCATTCCGATTAAGAATGAATTCTTCCCTGACCTTCCTCCAGCTTCTGGGGGTATATCTGAACGCAATACAGCCTCTGAACAGCCTCACCAGGTGAGGAAGCAGCCTCTCCTGACCCCACTGCAGTAGGGCTGTAAAAATGCCGTCCAATCCTGGGAACTTAAAAGGTTGAAAGCTTAAGATTGCCCATTTTACTTCTTCCTCAATCATCCGGTTGGCTACCTCCTAGTCTGCCTCCTCTGGGGCTGGGCTAGGAGCTAGTGATAGACAATAAGGGTACACTTTTTGGGAAGTGTGTATCTAGGAGTAATTTTGCTGTCTTTTCCTCGTTGTTGGTAAACGAGCCAACTGCACATTACAGACATCATTGTTGCTGGCGCGGATCTTTAGACAGGATTCTATTTATTGGACACGTTTCTTTGGCAAACTCAACTGAGTTACAGAAGGTCTTCCATGAATCTTTCTGTCGTTTTCTTGTCGAAGCTTTGCATAGCCTTTGGTGGTTTTTAAACCTACCAGTCGACCATACTTTTGCTATTTTTTTGCCCTATTGAATAGTGGGTTCACGGTTTTCTTCAACTTCTAAAGCTTGCTGCACCACCATGGGGTGTTGGAACGAGTAGAAGCTGTTCGAACCGGGCATGCCTGCACCAGATCGTATGGTGGGCGTTAGAATCACATTCAATAATGAGATGTTTTTTGTTCCTTTCGCAATAGTCAATGACGTACTTCAGCTCACGAGTAGGGTGGTCATTTTCTATTGGGAAGTATGTTGAAACTAAGATTAAATCAGTGTTTGCTCCGATAATGCATTCAAGCTGGATGGTCGTGAGGTGATGGCCTTTCAGTTGAGGCAATAAGAGAGCGTTAATATGCCTAGGTATGTAAATACAAGCTCTAGGCTTAAATTTGCTATTACCTGTGAAGAGAGTGCCATGAAAACTGTCCAAATCAGAGACCCTTGAGCTGCTTTGTGCCCAGGTGTCTGCAGCCGCTCGGCAGTGTTGCAAGTTTAATTGTATGATGTTTAGTCCCGTCATTTGAACCAGTATGCCTTTTACCCTTAGGCGTCTCTGGTTAAACTACCCAGCGACGCTTTCTTACACTCTTCAGCTAGCCACTCTATTAGGAGGGGGTCAGAGTCCATCGTCTCCATCTGACTGCCTGACGCTGTCGATGGTTGAGTTTCTACTTCCGTCTCCTGCTGTTGCTGTAGATGGAAAAATGGCTGTTGCTACTTCAACTTTCTAGTTAGCGCTTGAAGTGAGCGGACGTGTTTCACGGAGCTCCACGATACAAGGCTACAAGTAAGTGTTTATATAGAGTTTTCATTATTTTAATTATATTTTAAGCTTTGTTTTTAATTGTATTTTATTTTTATTATTGTGCGGCATTAAATATTAAACACAGGGCTGTGAAATAGAATTAACAATAATAATTTAATCTGTTAAATAATAAAGGAAACGAGCTGAACACACATGCTGTGTGAGAATTTCAGGAAACTATGTGGGCTAGCTCAGAATATAATTAAGTGCAGGTACGTGTCCAACCAGTTTTGAGACGAAAAACCTAATGACGAAGAAATAAGCGCAGATAAATCTGATGATTAGTATAAACAACTAGTTGTTGGTTGCGAAATACCTGCAACTAATGTTGACTGTGCGAAAACATAAATTGGAAAATAATATAAATCGCCAAATGGTTAAGTGTTGGGGGAACTTGGCAGCCACAGGCTGCTTACCTCCCTTCACAACCATTGAAGGTCGGAGAAATAGGGCATATAACTGTAAAACAATAGAAAGTGATCGAACTGCATCTAACAAGAAAGAACAGCGCCTATGAGGAAAGACAACAAACATAGAATAAGAAGAAAATTGTGTGGAGCACAGCACAGTATGCCTATGAAATACGGGCAGTCTGAAACGCAGACAGAAAAATGGTAGCAGCCTTTTGAAATGCTGTGCTTCAGATGTATCAGGACGATAGCATGGACAGACAAAGATAATAACAAATAAGTTACAGAAATAGTAGGGGAACAAGGATATCTGGGGAAAAAGAGAAATAGTAGGGCGGAATACGTTCTAAGGCATTTTTGGGGAATAGTATGTGATACATTACAAGCAGAGATAGGAAAAAAGAGGTAGATGTAGACCTAGATCAGACAGTTATAGATGCAAACTGTGCATATTTCAGGGAAATCTGTAGGTTAGTTCAGAATAGGGAACAATGATGGTACGCGTCTAATCAGTTCTAGGACTGAAGACCTAATGATGATGAAATAATAAAATTTCTTTGAATTTGCGTTTAAAAATAAAGTAAATTGAACTTCGGACTAATAAAGTAAAATTTCTAATTTACTTCTGTAATTTTACTAGTCTAGTACTAGTGGTTATCTTCAGATGGTGCTCCTATTCTACCTTTGCCATCTTACAGAGGTTCCTTTGAAGTTATTACTGTCAATTGTTTTTGATTGTTTAATAAGGGTTATAAACCAGTCCCTCCTGATGATGTCCAGAGAGACAGAAACTAGTCGATGAATGTTGATTCCCTTTATGAAACAATCTAAATCTTTTATTTATAGTTATGCAAATATTCGCTTGATTTGTATAATTAAACACTCTCTTTTGATTTTTTGCGAAAGTGGGTGTTTATTTATACACCTTAACACTTTTGTTTTAAAACAAATAATTTGCTACAATCAATTATTATATAGCTTCGATAATTATTATGATCTCTCCCCTCCAGGGTATTATACTGAGCGTCGCCAAGAGACGGTGTGTTACATTTCTGCAAAAATTCTGCATGTAACACATCAAACAAGCCCAAAAGTAAAACGTATTTGATATGACCATCTATGAAATATCGATTTAATTTCGAATTTACTCCTGTACTTATACTAGCCTAGTACTAGTGGTTATCATCTGATGGCGTTCCTATTTTGCGCTTGCCATTTTACAGAGGTTTCTTCGAAGTTATTAGTGTTAATTGTTTTTGGTTGTTTCATCAGGGTTATAAACCACTTCATCCTAATGATGTCCAAAGAGACTGAAACTAGTCGATAAATGTTTATTCCCTTTATGAAACAATCTAAATCTTTTATTTATGGCTGTGCAAATATTACCTTGATTTGTATAATTAAACATTTTTTCTATTTTACGAAAAGTGGGTGTTTATTTATACATCTTAACACCATTTTGTTTTAAAACAATTTGTTAAAAGCAATCATTATATAACTTCGTTAATTATTATTATCTCTACCCTCCAGGGTATTATACTGAGCGTCGTCAAGGGACGGTGTGTTACATTTCTGCAAAAAATTTGCATGTAACACATCGAACAAGCTCAAAAGTGAAACGTATTCGTTATGACCATCTATAAAATATCGATTTAATTTCGAATTTACTTCTGTACTAATACTAGTCTAGTACTAGTTGTTATCATCTGATGGCGTTCCTATTTTACCCTTGCCATCTTACTGAGGTTCTTCCGAAGGTATTATTGTTAATTGTTTTTGGTCGTTTTATAATAGTTATAAACCACTTCATCCTGATGATGTCCAGTGAGGCTGAAACTAGTTGATGAATGTTTATTCCCTTTATGAAACAATCTAACTCTTTTATTTATGGCTATACAAATATTAGCTTGAGTTGAATAATTAAACACTTTCTTTCGATTTTTCGTAAAGAGGTTGTTTATTTATACATCTTAACACCATTTTGCTTTAAAACAAAAAATTTGTTAAAAGTAATCATTATATAGCTTCGATAATTATTATTATTTCTCTCCCTCAGAGTATTATACTGAGCGTCGCCAAGGGACGGTGTGTAACATTTATGCAAAAATTTTGCATGTAACACATCGAACAAGCCCAAAAGTGAAACGTATTCATTATGACCATCTATCAAATATCGATTTAATTTCACATTTACTTCTGTACTTTTACTAATCTAGTACTAGTGGTTATCATCTGATGGGTGTCCTATTTTACCCTTGCCATCTTACAGAGGTTGCTTCGAAGTTATTATTGTCAATTGTCTTTGGTTGTTTTATAAGGGTTATAAACCACTTCATCCTTCTGATCTCCAGAGAGACTGAAACTAGTCGATGAATGTTTATCCCCTCTATGAAACAATTTAATCCCTTTCATTTATGGCTATGCAAATATTAGCTTGATTGTATAATTATACACTCTCTTTTGATTTTTCGTAAAGCGGATGTTTATTTATACATCTTAACACTATTTTGTTTTAAAACAAAAAAATTTGCTAAAAGCAATTTTATATTGTTTCGTTAATTATTATAATCTTTAGCCTCCAATGTATTATACTGAGCGTCGCCAAAGGACGGCGTGTTATATTTCTGCAAAAATTTTGCATGTAGCACATCGAACAAGCCCAAAAGTGATACGAATTCGTTATGACCATCTATGAAATATCGATTTAATTTCAAATTTAATTCTGTACTTTTACTAGTCTAGTGCTAGTGGTTATCATCGGATGGCGATCCTATATTACCCTTGCCAACTTACAGAGGTTCCTTCGAAGTAATTATTGTCAATTGTTTTTGGTTGTTTCATCAGGGTTATAAACCACTTTATTATGATGATGTCCAGAGAGACCGAAACTAGTCGATGAATGTTTATTCCCTTTATGAAGCAATCTAAATTTTTTATTTATGACTATGCAAATATTAGCTTAATTTGTATAATTAAACACTCTCTTGCGATTTTTGTAAAGTGGGTTTTCATTTATACATCTTAACACTATTTTGTTTTAAAACAAATAATTTGCTAAAAGCAGTTATTGTATAGCTTCGTTAATTATTATGATCTCTACCCTCCGGGGTATTATACTGAGTGTCGCCAAAAAATGGTGTGTTATATTTCTGCAAAAATTTTGACTGTAACACATCGAACAAGTCCAAAGGTGAAACGTATTTGTTATGGCCATTTATGAAAAATCGATTTAATTTCGAATTTGCCTCTGTACTTTTACTAGTCTAGTACTAGTGGATACCATCTGAAGGTGTTCCTATTTTACCCTTGCCATCCTACAGAGGTTCCTTGGAAGCTATTATTGTCAATTGTTTTGGTTGTTTTATTAAGGTTATAAACCACTTTATTCTGATGATGTCAATAGAATGAATCTAGTCGGTGAATTCCAAGCAATTTAAATCTTTTTTATGGCTGTGCAAATATTAACTTGATTTGTATAATTAAACACTTTCTTTCGATTTTTTGTTAAGTGGTTGTTTATTTATACATCTTAATACTATTATGTTTTAAAACAAATAGTTTGCTAAAAGCAATTATACAGTTTTGTTAATTATTATGAGCTCTACCCTCCTTGGTATTATACTGAGTGTCTCCAAGGGCGGTGTGTTGTATTTGTGCACAGATTCCTAATTAAACATTCGAACAAGTCCAAAGGTAAAACGTATTTGTTATGGCCATCTATAAAATGTGACAGTGAGTGGTGACGTTATTATTAACATCATCGACTATCGGAAATATATTTTTAAATTTTGAATGAATAAGCTTAGCTATATGTTTAATTTGGTTGGCAAACCAATATGTGCAATCGTCTCCACGGTAGGAATTAAAATAAGATAAAGATTCGTCACAAGAACAATATACGTACTAATCAGCACTAAATGGAATATGTTGTTGATAGTTAGATGTTGCGTGATTATTAGGTAGAGTTTTATTTTTATAAGGTTCTATGCAAGATTCAAAATCAGCGTATACCACAAAAGGCGTTTCTTGTTTATAAACATAGTTTGTAAATTCAACAAAATCGATTTAGGAAAGGAAATTTTGCAATTGTTTACTTTTTCACACACTGGGCTATGCTGTAATAGCTTATCCCTACTATGAAAATGGTTTAGACACCTATCACATGTGTTTTTATATTTTGTTTTGTCTAATTGTTGACTAACTAACCTCGATAAGCTTTTGATCCAGCAGTAATGATATTTTATAACTGTAGAAGTTTCATTCCTATCATTATATACTGTATCATCATCAATATTAAAACCATTAAATTCATTAATAGATTTTGTAAAATAGTAATTTTGAATTAATAGGAAATTTACATATTTAAACATTTTATTTTTTGTTAACCTAGCTGGTACTATTTTGTAAAAGCGTTTGTTATATATATTTATATAATTTCGAATGTTTGCAAGTTGTGGTTTTTCCTACAACAAGCGTACTTCGAAAAATTTGTGATTATCTAACAAATGAGGCTTATAATCATCAGTAACCCTTTTAGGTAAAAACACAACACATTCATTAGGTTATATTAATTACAATTACAAAACTCTATCTTTAAGCTCAACTAATATTAAATAAAATTAAATAAAACAAATGAAACTTACTCTTAAATATCAAGGTAACAATTCAATATAGATTATTACGTAGGAAAGAACTGTAACTGAATCGACTATTCTGAAGCCAGTCACTTCTTTTTATAGCTTAACCGGATAACACTTTTGCCTTGATTTGTAATTGCAAAGGTCAAAACATAAAATTTGTTATTTCCCAGTTAAAACAACATATTATACAACAAAGTTGCAGGTCGGTTGCGATAGTCACCATAAAAATGTTTGGTATGTATTTTCTCCGACTTTGAACATCGACTAATCATAAATATATACCTTTTAACGCGCTTCACTGCAATGATAAATTATACCTTCATTGTTTTGCTATAATCTAATTGTAATACGTGATTATAATATAACAGGTCGAAGAAATCGTTTTTAGGTTTTATAATGTAAAATAAATTTTTACATTAAGCGTTATTCAAAATTTAAAACAAATGCAGCCGCTTACTCTCTCTGTCTCTCTCTCTTCCTCTAACACACTCTCTCTCTCTCTCTTTCTCTCTTTCTTTATCACTTTCACTCTTTCTCTATCAAAAATACTACCATCTTTCACATTTCGCCTCTATTTTTTACGAAAACCCCGCACTAACACACACGATGCTTGTGAACGATTTTTCAACATAAAGCTTTCAACCCTCCTACCTAAATTATTACATCATGTTCTTTAATTCAGGCCTAGCATCTCAAACCTCATCACACAACGGTCTGCATGTGACCGTGCGCGTGTGTGTTTGCAATGGCGCTTTATCATAAAAACAATGATTATACTTGCAAACCATCTTTGCCGCATCTTCGTGAACAACTTTTTAGCTTACTTCAATGCAGAAAACTTAGAACCTCTTAACTAAATTACTACATCTTTGTCTTTAATACAAGTCTACCACGTAACACAAAAGCCTACTTACGGTTTTGCAGACGCGCTACCGCGGCGACGCTTCATCAATCTTCACCGTAAAAACACTACACATCTCCGCGAACAATTTTTTAACATACTTCAATGCAGACGGTAACACACTAAATTGTATTTACTGACGGCGAATCTGTAGATTGAATTGATTAAGTGGGATCGATAAATCTGTAAAATTAAATTACTATCAAAGAGTACAATTTATTAATCGCAGGCGCTTCAAACTACTTATTTACGATTATCGAAAGCTTTTATTTTGAGCTAACACAGAATCTTTTTCAGGCAAGGATTCTAGTAAATTAAAATTTGTATTCCCCTCGCAAACGATGTTTAAGGTTTTCCAATTTACTTCAACAGTTGCATGCTTTTCAGAGCAACTCGTGTAAACCAACTCAATTTTATGTTTAAACGAGAAGTAATAAACTCAACGCAAGGAAGTTGCTACATTGTAAATGGCTTTGCATACGCTTATTGAATAGTAGAGGTTCACTGCTTCAATTTAAATGGAATTTTAAGTTTAGTTCGCATACAAAATAAGTCATTATAAATGTATGAACAAAACGGTCAGAAAATTTTTGTGATTTTATACACCAGTAGCGACTAATAAAATATATCTGTAAAATATTATGACTACTAAGGGAATCCCTTTTGAACGGAACTGTAACCTGAAGAAGTTCTAGAATACTAGAACGGGTAGAATGATTTACGTGTTCCAGTGAGTTAAAGAGCCGAACTATAAGTTTAACTAAATTGGTGGCGTCTTTAGCGAGGAACCAGATTAAGACAGGTCCCCGAAAGAGGGCAGCAGTTCTTTCTGTATTCAGAGTGACATAGACTACTGCGATATGAAAGGCAATGTAAAACTACCACATTACCTCCCAAGTACACAGCGTACTGAAAATGTTTTAAAATGATGGCATCCATGGGGGTAAAAGATTTCGGAATAAAAATATTTTTCCATTCGGATCTCCGGAAGGGGATTACTATAAAGAATGTAATCGGCAAGTTAAATAAGAAAACAAGAAAGACCGGAAACATCTTACGAAAACCATGAAGTAAGTAGGCAAGCTAGGGAATTTGAAAATTAAAATGTATCGGCTAGTATTAGATATAGCAGAAATTAGCGAAGTTTGGTGGCCAGAGGCGATGGATTTTAGGAGCGGAGGCTTTAGAGTAATTCATACAGGATGAGAGGAAGATAATTCGGGTGTGAAGCAATTATGCAGAAAAGAGATAGGACACTGTGTAGAAAACTATTTACAAAAGAACGAAGGAGTACTCAAGGTTAGATTAGAATCTAAAGAAGTAGAAGCGAACTACAAACATATCAAAGATATACTAAGATTCGTAAAAAAACATGGAGATTTAATAATTACTGGAGATTTTAGTGCAATGGTAGATGAGGGCTGAGCTGAGCCAAGGTGTACAACGGCTAACTATCTTATTTCAGCGGGGGTGGGTTAACAGGGTTATTGCACCTGGATTGTGAGGAGATATCGCACTAAAATTACCTCAATTTTAAAAAAATTTAATGAAATGCTCTTAAACATAAACGGAAGAAATGTCAGTAATTAATTATCCTAAGGTGATTAACACCTTAACAAAAAACTACAGAAGTTATTCTACGTACTAATAAAATTAAAGAAACAAGAAAAGTGTTCCTGAAAGCATATGTGTGGGGCACAGCACTGTACGACTATGAAACCTAGACTGCAGATGCGGACAGCAAAAAGAATCTTCTGAACTGTGGCCCTGCAGACGTATGATAAATATATCATAAACAGACAAAGTTAAGAACAAAGAGGTACTAGAAATGAGAGGGGAAGAAAGAAATATGAGAAAAAGAGTAAAAAGTACAGGTCACATAATAAGGCATGAGGGAATAGTGCGGAATATATTAGAAGCAGATATATAAAAAGAGAAGCGCAGAGGTAGGCCTAGATTAGACTATTTATTGCACATAGGTAGTGAAAAATGTCTGTTACGGGAATTTCAAAGAAAGAACACTGGTCGCGTGTCTACCGTCAACCAATCTCAACGGAAAAACCTGCATGCTTCTTCTGAAAGGCAAACTTAAGTTTTAAAGACCTCCTACTATATGTTTAGAAAGTACCTCACTCAAATATTCGAAACTGGTTAGGTGTCTGAAGTGAAGATCCTTATTCGGAATTCGTTAGAGATTTCCTGGAAGGAATTCTGAGTGCCCTCAATAAAGGTAGACACACTCAAGACTTTAAATACTTAATAATCGTAGATCGCAACACACCCCTACCTTCAATCAGTTACCTAACAATACATTTTCCATATCCATTTAACTCCACTTGCAAGTGTAGTGCAGTATAGTGTAAGTATTGTGCCGTACAAATACAGTGCAGGTTCAGTGCTCAGTTTCAATAAACCGCATCACATAAATTTTCTAAACTCCTTTTGTAATTAGTTAAGTTTAGTTTAGCTGTCATTTTTCATTATTTGTTATTTTGTTTATAAGTAGAAAGAGGAATAGGACTCGGTAGTATAGGTAGTTTAGGATCTACACACATAAACCCGATTTCAAGTTGCCGATAATCGGGGTACATGTGTCGTCAATTCAGCTCCTGATTTCCGGCTGCCGGTAGTCGGCAGGTAAAAAGGCATGACAGGGTTTAGCTTAGGTTAAGGTTGCAAACTTTAGGCCTACAGCCGGATATTGTAAGTTCGTAACATTTAGATAGGATCTGCACTTGTTTTCCCGACTCCTGATACTACGAAATCTAGAAACTTGTGCCGTGGCGTCTCTTCCTTCTTTTTTATTTATATCTAAGTATATGAACCATAGAAATAAGAAAAGCATTTTAAACATAAACAGCTGTACAGTACATAAAAGTATGGGCTTTTGGCCTAAGTATTATATAAAAAAATTAACGCCTTTGTCTGTCTGTCTGTTTGCCTGTCTGTCATGAGGGAAGCTTTTTCGTAGCTCAACAAACTGATCGTGTTCTAAATATCCTACTAACTTCTACATTCTCTAAGCTGGCCGCCATGAACCACAGGGGATCAATAAACCTTAGGTGGATGCTTGTGATATCTGCAGTTTTAGTGTCATCTTGATTATAATCGTCATTATCATCAACTACCCTGTCCGTCTCTTTGTCGACCAATCGTACATATTTGGTGAAAGAACAAATCTTTCTTTATTATTTTGAATAACGGCGATGCGTTCTTTATCTCATGACAGCTCTTTGACTATAAAATGGCTATTGTGTCCATTAATATTATGCATCACCACTGGAATAAAGTTGGTTACTTTATACTTGGAGTTGCACTGCAGGTGTACAGCAAAGCGAAACCATCACGCTGAGTGGTAGTAGCTTTAACCCGTCCTTCTACGAACGGTTTCTTGCATATACCATAATCCACTACAGCATAAAACAGCAGCTTTGCAATTGGTTTAATGGTTCCATCGAAACGTTCAACTTCAAAATGTTATCAGTAGATAGGTAGGGCCGGTCCTAATTCAAAACGTGACAGACGTATTTTCCATATGTAAAATACACGTGCACCGTTTTGAATTAGGATCGGCGTTATATACTTTTAAAGTATAATGTGAAAACCTGAATTCTTATATACTTTCAAATGTAAAATACTTGTGGGCACGTTTTGAATTAGGAACGGCTTTATATTACTTTCAATGGAACATACATACTTTAAAACACACGTATGTTGAAAAATGTAAGTGCAGAGAAAATGTGTGTAGATGTTTTGAATTTGGTTTTCTAGCGCGAAGTTATAAAGTATGACAGATGCAAAATATCGCATTCAAGTCAATTGTGTTTAATTAAAGTGGATTCTGATTTATGTTTAGAGGCTGGAAATACACATGGGCCGGTTTCAATTTAAAATGTGTTCACTCTTGTGATAGGTTGAAAAGTGGGTTGGCAAAGTACGCAGATGGTGGTAATCTGCTATATAAGGAGATTGCTCCTAATATTAATTTAATTAGTCAAAGAAAAGCAATGTGGATTTTAATACTCTTAATAAAACCACATATCGCAGACCTTATGTAAATTCAAAAGATCTTGTAGTGAATAAGAGGTTTGAAGTTTTGAAAGTGGAAACAATCAAGACAAAATATGGAGAAAGAGTATTAGTGGAAACAGAAGAGTTCAAGAGTATATTGCCATTGAGATATTTTGAATACCTTCAAGCACATGGAGTGAAACAATTAAATGAAAGTATTGGCTCCAACAAACACGTATGAAATCGATCGGTCTAACTGTCAACATAGAATTTTCAGAATAATATGTCACTAATCTAAGAAATTAGTTTATTATTATAATAATATACATCTTGTTCTTTACTGTTTAAATTATTATAACACATCTAAATCGATTGTATAAAAAATGATGTATTAAATTAAAGTGGGTTCTGATTTATGTGCGTTTTACTTTGAGTTTACTACCTTGTTTAGAGAAAGTCTTGTTTCAAAAGAGAAACTTTTATAAAATACTTTTTTATTTTACAAATTGTTGAATATTTTGATCTAACTATTTATAAATGAAAAAGTATTTATTAACTCCCGTTCTTGAAGTATCTGCTGCTCTCTCGCTGCTAGTTCCTCTCTTTTTTGCTTTATTATTTCTAGCTCCAAATCTATACGACGCAGTAGCTTCTCTCCACGCTTTTTAAATGCGTTAAGCAACTCTACTGTGTCATCTTCGTAGGATTTGTCATCTTCACAGTAAACAGCCATATTAGATTCTGTACATAACTTTTTCATAGCCAACATGTTTTTGCCTGATCTGTGAGCATAACATAAAAGATTATTGTAGGTTCACCTTTTCTTTTGTATACTACCTGATGTTTCTGAGAGGAACAGAGTGTGTCAACGATCCTACGATAGCCTCAGAATTTCCAGAATGGTTTTTTGATCTAATGTAACTTATAAATTAGTAGTGTTTTAAAAACACATGTATAAATGTGAAAAAGCACTTACCATGATATATCTATTACGTCGCTATCAAAAATAACAGCAGTGTCGAGTTGAGGTGAAGAACCAAAAACTTCTTTAATCAAGTCTTCATCAGAATGTAATATAATTTGCTCTAGAACTTATACGTTGGTACTATTACAATTTTTGATTGATGATAAGTTACTCATTTTTAAAAGTTGCTAGTAATAGTATCTAATAATTATACAAGAGATCTGATTGAATACTGTTGGTAAAATCTACGTGAAGTATTTATATTAAATAATAAACTGATCTGTTAGAAAAAAATTAAAAATTTGCATCGTTTTCTGAAAAAAATCAGCTCTGTAATCTATTCTAATGAACAAAACAGTATGTAAGCGAGTATAATTATACCTCAGCAGAAATAATGAAATAGATTCATTGTCTGAAAAAGAAATTGCAATGAAGGCATATAATAAAAAACCTAAATTAGATTAATTTCGTTTTAGATTACCGCTGACATAATTTATATGCATATATAGGTAATTGTGTGTTTACGCAATTTATGCCGAATAAGAAATTTTTAAAGGTACTGCTCAGCAGAAATAATGAATTAGATTCATTGCCTGAAAAAGAAATTGCAATGAAGGCGCATAATAAAAACCTAAATTAGATTAATTTAGTTTTATATTACTGCTAGCATAATTTATTTTCCATAAAAAATTAAAAAAAATTAACTTTATATGCATATATAGGTATATAGTAATTTGTGTGTGTATGTTTACGCGAGTCATGCTAAATAAAAAATTCTTTCACTTCAGCAGAAATAATGAATTAGATTCATTGTCTGAAAAAGAAATTGCAATGAAGGCATATAATAAAAAAACCTAAATTAGATTAATTTCGTTTTTATAGATTACCGCTGACATAATTTATATGCATATATAGGTAATTGTGTGTTTACGCGATTTTATATGCCGAATAAGAAATTTTTTAAAGGTACTGCTCGGCAGAAATAATGAATTACATTCATTGTCTGAAAAAAAGAAATTGCAATGAAGGCGCATAATAAAACCTAAATTAGATTAATTTCGTTTTTATATTACTGCTAGCATAATTTATTTTCCATTCAAAATTAACAAAAATTGACTTTATATGCATATATAGGTATATAGTAATTTGTGTGTATGTTTACGGGAATCATGCTGAATAAGAAAAATTCTTTAATTCTATCGACGTACTGGAAAAAGTTTTTCTTAATATTGGGTTTTTAAAAAAACCATGAGTGCGTGTAAATTATTATATTTTTTTTTAGATTAATTTCGTTTAAAATAATGCAATGCAAATGATCCTTAAATAGTAATATATATAGAATAAGTTTTAGATTACCGCTGACACAATTTATATGCATATATAGGTAATTTGTGTGTCTATACGATTTATGTTGAATAAGAAATTCTTTAAAGGCGCTGTTATATGATGATAAAAAACTGCAGAATGTTTTTTTAATACTGGGTTTTTTAAAAACCATGAGTGCGTGTAAATTATTAAACAAAGACGGTTTAATCTGAGACATTTTTTCAAATTTGCTTTGTTATTTATTAAAAGGTTTCATATGTAACTATAAAAAAATAGCGCTGTAATGATAGTGTATTTTCTGTACACATCATAAATCAAAGGTCGTATAAAACATTTTTATTACTATACTGCAAACAAGAAATTTTTTGTCGTAAACGCAGCTGAATGAAAAATGATGTTGTATGCTAATTCTTTTTACAGTTTGTTTTGCTTACGTCAGATGATATTTTTATATAAATAGTAAATAGAGCTATACGTATAAAGTAGTGTATTTGATTTGTATATAATCATGAATTCTGATACCGTGGCCGAGATTAGTAGCTCTATTTTGAGATTAACTGTAAAATGCGTGAATTTAATCAAGTCAGTGAATGAAATAACAAACCACATTTTAATTATCAAAGCAAATATTAGTATATTGAAGCTTGCTATTAAAAATAAAGTATACGAAGACAATCGACAAGAAAATCCTAGTAGGCTGGAATCTAATTTGGCACATCTTAAAAGCTACCTTGTACGATTGAGGCACTTGAAACGCTCTTTGGAATATCGTGGTAAAGGTGTTGATGCAACGCTTTCTAGAGGTCATACTCGAAAAAATTTGATTTGGCATGATGTACAATCATGTTTTGGAAGTCGAATAATTACGGGACTTATTACCAATTTAAGTTATAGAGATCCTCTAGTGTTCTTAGACAAGGCGTTCGCTAGTTTTAAACGCAAGATTGTTGCTTGCTTAAAAAAGTCAATGTTGAAAGTTAATGTAATATTTGCCGCTAACTTTGTTAAGCCTACAACTGGCGGAATAGATTTGAAAACGTTTCCTACTGCAAATCGTCACATTGATATAAATACCAATCTCAAGCTGTGGTATAAGGAGAACGTATTGAACAAGATTTCGAAGCGATTAGAAGAATTTTGCGAGAAGGATTCTGGTTGGGCAATCCAAGAAGTTTTACACTTGAAGGTAAATATAAACAATCATGATCCACTTAAAAAAGGGTGTTCAACGTCTATACCGGTTCCGGACTTTATAAAAAAAAAAGCTGTGGTAAATGTAATAAATAACGACCAACATTGCATTCTTTGGACTTGGTTTCCGCTTTATATCCTGCTAAACAAAATAGTCAGAGAATATCTAGCTATCCACATTTTGATTCAGTATTACGCTACAATTCAATTAAGTTTCCAATCACATTAAAAGACATAAAAAAAATTGAGAAGCTTAACAATCTCGCAATTAACCTATATTGTATAGAAAAAACTAAAATACTACCATTTTGTTTAAGTGAAAATTTTAAAAAGATTGAACCTATTAATCTGTTAGTTTTAAATAATGATTCCTTACAATATTCTCGTCCGACAAATGCTAATGGGAATCACTTTAATTTTACTTGGATTAAGGATATGTCAAAATTATTTGCAAAACAGTTGTCTTCACATCACCATAGAAAATGTTTTTGTTATAGATGTTTAAATAATTTTAGTACAGCAGCATTACTTAAGCGTCATTCGAATTATTGCGAAAAACAGAATACTTGCTCAATAAGATTACCCGAAGAATCCGAAAAGTATCTAACATTTAAACATTTCCACTATCAAGAAAAAGTATCATTTGTAGTTTATGCAGATCTCGAATGTATATTAGAACCATGCAATGAGTCGGAGGTAATACTAAACACAGTTTCTTACCAAAGGCATATACTCTTTAGTGTAGCGTACTATTTGAAATGCTCGTATGATAATAAATATTCCAAATTTCAATTGTATCGCGGAAAGGATTGTATAGAATGGTTTGTTGCTCAATTGAAACTGATTTCAGAAACGACTAATAAAATTTTCTGTAACCCAAAACCTATGAATCCTTTAACAGAAGAACAAAAGTCAGCATTTAAATTTGCCCTTCACTGTCACATTTGCAATAAACCTTTTAGTATAGATGATATTAGAGTTCGCGATCACTGCCACTTTACAGGTGAATTTCGAGGAGCGGGTCATCAAGATTGCAACATCAATTATCATAATTCTTCTATGATACCAGTAGTTTTTCATAACTTATCAGGCTACGATTCGCATTTCATTATTAAAAAAATCTCGTTAGAGTTTGCAGGTTCGTTAAGCATTCTACCAATAAATAAGGAAAAATACATATCTTTTACAAAATATGTAAAAGGTACGAAAGTTAGTTTTAGATTTATCGATTCATTCAGGTTTATGGCATCTAGCATCGAAAAATTAGCTTCCTACTAAGATGATAATAAAAAATCCATCACCAGGGAAAATTGTAACACCGATAAAGAGTTTCAGTTACTTACGCGTAAAGACATATTTCCCCATGATTACATTAACTCTTGGGATAGGCTCAATGAAACCGATTTACCCTGTAAAACAGCATTCTTTAATCGTTTGCGCAATGAAGAAATCTCAGATGAAGACTACAATCATGCTAAACATGTTTGGCAAACATTTAATATAAAAACACTAGGGGACTATTCAGACCTATATTTAAAAACAGATGTACTGCTCTTGGCTGATATATTTGAAAACTTTAGAAAAACTTGTATGTTCACGTATAAGTTAGATCCGCTTCACTACTTTACGGCTCCTGGTTTAGCTCTAGATGCAATGTTGAAAACGACGAACGTTAAACTCGAGTTGCTTACTGATATTGAAAAAATAATGTTTTTAGAACGGGGAATTCGTGGCGGTGTTTCTCAATGTTCGAATAGATATGCTAAAGCAAATAACAAATATATGAATGCAGATTATGATCCAAATTTCGATTCTAAATATTTAATGTATTTTGATGTTAATAATTTATATGGGGCTGCAATGTCTGAATATCTTCCATATGGAGAATTTGAATTTTTAGATGGTACCACTCCAGATATAGTACGTTTAGACATACTTAATATTCCCGATGATTCTGATGTAGGATATATTTTTGAATGCGATTTACACTACCCAGTATCTTTACATGAAATTCACAGTGACTTACCTTTGGCGCCTGAACATATGATACCACCATTACCTTCTAATAAATCAAACTTAAAGAAATTACTTACAACTTTATATCCAAAACTCAACTATATTATTCACTACAAGAATTTAAAAATGTATTTAAGCTACGGTTTAAAACTGAAAAAGATTCATAAGGTTCTTCGGTTTAAACAAGCCCCTTGGTTAAAAGAATACATTGATTTGAATACGAAATTAAGACAACAGTCAAAAAACAGTTTCGATATATGCTTTTATAAAAATATGATAAATTCGGTTTATGGAAAGATGATGGAAAACGTACGGAAAAGGAAAGATGTGAAATTAGTGACCAAATGGGAAGGACGGTTTGGAGCTCGTAGTTACATAGCGAAGCCTAATTTTCATAGTTGCACTGTGTTAGACAAAGATCTAGTCTTAATAGAAATGAATAAATTAGAGGTTTATTTAAACAAACCCATTTATGTAGGTTTCTCTATTCTAGATATTTCAAAAACCTATTTATATGAATTTCACTATAGTTATATAAAATCGCAATTTGCTAACAAAGCAAAGCTGCTGTACACAGATACGGATAGTTTGATATACGAGTTGAAGATATTTACTCTTATTTTTGACGATTATAAGAATGCTTTGTTTTATAAACAGACTGTACAGAAACAGCAATGTTTAATTAGATCAGTCAAACATGATGTCTGTACTATTAAACAAAACAATATTGTTCTTAATCCAAGTGATGATAAAAGAATTCTTAGTACCTCAACCACTGATACTAAACCTTGGGGGTATAACTGTACACTCAGAAATGACTTGTAAAGCTTCAACCACTGGCTCAAATAAAGAATGCAATTTATTTTATCTCGATTAATATATAATTTTTTTTAGTTATAAAACTTCAGTGCTTTGTTTATACCTGCACAAGTACGCCGTTTTTTTTTTTCGTTTTTGGATGTATCTAAAAAATAGAATACCTTTCAGTCTGCCCGAGTTTGAACTATATTAGTATAAATGTATTGTAGAGAAAAATAGTAGTAGTAACCGTTCTGTTTAAAAAAAATACAGTTTGTTAATAACATACCAGTTAGTTTATTTGAGAAATGTATAACAAAATTTTTATTTAAAATTGTCAATGTTTATGGCTGTTTACATGTAAAAATATTAATAAATAGACTGTGATTGCTAAAATGATTTATTGTTTTTTTTTCATAATTTGTAAAGGTACAGTAATAATAATAATAATAAAGTAATTATAATATTCTTATGCTGTTTGAGAGTGGATTGTATTTGACTATCTTATCATGAAGTATAAGGCAATGACAAGATGTATTTGGCAAAACGTTTCTGCTAGTTTCAAATTCTAATCTAATATCGACAGTACCAGATTTTAACGCTTCGTTTTGTCTAGAACAATTTCTGACTACTAATGGTGCAATACTTCGTAAATCTTCAGGATTAAAAAGTGGTTCATTTTCCTTTTCGTATTATGATTGCTGAAACTGAGCATACATCTCATATAACAACGCAGTCTGTTTATTCTCGAACTTCAAATTTAAGTTATCGTACGGGAAAATTTCTGAATTTAAATATAGTTTCATGTTGGTTAAATAGCAATGATCAAAACGACTGTAGTTGCTCATGTATCTATTTTTTCGGTTGGTTTGGAAACCAACAATCACAAATCTTGGTTTTTCTAATTGTGTTGTTGTTTTAATGTTCCATGTATGACGTTGCGTTCTTGTAGAAGTTGATATTCATGCATCTCCCATCCTCTAAACGGAATATGCAAATCCTGATTTTGTGCAACGCATTCTATTAAATTAATTCGTTGAGTATCATCAACGGCTACATGCGGCATTTTCTATAAAACTTTGTTTAAAACAACTTTTATTTCTTCATCGGGTGTAGGATTAATTATAGCATTAGTATCAAAACTAGAACGTAGTAAAACTAACTCATGACGGAGGTTTAAAATATTTTTTTTAAAATCTTCGCATAATCCGAGAATCATTGAAAGGTTTATTGCAACATTAAAATTCCCATTGGCATCAACTATTTGCGAATCATCCATAGGAAATCACCCAGCGTTTTGTAAATGTTTACTTTGATTGCTATTATATGAAACATATCCCTTCATTATAGACGTTAATCCAGGATTCCGAACACGATCTACAATGATACCACCAATCCCATATCTAATTTCATCAAAAATCAGCAAAATTCCATTATTTACAAACTTTGCTGTCTGAGACGGCGTTCCATCTGTTCTAATTAATTTGCCTTCTGTGTACAGCATGCTCTTCGATGGTAAGGTGTATACATCTTGTTGTTGTATAGGGATTCGAATTTCATCATTATTGTTTAAAGATGTGTTGGCATAAGGTTGATGAGTATGTTTTTCAATATTAACAATTGCATTGTCGAAGTAAACTTTTTCACGCACGTTTAGTATTTCACTATTCATTCTACTTTTTAATTAAATAAATGCAGTCCTAACGATTGTAGAAACTGCCGGTTTTGTGTTGTTAGCGGTCTTGAAACAATCAATCGAGTGTCGATTGCTTTGAAATTTTCTGCATTTATAGCAATTCTTGACATGTTGCGTGCATTATACTTAATACCCATGGCTATTGCAGATTTTTTTTAAATGCAACCTTACAGTTAGCAGTTCAAATTTGCAATACCAAACTGTTCAAGATACACAACTTCGTTAGCTGGAAAGTAGCAGGTGATGATGTTTTTCTTTAACAACCCTTTTACATAAACGGTCCCATGTACACGTACTATTTCTTGCAAAAATAAACTTAAACGTTGAGCAGATAATTCATTGGTCGCAGGGATATCCCAGTCTAACCCGTGTAGGTGTTTTTTACAAAAATCGTTGTCTTCGGAGATCCTCAGCCAAATTTTCACTTCTTAACGGCATATTTTCCATTTCGAATGGACCTGCACCTTGCCGAAGTTTTAGATTACTAGAACATGTGAAATGGCTTGCGTGTTCTAATGAGCTAAGAAGCTAAACTACAGGTCAAACCAAATTAGTAGGGTCGTTAGTGAGGAACCAGACTAAGACAGGTCCCCGAAAGAGGGCAGCGGCTCTTTCGGTACTTAGATTGACAGGTTGCATTAAGCATAAAAAATATTACGCATAATTTCATTTTCCATAACTCATCTTGCATTACGCATAATAAAAACTACACCTAATATAATTGTGCATAAAATAATTACGCATAATAAAAACTTCCATAAAAGCAATTGAACGAAACTTGCATTGCACATAATTAAAAGTGTCCCTAATTTCAGTGTACATAAATTTCACCATGCATAATACGAAACCTGTATTATCGGCTTTTTCATAGCAGCTACTGCTTAATAGAGGGCACATCAGATGATGTTCAGCTATTCATGAATGTTGCTGGCAGTCTTGAAAATTCTGTATGCATTTAACAACTCTAGTTATTTCTATAGAAATAATATCTACAACCTTTTAAGTATATAAACACGTAAACATAATTATCATACAATGATAAGATAGAGCACACTTATCTGACATTAATGTTAACCAATCTTTGGTATTATTTTAATTTGTTTTTTTAGTTTAAAGGTTGTCGAAATTTCTATTTTCCATAGATATTTTACTGCAGTAAGTAATGACTAATATGTTTGCGCAAAATGATATCAATACAACTCATAGAGGGACATTAAAAGTCCATTCAATATTGCGAATTCCGTACCTCTGTAGGCAATTTGAGTTAAAGGGTATTGTTCTATAGGATCCTATGGCTCCCGTTGTACAATGTAATATAATCTTTTAAGTATGAATGCTTTCCACTTTTATATTAAGTACAAAAACAAGCATTTAATGATTGTCTTACTATATAATATGCATTTTTCTATCCCATCATCTACACAACGAAATTCAACAATTTTCATGTAGGTATTACGTAATACATGTATAAAACTTAGTGCTAATGATAATAAAGATTGATTTAGACGAATTAACTTTGTCAAGTTGCTTTTGTTGAATGTTATTTTTCTGAGTCGAGGCGGATGGTATAGCAAATATGTGTAACAAGAACTGAAAACACTAATGGGCCAATCGTTAATACGCACCTAATCCACAATATTAACGTTAGTACCTAAAAAGAACAAATAATTTAAATGGGTCATACAACTTGATGTCAAATTAGATAGCCTATTCAAATTATCTATAATTTTTGAGTTTAAAGGACTGAATTGTAGATATGGTGTCTTAATGAAAGCGACTTTTATGTATTTAAATTTTTTATATGCCCATTCTGCTTGCGAGACATCGAATTAAAGTAGGTTTGGTAACTACAATTTAGAATAAGCTTTTCACCTGCAATATCTTTGTTAGCTAACCGCCATTCATTTCTTCAAACATCAGTTTTCTTGTGGAGCGCCAATGGACAACCCCCTAACAAAATCATTCTCAACATACTTTCAGAATTATCGTTTTGCGTTAAAATTCTATAGCAGCCATAAAACAGTTTCGCTCTTAATCTATGCTAAAAGTAGAGCATAATTGGGGCGACTGCCGCCTCATTTCCTCCAGAATCCCTCATTTCCTCACTCATCTGGACCAAAAAGTTTTCTTCGACTAACCATTTTTCATCTTTCGAGATAAATGAGCATCCACATTTCCACACACGAGATAAACCTATTTTTAAGATTTTTTTTACCGCTAACATTCTGAACCAAAATAGTTTTCTTCGTCTAACCAATGCATCTTTCGAGATAAACCTATCTTGTTTGGTATTAACTAACATTAGATTTTTCTCAGCTACCCGAATCTCTAGGAATTTTTCAGATTGAATCATCCCCCAGAGAGCTACCCTGATTTTAAGATTTCTTACCTGTTGCGATTTCCGACCATCCTTAAACATTTTTTAGTCATGCGATACATTAAATTAGTCTAGAATTTTACGCAGAATTTGAATCTGCAAACAGATTTAAAATCGGACTACTCCTTACAAAGTTACACACATACCTTCTAGCGAGCATACCGCGACCGTACCACTAATCGCTTTTAATGTTACACCATACTTTCTATCTTGTTTAGCTCATCTTTCGAGATAAATGTACTTTGTTTGGTATCAATTAATATTAGAATTTTCTCAGCTACCCGAATCTCTAAGAATTTTTTAGATTGCATCACCCCCCAGGGAGCTACCCTCATTTTAAAATTTTTTTACCGCTAACATTCTGAACCAAAATAGTTTTCTTCGTCTAACCAATGCATCTTTCGAGATAAACCTATCTTGTTTGGTATTAATTAACATTAGATTTTTCTCAGCTACCCGAATCTCTAGGAATTTTTCATCCCCCAGAGAGCTACCCTGATTTTAAGATTTCTTACCTGTTGCGATTTCCGACCGTCCTTAAACATCTTTTTAGTCATGCGATACATTAAATTAGTCTAGAATTTTACGCACAATTCGAATCTGCAAACAGATTTAAAATCGGACAACTCCTTACAAAGTTACACACATACCTTCTAGCGAGCATACCGCGACCGTACCACTACTCGTTTTTAATGTTACACCATACTTTCTAACTTGTTTAGCTCATCTTTCGAGATAAAGGTACTTTGTTTGGTATCAATTAATATTAGAATTTTCTCAGCTACCCAAATCTCTTTAAATTTTTCACATAGCACCATCCCCCAGAGAGCTACTCCAATTTTAAGATTTTTTGCTGGTAGCGATTTTTGACTGCCCTTATAAATTTTTTATACATGTAGCACATCTTGTTAGTCTAGAATTTTATGCACAATCCGAATCTCTAAATAGATTTAAAATCGAACAACCCCTTACCATTTTACACACACCCTTTAAATTATAACTTTCCTGCAGCTCATACCTAAAAGAAAATCTAAAAACAATTCGTAAAACTTTTTATTACAAAATATTTTTAATAATACAGTTTAAATTTGTAAACCACATTTCTAAATACATATTCACAATTTTTTATTCTTAACCTAGAGCTCATATCGGCTTATACTTATTAATATTTATTTCTAAATAGAGCACCTTTTCCAAAAACCAACCGGACCCGCATGTTTCAAATTCCTCTGATTTTGTTCTTATGGTTTCGCTTAAGACTTCGTACATATTTTCCAGATTACTAGAAGACGTTATAACCACATTCTTTGTGTTAAAGGATTTCCCATCGGTAGTCTCTTTTCCCATTTTGGTGTAAACGCCGTAGAGTTCGCAATAGACTTTTATTGCTGTATGTTGTATTCTTTTTTCATTTATTAATCGAATAAATCGCTCTTTCTGCTTCCAAAGAAACTCGCACACTCCATCGTCGACGCCTGCGTTCTTTATGTGATAGCTAGCCATACGGTTGTTGAACGCTGTACTAACCATTTCTACACTATCGTCGTAAGTAGCGGTAACTGATGCATTTTTATGTTTGTTGCTCCTTAAGTGTGCGGCATACGTAGTTTTTTCCATTTCGAAATCGCATACTTTACACATAATCGTGGTTGTTTCGTACAAGACCCATTAACAGCTGGCGGAGCTGAACGTTTACTGCTTAATAACATACCATGCTGTTTTTCCTTGTGTCGCTGTAAGCTGTCCATTCTCGTAAAAGCGATACCGCAAGACCCACAGTTAAAATACTTTGCTGCGGACGGATGTATAAGCTTAACCGTCGACGATGTTACACCACGACATTTGTTCTGGTGCCGTTTGAGAGCATTTTTCCAGGTATAGGAAGTACCGCAAGAGTTGCACTTAAAAACGTTTGCAGGTACCATTTTAGTACAAAACAAAATCCGCACTATAGCACTTTGGTTAAACTTGTAAGCGAACTAACTTATAACTAAAGAGTTTACTCTAGCGTACCTGCTTTATGTACCCTATAGAATGCAAACCGAAGGTTTCCGAAGACACCCGAACGAAATTGAGGATTTAGCGGGGAACTAAATGACGTCATAATCCTTGCTGCTCGTCCAATATATTTAGCGCCAATACATGCACCTGGTTCGCATTGCCCATGCTGCGAATGCAGTTAGTAGAAACACCGGAAAACGTCTTCCATGTTATACGGATCGCGTGCATATTAAAAATCCAAAAGGGCTGTAGCACACGCACACAAATTGGTTGCAAGTCTTGCAGTAGAGATGCAGTACTACTATAACCAAAAACTTAATAAAAAACACTTTCAACCTTTACTAAGGGAATACCAACTTGTTGTATACAGGATACTTACTAATAAAGCAATTTAATTTTAAATAACTTCTACGTCATATTTTCGGAAATGGTAGGCTTGAATATTTTCTAAATGAATCACCAAGCGAAAGAATATGCTTAGCCGTATTAAAATTAACCATTATTTTCCCATTTTTACGACCGTGATAATTATAAATTAAAATTTAATTTGTTCACGTTCGAGCTACCCGTAAACTAAGAATGCGCTGTATAATACATGCATACCCCTTCTCTGCGCTACTGCTATTCTTGTAATTGCTAGAAAAAGTCACTCTCCTTTTTACTGTTAGGACCGATGCAAAGCACCATTTTTTATACTTTCTATAATAGCACATCGCGCACTTTTTTGTCTGATAATTAAATTTTGCTTCTGTAGGCTTTTACACTTCCGCATAGCGGTCGGCCGCACGTAATTATTTCTAGAACCGGTAAGTACTCGATATCGCCCAAATAGAGAATTAGATGCTCGATGTCTGTCAACTTCCGATTCCCTCGTAAAAAGTAGAAAAAACTCGGTCAATCATCCAACTAACTTATACTTCGACTCACTCCCGTTCTGATAATTTACAAACATTTTTCAAACGACAATGGGCTGAGAATTTTTAAACCTTCGAGGGATCTATAAGTCGTAATCAATTACACATCCGAGCTACACGTAAACTAACATATTTTGTAGCAACTGTGCACTGTATAATACATGCATATCCCTCCTCTGCGCTACTGCTATTCTTGTAGTTGCTTGAAAAAGTCAGTCGCCCTTTTTACTGCTAGGACCGCTAAAAAGCACCATTCCATACTTTCTTTATAAGTGTAGCACATCGCACACTTTTTTGTCAGATAATTAAATTTTGTTTATGTAGGCCTTTACACTTTCGCTTATTTAAACATCTAATACGATCGATTAACCACTTTCGATTATTCTAACGGAGACCACCATACATCCCACCGCACCGTTCTTTTTTGAATGCAACGATCCTATGGGCTTCCACGCACTAACACCTGACGTATCTTTCCTACTATTTGTTAAACAAAAACTACCGGTATCGCCATTGTGTACGTAAAGAGATGCGGTTTACTAGACACCACGAGCAGTTGGTAACCATATACATTAATCAGTCTAAGCTATTTTATTTAGTCCGCGAAAACTATTATTTTTCTAAACCACAACTAATAATCGCCTTTATAGGTTCCACATTTCTACCATTTCCCAATGACTGGTGCTACGTACATGAAAACTTTAATTTCTTATTGGAGATAATCCTTATTCTCCCACGCACTGCTGCGTGGTTGCATGCCTACCCCTTTTGGAGGTATATGCTCGTTATAGGTTGTAAGACCCTCGGTTTTACTTAACTACAATTCGTGAGACCCCTTTAATCTTTTTAATCGTGTCTTTCTCGCCTACAATACAGTAGGAATTAACATTATTACCAACAAATTCTAATACTGGACCCCCATTAAATACTTTTTTTGTTGACAAGTGTTATATTGTATTTATTATACGCGGGGTAGTCACTCTTTTAAGATAAATATATTTTGTTTGGCATCTACTAATATTAAATATTTCTAGAGACCCCAAATCTGTAAATAAATTTTAAATAGGACCACCCCATACAAAGTTATGCCTTTTAAAAATCCAAATCACTAATTTTTGCCCATCTTTATTTAACTCCATCTTAAAAACCCTTTTTTTTCGATAACCAAGACATATGCTTTAACCAACCGTTTCCCTAGAAATCTGAAACCGCAGTGTCCCGCGAATACCACGTAGAGAGAACACGTATACTCTGTCAACCAGGATAGAAGCCGGAAGGATTTGGAAGGTAGGAGAAGAACTTAAAAATTATGGAATCTTAAAACTAATATATACAATAGATTTACAAAATCCATACAAATATAAACAACTATCTTATATCTTTACACCCCCATGCGTAGATTGTTGAACTATTAGGAATGATGTACCTTTTGTCATCTTCCCTCGATAAACTAATTTTATAATAAGCTACGTGTACAAATCATATTTTTTACTCCGGATACATACGCAGGCAAGTAATCGATACCATCCAAATAAAGAATTGGATGCTTGGTGACTGTTAACATCCGCTTCCCTCGTGTACGCCCAGACACATCCCAGCTTATGAGCACCCCTGCGCATGCACCTACCTGCCCATGCGCACCCCTACGCGTACGCACCCCTGTCCATGCACGCTGCCCATGCGCACCCCTCTCTGTGCGACTGCTATTTCGGGGTAACGTCACAGCCCTTTATAAATAAAGAACAATGTTATATACTATTATAAAATGTTTATTCTGACATTATACATAACAAATTTAAAAATATTTAATACCAAGCATGGAGTCATTTAAACTTAATTTTAATACAAAGTTATACACAGAAGACAGTCCTTTCTTTATGTTTGTTTGGAGTGGTTTTAATTTTATCTAATTTTATTCGCCGCATAAAATTTAAATCGATACCCAAGTCTTCTATCTCCTTTTCTAGCCAATAGTTTACATAAAGACCGTCTAGGTTTTCGAATTGTAAAATGTACCGAAGTTTGCCTCTATATTTAAAGTCTTTGATTTCACCAACAACCAGATCCATTCCTTCGTGTAATTCTTGCAGCTTGTGACAATCATTTAATCGCAGCTTTCCCACTATATCCTGCATACGTATCTTGTTAGCTTGATCGACTTCTTCTTGTCTGTATTGGAGGAAATCCTTTTTCTCCCACACACTGTTGCGTAGTTGCATGTCCACCACTTTTGAGAATATATGGTTGTTATAGGTTGTAAGACCCTCGGTTTTAAATGATCCGAAAGGTTCTTTACTTGGCAAATATACAATGTTTAGCGGAACCCCTTTGCGTGTGGTGTACGCCAAGGTTACGAAACCCGCATTCCTTAGCTCGTCTTTGTTATCTGCCATTTTGATAAATACGTTTTTAGAATAACCTTTTAAAAAGTATACGGATTTAGTACCATCCTTTTCTGCAAGAACACCTACATAACTAAAAGAATCTTTCTTACTAACCGCAAATGCATACAGCTTGTACAACCCGGATGTATCTAAGTCAGTCCATCGACACCTAAAATAATTTTTTAATTCTTCCTCATTTTCTCTAATAAGATGTTCTTTGTCTAACACATCTTTGTATTGTTCTCGTATTGTCGCAGTGTTTTCCATGTAGTCCAATTTTCGCCTTTTTGCATCCATTTCCTCTAATTCCAGTTGCCTTTTCCTTCCACTTACAGCGTATGGCATACATAATGGGGCAATTTCCTTTAGCGTAAACGGATAGAGTTTACTACCAATATTTGCGCGTTGTCGTACAACCTCTGGGCGAACGTTAGGTGTATTTATCAATCCCAATTCCGAAATGACTATTTCTTTTGGAATTGTAGAATATGGTGTTGCAGATTGTGTAAAATATGTACTACCTGCTTTAATGTAGCACTTGTGTAAGATTTTTATTTTATGTTGGCTGTCTTCCTCCTCTACTATCTCCAAATAATTTACGGGTAAATAGTTAAAACTAAAAGCCGAAAGTACATACTTTATCAATGTTTCCCTTTCTTTTGGTTTTTCGGACAACTTAATTTGCAAGCCCGTCAATTTCTTTGTATTGCCACTCCCCTAATACACGTACTGTAGTAGGTTGTTATACACTAAACAGCAGCTATTTTGTAGCTTGTCCGATAGATTACTCCACATTTTGGCAAGTGATACCGAGTACATTGGCGCCTTTAGGAAGTATAACTTACTATCTTCCAATAACGTTAAACAGTCTTTTAAGGGATTATACACCCGTTCCGCACTGACATAGCTTCCAATTGCACAGTTGTATATTGTCGCTTCCAATCGCGTAATACCATGTTCTTTGGCCAAAGTGGACGCAAAAGTTTCCCTTAAACGTACATCTGGGCAACGTAAAAAATCTACTATATGATTGCCAAGTTGTTTATTAACACCAGGACTTGTTATCTGACACACAAATTTGTTGTATATCTTAATTCTTGCATTGGTTGTTAGCCATGTTAAACAATCAATTCCCACGGTTTTATCGTTGTCAACTATAATATTACACTTTTCTTCGAATTCGCCCTTATAGCAAAAGTTATGGTTTGTAGTTAAATAATTACACATCTCCATCTTGCTAAATATACCCGCAAAATCTTGGGTTACATCCATGTCAAAAAGATAATAATAATCTTTTTCGAGTTCGTCTAATATATCTGGTAGTTCCTTCAATAAAGTTTCCAACTTAACATCTGCTAGTTCCACTTTGTACGGAACACATATAGGATTTTGGAATTTTTTATTAATACATTCGAGGTCTTCTTTTCCGATAATTTCTTTTACTTTCTGACCCATCTTGTTAGTGCTTTCCAGAGAAAACGGAAGCTTAGCCTTAACACCATACCTAGCGGAAACAAATCGGTCAAACTTTCTTCGTAGATAGCTGTTAAATGCACCACAAATTTCTTTTTTTAGGATAAACATCCTTTTGTTTGCAGATGTTTGTTCGGCGTCAGAAAGTCGCAAATTTTAACCAACATTATATTGTCACAAAATGGTTCTGTAATTGGTGTGTGTAGTCCTCCAGTCAGCATCTGTTCGCCTTCGACATAACAAATATTACCAATATCTGTTACCAGATTATTGTTGCACATATTTTCTGTCAACAGCCATAATCCAAATCGCTCATTTGTCGGCTTCACTTTATTCCCAAGAAGTTGAGAAACGTTAATCACCTTGGAGACGCTTATGTTTACCGTTCTAGCTACTATCGAATACTAAATTGAATACGAAAAAATTGTTCTCTTATGTATTCTATAGAGTGAGGTCGTATTTTGCCGAAGATAGTCGAATATGTTGTTATCCGACCTAGGCTGACAGGGATGCCCATCGACATATGTCCGGATATATGTAGGATGTTAGGTTAGGGCGAAATTACCCCATATGGTGAAATTGCCCCATAGGGTGAAATTGCCTTCGATCTAGGTTGGATGTGGACTTGTCAGTAGTTAGGTTAGCTGGTGTGTTCTGGTGTTAGGTTAGGTTAGTTGGACTTGTGTGGACTTAGGTTAGGTAAAAGGAAAAATTGATAGGTTAGGTCAGCGTCGCGACGCTGACCTAACCTATCAATTTTTCCTTTTACCTAACCTAAGTCCACACTAATAAAATAGCTTAGACTGATTAATGTATATGGTTACCAACTGCTCGTGGTGTCTAGTAAACCGCATCTCTTTACGTCCACAATGGCGATACCGGTAGTTTTTGTTTAACAAATAGTAGGAAAGATACGCCAAGTGTTAGTGCGTGGAAGCCCATAGGATCGTTGCATTCAAAAAAGAACGGTGCGGTGGGATGTATGGTGGTCTCCGTTAGAATAATCGAAAGTGGTTAATCGATCGTATTAGATGTTTAAATAAGCGAAAGTGTAAAGGCCTACATAAACAAAATTTAATTATCCGACAAAAAAGTGTGCGATGTGCTACACTTATAAAGAAAGTATGGAATGGTGCTTTTTAGCGGTCCTAGCAGTAAAAAGGGCGACTGACTCTTTCAAGCAACTACAAGAATAGCAGTAGCGCAGAAGAGGGATATGCATGTATTATACAGTGCACAGTTGCTACAAAATATGTTAGTTTACGTGTAGCTCGGATGTGTAATTGATTACGACTTATAGATCCCTCGAAGGTTTAAAAATTCTCAGCCCATTGTCGTTTGAAAAATGTTTGTAAATTATCAGAACGGGGGTGAGTCGAAGTATAAGTTAGATGGATGATTGACCGAGTTTTTTCTACTTTTTACGAGGGAATCGGAAGTTGACAGACATCGAGCATCTAATTCTCTATTTGGGCGATATCGAGTACTTACCGGTTCTAGAAATAATTACGTGCGGCCGACCGCTATGCGGAAGTGTAAAAGCCTACAAAAGCAAAATTTAATTATCAGACAAAAAAGTGCGCGATGTGCTATAGAAAGTATAAAAAATGGTGCTTTGCATCGGTCCTAACAGTAAAAAGGAAGAGTGACTTTTTCTAGCAATTACAAGAATAGTAGTAGCGCAGAGAAGGGGTATACATGTATTACACAGCGCATTGTTAGTTTACGGGTAGCTCGAACGTGAACAAATTAAATTTTAATCTATAATTAACCACGGTCGTAAAAATGGGAAAATAATGGTTAATTTTAATACCGCTAAGCATATACTTTCGCTTGGTGATTCATTTAGAAAATATTCAAGCCTACCATTTCCGAAAATATGACGTAGAAGTTATTTAAAATTAAATTGCTTTATTAGTAAGTATCCTGTAGACAACAAGTTGGTATTCCCTTAGTAAAGGTTGAAAGTGTTTTTTATTAAGTTTTTGGTTATAGTAGTACTGCATCTCTACTGCACGACTTGCAACCAATTTGTGTGCGTGTGCTACAGCTCTTTTGGATTTTTAATATGCACGCGATCCGTATAACATGGAAGACGTTTTCCGGTGTTTCTACTAACTGCATTCGCAGCATGGGCGATGCGAACCAGGTGCATGTATTGGCGCTAAATGTATTGGACGAGCAGCAAGGATTATGACGTCATTTAGTTCCCGCTGAATCCTCAACTTCGTTCGGGTGTCTTCGGAAACCTTCGGTTTGCATTCTATAGGGTACATAAAACAGGTACGCTAGAGTAAACTCTTTAGTTATAAGTTAGTTCGTTTACAAGTTTAACTAAAGTGCTATAGTGCGGATTTTGTTTTGTACTAAAATGGTACCTGCAAACGTTTTTAAGTGCAACTCTTGCGGTGCTTCCTAAACCTGGAAAAATGCTCTCAAACGGCACCAGAAAAAATGTCGTAGTGTAACATCGTCGACGGTTAAGCTTATACATCCGTCCGCAGCAAAGTACTTTAACTGTGGGTCTTGCGGTATCGCTTTTACGAGAATGGACAGCTTACAGCGACACAAGGAAAAACAGCATGGTATGTTATTAAGCAGTAAACGTTCAGCTCCGCCAGCTGTTAAAGGGTCTTGTACGAAACAACCACGAATTATGTGTAAAGTATGCGATTTCGAAATGGAAAAAACTACGTATGCCGCACACTTAAGGAGCAACAAACATAAAAATGCATTAGTTACCGCTACTAACGACGATGGTGTAGAAATGGTTAGTACAGCGTTCAACAACCGTATGGCTAGCTATCGCATAAAGAACGCCAGTGTCGACGATGGAGTGTGCGAGTTTCTTTGGAAGCAGAAAGAGCGATTTATTCGATTAATAAATGAAAAAAGAATACAACATACAGCAATAAAAGTCTATTGCGAACTCTACGGCGTTTACACCAAAATGGGGGAAGAGACTACCGATGTGAAATCCTTTAACACAAAAAATGTTGTTATAACGTCTTCTAGTAATCTGGAAAATATGTACGAAGTCTTAAGCGAAACCATAAGAACAAAATCAAAGGAATTTGAAACATGCGGGTCCGGTTGGTCTTTGGAAAAGGTGCTCTATTTAGAAATAAATATTTATAAGTATAAGCCGATATGAGCTCTAGGTTAAGAATAAAAAATTGCGAATATGTATTTAGAAATGTGGTTTACAAATTTAAACTGTATTAGTAAAAATTGTCTGTAATAAAAAGTTTTAAGAATTGTTTTTAGATTTTATTTTAGGTATGAGCTGCAGGAAAGTTATAATTTAAAGGGTGTGTGTAAAATGGTAAGGGGTAGTTCGATTTTAAATCTATTTAGAGATTTGGATTGTGCATAAAATTCTAGACTAACAAGATGTGCTACATGTATAAAAAATTTATAAGGGCAGTCAGAAATCGCTACCAGCAAAAAATCTTAAAATTGGAGTAGCTCTCTGGGGGGTGGTGCTATGTGAAAAATTTAAAGAGATTTGGGTAGCTGAGAAAATTCTAATATTAATTGATACAAAACAAAGTACATTTATCTTGAAAGATGAGCTAAACAAGATAGAAAATATGGTGTAACATTAAAAACGGGTAGTGGTACGGTCGCGGTATGCTCGCTAGAAGGTATGTGTGTAACTTTGTAAGGAGTATTCCGATTTTAAATCTGTTTGCAGATTCGAATTCTGCGTAAAATTTTAGACTAATTTAATGTATCGCATGACTAAAAAAATGTTTAAGGACGGTCGGAAATCGCAACAGGTAAGAAATCTTAAAATCAGGGTAGCTCTCTGGGGGATGATGCAATCTGAAAAATTCCTAGAGATTCGGGTAGCTGAAAAAAATCTAATGTTAATTAATACCAAACAACATAGGTTTATCTCGAAAGATGCATTGGTTAGACGAAAAAAACTATTTTGGTTCAGAATGTTAGCGGTAAAAAAATTTTAAAATGAGGGTAGCTCCCTGGGGGGTGATGCAATCTAAAAAATTCTTAGAGATTCGGGTAGCTGAGAAAATTCTATTAATTCTTGATACCAAACAAAGTACATTTATCTCGAAAGATGAGCTAAACAAGATAGAAAGTATGGTGTAACATTAAAAGCGAGTAGTGGTACGGTCGCGGTTTGCTCGCTAGAAGGTATGTGTGTAACTTTGTAAGGAGTAATCCGATTTTAAATCTGTTTGCAGATTCGAATTGTGCGTAAAATTCTAGACTAATTTAATGTATCGCATGACTAAAAAGATGTTTAAGGACGGTCGGAAATCGCAACAGGTAAGAAATCTTAAAATCAGGGTAGCTCTCTGGGGGATGATGCAATCTGAAAAATTCCTAGAGATTCGGGTAGCTGAGAAAAATCTAATGTTAGTTAATACCAAACAAGATAGGTTTATCTCGAAAGATGCATTGGTTAGACGAAGAAAAAACAGAATGTTAGCGGTAAAAAAAATCTTAGAAATAGGTTTATCTCGTGTGTGGAAATGTGGATGCTCATTTATCTCGAAAGATGAAAAATGGTTAGTCGAAGAAAACTTTTTGGTCCAGATGAGTGAGGAAATGAGGGATTCTGGAGGAAATGAGGCGGCAGTCGCCCCAATTATGCTCTACTGCTAAATCCACCTAACTTCCATTCTAAGGTTGAGATTTTGAGGATACACAACTTCCTTATAGTACTATCTGTTACAAACTTTGAAATTATAATCAATGGGCATCGACACTTTTTACATACCACCAGTACAGTAACCAATATTACTTCATATCGACTGTCCATAATGGCTGGGATGTGTAGCACCATTTCACGTTTTATTTATCAGAACTTTTACATAATAAAATGTAAATAAACATCATTAAAATAAGCATTACACTAGTATGATTTCATAATTAAATTGTTAAGAAACGATTAATTGGTATAATAAAGTAGTCGAAGCTGTCGTTGCAATCAATTGGTAAACAACACATTTTACATATTGCTCTTGTATGGTTAATTTCCTTTTCAAAACTACCAATGAAACACGAAAATTAATTCAAGTTAGTGGGTTGAACAATAGGATACTTTGAATTGAGCAGTTTTCGACCTGAAATTACTATCTCCGAATTTTTATTGAGTGCAAAATAGATTATTCAAAGAATTGACATGTCAAACATTACACAGTTATCACTCTTGTGTGTAGGAATTGTAAAGTTTGACAAAATTGCCATTCTAATATTATTACCCTCGTAAACATGTGTAAAAACTGAATTTTTGATGACTCCTCTGTGAACAGCCTAGGTGATGAAATTCAATTTTGTCATTTCAAATATGCGTTTACTATACTGTTGCAATGGTCGGGTGAATAAATGCAACATTTTCTTACACACAAAGTTTGTGAGCATTTTGTGTCATGTGCTGCAAAATGTTTCACAATGGAAGTAAGTAAGTAAAATCTGGCAGTAATTATTATATGCAAGATAATACAGATACGAAGTAAAAATTCTTCATAAAGTGCATATAATAGGACTTTGATAAAACCTTTCTCAATACAGCAGGTTCAGTTTACAGTAAAAATACTCTGCAATCGAATGCTTTAAGAAACTGCATATGCTGATGCTGATAGTCTAACAATGTATGTATCATTAATTATGCAGTTTTAGGGTGGACCATTTTTGCAGTTCTGATTTTCCTAACCCACACTTTTATTATCTTTTTAAACACAACATCGCCAACTAAATGCATTTTATCTGTCGAACATTTAATAATATTGATTGATAGTCGTTCCAAGATACTTCATAATTTGTCCATGTGGTAATCGATATCACACTCTCATATGTGGAGATTTTTATGCTCTAAACAAGCATCGGTTTGCGTTGGTGCTTCTAATCCAATGTATATATATATATAGCTTTGTGTGTGCTATTGCTTCCTATAAAATTTATTCCCTTAATATAACACGTTGAGCAGCAATGCTAGCCCCTGTGACTTTTGATAGCTTCCACAAATGCTAACGCCTGGGCAAAGCATACATAACTTTAATTATTTCTACATACTTTCTGACATTCCATTCAAATCCGTTTGTCACTGAATCCAACATCTCATTAACAAAATGTGTTAAATAATTATTATAGCATTCTGATTTACTAGAACTGTTAAATTTCTGCCACTAATACTTTCTGGTTGATTATTCATTTTGAAATTGCTAATACTTCCCAAAATAGGCCAAAAGTCCGTACCACCACTAGTGCTTATAGGTGTGATGAGCCATTTACATTAAACGAAATATCATCTTCTTTAGATTTAATTTCAAAATATTCAAAATGTCAGATTAAAGAATGTGGTTAGAAAGGTTTTAAAATCAGGTGTGGTAGTATACAACCCATTGAATAACATTTACTTTTTGAGGTATTTGTAATAGGGTTCTTGCAGTTATGGGAAACTCAGTGTGCGATATCCATCATTGATCAAAATTTTCAGCAGTTTATAAGTGTGTCAGTTGAAACGTGTCTCACTCTCATATTTTTTGTACAAATATAGCTTTTTTATTACGTACTTCATTTCTATTTTGTGAATTAGTTTCACTGCTGCAAGTCTTATTTATTGATGTATCGTGTGGATCAATAACTAATATATCAATCGTTTTGTCTTGGCAGACTGTTGTAAAAGAATTCCCGAAACTGTTATTACTATTTAAGTCACAGTAAGTTGTCAGAATTATTCCTATATTTCTTTAAAGAAGAAAGTTTAAGTACTAACAAGGCTGAAAATAATCGACCTGATGTACATGAAGCAACCTTAATTGTTGTTTATTCTAAACCTTATACTGTTCTTGATGCTCAATGTCCAACTTGGCACAATGGTTATTTTGTGGAAAACCTTATTTCCGGAGTGGTAAGAATAAAGAACTACTTTTAATAAATGATTGTCTAATATGATAGTTCATTACCTAGGTATACCAAAAATTATATTTACTGTTAAATATCAGCAAGATATTAAAAGTGTAGGTTCACATAATTATATTGTCTAATACAATCCTAGATAAATTCGTCTTTTTTAATTTTCCAATAGGGGAGAGCCCGCAAAACTAAAAATCAATTTTCTTTTATAAATTATTTTCGTTCTTTAAACGTCTATGACAAACAAATAAACACATGACACAATTCATCCTTTTTAATATTTTGATTACTCTCCCATCTGACGGCCAGTAGATAAATCAAATTGGTCGGTAAAATCACACCCGTATTATGGAAGATTATTTTATGTGTAATGAATTAATGCATAATTTTATTTAGGTATGAAATATTGTAGGTACATTTTTATTATGCACATTGCAAGTTCCGTGCAGTCACTATTATGAAAAATGAATTTATGCACCTTAAAAATTATGTGTAGTATTTGCTTTTTTATGCAAAAGCAAATTATGCATAATGATATTTATGCACAATGAACGCAAACCGGCAGAGACCATAGGGGTCGGTATGGCAGTCTAAAACACACTACCACGATGTGGAAGGCAACGGGAAACCACCACATTACCTCCCAAGTACACTGTGTACTTAAATGGTAACAAACATGTTGGCATTCTCTGGGGTAAAAGATTCCGGAGTTAAGATAGTCCCCCATTCGGATCTCCGGGAAGGGACTACTTCGGAGGATGCGATCGGAAAGTTAAAAATAAGAGTCGGGAACATTCTGCGAGTCGGAGCGTGGAATGTTAGAAGTATGAAGCAAGTAGGTAAGCTACAGTACCTAAAAATCGAAATGAATAGGTTATCACTAGACATAGTAGGGATCAGAGAAGTTCGGTGGTCAGAAGCGGGGGATTTTTGGAGTGGAGACTTCAGGGTAATTCATACAGGAGTAGAGAAAGAAAATTTGGGTGTGGGGATAGTATTGCGAAAAAAGATAAGATACTATGTAGAAAATTATTTACAAAAGAATGAAAGAGTACTCATGAGTAGGTAAATAGGGCCGGTCCTAATTCAAAACGCGACAGACGTATTTTCCATGTGTAAAATACGTCTGTCACGTTTTGAATTAGGATCAGCCCTATATAATTTCAATATAAAATAGTTGTGAAAACATTTGAATGTAAAATAGTTGTGAAAACATGAATTCTTCTATACTTTCAATGTAAAAATACGTCTGTCACGTTTTGAATTAGGACCGGCTTTATATTACTTTCAATGAAACACACACGTATGTTGAAAAAAATGTAAGTGCAGAGAAGAATGTGTGTAGATGTTTTGAATTTGGTTTTCTAGCGAGACAGTATGACAGATGCAAAAAAAATATCGCATTCAGGTCAATTGTGTTTTTTAATTAAAGTGGTTTCTGATTTATGTTTAGAGGCTGCAAATACACATGGGCCGGTTTTAATTCAAAAATGAGTTCACTCTTGTGATAGGTTGAAAAGTGGGTTGGCAAAGTACGCAGATGGTGGTAATCTGCTATATAAGGAGATTGCTCCTAATATTAATTTAATTAGTCGAAGTTTACTGCATATATTTACATACAAACATGTATATAATTGATATTCAGGGATTTAAATACAAGAAAAACGAGTTTGTGTGTAAAGAAATTGCGGTTTTGGACTTGTTGAAAGGTGATGTTTGGCATCAAATTTTTAAACTGCCAATGCAGTCCAGTTGTTTGAGTCAAGATCATATAAAACATAACGACTGGGTGACAAGGAATATTCATGGTATTTCTTGGGATGAATCTTCAACGGCTGGAATGGTGTCATCATATATAGCGCTTTATTTGAAGCAAATTATCCGACCCGGTGAAGAAGTATTTGTGAAGGGTCTAGAAAAGAAGAAATTGATTGAAACATATATAATGCAAAACTTTGTAACTGATATGCTTGCACTAGGTTGTCCTAAGCTATCGGAGTTAAAAATCAACAATCGTTTAAAATATAACATCCATTGTTGTAGACACAGCAATAATAATTTGCAATGCGCAAAACAAAATATCTTTTATTAAAAGAATGGCTTGATAATAATAAAAACAATAGAAAGATTTTGTCTGTATTATTTATTTTAATATAATTTTACAATGTTAGCCTTATTAACTATTATTATAACAACTTCTAGCAAACATTATTTTTATCGATCCAGCTATTGTGTACGTTAGAAAGCCTAACCATTTTACAAATACTTTATTTCCACTCTTTCTTAGTACTTTTCTACCAGGTAAATTCCTGGATGTTTAACCTTTTGCAACTCCGTTTCATAAAATGAACCTTTGATTTCTTTCTCATCTTGATCTTCTAATATATATGTTGTAGGATTGGTTACGTTTACCTTTTTAATCTTAAAATTTCATTTGACCAGTTTGGCGTGTAACCTTTCGTAAATGCTTCCCTGTGTTTACTAATCCTCACACTGTCTTTTATTGAATATTTTGGTATTTTGGTTGCAAGTTTGATGTGGGTAAATGATGATTTAAGAATAGTTTTTCATTTGATTTATCAACTTTTACAGGTTTGACTCCGATAGTATTGTGAACTGTATTGTTGTATTGTTTCACAATATCGCTTAAATTTTTATCCAATTGTAAGAACCGTTCAGGTTAAACAAGCGCCACATTTTTCCTTTAAAGTTCTAATTACACGTTCTACAATGCATGCTTCCTTTGTAGAAAAACACTATAATGGTTTATGCCATATGTCTGCATTAAGGATTGAAAGTGTTTGTTATAATATTCTTTACCAAAATCAGACTGCAAATTTCTTGGCGGATTTTTAAATTTATTTAAAATTGTTTTCATTGCAGCAGTAACATCAATACCCGTTTTACTTTTAAGTGGTACAGCCCATACGTATTTGGAGAAACAATCAATAACTACTAAAATGTATTTAAATCCTTTGTTTGTTTGCGAATATGGTAGCATTTCAATCAAATCGGTCTGAAGAAGGTCATTTAAACCTTTTACTATCACTTTGCGTCTCTTGAAATTTATTCTTGCTGGTTTATGAAGTTCATTTACTATATCCTCTTTCACTTTTGATTGAGCAACTATCATAATACTTTTTTATAATCAGGATTTATTAAATACAATTAATGAAATACTTCTATGTTTGAATGTCGTGGGCTCCACTTGCTTTGAAAGGAACTTTTAATATAAAATCAAGAAACATTGTGGTATTGTTTATGATAGCACCGCTGTCACGAAAGCTGATTACATCCATTCGTTTAAGCAAAATCCTTGTAACTGTGCAATTACATAACTTTTTCGTTTATAAGAATTTCAATGTCTTGCGGGTATCCTTTAATATTCTCAATGACTGCTTCCTCATAAGGAAATTCATAATTATGTTTAATGTTGAAAATAAGGAATGTCTTGTCACCGTCGAGAAATGTATTAGAGTAAAACGTTGCTACTACCGTGTAATGTAGCATATGTAACTTGTACTCAATCAAGGTTTCAAAACCTTCACTTTTATTTTCATATTCCTGTTCAGTTATATCTATTTTACGGTTATGTAAGTGCCTTCCAAATTTGTCAATTGTCATATCATCTAATTACTTTAGCCTCACGCAATTCTTCAATGATCGAATTTATTTCGTTGCCGTGACCTGTGTGTCCAGCAGTCTGAGATGAAACTAAAAGTCGTAATCTATCAACAAGTTCATTGGGATCATTCCAATATAAATAATCTATAGCGTTATTTGATACTTCCATTGTCATACCGTCTCCAAGACGCTTTCTATAGGGTAATGTTCTAGGTCTACGGGTGTTTGGGAAGTATGTTTAATGTAGATATTATATTTTGTACTTATATGAAGTATTACCCTGAATTTGTTCTGTTTCAGAATAATATCTTCTATTAGCATTTGTTCTTTTACAATATCAAGGTACGACTTTAGATCTTGATGACTGTACCCGACAGGATATTTTTAAACAGTAGTTCGTATAATCCAGGAGTACCTTTATATTTCAAATCATTTATTAGAACATTTTCATCATCCAACGCGAAATTCGAATTGCCTATCATAAGACCATCTGAATCAGGGTTAAACCTAATACCATATTTAGGATCAAATTCGTTCTTAACATCTTTAAACATATTGTAAATATATTCTCGAGGTAGCGGATGTAGCTGTTCGAGATAATGTGTCATACCAGGTGAATCGGCAAAGCTTTGAATATATTCATGGGCTTCTTGTGCATTTCGATTAATTTCTGCTTCATATTCATTCTCAACATCGTCATCATCATCATCATCTACCTCTATGGCATCATTTTTATATTTGGTATATGCTGAGCAATAACCGGGGAATCAATATAGTCAACGTTCCTTTCTAGCAATTTAGGTTTAATTTTTTTTACACTGCTATGAGGCAGTTCTTCTTCTTCTTTAAATTTTTCTTTCTTTACCGCACTTTCCCCATCCAGTTTATTAGCAATAGTTTCTAATCGTGATGTTATGGGTAAGATTGATTCCACTTGGACGACTTCATTATCTTTTAACTGACGCAATTTGTTTTTTACAATGTTTCTTTTCTTAATTAAAATTCTTTTAAGTTTTATCGCCTCCTTGTTCATTGCGTAAAAGTTTATTGTAGTAAAAAAAATTCTTCGATACTAACGATACTTGCGTCTCTCAAGGTTTAAATATGTATGAAGTGATCAAAACCTATTCGGTACCTTCCTTGATCTGGATCACTATCTTTGTCTACAACTAAGAAACCGTATTTGTCTTGCCAACAAGCAGCATATATTTTCTCGGAATTTATCATACTTCATGTCAGTATTGACGTGATCGTCATATATGTGTTTTAAGTTTAAATCATCTTGTTTAAATAAAACTAAAAGATTAGCATTATCACGTAGTATGTGCTTAGGTATACGAGTATAACTTTGACAAAGGTAAAAACTGTCTACTTGTTTATGACGCCCCATACTAAAGTATTCCCTAATGATACCTTGTTTATCGCAAGCTACATCATCAAAAACAAATATAGAATTATTTCGAGCATCAGATGGTGATATAATATTAACAGAACTGGAAAATGTATAATATTTGATCCCCTTTATTGGTTGCAGTAGACTTTCAAGGTATTGATACTTTGGTTGATAAAGTGATTTAGAATAAACATATACGTTTTCAAACTTTAAACCATTAGGATGTTCTACCAGCCCAATCATAACGTTGGTTTTACCGCAATTTGATGGACCAACAAATAGACATCGAATAGATGAAGGCAGAAGAATGCTATGTTTTTTCTTTTTAGCTAAGGATTGCACGTCAATGTCATTATTGTTTATGGTTAAAGGTGTTGATTGTTTCACAACACGCATGTTTGCAAGTACTAAATTCGATTTGTAAAAAAAGTGGAATTATATATATATATATATATATGTATATATATATATATATATATATATATAAGAAACGGCGAGTATATAAAGAATCATGAATTCATAACATTTTATTTATTTACTGCACAGCTTGAGAGGATAGTTGTCCGCTAATGATTACATATAATAATAATTCTAAAACTACTGGGAACGGACTATTAAATACTGTAATTAACAATTTACCATTTGAAGCGCATATTCCGGGTTACAAATTTTGCGGTCCGGGTACACAACTAATCGAACGGTTAGCTCGGGGAGACAAGGAATAAACAAGTTAGACGAGGCTTGTAAGGAGCACGATATTGCATACACCAAAGAAAAGGATCTATCTAAACGTCATCAAGCAGATTCGAAGTTAGCTCAGTTAGCTACAGAAAGACTAAATTCTGGTGACTCGTCTTTAGGTGAAAAAGTAGCAGCATTTGGAGTAGCTACCGCAATGAAAGCTAAAGTAAAACTTGGTATGGGTGCCTGTGCATCACTGAGAACAAAAATATCAATAAAATAAGAAAACTGATAAAGAAACGTAAAATAAGAGGTACGCTAGGTATTAAAAGTATTATCAAACAAGCACGTACAGCTTTAAAAAAGACTAAAGGATCTAATATTATGGATGCAATCAACATAGCAATTAAGGCCGCCAATACAGCAAAACAAAAGAAGCATATTAAATCAGCTCGTATTATATCAATTCCTAAAACAGGAGATTTTCTACCACTAATACCAATTTTGCAGGCCTAAGCGCTCTTGGTACTCTTACTGGAGGTGCAGCTGCTGTTGCAAAAGCAGTTTCAGATACTAAAATAGCTAAGGAACAACTAGCGGAAAAACAACGCCATAACAAGGCAATGGAGGACATTGCAGTCGGAAACGGCATGTACATCAAACCTTATAAAAAAGGTTTTGGTCTTTTTTTAGCCCCTGCAAAACCTCAAAGGAACGCAACTTGATTTTACCTAATCGAGCACTAAGCAATGTAGAATTAATAAAGTTTGTTAAGCAATTAGAAGTACCATATTTCCGTGGAGTGTTCATGAGAAACAATCTTCCCAAGAAAGTTAATTTAAAAGAATGTGGTATAATTAATTTAGATGGAATAGAAGGTTTAGGCACGCATTGGACCTCTTACAAAAGTACGGTAGTAGCGCTATTTACTATGACAGCTACGGAAACCTGCGACCGCCAACAGAGTTGATAAGTTATTTGAATAGCGGGGTAAATGTAAAATTCTTTATAACATTAACCAAGAACAATCGTACGGTACTGTGTTTTGCGGTCATTTATGCTTACAATTTCTAAGTAGTGCATAGAACTGCGTACGAAGTTGTTATGTCGTACACTTTTACTCTAACGGGAAACACTTCAGTTTTAACAAGCAATTTTAATCCGCCTATAAACTTGGATAATGATTCGGAGTACGTATTAGGATTAACAAATTTTGAGTCTTATAACACAATTCCAAACATAGAAAAAGGAATAAATAATAAATTTTATTATGGATCTAACGGAGAATTCATAGAAATACCTGAAGGTGCTTATGAGATTAGAGAAATTAATAAATATCTTCAAAAAGCTTTAGGTGATAAAAGATGGCGTGGTCGTATGGATCAATCACGAAGCGCTAGAAAGACGCCAGTGTATATAGAAATTACAGCTGACAATAATACACTTAAATGTAGTATTAAATGTAGTCTAGATGTGGATTTTACCAAAAAGGATTCAATTGGTTCTCTACTTGGTTTCAATCCGCGAAAATTGCTAGCATTTGTCACGCATCAAGCAGACTACGCGATCAACATCTGTAAAGTGAATGCAGTTTTAATCGATTGTAATATTGCAAGTGGATCCTATTTAGATAGTAAACCAGCCCATGTAATACACGAATTTTTTCCTCAAGTACCTGCAGGTTTTAAAATTGTCGAGTGTCCACCTACGATTATATATCTACCAATCAGGTCACGTATAATAAATGAAATAATAGTTAAAGTGTAAGATCAAGATGGAAATTTAGTTAATTTCAGAGGAGAACTGCTAACTGTAAGGTTGCATTTAAAAAAAATCTGCAATAGCCATGGGTATTAAGTATAATGCACGCAACATGTCAAGAATTGATATAAATGCTGGAAATTTCAAAGCAATCGACACTCGATTGATTGTTTCAAGACCGCTAACAACACAAAACCGGCAATTTCTACAATCGTTAGGACTGCATTTAATTAAAAAAAAGTAGAATGAATAGTGAAATACTGAACGTGCGTGAAAAAGTTTACTTCGACAATGCAATTGTTAATATTGAAAAACATACTCATCAACCTTATGCTAACACATCTTTAAACAATAATGATGAAATTCGAATCCCTATACAACAACAAGATGTATACACCTTACCATCAAAGAGCATGCTGTACATAGAAGGCAAATTAATTAAAACAGATGGAACTCCGTCTCAGACAGCAAAGTTTGTAAATAATGGAATTTTGCTGCTTTTTGATGAAATTAGATATGAGATTGGTGGTATCATTGTAGATCGTGTTCGGAATCCTGGATTAACGTCTATACTGAAGGGATATGTTTCATATAATAGCAATCAAAGTAAACATTTACAAAACGCTGGGTGGTTTCCTATGGATGATTCACAAATAGTTGATGCTAATGGTAATTTTAATGTTGCAATAAACCTTTCAATGGTTCTCGGATTATGCGAAGATTTTAAAAAAATTATTTTAAACCTCCGTCATGAGTTAGTCTTACTACGTTCTAGTTTTGATACTAATGCTATAATTAATCCTACACCCGATGAAGAAATAAAAGTTGTTTTAAACAAAGTTTTATGGAAAATGCCGCATGTAGCCGTTGATGATACTCAACGAATTAATTTAATAGAATGCGTTGCACAAAATCAGGATTTGCATATTCCGTTTAGAGGATGGGAGTTGCATGAATATCAACTTCTACAAGAAACGAAACGTCATACATGGAACATTAAAACAACAACACAATTAGAAAAACCAAGATTAGTGATTGTTGGTTTGCAAACCAACCGAAAAATAGATACATGAGCAACTACAGTCGTTTTGATCATTGCTATTTAACCAACATGAAACTATATTTAAATTCAGAAATTTTCCCGTACGATAACTTAAATTTGAGGTTCGAGAATAAACAGACTGCGTTGTTATATGAGATGTATGCTCAGTTTCAGCAATCATACTACGAAAAGGAAAATGAGCCACTTTTTAATCCTGAAGATTTACGAAGTATTGCACCATTAGTAGTCATAGATTGTTCTAGACAAAACGAAGCGTTAAAATCTGGTACTGTCGATATTAGATTAGAATTTGAAACTAGCAGAAACGTTTTGACAAATACATCTTGTCATTGCCTTATACTTCATGATAAGATAGTCAAATACAATCCACTCTCAAACAGCATAAGAATATTATAATTACTTTATTATTATTATTACTGTACCTTTACAAATTATGAAAAAACAATAAATCATTTAGCAATCACAGTCTATTTATTAATATTTTTACATGTTTTTACAATATCTTTTACATGTTTGAATTATTAAGTGATTTAGTAAAACAGCCATAAACATTGACAATTTTAAATAAAAGTTTTGTTATACATTTCTCAAATAAACTAACTGGTATGTTAGTAACAAACTGGATTTTTTTAAACAGAACGGTTACTACTACTGCTACTATATATAGTTCAAAACTCGGGCAGATTGAAAGGTATCCTATTTTAGATACATCCAAAAAAAAACGAAAATCGGTGTACTTGTGCAGGTATAAACATAACACTGAAGTTTTATAACTAAAAAATATTATATGTTAATCTAGATAAAATAAATTGCATTTTTTATTTGAGCCAGTGGTTGAAGCTTTACAAGTCATCTCTATATGTATAGTTATACCCCAAGGTTTAGTATCAGTGGTTAAGGTACTAAGAATTCTTTTATCATCACTTGGATTAAGAACAATTTTGTTTTGTTTAATAGTACAGACATCATGTTTGACTGATCTAATTAAACATTGCTGTTTCTGTACAGTCTGTTTATAAAACAAAGCATTCTTATAATCATCAAAAGAAATTTGCTTAATACTTGCTAAGGAAGATCCCTTCGACTTTTTTATTATCCTATCCTGAACTCTATACGTGTACATTTTAGATCTAAGTCCTACAAACTCTAGCATGATGTCACCATTGTTTTCATCTTTCATAATACCAGGAACTTTTTTATTTGATAATGGAATATGATATTTGTTATGAGGGTCGTAATCGGAAGTATCAAATCTATGAATATCTTGTTTGATATAAGAGTAAATATCTTCAACGCTAAACTCGTATATCAAACTATCCGTATCTGTGTACAGCAGCTTTGCTTTGTTAGCAAATTGCGATTTTATATAACTATAGTGAAATTCATATAAATAGGTTTTGAAATATCTAGAATAGAGAAACCTACATAAATGGGTTTGTTTAAGTAAACCTCTAATTTATTCATTTCTATTAAGACTAGATCTTTGTCTAACACAGTGCAACTATGAAAATTAGGCTTCGCTATGTAACTACGAGCTCCAAACCGTCCTTCCCATTTGGTCACTAATTTCACATCTTTCCTTTTCCGTACGTTTTCCATCATCTTTCCATAAACCGAATTTATCATATTTTATAAAAGCATATATCGAAACTGTTTTTGACTGTTGTCTTAATTTCGTATTCAAATCAATGTATTCTTTTAACCAAGGAGCTTGTTTAAACCGAAGAACCTTATGAATCTTTTCAGTTCTAAACCGTAGCTTAAATACATTTTAAATTCTTGTAGTGAATAATATAGTTGAGTTTTGGATATAAAGTTGTAAGTAATTTCTTTAAGTTTGATTTATTAGAAGGTACTGGTGGTATCATATGTTCAGGCGCTAAAGGTAAGTCACTGTGAATTTCATGTAAAGATACTGGATAGTGTAAATCGCATTCAAAATATATCCTACATCAGAATCATCGGGAATATTAAGTATGTCTAAACGTACTATATCTGGACTGGTACCATCTAAAATTCAAATTCTCCATATGGAAGATATTCAGACATTGCAGCCCCATATAAATTATTAACATCAAAATACATTAAATATTTAGAATCGAAATTTGGATCATAATCTGCATTCATATATTTGTTATTTGCTTTAGCATATCTATTCGAACATTGAGAAACACCGCCACGAATTCCCGTTCTAAAAACATTATTTTTCAATATCAGTAAGCAGCTCGAGTTTAACGTTCGTCGTTTTAACATCGCATCTAGAGCTAAACCAGGAGCCGTAAAGTAGTGAAGCGGATCTAACTTATACGTGAACATACAAGTTTTCTAAAGTTTTCAAATATATCAGTCAGAGCAGTACATCTGTTTTTAAATATAGGTCTGAATAGTCCCTAGTGTTTTTATATTAAATGTTTGCCAAACGTGTTTAGCATGATTGTAGTCTTCATCTGAGATTTCTTCATTGCGCAAACGATTAAAGAATGCTGTTTTACAGGGTGAACTGCCGGTTTCATTGAGCCTATCCCAAGAGTCTAATGTAATCATAGGAAATATACCTTTACGCGAGTTAACAGTTCGGGCCTTTGAGAACTTGCAGATCTTAAAACATGTCTGCACTTTAACAAATTTTTAATTAAGTTAACAACTTTTGATACAATGTAACAACTAATTCTAAGAATAATTATTGTACTAGTGGTACCGCCTCTGAACAACTGCCAGTATGGAGTATCGAAGACTGCCCTGCACGGATGCAAAGTTGCATGCTCCCGGCCTTTTATAATGAACCTGTCCGATCACACGGCTCTGTGAGTTATCCTTGCAGATCTACAATGTCTGCATTTACTTTAATTGTACACTTTAATACAATGTAACAACTTAATTCTAAGTAATTGCGGTCTGTTGACCGATTCAATACCTACCTGCAAGTATCACTGCCCTCATGGGGATGCATAAGTCCTGCCATGTCCGTTCACATGAACTGTCGATAACCTCTAAGGGTTTTCCTTAATGTTTACAATGTTGCATTGAACTTATACATTTATTTAAATTCATTTCTAATAATTCCTATTAGATTCTAAGGTATACTTGTCGATATATATTTTAATTGGATACTTTTCCTCCACCGTAAATGAGAATTAAGGGTTTTCTTTATTCTTAATATACATAAGGTACATTATTGTATAATACATACATGGTTACAAATTCATTATTTCTAAAGGTATACTTGTCGTTAACTTTTTCAATTGTTTCCTTAAATCTAGAACTGTTTCCTTTATTCTTATATGTAACTTTGGTACGTTTTGTATAATACATACATTGTTACAAATTACTAAAATGGTTAACAATTGTCCAAACACTTATATTATTATAATGTAACTTTGGCGTTGGCGTGGTTGAGGTCGTCTAAGTCTAGATGCTCTAGCTTCATAGGTTTCTTAATTATTTCTTCGTCTTCTTGTTGCATCTTGAATTGTAGTTCCGGTAGGTTTGCAAGTTTCTTTGTTGCTATGGGATCTTGATAAACTCTGATAACTTCATCTTTCAATTTCACATAACAATCTTCTTTGAGGGTAATTAGTTTGTTTCCGATTAATGCTTGGTTATTTTCATCTTGGTTGCAGTGGATGGTTGCTATTATTTCTGTTGGGAAAATGGCTATCCATTTGTTATCTGTAACTTTTTGAATTTTCATATTAGTTATTTGCACTTGTTTGGTTTCACAGTTTCGTAATGGTTTGAGAATTTTAATAGTTGTACTTCACAAGGGCTGTCTTCTTGAATGGTGGTTGTCGTCATCGATTGACATAAATATTGGTTTGGTGTTACTTCAGTACATTTTTCGTTTGTATAACCATATCTCAGTTCATTTAGGGATAGGAATTTGGTTTTGGGTATGATTACTTGGTATGTGCTAGTAACCTTTGTTGGAAAAGTAAATAAATGATAATAATGATAATTGTTACTTTCTACTATCTAGATTTCTATTAAAATATTATTTCGTTTTTCTTAATGTTGCTAAAATTTGTTGCGTTAAAGTAAGGGTTGATATTATTTGAGTAAATATTGTAATTTTGTATACTGCCTAGTTTATTGGTAGTATACCGGGGTTGCTTTTTATATCTTATGTTATTATTTGGTTGTCCGTTCTACCTGGGTGGAGGTTGACGGTAAGGGTGATGATTGTCCATCTGAAATTACAGGGTGTCTTAGGTTTTTTAAATGAATGTATTTCGTTATTTTACCGTTGTCTACTACTGCTATATTTTTATCTGATATTTTCTTAATTTTGAATGGTCCTAAATTTCTGGGTGCTGTTTTATGTCGCTTGCTTTGAAAGTTTTTCTCATATACGGTTTGTCCTATTGAAAATTTATTTGAGTCGGTATTTTTATTTCGGGTTGTGGTGATACGTTATTTATCGTTCTCTAGTTTATCTTTTACCTTATCGTAAGTTATTTTTAATTTTTGTTTGTGGTCTTTCGCATATTGTTGATATACTTCTTTATTGTAGTGTATGTCATAGGGATTTCGTGAATCTGAATGTCCTAAGGTTAATTCTAAGGGTGTAAAATTTGTTGATGAGTGAATTGTGTTATTATAGGCGATTAGTGCGTATGACATTAAATTGGTTATATGTTCCTTGTTATAATTTATTCTTAATAATCGAATTTGTTCTAACAGGGTTAAATGTAATCGTTCAATTAGTCCGTTTGATTCAGGGTGGTTTTCCGTTATGAAATGAATTTTTATTTTGTGGAGTTCTAAAGTGTTTTGTATTGTCTCATTTTTAAATTCGCTACCATTGTCTAAAGTTATTGATTCGGGTGTTCCGTAAAATGTGAAATATTGTAAAAATCCTTGGGTCACGTCAATGCTATTTTTGGATGTGATTGGTATTGCTTGGCCTATTTTTGTGAATGCGTCTATAATTGTTAGATAGTTTTGCGCTTCTACTACTAGAGTATCGGCATGAAGTTTTTGAAATGGTTTGTCGGGTGTTTTGGTTAACATTAAGGGTATCTTTGGGGGTTTTCTATCGTATTTCGCTCTGTCACATAATACGCATTGGTTAATGAAATCTGTGGTCAAGTCCTTCATGTCTTTAAAATAATAACGTCTTACAAGTTGTTTTATAGTTTCGTTAATTCCACGATGGTTGGTTTTTCCTTCGTGTTGATTTCTAATTACATCGTTTATTTCGTCAGGGTCGTCTAGTGTTATTAGTTTTCTAGTACATCTGATGAGTTCAGGTCCAGAGTTATTGAATAGTTTAATGTACAATTCTGAAAATCTTTGGTATAAATGTTCGGTGTTGAAATAAAAATAAAATCGTTTTTTCTCGGGGGTGTATTCTTTTAGAATTTTAATTATTTGTTCCTCGTTGTCGTCTTTAGTTATTTGAATGTGGTATATTTTTTTATTGTCTACTTTTGTATATTTTACTGGGTTGGGGTTATTTAAAACTTCGGTTATTATAAACTGGTTGGGTTTCATATCGATTGCTTCGTTTAAAATTTTAATCGCGTTTTTTGGTTCTTCGTTTTGTGTCGAATGTATTGTGTCGATCTCGTCTGGATCTTCCCTTATTTCTGTATCGTCTACGTTTCCTATAATGGATTCCGTTTCTAATGCATTGAGTTGGATTCGGCTTAAAGCGTCTGCGTTGTTGTTATAAATTCCCTTTTTATATATAATTTCGTAATCATACTCTTCGAGTTTGATTCTCCATCTTTGTAATTTTGAATTTGGTTCTTTCAGTTTGCATAACCATACTAGTGGTCTATGATCAGTGTATATGTAAAATTTTCTTCCGTATAAATAAGGTCTAAAATATTTTGTTGCCCAAATTATGGCTAATAACTCTTTTTCTATAGTGCTATATTTTTGTTCAGTTTCATTTAGGGTTCTGGATGCGTAGCTGATGGGTTTATCGCTACCTACTTTTCCTTGGCTCAATACTGCGCCTAATGCTACATTCGATGCGTCTGTCGTCAGTATAAATGGTTTTGTAAAGTCTGGGTATTCTAATACAGGGTGATTAGTTAATATGTTTTTGATTTTGTCTACTGCTTTAATAAATTCCGGGGTGTGTTCAATTTTGTTTCCCTTTTTTAAACAATTTGTCAGGGGTTTGGTTATCTGAGCGTAACCTTTAATGAATTTGCGGTAGTAACCACTAAGTCCTAGAAATCCTTTAATTTCTTTGGTTGTTTTGGTAATGGGTAATTTAGAACTGCATTTGTTTTGTCTGGATTTGGCATTACTCCTTGGGGTGTTATTACATGTCCTAAAATGATACTTCTTTTGTAAAAATTAACTTTTGTCTAATTGTACTTTAAAATGTGCTTGTCTAAGTCTTTCGAATACTTCTTTCAATCTTTCTATGTGTTCTACCAATGATGTGGAATAAACTATGATGTCGTCAAGGTATACAAGGCATTTCTCATTGTGTATTCCTCGTAGTATATTGTCCATGACTCTCTGGAAAGTAGCGGGTGCGTTCTTTAGTCCAAATGGCATTCGTTTGTATTCGTAATGTCCTCTAGGTGTGCTGAAGGCTGTTTTTGATATGTCTTTTTTCTTCCATCTCTACCTGATGGTATCCTGATGCTAGGTCTAATGTTGTAAAATATTGGCATTTGCCTAATTTATCTAAAATTTCGGTAATATTTGGTAGTGAATATTTGTCATCTACCGTTTTTTCATTTAACTTTCTATAGTCTATTACCATTCTGTACTTTCTCTTTCCGGTTGCGTCTAATTTCTTAGGTACTATTAACACGGGGCTGCTCCATGGTGAATTGGAGTGCTGGATTATGTCTTGGTCTAATAGGTCTGCTACTTGTCTGTCAGCTTCTTCTTGGCTTGCATGAGGTAGTCTGTATGCTTTTGTAAAAATTGGTTTATTGTCTGTTAACTCGATATTATGTTTTACTGTGTTGGTGAATGTTAATGGTATTCCTTCACAATGGAATATGTCTCGGTATTCGAAACATAAGTTCTTAATTGCTCTTTCTTCTTCTTGATTGATGTCGGTATTGAAGCGGATGTTAGTTAAATTTTCTCTTAACATTTCGTCATGTTCTATTGGGTTGTAGTTATTTTCTAAATTCTCGTCTATTTCCATTTCGTTAAAATTTAGTTCTTCTATGTTAATTGGGTCTGTCAATGATAATTCTACGGGATAGTCGTTTGAATTTAATATTGTTGTGGTTGCAAAGTTATCTTTTATTTGTACTAAGGCAGTTGGGGTTTCTACTCCTTGTTGAAATGTCATATGATTTATTATTCCTAAATTTTGTTAGATTTTACTGGGATTTTTATTTTTCTTTCCGTTTGGGGTTCTATAGTGTATTTTTGTTCAACTTGTGTGTTTTGAAATTTAATTGGGATTTTTCCGTATTTTGTCCTTAATAAGCGATTTTAATGTCAATGTTGGCTCTAATTTTCTTAGAAGGTCCATTCCGATTAATCCGTCATATTTGTCGTTAAATTCGAATACACAAAATTTATGTTTCATTTTAACATTAAATGTTCTCGGTATGGGTATATTTGCTACGAATTGGTGTAGTGTTGTTTGATGGGCTGTTTTGATTTTAAATGGTTCTCTTTCTACATAATCTAAATAGTGTTTTTGTACTGTTCTGGGGCTAATTAATGTTTTAGATGATCCGGTGTCGATTAATAGTTTGAATTTGGCGTGGGGTATTTCTATGTATGGTAATACTAAGTGATTTATGTTATTTAAGTTTATTAAGTTTGGTCGGTTATGAATTGGTCCATTTGAAAATTTGAGTTCGAGTTTTCGTTGTCATACTCCTCGTAAGTTTCGTATTGTTCGTCACGTTCGTAAGTTTCTGCATGGTTTGTTTCATTGTTCGTAGGTGTCTCAATGTCATTATTCTGGTCAGTGTCAAATTTTTCTATTTCTTGATGAAATAATTCTTCCGATGTAAAATTACGTTTCTGATGAGGGTTTGGTCGGATATGTGTTATTTTTGTGTTTTGTCTGGTGTTACCAGATGAGGTGTCCATTGGTGTTGGTTTGTAATAATTGTTAGGGTTGTTATGAGTATTAGTCATTGGTGTATTTCTATTGGGGTTTGCGTTGAATGCTGGTCTTGGTTGGTTTAAGTTTTGATTAAATCTCGGTTGGAATGTGGGTTTCGTAAAAGATGGGTTGAATGTTGGTCTTGAAAAATTTTTAAATTGATTATTAAAATTGGTATTGTTAAAACTTGGGTTGTTACTTCGCGGTTGACTTGTTTGTGGGTTAAAGGGTGTGAATTTTTGTTGAGGGATTGTTTGTCTTGTAGCTTGTATAGTTTTGTTGGTGAATAACTTTTATTCGCGTTGGGGTTGTATAGTCTGTTGCGGTAATACATTACATTTTCTTCTTCTATTACTAGGCTCATAGCTTCTTCTAGATTTTGGGGTCGTTGGAATCTGATTTTATCCGATAGTCGTTCTGGTAAAGCGTTTATATATGTGTCTAGTGCCATTTCGTCATACATTTTGTTTTAAATGTCTAACGTTTTGATCGGGTTCTTCGATTTTTAATTTTGTTAAAATTAAACTTCTCACGTCTTGGCATTTCATTCCGAATTGGTAGGGGATTGATTGTGTTCCATTCTAAGGTTTATTAGGTCTCGTACCAGGTATTTTATATTACGTTGGTCTCCAAAATATACAATTAGTAGCTGTTTAAACTGGTCCCATTCCGATAAGTCGTCCCTACTGGCGATTAAGGTTAGTGCCCTTCCGGCTAGTTTACTTATTACTAAGCGTATAAGCAATGAATTTCTTGCGTCATCTCCGGGTTTGTAAAAGGTTTTTAGGAACATTTCACATGCTCCAATGAAATTCGAGAGATGGGCCTGCGTGCCATCAAACGTCTGAATTGTCTCTAAATAGAGACGTAAGTCTGTGTTACTCATGTTGGTTAAGGGTTGTTTTCGATTTTTAGAAAATTTAAAAATTTTTTTTTTTTTTTGAATTAAGCTTTATTTCGTTATTTGTATGGTTACTTTTGCTTCGGATTTATTAATTTTCCGTTTGGGTTGTAAAATTTCAAATTTTGTAAAAATTGGGGTTGATTTTCTATTTGTAGCGTTAATTATGCTTTGGATGTATTAGTTTTTCTTTTGGACGAAATAATTTTGAATCTTGTAAAAATTGGGGATGATTTTCCTTTTTATGACGTTAACTTTGGTTTTGGTTTGTTAATTTTTCAATTAGATTAGGTACATAAAGATTTGGTAAAGGTTGATGTTTATTTCGTTATTTTTCGGCGTTATTTTTTTATTAGGAATGGTTAATTTTCAGTTTGGATTGGGTGGATAAAATTTGGTAAGAATTTGAGATTAATTTCGTACTTGTAGTATTAGATTTATTAATTTTAAGTTTATATTGCGTTGAGTTATTTTTAAAATCGTAGTCGTTGTTTATTTATATTTAATTACACAATGCTGAATTTAATTACCGTAGTCTTGGATTAATTGTTTTTATGCAGCTTTTAGTTCGTCTTGAGTTCCTGTTTCTTAAGGAATCTTAAATGGATAGATTTATTCTCGTTTAGCTTTGTTTTGGTTAAATTCTGTTAATTAATACTCTTTCCGTGGGTTTAACTGAGTTGCGTAAACGTACAGTTCGTCTGTCTTGTGTTCTACTTATAACTTAAGGTTGATTACTCCTGTACTTCATGGTTGAAATTGAATACTTAAGAATGTAATCTTCGTTACTTTGTCACGTACGTCGAGTTAATTGCACTTAAAGGTGTTAATAGAAATTATAGGAATTACTTTCCGTATTTTGTATAAAGTGTTACGTCTATTTATTTTTAGATCTTTTGGTATTATAATGCTTGTTGGTAATTGAATCTCTCCGTAATGTAGGTTTTCAGCGTTTTAATTAAAGCTTCTTATGATGACCGTTTTACTGCACTTTATTTATAGAGTGTTGTGGTGTAATTTTCATGCGCTTCTATAATTCCGTGATAGATTAATACTTATGATGCGAATTGCTTTAGTACTGAAAGTTCCTGAAAGCTATTTCTTTAGTACTGTGCAAGGATTCTGAAAACGATTTTCTCCGAGTTTTAATTGTATAATAGATGCGAGCTATGTTTTCTTAGGTGGTTTTAGGTTACCGTAGCAGCGTGTTTGCTATGATTTATCAGGTCAATGGTTTCAAATAATTGTTTTGTAATTGCTTAAAGATTAGCTTTAGCTTTGAAATTAAATTGCGTTCTGTGTTTCTAGTTTGCCGGTTTATAAACGTGCGTTGAATCGCGGTAATTATTTGGTGTTAGTGAATGTGCGCCCGTTTATTTTTGGATTATTTTGAGTTCGTTCTATTAATTATGGTAAGGAATTTCTTTTTAAATTCAATTCTTATTTGTTTTAAGAAAATCTCTTTGTAAATAATCAAGTCTCATTTGCTTTTTAACATTCAAGTTTCATAAAATGTTATACAGTCTCGTTTTGAAGATAATTCACTTTGAACTATTTTCAAAAAAAATATTCATAATAATAAAATACATAAAACAATAGTTATAATACTAGCATATATCAATTATAGTTTTTGGTTTGAAATAAAATTATGGAAATGAACTTACATTAGTTTCATCTGTTTCTTTGGTGGGTTCGATCGATTCTGTATCTTGTCCACCTTGGTTTGTTTTGTTGGCCTTAGACGATTCTTGTTCCTTGTCCAACTTGGTTTGTTGCTGGATTTAGACGATGCTTGTTCTTCCTCCAACTTGGTTTGGGTTCTGCCAAAATTTCGAATTAAAATTCTTGGTCACCAATCTTCCGATTTTTGGATTTTCAGTGCCCTTTTGACATCCGTTACAACTGCGCCAGTTAAAGTTCGGGCCTTTGGAGCTGGTTTTTTAAAAACATTTTGACTTTAACAAATTTTTATTAAGTTAAAATTTTGATAACTTGTACATAATACTAAAAATAATTATTGTACTAGTGAGTAGCTTGAACAACGAAGTATGGAGTTCGAAGACTGACTGCCGGGCATTGAGCTCCCGGGCCTTTTATAATAACCTGCCCCTCACACGGCTGTGAGAACTTGCAGATCTCATGTCTGCATTTCTCTTTAATTGTACACTTTAATACAATGTAACAACTTAATTCTAAGTAATTGCGGTCTGTTGACCGCCTGTGACCTGCCACCTGCAGTATCACTGCCCTCACGGATGCAAAGTTGCATGTCCGTTCACATGAACTGTCGATAACCTCTCTGGGTTATCCTTGTGTTACAATGTTGCATTGAACTTATACTTTTACTTAATAATTTCTAATAATTCCTATTAGATTCAATATATCAATATATATATGTAATTGGGGGATACATAACTCGCGTAAGTAACTGAAACTCATTATCGGTGTTACAATTTTCCTGGTGATGGATTTTTATTATCATCTAAGTATGAAGCTAATTTTTCGATGCTAGATGCCATAAACCTGAATGAATCGATAAATCTAAAAGTAACTTTCGTACCATTTACAGATTTTGTAAAAGATATGTATTTTTCCTTATTTATTGGTAGAATTCTTACCAAACCTGAAAACCCTAACGCAATTTTTTTAATAATGAAATGCGAATCGTAGCCTGATAAGTTATGAAAAACTACCGGTATCATATAAAAATTATGATAATTGATGTTGCAATCTTGATGAGCCGCTCCTCGAAATTCACCTGTAAAGTGGCAGTGATCGCGAACTCTAATATCATCTATACTAAAAGGTTTATTGCAAATGTGACAGTGAAGGGCAAATTTAAATGCTAACTTTTGTTCTTCTGTTAAAGAATTCATAGGTTTTGGGTTACAGAAAATTTTATTAGTCGTTTCTGAAATCAGTTTCAATTGAGCAACAAACCATTCTATACAATCCTTTCCGCGATACAATTGAAATTTGGAATATTTTTTATCATACGAGCATTTCAAATAATACGCTACACTAAAGGGTATATGCCTTTGATAAGAGACTGTGTTTAGTATTACCTCCGACTCATTGCATGGTTCTAATATACATTCGAGATCTGCATAAACTACAAATGATACGTTTTCTTGATAGTGGAAATGTTTAAACGTTAGATACTTTTCAGATTCTTCGGGTAATCTTATTGAGCAAGTATTCTGTTTTTCGCAATAATTCGAATGACGCTTAAGTAATGCTGCTGTACTAAAATTATTTAAACATCTATAACAAAAAAATTTTCTATGTTCATATGAAGACAACTGTTTTGCAAATAATTTTGACATATCCTTAATCCAAGTAAAATGAAAGTGATTCTCATCAGCATTTGTCGGACGAGAATATTGTAAGGAATCATTATTTAAAACTAACAGATTAATAGGTTCAATTTTTTTAAAATTTTCACTTAAACAAAAATGGTAGTATTTTAGTATTTTCTATACAATATAGGTTAATTGCGAGATTGTTAAGCTTCTCAATTTTTTTTATGTCTTTTAATGTGATTGGAAACTTAATTGAATTGTAGCGTAATACTGAATCAAAATGTGGATAGCTAGATATTCTCTGACTATTTTGTTTAGCAGGATATAAAGCGGAAACCAAGCTCCAAAGAATGCAATGTTGATCGTTATTTATTACATTTACCACAGCTTTTTTCCTTTTTATAAAGTCCGGAACCGGTACAAACGTTGAACACCCTCTTTTAAGTGGATCATGATTGTTTATATTTACCTTCAAGTGTAAAACTTCTTGGATTGCCCAACCAGAATCTTTCTCGCAAAATTCTTCTAATCGCTTCGAAATCTTGTTCAATACGTTCTCCTTATACCACAGCTTGAGATTGGTATTTATATCGATGTGACGATTTGCAGTAGGAAACGTTTTCAAATCTATTTCACCAGTTGTAGGCTTAACAAAGTTAGCGGCAAATATTACATTAACTTTCAACATTGACTTTTTTAAGCAAGCAACAATCTTGCGTTTAAAACTAGCGAACGCCTTGTCTAAGAACACTAGAGGATCTCTATAATTTAAATTGGTAATAAGTCCCGTAATTATTCGACTTCCAAAACATGATTGTACATCATGCCAAATCAAATTTTTTCGAGTATGACCTCTAGTAAGCGTTGCATCAACACCTTTACCACGATATTCCAAAGTACGTTTCAAGTGCCTCAATCGTACAAGGTAGCTTTTAAGATTTGCTAAATTAGATTCCAGCCTACTAGGATTTTCTTGTTGATTGTCTTCGTATACCTTATTTTTAATAGCAAGCTTCAATATACTAATATTTGCTTTGATAATTAAAATGTGTTTCGTTATTTCATTCACTGATTTAATTAGATTCACGCATTTTACAGTTAATCTCAAAATTGAGCTACTAATCTCGGATACGGTTTCAGCATTCATGATTCTATATAAAATCAAAATACACTACTTAATAATACAAGTATTTTCTCTATTTATTATTTATATAAAATATCATCTGACGTAAGCAAAACAACTGCAAAAGGTTCATTCATCTGAGTTTACGGAAAACGCGTAAGCAAAACAACTGTAAAAGAAAATAGCATACAAATCGAAATAATTGCATAACGAATTGCTTGAATGCAATTGTTAAAAAAATCGCCTTTATTTACGTTTTTTTATTCAAGACGATTTTCAAGCTTGAGTTGTGCATGCAGTCTAAAAAATTGCACAGTTGCATTCAGTACGTGTCTATAATAAATAAATTTGCTATGCAAGCAATTCCAATATTTACATACCGAATGCAAACTCTGGCAAAACAACTGCAAAAAGGAATGCATTCATCATCATTTTTCATTTCCGACAAAAAAATGTTTTTATACGACCTTTGAGGAATGCATTCAACATCATTTTTCATTTCCGTATGCGTTTACTACAAAAATGTTTTTATACGACCTTTGATTTATTATGTGTACAGAAAATACATTATCATTACAGAGCTATTTTTATTATTACATTGAAATATTTTAAATAAAAACAAAGCAAATTTGAAAAAATGTCTCAGATTAAACCTTCTTGTTTAATAATGTACACGCACTCATGGTTTTTAAAAAAAAACCCAGTATTAAAAAAACATTCTGCAGTTTTATTATATAACAGTACCTTTAAAGAATTTTCACACAATTTACCTATATATATATATGCATGTAAATTGTGTCAGCGGTAATCTAAAAAAACTTATTCTATAAATATTACTACTTAAAGGGATTTATTTGCATTGCATTATTTTTAAACGAAAAATTAATCTGAAGAAAAAACATTTTCCAGTGCGTGAATTTTTGTTAATTTTTTATGGAAAATAAATTATGCTAGCAGTAATATAAAACGAAATTAATCTAATTTAGGTTTTTTATTATGCGCCTTCTTGCAATTTTCTGTTTTCAGTCAATGAATGTAATTCATTATTTCTGCTGAGCAGTACCTTTAAAAATTTCTTATACAGCATATAAATTATATCAGCGGTAATCTAAAAACGAAATTAATCTAATTTAGGTTTTTATTATGTGCATTCATTGCAATTTCTTTTCAGTCAATGAATCTAATTCATTATTTCTGCTGAGCAGTACCTTTAAAAAATTTCTTATACAGCATAAGTTATGTCAGCGGTAATCTAAAACGAAATTAATTAATTTTAGGGTTTTATTATTTCTGCTGAGGTATAATTATATTCGCTTACATGCTGTTTTGTTCATTAGAATAGATTACAGAGCTGAATTTTTTCAGAAAACGATGCAAATTTTTAAATAAAACGAAATTAATCTAATTTAGGTTTTATTATGCGCCTTCTTGCAATTTTCTGTTTTCAGTCAATGAATGTAATTCATTATTTCTGCTGAGCAGTACCTTTAAAAAATTTCTTATACAGCATAAGTTATGTCAGCGGTAATCTAAAACGAAATTAATCTAATTTAGGTTTTTATTATGTGCATTCATTGCAATTTCTTTTTCAGTCAATGAATCTAATTCATTATTTCTGCTGAGCAGTACCTTTAAAAAATTTCTTATACAGCATAAGTTATGTCAGCGGTAATCTAAAACGAAATTAATTAATTTTAGGGTTTTATTATTTCTGCTGAGGTATAATTATATTCGCTTACATGCTGTTTTGTTCATTAGAATAGATTACAGAGCTGAATTTTTTTCAGAAAACGATGCAAATTTTAAATAAAACGAAATTAATCTAATTTAGGTTTTATTATGCGCCTTCTTGCAATTTTCTGTTTTCAGTCAATGAATGTAATTCATTATTTCTGCTGAGCAGTACCTTTAAAAAATTTCTTATACAGCATAAGTTATGTCAGCGGTAATCTAAAACGAAATTAATCTAATTTAGGTTTTTATTATGTGCATTCATTGCAATTTCTTTTTCAGTCAATGAATCTAATTCATTATTTCTGCTGAGCAGTACCTTTAAAAATTTCTTATACAGCATAAGTTATGTCAGCGGTAATCTAAAACGAAATTAATTAATTTTAGGGTTTTATTATTATGTGCATTCATTTCAATTTCATTTTCAGACAATGAAACTAATTCATTATTTCTGCTGAGGTATAATTATATTCGCTTACATACTGTTTTGTTCATTAGAATAGATTACAGAGCTGAATTTTTTCAGAAAACGATGCAAATTTTAATTTTTCTAACAGATCAGTTTATTATTTAATATAAATACTTCACGTAGATTTTTACCAACAGTATTCAATCAGATCTCTTGTATAATTATTAGTTACTATTACTAGCAACTTTTAAAAAAAATGAGTAACTTGTCATCAATCAAAATTGTAATAATACCAACGTAAAAGTTCTAGAGCAATTTATATTACATTCTGACGAAGACGTGATTAAAGAAGTTTTCGGCTGTTCTTCGCCTCAATTCAACACTGATGCTATTTTTGATAGTGACGTAATAGATATATCACGGTAAGTGCTTTTTCACATTTATACATGTGTTTTAAAACAGTACTAATTTATAAGTTACATTAGATCAAAAAACCATTCTGGAAATTCTGAGGCTATCGTAGGATCGTTGACACACTCTGGTCCTCTCAGAAACATCAGGTAGTATACAAAAGAAAAGGTGAACCTACAATAATCTTTTATGTTATGCTCACAGATCAGGCAAAAACATGTTGACTATGAAAAAGTTATGTACAGAATCTAATATGGCTGTTTGCGGTGAAGATGACAAATCCTACGAAGATGACACAGTAGAGTTGCTTAACGCATTTAAAAGCGTGGAGAGAAGCTACTGCGTCGTATAGATTTGGAACTAGAAATAATAAAGCAAAAAGAGAGGAACTAACAGCGAGGAGCAGCAGATACTTCAAGAACGGAGTTAATAAATACTTTTCATTTATAAATAGTTAGATCAATATATTCAACAATTTGTAAAATAAAAAAGTATTTTATAAAAGTTTCTCTTTTGAAACAAGACTTTCTATAAACAAGGTAGTAAACTCAAAGTAAAACGGACATAAATCAGAACCCACTTTAATTTGATACATCATTCTTTATACAATCGACTTAGATGTGTTATAATAATAAACTAATTTCTTAAATTAGTGACATATTATTCTGAAAATTCTATGTTGACAGTTAGACCGATCGATCCCTTACTAGTTATGTATACGTGTTTGTTCGAGCCAATACTTTCATTTAATTGTTTCACTCCATGTGCTTGAAGGTATTCAAAATATCTCAATGGCAATATACTCTTGAACTCTTCTGTTTTCACTAATACTCTTTCTCCATATTTTGTCTTGATTGTTTCCACTTTTAAAACTTCAAACTTCTTATTCACTACAAGATCTTTTGAATTTACATAAGGTCTGCGATATGTGGTTTTATTAAGAGTATTAAAATCCATACTGCTTTTCTTTGACTAATTAAATTAATATTAGGAGCAATCTCCTTATATAGCACATTACCACCATCTGCGTACTTTGCCAACCCACTTTTCAACCTATCACAAGAGTGAACTCATTTTTGAATTAAAACCGGCCCATGTGTATTTGCAGCCTCTAAACATAAATCAGAAACCACTTTAATTAAAAAACACAATTGACTTGAATGCGATATTTTTTTGCATCTGTCATACTGTCTCGCTAGAAAACCAAATTCAAAACATCTACACACATTTTCTCTGCACTTACATTTTGCACCATCCGTGTGTTCCATTGAAAGTAATATAAAGACGATCCTAATTCAAAACGTGCCCACAAGTATTTTACATTGAAAAGAATTTAGGTTTTCACATTTTACATTAAAAGTATATAACGCCGATCCTAATTCAAAACGGTGCACGTGTAACTTCTCGCTAGAAAACCGAATTCAAAACAGCTACACACATTCTTCTCTGCACTTACATTTTTTTCAACATACGTGTGTGTTTCATTGAAAGTAATATAAAGCCGGTCCTAATTCAAAACGTGACAGACGTATTTTTACATTGAAAGTATAGAAGAATTCATGTTTTCACAACTATTTTACATTCAAATGTTTTCACAACTATTTTATATTGAAATTATATAGGGCCGATCCTAATTCAAAACGTGACAGACGTATTTTACACATGGAAAATACGTCTGTCGCGTTTTGAATTAGGACCGGCCCTATTTACCTACTCTCATGGTTAGATTAGAATCTAAACCGGTAAACACAGTAATAATACAAGTATACATGCCCACCTCTAGCTACAGTGACAAAGAGGTAGAAGCCATCTACAAAGATATTGAAGATATATTAAGATACGTATAAGGACATGAAAATTTAATAATTACGGGGGATTTTAATGCCGTGGTAGGTGAGGGTAGGGAAGAAGCGGTAGTAGGTTTATTTGGTTTAGGCACGAGAAACGCCATAGAAAATAGGCTGGTAGAATTTTGCGACAAGAACGATTTAATCATTACATGCTAGAAGACGATATACGTGGAAGATACCAGGAGATATAGGAAAATATCAAATAGATTACATTCTTGTTAGACAACGGTTTAGAAATCAAGTAAAGCACTGTAGAAGCTACCCAGAAGCAGATATAGATAATGACCACAACACCGTAATTATGAAGGCCGCACTTACATTTAAGAATGTGAAAAAAAAAACGGAAAAAAGTACTTGAACTTAGAGAAACTAAAAGATAAAGATTTTCAAGAAAGATTCGAAAAAAAGTCAAATGAATTGCTCAAAGATATCGGGAAAATATCTGATACTAAGGAAGTAGAAACAGAATGAAATAACAATAAATCCAGCCTAGACATGGCGGCCAGAAATATTCTGGGGTATACACAAAAAGAAAATAAGAAACCATGAATAACAAAGAATGTCCTGAATTTAATAGAAGAAAGACGAAAATACAAAAATAAATCAGACTAAGCAGGAAAACAGAAATGCAAAGCCATAAAATGGGAAATTATTCGAAAATGCAGGAAAGCTAAAGAACAATGGATTGATGAAAAGGGCACAGAGGTACAAACTAAGATGGAAGTAGGAAAGACAGATGAAGCATACAAACTAATAAGAATCAAATTTAGGGATATAAAGCTGTATAGCAAAAATATAAGGGACGCGGGAGGAAACGTCATTATAGAAAATGTGGAGAAAGTGGGTAGATGGCAAGAATATATAGGGAATTTATATGCAGGAGAGAACCTAACGGCATTAGAACAGGAATCAGACATTGAGATGAGTTTGAGTTAGCATTAAAAGGTCTGAAAAATGGTAAGGCGCCGGGTACAGATAAGGTGCAAGCAGAAACTCTAAAAGCCGCTGGACAAGCAGTAACAGAACGTTTTTTCCAACTTGTAAGCTATATGTATGAGACAGGCAAGATACCCAAAGATTTCAAACGTAACATCATAGTAACTATACCAAAAAAGAAAGGCGCGGATAGATGTGAAAATTTTCGAACAATAAGTTTGACTGCACACCTGTCAAAAATATTAACTAGAATTGTACAAAGACGAATGGAAAAACGGGCTGAAGAAATACTAGGAGAAGACCAATTTGGGTGTAGGCGAGACAGGGGAACACGGAAGGCTATTTTAGCTCTGAGAGTGATAATGGAGAAAACAATAGAGAAAGGGGAAAGCGTGTATATAGGATTTGTAGATCTGGAAAAAGCATTCGATAATGTAAAATGGAAAACAATGTTTGAAATACTCAGAAAGATGGGAATGAGTTATAGGGATAGACGAATAGTACATAGCTTATACAAAGAGCAAACAGCAGTAATAGAAATAGAGCAGAAACGTAGAGAAGTAAACATTAGAAAAGGGGTAAGACAGGGATGTGCCCTATCCCCATTAATTTTTAACTTGTACATTGAAGAGGCAATGAATACTGTCAAATGCAGGAAGACATTTGGAATTAATATGCAGGGACAAAAGATTGATATGCTTAGATTTGCAGATGATATAGCAGTATTAGCGTCTAGCAAAGAAGAGTTAGAAGCTGCTCTTAATGAAATGAAAACTGTTCTAACAGAGAGATACGTTATGAAAATTAACAAAACTCAAACTAAAGTACTAGTATGCAAAGTAGGGGAAAATAAATCAAAAACAAGAATACAAATATGTAACACGAACTTACAAGAGGTTAAGGATTTCAGCTACCTAGGAAGCCAAATAACGCAAGATGGGAAAAGCACAAAAGATATAAAACAAAGATTAGCACAAAGTCGTGCTACATTTAACAAGAAAAAGCAACTACTGTGTTGAAACACGACAAACATAGGAACAAGGAAATGGTTGCTTAAAACATATGTGTGGAGCACAGCACTGTACGGATGTGAAGCCTCGACAGTAGGAAAAGCGGACAAGAAAAAGGTAGAAGCCTTTGAAATGTGGTGCTACAGACGTATGATGAAGATACCATGGACAGACAAAGTTAAGAAGAAAGAGGTACTAAAAATGGTAGGGAAAGAAAGAAATATGTGGAAAACGGTAAAAAATAAGAGAGATAGCATGATAGGCCACATACTACGGCATGAGAGAATAGTGCGGAATATATTAGAAGCAGAGATAGGAAAAAAGAGAAGAAGAGGTAGACCTAGGTTAGATTACTGCACACAGATAGTAAAAGATGTAGGCTGTAGGAGTTTCAGGGAGATGTATAGGCTAGCCCAGAATAGAAATCAATGGAGGTACGCATCCAACCAGTCCCAAGATTGATAAACTAATGACGAAAAAATAACTGTGCTTAAACACGATGACTATTATAAGCAACTACACGAATTAGTTGGGCAATATTCTCGAATAATGTTAATTGTGTGAAAGAATTTACTGGAAAACCATTATTTCGGTAATTGTCTACGTGTTGGGGGATCTTGGTAGCCACAGGCTGCTTAACCCCCTTCACTGAATCTCGGTGAAATAGGGCATAAAATTAGAAAACAAGAGAAGGTAAACGTGATGTATTCATACTGTGTGAGAATTTCAAGGAACTATGTAAGCTAGCTCAGAAGTAGATGGTTTTACAGTTTCTGTGACTACATTTCCACCAGCATCCACATTTCCACACACATCTAGACCAAAAAGTTTTCTTCGACTAGCCATTTTCATCTTTCGAAATAAATATATCTTGTTTGGTATCAATTAACAATAGATTTTTCTCAGCTATCCAAATCTTTTTAAATTTTTCAGATAGCATCACCCCCCAGGGAGCTACCCCAAATTTTAAGATTTTTTTACCGCTAACATTCTAAACCAAATAGTTTTCTTCGACTAGCCATTGCATCTTTCGAAATAAACCTATCTTGTTTGGCATCAATTAATATTAGATTTTTCTCAGCTACTCGAATTTTTAGGAAATTTTAGATAGCATTACCCCCTAGGGAGCTACCCCAATTTTAAGAATTTTTACCAGCAGCAATTTTTGACCGTCCGCATAAATTTTTTATGCACGCGGCACATCAAATTAGTCTAGAATTTTACGCAGAATTCGAATTTGTAAACAGATTTAAAATAAGACCACGCCTTACAAAATTACACACATACCCTCTAGCGAGCATACCGCGACCGTACCACTACTCGCTTTTAATGTCATACTTTCTATCTTGTTTAGCGAATTTTTCGAGATAAATGTACATTGTTTGGTATCAATTAATATTAGAATTTTTTAAGCTACCCAAATCTTTTTAAAAATTTTAGATTGCATCATTCTCCAGGGAGCTACACTCATTTTAAAGATTTTTGCTGGTAGCGATTTCTGACCATCCTTATTAATTTGTTAGTCATCTAATACATCAAATTAGTCTAGAATTTTATGCAGAATCCGAATCTGTAAATAGATTTAAAATCGAACCACCCCTTACCGTTTTACACACACCTTCTAAATTATAACCTTCCTACAGCTCATACCTAAAAGAAAATCTAAAAACCATTCTTAAAACTTTTTATTACAGACAATTTTTACTAATACAGTTTAAATTTTGTAAACCACATTTCTAAATACATATTCACAATTTTTTATTCTTAACCTAGAACTTCTCATATCGGTTTATACTTATTATATTTATTTCTAAATAAAGCACCTTTTCCAAAGACCAACCGGTCCCACATGTTTCAAATTCCTCTGATTTTGTTCTTATGGTTTCGCTTAAGACCTCGTACATATTTTCCAGATTACTAGAAGACGTTATAACCATATTTTTTGTGTTAAATGATTTCACATCGGTAGTCTCTTCTACCATTTTTGTGTAGACTCCGTAGAGTTCGCAATAGACTTTTGTTGCTGTATGTTGTATTCTTTTTTCATTAATTAATCGAATAAATCGCTTTCTGCTTCCAAAGAAACTTTGACACTCCATCGTCGACACTGGCGTTCTTTATGCGATAGCTAGCCATACGGTTGTTAAACGCTGTGTTAACCATTTCTACACCATCGTTGCTAGTAGCGGTAACTGATGCATTTTTATGTTTGTTGCTCCGTAGATGACCAGGGTATGCAGACTTAAACACCTTCATGTCGCACACTTTATACATGATTCGTGGTTGTTTCGTACAAAACCCTTTAACAGCTGGCGGAGCTGAACGTTTACGGCTTAATGGCATACCGCGCTGTTTTTTCTTGTGTCGCTGTAAGTTGTCCATTCTCGTAAAAGCGATACCGTTCATTTACATTCCCAATGCTCCACCCGCAGGTACTACATTGGCCAGGAGGCGAGTTTTTTGTTGCCCGAAAATTTAGAATTTTGCCGAACCCTTGTCGTTCCAGGCAAGGTAGGGATCTTTAACGTGCGTGACAACACTCACACACGGGACCTCCATTTAACCTCTCATCCGAACGAGGGCGTAATATTTGTGAAAAATGCTCACCTGCCATTTTTCAAGCAGTCGGCCGTGTCGGGATTTGAACCCGGGACCTTGGGATCCGTAGTCTTACGCTTACTACATTGATCCACGGCGACGCCCCGTAAAAGCGATACCGCAAGACTCACAGTTTAAGTACTTTGCTGCGGACGGATGTATAAGCTTAACCGTCGACGATGTTACACCACGACATTTGTTCTGGTGCCGTTTGAGAGCATTTTTCCAGGTATAGGAAGCACCGCAAGAGTTGTATTTAAAAATGTTTGCAGGTACCATTTTAGTACAAAACAAAATCCGCACTATAGGACTTTAGTTAAACTTGTAAGCGAACTAACTTATAACTAAAGAGTTTACTCCTGCGTACCTGCTTTATGTACCCTATAGAATGCAAACCAAAGGTTTCCGAAGACGGCCGAACGATGTTGAGGATTCAGCGGGCAGCGATTTCCGACCGTCCTTAAACATTTTTTTAGTCATGCAATACATCAAATTAGCCTAGAATTTTACGCAGAATTCAAATCAGTAAACAGATTTAAAATAGGACTACTCCTTACAAAGTTACACTTTAAAGTTCCCAAATCTCTTTAAAATTTTTGTTTATTTATGACATATGCTTTAACCAAACATCTCCAAAAAAATCAAAAACGCGAGAGTTTTAGAAATAAGTCCTTTATGGCCCATAAGTGTTTAATACTCAAAACCATAACTTTTAAAATTTTAAAAACAGTTATCAATTTTCTGGTTCAACATTTTTTAATAACTATGCACGTCATAATTATATAGTCAATGCTTGGAAAATACAAGTCGTTCCGAATTAATTCCTTAACGATTATGGGCTACCTAAATTACTTATGAAAGATGTATATAATTTCTTGTCTTGAACTTCCTATTAATTAATTATGTTTGAATACAGCGCATTAGAAATTGATGAATAATTGCTGGGGATTCACACAAGGTACTTTCTAGTGACCATCCTCGACTACGTATTTGGGGAAATACAAATTTTAAATAAACACTTTAAACCTTTACTAAGGGAATACCAACTTGTTGTCTACAGGATACTTACTAATAAAGCAATTTAATTTTAAATAACTTCTATGTCATATTTTCGGAAATAGTAGGCTTGAATATTTTCTTTGGAAACAATCAAAGATTGACGAAAACACTCGAAAAGTGCACAAACGCGGTCACTAAATCAATTAGCATTAATACCAAATATTCCGTACTATCGTAGGTTGTTCATTTCCTAGAACCAAATCTTCCGCATAGCGGTCGGTATCACGTAATGATTTCTAGAACCGGCAAGTACTCGATATCGCCCAAATAGAGAATTAGATGCTCGATGTTTGTCAACTTCCAATTCCCTCGTAAAAGATAGAAAAAACTCGGTCAATCATCCATCTAACTTATTTTTCGAATCGCACCCGTTCTGATAATTTCAAAACATTTTTTCAAACGACAAGGGTCTCAGACTTTTTAAAGCTCCGAGGGATCTATAAGTCGTGATCAATTACACAACCGAGCTACCCGTAAACTAACAGTGCGCTGTATAATACATGCATACCCCTTCTCTGCGCTACAGTTATTCTTGTAGTTGCTTGAAAAAGTCAGTCGCCTGTTTTACTGTTAGGACCGCTGCAAAGCACATTCTATACTTTCTTTAAAGGTATAGCACATCGCGCACTTTTTTTGTCTGATAATTAAATTTTGCTTATGTAGGCTTTTACACTTTTGCATATTTAAACATCTAATACGATCAATTAACCACTTTCGATAATTCCAACGAGAAACACCATACATTCTGCCGCACCATTCTTTTTGAATCCAACGATCCGATGGGCTTCCACACACTAACACCTAACGTATCTTTCCTACTATTTGTTAAACAAAAACTACCGGCATCGCCATGTCCGTATACGGACGTAAGCAGTGGTTTGTGAATGTGTACGAGAATATGTAACCATATATATTAAGCAGTCTAAGCTATTTTATTTAGTCCAAGAAAACTACTATTTTTCTAAAACCACAATAATAATAGCTTTTATAGGTTTAACATTTCTACCATTTCCCAATGACTGGTGCTACGTACATGGAAACTTTAATCCTTATTCTCCCACGCACTGCTGCGTAGTTGCAGGCCCACTCCTTTTGGAAATATATGCTCGTTATAGGTTGTAAGACCCTCGGTTTTACTTAACTACACTTTGTGAGACCCTTTAATCTTTTTTAATCGTGTCTTTCTTGCTTACAATACAATAGGACTTGGCTTTTGTACCAACGAATTCTAATACTAGACCCCCATTAAATTCGTCTTTGAATTTCCCTACAACTTTTTTGTTGACAAGCGGTATATTGTATTTATTATCCGCGGGGTAGTCACTCTTTTAAGCTAAATATATCTTTTTTTGGTATCAACTAATATTAGATTTTTCTAGGAAGCTCGAATCAGCAAATAGATTTTAAATAGAACCACCCTTTACAAAGTCACGCCTTTTAAAGACCCAAACCTCTAATTTTTACCCATCTTTATTTAACTCCATCTTTAAAACCCTTTTTTCGTTACCCAAAACATATGCTTTAACCAACCAGTTCCCTAGAAATTTAAAACCGCTGTGTCCCGCGAACACCACGTGGAGATAACACGTATACTCTGACCACCTGGATAGAAGCAGGAAGGATTTGGAAGGTGGGCGAAGAACTTAAAAATTATGGAATTTAAAAACTAATACATACAATAGATTTACAAAATCAAAACAGCTATCTTAGATTTATACCTTTATGCCCCCCATGCGTAGATTGATATGCTTCAGGACGACGTTACGCTTGTCATCTTCGCTCGATAAACTAATTTTACTAATAATCTGTGTATACAAATCGTGTTTTTTACTCCGGATACATACACCTACAAGTATTCGATACCATCCAAATAAAGAATTAGATGCTTGGTGACTATTAACTTCCGCATCCCTCGTGTACGCTCCAGACACATCCCTGGTGGTGATGTAATAGCCTTTTATAAATAAAGAGCAATGTAATACTATTCTAAAATTTTTATTCTGACATTATACAAAACAAAATTTAAAAAAATGTAATGCCAAGCATGGAGCCATTTAAACTTAATTTTAATACAAAGTTATACACAGGAAACAGTCCTTTCTTTATGTTTGTTTGGGGCGGATTTAATTTTATCTAATTTTATTCGACACCCAAGTCCTCTATCCTCTTTTCTAGCCAATAGTTTGATACATAGAGACCGTCTAGGTTTTCGAATTGCAAAATGTGCCGAAGTTTGCCTCTATATATAAAGTCTTTGATTCCACCGACAACCAAATCCAATCATTCGTGTAATTCTTGCAGCTTGTGACAATCTTTTAATCGTGGCTCTCCCACTATATCGTGCATACGTATTTTGTTAGCTTGATCGACTTCTTCTTGTTGGTATTGGAGGAAATCCTTATTCTCCCACTCACTGTTGCATAGTTGCATGTCCACCACTTTTGGAAATATATGGTTGTTATAGGTTGTAAGACCCTCGGTTTTAAATAAACCGAAAGGTTCTTTACTAGGCAAATATACAATGTTTAAAGGAACCCTTTTGCGTGTGGTGTACGCAAAGGTTACGAAATCCGCATTCCTTAGTTCGTCTTTGTTATCTGTCATTTTGATAAATACGTTTTTAGAATAACCTTTTAAAAAGTATACGGATTTAGTACCATCCTTTTCCTCAAGAACGCCTACATAACTAAAAGAGTCTTTCTTACTAACCGCAAATATATATAGCTTGTAGAACCCAGATGTATTTAAGTCAGTCCATCGACACATAAAATAATCTTTTAATTCTTCCTCATTTTCTCTAATAAGATGTTCTTTGCTAACACATCTTTGTATTGTTTGCGTATTGTCGCAGTGTTTTCCATGTAGTCCAACTTTCGATTTTTGCATCCATTTCCTCTAATTCCAGTTGTATTTTTCTTCCACTTACAGTGTATGGTATGCATAATGCGGCAATTTCTTTTAGCGTAAACGGATAGAGTTTACTGCCAATATTTACGCGTTGTCGTACAACTTCTGGACGCATGTTAGGCGTATCTATCAACTCCAATTCCGAAATGACTATTTCTTTTGGAATTATAGAATATGTTATTGCAGATTGTGTAAAATATGTACTACCTACTTTAATGTAGCACTTGTGTAAGATTTTTATTTTATCTTGGCTATCTTCCTCCTCTACTATCTCCAAATAATTTACAGGTAAATAGTTAAAACTAAAAGCCGAAAGCACATACTTTATCAATTTTTCTCTTTCCTCTGGTTTTTCAGACAACTTAATTTGCAAGCCCGTCAATTTCTTTGTATTGCCATTACCCCAATACACGTACTGTATCAGGTTATTATACACTAAACAGCAGCTATTTTGTAGCTTGGCCGATAGCTTACTCCACATTTTGGCAAGTGGTACCGAGTACATTGTAGCCTTTTGGAAGTATAACTTACTATCTTCCAATAAGGTTAAACAGTTTTTAAGGGTTTATACACTCTTTCCGCTCTAACATAGCTTCCAATTGCACAGTTGTATATTGTCGCTTCCAATCGCGTAGTTCCATGTTCTTTGGCCAAAGTAGACGCAAAAGTTTCCCTTAAACGTACATCTGGGCAACGTAAAAAATCTGCTATATGATTGCCAAGTTGTTTATTAACACCAGGACTTGTAATCTGACACACAAATTTGTTGTATATTTTAATTCTTGCATTGGTTGTTAACCATGTTAAACAATCAATTCCCGCAGTTTTATCGTTGTCAACTATAATATTACACTTTTCTTCGTATTCTGCCTTATAGCAAAAGTTATGCTTTGTAGTTAAATAATTACACATCTCCATCTTGCTAAATATCCCAGCAAAATCTTAGGGTACATCCATGTCAAAAAGATAGAAATAATCTTTTTCGAGTTTGTCTAATATATCTGGTAGTTCCTCCAATAAAGTTTCCAACTTATCATCTGCTAGTTCTACTTTGTATGGAACACATATAGTATTTTGGAATTTTTTATTAATGCATTCGAGGTCTTCTTTTCCGATAATTTCTTTTACTTTCTGACCCATCTTGTTAGTGCTTTCCAGAGAAAACGGAAGCTTAGCTTTAACACCATGCTTAGCGGAAACAAATCGGTCGAACTTTCTTCGTAGATAGCTGTTAAATGCACCACAAATTTCTTTTTTTAGGATAAACATCCTTTTGTTTGCAGATCTTTGTTCGGCGTCAGAAAGGTCGTAAATTTTAACCAACATTATATTGTCACAAAATGGTTCTGTAATTGGTGTGTGTAGTCCACCAGTCAGCATCTGTTCGCCTTCGACATAACAAATATTACCAATATCTGTCACCAGATTATTGTTGCACATATTTTCTGCCAACAGCCATAATCCAAATCGCTCATTTGTCGGTTTCACTTTATTCCCAAGAAGTTGAGAAACGTTAATCACCTTGGAGAAGCTCATGTTTACCGTTCTAGCTACTGTCGAATACTAAATTGAATACGAAAAAGTTGTTCTCTTATGTATCCTACAGAGTGGAGGCGTATATTGCCAAAGATAGTCGAATATGTCGGACACCACCATATCGCTTACATTCTCTGGTTTAGGAACTGCGCATCGACACATGTCCGGATATATGTAGGATGTTAAGTTAGGGTGAAATTGCCCCATAGGGTGAAATTGCTCCATTGGGTGAAATTGCCCCATAAGGTGAAATTACCCCATAGGGTGAAATTGCCCCCATAGGGTAAAATTGCCCCATAGCCGGTGTTGTCTGGTGTTAGGTTAGGTTAGATGGACTTGTGTGGACTTAGGTTAGATAAAAGGAAAAATTGATAGGTTAGGTGAGCGCCGCGATGCTGACCTAACCTATCAATTTTTCCACACAAGTCCTACTAACCTAACCTAACACCAGACAACACCGGCTAACCTAACTCTTGACAAGTTCGCATCCAACCTAGATCGGAGGCAATTTCACCCTATGGAGTAATTTCACTCTATGGGGCAAAATCACCCTATGTGGGCAATTTCACCTTATGGGGTAATTTCACCCTATGGGGCAATTTCACCCTAACCTAACATCCTACATATATCCGGACATATGTCGATGCGCATCCCTGCCGGCCTAGGTCGGATAACAAAACAGTTCCTAAACCAGAGAATGTAAGCGATATGGTGGTGTCCGACATATTCGACTATCTTCGGCAATATACGCCTCCACTCTGTAGGATACATAAGAGAACAACTTTTTCGTATTCAATTTAGTATTCGACAGTAGCTAGAACGGTAAACATGAGCTTCTCCAAGGTGATTAACGTTTCTCAACTTCTTGGGAATAAAGTGAAACCGACAAATGAGCGATTTGGATGTGTGCAACAATAATCTGGTGACAGATATTGGTAATATTTGTTATGTCGAAGGCGAACAGATGCTGACTGGTGGACTACACACACCAATTACAGAACCATTTTGTGACAATATAATGTTGGTTAAAATTTACGACCTTTCTGACGCCGAACAAAGATCTGCAAACAAAAGGATGTTTATCCTAAAAAAAGAAATTTGTGGTGCATTTAACAGCTATCTACGAAGAAAGTTCGACCGATTTGTTTCCGCTAAGCATGGTGTTAAAGCTAAGCTTCCGTTTTCTCTGGAAAGCACTAACAAGATGGGTAAGAAAGTAAAAGAAATTATCGGAAAAGAAGACCTCGAATGCATTAATAAAAAATTCCAAAATACTATATGTGTTCCATACAAAGTAGAACTAGCAGATGATAAGTTGGAAACTTTATTGGAGTAACTACCAGATATATTAGACGAACTCAAAAAAGATTATTTCTATCTTTTTGACATGGATGTACCCTAAGATTTTGCTGGGATATTTAGCAAGATGGAGATGTGTAATTATTTAACTACAAAGCATAACTTTTGCTATAAGGCAGAATACGAAGAAAAGTGTAATATTATAGTTGACAACGATAAAACTGCGGGAATTGATTGTTTAACATGGTTAACAACCAATGCAAGAATTAAAATATACAACAAATTTGTGTGTCGATTACAAGTCCTGGTGTTAATAAACAACTTGGCAATCATATAGCAGATTTTACGTTGCCCAGATGTACGTTTCAAGGAAACTTTGGTACTGCCTGTTACGCGATTGGAAGCGACAATATACAACTGTGCAATTGGAAGCTATGTTAGAGCGGAACGGTGTATAAACCTTTAAAAACTGTTTAACCTTATTGGAAGATAGTGTTATACTTCCAAAAGGCTACAATGTACTCGGTACCACTTGCCAAAATGTGGAGTAAGCTATCGGACAAGCTACAAAATAGCTGCTGTTTAGTGTTTAATAACCTGCTACAGTACGTGTATTGAGGTAATGGCAATACAAAGAAATTGACGGGCTTGCAAATTAAGTTGTCTGAAAACCAGAGGAAAGAGAAAATTGATAAAGTATGTCTGGCTTAGTTTAACTATTTACCTGTAAATTATTTGGAGATAGTAGAGGAGGAAGATAGCCAACATAAAATAAAAATCTTACACAAGTGCTACATTAAAGTAGGTAGTACATATTTTACACAATCTGCAATAACATATTCTATAATTCCAAAAGAAATAGTCATTTCGGAATTGGAGTTGATAGATACGCCTAACATTCGTCCAGAAGTTGTACGACAACGCGTAAATATTGGCAGTAAACTCTATCCGTTTACGCTAAAAGAAATTGCCCCATTATGCATACTATACACTGTAAGTGGAAGAAAAATACAACTGGAATTAGAGGAAATGGATGCAAAAAATCGAAAGTTGGACTATGGAACAACACTGCGACAATTACGCAAACAATACAAAGATGTGTTAGCAAATGAACATCTTATTAGAGAAAATGAGGAAGAATTAAAAGATTATTTTATGTGTCGATGGACTGACTTAAATACATCTGGGTTCTACAAGCTATATACATTTGCGGTTAGTAAGAAATCTCTTTTAGTTATGTAGGCGTTCTTGAGGAAAAGGATGGTACTAATTCCGTATACTTTTTAAAAGGTTATTCTAAAAACGTATTTATCAAAATGGCAGATAACAAAGACGAACTAAGGAATGCGGGTTTGTAACCTTTGCGTACACCACACGCAAAGGGGTTCCGTTAAACATTGTATACTTGCCTAGTAAAGAACCTTTCGGTTTATTTAAAACCGAGGGTCTTACAACCTATAACAACCATATATTTCCAAAAGTGGTGGACATGCAACTATGCAACAGTGAGTGGGAGAATAAGGATTTCCTCCAATACCAACAAGAAGAAGTCGATCAAGCTAACAAGATACGTAAGCACGATATAGTGGGAGAGCCACGATTAAAAGATTGTCACAAGCTGCAAGAATTACACGAAGGAATGGATTTGGTTGTCGGTGGAATCAAAGACTTTATATATAGATGCAAACTTCGGCACATTTTGCAATTCGAAAACCTAGACGGTCTCTATGTATCAAGCTATTGGCTAGAAAAGGAGATAGAGGACTTGGGTGTCGAATAAAATTAGATAAAATTAAAACCGCCCCAAACAAACATAAAGAAAGGACTGTTTCCTGTGTATAACTTTGTATTAAAATTTAGTTTAAATGGCTCCATGCTTGGCATTACGTTTTTTTAAATTTTGTTTTGTATAATGTCAGAATAAAAATTTTAGAATAGTATTACATTGCTCTTTATTTATAAAAGGCTATTACATCACCACCAGGGATGTGTCTGGGTCGTACACGAGGGATGCGGAAGTTAATAGTCACCAAGCATCTAATTCTTTATTTGGATGGTATCGAATACTTGTAGGTGTATGTATCCGGAGTAAAAAACACGATTTGTATACACAGATTATTAGTAAAATTAGTTTATCGAGCGAAGATGACAAGCGTAACGTCGTCCTGAAGCATATCAATCTACGCATGGGGGGCATAAAGGTATAAATCTAAGATAGCTGTTTTGATTTTGTAAATCTATGTATGTATTAGTTTTAAATTCCATAATTTTAAGTTCTTCGCCCACCTTCCAAATCCTTCCTGCTTCTATCCAGGTGGTCAGAGTATGTTATCTCCACGTGGTGTTCGACACAGCGGTTTTAAATTTCTAGGAACTGGTTGGTTAAAGCATATGTTTTGGGTAGCGAAAAAGGGTTTTAAAGATGGAGTTAAATAAAGATGGGTAAAATTAGAGGTTTGGGTCTTTAAAAGGCGTGACTTTGTAAAGGGTGGTTCTATTTAAAATCTATTTGCTGATTCGAGCTTCTAGAAAATCTAATATTAGTTGATACCAAAAAGATATATTTAGCTTAAAAGAGTGACTACCCCGCGGATAATAAATACAATATACCGCTTGTCAACAAAAAAGTTGTAGGGAAATTCAAAGACGAATTTAATGGGGGTCTAGTATTAGAATTCGTTGGTACAAAAGCCAAGTCCTATTGTATTGTAAGCAAGAAAGACACGATTAAAAAAGATTAAAGGGTCTCACAAAGTGTAGTTAAGTAAAACCGAGGGTCTTACAACCTATAACGAGCAATAATTTCCAAAAGGAGTAGGCCTGCAACTACGCAGCAGTGCGTGGGAGAATAAGGATTCTCTCCAATAAGAAATTAAAGTTTCCATGTACGTAGCACCAGTCATTGGGAAATGGTAGAAATGTTAAACATATAAAGACTATTATTATTGTGGTTTTAGAAAAATAGTAGTTTTCTTGGACTAAATAAAATAGCTTAGACTGCTTAATATATATGGTTACATATTCTCGTACACATTCACAAACCACTGCTTACGTCCGTATACGGACATGGCGATGCCGGTAGTTTTTGTTTAACAAATAGTAGGAAAGATACGTTAGGTGTTAGTGTGTGGAAGCCCATCGGATCGTTGGATTCAAAAAGAATGCTGCGGCAGAATGTATGGTGTTTCTCGTTGGAATTATCGAAAGTGGTTAATCGATCGTATTAGATGTTTAAATATGCAAAAGTGTAAAAGCCTACATAAGCAAAATTTAATTATCAGACAAAAAAAGTGCGCGATGTGCTATACCTTTAAAGAAAGTATAGAATGTGCTTTGCAGCGGTCCTAACAGTAAAAAAGGCGACTGACTTTTTCAAGCAACTACAAGAATAACTGTAGCGCAGAGAAAGGGTATGCATGTATTATACAGCGCACTGTTAGTTTACGGGTAGCTCGGTTGTGTAATTGATCACGACTTATAGATCCCTCGGAGGTTTAAAAATTCTGAGACTATTGTCGTTTGAAAAAATGTTTTGAAATTATCAGAACGGGTGCGATTCGAAGAATAAGTTAGATGGATGATTGACCGAGTTTTTTCTACCTTTTACGAGGGAATTGGAAGTTAACAAACATCGAGCATCTAATTCTCTATTTGGGCGATATCGAGTACTTGCCGGTTCTAGAAATCATTACGTGATACCGACCGCTATGCGGAAGATTTGGTTCTAGGAAGTGAACAACCTACGATAGTACAGAATATTTGGTATTAATTCTAATTGATTTAGTGACCGCGTTTGTGCACTTTTTGAGTGTTTTCGGCAATCTTCGATTGTTTCCAAAGAAAATATTCAAGCCTACTATTTCCGAAAATATGAATAAGTTGATTTAAAATTAAATTGCTTTATTAGTAAGTATCCTGTAGACAACAATGTATGGTATTCCTTAAGTTAACAGGTTAAATGAATGTTTATTTAAATTTGTATTTCCCAAATACGTAGTCGAGGATGGTCATCTGAGAAAGTACTTGTGAATCCCAGCAATTATCTCATCAATTTCTAATGCGGCTGTTATTCAAACATAATTGAATTAATAGAAGTTCAAGACAAGAAATTATATACATCTTTCATAACAATTTAGGTAGCCCATAATCGTTAGGAATTAATTCGGTAACGACTTGTATTTTCAAGCATTGACTAGTACTAATTATGACGTGCATGTTATTAAAAATGTTGAACCAGAAAATTGATAACTGTTTTTACAAATTTTAAAAGCTTATGCGGTTTTGAGTATAAATTATTGGCAAGCAGGACTTATTTTAAAATTCGCGTTTTTATTTTTGGAGATGTTTGGTTAAAGCATATGTCATAAATAAACAAAAATTTTAATATCAGACGAAAAAGTGCGCGATGTGCTATAGAAAGTATAAAAATTGGTAGCTTTGCGATGTCCTAATCAGTAAAACTGGAGAGTATTTAATTACAGCAATGTACAAGAATTAGATAACGCAAAGTATTGTATTTAACGATTGTTGCTTTTAAAAATATGTTACGTTTCACAGAAAGTCGATGAAAATTAAATTTTAATCTATATTAACCAGGTCGTATAATGAAATTAATGGTTATTTAATATCTAGATATACTTCGTTGGTGATTAATTTGAAATAATATTCAAGCAGCATGTTCAACATTAATTATGAGTTGAAGTTATTTAAAATTAAATTGTTGATTAGTAATCCGTAAGACATAAGTTGGTATTCTTAGTAATGGTTTAAAGTGATATTTTAATTTTGGTATAGATATGCACTGTTTTACAGCAGATTTGACAAATTTGTTGCGTTTAGAATCACTCTTTTGATTTTTTAATATTTGTAAGCATCCGATATAACATGGAAGACGTTTGAATGTTTCTACTTAAGGCATTCGCAACATCGACGATGCGTAACCGTGCATTATCAGCATTGGCTAAATGTATTGATGACGAGCAGCAAGAGATTATGACGTCATTTAAGTTCCCGCTGAATCCTCAACATCGTTCGGTGTCTTCGGAAACCTTGGTTTGCATTCTATAGGGTACATAAAGCAGGTACGCAGGAGTAAACTCTTTAGTTATAAGTTAGTTCGCTTACAAGTTTAACTAAAGTCCTATAGTGCGGATTTTGTTTTGTACTAAAATGGTACCTGCAAACATTTTTAAATGCAACTCTTGCGGTGCTTCCTATACCTGGAAAAATGCTCTCAAACGGCACCAGAACAAATGTCGTGGTGTAACATCGTCGGCGGTTAAGCTTATACATCCGTCCGCAGCAAAGTACTTAAACTGTGAGCCTTGCGGTATCGCTTTTACGATAATGGACAACTTCAGCGACACAAGAAAAAACAGCGCGGTATGCCATTAAGCCGTAAACGTTCAGCTCCGCCAGCTGTTAAAGGGTTTTGTACGAAACAACCACGAATCATGTGTAAAGTGTGCGACATGAAGGTGTTTAAGTCTGCATACCCTGGTCATCTACGGAGCAGCAAACATAAAAATGCATCAGTTACCGCTACTAGCAACGATGGTGTAGAAATGGTTAACACAGCGTTTAACAACCGTATGGCTAGCTATCGCATAAAGAACGCTAGTGTCGACGATGGAGTGTCAAAGTTTCTTTGGAAGCAGAAAGAGCGATTTATTAGATTAATTAATGAAAAAAGAATACAACATACAGCAATAAAAGTCTATTGCGAACTCTACGGCGTCTACACAAAAATGGTAGAAGAGACTACCGATGTGAAATCATTTAACACAAAAAATATGGTTATAACGTCTTCTAGTAATCTGGAAAATATGTACAAGGTCTTAAGCGAAACCATAAGAACAAAATCAGAGGAATTTGAAACATGTGAGTCCGGTTGGTCTTTGGAAAAAGTGCTCTATTTAGAAATAAATATTAATAAGTATAAGCCGATATGAGAAGTTCTAGGTTAAGAATAAAAAATTGTGAATATGTATTTAGAAATGTGGTTTACAAAATTTAAACTGTATTAGTAAAAATTGTCTGTAATAAAAAGTTTTAAGAATGGTTTTTAGATTTTATTTTAGGTATGAGCTGCAGGAAGGTTATAATTTAGAAGGTGTGTGTAAAACGGTAAGGGGTGGTTCGATTTTAAATCTATTTACAGATTCGGATTCTGTATAAAATTCTAGACTAATTTGATGTATTAGATGACTAACAAATTAATAAGGATGGTCAGAAATCTCTACCAGCAAAAATCTTTAAAATGAGTGTAGCTCCCTGGAGAATGATGCAATCTAAAAATTTTAAAAAGATTTGGGTAGCTTAAAAAATTCTAATATTAATTGATACCAAACAAGGTACATTTATCTCGAAAAATTCGCTAAACAAGATAGAAAGTATGACATTAAAAGCGAGTAGTGGTACGGTCGCGGTATGCTCGCTAGAGGGTATGTGTGTAATTTTGTAAGGCGTGGTCTTATTTTAAATCTGTTTACAAATTCGAATTCTGCGTAAAATTCTAGACTAATTTGATGTGCCGCGTGCATAAAAAATTTATGCGGACGGTCAAAAATTGCTGCTGGTAAAAATTCTTAAAATTGGGGTAGCTCCCTGGGGGGTGATGCTATCTAAAATTTCCTAAAAATTCGAGTAGCTGAGAAAATCTAATATTAATTGATGCCAAACAAGATAGGTTTATTTCGAAAGATGCAATGGCTAGTCGAAGAAAACTATTTGGTTTAGAATGTTAGCGGTAAAAAAATCTTAAAATTTGGGGTAGCTCCCTGGGGGGTGATGCTATCTGAAAAATTTAAAGAGATTTGGATAGCTGAGAAAAATCTATTGTTAATTGATACCAAACAAGATATATTTATTTCGAAAGATGAAAATGGCTATTCGAAGAAAACTTTTTGGTCCAGATGTGTGTGGAAATGTGGATGCTGGTGGAAATGTGGTCACAGGAACTGTAAAAACCATCTACTCTCAGAATATAAATAATTGCAGGTACGTGTCCAACCAGTTTTGAGACGGTAAACCTAATGACAAAAAAATAAGCACAGCTAAATCTGATGATGAGTATAAACAACTACAGGTGTTGGTTGTGAAATATCTGCAACTAATGTTGACCGTGCGAAAAGTTATATTGGAAAAAATATTAAATCGGTAAATGTGTAAGTGTTGGGAGAACTTGGCAGCCACAGGCTGCTTACCTCCCTTCACAACCACTGAATGTCGGAGAAATAGGATATATAATTGAAAAACAATAGGTTACCGAACTGCATCTAACAAGAAAAACAGTGACTATGATGAAAGACAACAAACATAGAACAAGAAGAAAATTGTTGAAAGCATATGTGTGGAGCACAGCACAGTATGCATATGAAATACGAGCAGTTTGAAAAGCAGACAGAAAAACGGTAGCAGCCTTTTGAAATGCTGTGCTTCAGATGTATGAGGACGATAGCAGGGACAGACAAAGATAATAACAAATAGATTATAGAAATAATAGGAGAACAAGGATATCTGGGGAAAAAGAAAGAGAAAGAGAAGGGCAGAATACGTTTTAAGTCATTTTTGGGAAATAGTATGGGATATATTACAAGCAGAGATAGGAAAAAAGAGGTAGATGTAGACCTAGATCAGATAGTAATAGATGCAGACTGTGCAAATTTCAGCGAAATCTGTAGGTTAGTTCAGAATAGGAAACAATAATAGTACGCATCTAACCAGTTCCAGGACTGAGGACCTAATGATGATGATGAACGGCATATTCAGAATTTCGTGCCATAGCTCGTCCGTTCCAACATTCAGTACGGCTATTTCCTTCACAAAAAATTCGCTTGACTTGTACTGGAAGTTCTGGATATCCAAAACATACACGTTTCTCCTTCGAGAGGTGATTTATAAATGACCAAACTTTGAAATAATGCTTCATATAACTATGCAATCTTTAGTGCGTATTTTGTAAAGCAATCCAAACCAATTAGAAGATTTTGTAACCTTTATCAACGTGAGCGTAAAGTTGAAATTCTGCTAAGTTGTAACAATTTTATTTTCGCAGTAAAAAATCTATTCATGAAAGGTACAACGAATGTTAAAACACCTTTATTAACTAAAGTAATAATACGTGTAACAATCAAATCCTTACATTAATACAGTATCTAGAGTCGTTAGTCTATTTGTTTCGGAGTTCGGTGTATTCCACAGCCACTGGCGCGCGCGTGAGAGGTTTGACAACCCCACTCGGGACCCTCCCACGATAGAAGAACGCGGCAAAAGCACTCGTCGATAGGTAAGAGCAGCGACAGCGTGCATTTGAAATTAATGGCGAGTGACCTCCGGGTCGCATTATTTATGTGACACACTTCCTGAGTAACGGTTGGTATTGTATATTCGTTATCATAGTACCTAATTTAACAATTTGTTTAGCGCAACTACACCTTACGAACTACGACTTATAAACAACGCAATGGAAAATTATATTTATAACGAAGATTAGACAATGGAGTATTACGCTACAAAATTTATGCATTTTGAATCAAAGTAAGAAACACACTTCGCTGCAACACCTGTATTTGAAGCATGGAAAGCAGGAATAATTAGCTGCAGATTCCGCACGGCGATGCAGTTCCCAATCTAACCAAGGACAGCAGCCCGGGATTTAATTCGTAGTAGATTTAAGAACTTCCTTAGTACTTCATTCTGAAAGCACATTATTTCGTTTCGTTTTATAGAAGTACAAATTTGTTATTCAGTTTATCTGTAGCTAAGCTGGTTTTCTCCAGTATCAAATTTAATTTCACTTAGTTTCGTAGATATGTGACTACACGTGGCTTCAACATAAATTAACAGCTGCGGTTACGTCACCTGTTTGTTTGAAATATGCCGTCAACAATTGCACAATTGCTAACAGATGTTTAGTATTACATTACTACCACCTTTGATAAAATTAGAGAATATCTTTGTGAATATTTTGACTTCAAATTGATTTTAATACCGTTAACTTAAAGAGAAAATTTTGTATATTAATTTGTAAATGACCTACACAGATCTGATTGGGTTATGAAACCTTAGTATAACCAGTCACACTGGATTGTAATATATTTGAGTAAGGATCAAGTTGATAAACCTTACATTAACTTTGCAAGTATTTCAAGTATTCATTTTATTTTATAGCATTGAATTTTATTTACAGAAACGGAAAAATTCTCTCTAGTAAATTTATAATCCACGCTTAAAGTCTTTTTATTCTGATCTAGTTTGATCAGACCTGATAAACAAAAGCAATAAGAGTTAAATTTTTATGACACCCTTATGTAGAAAATATTCTCTATGCATTTTAGGTATATTTGAGGACGCAAATTGTGTTCCCATTTTCTATGTGACTTAATTATTATTTTCCTTACAGGAACAGCGTCTTATTCTGTTAAGACAAGTTTTTGTGTCAGCGAAGGCGATCTTTTTTTCTTTGGGTCTCCACGTCCGCCCTTAGAAATTTGCCATGCCATTAACATAAATCAATCTGGACTTGGTGGCGCCTGTTTGTTTTAGTTTGAGTGTGACCCCTTACAGATTTCGACTTACCCCCATTGCTCATAGCTCTACCCAAGGAATAGACCCCTAGTTACGTCGGAAGACTTTGTTTTGCAGACACCTGACTTGGAGCATGGTGATAATAAAGTAGTGTCGGCCAGAGAAATATAGGAAAACATTTCACTGGCACCCATGTGTGGGATTGGCCAGGAAAATTCGTTACAAAGTCAAATTGCAAGAGATCTCTTTTATAGGCATAAGGATAGTATGCAGGTGCAGAAACAATTCTTTTACGATGATATTTGCTTACTCATGTTTGCGTAATACTGACTAGTTTGTTATTTTTATTAAGCTTTCATCTCTTTAAGATAATTCGTAACAGCTTGGGATATTTCGAATGTTGAAGTTTGAAGATTTGCATTAGGTATATGTAAATTTTTGCGGTCTGCGGCACTACTCGCATAGTAAAGTGATTTATAAGCCTTTTCCAATTCTTCTAGATTTTTCAATACTCGCATACTTGCAAATTTAACGATTAGATCCTGAGTGCCTTTGAATAAGGAACCAAAATGTCTTTTTAATTCGACGTCCACATACTGTTTACTGGCTACGTCTGACTCTTCCACAGGATATCCAATCTTGTTTATACACTGGTTTCTAGCATTGTATACTTTGGCTTTACGTCGAGCATCATGTGAACTGTCGTACCCCCCACCGTGTGCAGTTATCATAAAACCACGTCCAGGAGGTCCTCGCTGACCAAATTGCAAGCGCTTACGTTGAGAACGTCCAAAGCAATTCATAGACACTTTAAAACTGAGCAATTGTTCACGGAGCTTAGAGTTTTATAACTTCTCATAATTTTTCTATTATAGATACCTCGTTTATGTTTTCCTCGCTTGTATTTCCAGCCTGGTTGGACGTGTTCAGCAATTTTGGACGGTCTATTAATTCGTGAATGTTGTTCCAATGTACATACTCAACAGGATTCACATTTGATTTTTTGTAAAACGGTTCGTGGAAACCCAAACCTTTACCCTTGAGCACCCTTTTAGACTTTCTTCGATGATCTGGGGAATGTTTTAGCACATATTTTTCAAACTTCCTGTTATTTGTTGGGAATCCTGTTAAATCTTGCAGTGCGTATGGATTAAACGTTCTTCTAATAATCGATGGTGATCTGATCATGTCCAAGAAATTTGGTAAATCCGCTTCTAGACTGAAATCACCGTCTTCGGGGTTGATGTTTTTAAAGATTAGCAGATTGTATAGACCTCTAGTATCAGGCTATACACTATTGTTTAAAGTTATGTCACTGTTTTCTGGATCAATTTCCAGCATACTTTTCCCCAAACTCCATGTATCGGTTTGAGAACTATACTTTACTTCATAAACCGACTTGTCTATATTTTCGTCTTGATCTCGAGTCAACACATCGGCATAATCAATATGTATAGGGTCCTTCTGAATAGGTTGTTTAATTTTCTTTAAAGGTACGACCGTGTTTTCGACTATAATCTTTTTACAAACGGTATTTTTTTCGTAATACCTTGTAAATTGGATGCGGTGGCTTGCAAAGGTTGGATTAATTGTTTGTGCATCTCTTTGAATTTTTGCTGAGATGTAGTGTAACCCTTTTTGTACTCCACAAACTTTTTTCGTACAGCATCCTGCATCAACTGAAGACTGCGTTTATTTGAAATAAAATCTTTAACATCCGCCATCATCAAACTCTGGATCGTAACTAACCATTTACACCTTATCCAATATTTATGTACTTGTCGAAATTCTTTCTATACCGTCCTTTATCAATATCAAAATCTTTGACAATAGTTATAAAATTATGTTTCGAGTCATCACTATTCCAACAGTGTAAGGAAATTTCTTTAAATTTTGGGTATGACATATCATCGCTTATATGATCACGAAAAATATGGCAAAGGTTCGTGTCTTCCTGTTTCCATAATGCTATTATTACATTGGCGTTATCTCTAAGCCTGTGTTTTAAGGTGCTAGCATAAGCTTGACATAAATAAAAACAATCAATATTCTTATGCCTTCCAAACGAGAAAAACTTTGTGATCTTGCTTTGTTCGTTCGCAGGTATATCGTCAAAAACCATAACTGAAACTCCTTTAGCATCCTCTGGCCTAATCACATCGTCGTAATTTCTAAACTCATAGTATCCAATATCTTTATTTAAGGGTTCAACAGTTCATACATACATACATACATTCATACATACATAACAGTTCATACTTTGGTTGATATAAACTTTTAAAAAACACAGACGTTTTGGAATCTAAGTCCATTCTCGTGTAAAATGAAAGATATTAAAGCGTTAGTTTTTCCACAACTCGACGGGCTGGCGAATATTGCACTTATATTGGATAGAAACAAAGATCTATGTTTGCCAACTTCCTTTGCACTAGAAGTGGCATATGCATCAAAGTTTTGTATACATATTTTAACATCTTGTTTGTTAGCCTTTATATCCTTTGCTTCTCTCAGAACATCAATCTTTTAGGATAATGTTGCTCGAGATGTCTTCGTAGCGTCCTTCTAGGGATTTTGTACAGTCTGCTTGCAGAGTGTGTTGTTACAGCACCCTGCTCTAGTTTATTAATTGCTTTCGCTAAAGTTTCATTAGTGTACTTCTTTCAAAAATTCAGTTAAGACTAACCCAAAGTGAAAAGTGAGTCACTTATCTACTAATACTACTGGACTACTGGACCGGAACACGCACTGGGCCGCGCACCTGGCCGAGGTGGTCCGCGCACGGATTGAGGTGGGCCGCACACCGGGCCGAGGCGAGCTTTGCACCGAACCACACACAAAATATTTTCAAAACAAAACGATTTTTATAAAATTTTATTTAAAAACAGATTCAAACTATATAGATTATTTAATTGTGAATAAATCTGTTCCGTTATATTGTAAATAATTTACAGCTAAATTTATTTTCCGTTGAGTTTGTTGATTATTTACGTCCGCCTCGGTATATTTAAATATGTTAGAGTAAATTTCCATGTTTTACTTCAAGCACGTGCCAACAAGTGCCGCGAGTAATAAACTTTGTTATTTCGCATGTGCAAAAACGTTGTAATAGGGAAAACACACAAAGCAAGTTAAGTATCGATTTGTCGTTCTAGCAGAACGCATCACTGCTTACATGTTCTACGTAGAACTCTTAATTAGAAGAACCGCTTTCCTTCAAAACACCGCTATCGACATAAATGTGCTTCGCTTAACCTGCAAAAAGAAGAATAGATTTTACATCGTTTTTTCGTTGGCACGGCTGCGTAAACAACAGGTGAGTACTTTGAAGTAAATGTTTGATTTGGCTAAAAAAAAGAAATTATATGTTATTTGTTAATTATCACTTGTTTTAGTATACACGTCCACTTTTCTTTACCACAGAGCTATTCGAAATTTACACCGCAATTTTACAAAATCTATTAACAATCTCCGTAAACGGATTATATTCAAACATAGAGTCCTGTATAATTAAAGCATAAACCTTCATTGACGGTTCAAAATTTTTTTAAGCTTCAAATTCCATTCTTACGTCTGCTGTTGCATCCTTGAGGCTTTCATGCAGGTGACGACAGTCAATCACAAATACAGGCGATTCTTTAAACTTGCTGTAGTCTAATAAACATTTATTACCTGTCTTGTCCGGGAAGTATTTTTCCGGTACCGTTGCATTACACATAAAAAATATTACGCATAATTTTATTTTCCATAACTCATCTTGCATAACGCATAATAAACTACACATAATATAGTTGTGCCTAAAATAATTACGCATAATCAAAACTTCCATAAAAGCAACTGAACGAAACTTGCATTGTTCATAATTAAATCTATCCCTAATTTAAATGTACATAATTTCATTCTGCATAATACAAAACCTGTATTATCGGCTTTTTAGTAACAGGTAATGCTTATTAGAGGGCACATAAGATGCTGTTCAGCTTTTAATGCGTTGTTGCCGGCATGTCTAGAATATTTTGATTTAATTGTTATGTAGATATAGTTATTTCTGTAGAAATATCTACAACACTTTTAAATATTGTAGCGGGCTACTACTACCGCGTTTTTCTAATTTAAAACAAGTAATAACAAGAGTTTTTATTACTCACTGTTCACAAGTCTAATAAACAGTACATGCCTTATTTATAGATGTTTTCAGTCCACTTAACAATGAGCACTATTACACTAATGAATTTACAAGCACTAATATCTTCTTAAACTAACTCCTTTACCATAAGTCCATTAATAACACTAACACAACTATTATTTATTACACTTCTATCTATTTATGTATACTACAAGCTGCATGTACAACAGACACATCATATAACTTTTATGTATACTCTTGGACTTCCAAAAGCTCAACTACTTTTACTTTACACGATATAATTTATATTCGACATTCTGGTATATACTAACTCTGTACTTCATCATCGGTCTTATTTATACCGTAAATTAAAAAGGATGACTCATCCTCCAGTAATTGCCAGAAGCTTCTCGGTCGCTGTAGAATATGCAGTGCTTGCGGCGCTTGTGTATGTTTGACGGGTTGCCTAATTGTAGCTCGCAACACTGCCCCCTCTTTAAAACTGTTACGTCTCGTAACTGTAAATACATTTTGACGCCAATTCAATGACTGGTGACGGTATCGGCAGCTATTTCCTCTTGTGCATCCACCGCGTCGTTGGAAATAACAGTCAACACTCTTTTCTTGGTTTTGGTAAGCAACGGGTTGATAACAATAAACAAGGACCTGGACGTTGGTTTCCTGGAAAACTACTTCTAGCATATTTTGGACTATCCTCCAATCTAAGCAATCCAGTCAACAGCCTAGCTTGGACACCGCTAGTCTCGTTACTCCATTTTCCATCATCTGAGCCTTAAGATTCAGCAAAGCCTCCCACAAATGTCCATAACTAGGTGTCTACCATGAAGAATTTTTGGTGACCAGATAGTAAACATAACGATTTTTATCCTGAAGAACCAAAGCTTTTCCTACAGTTGGCTGCTGTTGTACTAATTCACTTTCTAGTTGCCGCTTGAAGCGAGCGGACGTGTTTTTGCAGATCTCCCGCTTCAGCAATAACAAGTAAGGGTTTTTGCTATTTATTTTTAAATTATTTTATTTGAAGCTTTGCTTTGTATTGTGTTTTATTTTTAAAATTGTGTGGCTTTAAATTTTAAATACAGGGCAGCCAAATAAAATTTTAAAAAACAGAATTTAAATTAAATAAATACTAAATAAATCGCTTTTTCTTTGTAATTTAAACCAAATCCGCGTTTTAAAATAAACTACCTAAATTTCGGGTTAATAAAACAAAAATCTACTAAACTAATACTCAAAATAATTTCAAAATAACTTACGTTTTTAATAATAAATTTAAAATAAAAACCGCGTAAATCGAGTTAAAAAGCCGAGTAAAACAAATTAAAAGTGTGTGAATTTTTTTATAGCGCGCGTATAATCAAATAATAACCTAAAAACAAAAATCTAGCCCCTTTTAAATCAAATAAATAACTCAAAAACTGTACATTTTAAAACAATTTTAATATAAATTTTCCGTAATTTCAGTACACGCGTACTTAAAAGTTCTTTTAAAATTAATTTTGGAGTAATTAAGCAGTGTAACAGTCAAAGGTTGTGCTGGTTACCAAGTGATTAAGTGAAAGGTCGTTTCCGGTAACCGCATTCCGATAGCGCTTGAACTTATTTCTTAATTACAAAGTTAAAATAAAGTGTTGTTATTTATAAATTAGATATTTTGATATTTTCAAGTAATTAGTTTATTTAAATTCGATTTGGCGGTTTAAAAAAATTTTAAATAAATAAATAGTGTTCTTTACGGTACATTTTAAATCGAGATATTTTTATTGCGTTAGGGAATTTATTTGATTCTAGTTGTTATTTTGACGCTTAGTGCTTGTTGTATTTTTGTTAAAATTTGATATTTAATTGGGCGGTTTGAAGTTTAAATAAATACAAGGTTGTTTACGGTTCACCTTTAAATAAAACATTTTTATTGGGTCAACGTTTTGCGTTCTTCTAGCGTCGTTCTTTTAGCGTCGTAACGGTCAGGTTGTTTTTTGAGCTGCGTTTTAGGTGTCATTCTTTGTTAGCTTTGTCAGCATGGTGGTCCACTGCGATGAGGAGCCGCTGCCCAGCAAGAAGAGGGGAGATCGGTCGGAGTCTGCTAGGTCAGAGGCTGAGGGCGCTGTTGGGGGGAAACAGCTGAAGGTAGTGCTTAAGGATGTCATGTTAGAGACGCAGGAGGAGATACAGGAGGTAGAGGAGCCTGTGTCTGCGGCGGGGGAGTCGGGGCCTCCCGTGGTGGTTGCGGCGCCAGAATTGCCCTCTACTTCGAGAGACCAGCGCACGATGTCGACTAGCAGCAACGTTAGCGTTGATGCTAGCGACCTCGATGAGCTGAAGCTCTTGAAGTTTAGGGTGAGGAAGGCGCACGCTGCCGTCTATGGGAAGGTGCCGACGACCTTCGCCACTATTGTCGTGGAGGACAGGAAGATGGTTCGGCACGCCGTGGATAATATCCGCGACGTTACGAACAAGCTTATAGGCATGGTTAGGGCGCTTCGTCTTTGCTTAGATAGTCCTGGGAGAGCTGGTGTTGTCGGGGGAAATCCAGCGGTAGTAGCTTCCGTTTCAGGGCAGTAGTGTTCCCGGGGCAAGGAGGTGCCCATGCCGCGGAAGGCGTCGTACGCTGCAGTTGCTGTAGGTGCAACGCCTACCTTTGCAGTTAGGGTCGACGCAAGGCCAGGGGAGAAAGATGACGTCATGTCGACCCTGAAGAAGAAGGTCGATCCCGCTCGCGATGATTTTGTTGTGGTCGGAGCTCGTAGGACTCGCAGGGGCGGTGTAGTAGTCGAGTGTGCAAGCCGAGAAGATGCGCAGAAATTGCAGTCAAAGGTCGGCGGTCACTGCAAAGAGCTCGTAACGAAGACCATCGAGAAGAAACGACCACGGGTCGTTCTTTAGAGGGTCGAAGCGGGGATGAAGGCGGAAGAGCTGGTGCGGTTGATCGCGAGCCAGAATCTCCGCTTCGGCGATTTGAAGATCGAAGACCACCTTAAGGAGAAATTTAGGTTGGGCGAAAAGGGGCCTAGGGATCCCTTCGTCAACGTCGTCTTCGAAGTAACCCCCACACTTCGGAGACGTATATTAGCTGATGCTATAAACCTCAGGTGGCGAAGAGTCTGGGCCCGGGACCACTTCTCGATGACCCAGTGCTACAGGTGCTACGAGTACGGCCATAGATCGATGGAGTGCAAGTAGAAGGTCCAGTGGTGCGGTAACTGTGCCGAAGTCGGACACGAGTTCAAGAATTGCCGGAGGGCAGTCCCCTGCTGTGTAGTTTGCGCTAGGGCAAACGACAGAACTGGCGGTGGCGCGAAGGTCGATATGCGCCACGACGCCAAGTTGAGTAGATGCCCCACGATGCTGAGATTGAAGAACGCAATTACACGGAACATCGATTATGGACCGTGAAGAAAAAGAAAGATTTAAAAGAAGCAAGAAGATGAAATTCGCGCAATTAAATCTCGGGAAAGGAAAAGGGGCAACAAATAACTTCGTAAAGTTATTCTCCGAAAATAATATCGACATCGGGCTTATACAGGAACCGCACCTGTATAGCCATAAAATAACAGGTTTTGGGAGGGGGGTTACCGTATTAAACACGAATTGCGAACGACCGCGTAGCGGAATAATAATTAATAATGGGACGTGCGTCGGAATAGTTCTAAATAATTTATCCAACGAATTTTTAACGACGGTCGAAATCAAATCAGGGCTAAATACATTTTACGTGATCAGCGCGTATTTTCCGCCGGTCGATTCCCGGCGGGAAAATCCTCAAACTGAGGACTTAGTAAACCAAGTCGAAGACATTTTGCGCAAAATCGGTAGGAATAAAAATTTAATCATCGGGGGTCAGCGCTAGGGATACCATTATTTACAACCCTGTTTTTAGTTTTTGTTTTTAGTTTTTGTTTCAGTTTGTTAGATTTTCAGGTTTGTTAGATTGTTAGAGTTTGTTAGATTTTAGGTTTGTTAGGTTTTTATTTAGAATTTTATTTAGGGTGGATTAATTATAAAGTTAGAATTAATTAGAAGCACGATTATTTTTCGCGTTTAAACCCAATGTAGTACTTCCGGGTGGAGCATTGGGGACGTGGCTGCAAGTATAGCGGCCCCCTTATTCAAATTATAATGTCTTAAGTTACCATTTTGCGCAAAATCGGTAGGAATAAAAAAAAATTTAATCATCGGGGGAGATTTTAATGCTAAATCGCCACGATGGGGTAGCTCTATCGAAGACGATAGGGGCTCGCAGGTTGTTGATCTTTTAACCGAGTGGGATCTTAGTGTGATAAACACTAATGATTCACCTACGTTTGAGGGGCATAGAGGCAGCAGTTTTATAGATATTACTGCAGCCTCGCACGAAATATTAGGGAAAATTCATAATTGGGAACTTAGGTCGGACGAGGTAACGCTCTCTGAGCACAAATTAATTACGTGGGATATTAATGCCGAGGAAAGCCAAAACGAGCAACTAACTATCTTTCCGCGGTTCTGCAATAAAAAAGCAAACTGGGAGCGGTTTAAAGAAAAATTTGGCGAAAGTATCCCTGCGCTCGAAAACGAGCTATTTAACTGCCGAGGGGCAGACGAAATAGAAACACTCGCGAAAAAATTAAACGACGCGGTTGTAGACGCGTCGTCGTACTCCATGCCGCGAAAGAAAGCATTTAAAGATAGCGTACCCTGGTGGACACGAGAACTAACCACTAAGCGAGCAGAAACGCGTAACCTAAGGCACCGCTATCAACGCGCCTCGGGAGATATAAGAGAACAACGACGACTCGAATATAATCAAAGTAACCGCGAATATAAAATATTAATAGAAGAATCGCGAACGAATAAATTTAAAGAATTTTGCACGCGAAACTCAGAGAAAGCACCTTGGGGAACCGCATATCGCATAATTAGAGGAAAGCAACAAAAAATCGCGCTCGGTAATATAAAGAAAACAAATGGCGAATACACGGACGGTTTTAAAACCACGGCGAAATATTTATTAGAAAAATTCTTCTCTTCGGATAAATCCGAGGAGGATGAAGGGTCGCACGATTTAGTTCGTCGAGAAGCTGCAGATGCGAAAGGAACAGGTGCCGATAAGGCAATCCTAGTTCACGAGGTTGTCAGGGCTCTTAAGAGGATGAACCCTAAGAAGGCGCCGGGGCATGACGGAATCGCCTCAGACGCAGCTCTGGAGGCGTACCTGTTAGCCCCGTGTGTCTTTGCCGGGTTGTTTAATCTTTGTTTAGAGAGGGGCGTATTTCCGCGTTGCTGAAAAATTCAAAACGAAAAATTTATCCCGAAACCCAAAAAGGCGGATGCGTCAGACGCGGGAAGCTATCGTCCAATTAGCTTGCTACCAGTGCTGAGGAAAGCTTTAGATCGCGTTATGACTACGCGAGTTGAGCACTTAGTGCGAGACAGCGGCGGTTTTAACAAACGACAGTTCGGTGTTATGGAGGGAAAGTCGACTATTGACGCATTAGAGTTCGTTGTTGGTAAAATTAAGCAGGCGAGAGATGCTAAAGAGTACTGTGTCGTTGTTGCCTTTGACATTTCAGGAGCATTTGATGCTGCCTGGTGGCCATTAATCGTTAGCGAGTTAGATCGTAGAGGTTGTTCGCGGAACTTGATGTCTTTAGTCAAGAGTTATTTCTCGGGACGATTGGCACAGGTTGAAATACCGGGTGAAGTTTTGTCGCGCGAGGTGGAAAGGGGATGCCCGCAGGGGTCATGCTCTGGTCCCACATTTTGGAAGTATTTGTATGAAAGCATCTTTAGGGTCAAGTTGCCTGCAGGATGCTCAATCGTTGGATTTGCGGATGACACGCTTTTAATTATCAGATCGCGATTATTAATGGACATGCGAACCAAACCAAACGAGGCGCTAAATAAATTGTACGAATGGTCGCGGAAAGTAAAATTACAATTCAAATCATCAAAATCGGAGGCGCTTTATTTCGGGACGAAATCGGGACAGCGACCCCCCAGACTAGAGTTAGGGGGGAAAATCCCGTTCAAAGAAGCCATCACGTACCTCGGCCTTAAAATAGACGATAAATTAAATTGGAAGGCGCACGTACGGTATGTAAAAAGTAAGGGCGGAGAAATATCAAATAGAATGATGGCGACGGCGAAAATAAACTGGGGTTTCCGAAGCGAATTGCTGAGGACGGTCTATGCCGGAGCAATTAAACCGGCAATGCTGTACGCAGCATCCGTATGGGCGGAAGGTTGTAAAGTCCGGGAGATGCGTCAATTAACGAGCGTGCAACGTATAACCGCGGTAAAGGCAGCGAGGGCATACAGGACTACATCCACGGAGGCTGTCCTGGTGATCAGTAGGACTCTCCCTATCGAATATGTCGTTAGGGAGATTAGAGATAGGAGACTTATAGATATAGGGAAAGGGAGCGAAATTATCGAAGATATTAATCTAGGTAATAGGGACGTTGCAAGAAAAATCGTGGTATCAGAGTTGGGGCACCCGGCCGATATTAGAGGAATCGAGTTTGTCGAAGGTGATCGGGACGCAACGGGTATCAGAATTTACACGGACGGTTCACGTATGGATGACGGACAAGCAGGCGCGGCGTTTGTCGTGTTTAAACAGGAAAGGGAGGTGTTCCGGTTTCAAACCAAACTCGCGAACTGGAGCACTATCTTCCAGTGCGAATTGGTAGCCATACGAGAAGCTATCGATTACGTAATAAATCACACGGGCAGAGACGATCATTATATAATCAGCGACAGTAAATCAGCGCTGTCGGCATTAATTAACATGAACACCTCGACAGACCTCCAGGCGGACGTCTGGAAAATAGCGCATACAGCGCTCGAGTTTCGACGTTTAAAGTTCTGTTGGGTTAGGTCGCACGATGGCAACGTAGGAAATGATAGGGCTGACGAATTAGCTAAAGAGGCCACGACGGGCGACTTTCGGATATCGCATTCGTCGATACCGAGGTCTTTAATTAAAAGAAAGCTGCGCGAAAAATCAATTCGACAATGGGAAGAGAGCTGGAACAACGCTGCCACGTGCAGGTTGACCCACAAATTCATACCGAGCATAGAAGCCAGAAGTAAAATCGAGGTTAAGCTCGATCACAAAATGGTGCAGTTGATAACAGGGCACGGCGTATTTACTGAAGGCGTATTTACAAAGGTTCGGTTTAACCAACAGCGACCGCTGCGAATGCGGCGAGGGAGTGGAGAGCGCAGAGCACGTGCTCTTCGACTGCCCGCTTGAGGCGGGAAATCGATGGTTGGCTGATAGCAAATTAGCTATCCTAGGTCTGGCATGGCCAAAAAGCCTAGAGGAAGTCGGGGAAGTGGTTAACCAGAAGGCGTTCTGGACAGCCTTAAAAGAATTTGCGGGAAGGGTCGCGAGATTAGACAATGACAACCGCATGTAAAATTCGGTGGGGTTGGTGGGAGGATTGGAAAATTTTAGATTGACTTGGCGTGAGTACGGATACGAGCATAGATATAACTAAAACCTGATATATAGATAATAAAAAAATTAATAAATAACATGATAATTATACCCAAATGTCCAATATGCACGAGAAACCCCCATTCCATTAATACAATCACTGCCTATCTTCATAATTATGTGCGAAAAATCGGGAAATCGGGAATAAATAATAACAAATAAGCAATAACAAATAAATCAGAAACCCTCATTACATTAAATTAGTATAATAAACAAAGATAATAAAATAGAGTGAAACCGCGCATCCCCCCAGGACTTGAAAGTGAAGTAATAGTGATAGTGATCCCTCCCAAGAACATTTAGTGCATACCCACTAGGACTTTAGCAGTGCACCCCATCTTCCCCTTAGAAGTAAGTTACAGTTAGATGTAGGCAGACGACCAGATCTTCGGATGCTGGAGAATTTTATTATCTAGGTAAGACTTAAATTGTGACGGCTGTACTCGCACAAGCATTGATTTACATTAATTAGTAGTTTTAAAATAATTTATCATGCACGTTTTTGTGTGTAATGGCGCCAGCCGACATAATGCTTGTGCGAGTGCACCTGATAAACAGGGTGATGCTTTTGCTATTTTGTGCACTGGTATATGCTTAACGCTTATTAGACATTTATTTATATAATTATATTTATTTATATTTTATATTTACACTTTATATTTATTTATTTATTAGCATGGATTGTAGTATTTTGTGGCATATTTGTTTTGTTTGACGTTCTGTCGCCATTTTGGTTGCAGTATATATTTGGGAAGGAAGAGCAGAATTGAGAAGATTGTAATCATAATATAAATCAGTTAGGGAATGATAGGGAAAGCTAGGGATAAATTTAAATTAGTTAGCTAGATTTGGATAGTTTTAAGACGACCCTTCAGGTCACACTGGTAAGCAGAGCCGGCGTCTGCTATCCGGTATTACGAATCCCTTCCCCTCTCATTTTTGCTTGTGTCTTGTTGATCGGGTACACTCCAAAGTCAGCGGTAGGGATATAATTATTTACAACCCTGTTTTTAGTTTTTGTTTTTAGTTTTTGTTTCAGTTTGTCAGATTTTTACGGTTTGTTAGATTGTTAGAGTTTGTTAGGTTTGTTAGATTTTAGGTTTGTTAGGTTTTTATTTAGAATTTTAATTAAGGGTGGATTAATTATGAAGTTAGAATTAATTAGAAGCACGATTATTTTTCGCGTTTAAACCCAATGTAGTACCTCCGGGTGGAGCATTGGGGACGTGGCCGCAAGTATAGCGTCCCCCTTATTCAACTTATGATGTTGTACTAATTCATCCACACATCCAAACATTTTCTTGAAAACAACAGCTATTCCCCTTGACATTTCCAAATCTTGAGCTACGCAATGTGCAAGGGAATACTCTTCTGGTGCGTGCTCTAAACAGATCTTGCTGTTTTTCAACAACAACGCCAAATCTCGCCTTAGTGGAACCACCATACGCCGCCATAAAATTCTCAAAATCTACATTTGGCTCATGATTAATAACTTGTCGAACACCATTCTCATTATTCGACCCTACTTGGTTGTTGCCAGCGTAGGATGTTAAACGGTCAAAGTGTACCACTTTCGGTTTACCACGGGGAGATCTTTTGATCCGGTACACTACATCATTAATTCTTTTCATCACTTTGTACGGGCCTTCCCATTGTCTTTGTAATTTTGGCGACAACCCACGTTTTCTTTGTGGATTATACAACCACACTAAATCTCTAGGTTGATAACCACCTTCTTGTGCTCTCGTGTCATATTGTGATTTCATTCGATCGCTTGCTGCCTGGATATTCTTTCGGACGTTTTCGTGAACGCTATTCGATCTTTCACGAAGCTTACTAACGTAATCTTCACCTGCGATCTCTTCTCCAGGTTTAAATCCAAACTGAAGATCGCACGGTAGCCGCAATTCACGTCCTAGCATTACGCAAGCGGGCGAGTATCCTGTGCTGTCATGTACCGAAGATCGGTACGCCAGTAGAAACAAATGTAAATATTGGTCCCAGTCTCTTTGATGTTCAGAGACAATTTTGGCCAGGTACTTTCCTAACGTCCTGTTCATTCTTTCAACCATCCTATCGGATTGGGAATGAAGTGGCGTGGTTCTAGTCTTCCTGATTCCAAGATGCTTGCAGACGTTTTGAAACAACGCTGATTCGAAGTTCCGACCTTGATCGGAGTGTAATTCTAACGGAACTCCAAAGCGACAAAACAACTCCCTCACTAGTACATCTGCAACAATCTCGGCTTCTTGGTTAGTTATTAGCATATGCCTCCGGCCATTTGGTAAAATAATCCATTGCAACCAAGATGTATTTATTCCCTTTCTCTGATTCAGGAAACGGACGAGCTATATCAAAAGGATTCCCCACGTTTTACTGTCTCATTGGTGCTTTCCGTTTTGTGACACACAACTCACATTTCTGGCACCACTCCTTCACATCATCTTTGCAGTTCACACAATAGAATCTTTCTCTCACTCTTTCGAAAGTTCTTTTCACGCCAAAGTGCCCTCCAAAAACACCATCGTGCAAGTGCTGCAACACTTCCGGCACTCTGCTTCTCATTAATATCACTTGAAGTCTCTCAGTGCCATCTTCACATTCCAGGCGTCGTTTCAAGATTCTATTTTCAATCATCAAGGAGTCCAACTGTGCCCAGTATGCATTCAGGCTCCTACTTGAAATACTAATTTCTTCCCAAGCTGGTCGTTGTCCTCTACTTTTCCATTCAATAATACGTCCCAATTCGGCGTCATTCTCCTGATCTTCTAGTATTTTTTCGGGTTGCCAGGTATCATCGGTTACCGTCATTCTATGGATGACACTTATTTTCTGTTCCATCTTGGAAAAATGATTGCAGTCTTCCGGACAAGGTCTCCTTGACAGAGCGTCTGCATTCCGATGGCTAGTTCCTACACGATATTCTGTGTCAAAGTCATATTCCTGCAGCCGCTCTATCCATCTTGCCACCTGCCCTTCAAGATTTCGAAACTGCAGTAACCATTTCACTGCAGCATGGTCTGTTCTCAACAGGAATTTACGGCCGTAAAAGTACTTATAAAAGTGCTCTACGGATTTGATGACGACCAACAGCTCCCTTCTTGTCACACAATAGTTCCTTTCTGGCCGCGACAGGACCTTGCTGAAATACCCAATAACTTTTTCTTGTCCGTCCTGCACTTGAAAAAGAACGCTTCCTATAGTTGTGTTACTGGCATCTGTATCCAACACAAATTTTCCCTCCATCCGTGGATAACTCAAAATTGGCGCTGTAACTAATAGCCGTCGTCATTCCAATCGTATTCTTGTCTACCTTCGGTTAATTTCGTTAACGGTTTAGCAATGTTCGCAAACCCAAGAATAAAACGTCGGTAATATGTGCACAATCCTAGAAAACTGCGTAGTTGGTGTATATCTGCTGGTGTAGGCCACTCTTGTACCGTTTTTATTTTGTCAGGGTCAGCTCTTATTCCGGTCTCCGAAACGACATGTCCTAGGTATTTCACCTCTTTTCCAAATAGGTGACACTTCTTGGGACTCAATGTAAGGTTTGCCCCGCGTAATCTTTGGAATATCTCCTCTAGGTTCTTAAGATGTTCTTCAAAAGACCGGCCTAACACTATCACGTCGTCTAGGTACACCTAGATACACTAGGTCCATCAATCTTTCGAAAGTAGCAAGGGCATTGCATAATCCAAATGGCATGACCTTGAACTGCCATAATACAGTTCCAATTGTAAACGTAGTTTTTTCTTTATCGTTTGGCTCCAAGCCTACCTGCCAGTATCCGCTTTTCAAGTCCAAAGTCGAAAACCATTTAGATCCGAATAGGGTATCCAAGGTGTCATCAATTCTGGGCAAAGGATAGCTGTCTTTCTTTGTCACATTGTTTGACCGCCGGTAGTCTACACAAAACTTTGTCGACCCATCCTTTTCCTTGACAAGCACTACCGGGGATGCCCATGGACTATTCGAGGTTCAATCACTCCTTGTACTTCCATGTCGGTGATAATTTGCTCGGCTTCCTAACGTTTTGCCAAAGGAAGTCGCCTGGGGTGTTGTCTTATCGGTTGCGCATCTCCAGTATTGATCTTATGTTGCACAACATTCGTCCTTCCTTTCTCACTATTATCCAGTGCAAACACGACTCGATATCGTCCGACCACTTCTTTTACCTTGCCCAGTTGGTCGCCGTTTAATCCTTGACACGAAGGTATCAACACATCCAGCAATTTCTGTGAGCAACCATTGGCTGGTTTATCTTTTGTGTCGTCCACACAACTGGAATGCAACTTCCCACAAACATGTCTTTCTTCAGGGTCACCGTATGCGGATTAATGTTCAGCACCCTTACTGGTATCATATTTCGAAACTTTACCAGCGTTCTTCCAATCAGTAATCCCTCCTGACACATTCCCGATTTAGTTGCTTTGTTACGTGCCGAAAATTTCGGCCGTAAACATTCATATAGTTTTAATATGCGGGAATTTCGCGCCATAAATTTAAAAGACTTGTTGCGCGTATTTCCGTCAATTCAGAAGTGCGTTGCGCGAATTTCGCGCCGACGCGTGTGGACAAAGAATAGTGGGGAATATCCGGAAGACGCTTAGGGACTTGTCTTGGAACAGGAGTAAGAGTGGTTGGTCTTTGGTACCTTATCGTGCCTTTTTTTGTGTCATGTAGATTCCTTTTGCCTTTATTTTTGATTGTCGTTCCCTAAACCAGTTTCCTGTCGTTCCCTGCATACATAGAAAGAAGAGTTGGAATTTGGACGCAACCTGGCCTAAGAGCAGCCCACGACCCGAGAAATAACGAGTTCACGAAGCCTCGCAGCCGCCATCATGAAATAATCCTAAGGGAATCCACGAGCCGCCATCAAGAAGAAATTCTGAAGGAAGCTTCACCTATTCACGTAAGTACCCCCTAGGGGCTGTTTAAAATTGGTATACTTCGTAAATTACGTGCCATAATTTGCATATTGTGTGACATCATTGACAATTGGCGCGCTAATTTCCACATCATGTAATATCGTTACCAACTGTCTTTTGTGTCGCTTGTGCGGCATTTACGGTAATATAATAGCTTCCATCATGCATATTTGTCCTTCCCGGAGCGTACCATCCGGGCGTCCTATCACTATCATTTCCGCCTTCTCGGGTATTTTCATATCACAAATCATTCAAACTTGCATCGTCTGGTTACTCGTCCTTTGAAATGGAATCTCATCGTCATCTATCAGTAGCACATCTTCTTTCATGTTCACATGAAACCCATATTCTCTCATAAGATCCATTCCCAAGATCACTTCTTCTGTGATTTTAGCTACCAACAACCGATGATTAATTATTTTGCCTCCAATTCCCAACGTTACGGCAGTCTCTCCATGAGTAGAAATTTTCTCACCACTTGCCGTTCGAAGACATACCGATACAGGTAGCACTTTTCCACGACCAACCAAATCTGGTTTCACAATAGTCCTTGTCGCTCCTGTATCCACGAGTAATCGGACAACCCTACCATTAATTCTACCATCTATATAAATGCTGTTCAGACTTTTCAACGACGATGCAGCACGGATGATAAACTCCGGGGCACTACGTTGTGCTGTCGACGTTCGCCCCCTTACGTCGACATGCTTCAGTTTTCCTGCTGCTCAACCGGTTGTTTTGCTGGTTGAGTGCAGCGTCTTTGTATATGATCAACTTCACCGCAGCTCCAGCATCGCAGACGCCATCCCCGCGGTCGTTGTCTTTCCAGTCTTTCCGCCAAACGGTTGATTATTTCATCTATGCTGTTCTGCGCTTGACCAGGTTCCTCTAAGGCAGACCGAATTTTGTGACTCACCCTATGTGATGTCTGCTTAGCTGCTTCAAATTCAAGCGCATGAGCCAGTGCATCATCTAACATTTTTGACCGTGCTAATCTTAGCGCTTGCTGTATTTCGCCATCATTAACGCCATCCACAAATGTTTGTACAGCCAGTTGTTCAAGGAAACTATCTGGTGCCGTTGGATATGCCAATCTAACTAATCTGCTGATGTCAGTTTCGAATTCTTGCAGGCTTTCACTTGTCTTTTGCGAGCGGTTCTTAACTTGTGCATGGTAAACCTGTTGAAGGTGAGCATCTCCCTATCTCATTTCAAGCTTCGATGTTAAGAGGCCGTAATCATTCTGCTAATGATCGGGAATCGTTTGTAAGATGTTAAGAGCTTCCCCCCGTAGGGCCACTATTAAGGAGATAGCCTTCTCTTTGTTGCACCAACCGTTGGCTGTTGCAGCAGCTTCAAATTTTTTCAAATATGTGGGCCAAGATGTTTTACCATCGAATGTGAGTGGTTTCACTTTAAATTTTGACGGTATTGACTTGTTTTCTACCATGAATCTTATTTCTGGAATGTTCTGATTTACAACTTGGTTTACTAATTCAAGTGGCCGTGTTATTAGTGAAATCACTTGTTCTTGCAGCCTCATCATATCTTCTTCCATTTTTACCAATTTACTGTCCAACTTTTGCTCAACTGTTTTTACCTGTTTGGTGACATCTTCTTTCGATGCAATGGAGCTTTCCATTAATCTTTGTTCTAACGTGGCTGTCTTTTCATTCAACTCTTCCATTTTCACTTCATTTTCACTAAACCTTTTTTCCATTTTCTTAGCATTTTCACTTAACTTTTCTTCTATTTTCACTAAACCTCTTTTCCATTTTTTTAGCATTTTTACTTAACTATTCTTCTATTCTCTCAGCATTTTCACTTAACTTTTCTTTAAGGGTTGATTCCAGTTCAACTGACCTCACTACATTTTCATTTAGTCTCACTTCCAGTTTAGCCGACCTCCTCCATTTTCTCAGCATTTTCACTAAGTGTCAATTCTAGTTTAGCCGACCTCTCCTCCTTACCGGATTTAAAATCCTTGAGGATATTCATTAAAGTTTCTGCCTCCATTTTACTTTGACTTCTTGTAACTGGCATATACAAACTACTTAAATATCTTTAGACTTGTGTGTTCCCTTTTAAATTAATCACTATATACCCCACACAGGCTGACACCAGTGTAGCGGACTACTACTACCGCGGTTCACTAATTTAAAACAAGTAATAACAAGAGTCTTTATTACTCACTGTTCACAAGTCTAATTAACAGTATATGCCTTATTTATAGATGTTTTCAGTCCAATTAACAATGAAGCACTATAACACTAATGAATTTACAAGCACTAACATCTTCTTAAACTAACTCCTTTACCATAGGCCCATTAATAACACTAACACAACTATTATTTATTGCACTTTTATCTATTTATGTATACTACAAGCTGCATGTACATTATACACATCATATAACATTTATGTATACTCTTGGATTTCCAAAAGCTCAACTACACGATATAATTTATATTCGACATTCTGGTATAGACTAACTCTGTACTTCATCATCGGTGTTATTTATACCGTGAATTAAAAAGGATGACTTATCCTCCAGTAATTGCCAGAAGCTTCTCGGTCGCTGTAGAATATGCAGTGCTTGCGGCGCTTGTGTATGTTTGACGGGTTGCCTAATAGTAGCTCGCAACAATATGTAAATACGTAAACATAATTATTAAACAATGAAAAGCTAATTCATACAACATACTTATCTAGCATTAATGTTAACCTAATTTGTTTTCTTAATTTGAACGTTGTCAAAAACGAAGGTGTATTTCCTTGCAATTTGTGTGCTGATACCACATGAGAAAGAAACTGTTTAAAAACACATATGCAAACGCATACCAATGAACATAAATTTGTTTCATTATAAAGAAGTCATTTGCAAACCCCTATGCAGTCGCTTACTATTATAGACGGCCATTTGTATGAATTTGCATGATTATTCTGTATCACAATAAATTGATTTAAAAACATATAAGATCGCATATTAACAACCGTCCATTTCATTGTAATATCTGTGATTATTCTGCATCTCAAAAAATTCATTTAATGACACATATAGGAACGCATACAATTTGCGTACAATTTGTGTGATTATACGGCATCAAAAAACGTACTCTAAAAGACAATTTGCTGTTACATACTAACAAGCGTTCACTTTTATACAATTTGTGTGATTTTGCTGCCTTAAGATAACGTTTTTTTACAAGACATTTGTTATCGCATACTAATGAACGTCCATTCGTATGCAGTTGTGTAATTATTCCACATTACAAAAAGTATTCTAAACGATTATTTGCTATAACATACTAACGAACGTGGATTCGCATGCAGTTTGGGTGATTATGCCGCCGCACGAAAACGTCTTTTACCAATACATTTGCAGCCACAACCAACATCGATACACGTACAGTTTTCATGGATATTCCAAATCACTAAAAGTGATTTAAAAACACATATTTTTATATGATTAATCAGTATCTCCAAAAACTCTAAAAGATTATTTGTTCTCGCATGCAAATGAACTTTCATTTTCATGCAATTTTTGTGCGATTATTCTGCATCGAGATAAAATAACTTAAAAACACCTATTCAAATGCATAGGAACAAGCGTCCATTCGTATGCAATTTGTGTGATTTTGCTGCCCCACGAAAATGTCTTTTACAGAATCATGTATAGTTACATACCAACAAGAAGACATTTATTTGCAATATGTGGTTACTTCGCATCTAAAGACTCATGTGTGATTCTATACTAACAAGACCCTATTTGTATAATTACGAATAATTTCTGTAATTATTCTGTAATATATATGGTTTCTATTTCGATTTATATTAGCTTCTTCGTATTTTTGCTATGTAATTTTATTTATTTCAAACAATTTATTATGTATTTACTAAAATTTGTATATTTTTTCATCGTTTCCAATATGTGAAGAACATGTTTGTCTGTCTTATGGTAAAGAATGTGGTTAGAAAACTTTTAACACCAGAGTCATGATATAGAATCCATTATTTAATTGAATAACAATTATTTTTTTAGGTGTTTGTAATAGGGTTCTTGCATTTCTAGGAAGCTCGATGTGTGATATCCATCATTGACCAAAATTTTCAGCAGTTTAAATAGTGTGTTAGTTGGATGTTACCGAATATTTCCCACTCTCGTATTTTTGGTACAAATATAACTTTTTTTATTAGGTAGTTTATTTCTGGTTTGTAAATTTGTTTCATTGTTTGCAAGTACCACTTCTTAATGTATTGTGTGGATCCATAACAACTAATATATCATTGTTTGGCTCAGTAGATGGTTGTGAAAGAATCCCCGCATTGTTAGTACTATTTAGGTCGCAGTAAGTTGTCAGAATTACTTCATGTTCTTTAAAAAAGAAAGTGTTAACCAGGCTGAAAATTATCGACCTTATGTACATACAGCAAGCTTAATTGTTACCTATTCCAAACCTTATACTGTTCCTAATGCTCAATGTCTAATTTGGCACAATGGTTATTTTGTGGAAAGTTTTATTTCTAGACTGGTAAGAAAGACGTACTTTTAATATATAATTGTTCGGATTGATAATTCATTACCTAGGTGTAGCAAAAATTATATTTACTATTAAATAGCAGCTTCCAATAATATTGTTTAATACATTCATAGATAAATTCGTCTTTTTTAAATTTCCCACAGAGGTAGGTCCGTAAAACTAAAGATCCATTTTCGTTTTATAATGTAAATTTCATCCTTTAACGTCTATACTAAACGAATGAACACGTGACAACAATGTCTGTTTTTAATATTTTAATTACTCTCCCATCTGACGGCAAGTAGATACATTAAATTGATCGGTAAAATCACTTCTGTACCATGGAAGATTATTTTATGTGCAAGTATTTATGCGTAATTTTATTTAGGTGCGAAATATTTTAGGTATATTTTTATTATGCACATTGCAAGTTCCCTGCAGTAACTATTATGGGAAAATGAATTTATGCATCTCCAAAATTATGCGTAGTGTTTGTTTTTTGATGCAAAATGCAAGTTATTTGTACTGATATTTATGTGTAATGAACGGGAGCCTTTTGTCCATGAAAGTTGCATAAGACAAGTACACCGGTAAATATTCGTTCTGTCCAAATTCCAGCTTCATGCGATTTTGAGAAAAAGTTTGAGAGTTTAGATACACTTTCACATTGCTCACATATGCATGCGTAAAGCTAGTAGCATTTTCCTCTTTCTTGTCATATTTTCTATTTTGCAACGCCAGTAATACCCACCGAACCTTTTCTGTTTCATTGATACTTTAATTCTCCACACCTGCAACTTAGATTGCGTTACTGACGGGAGTTCGTGTAGTTCCCATTTCCTGATGCGGCTATTATACATGATTGATTTTGCATTTCCGAGAGCAGAGACGTCTTGGCATAATCGCTTAATGTTATATGCGAAGCCTCCCCTGTGATGCGCTGTATGCTAAAGCTCACAATATTTTCGGGTGACTTGTAGCAATTAACATCGGACTCGGATCTGATTCAAATTAGTTCTTGGGGCATGTTTACAATAACCTTCTTGTAATTTGCAAAAAATCCAAAAATGGTTTTAAGCGGAATAACGTAAAATATGGATTCAGGTTTCCAGCTAGTGTGTACGATGGACGTGGTTTCTGATTCTTATAGTGATACAAGTCCTTTAATGGTTCCAGGTGTTCGACACACGTCGATTATGTGATTATAACCCAATTTGTATTGAATTTCTTCAAACAGAAAGTATGGTGCATTTGCAGTAAATTTGTATACTTTGATAAATATATAACTTTCGTGTGGGAATGTGATGTTATTTCTGCTCCGAATTTCTATAGAAATTCGATCGTTGTTATTTGTATTCAATGTAAAGGGAAGATATGTATAATAATCTTCTTTTATTGTGGTTTCGTCTCATTTGTAACTTCCAAACACGTCCAATTTCGGTACATCTTCATACTTTAATCTTCCAAGTTTTATTCCTGACTACCATTATTCATAATTTTCAACCCTAAATATTCTAAAAATCATATGTCTTCGACTGTAAGCCTCTCGACAACTTCACGCTTTGACGTCGTATTCACTTTTGATTGTCTTGTGTGGTATCATGTTTTACATACAAGATCGATCGGCATCTCCTTACACACTTTTTATTTCCAATCTCACAGGTGTATGTTTTAGATGAAAAATTGACGTTTTCCCCAGTGATCGACTAATCTGATTGTGATATCGATTTCTGACACTCTCAATGAATAATATATGACGCGGTTAAGTTCCTTTTTCAGATTATAGCCAGTTGCTACAAAAAGACTGAATTCGAATATATTGTGAATCAAAGTATTATTTCTATACGTTCCAGTGGTGATATTAGTTTCCACAAAAATGTTTGAGAACTGATATTAGGTCCACTTGTCGGTCTGCAATATGCACGACGTTTGCACGTAGTTTACGGTTTGTAAAACCCAAAATGCTTTCAATACTATTTTTACGACTTGCTCCAAAATCGATTGGTATACTGCTACGTATAGAGCACTTTTATGTGTTATTGTTTGCACTTATTGCAGCTTAAAGGTCTGATGTTTTTATCTAAGAAAAAAAGAACAAAAATTTATCATAACAGCCTTCCAATTATTTTAATTAAAGGAAAGCTAAAACTGATCACCTTAATTGAAACTTACAAAAAGTATATTTTAGGAACATAAATTGAACTTGAAAAAGGTAATATATGAAAGGTTTCTTGGTTTCATTGTATAAATAGTTGAAGAAATTAGAGCTAATGCAAGTCCATAGAGACGAAGAACACAATTCTTGCATCATCATGCACACAACATCACATATAAATACATACATCATTGTAGAGTGTGAAACACATACATACATTCAAACTTGCAAAATTGTGTGATCTAACACTTAGTTATTCATTGTATCTTTGCTTACTTTAATAATAAATTTTAAAATTTCTAGTGAACTTTTATTTCGTATGTAATGTCATGCAAAATTTAAAACATAAGTTTTAAAAAAATAACAAAAATTTCTTTGCTTCTTGGCAGATGGATTGGATTTAATTTTTCTATTGCATAAATTTTGAGTTGTTGTTTCTGGAATATGTTGATTTTCAACATTAAAATAAATTATTGGAGATATTGTCGGAATTTTCATAAGCCAGTTGTCCTCTGGTAATTCAATCTAAATAAAATTTACGTTAGTATCTTAGAACAGAACTACGTAAACTCTACCTGCTGTTCCTGATATTCAGTGCTTATGGCTACATAACCACTTTGTTCCTGTAACAATGTAGAAGCAAGCTCATCAGATAAATCCTACAAAACATCATAAACTATATAAAATCGATGCTTGATAAAAACAGTAGGTATAAATAACCACTTTACACTGTATATCAATTATCATGCTCAAAACTACAGCATTATTAAACGTTTAATAATTCTAGCATATTCTGTTATTAGTTAATTTACAAATATTGATTCAGAGTGCTATACTTAGTAAAACTCACACATAACAGTAACAAGTTAAAAAAATTAACTAACCACAGATAGACAAATAAGCAAAAGTTATTACACAACGCTGTTAGTAAACATACTAATTAAAGATACAAAGTTACTATCAAAGTCAGCTATCTATTAGACTTTAAATTGTAGCAAATGATAGATTACCTTGCATTGACGTTCACTTGTCTCTGGAATGTAAGTAGGATCACAATGAAATACTTGGATTTGCAATTTATGTTTCTTCAACTAAAACACAAAATCATTATTAATATATTCAAACAATTTTTTTCATTACTTCTAAGGAAAAAGATTGATTAATATCACCATCTGCATCAATCCTTCTCGTGGACGGGTTCTCCTTCTTTTTCAGACCAAATTACGTCTTTTGAGTTATCCAAGCTTGGGGAAACATTTGTGTTTTCGTGCATATTATTATACAAATTATTTGTAAATAGTGGTGATGGAGCCCTATTACAAAACCAGTTCTCGGTAAATGATTGATGTTGTACATTATGCTAAAATACACAAATACAATTTATTACTTGATATGCTGTAGGTTTAGAAAACTGACAAGGTAAATATATAGAAACTGTGTCAATTTGTGTTATGTTGCTGTACGTATAACCTACCAGTCTCCTTTCCCATAGATAAATAATCACTACACAGAAAAACAAACTTTGCATGTTAAGAAGTAGATATAATACAAGAAAAAACTTGTACCAATGGAACATTGTAGGTACACAATTACTATTTAAATAATACAATTATTTAGTAAGATTTATAGTTCGCATTACCTTGCCAGAATTATTGATATTATATTTTTCAGTAGAAATACAGGAGCTAGAAAAAATAAACTGTCCACAAAGATGCTTTTAGTATATAGATAAATATGCTGTGATTATATTAGAATTTTCTTTCTTATGTATAGTTCTAAGTTCTCCATAGTTAATTTACTATTTCATCTGTATTCTAAGAAATAATATTAATTTGTTTTAGATTTAAATTTAGTTTTATTGGCAATTTATCTTTTGGCAGTACTGACTACTTTGAGTAGGCATACCTGACAAGCATATGCCAGTTTAATAGACACTTATTGTAATTTTAAGTGAAACAGTTACAATGCTGTTAATACCATGGTTGCTAAATCAGAGGCCACTAATATAATTCTTTCGACCTGTTACATTTACTTACAGTAAGTGATTTCGGAAAGGCAAATTATTAATGTATACTTTTATTAATGTTTATTTCATCTACATATATCGGGTGTTATTTGTTCTACACACATATGGGATGTTTTCAAATTCATGCAATAAAGGGAAGAGATTTCTCGTTACAAATTATGACAGATCTTTCCTATAAAGAATGCTTCAGCCTGTCTCTTATAAGATATCATTATTCACAATCCTTAGGGTTTTAAATTGTTTATAAAATAAAATAAGATAAATGAAAATGCAAGAAAGTAATGATGTAAAGAGCATAACATAATTTATAATAAATGTTGAAAGTAAACACTTCCAGCCATAATTTACAAATTTAGACTTTGTCTGATTTATGGCCAAATATACTCAACATTTGTAATTTATTTTTTTTGTTTAAAAGCCATTAATTCCATGAAAAGAACAAGAAATAAAAAAGTTGAGGAATCAAACAGAAATTTGAGCAATATTTTATATTTTGTAATATTCAACCCCATAAAAATGTTCCGACATGAATAGAGAATTGTTGTTAATTTCACCCCCTATAACATAATGATAATTCTAAAAACACTATCCATAAATACCTCTTTTCGACTGTATGAAATCTCCACAATTACAAGTTTTTGCATTAACTCCGATTTAAGACAAAAAGTTAAAAACTCAATTTTACTTATGTACGTTTAAGAGTGTAACCTAAGGGGTTTGGCTGAATATTGTTTATAGGAATGAACCCCTCATAATTTTCAACATGAAATCTCCTGAATTTTTTCACATGAATTTAGAAACGTACTGTATATGATCATAAAACTGATAGTGTGCTGCATATCCTAAGCACAATCTTGATATTAAATAAAACAAAGAGTCGGTATGAATATCCAATAATCATAAGTTCATAACTAAGTAATGTGCTCATTAGTTAATCCATGTGTTATAGAAGATTGATCTGCTGCTGTTGTGGTTTTGAAATGCTTATTCTATGTTATTATATGATATATTTAATTTGATTTATCTAGGTATACCATTGCAGTTCTTTACATGTAGCCTGTTGCTGTATCTGTTTGTTTGTAAATAAATTTAAAAAAAAATATACAATCTCTGTGGTACCCAAAAGATATTCTTCATATCATAAACTGTATCGTCAAGTTACATATAAGGGAAACATCATGAGTCAATTTATGTTAGTTATAGCCTTTAAGGCAGCTTAACTGATTGATGTGATATTTATAACAAAATATGAATTTTATTATTACAGTGAAGCCTTATAGTATCGGAGCTAAAAAGTTTAAAGAATAATGTCTTAGTTAAAATTTACAAAAAGTATATCTTATGTGCATATATTTGAGTTTAGTATTGTGTAAAAATTAAAGACACATGGTATGCTTGAATCAACCTACCTTTATTGGAGTTGATGCAACTTTCGGTTTTGTGAATGTCCCTTTAAGAAGTACATCTGATGATAACGGCAAAGCTGCAACTGCAAAATACAACAATTAGTTTTTTTAATCATTGGCCAACATAACACATAATATACAGTGTATATGCATTTTAGGTCTGCAATATGCAATCAATGTCTATCCCATATATTCATATAGTATGTATATTCTATGTTTATATGCCGCTGGAAGTTGTAAAAAATGTCTGTCTTGAATATACATATCATCTTATGTATATTGTATGTACTCATATACATTATTTGATATATGATGCACATCTTATAAGTTTGATTTAAAACGCTTCAATCATAAGCATGCGCAATAAGCAATGCATGATCTTCCTGAAGTAACCGTTCATTTACATTTCCAATGCTCCACCTGTAGGTACTACATTGGCAAGGAGGCGAGTTCTTTGTTGCCTGGAAATTTAGAATTTTGCCGAACCCTTGCCGTTTCAAGCAAGGTAGGGATCTTCAACGTGCGTGACAACACTCACACACGGGACCTCCATTTAACCTCTCATCCGAACGAGGGCGTAATTTTTGCGAAAAATGTTCACCTGCCATTTTTCAAGACGTCGGCCGTGTCGGGATTTGAACCCGGGACCTTGAGATCTTCCTAAAGTAACCGCCTGCACATTACCAAACATGCTCACCCTATCCGCAGAAGTTGAAATATGCAAATTTACCAGGGTTAGCGAAGTAAATCTTAATGAGCATTCACGTAAACATTGAATACTGCTTAGTTTCAGTTTATTTAATTCAAACCTTACAAGTTTCAATATAGTTTAGCTGTATAGCTTTTGTTTAGGTAAGTACCTGTTCATATTCTTGGAATTATATACCTCGGAATTTTAAATTTGTAAACACTAAAAATAGCTATTTAAGAGTGCTTGGTCTAACCAACCATTTTGACAATGTTGCAAAACAGGTGAGTTTCTTATATGAATATTAATATATGTATAACATTATAACTACTTTAACTATAGTTTTGACAGTAACATTCTCGCTATCTAAATTATGAGCATAATATTTAATTTTTTTAATGTTTCCTTGTGAATCAATATATTTATTGAATTTTATGATAAACAGGGGGTAGCTTCATCCATTAAAATGGATGTGATATGGCATACATAATACACAATATATGGAGTAAATTAATAAACACTATGTTTTACCCCATCATATATTTCCTTCGTGTTTTCCCATCGTAGAGTTTTCTAATTTAATACAGTGTTTTGTAGTAAATGCATTAATTGAGAGCGTAAAATTGTTTTTTGGTTATTTTATTATACTGAAAATTTAATTTGTTTTTGCCTTTTGCATTTATAATGCAATTTTTATCAAAATTCATTTTAATTTTATATTATGCCTTAAAGTTATTCCTTAGAATTCAAAAATATGTTTTGGAGATACAAATTTGGTAAAATATTATCATCTAAATGGAAGAAATTAGTACTCATAATGTTGTTACAGGCTGTTCAAAGATACGAGTGAGTACCAGACCAATTTTGTTGTTAGCGTAGCTGTGATTTCGATTAAGTTCATGAACTAATAGTAGTTTTTGGTGAATAATAGTAAATAAAAATGTCTATTACTTAATTTATTTTAAGTTTTAAGACAATTCTGTATGAACCTTTCTGTGTATAATTTTCGTTTAAAATATGTTAACATGTATATGGATGTTACATTTAAAAAATGTTATTTGGGAAATAACTCAAAAATACTACTAGTTTGCCAATTTAATCTATGGAACTACAATGACAACAATAATACAAAGTTCACAATGCTGCTTTTTTAACTTTGAATAACCTGTATAGTAAAAAGAAGGATTACCAAACTTTCTAGAAAGATATATTAGTGCTTGAGCTTGTGTAACTGGACTGCATTTATTATATTATTTATTTAAATATGACAAGAACAACATATTCATCACTACTTACTTTTAGGCACTGGAACTTAGTAGAATAGGTGGAGTTGATTGTGCAGACATAGTGAAAAGGCTTATGTATAAGATCTTTACTAACGAAGTTGGTATGTCATACAGTTGGAATGGAGCAAAGAAGAAAAACCCATTTAAAAATTTGAAAATTACATCTGTTATTTTTGGTAAGTATAGTTTCATATTAAGTTATATAGCAAGCTGTAGGTGTGACCAAATTTTACTAAACATATCGTATATCATGAATTACACACATTTTATTTTTGTAGTATTACTTCTTCAATTGCTATACCTAAATTTAGTTAATTTTTTAGAGATGCCATTCGTGCAAACAAGGTATCTAAAATCTGCACAGAATCTAAAATCAATCTGCATTAAATAATGATTCTTGCGATGTAAGGATCCTATCGATCTAGCCAATAAGAAATGGTATTAATTTTATTTTTATTTATCAAGTAATATTTATTGTAGTTTTGCTTTAGACATAACAATATTGATGGGAATGACCCTGGTATTGAACAAGAATGAAGCAAATTGAATTTTACATCTCATTTTATAATATCACCTTCTTTCCTGTTACGATTATTAGATAAAAGAATTAAAGACAAAAATGGCTAAAACCTGATTTTATTTCATTTTATTTATTAAACTTACTGGGTATGTCCAATGACAAACAATTAAAATTTTATTCTTTACAAGCAGTATTAATTCAGAAATAAAGCCGATGTGTTCAAAATAAAGTTTGTTTGTCATAGTAATGATTATTGCAACAAACATACTTTGTTTTGACCTTATTGACTTTCTAAACATAGTGGTATTTTGACTTATTTTAACCTACAACAACATACCAGGTGCTTCAATATTATATGCTATGAGTACCTTAATATTTTTCCAACGGTTTAGTATCACAGGTTTCTACAAACCTGTACTAAGTAGCCGCTGATGATAATGCAGATTTTTCTTTATACACATTCTGTAAAAAAGATATTAGAACCATTATGTAAGGTGATATTTTTTTTAGAACCCATTTATGGGAAAACCTGCTAGAAGTAGTCTTACACAGCACAAATCTATGGTCAATGTTTATGGTAAATTTGATAAAGAAATCAGAATTAATAATTTAAAAAAAATTGGATTCACTTTGTTATGGTTTGTAATTAGAGTGATCACCCAGGGTATTGCACGGTTTCGCCCAAAAAACCGAGAAGGAATATTCAACATATGATATACATGTAATATTCATATAATGTGCAAATGTACTTCATTTGAATATACATTATAAATACTGACTATATTTATTGCACATTCTTTAAATGTACAGTATACATATACAATATATTTTATGCATGTATTATATATATATATATATATATATATATATATATATTTGGCCACGGCCACCTTTGGAGTCGCACACTTCCCCTCAAAATCCCCACTCTTGTACCATTTTTGGCGGGAAAATTGCAAATTTGATCTACACATCACAACTTAGATGCTGTTTCTATAACTTCAACAATTTTTTCGATACCATTATTTAAATTTGAATAAATGCAGAAAAACTAAAATAAACTCCTATGGGGTCACGACCCCGATGGTGTCCTATTTGAATTAAATTGGCAAAGAATTCAAAGGTGTCACTTTAATTCTCTTGTTGCGAAATTAGCCATTAAGGAAATTTGTCGTCGAAAGCATATTTGGGATTCTTTATATTATAGAATTATCTCGTATTATTAGCAGATTGGATAAATAGTATTTTATCTCAGGTACCATATCTTACAAAGGCTTTTCGGCAACAATTATGATACCAATAATCAAAAACACTTAAAACTATTAGAAGTTTAGATCATTAATATCTTTATGACAATAAATAACGATTAGTGACAATAAATGACTACGACTGAAAATAAATTACAATTAGTGACAATAAATGACAATGTAAGTGGCATTAAATAACAGTAAATGATAATGAAAGACTATAGATGGCAATGAATGACGCCAATCGACAAAACACCAACGATGTGCGGCAATAAACGGTAATAAAAGGCAAAAAGTAGCAGTAAACAATAGTAAAAAGCCATAAATGACAATTGATAACATTTAATGACAAAAAAAGACAATGGATGACAGAATCTTACATTAAATGACAATAAATGGCTATGATGGCGATTATCATCAGGAAATGAACCTGTGTCAATGATCGACAATAAATGGCATTAAATGTCAATAAAGAGTAATGACTGACTATAAATGGCAAAAATGGCACAAAACAATCGTGGATAACAATAAACAACAATAAAAGACACGTTACACTATACGACATTAATTAGCCATAAATTAACGACAAAAAATTACATAAACTGACAGTATATGGTTACGATGACAATAATCGACAATAAATGGCCGTTTATAACAATAAGTGAAAATGAGTGACTATTAATAAAATTGATGACAATAAATGACAATTCAACAAGGAAAAGATTGCTGAGAACATGTGTGGAGAACAGCAATGTATGCCTGTGAAACGTAGACAACTGGGAGAAGCGACAAGAAAAAGTAGAAGCCTTTAAAATGTGGTGCTACAGACGTATGATAAATATATCATAGACAGACAAAGTTAAGAACAAAAAGGTTCTCGAAATGGTAGGGGAAGAAAGAAATATGTGGAAAACAGTAAAAATACGAGAAATAGGATGATAGGACACATATTAAGGCATGAGGGAATAGTGCGTAATATACTGGAAGCAGAGAAAAGGATAAAGAGAGATAGAGGTAGATCTAGATAGGACTATTGCACACAGATACTGAAAGATGTAGACTGTGGAAATTTCAGAGAAAAGTGTAGGTTAGCTTAGAATAGAAAACAATGGAGGTACGCGTCCAACCAGTTCTCGGACTGAAGACTAAATGATGATGAAACGAAAATTCACAATAACTCGTCAAAGCATGATGATTAATGGCGATTAACGGCAAGAAATAGCAATTAAGTGACAGTAGAAGGCAATGTAACCATATACACCAATTAACGACGACGCACGTTACAATATATGACAATTAGTGTCAATTAATGACATTAAATGACAATGACTGACAATAGGCAACAATAAACTACAATTAGTTATAATAAATGACTGGGAAAATGACATGAGCTGACGATAAATGACACATGAATAAAGACAAATGACAATCAAATTCCATAAAAAAACAACAATTGTCAATGTACTACGATAGACGACTTATAAAAATAATAAATGGCAATAAATGACAAAAACGATATTAAATGACAACGTAATTGACGATGAATGACATTGGATGAAGGACTATATGACCATACATGACAATAATTATTTAAAATGTCAAAAACCACTATAAGTGCCAATATATGACAATCATGGTGATATTTGACAGTAAGTACAGAAATAATATAATGACAGTGGAAAATATATAATGATATGTCGATTAATGACAATAAACGGTAAGAAATGATAACAGATAAAATTACAAGGTAATATAACAATAACTAACCATAAATGACAAATAATGACAGTAAATGAAAATAACTGACAACAAATAGCAATAAATGAAAATCGATTACAATAAATGGACTTACATGACAATATCTGATAATAAATGACAAAAATTACAATAAAAGACAATAAATAACAATAAATGACAATCAGTGGCAATAAGTGACAATATATGATAATAAATTACAACAATTATTTATATATAATGATAAATGACCAATAAAAACGTTAAAAGACATTAAATGCTAATATATGACAAAAATGAAAATAAATGACAATACAGGATAATAAATTATGCTATATGACAATATATTACCATAAATAACAATAAATGTTAATAAGTGGCGACAAATGACAGTAAAGTGCAATAGATAGCAATTATCAGGATATATGACAATAAGTAGCAAGAAATAATAATAACCTGCAATTGACAATATATAACAACATACCTAACAGTAAATGACAATAAATTATAGTATATGACAATAAATGAAAACATTTGACAATAGATAACAGTAAATAAAGATTGAGTATCTTCTTTCAAGATATTGATAGAAATTAATTAATGAGGAATTATTGAAGATTTAAAGTTAAATGCGTTAATGAAGTACTGTGTGCGAGTGTGTTTATTTTCGTGTGTGATTTGTACATCCACGAATGAATACACACATGCATACTGTTACGAGTACAAGCGTGCTTATGCGAATGCATGTATTATGTGTGTCCCTAGTTAGGAGTAGGGATGGGCTTTATAACCTATATCTTGCTAAATAAAATGTTATATTGAATGTTTTTGTATTATAATAATAATATAGTACTATTACTACTACAGCTATTTCTACCGCCGCCATTGCAGCGCCCGCCCATGCCGTCTCCTCCACTGCCTCCACCGCCGACGCTGATCCTAACTGATTAAAATAATAGCTTCCGAGTGAATTTTATTAGCTTGGAAACCTGAGATAATCATATTTCCTGCTACAAACTAACATTACATACATGACAGTAAGTAAATTAGTTTGACATCTCCTTTAAAAGATGTTTAGTGTTTAGACAATGATCCCGTGTGGTTGATGGTTACCCATCGCGAGTGTTCCCACAACATACGGGTGAAAAGTGTGAGTCGGTGAGGCTTAAACCCCGCATGATGATGGCTACACTAATCTTATATCACGGACCATATCACTAAAAACTCTACGGCTATTCGGGTAGAGGACGGGTTCGCAAGGAAAAGCCAAGAATAGCGAATGAATAGCCAGAGATGGGTGAAGGAGGGAGTCAAGACAACCGTTGGAAAGAGCAAGTCCTCGGCTTATCTAGGTCAACCAAAGAAAGCAAGAACCAGGAGAAAAGTACAAGGAACCTTGTGAAGATCTTATTCTCTTACAAAAGAAGTGCTCCAGTGCAGAAAAGGACACCCCCTAATACGGACGTTATAAGAAAAAATGAATCGCCCTAACTTCTAAAGAGTGGAAACATGATAGACGGTTTCGTGGGTTAGATAGGTCATGGTTCGGTTCGCAAAACAGGCCGTTTGACGATTGTTAGCCAAGCATTTTTCAAAAAAATACGCCCCCGTTTGGATGAGATTTAAAATGTAGGTCCCATGTGTGGATGTTTTCATGCACTTTAAAGATCCCTACCTTGTCTGAAACAGAAACTTTTCGGCAAAATTCAAAATTTCCATGCAAGAAACTCGCCTTCCTGGCCAATGTAGTATCTTTGGGTGGAGTATTGTGAAATCAAATGTAGGGAGTGGTAGCATGTATCTCCCGAGCTCCTGTGAGCAGCAACTAAAGCCACCCCGAAGTAAAAGAAAATATTTTAGGTTAGTATCCTATCATTTAGGCCAGGGCAAGCGGAAAACAGAATAGGAGGTCTGTACGTTGTCTGGTACAATCTTCTATCAGGCAGCGTAGAGAACACTCAAGTGGAAGAAAAGAATAAGAGATCTAAAGGTCTCAACAAATGTATTAGTTACATTATAAATGTATTTCTTTTGAACAACAAAATTAAATCGGCTCCTTTAGGGTCACAAAATCTTTATCAATCGTACTCTTTACTAAAACTCCAGAAAGTGCAAACTTAATTGTGTGTGATTCATTAACTGTATTTTATCGTTATAATAATAACATGTTAAATGAACAAGGTCAAATAAACTATTGCTTTTCCTTTCTTAATAAACCATAGGTTTGTTTTGCTGGCACACCTGTAAATTGCGCTTGGAGTTAAATATTGTTACGAACTATTAAGCAATCCGTCAAACACACAAACTGCATAACCGAAATGTATTCTACAGGAGTCTAGAACCTTCCACCAAACAACAGGCTATGAATCATCTATTTATTTTAAGGTATATATAAGATCCGTGATGAGGTACAAAGTCGGTCTATATCAAAATGTCGTATATAAATCATCTCGTGTATAGTTAGTTGGTCATTACGTTTTGAAAGTCCTATGGTAAATGTAAATTTGTGTTATGTGAACATGTATATTGTACCAAAAGCTTGTACATAAATAGACAAAAGTGTAATAAATAAATTATAGTAGTGTTTAGTGTTGTTGAGAAGACTTATGGTTCGGGATTAGTTTAAGAAGATATTAATTAGTGCTTGTAAATAGCACCAGTGTGATAGTGCTTCCTTGTTAATTGTACTGAAAACATTTATAAATAAGGCATATACTGTTACTTAGACTTGTTAATAGTGTGCAAGTATGCAAGACATGCTATTTTATAAGAGTATGAAATTCATTTACTATTACTCAAAATTGGTAATAAAAATAAAGTTTATTTAGCATTAACTTTAACAAATCCACAATATATTAAGCTCTGCTCTCACAATTAACTGTTGTAGATCACATTCTGTAACTTTATATATCAGAAAATGACAATTACTAACAATAAATAACTATAAAGAAGAACAAAAAATAAGAGTCACAATATACGATAAGCAATAACATTAAACAACAGACAGTAGATGAAATGTATCAAAAAATTACAATAAATGATGATTAATTCCACTATATAACAGTAAATGACAATATCTGACAATGAAGAGCTTCAAATGACAAAAATGACTGTGAATGACTATAGATGGAAATAAATGTTACCAAACGACAAATGAAAATGAGTGTAAACAATATAGATAATACATAACAATAAATAGCGATACATGGTTCTGATTGACAATAAATGATAACAAAAACGACAATGAATCACCAAAAAGGGTAATAAGGGATATAAAACCACAGTTCATAATAATAAGTAACAATAAACACTAGCAAACAACTATAAAAGACAATAAGTGACAATCAACAACAATACATAGACATAAGTAACAATAAATGTCGGCAAATGACAATTAGTGGTAATAAACGGCAACAATGACAATAATCGACAATAAATGTTCATAAATCAAAAGAAATGACAGTAAGCACAGTAAATGTCATATAAATGCCAACACATGTAAATTAATAACAAAATATAGTGAAAAATAGCAACAGATAACAATAAATGATGAAAAGTAATGATAAGTAACAATAAATGGCAAAAAACATAATAAATGACTGCAAATAGCAATGCAATGAATAATAACATTAAGAGACAATAAATCATGATATATGTCAATACATGACAATAAAGAAAAGCAAATGACATTAAATGACAACAAATACAAGTAAGTGACAACAAAAAGCCTCAAGTTACAATAAACGAAAATCAATAACGATAAATGATAATAAATAACAATTAAAAGCAGTAAATTGTAAAATAAATGACAATAAGCGACAATAAGTAACAATTGATGACAATAATTTATAATCATGACGATATATGACAGTAGGTCACAATAAATGACAATAAGAGACAGTTAAGACATTAAATGACAGTAAATGGAAACAGATAATAATAAATAGCAGTATATGACACAAAATAATGATAAAATTCAATAAATGAATGTAGATGAAATTGACGATGATAGATGGCAATAAGTAACAAGAATTGATACGAAATTGCAACAATTTACAGTATATGCAGATAAATGGTGATTAACAACGATAAATGATAATAAATGTAGTAAATATTAGCAATTTACAATATATGACATTAATCGAAAATAAATTACAATAAATAACAACTAATAACAATAAATGCCCAAGCATGACAGTGAATGAAAACAACATACAATCGAAGACAGTATATGAAACTAGACAACAATAAAATCTAATTAATGAAATAAATGACACTATACAACATAAATGACAATGATCACAACAAGTAAGGAGAAATAATAATATATAACAATATAGGATGATAACCAGAATTAGCAAGTATAAATAGTAACAAATGCAGTAAATATCAATAAATCACCATATATGGCAATAAATTACATTAAATATTAACGAATGATAATAAATAACACTACATGACTATAAATGAAGACAAACACTAATAAACGCTATAAGCGGCACAAAATAAAAGTGAATGACAATAAATGATGATGCTGACTATAGATGGCAGTAAATGACAAAATAAGAATACAATTGACATTAAACGACACTAAAAGAGAATGCAATTGGATAAATGCCCATTAACGACAATACAAGTTAATACCAATAGATGACACTAAATAATAAGTGACAGTAAAAACGGTATACAGGAAATGAAAATGAATAAAATCAAATGGCAATAAATGGCAGATAATGACACTAAACCACAATAGAATTCAATAAATTAAAATAAATGACAATAAATTAAAATAAATGACAATAAATTAAAATACATACCAAAGAATGACAGTAATTGACAACAAATAGCAACAAATGATCATAGACAATAATACATGACGATTAGTAAAAAAAATGGTAACAATAGACGGTTTTTGATGATAAATGACGTTAGCAATGATAAGTGGCAATGAATGTACGAAACAACCCTAAATCACCATATGGCATTAAATAACAATAAATTATATTAAACCAGATAAGCAAGTGTAAATGACATTAAATCTTAACAAATAATAATTTACAATAAGTGAAAATAAATCAAAATAAATGGTCATACATACCAATAAATTATTATAAATGGCATAAAATGGCAGCAAATGATAATAACTGACGAAAATTGGTAATTAATACCAATAAATAGTACTAATGACACCAAATGACAATAAGTGGCAATAAATAACAATAAGTGCAATTATTGCAGTAAATGAATGAATGTCCATAAATATCAATAAATTGTGACGAGTGACAATGAATTACAGTGAAAAATGGTATAGATGGTAATGCATAACGCACAAGGGTAATAAACAAAAATAAAAGGGAATTGTGACAGTAAGTGACAATAAGTAACGATATGTGACAAAAATGCCAATATATGACAATAAATAACAATAATTAGCAGTACATGACATCTAGGGGCAATACATGTCTATTTACATTAGTAACTGAAAGTGGCTGGCAATAAATAACTATAAGAGTGACTAAAAGAAAATAAATGACATTATATGTACGACCAAAACTGACAGTAGATGTTGATAAATCACAGTAGAAGGCGATCAGCGCCCATAAACCATACTATATGAATAAATTGACACAAAACGATAATAAATGACAATAACTGACAATAAATGACAACCGACAATAGTAGATGGCACTCAATACCAACTATGATTATAGATGAAAATAACACGAAGTGATAATAAATGACAACAATTGACAATATGATGGTGGGTGGTGATTACTAACGATAAATGTCAAGACACATTAATAATTGTCTATAAATGGCATTAAATGTCATTGAAACAATAAATAACATTATTGCCAATTAATCATAGTGTATTACAATGAAATGATAGCAATTGACAACAATTGACAATATATAACAAGCAATGACAATAAATAACAGTAAGCGACAATAAATGCCAATGAAAACAAATAACAATACATGACAAATAGTGACAATTAATTAAAATACGACAGCAATGACACTGATGACAAAAACACATTAAATAAGAATGAAACAGCGAATAACGATATATGACAATAATTGGGAATAAATGACAATGTGTGACCGAAAATGATCATAAATGATATTGAACAACAATAAATATGAATATATGACAATAAATTGTGGCATATGATAATAAATGGTAGTTGGCGAAACTCAACAACAATAAAATCCAATAGATACATGATTTGACATAAATATAAATTAAATACAAAGACGAGTTTATATATAGATTGTAAGAATTTTAGGATGAATGAATAAATATGATAACGCAACTGTCTGAAATTGAATAAAACACAAAATATATTAATTGTATAATGACCTTCCATTGTCCTTGCTTCAAATGCTATGATTGTTGGCCCTTGGGATATAATGGAAGCACTCGATTTAGCGTAGTGCCAGTGAATAATAGTTTACAGGTCAAAACTCGGCCGAAAACAAACTGCACGCTTGTAAAGTAAGTACGGCTAAGAGGCTCCGCACGACGTTTTTAAAGTGACAACTCTCACTCACTCACTTGGGTGAAATGTACATAAGTTTATTAAATGAAATGAATAAATGGACAGCCAAATAAAGCCTATTTATTTTATATTAATACGAAACAATATAGGTAAATACAAATAAACTACAATAAATGACAGCAGACGTCAAATTACAGCAAATGACAATAAATAGTAGTAGATGATGCTAAACGACATTGAAATCTAATAATAACAAATTAATGACAATAAGCGATAACAAATGGAAACAAATAACCATAGATCACAAGAAATGATAGTGACGCCAGTAACAAGAAAAGACAATAAAGGACAACAATTGACGGTATGTGGCGATTAATAACGAACATGGCAATAAATGTAACACATATTAATATACCATTATGTATGGCATTAAATGACAATAAAATACTATAAATGAAGATAAATGGCAATAAATAATGGTAAGTTACAATAATTACCAATAACTAATAAATAACACTAAGGGAAAATAAATTAAAATGAATGTCCATAAATAACAATAAATTTCAATAAATGCCAGTATATAACAATTAATCGCAATAAATGGTAATAAAAGACCGTAATAACCATAAATGACAAAAATAAAATAAATGATAAGGGATGACAGTAAATAACAACAAATGACATCTAATTACAATGTGTTACCGTATCCGCCAAAGCGAGAATGACCGACAATAAAAGTTAGTAAGATTAAAATAAATGACAATATAATATGTAATATGTAATTATAAATGACGATAAATGCAACTGTGACTGTAAATGAAGGCAACAAACGCCCATAAATAACACTACATTTGATTTTTCAATGCTCCACCCGAAGGTACTTACTACAGTGACCAAACCTTTGCTGTTCCAAGCAAAGTAGGGATCTTTAACGTGCATGGCAACACTCACACACGGGCTCTCCATTTTACCACTCATCCGAACGAGGGCATATTTTTATTAAAAAAGCTCGCCTTACATTTGTCAAACCGATCATGTTGGGATTCGAATCGGAACCTTGGGCTTAGTAGTCACACGCATACTAACTGAGACACGCAAGCCCCCCCATAAAAAACAACAAATTACAAGAAGCTATACATGTGATAGCATAGGACAATAACTGACAATGAAGAGCGTCTAATGACAGTTAATATTTTAAATGACTAAATATGACGGTAAATGACAATAGAAAACAATAAAAGACCATAGGGAGCGACAAAGATCGATAGATGTTTAAAATTTAGATTTTTTTTGTAATTTACTAATTATATATGATTAGTAAATGTTATATTTTAGGTTTATCTTCTACTTGTTATTGTTTTGCAAACTCTGCATCTATATTGCATTTCCATGTTCAACGGGAAACTATCTTTTTTATAGATCAAACATAAGATATGTAAAAAGCAATGTTCTGTTAACTACAATAACAAATCGTCATAACTCTGTTTAGTCTTCGTATTAACATGTTATTAAACTTTATAAGAAGAACATCGTAATTTTGTGTATCAACTTGAACCATTCTACTGAAACACATATTTAATATTATAGAAACAAGTAGACTCATAGAAAACAGAACATATACCGTTATTAAAGTTTAGTTGTTCGTATGAGTTAAATGGAACTACAATCCGATCTAGACACATTGTACATTTTATTACTGCTACCATTTTACTACATTACTGAAAGTAGAGTTATTAATATGCTTTGGTTGGTGTATTATTTTCATAAAATATTATAGGCTTGATTATTTGTATTTGCATTATTGAGCACTCATAATCCTCTCTATAATACCTACACAGGCAATGCATCTATACTGTAAAAGCATTATAAGTAATAATAGATGTCTCAGAAAATGGCACAATTAGAAAAATATTGGAGGGGAATATATAGTGGTGGGGATAAAAACGTTTGACTCCAAAGGAGCCAATTTTGTATAAGTACCTTTGAGGTCTGGACCTCAAAGGAGTAAAATGACCCCAAAGGCGCCAATTATACTACATTTGCGACCCTATAGGTGGCCCTGGCCAACTATATATATATATATATATATATATATATATATATATATATACACATATATATTGATATGATAATGCCGTACCGGTGTAAATGACGTTTTCTATAACTCCACCGCTCTGTGCTCTCAAACCAAATTTAATCTTACTAATTTTACTATTATGCCATGGCTAGCCCTATTTAATCCACACAGAGTGCACAACGTTACGATGATCAATTTTTCTCTTCTCCGACCCTTAATGATTACCTATTTGTTTGAATTGATAAAGCGAAGTCGATTAATTCCATATAACGAAAAGAAATATTATTTACAAATTTTTGAAAAATATTAAAATACACCCTTCAATCAATCAATATCATATGTATCATTTACCCCAAATTTTATATGCTTTAAATTCAATCTAAAGTCACCAAAAACTGCCCTTTTTACCAAAGAAACCTGGAACGTTCTGGACCCCTTTATAATACATTACGTAAGTTTAACGTATGCAATGTTTGTTGTTGACTTTATCACAAGTTTATATAAATTGAATAAATTCAGTATTGAAATTTAAATAGAAAAATATCTTAAAACTAATTAGATCTGGCCTGCTACAGATTGTTCGGGTTGTGGATCAGTACCCTTTTGTTGTCCTCCTTCGTTTATCACTGCTCTGCTTAGTTGAACCCCTCATTTTCCATAAATTACTTCGTGCTTCTTTATTTTATTTGAATTGAATCTCGCAACTCCAAATTGTACCAGAATTGTACCAAAATATAATTGTCGACGCTGATTTGAATTGTAATATTATATTGACCCTGATTTGAATTATTCTTATCGACGCATACTTGAATTATTCAGAAATACACCACCAATTCGAATTATTCTCATCAACACATTTAAATTATTATATCCCAAATTTGGAGTATTCAAAAATGTACCAGCAATTCGAATTACTCAAAAATGTACCACCAATTAGAAATATTATATCAACCAATTCGAATTATTCTATCGATCCATTCAAAGCCCTGTTATTATATTATTAGTTTAAATAAATTACCCCAAATTCTACTCACGTTAAACGGCAAAAGAAGTCTTCATAATCGTTGCACTTAATGTCACTTTTAACATACATTTGATATTAAATTACGCGTGACTTTCTGATTAGCAGCGACGTAGCTTCGCCCTGCCTGAGTTTTAAGCTGACTTGTGTTATCATTGCTCTGTGTTAAGCGCGGTTGTTCCCACTTACATGTGGGCTGGGTTTTCAACAAGTCTTGCAGATATCTCAACCAATCAGGTCTTTGTATTTCCTGCATTTTGAAGATGTTTCTGATGTAATTTCTTTGGTTTTCCGTGTAATATCTATTTGCTATTGATACATCGTTACCTTGACCATACGTTGTTTTATGTAGGTATCGCCTTTTCAATATTGTACAAAATAAATGATGTAACTTTAATTCTACTTTCATTTATGTATTTTTATGCATGTTTGAAACTGCGTTTTCTTATCAAAAATGTTTATTATTTCAGCGTAATGCCTAAAATTTTGTTAGGTTTTCTCTTATCTTCGTATTTGTTTTATAACTAATTAGAACACTTCTCAACACGTGTTTAATTACATGTACTATCACTTCTTCTGAATACACGTACTTATTTGAAAGATTACTTAAAATTAATAACGGTCTATATACAGAGTGTTAAATGCTTACTATTTACATAATGTACGAATTACTTAATCTTCTGCTAAATAAATGCAGTTTTCTGATTCCTATTACAATTTATGGTTACTACACGACCCTTGCTATTCAATACACCCCTAAACAACCCCTTATCACGGCAATATATATAATGCTGTAAAAGGGGGTTGTTTGGGGGTGTATTGTATAGCAAGGGCCGAGCAGTAACCATAAATTGCGATAGGAAGCAGAAAACTGCATTTATTTAGTAGAAAATTTAATAATTCTTATATTATGTAAATAGTAAGCATTTAACACCCTGTATATAGAGCATAATTAGTTTTAAGCGACGCAAATAAACACATCTTACAATAATAGGACGCATATTTAGCATAGAAATAGGTAATTCATACATTAGGTAAATAACAAGTATTCAACACTTGGTATATAGAGCTTTATTAATTTTAAACAATGCAAAGTGAAAATATCTTTCAGTAGAAGTACGCTTGTTCAGGAGAAAATGATAGTAAATGTAATTAAAGATGCGTAAATAAATAAAAATAGACGAAAGTAAAATTGAAATTACATCATGTATTTTTGTATAATTATGGAAAACGCGATATTTACACAAAACATCGTATGGCCTGATAACGAGGTTTCCATAAGCAAATAACCATTACCCGGAAAACCGAATATATTACATCAGAAAATCACTTCAAGTGCAGGATATACAAAGACCTTATTGGTTAAGATAGCGAGAGACTTGTTGAAAACCCAACCCACATGCAAGTGGGATCAGCCTATATTTAACAAGCGAGGAATGATAAGACAGTTCAGTTCTAATTAAGCAGGACATAGCTGCGCCACTCTGAATCAAAAAGTCACGCGTAATTTCAAATGTTTTCTGAAATAGATAGTGACAAGTAAGTGCTACAAATATGAAAATTTCTGTTGCCGTTTAACGTGAGTAGAATTTGGGGTAATTTATTTAAACTAATAATATAATAATAGGGCTCCTAGTCCTAACTGGTGGAGAATAATTTCAAATGTGATGCTAATAATCCTAGTCCTAATTGGTGGAGAATAATTCCGAGTGTATGAATAATCTTAGTTGGTTGATAATAAATCCTAATGGATGGTATAATAATTTAAATGCATGGAAAATTCTAATTGATGGTATAATATTTCAAATGAGTGAATAGATATTATAGTTGATAATAATTCGAATATGGGGATATTTTAAATGGATTAATGTAATACTTCAAATCAGCGTCGACGATTTTGGTACAATTTTGAGTTGCGAGATTCAATGCAAATAAAACAAAGAAGCACAAAGCAATTTATGGAAACCAAGGGGTTCAATGTAACAGGTCAGATCTAATTAGTTTTAAGAGATTTTTTCTATTTAAATTTAAATACTGAATTTACGTAATTGATATAAAAGTGTAACGAAGTCAGCACAAACATTGCATACGTTAAAAGCACGTAATATTATAAAGGGGTTTAGAACGTTCTAGGTTTATTTGATAAAAAGGGTAGTTTTTGGTGACTTTAGATTGATTGCAAAGCATATAAATTTTGAGATAAATAAGACTTATGATATTGATTGATTGAAGGATGTATTTTAATAATTTCAAAACTTGTACATAATATTTCTTTTCCTTATATGGAATTAATTGACTTCATTTATAATTCAAACAAAGAGATAATCATAAAGGGGTGGAGAAGAAGAAAATTGATCATCGTAACGTTGTGCACTCTGTGTAGGATAATAAAAGCTAGCCGTGGCATAATGATAAAATTAGTGAGATTTAAATTTGATTAGGAAAACACAGAAAGGTGGAGTTAAGTAGAAAACGTCCATTGACACGGAGTACGGCGTTATCATATCAATATATATATACAGTGTACATTCTATAAATTTTCATTGCTATACATACAATACATGTCGAGTATATCTCGTGTATCATAATAACTATGACAAATGAACATACATACAATCTGCATTGAATCTCATTTGACCATGATCGCATATCCTATGCACATGCCAATATACAAATCAAATATACATTGTATGTACATAGAATGTTGTGTTATGTGGGTGGTAGTAGTACATTTTTAACTACTGGCAAATATCAAAACCAGCAGTATATAATGTTGGGAAGAACAAAACAGACACATTTTACGACGTCAGATGGTTGCTTTTGAAGCACAAAACACTTGAATAGGTTAAGGAGAAAATTTGGTTAAGCTACTTATTTCTAAAATATAGCTCATATATATATATATATATATATATATATATATATATATATAATTCTATTTAATTATGAGCTGTCCCTCGATAGTGATTTCAATAAAAATTAGTTTAAACTTATATAGTGAAATTGATCTATAATTTTCCAATACATTGCCACAGGAAATTTCAGAAATAGAATGATAGAAGGCGTTCCTAGGGGTTTGGTGACAAAAGGTAGCTTCGGACTAGCTCATAAAAAAGACTCTTCAAGATGTAGGTTCAAAACATTAAGAGAATAAACACTAAGGAACGACTGAAACTTCTTAGCAGGAGCTAGAATAAAAGGGCGCCAGGAACTGGAGCTAAAAGTAGCGAGAATTGTTCCACGTTCTCGGATAAACCCAAAAGTACCAATATATCAGACCAAATTTTAAAAAACAATTTTACAGAATTTATTGACCCAAACTTAATGCTCATGAAGTTACCAAAGTAAGCACAAAATAAGCTATAGAGGTGAAGCCTTTAAACATTTACCGTTTTCTGAAATACTGAAATTTAAATAGTAACGCAAAAAAAAAGAATAGTTCACAATGATAATATGGAGGCCGCTATTACACAAGGAATATACAAAATGACCGACTTAATATCTGGACATGAGCCCACAGGATACAGCCTCTAATCCTGTAAATCATAAATATGCAAAATACACACATACACAAAGTTATGACCACAAAATTGCAATATGATTAGTAAGTTTTGTACATTTACTAATTTACTCAAACTCAAAAACATATTTACATAAATAATACATGAAGATAATTAATTTGCAAGAACTTAAAGCATACAATATTTTATCTTCACCAATGACACCCTACATAGCAAATAGGTATCAACTACTACAAATTTAATTTAATAAAGGCAATCCACCGTCCGGCAAAAATGAGTACGGGTGGTTGCAGTAAATTTTTAATTTAACAAAGAAGTAGTTGAATTATTAAAAGTTTATTGAGATCAATTAAGTTGACTGTTAAACATGCATGACATGTGCTTGGAATTAATATACAACCTGATAAGGTAAGCTCCACAACTGCAATGAGTCCAGGCTTCCGAAACTTCGTACAGCAGGCAGCGTTAACTTCTGACGACTCAGCAAGGCTGGTGATCAAGTATCAGCATCCAATAAATTCCATGAATAATAATTTTCATGCTAATAACTTGACAGGTTCCAAATGAGTAGGGTATAGTTGCGATGAAACTTCTATTACACGTAATCAGCAAAAGGCTCTTCTAAATAGGAACGGTACACCAATAATAACAATCATGACAGCATAAACAGGTTCTAACTGCAATTCGGACCAACAATTAACAAGGACAATAATAACCACGGATCCAGGCGTACAAGGATTTATTGCACGCGCAATTTTAAGCTCTGAACATAAAGACCCATTACAAGTGGGTAATAAAACAACTTAGAATACAGATAATTCGTACGCAAAATCTTCGCCAACAGAGACGGCTGCCATCCGCACTGAAAGTAGGTAACCATTCAACTTAAGGTACTTAAACAGGTGGATAATCAAATTCATATCAGTTCGTCTGTAATAACGACTTCAATCAGCTAAAAGCGTAAATAATCCTCTTCTTACCAAACCCAAAGAAGATAATTAAAATAAAGTCCAAGTGGATGCATAAATCCGCGACATAAAGCGTTTCCATACAGTATAATGCAGCCACCAGAATGTCGTTCGTGACGAAGGTTAACCACACCCTATGTAGTAAAACTGTCCGCATCGGAAAGCGAAGTACCGATAGAATCGTAGAATAATCAATCTAACAACTTTTTTAAGAAACCAAAACTGGTAATAGCAATAATAAAGTACACGTGCAGGTTAACCCAGAGGTCAAGATCAATAATTAACTAATATGGCAATGAAATGACAATCAACTAAAATATTTAAGTTTCAGGAGAGAATCGCAGGCTGCTACCAAATATAACGTTAGCTCAGAATGCGTAAAATAACAATGAATAGTGTTAATTCTTACAGGATGGAGGACCAATGAGAAAGAAGCATGACAGTAGCGTTACGAAGTAATCTGAAAATACGTAGTAAATATCGGAATATAACAAAATAAAGCAGGGCGTTTCAGCGTAAAAATCTTCACTATAAAGTAACAAACTCTCCATATACCCGCAATAACATACGTTTATTAACTTAATGACAACTGATCTGACAGAAACAAAATTATTCTTGTGTCGGTTTTTAAAAACAATAAATTTTTTACACTACGTTTAAACATGCAGTTATTGTCCGAACAACATAGCTTGAGATTTTAATGAACATTAATTCAAACATCAACAAATGATTAATAACGCTACAATGTAGGAGCGCGTTCAAAATGAAAGGGAACGGGAGAGTAGGGTGAATGTAAGGGTGACGCTAATGTCATACATATTTTAGAACGGTTTTAAGGTAATGGCAGTATTTTTCGCGCGTATTTTGAAAGTCATTGTCAAGTAGCATAGAAAATTTTTTTATTGTTAAGTAGTCATAACCTGAAAAGCTAATTTTAATTACATAAAAAATTTTAAAATGATGAATAATATTGTGTTTATTATCGCAGAAGGGCAAAAATTATTAACATACTTCAATCTATTCCCTCCATACATGGATGTGCAGGAACATAAAGTAAACTTATCAATCAGAAATCGCGTGATAAGAATAGAAAATTATATTGAAAAAGTTGTTCCTGGTTACTCAGCAAGACAGTTTCAATCTCATTTTCGTATTACAAGAGAAACATACGACAAGTTGTTACCTATAATCAATAATATCATTAAAAAAAAAAGTGTTATAGGGAGATATCAGATGGATTCAGAAAGGCAGTTGTTGTCCGTTTTGTGGCTATTAGCAACTCCAGATTCCTATAGGTAAGAATACACCTTGAATTATTTTATAATTGAAAGATAGGTCTGTTGCAGAGAGGTTTAACATGGGTAAATCATCATTATCTGTATCGTTTGTGCAAATCGTTAGTGCGCTAAATGAACTAGCACCCCATGTTATTGTTCGGCCTAATGAAAACCAAGTTGAAATAATAAAAAACAAATTTTATGCAATGGCAGGAATTGATGGAGTTATTGGTAGTATAGATGGTACATTTATACAGATAAAGGCTCCAAAACATGATCCTGAAGTGTATGTTACGCGTAAATGTACCCATGCAATAACCCTACAAGCAATTTGTAACCCTTACCTTAAATTCACGGATTGTTATGTTGGCTATCCAGGATCAGTTAGTGACAACCGTATATTTCGCAATTCTGATATATATAACAATATTTTTGCAAATACAAATAGGTTTTTCCTGATGGCGAATTTATTGTTGGAGATAAGGCTTATCCCGTACTCACCTGGTGTATTCCACCCTACATAGATAGGGGTAATTTAAATCCTGCACACAGAAATTTTAATTTAAGAATTTCACAGACACGCCAGGTTATAGAACGATCATTTGCCCTTTTATTTGGTAGATTCCGTCGGTTAAAGTTTTTGGATATGAACCACTTTAATATCATTCCTAATACTGTCTTGGCAGCATGTGTTATTCATAATATCTGCCTGAATGGAATTGATCCACATATAGAGGAATATGTTAGAGAAGGTATACAGGATGTAAATGGAAATGATGATGGCGAATTGTACAACTTCCATGATTTTCAACAAAATGGAACTAACAAAAGAAACACCCTTTGTCAACGGTTATTCGAAGTATTAGATGCGTAAATAGAAGTATATTGATGTACTAAACTTATAAATAAAGTTATATATACACTTATGTTTAATTTAATCTATATAAATATACAGGACATGAAAAGCAATTTATACAATAAAACTTTTATCTTGCCTATAATTTGTCAATTAATTTCTGCATCATCCGTTCATAGGATAGAATTGCTCTTTGTTGCATTTCCAGTTTTTCTCTGTGGTGTCGTTCGACAGTGCTTTCTCCAGATGCACGTTTTCTCTTTTGGCGATTTTCTTTATTGCTGTCCACTTCTTCCAAAGCACTTTCCGTACAACTTTCCTCTTTTTCGCTATGCAATGGTGACACTTTTGAAGATGATGCAATTGCAACCGGAATTACATTTGGTTTTTTCCAAATATTGCATGCATTTCATCATAAAATTCAAATAACATTGTTAATGCACCACTGCTACTTGCTTTCATATTATCATGTTTTTTATGGTAACGTAATTTGAGATATTTACATCGATCCTTCACTTGCATAGCACTAAAACTATGGTCATTCTTCTGTAACACATCTGCTATTTGTTTATACACTGTTTCATTCCGAACAACAGTAGACCGAAAATCTTTTTCTTTGCGTTCCATTTCACCAATTAGTAATAATGTAGCATTTCGATCCCACTTCTTTTTAACCTCTTTTTCTTCTTTTGGTGTTTCATTCTCCAACTCAAACTGTTCGCTAATGTTTTCCGTCCAATCCGTATAAAATAATTCTCCACCTAAAATTAAAGAAACCATTTAATAATACAGAAACCTGAGAAACAATTGATATATAGTATTATTAGTTACTTATTTACGATAACCAAATATTTCTTACTATTTATATAGCGCATCAAAACTTGACCATCGTCAAGAAAGGGCATACCCGACTCGTTATATACTATACGAAAGTTTTGATTGTTAATTTCATCACAATCCATTCTGTTGGCCATATTATCTACAAAGTAATGTCAAATGACAATATCCTCTCTACGCATGACGAGTGATTCTTCACGGTGTCTATAGGTGCGGGAACGTGAGCGTTATCCAAGGGTTACACTTTCTCATTCTGAACGGCCAAGGGTTACCTTAATTTCAATTCTGAACGGGTAGTGCAATTTCTGAGTAACTCTAGGGTTACACAAATCTTCTTTCTGAACGCGCTCCAGGTATATAGAGAGTTTGATTATATACATTGTAGTTTAATCTTATTAATGACTAAATGTTGAAAATGCAGACATCCAACTATCACGGAGTAGGTATGCTGTGATCACAACTACAAAAGAAGAACAATTAATTGCCCACTGAGTTGATTACGAACATTTCAATATCTTGTGATGTTGTGGGTTTTGCAGTTTTTATGCTGTAGTTAAACCATTGGCGGCTCCAGTGCATAGTTGGTATGCATGTAACTATAAGGATTGCACATTGTCACCGTATATGCTAAAGGTTTCGTAACTTACGTTTACAACTTAAAGTTAAGTACTATTATTTTATAGTACAAACCACATCTTGTTTTCATACTATCATAAGAATATCATTCCACGAACAGTGCTTGAAAAGATGAACATTTATTAGTACATTTTGAAACAACCCTTACCGTCACCTCATACAATTTATATTAAATTTTAGAGTACGATTAGATTTCAAAATCTATTAGTTTTCTTGTTAAGGAATGTAAGGTCAAACAACTACAATCTTTGTAATAGTAAATTTAGCAATAAAAAATTCTATACACAAATCGAATCAAATTCTACTTTTCATTTTTGTGTTAAGCCATTACCCTTGTACCACGTTATATTTATACAGCAAACCTGCCTGCTCTTTATATACGTATAAATTCTAAGGTGATCTTTATTGATATTATGTTGCCACTTTAAAAAGCAGTAATATTACAGATTGAATAAAAGCATAAAACACACTTTATGTAGTGATTATTACGCACGAATACAGTGTTCACTAGGGTTGTGATTTTCAAACAATTTTGTTAAATGTTTAACCAGAAATAAAAAACACGTCTAAACAAATAATGGGTATGAGCTAAAAAGTTGGTGGTTGAATTAGAAACACAAATAAATCGTAATTTTTCAGTAAATTAATTGCACTCGATCTTACATCCTGACAAGAAAACCTTTGCTAAACACATAATTTTGATATAGGCATTACCGCTGCCATTAGCAAACTGATAGTAATTTATTCAATATTTCATCATCATTAAGTTTTCAATCCTGGAACTGATTAGACGCATAACCTTATTGTTTCCTATTCTGAGCTAACTTTCCCATTTCCCTGAATCTATCACTATCACTATCTGCATGCAAAAGTCTGATCTCAGTCTACCTCTATCTACTTTTTTCTATCTCTGCTTGTAATATATCCCGTACTATTCCCCAAAAATGCCTTATAACGTATCCTGCCCTTCTATATCTCCTTTTTGGTTTCCACAGATATCTTTATTCCTCAACTATTTCAATAACTTATGCGATATCTTTGTCTGCCCATACTACCATCCTCATACATCTGAAGCACAACATCCCACAAGGCTCTTATCTCCTTCTGTCTTGCTTTACCTACTGCCCCTATTTCATAGACGTACTGTGCTGTGCTCCACACATATGCTTTGAACAATTTTGATCATGTTTCTATGTTTGTTGTCTTTGAACATAGCTGCTGTTCTTTCTTGTTTGATGCAGTTCGGTCACCTTCTATTGTTTTACAATTATATACATTATTTCTGCGACATTTAGTGGTTGTGAAGGTGAGGCGGCTCCGTGGCGTAGTTAGTATGTGTGTGACTACTACGCCCAAGGTCCCGGGTTTGAATCGACACGATCCGCTTGAAAATGTTAGACGAGCATTTTTCACAAAAATACACCTTCGTACAGGTGAGAGGTAAAATGGAGGTCCCGTGTGTGAGTGTTGTTACGCACGTTAAAAATCCCTACCTTGCTTGGAACAGCAAGGGTTCGGCAAAATTCCAAATTTTTCAGTTAAAAAAGAACTCGCTTCCTGGCCAATGTAGTACCTTCGGGTGAAGCATTGGAAAATCACATGTAAGGTATGTGAAGGGGGGTAAACAGCCTTTGACTGCCAAGTTCCACCAGCACTTGAACATTTGTCGAATTAATAGTTTTTCCAATATATCCTTTTGCAGAATCAACATTAGTTGAAAATATTTTACAACCAACACCTGTAGTTGTTTATAATAATCATCAGATTTAAGTGCACTTATTTTTTCGTCATTAGGTTTTCCGTCTTGAAACTGGTTGGACGCGTACCTCCACTTATTTATGTTCTAAACTAACCTGCACAGTTCCCTGAAATTCCTACAACAGCCTATATACAGCTCGATTACCCTTCTATTGTTTACTAATTATATGCCCTATTTCACCAAGATTCAATGGTATGTGAAGGAGGTTAAGCAACCTGTGCCTGCCAAGGATCCCCCAACACTTAAACATTTGCCGTATTAATAGTTTTCAAGTAGTTCCTTTCGCACAATTAACATTAGTTGAGAATATTGCAAGACAGATATCTGTAGTTGTTTATAATAATCATAATGTTTTATTACAGTTATTTTTTTCATCATTAACTTTCCATCTTGGGATTGGTTGGATGCATACCTTCATTGATTACTATTCTGTGTTAGCCTACATATTTCCCTGAAATTCCTACATTCTATATCTTTCACTATCTGTGTGCAGTAGTCTAACCTAGGTCTACTTCTACTTCTCTTTTTTCCTGTCTCTGCTTCCAATATATTCGCACTATTCCCTCATGTCTTAGTATGTGGCCTATCATTCTATTTCTCCTATTTTTGACTGTTTTCCACATATTTCTTTTTTCTCCTACCATTTCTAGTACCTCTTTATTCTTAACTTTGTCTGTCCATGATATCTTCATCATACGTCTGTATCACCACATTTCAGAGGCGTCTACTTTTCCTTGTCCGCTTGCCCTACTGTCGAGACTTCACAGCCATACAGTGCTGTGCTCCACACATATGTTTTAAACAATCTTTTCCTTGTTTCTATGTTTGTTGCCTTTGAACACAGTAGTTGCTTTTTCTTGATAAATGTAGCACGGCCTTGTGCTAATTTTTGTTTTATATCTTTTGTGCTTTTCGCATCTAGCGTTATTTGGCTTCCTAAATAGCAGAAATCCTTAACATCTTGTAAGTTCTAGTTACCTATTTGTATTCTGGTTTTTGATTTATTTTCCCCTCTTTTGCATACTAGAACTTTAGATTTTTGAAAATATTAATACCGTATCTCTCTGTTAGAACTGTTTCCATTTCATTAAGAGCAGCTTCTAACTCTTCTTTGCTAGATGCTAATACCACAATATCATCTGCAAATCTAAGCATATCAAACTTTTGTCCCTGCATAGTAGTTCAAATGTCTTCCTGCAAATGACAGTATTCATTGCCTTTTCAATGTATAAGTTAAAAATTAATGGGATTTAGATTTTTAGATTTAGATTCAGATTCAGATTCAGATTCAGATTCAGATTCAGATTCAGATTCAGATTCAGATTCAGATTCAGATTCAGATTCAGATTCAGATTCCGATTCCGATTCCGATTCCGATTCCGATTCCGAGTCAGATTCAGATTCAGATTCAGATTCAGATTCAATTCAAATTCAGATTCCGATTCCGATTCCGATTCCGATTCCGATTCCGATTCCGATTCCGATTCAGATTCAGATTCAGATTCAGATTCAGATTCAGATTCAGATTTAGGTTTAGGTTTAGGTTTAGGTTTAGGTTTAGGTTTAGGTTTAGGTTTAGGTTTAGGTTTAGGTTTAGGTTTAGGTTTAGGTTTAGGTTTAGGTTTAGGTTTAGGTTTAGGTTTAGGTTTAGGTTTAGGTTTAGGTTTAGGTTTAGGTTTAGGTTTAGGTTTAGGTTTAGGTTTAGGTTTAGGTTTAGGTTTAGTTTAAAGTTCAGGTTCAGGTTCAGGTTCAGGTTCAGATTCAGGTTCAGGTTTAGGTTTAGGTTTCGGTTTAGGTTTAGATTTAGGTTTGGTTTAGGTTTAGGTTTAGGTTTAGGTTTAGGTTTAGGTTTAGGTTTAGGTTTAGGTTTAGGTTTAGGTTTAGGTTTAGGTTTAGGTTTAGGATTAGGTTTAGGTTTAGGTTTAGATTTAGGTTTAGGTTTAGCATCTTCCTCGCACTTATTTACTTTTAAAAATCCGTCTGTCTTACAGACGTTTCAAGTCAACGACAACTCACCGTATGATATTTTCCGTTTTTTTGCTATCTCATTAAAAGCATAGTTTTTCCCTTTATCATTGATCCATTTCTATACTTGTAGCATTCACGTCTTATCTACGCTAACCCACCTGTTTGTTTTCAAACTTTCTTTTACTACAAATCCTAACGTCTGTTGACACGGTTTTAAACTCAATATTTTGTTTTAAAACGCTCCCTAATGATTAACGTGTTTCTTGACTACATTTTCATATTTACAATACTAAAACCTTTGAAGTTATCAATGTTTTAGCTTTATGTTACCTTAAACTACGTAATGTACACTAACAAAATTAATTACGCTTTGGATATTTGTTCCATAAAAATTCACCCTTCTTAATTATCGATTTTTACGCTACTACTGAAAAGCTCTACTATCACTATCTTTGCATGCTAATTATACGTTTATATGCATGGACTTGTGTTTCTGATCTTATAATAACCGTGATTAATCTCTACCCTAATACTAACATGAATAAATTTATCGCAAAGCTTACCTTTAAAAATAAGTACCTACGTTCTAGCTTAAAAATATGGTAAATAATTTCAGGACTGCTATATACATGATGTACCGTACCATTTCTAACCTAAAAATTCATAGTATAATCACTCTATTTAAATTCAAAGAACACCTACAAAGTTGGTTTATTTGGATTCAAATATGAAGTAACTAGATCCCCATTTCTTATTAACACTTATCCCTCTTCTTAAGATCTATGCGAATTATAGTCTATACCTAACACTACACTATACTTATCTTCTAAATATTTACACCAACTACAATAATCCCTAAGCCTATTATCCCTAAATCATTCATTGATTCTTTATTTGAATCTCGCTCTTTTTTTCATCTTAAACATGATCTTCCTCACATGTTTTTTCACCTTGACTCTTTTCGTTGCATCTACTATTGTATATACCCTACTCTTTCCATAAAATATCACATCCCCCTTAACTTTCTCCAACATTACTTCTCTCTTTGACAAACCAATTGGTACTACTTCCAAACCATAAAATTTTTCCTCTGTAGAGAACCTTGTGTACCTACTAGAATCTCCATATATTTGCCTTAACTAGAACGCCTTATTTAGCTTTAAATTATTACACTCTAACTCGTCACTTAACTTTTTAAAAAATATGCCATCCTTTAACATTTGCGTGACTTCCTGTTGTACCAGCTTTCTATATGATGCAGATATTAGAAAACATTTGTATTAAATGCTTCCGACTTCTCTACTCCCAAAATATGTTCGTAATTTAACGCTGTACTTAACTCTACACTTACTACTCCAGAATGTTTATCTAAATAAGCTTGAATCTCTTCTACCTCTTCTCTGGACCTTTACATGTGTCGATTCCTTTAACCTCTCCTTCATCCAACTCTATTATATTTATATTCAAACCCACGTCATCTTCAGTGACATCATAACACCTTCTCCAGAGCAATATCATGTCGCTAATCCTCACTATTCTTCTTTCCATATCAATAAATAATCCCAACTTCATCGTATAATCAACACCTAAAATACTCCTAAACTTCAATCCAGGTACAATTACAAACTCCTGTTTACAGCTTAATGTTTATATTTCTATATTCAATACCACAACGCTATTTACCACAGCAAACCTTTTTTTATTTGGAGCTACCAAATGACTCCCCTTGATTGGTATAATCCTATCGCAAACCTCCACTTCGAGTCGCCCGTGTCCTGCTCATCTACGGTAAGCTGTTCTGTCTCTGCACTCCCGGTCTCGGCGTTTGTCCTCTGGTGCCACGACTGCTCCTGTAAAACGCTCCCCTAGGTTCCCAGTTGTTCCTAAAATTTCTATTGAAATTTGCTCCATGGCTCTGAAAATTCTTATCCCTATTTTCAAATCTAACTAAGTTAACGTTTCTTTCCCTAGCATTCCTAGATCTACCTGTACCAACATCATCGTACTTTTGAAGGTATTCCAAAAATGCCTCTTCTTTACCGATGTTCTGCAACGCCACATGTTGCCTAACCTCAACTTCAAAATGTCTCGACAGATATTTAATTATCTGCCGGTCCGTTAACGGTGGACTCAACTGTATAGCAATACTATAAATGCGGCTCGCATATTGTTCCCAGGATCCCGCAAATTCACCTTTAAACTTCCCCGTAATTAAGTCATCTCGCACCTAATCTTGTGTATGATCACTCCAGTAATGCTTCAAAAATTTCTCCTCGAAATCATTAAACGACTCAATATCCTGGCCTACTAAATTGTACCAGGCTTCCGCATTATCCTTTAATAAAGCTTTTACGGTATTAAGCATAGCCTGTTCATCAAATAAATTAAAAACTAAATTTCTAACACTGTTTATAAAAGTTTGGGGATTCACCCGATTATCCCCGTAAAATTTCATCTGTTGATCTTATGATAAGCTACCTGAAAAGAACCTCAGACCATCCCCCGTTAAAATGCCGTCATGTTTTGCTTTATTCCGCTGACTTCTCTTTCTATACGTTCTAATTGGTCCCTACGTGAGTCAGTCACCTCCGTCATATTTCCATTAATTTTTTCCTCACAGAAAATTTTAATCTCTGACTTTAATTGTCCAAATTCCTGCCTCAGACCGGCCATTTTTTTTCTCATTCTTGTTTATCCTTGTTTCTACCTCGCCCATTTCTTTGTAAGGCTATATTAAACTTAGACAATTCCTTTGTTGACTTTTCTGTTTTCTCTCCTAGCGTTTCCCCAACTCCACTTAACGTTTCATTCATCAAATCAAACTTTGTGTTCGATTCTTGGCTCATTTGTTCAAATTTTCTATTTGATTCTTGGCTCATCCTCTCTAGCATTCTTAAAATTAACTCATTTCCTTGTTCTCCTGACTCTGTCCTCGACTGATCCCTACTACCTCCTGCTTCCTCCATTTCTTGTCTTGTTTTTCAAAAAGAGTACTATCGTCGCTTCCGATTTCCACTCCTTCACTTCTTAGCCACTCCTTTCTTAGCATTCGTTTACAACACGCTACTCATACACTAAATAATTCCTACACATTCACTAAAACACTTAACACCAAATTTCAGGATTGTTAGTTTCTTGAAATAAATAATAATAAGAATCTATCTGAATTCGAGACCCTCACGTTCGGATCGCCATAACTACTGCGAGCTCCCCTGAATCTATCGAGTTAATTCGTGCTCCTAACTTTGGGCGTCATTATTACCGTGTAGGTCCTTCTGAAAAGTCTCCGTAAAATTTGTATTGTCACCCATGATCTACACCTACTCTGGAAATCAAGTCCTACCACCTACACTTGCATGACATATCACCCTACAATAATATCCTCTAAAGATGCTTGCCAATTCGGACGCCAAAACCTCCAGATTCTTGCTCAGCTTCCTCAGGAATATTCGTCACGGCTGCTCACTTGCTCTCTGAAAATAATACTCTAATATTCAAAAAATAAATAAAATTTGACTGCCAAAAGTACATCACGCTTTATTGGAACATTAATTCGCAATTCAAAAATTTTAATCTTACATTCTTCATACACCTTGTATCTTTAAGAAATATTATCGATTTTAAATGAAGTTCTCTTAAACAAAATAATTTGGAAATTTATTAATTTACATCGATCATTAAATAAAAGTAACTGGGCTTATCCCTAAACTTTACTTTAAGCTCCAGGTCTATTACGAGCTCATTGTAAAAACCTTTCTGTCCCTATGTGCTAATTACTTTGTACAAAAGTCAATGTTACACCTTCATTTCATAATACCAAATAGTACCTAAATACGTTTTCATACAACCTCATCTCAAAGTAAAATTGTCAATTAAAAATGTCCTTATAATACAACAAAATGCACAAAAATCACCAAATTGTCATAATCACCAACAAAATCACAATATTCAAAATTTTTAAAAGGTTGAATTACCTGTATTAAGCACCACCAGCTCTCTACGTTGAAATCATCTCCGAAGTGGTCATCCCTCTAGACTGCTTGTTCAAGAATTGCTTCAGGTGGCCTCTCACCATCAGGAACTGCACGTCTCCAGTCAAATTTCTTAGCCGCTAATGCACGGTACTTCCATGCTCCCGTACATCTGCTACTAGTCCATCAACATACTCGACTTCTACCAGTCTACACCAAGCGCCTCCAACCATATGTAGTAAAAAGGTCTACTTACTTTTCTTCCAGTTTCGGTTATCAATTGTATTTCAGATATTCACAATTGCAATATTACCGTTGCACCAACTTGTGCATCTTAATTGTAATAAAAAAAATCTAAACTCGTTTATACCCATTTATTATTACACGAAGGTTGGTTGATGATCTACAAGGAAAGAAAAGAGAAGAGAGAGCCCTAACACCCTTGTCGTTGTTTATATAACTTCCAAATTCCACCCCTGAATCGTTACACGCCATCCCCAAGCCCACTTATCGCGGTAAACTTCTCAACCGTTCACAGATTTCACGAATTCCTCTACTCCACAACAACTAACAGTCGTCTCATTCTGCAAAACCAGCCATTATTCTTGATTCTTTCTCCGTAAACTTCGCAACCGTCTCCAACCGTCTCAAAAACCCAAAAATTCCACTTGCATAACAAACATTTTAGTTCGAACCCCTCATTAAAAATATCTAATGGCTGTCACTTTCTACGAACTCGTCCGGTAACTAACTTTCACCAAAGCACTAAAACACGCATTTTTCATACGCGCCCATCCGATCGCCTCAATCTAACTTGCATTCAAACTATACTGTTCCTTGTCTTGTATCGTTTCCCAGTTATCAACGTTCGTCATCGATTTTTGTGCATCCTTGTCTTACTTGTGTATTATATTACCTTACCTTCATGCCCGCTTATTTACCAGTTTTATCCCAACTAACCAGTCTATATTATTATCTTTCTTGCTCTTATACATGCAGTCTAATCGTCCAACTCTGTCTGCAGCCTCTACAATATTTTCCATTACCCTCTTTAACAAACATCTTATGCGAACACGTAGCATCCTCCTCGCACTTATTTACCTTTAAAAATCTCTTTGTCTTGCAGACGTTTTAAAGTAAACGACAACTCACCGTATGATATCTTCCGTTTTTTGGAATCTTAATAAAAACGTAGCCCTTCTCTCTATTATCGATCCATTTCTATACTTGTAGCGTTCACGTCTTATCTACCTTAAACCAACTGTTTGTTTTCAAACCATTTTTTAATACGAATCCTAACATCTGTTGACAAGCTTCTAAACTCAATACTAAGAACGTGTTTACAAAGGTAAACTTTTACTGCAAATATTTTGTTTTAAAACGCTCCCTAATGGTTAACTTGTTTCTTGACTACACTTTTATATTTACAATGCTAAAACCTTTAAAATTATCAACATTTCAGCTTTATATTACCTTAAACTGTGTTATGTACACTAACAAAGTTAATTACGAGTACGTAAGTAAGGCCGGTCTGACTTGAAAACGGTGCACGCGTATATTTTCAATGTAACATACGCGTGCACCGTTTTGAAGCCAGACCGGCCTTATATACTTTTAATGTAAGATACGTATGGACACGTTTTGAAGTCAGACCGGTTTGATATTACTTTCAATGGAACATACGTGTGTGATTTCAAAACACACGTATGCTACGTTGAAAAATGTAAGTACATGCAGAGAAAATGTGGAGCTGCTGTGAATTCGGTTTTCTAGCGAAAAGCTATAAAGTAGGTCAGATGCAAAATATCGCATCTAAGTCAATTGTATTTAATTAAAGTGGATTCTGATTTATGTTTTTTTACTTTTGTTTAGAGGCTGCAAGTACACATGGGCCGGTTTAACTTCAAAACGTGTTCACGCGTATGCTACGTTGAAAAAATGTAGGTGCATGCAAAAATGTAGAGCTGTTTTGAATTTAGATTTCTAGCGAGACGTTATAAAGTAGGTCAGATACAAAATATTGCATCCAAATCAATTGTATTTAATTAAAGTGGATTTTGATTTATGTTTTTACTTTTGTTTAGAGGCTGCAAATACACATAGGCCGGTTTGACTTCAAAACGTGTCTACACGTATGTTACGTTGAAAACCGGCCAAAGGCAGACAGACTGATTGCATCAATTTCTCATTCTCGATTTTAAAAAATAACAAGTCGTAGTTATTAAATCACGAACACAGTTATCTGCAAGAAATATATACTAATTTGTCAAAGATAGACAGACTGATTGCATCAATTTTTTATTTCCGCTTAGCGAGAAGTTATAAAGTAGGTCAGATTCAAAATATCACACACGTATGCTACATTGAAAAAATGTAGGTGCGTGCAGAAAAAATGTAAAGCTGTTTTGAATTCGGTTCTCTAGCGAGACGTTATAAAATAGGTCAGATGCAAAATATCGCATCTAAGTCAATTGTATTTAATTAAAGTGGATTCTGATTTATGTTTTTACTTTTGTTCAAAGGCTGCAAATACACAAGGGCCGGTTTGACTTCAAAACGTGTCCACGCGTATGCTACGTTGAAAGAATATAAGTGCATGCAAAAATGTGAACTGTTTTGAATTCAGTTGTCTAGCGAGACGTTATAAAGTAGGTCAGATGCAAAATATCGCATCTAAATCAATTTTATTTAATTAAAGTGGATTTTAATTTGTTTTTACTTTTGTTTAGAGGCTGCAAATACACATAGGCCGATTTGACTTCAAAACGTCTTCACACGTATGTTACATTGAAAAAATGTAGATGCGTGCAGAAAATGTGGAGCTGTTTTAAATTCTATCAAAAAGTTATAAAGTAGGCCACATGCAAAATATGCTAAGGCCGGTTGGAATTCAAAGTGCGACCACTCTGCAAATACACATAGGCCGGTTTCAATTCAAAAGGTGTTCACCCTTGTGATAGTTTGAAACGTAAGTTAGCAAAGTATGCAGATGGTGGTAATCTGCTATATAAGGAAATTGCTAATAATATTAATTTAATTAGTCAAAGTTTACTGCATATTTACATACCTACATAAACAAACATGTATATAATTGATATTCAAGGATTTAAATACAAGAAAAACTAGTTTATGTGCAAAGAAATTGCGGTTTTGGACTTGTTGGAAGGCGTTGTTGGGCATCAAATTTTTAAACTGACAATGCAGTCTAGTTGTTTGAACCAAGATTATATAAAACATAACTACTGGGTGACAAGGAATATTCATGGTATTTCTTGGGATGAATTTTCAACGGCTGGAATGGTGTCATCATATATAGCGCTTTATTTAAAGCAAATTATCAGACCCGGTGAAGAAGTTTGGGTGAAACGGTCTAGAAAAGAAGAAATGGATAGAAACCTATCAAATGCAAAACGTTGTAACTGATATGCTTGTACTAGGTTGTCCTAAACTATCGGAGTTAAAAATCAACAATTGTTTACTATGTAACATCCATTGCAATAGACACAGCAATAATAGTCTGCTATGTGCAAAACAAAATACCTTGTTATTAAAAGAATGGTTTAATAATAATAAAACACAATAGAAAGATTGTGTCTGTATTATTGTAGTAAGTAAGAAATTTAATGCTGATGTCTGCAAAAAAAACCGATTAAACTCAGCACGAATAGGACTCTCAACCCTGAAAGCAATTATAATTGATCAACACAATAGCTCTTTACTGGTTTTACAACATTTAACAAATTGTACACATATCTCAAAATTTGCCAAAGACAGACAGACAGACTGATTGCATGAATTTCTCATTCTCGCTTTAAAGAATAACAAGTCGTAGTTATTAAATCGCGAACTCAGTTATCTGCAAGAAATATATAAACGGGGTAATTTATGAAATGCTCCAACTTCAAAAACTAGAAATAAATCTATTGAAATATATGCTATGAATTATTTACTGGTTACTGGTTTCCCAATGTACAGATATCTCGAAATTTGCCAAAGACATACAGACTGATTGCATCAATTTTCCATTCTCGCTTTTAAAGAATAACAAGTCGTAGTTATTAAATCGGGAGTAATGTGAAATGAAACACACAATGTATTTTTCTTTAATGTAATTTATAAAATACATATATATATATATATATATATATATATATATATATATATTACAGTGAATAAGATGAAATAATAACTTAGACTTTTATGCATAGCCCAAATGATCATTTCAAATCGAGCTAGCAATTGAAAGATGGAAAATATAAGGTCTTGGACAGGACTTGAACCTTATATTTTCCATCTTTCAATTGCTAGCTCGATTTGAAATGACCATTTGAGCTTTGCATAAAAGTCTAAGTTATTATTCCATCTTATTCACTGTAATACGATAGTATTTATCAACTTACCTTGTGTAATTAACTATCTAAAATATTTATATATATATATATATTCTTGAATATAATTACTATGTTTTTTTGACTCTACTATTTTATATAATATAATTACTCCTCCTTTAAACAAGATTTTATTACACGACTTTTGTCGTCGTCCCTAATGATTTCAAATCGAGGTGCTTTAGCAAACGTTTGGTTGGTTTTTCTTTTACTAATTACTATATTTTATATGCCTCGACTATTTGAAACTTTAATCTCAGGGTTTTCTCACCTACTCACCGTGGGTTCAATCGTGAGTAGATGTGCAATACCCAACCAAACTGCACCCTCGTTTGTTTTACCACTTTTGAAATGTACTAAATTTATTTTGATATGCCAAATCTTAATAGATCAACGATGCCTGATGCCAAATTAATTTATGTAACTTTTATGACTTTAATTTCTGACGTTCTAATATATTCACGGTACTTACCAGAAATATACTGCGCTGAAGGCCTTCCTTGACTGCTGGCTCAAGTTCGGAATTTCCGTACGCACTTTTACACAAGATTCTTCAAAATTGTCCTCTTGCGCACTGCCTCCAGGTGTTTGTAAAACAATTTTGATGCCCCAAACCTGAAATAATGTTACCCCAATTTAGAATTTAGTAAAAACCTTTATCTACTTTCCCTGCGTCAATTCTTCCTCGCCGTATTCCTATTTCCTGTTCCTCTGCTCCGTATCCTGCTTACTTCTCTCTTCGCACAACCAAATCAATCCCGCTGTCTTAATACAAATCACTCCTAATCCTGCTATACCAATTGTCCATACGATGTCCTTCTGCCGTTATATCTTCTCAAATCAATCCAAAATTCTTTACGTCGTCGATGCCTTCTTTAACCACTCCAATATCCTGCTGCCGTAATACCCAAATCTATCCCAAAACCAACACTAATCTTCTCAAATAATATACCGTCGCTTTCTCCTTTACATCAATAACCACTTCCAAAATCTTCTTTACATACACGCTGACTTTCCCTTTTCACTTTTAAACACTTTATATACTTTCTTTTATACTTGGATTAAATAATACTCGATGAATACACAAATAAACTTTTATTTCAAAACTATTTTACAATTTTAACGCAGGTTTCATAAATAGGTCTGTATCTGAACAAATTTAAAAAAAGAAGTCCCTTATTTATATTGCTTAGTTATTAACTAAACAAACTTAGTTTACTACAATAACATTTTTACATATATAACATCCAATAACAAATCTCCTATCTTTCAGTGTCCAACATACCTTCGCTATAGTCTTTATAATAATTTTAAATTTCTACCATTGGTCCAAAACACTTCACTAAACTCCAATAACCTTTTACATTTTGATTCACTTTAAATTTTGATTTACAATTCGTCTAAAAGTTTGATTCTATAAAAGGAAAAGCCAAATAATTCATACACGACCTGGACGCTTTGTTATATTGCAGATATCCATAAATGCGTCCGGCTTTCCGACGGCAAATGTACTCTCAACTGGCTCATGAAATATCAACTCAGTATAAAACCTCAAGTACCGTGCATTATATCAACGTCATAAAGTCATGTTACTACCTTTTGGCATATAAGTTTCAATCTGAAATGGTACATACTTTAACGTATGTAAAGTATAGCAAAATTTATAGTTTTAAATTATTAAATCTGAAATATTGACCCTATCGCTTGGCATACACCCTATTAATACAAATATACCTTTAGAAACCTTCTAACCCCTCCCTTACACAATATTTGGCCCCACTGGTTTTAATGAAATTGGAAATTTCATATGTTTTCTCTTCCCTGGTGTGCAAAAATTTCTGATTTTCATTCAAAACCATCCTTTCGTTGTTTCTATTTTACTTTGGCAACCCGCATTCGCCTTTCTCTCACATCTATTACACTACGCTATTTTCTAACCTATACTATACTACTATAACAAAACAAAAATAAAAACTAAACTAAACTTTCCGTTGCATGAACCACATTTTAACCTATCCTATTAAACCCTCTTCCTGTACTACTCTATATGGTACAAATTCTCCAAATGAAAACGCCCGCGATATCCCCTGTCATATTCTCCAGCTCAAACGTATTGCCTTCGGCAAAACTACGCGTGATCCTGTACGGCCCTTCATAAGGAAACAACAGCTTCGCGCAAATGTTTTTGTCGCGGTTTGAAACCCTTAATCGTTTGACGACTACCAAATCCCTATTCCAAAAATCGTTCTTTTCTTAATTTTTCTACACCTTCGTTCGATGTCCCTACGCTGCATCCTTTCGATTCTGCGCCTGGCATTACTTAGCAACTCTGTTATGTCTTGTACCTCGACTTCCTCCTCCATGGTCTAGCTGGTATAATCCTTCGCATTAATGTTACCGGACATGTTTTCGTAACCGAACTCGGTACGCTGTTCATAAAATTTTCTATTTGTGGTAGATACCTAACCCATCTGTCGTGATGCTCCTGTGTCGCTAATCGTAAATATTTTATCACCTCTCGTATGTAACGTTCGCATGGATTAGCTTTCGGATGTCGTATGCTACTAAATGATACTTTAATATTTGCCCTTTTAACCCGTTCCTGAATCTTTGATTGTTGAAATACGTTGCGTTGTCTACCAAAATCCTTTTATCTTCCCGACTTGGCTTTCAAATTCTCCAATTGACTGCAATGCATGCACTGTGTTACTCCTTCTTGCAGGAAATAATTTTACAAATTTAGAAAAACGTCGACCACCACCAAAATATGTCGATACCCTGTTCACTCGTGATCAGGTTGCTTAAATAATCAATCGCCACCAATTCCAATGGTCCATTTACGCTCACGCTCATCGGCATATTCTGCAGCACCACGTTCTTGTCTTTACCTAGAATGCAAATTTCACACCGATTTATCCTTTCCTTTATCACCGTTATATCATTTTTGCGTAAAACGCCTCTCTGAATACTAAAATGTTTTTCTGATACCTATGTGTCCGAATTTTAAATGAATTTCGTTTATGATTTCAGCGGCAACGTCTCTTGATAGCACTACCAGCTCTGCATCCCTATTCTTTTCACCACAAACTGCCCTACGATGGTAAATCCCTGTACTCTTCCATATTTTCTCTTGTAAGTTTCTCTCGTATCGAGCTCACCTCGCTGTGCCTCTGCGCCTCTATAAGTTTGGTGTTTGTCCATCGACCAACATCCTGAATTCCTGCAAAGCAATTAAACACCCTTTTATGTCCTGATTCGATTCCACCTGCGGTCTGCTCAGAAAATCCGCCGTCACATTCTCCTTTCCTGGCTTATGCTTAATTTCGAAGTCGTATTCCTGTAACACCAATGCCCATCTATACAACCTACTGTTTAAAAACTCCTTTTCTTCATGAACGTTACCACCGTGTTGTCGGATTCTATTAGAAATTTCTTACCTAACAAATAAAACGCAACTTCTTCACCGCGTATACTATGGCCAACATCTCCTTCTCTGCCGTCGCATACCTGGTTTCGCAGTCTTTCAACACCCTAGAAATGAAAACAATTGGTACTTCAACTCCATCCTGTATCTGCACCAACTCAGCCCCGATTGCATATTTCGACGCATCCGTCCTCAAAATAAAATCATCTTTAAAATTTGGATATTTTAATGCTAACTCCTTGTAAAATGCTTCTTTTAAATCCTGGAACGCCTTCTCTCGTTCAGCAGTTCACTTCCATCTTTCCTTTTCTTTAACAAACTCACCAACGGTACGCACATTTCAGAATACCTCGGTATAAAGCGTTTGTAATAATTTAGCACCCTAAAATCCTCGCAGTCCTCTCACATTCTTTGGTCGCTGAATGTTTTCAACTCGTCCAATCTTTTATTGCAAATTTTCATCCCTTGTTCGCTAATTTCAAACCCTAAGTATGTAACCTTGCTTTTAAACAACTCGCATTTCTCTACGTTCAGCTTTAAACCTCCTTCGTCCAGTCGTTGGATCACCTTTCTAAATGCTCCAGGTGTTTTGCTCGTCCCTTGAAAAATTAACAAATCATCGACATAATGCGAACAGAAACATTCATATTCATTAAACAACTTCTGCATCGCTCTTACAAGTGCTGCTGAAGAACTACTTAAACCAAATGGAACTACAGAAAACATATAAATCTCGCCTTCGATACTAAAACCTGTAAACTTTTACTGTCTTCATGCAACGGAATTAACCAAAACGAATTCTTTAAATCTAATTTGCTGAAAACTTTCATTTCATATACTTTATACAATAAATTATCCAACCCTTGTGGTTGCTCATACTGCGGTTTTGTAATCGCATTCAATTTCCTCGCATCTAAACAAATCCTTATATCCTTTTTATTTGGTTTTGGTACTATAACTACTGGGTTCACATATTGAGTTCTCGCTGGTTCTATAATACCCTCTTTTAACATCCTGTCTATCTCTATTTTAACCCTATTTCTTATGGCAAACGGAATTGGATACACCCTTGTATTAAATCCGATGTCTTCCGTGACCTCCAACTTATGTGTGTACCGCCTCGCAAATCTTGGCTCTTCATTAAATAACCCTACATATTTATTAAATAATTCTCCTAGCTTCATCTTAGTATCAATACTCACTTTCCTATCTGTTCATCATTAATTAATCTTCCAAACATATTACATAATCGTACTTTAACCTGTCCATCATTATACTCTTTAATCATTCCTAATCCTGTACTATCTATATCATTTCCATTCCTATTTTCCTCACTAACCGTAGGCACCACCCATGACCTATCTTTATCAAATATCCTAATTGACCTATCCTTTCCATCTATATTCAATCCAAAATCCTCTATAAAATCCATACCCAATATGAAGTCTAACTGTAACCCTTTCGTAATTAAAAACTCTGCATTCCTGCTTCTTTATTTCCTATATATATCGGTACACGGATAACATTATAAATCGTCGTAAGCTTTTGTTCATCGCTGACCATAAATTAACCCCTCAATTGTTCCTATTCTTTCCTTTAAAAATTCTCCATGTTCGACTACTACCCTATCATTTACCAGCGACAACTGTGACCCACTATCCACTAAAGCAACATAAACACGGTCCCTTAAACTAATATTTATAAATAACAAATTCTTTTTATTAAAAATGTAACTGTTTAACAACAAATCCCTTATACTATAGCAAACATCAATCTTAGCTCCTAAGCAGTCGGTCGTCCAAAATTCGCGTTTTTTTCTTGAGGCGACTCGTGAATTTCCACCACCTCAATCCTATTCGGGTCCGTTGTAATTGCGCTCGTCGTCATATGTTGGACGTTTACGTCCCTGTCCGTCCGGCTATTTCCATTTTTTATTCCTCCCCCAGTCGTCCGGCCGTCATCCTCGCCGTTGTCGTGCCGGTTTCTGTTCTGTCCATTGTAGGCGTTATCCCGGTGGTCCCTGTTGAAATACGGTCGTCTATGTGCCTCGTATCCCCAATGATTCCTATGTCCGTAGTTAAAATTTTCCTGTCTATAATTTTGTCTGTTTTCGTGGTACGGTGGTCGTCGACTGTCTTCCCTGTAACCCCTGTTTTGTTCCCAATGGTATGTCCGCGTTTTCGCTTCCAGTACTGTCGCTAGGTCGAAATTTCTCATTACTCCCAAGAATTCCCTTAATGTCTTGACATTTTGTACCACTACAACTCTGATAACCTCCGGTTCCATATGACCTGCCAGTAGAAGTACAATGTCGTCCTCGCTCAGTTTCGGTGTTAAGTGTTGCGCCTGATTGAACTTGTCAATCGCGTATTCTTCGCGCGTGCCGTGAGTCCTGCTATAATGTCCTGTAATTAGGTTCGTCCTTATGTCGGTCTGATGTGTAGTGTTCCAAAACTGTTCTATAAATAGTCGTTTGAAGTCCGCGTACGTGTCATACTGTTTACGAAAAATGTTATGCCACTTTTCGGCGTTTCCTGTCAAACTCGCCCCGACAATCTGTAATTTTGTTCGTTCGTTTTCTGTCCCTACGATCTCGTCTAGTCGGTCCAGGAATCCCATGGGCTGTTCTGTCTTACGTCCCTCAAACTTCGGTAAAGCGTCCCGGTTTAATCGAAAGTGCGGTCCGTAGTCTAGTCCAATTCGCCTCCTTTCTATGTCGTCGAGTTTCTCGTAAATTTGTCTAACGTCATGTCCTACCCTGGTTTCTAATCCCGTAACTTTGTCGTCAAGTTTTTCGTCCAGTTTTGTCCTACCGTGTACGTTTTCGTTTTGTATGGTTTCTAATGTTTGTCCTAAATTTTTGTAGTTGGTCCCATGTCGTTTGTCACATGTTTCTATTTCTGTGCTTAAATTTGAAAACCCGCTAATCATTGTTTCTTCCACTGTGTCGACCCGTGTCTTAATTTCAGTTCTTAAGTCAGTCCGTGTCGCGTTCAAGTCTCCTTGCAAATGTGCCCGTGTGTGTTCTAACTTGTCGTCAACCCTGTCTATTTGTTGTTGGACCTCTGTCCGCACGTCGTCTTTTGCAATCTGTATTTGCGTTAGTAAGTATTCCTGTGTGTGGTTCATTGTCGCCGTCAGGTCCGCGTGCGCTGTCCTAAACTCGTCCCTTAACTCGTTATGTGATTGCGTAATTTTGTATGTCAGTTCTGTATGTGATTCCACAATTTTTATGGCTAACGCCGCATTCGCCTCTTTTTGTTCCGTGCGTGATTCATTAATTTTGTCTGTCAGTTCTGTATGTGATTCCACAATTTTTATGGCTAACGCCGCATTCGCCTCTTTTTGTTCCGTGCGTGCATCTTTTTGTTCCTTGCGTGATGCATTGAGATCGTCTTTCATGCTCATCAGAAATCTCATAAGGTCCTGGGTTCCGTCGTTTTTTGATGCTCTCACCTCCGGTACCGTCGCCTGGTCCATGTCCGTGTCTGTTACCTCCAACTCTGTCTGTCTCGTGTCCGTCTCCTGCAGGTCGCCCCCTGCGTCTAGCTCTACGTCTTGTTTCCTTACATCCATTTCAACCCCGTATATTAGTCCCGATCTTGTGATTCTTTTTGTGTCCTCGTCCGTCATCTCTGTTTCCTTGTTTTGAACTCGTTTACTGAAAAAATTAAAAAAAAAAACTTGCGGGCCCCACCTAACTCGGGCTCCCGGATTCTACTCTCTTTCGCTCTAACACCTTTTTAACCTTTTTCTCGAGCCTCACGTTGGGTTTGCCACCTTCTTGAATATAATTACTATGTTTTTTTGTCTCTACTATTTTATATAATATAATTACTCCTCCTTTAAACAAGATTTTATTACACGACTTTTGTCGTCGTCCCTAATGATTTCAAATCGAGGTGCTTTAGCAAACGTTTGGTTGGTTTTTCTTTTACTAATTACTATATTTTATATGCCTCGACTATTTGAAACTTTAATCTCAGGGTTTTCTCACCTACTCACCGTGGGTTCAATCGTGAGTAGATGTGCAATACCCAACCAAACTGCACCCTCGTTTGTTTTACCACTTTTGAAATGTACTAAATTTATTTTGATATGCCAAATCTTAATAGATCAACGATGCCTGATGTCAAATTAATTTATGTAACTTTTATGACTTTAATTTCTGACGTTCTAATATATTCACGGTACTTACCAGAAATATACTGCGCTGAAGGCCTTCCTTTGACTGCTGGCTCAAGTTCGGAATTTCCGTACGCACTTTTACACAAGATTCTTCAAAATTGTCCTCTTGCGCACTGCCTCCAGGTGTTTGTAAAACAATTTTGATGCCCCAAACCTGAAATAATGTTACCCCAATTTAGAATTTAGTAAAAACCTTTATCTACTTTCCCTGCGTCAATTCTTCCTCGCCGTATTCCTATCTCCTGTTCCTCTGCTCCGTATCCCGCTTACTTCTCTCTTCGCACAACCAAATCAATCCCGCTGTCTTAATACAAATCACTCCTAATCCTGCTATACCAATTGTCCATACGATGTCCTTCTGCCGTTATATCTTCTCAAATCAATCCAAAATTCTTTACGTCGTCGATGCCTTCTTTAACCACTCCAATATCCTGCTGCCGTAATACCCAAATCTATCCCAAAACCAACACTAATCTTCTCAAATAATATACCGTCGCTTTCTCCTTTACATCAATAACCACTTCCAAAATCTTCTTTACATACACGCTGACTTTCCTTTTCACTTTTAAACACTTTATATACTTTCTTTTATACTTGGATTAAATAATACTGATGAATACACAAATAAACTTTTATTTCAAAACTATTTTACAATTTTAACGCAGGTTTCATAAATAGGTCTGTATCTGAACAAATTTAAAAAGAAGTCCCTTATTTATATTGCTTAGTTATTAACTAAACAAACTTAGCTTACTACAATAACATTTTTACATATATAACATCCAATAACAAATCTCCTATCTTTCAGTGTCCAACATACCTTCGCTATAGTCTTTATAATAATTTTAAATTTCTACCATTGGTCCAAAACACTTCACTAAACTCCAATAACCTTTTACATTTTGATTCACTTTAAATTTTGATTTACAATTCGTCTAAAAGTTTGATTCTATAAAAGGAAAAGCCAAATAATTCATACACGACCTGGACGCTTTGTTATATTGCAGATATCCATAAATGCGTCCGGCTTTCCGACAACAAATGTACTCTCAACTGGCTCATGAAATATCAACTCAGTATAAAACCTCAAGTACCGTGCATTATATCAACGTCATAAAGTCATGTTACTAGCTTTTGGCATATAAGTTTCAATCTGAAATGGTACATACTTTAACGTATGTAAAGTATAGCAAAATTTATAGTTTTTAAATTATTAAATCTGAAATATTGACCCTATCGCTTGGCATACACCCCTATTAATACAAATATACCTTTAGAAACCTTCTAACCCCCTCCCTTACACAATAATATATATATTGTTATGTACTCTAGAATAAACACATTATAATTCATTTAAGTTGTTTATATCTTCGTTTTCTAAATGAGCAAGCATCCCAAATATAAAGAACAGTTCTAACTTACTCCAACTCTGAACGGTAAAATATTGTTTTATAGGTTCTATGAGGGGCTGTTTTCTTCATCTTTGACGCGCGGTCGTTTCTGGTTGTTCTTCTTCGTGTTCACTAAAAAAGATTCAGATGAAGATTAGATCAAGTAAATGCATTAAGAAAATTAAATTTATATTAAGCCAACGAATACATACTGTGTATTGGTGTCATCAGGTCGTACGTTGCAATTGGTGGATCTGCTCTCGGAGCCAACGATTTTTCCAGCACTTTATTTGGACTGACTATAAACTACTCAATAATTTTAACCTCAACCACTATCATATTCTTTCATGACAAGGGCAATTTTAAAAAGTTTTCATTTTCGACTTGTTCCATGGAACACAACTACAACTTGACAATAAAGATTGAGCCATTATCACACACATATCTTGAGTATATAAAGATATTAAACAACAAAAACAGCAGAAAAATTCAACCCGTCAGAAAGAATTTAATGCTAAGTTATTGTCTCGATAGCAATTGTAGAAATATGAAATCTGCAGAAAAATTTAATAAACCCAGTCATGTATAAATTTAATTCTGACGTCCGCAGAAAAATAAAATAAATGTATTCAGTGAGAAATTTAATGCTGACATCAGCAGAATAATAAATAAACCCACTCAGTCAGCATGAATGAATGAATGGGACTCAAACCCTGAAAGCAATTATAATTATTCAACGCAATCTAAGATTAGCTGGTTACTAGTTTCCCATAGATTTTAAACACATTATTATACCATATTTGAAATATTTACTTTTTCAGTACAACTGAAAGAAATTGACTTTTATACATTTTAATTAAATTTATTAAAGAATACTCGATATCATAGACTTTTTCTATTGTATAATTTGTAGTACTTTATTACAAAAAAAATTACATACGACAGCGTTTTTTCTTTGTCAACGAAAGCCTAGTCTATTGACTCCTTCAGCATTCGTATTTTCATAGTTACGTACTGAAGGCAACTCTGCAATTTTAGATCAGATGCATTTCTAATTTCAATCGCAAAAAATGAAAGTATGTATTCGAAATATGCACTCAGATTAAAAGTCAAAAATAATTGTTTTACACCTTTGTGTAAACTGAGATTAAATCTATCTAATCCAAGATTAAATAAAACTGTCAATTTTGTAGGTTTAATAGTTTTTATTCATGCTATGTGGGAATGAAACGTTAACAAAAGCGATCTTGTACCTATCATAAATAATACGATTTTAATATCTTGCTTTAAAACAAAAATAGAATGCCGTTTTCTGGTTGTGATTAGGCACCAGTATTAAAAAGCATTCTTCAGTTTTATCCTAGAATTAACGTCGTGTAATTTAATTTATTGTAAGCTATATTGCAGCACCTTGACAATGAAAGAATTCCTGACGCTGCATGGCTCGTGTAATGTACTTTGTTATCAAAATAAAATACAAACTGCCTTCAATGTAAACGCAATTACATACCTATATATATATATATATATATATATATATATATATATATATATATATATATATAGTTATTTTGAATCTAATTAAATGTATAAAAGTCAATTTTTTTTAGTTTTACTGAAAAGTAAATTATGTCGCCAATAATCTAAAACTTATTCAATATTACTATATTAGTTAAAACCATTTGCATCGCATTACTTTAAACGACGTTTAACTAATCTAGGATTTTTTTATTTTACTCTATGCCTCCGTTGAATTTTAAAAAAATTATTTTAAATCTCCGTCGTGAGTTAGTTTTACTACGTGCTATAATTAATCCTACACCTGATGAAGAAATAAGAGTTGTTTATGGAAAATGCCATGCGTTGCACAAAATCACGATTTGCATATTCCATTTACAGGATGGCATGAATATCAACTTCTACAAGAAACGCAACATCAGATCAATAGTTTCTATAATTTTTACCTAAATTTTCACTTAAACAAAATGGGAGTATTTTAATATTTTCTTTGCAATATAGGCTAATTGCGAGATTGTTGAGCTTCTCAATTTTTTTAGTTCTTTTAATGCAATTGGAAATGAATGGGATTGTAGCGTAATACTAAATCAAAAAAATGTTGATAGCTAGATATTCTATGAAGATTTTGTAAAGCAGTAACCAAGACTCAAAGAATGCAATGTTGATTGTTATCATTATTTTTTGCTTACATACTGTTTTTTTATTTATTAGAATAATTAGATAGCTGAATATATAAAATTTTCATTACAATTTTTTTCAGAAAACGATGCAAATTTGTAATTTATTTTCTAAAGTGTAATAGATTAGACTTTCCTTGCAACAAAAGAAAAAAAACGCTGTGGTGTGCGATTTTATTTTAAATTACACACAACGTTAATTCTAGGATAACTGCAGTATGTTTTAATACTGGTTTTAAAAATTTGTGTACCTAATCACAACCACATTACTTTAAACGACGTTTAACTAATTTAGGTTTTATTTTATTCTATGCCTTTGTTGAACAAGAAAAAAATGCTTGTGGTGTGTAATTTTTTTTGTAGTCAAGTACTTAAATTACACAACACAAAATTCTTTCAACGTTAATTGTAGGATAATTGCAAGTGGTTTTAAAAATTTGTGGAATTTTTTCCTCAAGTACCTGCAGGTTTTAAGATTGTCGAGTGCCCGCCTACGATTATATTTCAAATTACACACAACGTACTGTTTCAATACTGAAATGAATACAAAAACTGTATGTAAGCAGAAAAAATAGTGGTGCTCTCAGCAACATAACGAATTTGGTTCATTGCCTGAAAAATTGCAAATATGCATTTTTTATAGTTATCATGCAAGATTTCGAATTTGCTTTATTTTCTGAAAAAAAATGCAAATGTCTAATTTTATAGCTAACCATAAAATACATTTTCTTTGATTGAAAATCGTCTTTATTTACCTTAGGTCAAGAATCAAAACCTAAATAAAGATGATTTTAACAACCGCTTCCAAAAGCAATTCGCTATGCAATTACTTTGATTGCATAGGAATACATGATAAGATAGTCAAATACAATCCGCTCTCAAACAGCATAAGAGTATTATAATTACTTTAATATTACTGTACCTTTACAAATTATGAAACAGAAAAACAATAAATCATTTAGCAATCACAATAATATTTACAAGCAAATAAATAGAAGTTTATACATTTCTCAAATAAACTAACTGGTACTTTATTAACAAACAACTGGATTTTTTTAACAGAACGGTTACTACTATTTTTCTCTACAATACATTTATACTAATATAGTTCAACTCGGATAGATTAAAAGGTATCGTATTTTAGACACATCCAAAAAAAAGCGGTGTACCTGTTGCAGGTATAAGCATAATACTGAAGTTTTCTAACTAAAAAAATATATTATATGTTAATCAGGATAAAATAAATTGCATTCTTTATTTGAGCCAGTGGTTGAAGCTTTACAAGTCATTTCTAAGTGTATAGTTATATCTCCAAGGTTTAGCATCAGTGGTTGAGATACTAAGAATTCTTTTATCATCACTTAGATTAAGAACAATTTTGTTTTGTTTTATAGTAAACACATCATGTTTGACTGATCTAATTAAACATTGCTGTTTCTGTACAGTCTGTTTATAAAACAAAGCATTCTTATAATCATCAAAAGAGATTTGCTTAATACTTGCTGAGGGAGATCCCTTTGACTTTTTTATTACCTTATTCTGAACTCTGTAAGTGTACATTTTAGATCTAAGCCCTACAATCTCTAGCATGATATCACCATTGTTTTCATCTTTCATAAGACCAGGAACCTTTTTATTTGATAATGGGATATGATATTTATTACTGAAGTCGTAATCGGAAGTATCAAATCTATGAATATCTTGTTTGATATAAGAGTAAATATCTTCAACGCTAAACTCGTATATCAAACTATCCGTATCTGTGTACAGAAGCTTTGCTTTGTTAACAAAGTGCGATTTTATATAACTATAGTGAAATTCATATAAATAGGTTTTCGAAATATCTAGAATAGAGAAACCTGCATAAATGGGTTTGTTTAAATCATAGGTTCCCAACCTTTTCTGAACCACCGCCCCCTCTACTGGAAAAAAAACTTCCAACGCCCTCCTCATCATAGTGCATTATAACGAATATTAAAATATTGTTGCATAGTATCTATCTAACTATCTATCTATCTATATATATATATATATATATATATATATATATATATACATAGATACTCATATACGAACGTTGCACTTTTGACTGCTATTACAAGCGTTCACTAAAGCGTTGGACAAGGTATATATATTAAAAATCGCAAAAGTAAACCTTAATTAAAACGACTATCAAATGTAGTACAAACTTGTTTATTAAAAACTTAAATATGAATACTTAATGAACAGAAAAAAAGATTAAGAAGAAAAAATTAATGAGATAGTTGAGGCTGGTGAAGTTTTAACAATTTGCTAATGTCGGGTTCCAATTTCGTTAACATCAGCCGCAAATCGCCACGTTCAGTAATGTGCAGTCTGTTCCTTGTCTTAGACAATAAATTAGCTACTGCACTGAACCCACGCTCAGCCAAATAAGATGAAGGAAATGCAATTAAAAATATCTGTACTCTTGACCACAATCCAGGGTAAAGAACTGGTATTGGTTTTGAAGCCAGAACTCTTGATATCCATTTCTGAATTTTACTTTTAGTTCTTCGTTAGTTGTGAGTTCTACGAGTTCCTCTTCTAAATTTGATGATTCTGCTGTATCTGCATTTGCGAAAGGATCTAAAACCCAACCCGGTATATTCATGTTTAAAATATCCTGAAATCGCTCCACACAATCAACATGAAGAACGTCCAAGTGTTGGCAGTAAGTAAGTAAATCTTCATGTTTTGCAGAGACTGCTGATAATGTGGGAAAGTGGCTGTATTCACCTCTCCCTAGATTTCGTTTGAATAGAAGAAGTTTTCCCACAAAAGCAGCTATGACGTTTTTGTTTTAATTAAATTCAATTCGTCACCTTGCAATTGTAAATTGACTTCATTAAATATTTTAAACAAGTCTGTCAAATAAGCGATGTCATTTTATGTATAATCAGGTTTTCGCGCAATTTTTCGTTTCTGTTTTCAAGAAAGTCCAGTACTGAATCAAATAGTTGAAAAAACGATTCAAACAAGTACCTTTTAGAGCCAACGAACTTCTGTGTGCAGCAGCAAGCAATTGTAATCTTCATCATTTTCACTACAAAGTTGGCTAAATAATCTGTCATGCAATGAATTGCTTCTAATCGTATTTACTGCTCTAATAACGTAATGAAGCGACGAATGCAAACGTTCGTTCAGATTTTTTGCAACCAAGTGCTGACGATGAATAATACAATGTATAGCGAGTACATTTGGTACTGCTTGTTTCAAATGAGCTATGAAACCCTTATGACGTCCCGTCATTGCTGGAGCACCATCAGTAGCTGCCGACAAAATATTATGCATAGGTATTTCTTTCTCTTGAAAAAACGTACTCGTGGTATTAAATATCGTTTCTCCCTTTGTATCAGTTTCCAAATTTTTTGCAAATAATAACTCTTGATACATTTTTTCGTCTTTTATGAACCGAACGTATGATAACAGCAGTACTTCGTTATTTGGTAGAGTGGATTCATCAAGTTGAATGGAAAAATTGCAAGTTTTAAGTAATCGCATAATGATATTTCAACGTCTTGAGCCATTTCGTCTATTCTCCTTTGCACTGAGTTATTACTCAGAGGAATTTTCTGATGACATCTGCCGATGTCTTATGATGAAGAACAGTTTTATTACCTCTCTGACTGCCGGCAAGATAAGTTCCTCGCCAATGGTATGTGGTTTACCCGTTTTGCGATTAACAATGAAATGTTATATGATGCTCGTAGTCCATCATCTTCTTGTTTAGAACACGACGCAAATAGGTTTGATATAGTTGGCTGTTTCAAATATTTCTTCTGCAGTTCTTGAAAATAGGACAAATCTTTGTCCTTTTTATCAGTATGCATTTTATTTAAATGTTCTTGTAGCCTAGAAGGCTTCATGGCTTCATTTGAGAAAACTTTTGGCAAAGTAAACACATGGGTAATGATGGGTTTACAGGAGAGTGCGTAAATCCATATTTCAAATACAAAAGACTGTACTGCCGGCATTTCTTCTTAGATTCAGACATTTTGAAATCCAAAACTTGCCACGGTTTAAAATAAATTAACTTTTCAACGAATTTATAGATAATTATAAAATTAATGGTTATAATGACTTATATAACTTATCACTCACGAACATGGATTATTTGGAAGCACACAAAATAATAACACATTCCTAGAGCTATCCCTGCCTTTTATACGTTTGATTTCATACAAGCATCAACTTGTATGTTTTATCTTGTTTGCGATGCCGGTGCACTTTGTAAGCAAGTCATATCGCGTCTTTGCTTATCAACTTGCAAAGACTTGTTGCGGACAATATTAAACGGAATTAGGTATTCATAGACCTAATGCTGAATTAAATGTTTTAAAGTATATTTTCTCGATAACAATAACATAGACATTTTAGATAGCTAAATAAACTGTCTATTCATGCCAACTAGGTATTTTCAAAGTATTTTAATAAGGTAAGTACGTCACAAACGCCCCCCTTGATCCTCCTAACGCCCCCCTTTTGCCCCTGTACTCGCTACCGCCCCCTTTGAAAGCTACAGCGCCCACTGGGGGGCGATACCGCCCCCGTTGGGAACCAAATAATCCTCTAATTTATTCATTTTTAATAAGACAAGATCTTTGTTTAACACAGTGCAACTGTGAAAATCAGGTTTTGCTATGTAACTACGAGCTCCAAACCGTTCTTCCCATTTGGTCACTAATTTCACATTTTTCCATTTCCGTACGTTTTCCATCATTTTTCATAAACCGAATTTATCATATTTTTTTATAAAAGCATATATCAAAACTGTTTTTTGACTGTTGTCTTAATTTCGTATTCAAATCAATGTATTCTTTTAACCAAGGAGCATGTTTAAACCGAAGAACCTTATGAATCTTTTTCAGTTCTAAACAGTACCTTAAATACATTTTTAAATTCTTGTAGTGAATAATATAGTTGAGCTTTAGATATAAAGTTGTAAGTAATTTCTTTAGGTTTGATTTATTAGAAGGTACTGGTGGTATCATATGTTCAGGCGCCAACGGAAAGTCACTGTGAATTTTATGTAAAGATACTGGGTAGTGTAAATCGCATTCAAAAATATATCCTACATCAGAATCATTGGGAATATTAAGTATGTCTAAACGTAATATATCTGGATTGGTGCCATCTAAAAATTCAAATTCTCCATATGGAAGATATTCAGACATTGCAGCCCCATATAAATTATTAACATCAAAATACATTAAATATTTAGAATCGAAATTCGGATCATAATCTGCATTATATATTTGTTATTTGCTTTGGCATATCTATTTGAACATTGAGAAACGCCACCACGAATTCCCCGTTCTAAAAACATTATTTTTTCAATATCAGTAAGCAACTCGAGTTTAACGTTTGTCGTTTTTAATATTGTGTCTAGAGCTAAACCAGGAGCCGTAAAGTAGTGAAGTGAATCTAACTTATACGTGAACATGCAAGTTTTTCTAAAGTTTTTAAATATGTCTGTCAAGAGCAGTACATCTGTTTTTAAATATAGATCTGAATAGTCCCCTAGTGTTTTTATATTAAATGTTTGCCAAACGTGTTTAGCATGATTGTAGTCTTCGTCTGAGACTTCTTCATTGCGCAAACGATTAAAGAATGCTGTTTTACAGGGTAAATTGGTTTTATTGAACCTACCCCAAGAGTTAATGTAATCATAGGGAAATATGCCTTTACGCGTAAGTAACCGAAACTCATCTTTATTTACGGTAACCTCAAAGTAAAACATATAATTCAGAACCCTTAATTAAATACAGCATTCTTTATACAATTGACTTAAGTGTGTTATAATTAAATAAACAGTAAAGAACAAGATGTATATTATAATAATAAACTAATTTTTTAGAATAGTGACATATTATTATTCTGAAAATTCTATGTTGACAGTTAGGCCGATCGATCCCTTACTAGTTACGTATACGTGTTTGTTCAAGCCAATAGTTTCATTTAATTGTTTCATTCCATGTGCTTGAAGGTATTTAAAATATCTCAATAACAATATATTTTTGAACTCTTCTGTTTCCACTAATACTCTTTCTCCATATTTTGTCTTGACAGTTTCCACTTTCAAAACTTCAAACCTCTTATTCACTACAATATCTTTTGAATTTACATAAAGTTTGCGATATGTAGTATATTAAGAATATTAAAATCCATATTGCATTTAATTACTTGCTTCTATCTTACACACAACACTGCGTTAACTAATTTATGTTGTTATGATTGCAAGTCGAAGAGTTCTCACTTATATTACATAGGATTGACCTTGATTACCACCGCTGCTTTTCCTACTGTTGGCACACTTTAAAGTCAAACCGGCCTATGTGTATTTGCAGCCTCTAAACACAAGTAAAAACATAAATCAGAATCCACTTTGATTAAATACAGCATTCTTTATACAATTGACTTAGATGTGATATTATGAATCTGACCTACTTTATAACTTCTCGCTAGAGAACTGAATTCAAAACATCTCCACATTTTTGCATGCACCTACATTTTTTCAACGTAGCATACGCGTGGACACGTTTTGAAGTCAAACCGGCCTATGTGTATTTGCAGCCTCTAAACAAAAGTAAAAAACATAAATCAGAATCCACCTTAATTAAATACAATTGACTTAGATGCGATATTTTGCATCTGACCTACTTTATAATTTCTCGCTAGACAACCGAATTCAGAACAGCTCCACATTTTCTCTGCACGCACTTACACTTTTCAACGTAGCATACGTGTGTTTTGAAGTCACACGTATGTTCTATTGAAAGTAATATAAAGCTGGTCTGACTTCAAAACGTGTCCACACGTATTTTATATTGAAAGTATATAAGGCCGGACTGGCTTCAAAACGGTGCACGCGTATGTTACATTGAAAAACATACGCGTGCACCGTTTTGAAGTCAGACCGGCCTTACTTACCTACTATTACGCTTTGAATATTTGTTTCATAAAAATGCACCCTCCTTAATTTATGCTACTACCGAAAGCTCTACTATCACTATCTTTACATGCTAATTATATGTTTATTTGCATGGACTTGTGCTTCTTATCTCATAATAACTGTGATTAACCTCTTCTTTAATACTAACGTGAAGTCAAATTTACTGCAAAGCTTATTTTTAATAATAAATACCTACGTTCTAGCTTTAAAATAATCTAAATAATTTCTGGACCACTATATACATGATATACATGATCCATGATCCATTGCGAATGGACCTGCACCTTGCCGAAGTTCTAAATTACTAGAACAGGTGAAATGGCTTGCGTGTTCTAATGAGCTAAAGAGCCAAACTACAGGTCCAACCAAAGTAGTAGGGTCGTTAGTGAGGAACCAGACTAAGACAGGTCCCCGAAAGAGGGCAGCGACCATAGGGGTCGGTATGGCAGTCTAAGACACTACCGCGATGTGGAATGCAACGGAAACCACCACATTATCTCCCAAGTACACAGCGTACTTAAATTGTAACAAACATGATGGCATTCTCTGGGGTAAAAGATTCCGGAGTTGAACGAGTCCCCCATTCGGATCTCCGGGAGGGGACTACTTCGGAGGATGCGATCGGAAAGTTAAAAATAAGAGTCGGGAACATTCTGCGAGCCAGAACGTGGAATGTTAGAAGTATGAAGCAAGTAGGTAAGCTAGAGAACCTAAAAATCGAAATGAATAGGTTATCACTAAATATAGTAGGGATCAGCGAAGTTCGGTGGCCACAGGCGGGGATTTTTGGAGTGGAGACTTCAGGGTAATTCATACAGGAGCAGAGGAAGAAAATTTGGGTGTGGGGATAGTTATGCGAAAAAAGATAGGATACTGTGTAGAAAATTACTTACAAAAGAACGAAAGAGTACTCATGGTTAGATTAGAATCTAAACCGGTAAACACAGTAATAATACAAGTATACATGCCCACCTCTAGCTACAGTGACGAAGAGGTAGAAGCCATCTACAAAAATATCGAAGACATATTAAGATACGTAAAAGGACATGAAAATTTAATAATTACGGGGGATTTTAATGCCGTGGTAGGTGAGGGTAAGTAAGGAGCGGTAGTAGGTTTATTTGGTTTAGGCACGAGCAACGACAGAGGAAATAGGCTGGTAGAATTTTGCGACAAGAACAATTTAATCATCACAAACACATTATTTCAACATCATGCTAGAAGACGATATACGTGGAAGATGCCAGGAGATATAAGAAGATATCAAATAGATTACATTCTTGTTAGACAATGATTTAGGAATCAAGTAAAAGACTGTAGAAGCTACCCAGATGCAGATATAGACACTGATCACAACATCGTAATTATGAAGGCCGCACTTAAATTTAAAAATTTGAAAAAAAGAAACGGAAAAAGGCACTTGGACTTAGAGAAACTAAAAGATAAAGATATTCAAGAAAGATTCAAAAAAAGTCAAATGAATTGCTCAAAGACATCGGGAAAATATCTGATACTAAGGAAGTAGAAACAGAATGGAATAACATTAAATCCAGCCTAGACATGGCGGCCAGAGATATTCTGGGCTATACACAAAAAGAAAATAAGAAACCATGGTTAAAAAGGTTATCCTGAATTTAATAGAAAAAAGACGAAAATACAAAAATAAATCGGACGAAACAGGAAAACAGAGATACAAAGCCATAAAATGGGAAATTATTTGCAAATGCAGGAAAGCTAAAGAACAATGGATTGACGAAAAGTGCAAGGAGATACAAACGAAGATGGAAATAGGAAAGACAGACGAAGCATACAAATTAATTAGAATGAATTTTAGGGATATAAACCGTATAGCAAAAATATAAGGGACGCACAAGGAAACGTCATCATAGCAAACGTAGAGAAAGTGGGTAGATGGCAAGAATATATAGGGAATTTATATGCAGGAGAGGAACTAACGGCATTAGAACAGGAATCAGACATTGAAAATGATGACTTGAGATATCCTATACTTAGAGATGAGTTTGAATTAGCATTAAAGAGTCTGAAAAATGGTAAGGCGCCGGGTACAGATAAGGTGCAAGCAGAAACTCTAAAAGCCGCTCGACAAGCAGTAACAGAACGTCTCTTCCAACTTGTAAGCTATATGTATGAGACAGGCGAGATACCCAAAGATTTTAAACGTAGCATCATAGTAACTATACCAAAGAGAAAGGCGCAAATTTTCGAACAATAAGTTTGACAGCACACGTGTCAAAAATATTCACTAGAATTGTGCAAAGACGCATGGAAAAACGGGCGGAAGAAATACTAGGAGAAGAGCAATTTGGGTTTAGGCGAAACAGGGGAACACGGGAGGCTATTTTAGCTCTGAGAGTGATAATGGAGAAAACGATAGAAAAAGGGGAAAGCGTGTATATAGGGTTTGTAGATCTGGAAAAAGCATTCGACAATGTAAAATGGAAAAAAATGTTTGAAATACTCAAAAAGATTGAAATAAGTTATAGGGATAGACGAATAGTACATAGCTTATACAAAGAGCAAACAGCAGTAATAGAATTAGAGCAGGAACGTAGAGAAGTAAACATTAGGAAAGGGGTGAGACAGGGATGTGCCCTATCCCCATTGATTTTTACTTGTACATAGAAGATGCAATGAATACTGTCAAATGCAGGAAGACATTTGGAATTACTATGCAAAGACAAAAAATTGATATGCTTAGATTTGCAGATGATATAGCGGTATTAGCGTCTAGCAAGAAAGAGTTAGAAGCTGCTCTTAATGAAATGGAAACGGTTCTAACAGAGAGATACGGTATGAAAATTAACAAAACTAAAACTAAAGTTCTAGTATGCAAAGGTGGCGAAAATAAATCAAAAACAAGAATACAAGTATGTAACACGAGCTTACATGAGGTTAAGGATTTCTGCTACCTAGGAAGCCAAATAACGCAAGATGGGAAAAGCACAAAAGATATAAAACAAAGATTAGCACAAGGTCGTGCTACATTTAACAAGAAAAAGCAACTATTGTGTTCAAAGACCACAAACATAGAAACAAGGAAAAGATTGCTTAAAACATATGTGCGGAGCACAGCACTGTACGGCTGTGAAGCCTGGACAGTAGGAGAAGCAGACAAAAAAAAGGTAGAAGCCTTTGAAATGTGGTGCTACAGACGTATGATGAAGATATCATGAACAGACAAAGTTAAGAACGAAGAGGTACTAAAAATGGTAGGGGAAGAAAGAAATATGTGGAAAACTTTAAAAAATAGGAGAGATAGGATGATAGGCCACATACTACGGCATGAGGGAATAATGCGGAATATATTAGAAGCAGAGATAGGGAAAAAAGAGAAGAAGAGGCAGACCTAGGTTAGACTACTGCACACAGATAGTAAAAGATGTAGGTTGTAGGGGTTTCAGGGAGATGTGTAGGCCAGCCCAGAACAGATAGGGCATAAAATTAGTAAACAATAGAAGGGGAACGAGCTGTATACACATGCTGTGTGAGAATTTCAGGGAACTATGTAGGCTAGCTCAGAATATAAATAAGTGCAGGTACGTGTCCAACCAGTTTTGAGATGGAAAAACTTAATGACGAAAAAATAAGCGCAGATAAATGTGATGATTTGTATAAACAACTAATTGTTGGTTGCGAAATATCTACAACTAATGATGACTGTGCCAAAAGATATATTGGAAAATATATTAAATCGGTAAACGGTTAAGTGTTGGGGGAACTTGGCAGCCACAGGCTGCTTACCTCCCTTCACAACCACTGAAGATCGGAGAAATAGGGTATATAATTGTAAAACAATAGAAGGTGACCGAACTGCATCTAACAAGGAAGAACAGTGCCTATGAGGAAAGACAAGAAACATAGAACAAGAAGAAAATTGTTGAAAGCATATGTGTGGAGCACAGCACAGTATGCCTATGAAATACGGGCAGTCTGAAACGCAGACAGAAAAACGGTAGCAGCCTTTTGAAATGCTGTGCTCAAATGTATGAGGACGATAGCATGGACAGACAAATATAATAACAAATAGGTTATAAAAATAGTAGGGGAACAAGAATATCTGGGAAAAAAGATAAAAGAAATAGAAGGGCAGAATACGTTCTAAGGCATTTTTGGGGAATAGTATGGGATATATTACAAGCAGAGATAGGAAGAAAGAGGTAGAGGTAGACCTTGATCAGATAGTTATAGATGCAGACTGTGCAAATTTCAGGGAAATGTGTAGGTTAGTTCAGAATAGGGAACAATGATGGTACGCGTCTAACCAGTTTTAGGACTGAAGACCTAATGATGATATATACATGATGTATCCTATTTAAATGTCTTACTGATCTATCTCCCACCATTTCTTACCTAAAAATTAATAGTAATATATATATATATATATATATATATATATATATAATATATACTGTTACGTGCCGAAAATCGGCCGTAAACATTCCTGTAAAGTTTTAATTTGTAAGGATTTCGCTCCAATAATTTTAAAAAACTAATGCGCGTATTTCCGTCACTTAACACAGTGCGCTTGCGCAAAGGATTACGCAGACGCGGAGTGTGAGAAAAAGTGGTGAATTTCCGGACACGTCGGGACTGAGGGCGAGACGTGGACGAGTGTAGTTATTATTGTGCCTTATCGTGTCTTTTTTTTTTTAGTATGTAGGTTTCCTGCCCTATATCTGATTATCGTACCTTTTCCTGTATTCCTGTCGCTCTCTACAAATAGGAAGAAGAAGACAAATTTTAAATCTGACTATAACCGGGGCGGAACGAAATACCCACGACCACAAGGCTCAACAAAGCCCAACTGCCGTTATACTAGCGCAATGCTGTAAGGAGTCCTACAATTACGTATGTACCTTTCTCGTTTTTATTTGCATGTGATGTAGTAATTTTGAACATTTATGTGACGTAATATCTTATTTGCGCATCATTTTTGCAATTATTTATCATTGCTACCAACTGACTGTAGTGGCTCGCGTACCGTACCGACGGGGGTATAATAGTGACGCATCCAACGTGTTTCTGGTTGAATAATTTGTTTTCTTACTTTACTATATCTTATAATGTATTAATTAAATATATTTGTAGTTTTTTCACTTAAAAACAGTAAATAATTATTTGAATTTTTAATATCTGTTAACTTAGAAAATATAGGCTAGTAGCACTGCTGTTGCCATGACAACCTTAAATGAAATGACATGAAATGACAGTTGCTATGCTAATTTAGCATGAGCTGCCATATTGATTATTGATTTTTGTGTATACTTTTTATAAATGTATTGCTAATCTAATTAATTCTCGTAACTTTATAAAAATAGTGTGTTCCTAACTTAAATTCTTTTAGATAATAACACAGTTTAATTTAACATGAAGCTGAAATGTATACCTTTTAAAAAGTGCGAAATTAGAATAACCTAACTTCACCAATTGGTTTCTGGATTATTAATATCATATGTGAGTACACTAGCTATAAATATATACCTCAATTTACCATGCTTTATGAGTAAAAATCTCCTTAAAAAATACATTAAAGTCAATTAAACAAACATTATAAGCCTCAGATTTTTTTTAGTATTTTGAGATCAACTTTTTAAAAGCTGCCGGTTAAATAACTCATATAATATTGTATTTTTCTATGATTTTGGGAGTCTCTTTATAACCTAAATAATTAATTATAAATTACAATTACCTCCATAAAGAGAATTCCTTTCCGAAATATACATTTTGTAATTAACTGAGTTTTTAGTATACCTTCTATCTTCTAAAACGTTATAGTATATTAATTTCCTTATATCTATTATCTTAAATACTATCTTACAATGAATATCGTCCATCTCAAGTCATCGGAATTAATCTACGAAATTCAATCTCGAAATATTCAAGCCGCATCTTATCAAAATGACAGACGTTTGCAACTTAAAGCTATACTAGCTCAAGAAGCTAAAGGTTCAGCTATCGCGTGCGTCGTCGTCTTCGATTTAGCTCAAAACACCTTTGAAATTAAACAATCTCTTGACGATGTCACCAATATAGTAAATAGAATTGATCCAGAACCAAGTGAAACTGAATTAAAGCGTGTTGTTTCTCGTATAGCTCACGTCAAATAGCGGATAGAGTTGCTGTGTTTATTTAACATTAAACAAGCGGACCAAACTAAACAAACCTTTTTATCGGACATTCTCTTAGTCGAAAAGACAGTTCTTGATAGACTTAACTTAGATGTAGACACAGATATACCTGTTCCCTTGTCGAATCTTGTAATTTCTCAAGCTCCATCATTCGGAAAATCCACACCTGTCTACAAATGGGGTTTGACTCCCAAATTTTTTTAATGTCTTCCCTTGATAGGGTAAACGATTTTAGAATCTCACGGAATTGTACAGATCAAGATTTATTTGTTTCAGCGGGTGAATTATTTTCTGGTTCTGCCTTAATTTTGTATAGAAATATAAGAAGTCAGATTTCTACTTGGGAAAAATTAGTTACGTGTTTGAAACGGGATTTCTTACCGCATGGTTATATCACCGATCTTTGGAATGAAATAAGAAACCGAACCCAGGGGCCTGACGAAAATGTAATTTTTTTTATTACCTCAATAGAAGCTTTATATAGTAGATTAGATAAGAAACAATCCGAATTTGAAATTATTGATCAGTTGCGTAGAAATTTGAATCCATATTTTTCTGAACGTTTAGCGTTACAACACATTTTTTTTCTCTACCTTAGTTTAAAGATTTATGTCGCTCGCTCCAAGAAGTAAAACTGCGGGTCGATAAATACCGTCCTCCTCCAGAAAAAATATCTGGTCTATTAGAACCTGATCTAGCTTGTCAAACTCAACCTTCTCGTAAAGTACCCACTATTAATCTTCCTTCTACCTCTTCAAATAACTGACTTACCTGTTGGAATTGTAAAAAAAAGTGGACATAATTATAGCGTTTGCACATACCCCAATAAAATTTTTTGCTATGGTTGTGGTCGCACCAGTACCTATAAATCTAACTGTACAAATTGTAATTCTAACGTATCGGGAAACTTCCGCGGAGATATTCCAACCTGGGACGTGAATATCTCAAGGAATCAAAATCGTCCTCAACACCAACCATTCAACGGACACAGACGTCAATAAATTTAAAGCATAAAACTACCTCTAACGTTATACCTGTAACTAATATATCTAAGAATAATATCGCTACCTTGAATTTACAAAATAACTTGCCTCCATTATCAGAATTATGTCACACTACCCCGCCAGAGTGGTTCAGTTGGCTGCAAACCGTTAATTCCTTTTACCATAAAAAGTCTGCTGCCTTACAACTCCGAGCAGCTCCGTGGCGTAGTGGTATGTGTGTGACTACTACGCCCTAGGTCCCGGGTTCGAATCCCGACACGGTCCGCTTGAAAAATGTTAGGCGAGCATATTTCGCAAAAATACACCCTCGTTCAGATGAGAGGTAAAATGGAGGTCCCGTGTGTGAGTGTTGTCACGCACGTTAAAGATCCCTACCTTGCTTGGAACAGCAAGGATTCGGCAAAATTCAAAATTTTCCAGGTAAAAAAAACTCGCTTCCTAGCCAATGTAGTACCTTCGGGTGGAGCATTGGAAAATCACATGTAATGCCTTACAACTCCGGCGTCGCCGTGGATCAATGTAGTAAGCGTAAGACTACGGATCCCAAGGTCCTGGGTTCGAATCCCAACACGGCCGACTGCTTGAAAAATGACAGGTGAGCATTTTTCACAAAAATTACGCCCTCGTTCGGATGAGAGGTTAAATGGAGGTCCCGTGTGTGAGTGTTGTCACGCACGTTAAAGATCCCTACCTTGCCTGGAACGGCAAGGGTTCGGCAAAATTCTAAATTTTTAGGCAACAAAAAACTCGCCTCCTGGCCAATGTAATACCTTCGGGTGGAGCATTGAAAAATCACATGTAATGCCTTACAACTCCCAATGCAGTACCTTCGGGTGGAGCATTGAAAAATCAAATGTAGTGCCTTACAACTCCAATGTAGTACCTCCGGGTGGAGCATTGGGGACGTGGCCGCAAGTATAGCGGCCCTAATTCAAATTATAATGCCTTACAACTTGTTAAAAAACCACTTAATATCCGTCCTCATTTACCTATCTCGATTGGTTCTTTAAATGTAATAGCTTTACTGGACACAGGTTCCTCATGTTCCCTTATAAATAACGAAGGCCTACAGCAATTATCTAAACGAAATATTAAAATTCAAATTATCCCCGAAAAAACTTCCATAAATTTAGCAGACTATAATCAAATATATGTAACGGGTTCCCTTAAACTAAAAATTCGAGTAGAATCACTTGAACGTGACGTTCTATTCTTGATAGTTCCTACATTAGCTTATCCATTTTTACTGGGAGTAGATTTCTGTAAACTTTTTAATTTATCGCTTTACTTTCAAGATATTTCTTGGCAAACTTCCCTCAAAACAAATTCCTGTGCATCTGCGGGAATATCTAATAAAATTTCTCTTACCGATTCTCAAAATGTAATTCTTAACTCTACAATCGATAAATTTCGTAAACTAAATACCTCTGAACTTGGTTGCGTTACTACTGCAACACATGTTATCTCTACAGGTGATGCCCTCTCTTTCAAGCAACGTCAATATCCGCTATCGCTTGCATTACAAAAATATTTGCATTCCGAAATAGATAAAATGCTAGAATCTGGTGTTATCTCTTCCTCAAATTCGCCATGGATGTCTCCCGTGTTATTAGTCCGCAAGACAAATGATGAATGGCGTGTTTGTTTTGATGGTAGAAAACTTAATTCTGTAACTGTCTCGGTGTCTTACCCCCTACCTCGAACTGATTCGATTTTAAGCCGACTTCGAAACGCTAAATTTATCTTATCTATCGATCTTAGACAAGCTTTTTATCAGATACCCATCGACCTAACTTCTCGTCCAAAAACTGCTTTTTGTGTTCCAGGCCGAGGTCTTTTCGAATATAATTTTTTGCCATTTGGTCTATGTAACGCACCACAAACCTTACAACGTACTATAGATCAAACGTTAGATCCTATCTTATATCAGGAACGTGCCTTTGTATTTTTAAATGATATATTAGTTATCTCAAGTTCCTTTGACGAACATATTGCCACACTGAATGAAGTTGCTGAACGCCTAAATGCAGCAGGTTTTAAGATAAATTGGGAGAAATGTCAATTTTGTTATTCATCTCTTACATTTCTTGGTTTTATTATCAATGGAACGGGTCTACAAGCAGATCCCGCTAAAGTCGACGCTATTACTAAATTTAAAACACCCAAAACTGTTACCGAAATTAAACGTTTAATTGGAATGATTAGTTATTATCGCATCTTTCTACCCAACCTTTCAACTATATCTACACCAATTACCGCCCTAATTAAAAATAAAAATAAATCCCAAAATCGAGTGGAATTTAGAAGCTCAACAGGCTTTCGAACAAATTAAAACGTTAATCACTTCAGCACCTATCTTAATCTCGCCCAATTTCGATGAAAAATTGTATATACAAACTGATGCCTTACTTACTGGTTTAGGTGCAATGTTACATTTTTGCAAGTATTTATCATTGTTACCAACTGACTGTAGTGGCTGGCGGGTATATATATATATATATATATATATATATATATATATATATATATATATATATATATATTACTCATATTTAGACCAGGGTAGAAAATTAAATAATCACATCAAATAATTTTAATCACCGTGTATAATGAATATTATTAGATAATACGCGTTATTAAAACCGTGAAGCATAAAAATTTATTAGTTTCATTAAACATAAGAGATTTAAATCATGTACAAGACGCTTTATATCAAAAGAAGCAGTATTAAAAAGCTCTGCGTGTAATGTAATTATTCCTAAACAAATGGAAATTACGTGCAAAATTTATCTTAATTAACTCTATTTCAAGTAACCGGTATTGAACAAAACGTACCGATAATATCTATAGAAACTTGTAAAAACCCAATAAAATGCAAATCCTAGAAGTGTTAGTTAGAAGTAGGATGTTTGAACACACCTGCGTATTTTAAAAGGCAATTTCAGTTTAATTTGTTTAGATAAACATGTCGATTCTAAGGATATTGGAAACGGTCAGATGCTTTAGCACGAAATACAAAACAGGGTTTATTTAAAAAGCTCATTCGGCGAAAATTTTGCAGATAATTAATGTTTACAAAGAATCTTGGAGAAACCGGGGCTTAATATTCACGAGAAGGTGCGATACGGGGTTATTAAACCCAGATAGTCCACATGGACTAAAATATAATCGATAATAAAGAATATCAATTTGCACCAATACGAACAGGTTAGAAAAGGAAAGAGAAATGCGTCAAGCAAAGACACATATAGTAAAAGGCGTGATTTAAGCAACGTCACGAGGGTCACAATTGGTTGAAAATAGGATGCAAATATCAGAGGTAGAAACAACAATTTCTGTACAAAATTAATTAGTTTTTCTCGGACATGTTTGCGTGCCGTGTGAATTTCTGAGTTTTAAATGGGGCTAGTGAAAATTCGTAAAACCGACGCGCGAGCGACGGACTGGGAACATGGTATGAGAAATTCTTTAAAATTACCCGTTTTGGGGAACAGACCGACAGACAGGCTTTTGCTATATATACCGAGGTGAATATAAACAAGCTCTCTTAGACTTTTGACTATTCGATGCGTTAAAAGCTCTTACATCCGCGACTTGATTCAAGATGTTAAACAGTGCATTTTAGTTTGATAAAATAATTTAAAATTTTGCTCGTATATTTTAGTGATTCAAAATAGTTTGTTATTTACGTGCTAACATGAATGTACTTCAGTGCACTTAGATACAAGGTAATAAAATTTAGTATCACTGTACCAATTAGCAAAATTTACAACGACAAATGTATACACAAAAGTAGGCAGTTTTGGCGTATATTGGTGAAAGACGCATGAATTTCTTTGCTATTTTTCGGGGTGTTAATAATTAAATGGTTCAAATACGTGTCTGGATCAACGAAACAAGGGTCAGATATACACAGATGAGTTCCGGAAAAGCCCAGAAACAACTTTAAATAAATGGTGATGGAGAAAATTTTAAAAGCGTTGAGAATTAGAAGCCGTAAATATAATCCTGTTGGAATGGTGTGATTAACTAAAGGGACGATGTACATTGAAGCTACGAGGACAGTAACCTTCAGGTAAATTATACTATTTTGTTTGACATTTTGTGTGTGTTGAATAACTTTATAATTGATTTACTTTAAATGGACATTAGTGAAATTGTACTAACCATAAAATTTTAATTTTAAGATGAAATTTGCTTGTTTAAGTAGAAAGGGTATTTAGTATTGATGTTCGGGAATAAGATGAAACTTTGGGTATGTCTTTGAGCTCAATTAGACGAACCTGGTTAATTAACGTAAAGGGGTGGTAGATGCTCCTTTATACTCAGACTCCGGTCTGCTTATATTGTTATATTAATTAGTAGGCATCCAACAAGGACTTTAATTCTGGATGCACATTAAAATGATAATAAAATTAATCTTGAAATTCTTTTTAAAACTGAATTTTATGCTGAAATTTAATTTGAAAATTTAATGTATTCTGAATATTGATGTAAATAGAGTTAACGTTGATGTTTGTGGTAGGAATGTGTTGTTTAATTTTATGAATGAGGAGGTTTATAAAATTAGGTGAGCAGCCGAGGCGAAAAGAGGATCACAGCAGTTTATGACGCCCAATCTGTGGGACTAGAATTTTTTTGTTGAAAGGACCCAGTTCCCGCATTTACAGGAGTATATCACAGCAGTTCATGGCGACCACAACGTGAGGGCTCGAGTTCCAAATAAAATTTTTGTGATTTTATTCCAGGAAACTGGCGATCTGAGAGAGAGAGTTTGTGTGTGTGTATAAATTTAGGAGTATTTTAGAGTGTGTGAGTGATTTGAACGTATGCAGAGAAAGGAGTGGTTAAGGAGTCAAGGAGTGGAAATTGGAAGTGACGATAGAGCATTGTGTGAGAAAATTTCGAAAATGGAAGAAGCTGGAGGCAGTAGAGATCAGTCGAGGACGGAATCAGGGGATCAAGGAAATGAGTTAATGATGAGAATGTTAGAGGAAATGCGATTAGCTAGGGAGGAATCCAATAGAAAATTAGAACAGCTAAGCGATGAATCGAATAGAGCGAGAGAGGACTCAAATCGAAAATTTGACCGAATGAATGAGACATTAACAGGAGTTACGGAAACCCTAAGTGAGAAAATAGACAAGACGAATAAAGAAGTTTCAGAATTTAAAAATAGTCTTACCGTAAAGATGGGGGAAGTTGAAAATAGGGTGGAAAAAAATGAACGTGATATTACAGGTCTTCGACAGGAAATGGGACATTTAAGGTCCGAAGTACGCATTTTTTGTGAAGAAGAAATTAATGTAAAAATGACTGAAGTAACGGACTCATGTAGGGATCAGTTAGGCAGGGTAGAACGCGAAGTTAGTGGTATCAAATACAACATGTCAAATTTAACGGGGGATGGTCCCAGATTTGCTACAGGTGGAGTATCATTGGACCAACACATGAAGTTTTATGGCGATAACAGGGTCAATCCACAAATTTTTATTAATAGCGTAAGAAATCTAGTGGGAAATTTATTTGACGAACAGACTAAACTGAATACGATAAAGGCTTTATTAAAGGACAACGCGGAAGCATGGTACAATTTAGTAGGACAGGACATAGACACTTACACGGACTTTGAGGACAGATTTTTAAAGCACTACTGGAGTGACCACAGACAAGACCAGGTACGAAACGACTTAATCACAGAGAAATTTAAGGGAGAATTTTCAGGAAGTAGGGAGCAATATGCTATACGCAAGTGTAGCATAGCAAAGCAACTGAACCCACCACTGACGGACCGACAAATTATTAAGTATTTATCACAACACTTCGAGGCAGAAATAAGACAGCACGTAGCACTACAGAACATAGTGGACAGAGAAATGTTTTTAGAATACCTGCAGAGGTACGACGACGTAAGTAGTGGACGACCTCGGGATAACAGGGAAAGACAGATCAACACAGTTAGGTTTGACAATAGACGGGACAACTACGCTAGACGGGGGAATAGTTACGGATACCAGCGACAGAATTGGGAACAGAGACGACCATATGTTAGGAGTAATAGTTTAGGAAGGGGACCTGCACCGAGACCTGGACCTACCAGAATGAATAGTTCACCAGACATGAGCGGGACTGCTAATACAGACACGGAACGAGTGGAAACGCCTAGGACGTACGCTGAGGTGACGGCTAGACCAGGACCGAGTAGGGAAAACAGACCTGGACAGGATTTTTAGAACGCGACAGACCACTAAATTTCAGTGTAAATGTATATGAACATCCACGTGAATTTTTCAAAATTGAGGAGGAAGTAGAGCCAGAAACTGTAGAAAAATTATGTTTGCCAATTATTAATATAGAAATTTTGAGAATAATGTAGAAGTATTACTTGATACAGGGGCAGAGGCGAGTTTAATATCGGAGGAATTCGTCAGCAAAATTAGGGATAAGGTTTGTGATAGAATTATGCCTATAAAGCGTAGCCATTTAGTAGCTCCAAATAAAAAGAAGTTTGCTGTAGTAAATAGTGTTGTGGTGCTTAGGATAGATATAGGAGGTTTAAGCTGCGAACAGGAGTTTGTAATTGTACCTGGACTGAAGTTTCAGAGCATTTTAGGTGTTGACTGTATGATGAAGTTAGGGGTTTTGATAGATATGGAAAGGAAGGTAATAAGGATTAAGGATAGGGTAGTGCCATGGAAGGGCAGTTATGAAGTCACAGAGGATGACACGGGGTTTAGTATTTATGTAGTAGAGGTAGAGGATGATGAAGGTAAACAGATCAACACAATAAGATGTCCAGAGGATAGGATAGTAGAGGTTCAAGCTTTAGTACAAAAACATGCAGAATTAGTGGGGGTAGAAGCAACAGCAGCATATCGGGAGCAGGTGAAGGCAGAATTATTTTTGACGAGGTTAAGTGGCAAGTTTGTTTTTAATAAAGTAGATTTAAGGGATTCATTCTGGCGGATTCCATTACATAAGAATTCTAGAAGGTACATAGGATTTTCCGTAGAGGAAAAAATCGATAATTGTAAAGTAGTATCGTTTGGTTTGTCGGCAGAAAGGGAAACAATAGTAAATGAGAAACAGACATGTGTAGAGACTGAAGAAGAAGCAATATTTAAGAGTGAGGATAATAGGGATAAGGTTATTGTATGTGAGATAATAGGGATGTTAAGTTTAGATATAGAAGGGGGAGAGATAGGGATGAAGAGTATTAGGATGGTAAGAAGAAAGACGTGGAGGGTCAAGAAGAGAGTTAGATTTAAATAGGATAAGGATAGAATAGGTGTAAATAGAAGAGTAGAAGTAAGTGTTTATAGAAAATAAAGCTAGGTATAGGATAAATAGGGAGATAATTAGGAATAGGTTTAGGATGAGAATAAAGAGTAAATGTAGGAAGAAAATAAGATAGGTTAAGTGTAGATATTTCATAGAAGATTAGTGGAGAGATAGGAATAGAGTAAGAGTAGGATAGGCATATAGGATTAGATAGGGGGAAGTAAAGTATAGTGAAGATTAGTTAAAAGTTAGGTATAGGATAGGTATATAGGATGTATATAGGATTAGATGGATAAGTAGAATGAAGTTAGGGATAATTTCAGTTTATAGAATTAGGTGAGAGTTAGGAATAGGATAGGGATATAGGTAGGTGTAAATATTTTTTTTTTGATTGGAGACAAAGTAGGTAAGTTAGATAGATAAGGGTAGAGAGATATAGGCAATTTTTTTTTGTAATTTTTTTGTCTAAATGCTTTATATTTGCATTCAAATAAGTGGGATTATTTGTATTCAAATAGGGGGAAAATACTCATATTTAGACCAGGGTAGAAAATTAAATAATCACATCAAATAATTTTAATCACCGTGTATAATGAATATTATTAGATAATACGCGTTATTAAAACCGTGAAGCATAAAAATTTATTAGTTTCATTAAACATAAGAGATTTAAATCATGTACAAGACGCTTTATATCAAAAGAAGCAGTATTAAAAAGCTCTGCGTGTAATGTAATTATTCCTAAACAAATGGAAATTACGTGCAAAATTTATCTTAATTAACTCTATTTCAAGTAACCGGTATTGAACAAAACGTACCGATAATATCTATAGAAACTTGTAAAAACCCAATAAAATGCAAATCCTAGAAGTGTTAGTTAAAAGTAGGATGTTTGAACACACCTGCGTATTTTAAAAGGCAATTTCAGTTTAATTTGTTTAGATAAACATGTCGATTCTAAGGATATTGGAAACGGTCAGATGCTTTAGCACGAAATACAAAACAGGGTTTATTTAAAAAGCTCATTCGGCGAAAATTTTGCAGATAATTAATGTTTACAAAGAATCTTGGAGAAACCGGGGCTTAATATTCACGAGAAGGTGCGATACGGAGTTATTAAACCCAGATAGTCCACATGGACTAAAATATAATCGATAATAAAGAATATCAATTTGCACCAATACGAACAGGTTAGAAAAGGAAAGAGAAAATGCGTCAAGCAAAGACACATATAGTAAAGGCGTGATTTAAGCAACGTCACGAGGGTCACAATTGGTTGAAAATAGGATGCAAATATCAGAGGTAGAAACAACAATTTCTGTACAAAATTAATTAGTTTTCTCGGACATGTTTGCGTGCCGTGTGAATTTCTGAGTTTTAAATGGGGCTAGTGAAAATTCGTAAAACCGATGCGCGAGCGACGGACTGGGAACATGGTATGAGAAATTCTTTAGAATTACCCGTTTTGGGGAACAGACCGACAGACAGGCTTTTTGCTATATATACCGAAGTGAATATAAACAAGCTCTCTTAGACTTTTGACTATTCGATGCGTTAAAAGCTCTTACATCCGCGACTTGATTCAAGATGTTAAACAGTGCATTTTAGTTTGATAAAATAATTTAAAATTTTGCTCGTATATTTTAGTGATTCAAAATAGTTTGTTATTTACGTGCTAACATGAATGTACTTCAGTGCAATTAGATACAAGGTAATAAAATTTAGTATCACTGTACCAATTAGCAAAATTTACAACGACAAATGTATACACAAAAGTAGGCAGTTTTGGCGTATATTGGTGAAAGACGCATGAATTTCTTTGCTATTTTTCGGGGTGTTAATAATTAAATGGTTCAAATACGTGTCTGGATCCACGAAACAAGGGTCAGATATACACAGATGAGTTCCGGAAAAGCCCAGAAACAACTTTAAATAAATGGTGATGGAGAAAATTTTAAAAGCGTTGAGAATTAGAAGCCGTAAATATAATCCTGTTGGAATGGTGTGATTAACTAAAGGGACGATGTACATTGAAGCTACGAGGACAGTAACCTTCAGGTAAATTATACTATTTTGTTTGACATTTTGTGTGTGTTGAATAACTTTATAATTGATTTACTTTAAATGGACATTAGTGAAATTGTACTAACCATAAAATTTTAATTTTAAGATGAAATTTGCTTGTTTAAGTAGAAAGGGTATTTAGTATTGATGTTCGGGAATATGATGAAACTTTGGGTATGTCTTTGAGCTCAATTAGACGAACCTGGTTAATTAACGTAAAGGGGTGGTAGATGCTCCTTTATACTCAGACTCCGGTCTGCTTATATTGTTATATTAATTAGTAGGCATCCAACAAGGACTTTAATTCTGGATGCACATTAAAATGATAATAAAATTAATCTTGAAATTCTTTTTAAAACTGAATTTTATGCTGAAATTTAATTTGAAAATTTAATGTATTCTGAATATTGATGTAAATAGAGTTAACGTTGATGTTTGTGGTAGGAATGTGTTGTTTAATTTTATGAATGAGGAGGTTTATAAAATTAGGTGAGCAGCCGAGGCGAAAAGAGGATCACAGCAGTTTATGACGCCCAATCTGTGGGACTAGAATTTTTTTGTTGAAAGGACCCAGTTCCCGCATTCACAGGAGTATATCACAGCAATATATATATATATATATATATATATATATATATATATATATATATAGAGAGAAGAATAATCCACATTTGGAATGCAAATGAATGCTTAATATATATTAATAGTTATTAAGATGCAACGAAAACCCAACTTTGTATATAAAGTTGAATTACCATTTCAAATCGAACTAGTAATTGGAAACCACTAAAAGAACGGCTACAGCAGGACTTGAACCTGCAACCTCTTATTTTCCGGATCAGTGCTTAAGTATAACATCATCTAAACAATTGGGCTAGATAGCTCAATTGGTTAGAGCACTGATCCGGAAAATCAGAGGTTGCAGGTTCAAGTCCTGCTGTAGCCGTTCTTTAGTGGTTTTCAATTACTAGTTCGATTTAAATGGTAATTCAACTTTAAATACAAAGTTGGGTTTTCATTTCATCTTAATAACTATTAATATATATTAAGCATTCATTTGCATTCCAAATGTGGATTATTCTTCTATTAATAATAATATAATTACATGTTTGTATTATTCCGAACGTTGCAAAATGGGATGATCAAGTTATTAGTACATGAATTATGTATATAACTAGATTCAATTTCCTTAAATGCAAGACGTAATTGAAAATCGTTAACAAGAGCCAAGCTTCAGTAGTATTAAGTATAACATCATCTAAACAATTGGGCTAGACAGCTCAATTGGTTGAAACACTGATCCGGAAAATCAGAGGTTGCAGGTTCAAGTCCTGCTGTATCCGTTCTTTTAGTGGTTTTCAATTACTAGTTCGATTTGAAATAATAATTCAACTTTTAAATACAAAGTTGGGTTTTCATTTCATCTTAATAACTATATATATATATATATATATATATATATATATATATATATATATATATATATACGGATCCTATCGACGTTACTAGACCAATGATGTTTAGCAGACGACCTAACACCCTGCAGAAATACCAATAATTTAAATGTATATCTCACTAAATTAGAATGTTTTTAACAAGCACTCGACAAGACGCTATAGAGGGGAAATGATTTTTTCAAAATATGGAATTTCGATAAATACCTATCTCCGCTAGATCCAGGAAGTTAAACCATTTTCCTGAACCCAATTATATACAGAAATGATGTTTGACCGATACTTTCAAGCCCGACACCGTTGCCGCAATTGTGTACAGCATTTTATCATTGTAAAGCTCAATCTTATATTATATTTTATTACACTTGCATCGTGGGCTTGAATTAGACTTTCGCCTTACCTTGTCTGCTTTGTCGTTTGTTTACATGCGTTGTTAAGTGAATTTGAAAATCAAAAAGTCTTAACGATGACTACCAGGTACAAGAATATAATGTTAATGTGCTCAAATGCCAATGACAATCTTCTTCTACGACCAGCTTTAGTAAGTAAAAAGTGGTTAAAGTATATCGTGGTCTTTAATTAACATTGACTTTTTGTAGATTGGAAGGTCGAACGCAATAGTCCTGTAATCAGATGCGACAATTTTGGTAAGTAATGGTAGTTATATTTAAATGCTTTCATATAGTAGGTAATAACTCTGTTTTACTAAGGTAATCAGTTTTAGCAAGAAATTGTACTGTTTTTATAAACCATACCTCCACTACCATTAGTAAGATTTTGTCTAATATTCTCCTTTCTCGACACTTTTAATCTATAACAGCGAACACCGCTACATACTGTGTTTTCTATTTATCATGGTATTTGATACGAGTATAGAGTTCATTCCAGTAAAATTGTTGATTAAGCGTTTGTAGACATAGATATAAAAAAAATCTATGCCGCATGTACGCCATACAACCAAACTTAAAGCCATTATGTAATAGAAATTCACACAAGTTTATTTTTTATATGAAAATTGTATTATTAGTACTGTAAATCATTGAAAGAAACAACCAAAATTTCGACTTTAAAGTCGAATTACTCGAAAACTAGATGAGATATCGAAAATTGGCTAGCATATTCTTAATCATCGTAAAAAACTGAACAAGATCCATATATCAAATGTTTGTAAAACGAAAAAAACGTGCAACGGACGACGGCGGCGACGACGGCGACGGATCGATCTTATTAACCTAACCTACTTCGTAAGTTTGGTTGAAAATACAGCCAGTTTTCCGATACTAAATTTTTAACTGTACTAATTATTTTATTAAATAAAATCAGTAACAATTTTGAATGAGGAATTATTTTTCAGTTCAACAAAATTTGGTATAATGCAACTGAGACTGTAAAAATATCTTACTTATGGTATCTTATCACACGATAAATCCGCTCTAAATTACAGTGCCGCGTTTTACTCTTCTTTTAAGGGTTATTAAAGTTGAACAAATTTAATAAACAATTAATTAGCGATGATTAAGAAGAACTGTCTGATTCTTAAACGTTCATTAGTATTTGTCAACCCTTTAGTATTCCATCAAGAACGTTGTCGCATGATTAACGTTATTTATAAGTAAATTCATACAGCTAAGGCATCAAAATTTCAAACATGGTATTTAAAATCATTCATTCTGTATGTTAAAATTACTCGCGATGTCTTTAATCTTAGGTTTGGAGTACAGTTGCTTTAGAAAATATTAACAGTGGGTAATGTTCTACATGAAAAATTTCCATCTAATAATAATAATAATATAATAATTATAATAATAATAATAATAATAATCAGGGTTGCAACGATTTAAATCAGAATTTAATTATAATATAAATCAACCCATTTTTTTTCATTTAAATAATGATTTATATCAACATATTTTTAATATTTAAATCATAATTCAAATCAAGTTACGAAATGCTGATAAATAAATAAATCAACCTTCAGAAAATTTAAATAAAGGTACAATTTGTTTAAACAATAAAAATTAAACTGAACTGTGTACACACTTGAGTATTTCAGAAACCAAAACAGATATCACACAAATATAAAAGATATAATTGTTTTAAATCCAATAGGATATGCTCCAGCCATTGTTTTAAAAATCTGAATTGTGCAAACAAGTAGCTTATAATTTGAGAAAACGATTTTAACTTCCTTATTCTATATTTAATAACATTAAATCCAGCCTAGACATGGCGGCCAGAGATATTTTGGGGTATACACAAAAACAAAATAAGAAACTATGGATAACAAAGGATACCATTATTTCGGCAAATGTCTAAGTGTTGGGGGATCTTGGTTGCTTAACCTCCTTCACTGAATCTCGGTAAAATAGGGTATAAAATTAGAAAACAATAGAAAGGGAACGAGCTGAATACACATACTCCCTGAAAAGAAGAAAAAGAAGAAAACCACCAAAAACGCAAAATCAAAGTAGCTGCTTATATAACCCTACATAAAAATAACTGAGTTGCAAACGAATCCGTGACTTTCAGTAAACAATGGATTCCATTACTAAAAGAAATAACACAAGAAATAACAAATGAAAATCAAATGCCCACAATATCTAGGTAGCATTGCAAGTTTTTCCTGGGTTTTCCTTGCAATATTAACATGAAATACAGCCTACTTACATGATTTCTATTTATACATAAAATAACTAATTACATAAAAATAAGCATATTAACAATCCTTGTAAAACAGCATTGGTATCTGACAAGTATAAATCCACAATAAGGTTACCTCAAAACCATATACAATCTCCGTTGAACAGTATTGGTATCTGACAAGTGTAAACCCGCCATAGGGTCGCCTTAGATCCATATACAATCTACATAGAACAACATTGGTAACTGACAAGTGTAAACCCGCCATAGGGTCGCCTCAGGTCCATATACAATCTTCATAGAACAACATTGGTATTTGACAAGTGTAAACCCGCCATAGGGTCGCCTCAGATCCATATACAATCTTCATAGAACAACATTGGTATCTGACAAGTGTAAACCCGCCATAGAGTCGCCTCAGAACCATGTTAAAATCTACCAAAGAGGTAACTTAAATCATAATGAATTTTCCCCCTTAAAATAAATGTAAAAAAACGACTACTTAAGCCTTTCAATAATGCAATCGCACACTTCTCTGATAACCATCCTCTCAATTGTATAAATAGAAACATGTTAAAAAAAAATTTCCAATTCCAAGTTATTGAATTTATATAAAATTCACCAATAAAAATTAATCAGCTGATTTCACGTTAAGCGTATTGGCTACCTAAAGAAAGCCGATCCCAGGTCGCAACACAAATTGAAGGCAATCATTCTGTTAAACTTTAAAAATTTTTGCTTAGTATCCTCAAACCAAATATTTCAAACATCAATAAATCAAAGTCACCTTCAATTTATGTCATAAATGTCAAACTTGAAGTTTTTATTATTATTTTGACAACGATCCTAGGTCATGGATCGAAACGTAAATAAAGTTGATTTTAAAAACTATGAGTGGTTTAATTCCCAAAAAAGATTAACCTGAATACGCATGCTGTGTGAGAATTTCAGGGAACTATGTAGGCTAGCTCAGAATATAAATAAGTGTAGGTACGTGTCCAACCAGTTTTGAGACGGAAAACCTAATGGCTGCGAAATACCTGCAAATAATGTTGACTGTGCGAAAAGATAAATTGGAAAATATATTAAATCACCAAATGGTTAAGTGTTGGGAAAACTTGGCAGCCACAAACTGCTTACCTCCCTTCACAACCATTGAAGGTCGGAGAAATAGGGCATATAACTGTAAAACAATAGAAAGTGATCGAACTGCATCTAACAAAAAAGAACAACGCCTATGAGGAAAGACAACAAACAGAATAAGAAGAAAATTGTTGAAAGCATATGTGTGGAGCACAGCACAGTATGCCTATGAAATACGGGAAGTCTGAAACGCAGACAGAAAAACGGTAGCAGCCTTTTGAAATGATGTGCTTCAGATGTATGAGGACGATAGCATAGACAGACAAAGATAATAACAAATAAGTTACAGAAATAGTAGGGGAACAAGGATATCTGGGGAAAAAGAGAAATAGTAGGGCGGAATACGTTCTAAGGCATTTTTGGGGAATAGTATGTGATATATTACAAGCAGAGATAGGAAAAAAGAGGTAGATGTAGACCTATATCAGACAGTTATAGATGCAAACTGTGCATATATCAGGGAAATCTGTAGGTTAGTTCAGAATAGGGAACAATGATGGTACGCGTCTAACCAGTTCTAGGACTGAAGACCTAATGATGATGATGATTCTATATTTATATTATATATTATCAGACATTTATGTGCCAGAAAATTATAATTTTTATACCTATTCATCAAATATTGGTATTTGTTCTTCGTTTCAATGTTTATTTTTTTGACATATACTGCTATAGGTGTTTTTAAGTATAGTATAGCAAAAAAACAAAAATTTTTCTTCCCAATTTACCACATAGATACAAAAGCAGTGAACACGAATTGGAGATCCACTTGCGACGACGCAACTATTATTACACCAATTATTGCCTTCTATCCAACATTTGCATCAAATGGCCAATTTGCTTATTTATATGCTGTAATCTTATATAAAATCTCCAGTATGATATACAACTTAAGTGAGTCTTTAAAAGCATATGGCAGCGTTTTAGATCATGACGCGAAGTGGAATGCCCTTTAAAGACCTTTATAATCGAGCACCATACGAAATTTTTTAATCTAAGAAAGTAAGGTGAAAAGTTCTCGGCCTACAATGAAAGATTGCAAATTTTAGTGAAAAAAATGATTTTATTTTTTGACATAATCCCCCTTAACTTCAACACACTTGGTCCAGCGTTTCTCCAACATCAGTATTCCTTCCCGGAAGTGAGGATCTGGAAGCTGTGAAGCGCTTTCCAGAAACAAATTTCTGCAAGTTTGGGAACAGATAGAAGTCTGAGGGCGCCAAATCAGGGAAACACGGGGGATGGCCGAGCAAGTCGTGCCCTAAATCCGTCAATTTTCCCATCGCCAACGCACCCTTGTGTGCTGGTGTGTTGTTTTGATGAAAGATGATTTTTTCTTCTTCAAACCAGGCCTCTTTTCGCGAATTTTAGCATCCAGCTGGTCAAGAAGGGTGGAGTAATACTGGCCTGTAATCGTTTTGTTTTTTTCAATGTAATCTATTAACAGGATCCCTTTCACATCCCAGAACACGCTGGCCATCACCTTTCCGGCAGAAGGCGATCGACTTCGCTTTCTTTGGCGTTGAACAACCGGATTCCACCCACTGCCTCGACTGCTGTTTCGTTTCTGGCGTATAATGGTGGACCCATGTCTCATCCATAGTGACAAATCGCCGCACAAAATTGCTCGGATCCTTATTGAACCAGGCCAACATTGCTGCGGAACTGGTTTTCGCATTTGCTTTTGATCGGCATTCAGCAAATGCGGCACCCATCTTGCGCAGAGCTTTTGCATCCCTAACTCTTCGTGTAAGATTTTTCGCACCCTTTCGTCCGATATCCCTACAGCCTCACCTATCCCCTTCACTTTCACTCGCCTATCGTCCAACACAATATCATGCACTTTTTCGCCCGGTGTGGTTGCAATTTTTGGTTGTACTTCACGTGGGTGATCTTCGATAGACGTGCGACCACGTTTAAATTCAGCTGCCCGCTTTTTAACGGTTGACAGGGAAGGGCTAGAGTCTCAGTAAACTTTTGTCAACGTCGGATGAATTTTCTGAGGGGTTAATCCGTCCAAAATGAAGAATTTTATGACCGCACGATATTCAAGTTTTTCCATCTTAAGGAAACACGCATAAGACGTCTGCTTGGAAAAATTCGTGTAAACAAACTACTTGAGATAGCAAGTTGAAAATTGTCATACGAACTAATGACATGTGCACGCAGGCGGGAAGCACAAATTTTTGCTTATTGGAACGCCATCTCTGTGTCGGGCCAAGAAATTTTCACCTTACCTTCGTACCTGCAGTGCAACTTGAAAAATGAATGTTTAATTTTGAACTCGAATACACATCATTTATTTGAAATGATCAATAGTTCATTGATTTTAAAATATTTACAATTATCATGTGTCTATAATTTGACCAATAAATGAAAAGTTTTTTATGTTGTTGCTTAGCGATCTTTAAAACATTAGTGCGACAAAGATTGCTTTTAAGTTCTATAATAGACATTTACATATTATAATTGAAAAGTCCTACATTATTGCTCTAAAATGACGGTTATAGCGTTACGCGAGGAGGAGTGCAGTAATCATTTGAAGGCACTAATATAAATTTTCGTTCGTATTATATTGCTATGTTAGTGTTGTGACGGTACAGCAAATTGTAAAATTGAAATTACTGACTTACTTTCCTTTCTAACTTTTCTTTGTCTGGCTAGCTCAACGAAAGTAACGGAATTTACAAAATGAAATCAAATACAACAATCTGAAAAAGCATCTATACATTCAAAAACAATTTGCTTTCATAGAAAAGAATACAGAACAATTTACAGCATAACTCTTCAAACAAAATTATTCCTAACAAGTACCTATTTACTTAATTATTAATATGTTTCTCACCTAGTCTTGGTTAAAATTTACAGAAAGAAAATATTTTCTCTTATGAATAATTTATCGGTCTCTTACTCCCATGCTTGTGTTTGGCTAAAAAGCCTTGACAGATAGTCTATTTAAAGATCAAAATGTTTCGCATTCTGACACCAAAACTTTCTTGTAAACATCCTTACAAAAAATTATATGATTAAGTCCTATTCTACCTTAAATTCAAATGACAAAATACTCAAATAGCAATCACAAACAAAAAAATCAGAAATTAATACTTGCAAAATCCAATAGTACTTATCCAATTTGTAATTAACGTTATTAAATACCTTCTGCTTTCATTCTTAAATTGATGTCAAAAATTAGCTTACGAGATTTTCCATATTATTTTAAACCTCCATTTACGACATCAGTTACCAAAAGTGCATCTTCTGTTTTATTTAACTTTAGAATAGCTTTGGTATCCAAGAACGTTGAATTTTTATTATATTATTGCAAATCAAATTACTGCATCTAATTATGTTTAAAATCTTACATGACAAATCGCAAACTAGTGAAATTTCTCATCCTCTATCTCGTAAACTGAAACTTCTACATATTGCTTGTTGATGCGAATTAATGAATAAATCACTAATAAAGTTCCGGCTTTTATATTAAAATGATTAAAGTACTTGATGATTCTAAATTTTACGCAATTTTATTCGAATCTTTGTCGTCTACGTGATGTAATATTTCCTGGAACTCCCCCGTTTTAATGACCTAATTAGTGTCAAACTGTGATTTATATATGTAGTAAAAGGTAATGTTAATCTTTCTCCAACGTAAGGAGTTGATGATGGCGTTGCATCCTATCTAGTAGTAATGCGAAGGCAATAAAATTGATTTGATGCCTTTTTAATGATAGCGCGAGTTTCTTAAGTAGGGTGTTTATTAATTTAGCTATTAATGATTTCTCAGTACAAATGACGAATTTCTTCTATTTTTTCCCAAGCTTCTAGGACATGTTTTTTTAAATGTTATACGATAGTCAATTTAGCTAAGTAACTAAAGCTTTAATTGCTTTATTTATTCTTTGTAAATGCAAAACAATTCACATTTTACTAATTACAAATAAAATGTGTTCTAATGCATATTTTAGGCACATATTTAATAAAGGTTTGTTTGTTAAAATGCATTAAGATTTACATTGTTTTTACGCGGATATTTTACACACGGGGTAATTATTTGTTAAATAAATAACCAAAGTGTTTAATTGCTTTCTTTGTCCAGATTGATTTGTTTACTAATATAGCTAGTATTTTAATGAATGAGGGGCAATAAATTCATATTATTCTAACATGGATTGAATATATTTTTGTACTTACAATGTGCTTTAAAACGATTGTTTACACACACGGAATTGTATTTCGCTTTGCATTTTATGGCTTTGAATTTACATTACACTTGTAAACTTTATACAGGGTGGAACAATGAATATTCGAAAATTTTCTATTCTTTCCAGTTTCTTTCTATTTGCGTGGGGTTTTATTTATGGAAGTTGGGTTTCAATCACCTCTTGTAATCTCCTTATCACGTTATAATATAGAAATTTTCCTATAGCTACTTACTAAGGTAGAACTATTTTTATTTACTAACTTTATTATAAATTTAATACAGTGAAAAAATCTTGCAATGTGTCAGATTTGACAATTATTAAATTGAGACGCTTATTTACTGGTTGCTATAGACGATGCGAGTTTTTTAGTTTTATTGCTCGCTTCAATAAACGTCGGCGTTCTTTGTCGGGATCAAGCAAAAAGCCTTGTTTAATTAGTGATTGTAGAAAATTGATACGATTGTGCAGGTATATTAAAAAAATATTTATATTACAGAATTTTGTTTTTCTAGGTTTTCAGAAGACATTCATCAAACAGCGAAGGTTGCAAAAGTTTTAGTATTATTAAATGCCGTATAAGGAATGAAGTGTAAAGAAAAAATCTTCCAGATATTCAAATTACTGACGATCTTGTTGAATACGAGGAAGAGGACTGTATTGATTTAACTAATGGTACTTACTGAACCAGAGTACGTTGCGCTAGCGGCGGCCGTCTAGTGTCAAGCGGCATCAAACCCATTGGAACAACCATAGCTTTGAGAGTGAAATCTACAATGGATGTAAATTCTGTACAATAAATTCATCGTGTCAGAAATTCTGATAGTACCAAGGGTTCCGTAAGAAATTGGTGGTCGACTAAAGAAAAGAAAATTGTTATAAAATTCTTTAAAAGCCACATCCCATACAAAAAAGCATAAAAAAGCAAGAATTTATGGAATTTTTAAACAAACATTCAACTTATTTGGGAACAGTGATTGAGTACGAATAAAAACACTGGTATATAACACATATGGAAATAAATAATTACTCAATTGTGTTTATCAATGTATGTATTTTAAGTAATGTTTATTAAACGCAAAGGAATTATCTATTTAGTTTGAACTACATATATTTTTTTAATGCTCGACCAGGTGATGGTTCATTAATGTATTAACAAAATGATGCATAGTGACCTCTAAGAAAGAAAACAAAGAAAGCTAAACTAATAATAGTTATAATAAGTGCATAGTTGAATTTGTTTTTTGTTTAGTTCTTAAATAACAACTAAATAAAATATTGTGTTTTCATTTTATTAAAGTACGGTCGACTAAAGAATTTTGTAACTAACTCGAATAAATAGAGAACAATCGACGAAAAAGTATTGTAACTATCTGAAATATTAAAATGGTATTAATAACCTCTATAATCAACAAATCTTTAAAAAATCTCGATTAATAATACTTAAAATAATACACAGAAAGAAGTATGGCGGGGTGTTCTTCTTTTGGTGTTTTTAAAGAAAAAAATTTAAAATGGGAGGTAGGGTAGAAAGTATCGTTACAAAATGATAAAGCTACGGTCTAGGATAGTGTTACAGTTGCGTTACAAATATCAGACCATGACTTATGCTAAATTTCATCTACCTAGGTACCCAGGAACTGCCTTTGACACACGCCGCCCAATTAAGTTCTTTTAAACTTTGCAAAGGGCCATGTTAACAATTCAGTTTTTAAAATATTCCTGTACTGAGCATAGCAAAGCCAGGTTGTATAGCGTGTTTCATCATTTTTGGTCTTCATTAACCAACCACACCCCAATTAGGTTAGGCCGTGAGGGCCGCGCGTCAAACTGAAAAAAAACAAATTTTTCAATTTTTCTGTAACGGACATACTATAGTCTGGTTGTGTGCAAAATTTTATCTCTCTGGATTTTAGGGAAGGGTTTTTAACCACCTGCATTCTAATTGGAGCCTTTTAAGTTGTGGAAAAGGGGGTTCAAACGGATAAAGCATTTTTTTGGAATTTTGCTGTGATGAGCATACCAGAGTTTAGCATGCAAAATTGAATGCGTCTGTTTAATTAGAATGTTTTATGTGTAAAATGACTGCAGCTTGCATTGATATTCTATATAGTTTTATGACCGTTATGGGCTTGTTATTGTTGCTGAAATGTGAATTTAGATAAGCTACCTTTTGGGGGGGACTTAATGATAATTAATACTATTAATTATAGTTATATACAGAACGGCAATTTTTGCTAAGGGAAGGTTACATTGGCTATTATACCTTTTTATAGTCACCAATCATTGCAGCTCACGTGCTGAAAAAGCACTACTAGTAGCTTGAGAAAAAGTCCAATGCGCATATTTGTATCAGAACTAATTAAGTAAATAAATATAGCGGGTGAGCCAGATAACGTGGCCACCGCAAATATCTTCGAAAGTATTAGCAATAAGCAAAAAATGCTATAAATAAAATGTCCTCAGCTTACTATCCTTATAATAATGTCATATGGAAAAAAATTTTATTGCACCCTTTGTTACGGGGTGGGAGTGATTTTCGAAGTTCAAATGGTACGCTATATTGATATTGACATTATTGAAAAGCCTTAATTTTCTAGAAGGCTATGATATATCACATTCATATGGCTAGATGATAACTTTTACAAGCTTTTTACTGGTTTATTTAGAAAACATTCCTGATACATAGCTATCGCGTGCACTGCATTTCCAACATTTTTATCTTATCCTCATAAAAATACATTTATAATTATTAAATTAACGCTACTAGAGGCAAATCACTTTAAGAAGAACCCAACGCCATATGCCAGATTGCGCAGAAATGTAATAACAGTGGCGTAGTTGAGTTATTACAGTATAAACGGAAGATAGGGCGTTAAATAGTAAAAAAATAAACCTAACCAATTAAATTATAATTTAAAATTTTTAATATAATATCGCCATATGAGTTGTGTGCATCAATATCCCTAAAAAATACTGCTATAGCAAGGTTATTTTGTAAAATCCGCTAAAGCAAATGATTGAATACCATGGCTTACTTAAGTGGTTTCTATCTCATTCTAGTGTTCTGCAAACACATCTGTTGAGTAACTTATTGTTTTATTAATGTTAATTGTTATATAAAAGATATTTTATATTAGTTAGATGGCGGTTTAAAAGTGTCCGTCTCTGTATCAAGTAAAAATAAATAGTAATGAAATCTAAAACTTTTACAAGGTAATTTCCCATTGGTTGATCATAAAACTCTACGCCACTAAAACCTGAATACTGCCATCCCTAATTACATATAATAAACTGTTCCTAACCAATTTTTGTTTTGTGCGCATGATGAGGTTGGGTTCTTCTTAAAGTGATTTGCCTCTACCACAAATTTTATTTTTTGCATTTTATTTATAACGTTTTTACTAATACTAATACCTTCGGAGATATTTGCGGTGGTCATGTTATCTAACTCAACCGGTATATGGAAGGCGCATTGCGCTGAGCTTTGTGCCGGACTGCACTTAGTAGCTTGGGTTGACCCATTGTGCATTGTATCCCTTTTGGCCGATTACACAATCAATACCAGGGCGATTGAGAATTAAAAGTGGGTAGATATTGATGCTGTATCCGTTTGTTTACATAAATGTGCTGTTCTGTATGTATATCTTATTTGTATGCCCATTTTAATAGTTTTAACGCAATAATATTAGTAATTGAACTTTTGGAATTTTAAATACTCATGCACGCTCATTGCAGGTAGAAATCTTCCGCCCTACTGTTACTTCTGATATCCTTGCCCAAGTAGTTTAAAATTAAGTGACATTAATAAATTAGTTTAAGTAGTGTTGTGTATTAAAACACTCGGTTGCGATTACTATTTGTAAATACGGTCTATTCTCTTTTAATTTTATCTTCTTCTACTTGCCATTCTTCTCTTTTTGTAATTGCTTTATTTCCTTCTTAGAAGTCTTCTCTTTGATTGCGTAATAGCAGTTTTTACAATGAATGCCAAAAAGCATTCTTTAGTAGATTACTTTAAATCAGTTCCAGCTGCTAAAAAATCAAAAAGTAATGAAATTCTACATGAAAGTCAACCTCAAGAAGAACCTACTTCATCAAAAAACATCGAGCTAGATGTATTAGAATTAGAAAATTTACCAAGTCCATTAGGTGATAGTGATAGTGATAATGAACTGAATGCATTTATATTTGAATCCGAGTCGCAAGACGATGATGAGCCAGATTTAATTTTTGAAAACTGGCAAGATAGATTTTGGGCCTTTTTGAGCGACTTTTTAAAAAGTATCTTCAGAAAACTCTTCTAACGATTTTTATTTATACAGATTTACAATTTGAATTTTCAATACAAGTACATTATATTTATTAACATATTGAGATCAAAATTACTCTAAATTGATATTTACTGAATTAAATGAACAAAAATTAGGATAAGTAACTGAATAGCCAACAAGGTTAAAGTTGTGAAGCTCAAGACTGACTGACCATCTTGGTCTCTCGAGGGTATTTATGTTGTCCCTGCCCCTCACATTGCTTGTGGGAACTGCAGAGCTTATGTCTGCTTATTTCGTTATTCATTTACACAATACAAAGTAACAATATTAATTCTAATAATTCAATCTTATTGTCTACTGTGACCTACACCTGCAGTGTCATATTACGTCTGGAATACAAGTTATTCACATCTGTTCTCATGTCTGGTTTATGAACTTCCATTAACCTTTTATTATTTGTCCTCCAATTAATTATACATTGTAACAATCTAACTTCAAATTTAAAATTCCATTTGATTACCTATATATCCTAATTTGGGGGATATGTAACTGGCGTCAACAAAAAAGTTGCAGAATTGCCGAAACTGCATCATTTTATTCTACAAAAATTGTGCCCTGCTGTGTTTTAAATATTACGCCAGGACCGTCAAATCCTTCACAAAGTGTAAGATAGCCTATCTCAGCCTATTTTAAACTTTAACCCGCAAACTAATTTTTGAGTGGTAGATTAAGACACTTTAACAAAAGTTGGTACCAACTCTTTTCCTGGTTGGAATATTACATTTTAAGTGCGACTCTGTTTATTGTTTTGTGTGTCGTCATTTTACAATAAAAAAGGACTCTAACGCAGTATTTGTAGGAATAGGTTTTAATAATTGGAAAAACGCATTGAATAAAGATGCTGGACAAAAACACGAAAATAGTTTAGAACATAAACATTTATTCGTTAAATGGTCCTCCTATATAGCCATTAAATCACCAAGTACTGCTACCGCAGTCGTCTGACAAATAAGTGAAGCACATTTGAACTTCGTTAAAGAAAACCGAATATATATTAGAGTAATCGTCGACATTTTGCGATATACGGGCCTTCAGAATATTGCTCAAAGAGGAGATGTTGAAATTGTAAAAGCTCTAATAGAAGTAACTTTAGAGAACTTCTTAAACTTTTCAGTAAGTACCATGAGATAGTTAAGAAAAAACTTGGTGAAGGGATAGCAGCAAACGCTAAATATACTAGCCAGAGTTTAAAATAAAATTTTGTTTATTTTTTCAAAAATGATGCTAGATAGGATACGCAAAGACCTCCAGAACGTAATTTGCTTTTCAATAATGTGTGACGAGGCAAAAGACATCACAAAAATTGAACAAGTTTCAGTTGTGGTTAGGTATTATTTAGATGGACAATCTATGAAAGATTTATAGGTTTCAAAGCAGCAAATAAGTTAGCTGCTAGGTTCATTGCTTATTTATATTAAGGAGATATTAACCCGACCAAATGTAGACATGAAAAATGCGTAGCACAGACATATGATGGTGCAAATGTAATGAATGGTAGGAATAATGGAGTTCAAATACTTTTTAGGTATGAGGTTAATCAAGCAATTTATGTACATTGTTATAATCATCGGTTGAATTTGGTTATAACGGATGTCTGCAAAAAGGCTGGTAAGAGCAATAAGTTTTTTAATTTATTACAAACTCTGTATGTTTTTATTTCGCAATGGACTGTTTATGCAAGATTTATTGACTTGCAAAAAAGGCTTCATCCAAACAAACGACGATTATTAGAATTAAAGAAAATTTATTATACAAGATGGTCGGCCCAAGTTTTGCATGTTTAAGTGTAAAAAAAATTTAAGCAAAATATTAGTATTACTCAACTTATTGATTAATGAGGGATCAAACATTTTGCAGAGGCAATTGGATTGTTGTATCAGATAAATTTCGAATTTGTTTTCAATATTTGTCTTTTTTCAAAAATTTTGTTAGTACTCAAAGGTGTTAGTGATTATTTGCAAAAAGTTACAGCTGACCTAAGTTCAAGTAATGATCTGATAATGTCTATTATAAAAACATTTAAAGAATGGAGAACATACGAAGGTTTCAAGGAATATGCAAGCATATATTCCGAAATCATAAAAATGTGTAATAAAGATGAAATTAATATTCCTCAGTCTATGCAAGAAAGCGCAACAAAAAGTGAGCGGAATAGAAAGTTACCGCAAAACTATCAAAATTACATCATAGAGGAAGTGACTTCGGTGCAAAACAAACAATAAAGTAAAGTCACAAACTACTGTAAAATAAACATGTTTTTACTGGTATTGGACGCAGTATTATCAGAACTCAATGAATGATTTGAACATTATTGTATCCAGTAGCTCTCTCTCTCTCTCTCTCTCTTCGCCCTTAAAATGTAAATTTTTTAGTTTATGAACATCTGCTGCCGATGGCCAAACACTACAAAATAAATTTGGAATCGTTGGAAGCTGAACTGAAAATTTTACAAAATACACTAAAATTATACAAAGCGCAAAACAAATTTATAATAAAACAATTTTAAATTTTATTGGCCTGCTTAAAGCATATAAAATTGTTTTCAATGAAACGTTAAAAATTGCAGTAATTGCTGTTATAATCCCCGTGTCAAGTGCTGCTTGCGAACGTACCTTTTCTTGTTTAAGACGTTTAAAAACGTAGTTAGGAAATAGAATGACAAACGATCGACTAGAATATTTAGCAATAATTAATATTGAAGGGTCCATAGTTAAAGAGCTAGATATAGAAAGCGCAATAAATGAATTTGATAAAGTACATAAAAACCGCTGCATTCTGTAGCATTAAAAAAGTTTTGAAGTGGATTTGTAATTCATTGTCTTATTTCTATAAGAATATTTGTTTTTTGTTTACAATTTAGAAGTAGTCAGAAACTGACTATTTTTGTTTCTTACAAGTGCCTGTGAATTTGTTAAAAATTAATATGTACGTATGTAAGTTTTCTGTATAGGTGTAGGTTGTGCTGTAGATGGTGATGATGTAGTGTTTTAATTTGTTTTGTTTATATTACGATATTAATTAATAATTTGTATTATTTTGCAAATTTTGTATAGGGAATTTATTGCTAGTTATTGCTAGTAATTGCAAAATTACACTCTTCTTCGAGTTCTCTGATACCTCCAAATATTTTATAAATATTGTATTTGTGATACTTGGAATACATAAACGACAGATTTTACAATATATATTCAATATTTATTTATCCGTCTATCCCTGAAATTCAATTCAATCTTTTTGAGTATTTCGAACATTTTTTTCCATTTTACATTGTCGAATGCTTTCTCCACATCTACAAACCCTGTATACATGCTTTCACCTTTTTCCATTGTTATCTCCATGATCACCCTGAGAGCTAAAATAGCCACCCGTGTTCCCCTATTTTGCCTAAACCCAAATTAATTTTCTCCTAGTATTTCTTCAGCGCGTTTTTTCATTCTTCTTTGTACAATTCTAGTATATTTTGACACGTGTACTGTCAAACTTATTGTTTGAAAATTTTCAAATCTATCCAAGCCTCTCATTTATGGTATAGTGACTATGATGCTACGTTTGAAATTTTTGGCTATCTCGCCCGTTTCATACATATAGCTTACAATTTGGAAGAGACGTTCTGTTACTGCTTGTCCAGCGGCTTTTAAAGTTTATATTTGCACCTTATCTGTACCCGGCGCCTTACCATTTTTCAGATCCTTTTTTGCTAATTCAATCTCATCTCTAAGTATAGAATATCTCAAGTCATCTTTTTCAATGTCTGATTCCTGTTAATTCCTTTCCTGCATATAAATTCCCTATATATATATATATATATATATATATATATATATATATATTCTTGCCATCTAACCACTTTCTGTACATTTTCTATAATGGCGTTTCCTTACGCGTCCCTTATATTTTTGCTATACAGTTTTATATCCCTAAAATTCGTTGTAATTAGTTTGTATGTTTCGTCTGTCTTTTCTATTTCCATCTTAGTCTATACCTCTTTGCACTTTTACTTCCAAATATTTAGTTCACTAAGTGAAGTATCTTTATAAAATAATTCTTTATATATTTCTAACTGTTCCACAATAGCATCATTAAAGTCTAAGTTTACACATTGCTTAAGCAAAATGCAACCTAAAGCTTTAATAACATTTTATGATTTAAAATCCGTGAATCCAACTATGTTAAAAGGCTGTCAAAAAAAGGATTACGACTGATATTCTGTAATAATGGTCTGGGCTCGAAGGAACTGCCTTTACGCCGTTTTTTGTTTAGACGTTAATCTAGGGATAGTTATGTCATAGCCAATACTTTCTAATAGAAGTTTTGACTGAGAAAAACTTTTCAAACTTCGTTTGTACTAGATGTTACTATAGTTTTTTATGTCCTCAATATAGCCGGGCGCGGCAGATAAATTGCATTCCGCTGTTAGCAAAAGTTTACGGAGGGTTATTGTATGTGAAAATATATAGTCAGAAACACATATACCGACAACAAATTCTCCCGTGAATATGCACTTTAAATGTTGCCTAGCGTTTCAAGAAACATCTAGATTTGACGCTTCGGTTCAAAGGAGTCCACGAGCAGTTGATTTATTTATTTAAAACGTAAAAGGCGGTTATGGCTTTCAACCCACCTGATTGTACACATAGCGGTAAGTTTTTGCTATTTAGAATTTGACAGATATTTTGCTGTATTTGTTTTTATAATTTCTATTCCTTTAGGCGAATTTCTAAAAACGTTTCCGCCGGACTTAGCTATTCCTATACAATTACTAATATATTAATTTTGAAAAGACTGAGCTGTTGACAAATTTAATGCATAACCATTATAATGCACATATAGGACTCTCAGTACTCTTTCAATAATAGACTGTACTCTTTTAAAATTGCTAGACATGACCGCCGCTCCATCGTAGTCTTGTTCAGCAAGATAATTCATTTTGATTCTTAAAGTTTTCAACGAATCAATTATAACCACAGCCAAATATTCACCCGTCGTTTCTTTTACTGAAACAATTTTCATAAAATCTTCACGTATTGATAGATTTTTATCCAAATATGGCACGCGAAGTGATAATTGTGCTGTTCGTGAAACATCAGAAGCTCCATCGGTTGAAATAGAAAATCCTTTAGAGTTATTGATTTGTTTTACGAGCTTGTTCTGAATTATATTCCCAGGTAACGATATTATGCAATTTTGTATTTAAGCGCCACGGTATATTGCATTACGTGTAGAATTTTGTAAATGTCCTAGTAACACTTCATCATCAGCACTAATACGATAACGCAGAAGAGCCAGAAATGCACCCTCTTTGTGTAACACTGAATATTAAGACCTATTGATCTAGTCTGAAGTTCTACCCAAGGGAAATTCTTGTCGTTCAAAGAGTTATAGTTGCTATAACAGGTTTTATTTTCTGGCAATTTTGCGCTGCCTGCTATAGTTTTTGTTAAATTTGATACTACATCATCTTGTGATTTAGTAAAAGCTTTACAAAAATTATCAGCATCGACAGCGATTTTGATATCTGGGGTCCAGGGACATACAAAAAGTTTATGTTTTAATAAATTGTTAATTTTGCTGCCATTTGTGTAATATTCTCTATCCAAATTGTTATTCGCCTGTCAAAATGAAATACTATTAACGACAGTAACTTCTTTTGCACCAGATGTTATATTTTTTTAACCGTGCTTATATGACTGAGAGGGCTTTGCCCTATCTTGACCTTGCCAAACTGATTGTTTTTTTACTTTTTAAAATTAAAATAAAATAGCGTAGCACCATGTTGTTTATTTATATTTTATGGCGCTAAATAAAATTAAAAAGTCTATTTACTCTTTCTGCTCTACTGTATGAGAAGTGAACTGAATCTGAAATAGTCATGCAAACGCAACAAATTTTTGTAAGGGAACCAAAAAGAACATAACTTATGCCTTAACTAATTTGTAGTTTTGAAACAGTTTGAACTTTACTATAAAGTATAAACTTACCATTAGGTTTTGCGACCAAAAACCTTATTCTACTATGCACGAGACAGATACAAAAATTCGACAAGCTTTAGCTGTACTTACTGCCCGCTGACACTTTCAGTCACACTAATTAAAACAATAAAAACCCTAGATTTTGTTGGGCTGCGCTTTTATTAAGCAAAGGAAGCATTTGCTCTTTAAAATATCGGGACTAACAAACATTTTCTTAGTATTTTAGTAACAATAATTGCAGCATAATATTTCACTTAAATACCCAGAACTTGAAATATACATGAAACTTCAACGACTCACCATAAATCATAAATGACACAATGCAAAAAGGAAAGGACTGCTAAACTAAAACTACTTTTACATAGTCTTTTTCGAATCCAGTAATAAGGTTTGAATGTAGTCGACAAATATATTCAGAAAATATGTATTTTGAAGCTTTTGAAGATTTAAGTCAAAGCATTGAACAAGGAACACTATTGTAAAATGTTTGCTAAAAAGGAAATATATTATGCATGAATACCTATCATCCACCAACAGGCCAGTTCACATGACTTTTATAACTTATTGATAATGATATGTTAATATTTATTATATATTTGACTGACAACATGTTTGTTGTGTAAATGACTACATGCACTAGCAATATCCCTCATTAATAACCTGATAGAGCGTATTTTATAATATTTTGAAATAATTAGTGCTCAAAGTTGCTGTAAATAATTAAATGTAATGATCCAAAGAATATTAAACACCGTTGATTTCATTTTCTTGCACACATTCTATTTTAAATTTTGAAGGGTCTCTAGAATATTAGATTCCCCAGGCCTCGCGTTTTCTTTAAAATGCTATGCAAACAAATTATACTTAATTACTATGTATTCAAGTATGCTTTCTAACTTTAAAATTTTAAGAAATTCCTTAATCAAAACCTGTATCATTATCGAATAATTTAACAGCACGTTATAATTTATTTAAAAATGGTGTCATTGGTTTGTCGACTGTCACATTTGTACTTCTTTTAAGAAACAAAGAAAAATACTTTTATGGAATCGGGAGGGATCTGGACCCCAGGACCCCCCCCCCCCAATACAACCATGCATTCAACTATTTATATATTATTTACAACGCTGTACCTCTCCTTGGCGGTAAAATTTACTGACACTCTGAAGCAGACATATAATAGATTCAGTATAAAATGGTTGTAAACAAACTAGCATCGATTGAAAGAACAACTAATCATTGGTGCAGTATTATAATGTGTAAATCAAGACAAAATCTCAACCTATATACAGCGTATGTCGATTACAGTAAACCAATTGATTCGGGCCCAGTCGATTGGTTCATACAAATTCTGAAAGTGTATAAACTTTGACGCAAGGTAATATTACTACTACAACAAATAATGGAAATATCGGAAACACAACTTGTTCTTCTTAAGCTTCTTTGGGAATAAAACCACTTATATTTTTTAAAATGATCTTTATTTACGTTTCGATCCATGACCTAGGATCGTTGTCAAAATAATAAAAACTTCAAGTTTGACGTTTATGACATAAATTGAAGGTTACTTTGATTTATTGATGTTTGAAATATTTGGTTTGAGTACACTAAGCAAAAATTTTTAAAGTTTAAAAGAATGATTGCCTTCAATTTTTGTTGCGACCTGGGATCGACTTTCTTAAGGTAGCCAATACGCTTAACGTGAAATCAGCTGATTAATTTTTATTGGTGAATTTTATATAAATTCAATAATTTGGGAATTGGCAAACACATTTTTAACATGTTTCTATTTATACAATTGAGAGATTTCTAATTTTATGTCTTATTTTACCGAGATTCATACTTGTTGTCGGTGAACAAATAGCTGGAACCATTTATATAAAGTGAGGAGTATTTTCAAGGAGATTCGTTGATCCGGATACAGTTTAGTTTTGCACTAAACCCAGTCTCTCATTTACTAAACTTTTTTGAAAGTGGCTGTAGACTTGACATCAAAGGCAAACAATTAAAAGTGAACCCATTGTTATTTATTAATGATTTAAAATTATATACAGACATGGCAATAAGCTGCATTTTATAATTTTATTAATCAAATTGTTCTATAGCCAAACTAGAATGAATTTTTTTTAGGCAAACGCTTAACGATAAGTCTAACAAAATATATGTACAAAACATTTTTGGAAACAAGTTTTTATTAAAATGCATTTGAACTGAAAAGTAAAAACGAATGTTCAGTGAACCTTAAAGTATAACTACAAAAAATATAAAATATGTATTTTAAAAACTTAAAGCCATATTTCAGATAGAAGTTATAAAGTAGTATTACTGAGAGCACAGCTTTTAAAATATATATTCCATATTTCTTTGTAGCTATACTTTTGAGCTATATATTTCACTGAATATAATGTTTCATTTTTGCTTTTTAGTTCAATTGTAGTATTAGAATTTGCCAAACTCTATGTTTTTTGTCCCCCAACATCACGTTTACCTGGGAAAACTAAACTAAACATATCTATATCCGCAATGTATTAGGGTGTCCAGATTAGAGCATCAGATCAGCTTCCTCAAAATATATTTCGCTATCCAAACTCATGGTATATAAAAAATTTAAAGTTGATGCCGTTGAATATTGGTAATCCACCATTTTGGGGCGTTTGCCACATTGGATTTACAACGAAACCACGAGCTTATCGTGTTCTACTCGCCGAAACCTTTTATTTGATACCTATATCAAGAAGATTGTAAAGATAAAGCTAATCCGCAACTTTAGGGCGTTCGCTATACTGGATGTGAAATGACTGTACGTAGATTGCGGTGTTCTAGGAATTGTAAAGACAAAGGTAATCCAACGTGTTTTGGAGTCGGCCTTAGTGGATTTTGAAATGACAACACGTAAATTATCGTGTACTATCCGTTGAACTTTTTTATTTGATACCCATGTCAAATGGGTTGTAAAGACACAGATAATTTACCATTTTGGGTAGTCCACTATATTGAATGTAGTGTGAGGTTACGTAGATTATCGTGCGCTACTTGTTGATCTCGTTTATTTGATATCCATATCAAGGGGGTTATAATGAATTTAGAACGGTATCAAAATATATTGTTAACCGAACCAAAGCCGTGTGCAAAATATCAGCCTGACCGGATACCAGAAAGTGGGTAAAAGGTCGACTACAAATTTTGAACCTAAACGACATACCTAGATACGTACGTTGCAAGTCATATAAAACCGTTTAATAATAAAAGAGGAAATCCTCTACCAATATAACTAATGAAAATTTTTAAGCAATATCTGCAAAAGATTCCTAGAATTATTTAGGTTGTTTTGCTTTTGGGTCATATTAGACTAATGTTTACTTTAGAAATAAATGAGGTTATGTTTGCAACTTGAAAACTTCTGCCATATTAAAATTTTAATATGTCTTTAATATGTATTACTGAATTTTAAGTAAAACTTTACATTTCAAGTAGTTTCTATTTTCCATATAGAGAACACCGTTAAAGAGCTATTAAAATTTGAAAGCAATGGTCAGCTTCAGCTTTTATCAATTATCTAAAAAAAGTTGAGCATCTAGGTGTGTTTTTAGAACGGCATTGCATTACGCGTAAATTTGTGTTCAACTTTGCTAATTAATCAACCTACAAAATAATTCTTGTCTACACAAATTTCGAACTTTGCCCGATTTAGATTTTTTAACACTGCTTTAGAAGAAACTCCTTATTATACTTTTTAATAACCCATTATAATTTAAAGCCAGAAACGAACCGACCGATTGTTCGATTCACGTGCAGAGCTTTAGCTCTCAGAAAACTTGTTGAGGGTTATAATGATTTATATCCAAAGTGCAAAATAATTTGTATAAACAGATGTATCTCAAAGTTGTGCAAAAATTTTAATAAACTATAGTGAACCTACTAAAGATGCTTAACATCGTTACCTGACATCTGTTCTTGCTGTAAACATTCCAGTAAGGATACATCACCGATCACAATAAGCAAACGCATGGTTGCCGGTTGGAGGATCTGAGAACGTCGGTTAAATATACTGACAAACATCGTCTGCATATCAAGTGACTTGAACGCTCTCTGCACTAGTTTTACGTGAACTAAATTTGTATATAACGGTATGTTAAACCGACTTTTCATTCCCGATCATATAATAGTAAAAATGTGCTTATAGGGTTATAGGGGTCAAGGAATGGAGAAATACACCAAAAACCTTGTCAGACCCAGACCCGGGTCTGGAAACGTCGCGTTGGCTTTAATAACGTCGGGTGTGTATAGCACTTCGGGCCTGTATTAGCGGTAAAATAAATGTATATATATATATATATATATATATATATATATATATATATATATTTATATGCTTTCTTCTTCTTCTATTATTTTTTCCATTATCACGTTTAAAGCTAAGATGGTTTCCCGTGTTTCCCTCTGACTATGGTGTTACGTTTGAAATCTTTGAATATCTCACATGTCTCGTACGTATAGGTAACAAGTTAAAAAGACGTTCCATTACTTCTTGTGCAGCTGTATCCGGTGCCTTATTATTTTTCAAGCTCTTTAATGCAAGTTCAAACTCGTCTCTAAGTATAGCATATACAAAGTAATCCTTTACCAAGGTATGTTTCCAGTTCAAATGCATCTATCTCCAGTCCTGCGTATAATTTTATTAAATGTTCTTGCTGCATCTATCTACATTCTCGACATTTTATATAATGATTTTTGCTGTACAGCTTTATACCCCTAAAACTCATTACAATTAATTTGTATAGCTCATCCGTCATTCTAATTGTCATCTTAGTTTGTACTTATTCGCATTTTTCCTCAATCCAATGTTCTTTAGCTTTCCTGTATTTGCGAATAATTTCACATTTTATGGCTCTTTATCTTTTTTTTCACTGCTTCCTCTGGTTTGTTTTGTATTTTTACCCCTTCTTCTATTAAATTGATAATATCCATTGTTTCCTATTTTTTCTTGTTTATACCCTAGAATATCTCTGGTAGCAATGTCTAAGCTGGATTTAATGCTACTCCATTCTGCCTCTATACTTCCTTAGTATAAGAAATTTTCCTGATGTCTATCAACAACTCGTGTGACGTTTTCCCAAATATTTTGTGGTTATTGTTCTTTTAGTTTCTCAGTCTCCGTTCCTTTTTCAAAATTTTTTTTTTTTGAATTTCAGCATGGCTTTCATAATTACTATGTTGTGGTCAGTGTTTATATATGCTTCAAGGTAGCTTTTACTAGTTTTTACTTGATTCATATGTCGTTGTCTAGCAAAAATGTAATTTTTTTAGATATCTTTCAATAGTTCCTGGCATCTTCCACGTCAATCGTCTTCTAGCATGATGTTGAAATAATGTATTTGTGATGGTTAAATTGCTTTTGTCACAAAATTCTACAAACTTATTTCTCCCGTCGTTTTTTGTTCCTAAATCAAGTGGACCTATTATCGCTCGTTCCCTACCTACTTAATAATTAAATACGATGACATTGTTCTCTATTCCGCCTATCTTTTCAAGTTATTTCTAGGTTTACAATTTTAATGTCTGCACTTGCAATTCTTTAATGTATATGGTGGTTCAAGCCTCATATCTATGCAGTGTTACACTCTATATAGACACATTATTTCTTGTAATTTTTTAAAGATCCCTACCTTGCTTGGAACAGCAAGGGTTTGGCAAAACTCAAAAATTTTTTCAGGTTAAAAAAAACTCTCTTCCTGACCAACTGTAGTACCTTCGGGTGGAGCATTGGAAAATCACATGTAAGGTACCTCCAATTATTGAAAAGGTCGTGTTTGACCGGAACCTAACATTATATAGCCGTCACGCCAAGTAACCCATCTTAAAACAATTTTAGTTGAGTTACTACCGCACCATCATCATAAGAAAGAATCCATCCACCTGCCCATCTGTATACAACTCAAGGCGGCTCCGTGGCGTAGTGGTATGTGTGTGACTACTACGCCCAAGGTCCCGGGTTCGAATCCCGACACGGTCCGCTTGAAAAATGTTAGGCGAGCATTTTTCACAAAAATACACCCTCGTTCGGATGAGAGGTAAAATGGAGGTCCCGTGTGTGAGTGTTGTCACGCACGTTAAAGATCCCTACCTTGCTTGGAACAGCAAGGGTTCGGCAAAATTCCAAATCTTCCAGGTAAAAAAAAAACTCGCTTCCTGGCCAATGTAGTACCTTCGGGTGGAGCATTGGAAAATCAAATGTAATGTATACAACTCAACATGCAATGTAGTACCTTCGGGTGGAGCATTGGAAAAAATCACATGAATATAATTGAACTTACAATCTAATCTGCGCAGACGTTATGTGTTGCATAAGCAGAGCAACTAATCCACCAATAAGCACGCATTAACCTTGTGCCGTTTTTCTGTCTTCTACATGGGTAGAGGACATAGAACACACACGACAAAGTATGGGGACATACTTTAGGAAAGCTAGCTTGATCTTCAGGGTTGCGGTGATCGCAAGAGACCAAGATCATCAGGGTTAAGGAAAATGATTTAGTTGTGAGGAGACTTACTAAATTATTTGATACCTATGCTTACTGAGGAACTACAATAACAAAACAGTAAGGAACACGTCTAGTAACGCTAGTGCATATTAGGACATAATAATTGATCACAATATATTGAAAATAATCAGAAAATGAATTTTGTTCTACTTTTATAAATGAAATGTTATTTCTTATTTACATAATAATTAACAAAACATGTAGACTGTCAGACTAATAACTTAAACAAGGTCAGACACCTTTATGAAATAATGTTTGAACTTAAATTTTATGATGTTTCGATAAAATAAAATGAATTGTTCAAAGTTCACTAGACAAAAATATAGTGAGCTATTTAAATGGAGTAGATATAAATTAAACCTTTAATACCCAAAAAGTTCCATGAAACCTTACGTTCACATTTTAGTACCAGGTTGAATATTTAATAAATCTGATCAGGTAAACATAATAATTATTTCTAAGACTTCTTAGTACAGACACTATTTAATGAATAATTAAATTGTAAAGTGAAATCTCATACCTGGATGTAGATTAACCACTAAGTGTAATTTGTTACCCTTATGCACGTCTTGATTTTACTCAGCATTGGATAAGGTGTATGGTAGCCTAGCAGGTTCTTCATTCGCAACGTAAAGTTTGACTGAAGCGTTCTGGAGTAGACACAAACCAGATGGTATCTAGACCATAACATCAAACCAGAGGAATATTCAGGAATATACTAACAGCAAAGGTAGATACATGTTCCAGTCTTTTAATATGCAAAACTAGACTTGATTATGAGGTATTTATAATATAACCAACAATAGATATCTTTATTAGGCAACACGAAGATATGAACACATGTCCAAGAAGATAGAGAAATTATAACATTAAAGGTAATATTTAAACGACGTTTCCATTATTAGAAATCCGTCCTTCGAAATAGAAGTCTTCCTTATGTTAAAAGCGAGCTTATATACATGATTGAAACAAAACTGCTTCACACAACTAACCATTTTGGACCGCATGGTACCAGACACCATTTTTACTTTTTCTCTACTGACTTGTCCTTTTGTCAAATAAAACAAAAAACGAATGTCAGAGCACAAGTAAAATGTATTAATAGGTTAAGAAAAGGAACGACCAATCCGCTGCATAACCGACAATCTCACGATCTTTCAAAACTAAAAAAATTATGTCCAACGGAGCGTAAACAAAGTCTTGTTACGAATAAACTGTTTTTTAATTATAAATTAAGGGAAGTAGAAGAAAATCAGGAATCCTAAAACCACATTTTCTCCGGCTTCCACATCCATTCTCACACATTCTAGACCAAATAGTTTTCTTCGACTAGCCAATTTATTTGTCAAGATAAATCTATCTTGTTTGGTGTCAATTAATATTAGATTTTTCTCAGCTACCCAAAGAGCTACCCTCATTTTAAGATTTTTTATCAGTAGCAATTTCTGACCGCCTTTATAAATTTTTTAGCCATGCGATACATCAAATTAGTCTAGAATTTTACGTAAAATCTGAATCTGCAAACGTATTTAAAATCTGACCACCCCTTACCGTTTTACACACATAGACACATACCCTCTGCGATATAAATCTTTCTCCACATTTCCACCCACGGGATAAATGTACCTTGTTTGGTATCAAATAATATCAAATTTTTCTCACCTATCCGAATTTCTAGGAATTTTTTAGATTTTATTATTTCCCAGAGAGCTACCTTCATTTCAAGAATTTTTTTACCAACTGGTTCTTTAATCACCCCCTATATACTTTTTAGGGGATTTGAGGTACGGATTCATCTTGCTGTTTTACGCAAAATTCGAATCTGTAAACAGATTTAAAATCGGGGCAATTCCTTACCGTTTTACACACTTACCCTCTAGCGAGCATGTAAAAGATTTCTTTTGTTTTTTTTAAGATAAATATATCTTGTTTGGTATCAACCAATATTAGATTTTTCTCAACTACCTCAATTTCTCGGAATTTTTTAGATAGCATTATCCCCCAGGGAGCTACCCCAATTTTAAGAATTTTATACCAGCAGTGATTTCTAATTACCTCTCCCTTTTAAAATCTAGAATCCTTTAACCAAACACTTAGAGGTAATAACACAAAGAAATTAAGCACACGAAAGCTTAATAATTTATTTTATCTGATTTACAGTTTAATAAAATAATAGAATACAATTTCTACATTGCAAGGTATAACATTATTTATTTTCTTCGTGTAGCCGAATCCAAGCAGCTGAAAGTAACCTGTAACAAAAAAAGAGATGAATGTGTTGTTTAAAAATAGAGGAAACGTGTTTTCGGTCAATAAGACATATCGTCGTTAATCTAACAATATGCTTTACCGTCCAGCGACACCGCGTGGAGATAAATACATGTCACCGGGAGCGAGGGGATTATTAAGGATGGGGATGGTAGGTATGTCTTATAACTAACTTACATGCTACTATATACATACACAATAAAATACATACATATATAAACAACTATCTTATATCTTTATGCCCCCATGCGTAGGGTGATATGCCTCCGGGGATGACGTACCTTTTGTCATCCGCGCCCGACAAACAAATTTTATTAATTAATTGGATATAAATTGGTGTTCTCTTTAAATACACATTAAGCTATGCATAAGGGCACCAGAATTATTATGTACAATGTCCTTATAACTATTTACATTAATATTCTTAGCTGCACTTCGTGAGACCCCTTTAATCTTTCTAATCGTGTCTTTCTCGCTTACAATACAGTAGGACTTAGCCCTACTACCAACAAATTCGAATACTAGATCCCCCTTAAATTTGTCTTTGAATTTCCCTACAACTTTTTTGTTGACAAGCGGTGTATTGTATTTTTTATCCGCGGGGTAGTCACTCTTTTAAGATAAATATATGGTGTTTGGTATCAAATAATATTAGATTTTTCTAAGGAGCCCAAATTTGTAAATAGATTTTAAATAGGACCACCCCTTACAAAGTTACGCCTGTTAAAAACCCAAACCTCCAATTTTTGCCCATCTATATTTAACTCCATCTTTAAAACCTTTTTTTCGCTACCCAAGACATATGCTTTAACCAACCATTTCTCGAGAAATCTAAAATCGCTGTGTCCAGCGAACACCACGTAGAGATAACACGTATACTCTGTCCACCAGGATAAAAGCAGGAAGGATTTGGAAGAACGGAAGGTGGGAGAAGAACTTAAATATTACAGAATCTTAAAACTAATATATACAATAGATTTACAAAATCTATACAAATATAAACAACTATCTTAAACCTATATCTTTATGCCCCCATACGTAGGTTGATATGCTTTCCGGGATGACGTAACGCTTGCCATTTTCGCTCGATAAACTAATTTTATTAATAAGCTGCGTGTACAAATCGTGTTTTTTACTACGGATATATACACCGGAAACACTCGATACCACTCAAATAAGAATTAGATGCTTGGTGACTGTTAACTTCCGCTTAACTCGTGTATGCCCAGACCCATCCCTACCCCATGCGCACCCCTACCCATGCGTACCCCTGTTCATGTGCACCCCCTCTCTGTGCGACTGCTATTTTGTGGTGACGTCATAGCCTTTTATAAATAAACAGCAATGTAATACTATTCTAAAATTTTTTATTCTTACATACATAACAAAATTTAAAAATATTTAATGCCTAGCATGGAGCCATTTAAACTTAATTTTAATACAAAGTTATATACAGAAAATAGTCCTTTCTTTATGTTTGCTGAGAGTGGTTTTAATTTTATCAATTTTATTCGCAGCTTAAAATTTAAATCGACAACCAAGTCCTCTATTTCCTTTTCTAGCAAATAGTTTGATACATAGAGACCGTCTAGGTTTTCGAATTGTAAAATGTACCAAAGTTTGTTTCTATATATAAAATCTTTGATTCCACCGACAACCAGATGCATGCCTTCGTGTATTTCTTGCAGCTTGTGACAATCTTTTAATCGCAGCTCTCCTACTATATCCGGCATACGTATCTTGTTAGCTTGATCGACTTCTTCTTGTGGGTATTAGAGGGAATCCTTATTCTCCCACTCACTGTTGCGTAGTTGCATGTCTACCACTTTTGGGAATACATGGTCGTTATAGGTTGTAACACCCTGGGTTTTAAATGATCCGAAAGGTTTTTTACTAGGCAAATATACAATGTTTAGCGGAACCTCTTTGCGTGTGGTGTACGCCAAGGTTACAAAATCTGCATTCCTTAGTTCGTCTATGTTATCTACCATTTTGATAAATATGTTTTTAGAATAACCTTTAAACGGTATACGGATTTAGTACAATCTTTTTCCGCGAGGACGCCTACATAGTTAAAAGAGTCTTTCTTACTAACCACAAAAGCATACAGCCTGTAGAACCCGGATATATCTAAATTAGTCCATCGGCACATAAAATAATCTTTTAATTTCTTCCTCATTTACTTTAATAAGATGTTCTTTGTTTAACACTTCTTTGTATTGTTCGCGTATTGTCGCAGTGTTTTCTATGTAGTCTAACTTTCGCCTTTTTGCATCCATTTCCTCTAACACCCGCTGTCCTTTTCTTCCACTTACGGCGTATGGCGTGCATAATGGTGCAACGAATTTTTTATATATAGCTAGCTTCACGTTGTGAGCCAGTGTAACGAATTTTTCTTATATTATATATAATTATTTTAAGTATCTTACAAGGGTGGCATCAGTGATACTTATTGTTCTAAAAATCTTCCGACACAACTAGGGGTCTATTCCTTGGGTAGAGCTATGAGAAATGGGGGGGTAAGTCGAAATCTGTTTGCAGATCAAACCTAAGCTAAATCAAATAGGCGCCACCAAGTCCTGATGTAATTATGATAATCGAATAGCATATTTCTAAGGGCGGACGTGGAGACCCAAAGAAAAAAGGATCGCTTTCGCTGACAAAAACCTGTCTTAATAAAATAAGACGCAGCTCCTGTAAGAAATTGTAATAGTTAAATAAATAAAAAGGTGGAACACCATTTGTGTCCAGCAAAAATACATAAAGAAATAGTAAAAAGGTATTTCCAATATAAAATTGGCATCAATTTCTTACTCATAAGGGTTTTAGCTTTATGTTATTAGATTTGATCACACTTGATCAAAATAAAAAATCTTTAATCTTGAACCAATTGTTTACTAAAAAATCTCTATTAAAATAATGTGACTTGTAACAAAAAATTTACTCATTAACTGCATCAATCTTAAACTTTTAACTTTCATGTTTATCTTTATTATTTTCAATCAAATACTTTACTTTAAAACATGAACAAATGTACAAATAGGGTTCTAACCTGTGCAGATCTGTTCAGGCAGATAACAAATTAATAGCTCTTAACAATATAAGCCTTTGAGCTTTCAAAATTACGTATACCAATTTTAATTTAGATAAAGCTGATCACAAAAATAGACATGTTTACATATATTGTACTAAAGCTGTTCGAAGCATTTGCTTTTAAAATAACATCTGTCAGCAGTACAAAGCAGAAAAATATATGACGTCAGTAACACCTGTTGACGTTACCGACGATTCATATTGAGCAAAGCGTGTTGTTTTTAAAACATTAAATCAATGAACTTTCGTTTTACTACTGGTAAATCCAGCTCAGCAATTAGTTGAAACTTTTACAATGTACATGTATTACGCATCAAAGCAAGTTAACGTGTTCCTAGTTTTGAAACACATAAAAAGAACTTATAGCTATCTACGAACCAAAACTGCATTTGTCGCATTGTAACAAAGAAAGACGGAAACCCCGTTTTCTCAAGCAACGATAACAGCGTTTGTAATTTGAAACAAATTCATCCAAACCAACTTCTATAATGATTTCGTTCCACGTGTCGAATCCTATCCTGTTGCCTTACATTCTGCAGCAGTCGTAATCTCGAAGTTGAATTACGTCATTTTCTAAAGGTAGCATCTTACATGTGTTTTACTTTACTGTGTCCTTGTGTGTCTTTCAAAGTTGCATCCTACTTGTCGCGCGTTATTCGAAGATATGTTCACTAATTGAAATGGATTCGCAGACTGCCGGCCTGCAGTCTAGGGTACATGTTGATATTTCTATCACTTGTGGCCGACTATCTTCTAACCAGCTCGGACGGTCGCGCCGTCAGGAGGGGAACGATCAAACAGAGAAGTGCTTGTAAATAGCTGTATACGACACAGATATCTGAATATAAGTAGATTATCAAAGGACAATGCCTGCTTAACGTATTACTTTTGAAGTTGAATGCAAATTATTATTGTTATTAATAAAATCGTTACATTATTCTTAAAATTATATGGAAGGATTTATTATCGAAAATAAAATTGTTGCACTATTCTTAAAATTATATAGAAGGATTTATTATCGAAAATAAAATTGTTACAATGGGGCAATTTCCTTTAACGTAAACGGATAGAGTTTACTGCCAATACTTACGCGTTGTCGTACAACCTCTGGGCGAATGTTAGGCGTTTTTATCAACCCCAATTCCGAAATGACTATTTCTTTTGAAATTGTAGAATATGATGTTGCAGATTGTGTAAAATATGTACTACCTGCTTTAATGTAGCACATGTGTAAGAGTTTTATTTTATCTTGGCTGTCTTCCTTCTCTAATATCTCCAATAATTTACAGGTAAAAGTTATATCAATTTTTCCCTTTCTTCTAATTTTTGGACAAATTAATTAGCAAGCAAGTCAATTTCTTTGTATTGCTATTCCCTCAATACACGTACTGTAGTAGGTTATTATACACTAAACAGTAGCTATTTTGCAGCTTGTCCGATAGCCTACGCCACATTTTGGCAAGTGGCACCGAGTACATTGGCGCCTTTAGGAAGTATAACTTACTATCTTCCAATAAAGTTAAACAGTCTTTTAAGGCATTAAACACCTGTTCCGCACTGACATGGTTTCCAATTTTACAGTTGTATATTGTCGCTTCCAATCGCATAATACATTGTTCTTTGGTCAAAGTAGACGCGAATGTTCCGCTTAAACGTGCATCTGGACAACGTAAAATATCTAGTATATGATTTCCAAGTTGTTTATTAACACCAGGACTTGTTATCTGACACACAAATTTGTTGTATATCTTAATTCTTGCATTGATTGTTAGTCATGTTAAACAACCGAGTCTTACAGTTTTATTGTTGTCAACTATAATATTGCAGTTTTCTTCGTATTTACCTTTGTAGCAAAAGTTATGGTTTGTAGTTAAATAATTACATATCTCCATTTTGCAAAATATGCCAGCAAAATCTTGAGTTACATTCATGTCAGAAAACAGTAATAATCTTTTTTGAGTTCGTCTAATATATCTGGTAGTTCCTCCAATAAAGTTTCCAACTTAACATCTGCCAGTTCCACTTTGTATGGAACACATATAAAATTTTGGAATTGATTTCGAGGTCTTCTTCTCCAATAATTTTTTTTACTCCCTGACCCATCTTGTTAGTGCTTTCCAGAGAAAACGGAAGCTTAGCTTTAACACCATGCCTAGCGGAAACAAATCGGTCGAACTTTCTTCGTAGATAGCTGTTAAATGCACCACAAATTTCTTTTTTTATGATAAACATCCTTTTGCCTCCAGATGTTTGCTCGGCGTCGAATGATCGCAAATTTTAACCAACATTATATTGTCCCAAAATGGTTCTGTAATTGGTGTGTGTAGTCTACCAGTCAGCATCTGTTCGTCTTCAACATAACAAATATTACCAATATCTGTCACTAGATTATTGTTGCACATATTTTCTGCCAGCAGCCACAATCCAAATCGCTCATTTGTTGGTGTCACTTTATTCCCAAGAAGTTGAGGAACGTTAATCACCTTAGAGACGCTCATGTTTACCATTTTATCTACTGCCGAATACTAAATTGAATACGAAAAATTACCCCTTATGTACCCTACAGAGTGGGGGCGTATATTGCCGAAGATGCCCCAATATGTCGGACACCGTCATATCGCTTAAATTCTCTTGTTTAGCAACAGTTTGTTATCTGACCTAGGTCGGATTTAATCCGACCTAGGTCGGACTGGGCAGAGGTGCGCATCGACATATGTCCGGATATATGTAGGATGTTAGGTTGTTACAAGCCAAAATTGGCATTGCACATTTTTAAATATGTGACTAAATTCCCGCCATTATTTTAAAAATAAACTTGTTCATTTCTGCCATCCCGGACAGTTGCGTCGGCGCAAAGAAATGCGCAGGCGTGGAGTGATGGGGTAAATGCGCGGTTTGCGACACGACCGGACATTATTATTAGCCAACGAGACGTCGAACGGTGACGTTTGCCTGTGTCGTGTTTTTTCTTGTCTTTTCTTTTTTAGGTTTCCTCCTTATCTAGACTTAACGTTGCCTTTACCTTTATTCCTTCGTCCTGCCTACGAACGAAGAAGAGGGAAGACGTTAAATTTGGTTTCAACAAGGGCATGATGTAACCCACACCAAACAACTCCCAACAACGAGGAGATACTCTGAGATTGTGCTGAACGGAGCGTTTTAAGTGAGCACTTTGATTTATTTATCTTTTTGAGTGCCAATTGTATCATTGTAAACGCATTTGATATGTGATACAATTGACACGTATTTATGTCATAATATCATTGTTGTGCAATATTGCGAACGTGGACCGCATCAGTATTGCCAACTGTGGTAGTGGCTCTGAACACGCGACGCGGGGTTATAACAAGGTTAAAGTGAAATTGTCTTATAGTGTGAAATTGCCCCGACCTAGGTCGGATGAAAATTTGACCTAAATCGGATTAATCCGACCTAGGTCGGATTTATTCCGAATGTTGGACATATGTCGAACATATGGCGGACATAGCTGTCATGTTGGATACATGTTGGACATATGTTGAACATATGTCGGATATATGTCGGATGTATGTAGGGTGTATACTGGACATATGTCGGTTGTATGTAGCATATAGCTTGGATGTATGTCGGATATATGTCATACGGATGCGAGAGGAGAGAGAAGGACTAAGTAGGGTGGAGGGGAGGGTTTAGGTTAGTTGGACTTGTCAGGAGTTAAGTTAGCTAGTGTTGTCTGGAGTTAGGTTAGGTTAGTTGGACTTGTGTGGACTTAGGTTAGCTAGAAGAAAAAATTGATAGGTTAGGTGAGCGCCGCGGCGCAGGCCTAACCTAGCACTTGTGTGGACTTAGGTTAGATAGAAGGAAAAATTGATAGGGTAGGTCAGCGCCGCGGCGCTGACCTATATGTTATACTTTGCAATGTAAAAATTGTATTCTATTAGTTTATTAAACTGTAAATCGGATAAAATAAATTATTAAGCTTTTGTGTGCTTATTTTCTTTGTGTTATTACCTCTAAGTGTTTGGTTAAAGGATTCTAGATGCCAAAAGGGAAAGGTGATTAGAAATCGGACCACAGATACTACATTGTTATGATTGAGGTCAAAAGAGTCACTCGTCGCACTACTGTTTCAATAAGTGGGGAAGTTCTTTAAACCGACGCTAGGGTTCTCAGTCCGAGGTGAAGGCTTTATTCTTTTTCTAGTCTCAAATACTTATTTTCTAAATCTCAAGGAACAATTCTAGCTTTTACTAAATGATACATGTGCTAGCATTTGTGACGAGGAACGTCTTTATCTGCCAGTCCAAATTTTCGTGATTTCTTTCACTGGTCATCTTGATTCTGGGGCTACCCGTACTATTCTTGGTGGTCCAGATTGATACCGTTTACGTTTTTTAACCTAACTTCCACGATTTCAGAGACAACGGTACAAATTTTCGAGGAGCGGATAGCGAAATGCGCACTGTTTTGCAAGTAATAAATTAGGATAAAATTCAAGAAAAAGCGTTTTCGGGATCACAAATCAAATGAAACTTTAATCCGCCTGCGTCTCCTCATATGAGAGGAAGTTTGGAATGCCTCATTCGTTCGATAAAAGGAACGTAGAAATCTGTTGTGGTTAACAGGAACTAATCTGACGAACTATTACGAGCATGGTTGCTGGAAGTTGAAAACATTGTGAATTCTCGGCCGCTTATATACATTCCTATAGAAGTGCAAAACGACAAAGCTATCACTCCGAATTACTTCTTGCTTGGCTCGTCGAACGAGTATAAGAGCGTGGGGGGAGCTAAATGACAACGAAATCTTTTTAAGAAAAAATTGGAAAACGGTTCAACAATTGGCAAATATGTTTTGGATCCGCTGGGTTCGTGAATACTTACCGGATTCGACTAACCGTACGAAATGGTTCAATCAAATTTCAGAACCAATATAAAAGAAGATGTAGTGATTATCGTGGATGCCAATACAATTACTAAACAATTGTTTTAAATCTGAGATGTTTGAGTTATGTGATACATTTCAGTTTAAACAGTTTTTTTAATTAAAAATTATAGGAAGATCATGGAATTTTACATTTAAGTGGTCTTGGTTTTTTATTATTTAATATAACGTTAAATAGAAATTAACTGAATTGAACTTAAGACTAAAAAAAACTAAGGACATGATAATGGAGATGAAGTTGGAAATTAGAGGTAAAGTAGTGCAAATAGAGTAAGATATTGATATTATTAGGGATGATGTAGAGCAAATAAAAAAAAATTAGAAAATAACAGAGAAAGAAGTTGACAGTAAAATTAAAAATTTCGGATCAGAGTTAGAGGAGACGGACATGGATAGTCAGATAGGATTTAAAACAATACGTAGTGACTTCAATAATCAGGATGAATGTGGGAAACAGATGTGAAAATTTAGAAAATGCAGTAGTAGATTTTATAAAAGGAATTCAAATGGCGGAACCATTTAGGACTAATCCGAACAATATTTCTTTAGATCATGTTGTTACGTCAATCCGGACAAACAGGAAAGAAAACCGTAAAACACAGTAATGAAGTCGTTTACACCGCAAAAAAACAGGGACAAATGGTAGAATTAAATTAGAATTCGGGCTATGCTCAAAAACGTCGTAGAGTGGCGTGGGTGATAAAAAAAGAACACATTCAAAACCTCGGTAACAAAGAAATTTATATTACGCGAGCTAAGCTTGGGGCCTTTGGAACGGTGTTTTTAAAAACAATTTCAAACACTTAACAATTTTTATTTTAACTTAAAACAGAAATTACAATGGAATTTTGAATAACTTGTAAAATAACTTTAATTCAAAAACATTTAATTAATTGTAATAAGGTGAGTAGCTTGAACAACGAAGTATGGAGTTCGAAGACTGACTGCCGGGCCTTGAGCTTCCGGGCTTTTTATAATAACCTGCTCCTCACACGGCTGTGGGAACTTGCAGATCTCATGTCTGCTTTTCTCTTAATTCTACACTTTATTACATTGTAAGTAATTGCGGTATGTTAACCGCCTGTGACCTGCCACCTGCAGTATCACTGCCCTCACGGATGCAAAGTTGCATGTCCGTTCTTATGAACTGTTGATAACTTCTCTGGGTTATACTTGTATTACATTTTATTTAACAATTTCTAATAATTCTTATTAGATTCAATATATTCAATACATATAGATAATTGGGGGATACATAAATCCTCCCACCGTAAATGAAAAATTAAGGTTTTACTTAATTTTTAAATACATAAAATTCATTGTTCAATTTCATTTAAAATTCATTGTTTCTAACGGTATACTTATCGTTTCTTTATTTCTCTTTGTTTTTTTAAATCTAAAACTGTTTCCTTCATTCTTATATCTAAGGTACATTTTGTAAAATACATATATAATTACAAAAATTATTAAAATGATTAACACAATTGTCCAAACGTTTATATTATCATAATGTAACTTTGGCGTTTTGAGTTCACTTAAATGTTCTTTGTAACTTTCCACTAATTTTATGGCGTGGTTGAGGTTGTCTAAGTCTAGATGCTCTAGCTTCATGGGTTTCTTGACTACTTTTTCGTCTTTTTGTTGTTCTATCTTGAACTGTAGTTCCGGTAGGTTTGCAAGTTTCTTTGTTGCTATGGTTGTTGTCGTCATCGATTGGCATAAATATTGGTTTGGTGTTACTTCAGTACATTTTTCGTTTGTATATCCATATCTCAGTTCATTTAAGGATAGGAATTTGGTTTTGGGTATGATAACTTGGTATCTGCTGGTAACTTTCGTTGGAAAAGCAAATAAATGATAATAATTATAATTGTTACTTTCTACTATCGGGATTTCGATTAAAAATATTATTTCGTTATTCTTAATGTAGCCTTTGACTACAGCTATCTTTTCAAATATTAGAATGTTTGATTCTGTTACATCAAAAGGTAATTTACTGTTAATTATAAGTGATCTAATTCTTATTAATTCTTTTAATAAATCGGTTGGTTCAATAATACTAGAGTGTAGGGTACTGCGTTTTCTAATGTTGCTAAAATTTGTTGCATTAAAGTAAGGGTGGATATTATTTGAGTAAATATTGTATTTTGTATACTGCCTAGTTTATTGGTAGTATACCGGGGTTGTTTTTTATTATACCTTTTATTATTATTGGGTTGTCCGTTCTACCTGGGCGGAGGTTGACGGTAAGGGTGATGATTGTCCATCTGAAATGACAGGGTGTCTTAGGTTATTCAAATGAATGTACTTTGTTATTTTGCCGTTGTTTACTACTGCTATATTTTTATCTGATATTTTCTTAATTTTAAATAGTCCTAAATTTCTGGGTGCCGTTTTATGTCGCTTGCTTTGAAAGTTTTTCTCATACACGGTTTGTTCTATTGAAAATTTATTTGCGTCGGTATTTTTATTTCGGGTTGTGGTGATACGTTCTTTATATTTCTCTAATTTATCTTTTACCTTGTCGTAAGTTATTTTTAGTTTTTCTTTGTGATCTTTCGCATATTGTTGATATACTTCCTTGTTGTAGTGTATGTCATAGGGATTTCGTAAATCTGAATGTCCTAAGGTTAATTCTAAGGGTGTAAAATTTGTCGATGAGTGAATTGTATTATTATAGGCGATTAGCGCGAATGACATTAAATTGGTTATATGTTCCTTTTTATAATTTATTCTTAATAATCGAATTTGTTCTAACAGGGTTAAATGTAGTCGTTCAATTAGTCCGTTTGATTCAGGGTGGTTTTCCGTTATGAAATGAATTTTTATTTTGTGAAGTTCTAAAGTGTTTTGTATTGTCTCACTTTTAAATTCGCTACCATTGTCTAGAGTTATTGATTCGGGTGTTCCATAAAATGTGAAATACTGTAAAAATCCTTGTGTCACGTCGATGCTATTTTTGGATGTGATTGGTATTGCTTGGCTTATTTTTGTGAATGCGTCTACAATTGTTAGATAGTTTTGCGCTTCTACTACTAGAGTATCGGCATGTAGTTTTTGAAATGGTTTGTCCAGTGTTTTGGTTATCACTAAGGGTATCTTTGTGGGTTTTCTATCGTATTTTGCTTTGTCACATATTCCACATTGGTTAATGAAATCTGTGGTCAATTCCTTCATGTCTTTAAAATAATAACGTCTTACAAGTTGCTTTATTGTTTCGTTAATTCCACAATGGTTGGTTTTTCCTTCGTGTTGATTCCTAATTACATCGTTTATTTCGTCAGGGTCGACTAATGTTATTAATTTTCTCGTACATCTGATGAGTTCAGGGCCAGAGTTATTGAATAATTTGACGTATAATTCTGAAAATCTTTGGTATAAATGTTCGGTGTTGAAATAAAAATGAAATCGTTTTTTCTCGGGGGTGTATTCTTTTAGAATTTTAATTATTTGTTCCTCGTAGTCATCTTTGGTTATTTGAATTTGGTATATCTTTTTGTTATCTACTTTTGTATATTTTACGGGATTGGGGTTATTTAAAACTTCGGTAACTATAAATTGGTTGGGTTTCATATCGATTGCTTCGTTTAAAATTTTAATCGCGTTTTTAGGTTCTTCGTTTTGTGTCAAATGTATCGTGTCGATCTCGTCTGGATCTTCCCTTATTTCTGATTCGTCTACGTTTCCTATAATGGATTCCGTTTCTAATGCATTGAGTTGGATTCTACTTAAAGCGTCTGCGTTGTTGTTATAAATTTCTTTTTTGTATATAATTTCGTAATCGTACTCTTCGAGTCTGATTCGCCATCTTTGTAATTTTGAATTCGGTTCTTTCAGTTTGAATAGCCATACTAATGGTCTATGATCGGTGTATATGTAAAATTTTATTCCGTATAAGTAAGGTCTAAAATATTTTGTTGCCCAAATTATGGCTAATAATTCTTTTTCTATGGTGCTATATTTCTGTTCGGTTTCATTTAGGGTTCTGGATGCGTAGCTGATGGGTTTATCGCTACCTACTTTTCCTTGGCTCAATACTGCGCCTAATGCTACATTCGATGCGTCTGTCGTCAGTATAAATGGTTTTGAAAAGTCTGGGTATTCTAATACAGGGTGATTCGTTAATATATTTTTAATTTTGTCTACGGCTTTAATAAATTCCGGGGTGTGTTCAATTTTGTTTCCCTTTTTTAAACAATTTGTCAGGGACTTGGTTATCTGAGCGTAACCTTTAATGAATTTGCAGTAGTAACCACTAAGTCTTAGAAATTCTTTAATTTCTTTGGTTGTCTTTGGTAATGGGTAATTTAGAACTGCATTTGTTTTGTCGGGATTTGGCATTACTCCTTGAGGTGTTATTATATGTCCTAAAAATGATACTTCCTTTTGTAAAAATTCACTTTTGTCTAATTGTACTTTGAAATGTGCTTGTCTTAGTCTTTCAAATACTTTTCTCAATCTTTCTATGTGTTCTACCAATGATGTGGAATAAACTATGATGTCATCTAGGTACACAAGGCATTTTTCATTGTGTATTCCTCGTAGTATATTGTCCATGACTCTCTGGAAAGTAGCAGGTGCATTCTTTAATCCAAATGGCATTCGTTTGTTCTCGTAATGTTCTCTAGGTGTGCTGAAGGCTGTTTTTGATATATCTTTTTCCTCCATCTCTACCTGATGGTATCCTGATGCTAGGTCTAATGTTGAAAAATATTGGCATTTGCCTAATTTGTCTAAAATTTCGCTTATATTTGGTAGTGGATATTTGTCATCTACCGTTTTTTCATTTCTATAGTCTATTACCATTCTGTACTTTCTCTTCCGGTTGCGTTTAACTTCTTAGGTACTATTAACACGGGGCTGCTCTATGGTGAATTGGAGTGCTGGATTATGTCTTGTTTTAATAAGTCTGCTACTTGTCTGTCAGCTTCTTCTTGACTTGCATGAGGTAGTCTATATGCTTTTGTAAAGATTGGCTTATTGTCTGTTAGCTCGATATTATGTTTTACTGTGTTGGTGAATGTTAGTGGTATTCCTTCGCAGTGGAATATGTCGCGGTATTCAAAACATAAGTTTTCAATTGCTCTTTGCTCTTCTTGATTGATGTCGGTATTAAAGCGGATGTTAGTTAAATTTTCTCTTAACATTTTGTCATGTTCATTCGGATTTATTAATTTTCCGTTTGAGTTGGGTAATTTCAAATTTTGTAAAAATTGGGGTTGATTTTGCTATTTGTAGCGTTAATTATGCTTTGGATGCATTAATTTTCCGTTTAGATTGGATAATTTTGAATTTTGTAAAAATTGGGGTTGATTTTGCTGTTCGCATCGTTATTTTGGGTTTGGATTTGTTAATTTTCAGTTTAGACTGCGTCGGGTTGTTTTTAGAAACGTAATTGCTGTTATTTGTACTTAGTTACACAGTGCGGTAATGAATTTGTGAGATTTATACTCGATAATGTTGATTTACTTACTGTAGCCTTGAATTTGCCTGTTTCTATCTCGCGGTTTTAATTTGTTTTGAGTTCTGCTTTTTGAAGAATCTGTAGTGGATAGATTTGTTCTTGCGGTATTTAATTCGCTTTGTGTTAGTTCAGTTCTGTTAATTTGTAATTATGTCCTCTTCCGTCGGTTTTAATTAAGTTGCATAAACATATAGTTCGTCTGTCTTGTCTCTTTGTATTCTAAATTTAACTTGCAGGTTAATTACTTACTTGGTAATTTTAATCACTAGAAGATGTAGCCTTGGTTATTTAATCGCGTACGTGCCGTATAACATGCGATTATGCCTGTTACGTAATTAATACTTACTCACCGGCGTTAGTTTTAGTTTATGGGAAATAAATAATTCGCTTCTTAAGTAGTTAATTGCTTTGCATAATGTTGGGTCTGTTTATTTTGTGATGCACGACTTGTACTTGAATCTCTCCGTAATGAAGGTTTTCAGGTTGCAATTATGGGCGTTTTAATTATAACTTTTTACGATGACCGTTTAGCTTTACTTAGTATTTGTACTGGGACAATGCAATTTATAAATGATGAGTAGTTTTAATTAAAAACGTTTAGCTTTTATTCCGTGTTTGTACTAGAATAATTACCTTTCCGTAATGCAATTTATTTATAGATTGCGTTGGTGAATAGTTTTTATTAAATGCTGGTTGCAATTTTATGCGCTTTTATGGATTAATTACTTGCGGATCTTAATGCAAATTGCGTTGCGTTATTCTGAAAGTTTGTTTTAAATAGCGATTTCTCTGAGGTAATAATGATGTTGCGTTCGCGGGCTTTGCTTATTTTAGGTGAGGATTGCACGCTGGTTTTAAGCTACACTGGTTTCAGTTACTGATATGTTTGCAGAGTACTTTGCTGTAGTTTATACAGTATGATAGAGGTCAATGGTTTAAATAATCGTTCCGTAATTGCTTGTTTGAAGAATTACCTTTAGCTTTGGAATTAATTTGCGTTCTGTCTTTTTAGTTTACCGGATTAAACGTGCGTTTTGTATTGCGCTAGTTAATTTTTTGTATTTCGGTATTAATGGATGTGCGTCCGTTATTTTTGGTTTATTTTTGGGTTTGTTCTAATAAATGTGATAAGAATCTCTTAAATATCAAATCTTTTTTGCTTTTAAAAGAAAATCTCTTTTACTTTTAAAGAAGGTCTCTTTAAACATTCATGTCTCATAAAATTTTATAAATTCTCGTTTGAAAATAATTTCTCTTTGTAACTATTTTCAAAAAAATTATTGGCATAAAATAACATTCATAAAATAATAATAAATGGTAATCAAATAATAAAATAATAAAACTAGCATATATCAATTATAGTTTGTGAAATCAATTGGATTAAATGGAAATAAACTTACATTAATTTCTTCATCTGTTTCTTTTGTGGGCTCGATCGATGCTGTATCTTATCCACGTTGGTTTGTTGCTGGAGTCGGTCGATTTTTGTACTTTCTCCAACTTAGTTTGGGTTCTGTCAAAATTGCGAATTGAAATTCTTGGTCACCATCAAAAAACCCATAATTTGCATAATTTTCCTGTATAAAATGACATACACATATCATAAAAATATAATTATATTAACAATTAAATAGTGAGGATAAAATCTTATAACATAACACTTACATATCTACATATCAGTATAACGTATCTAGTCTTAAAGATGTACAAGAAATGGCAAAATAATAATGCAGTAAGTAAAAAATTTTGCCGTAGGAAGCGCATCTCGTAACCTTAACATTTTTAAACAGCTAGTTGTTATTAACACTAAAAGCAATCAGTAGAAAAGCGCTCTATACGCATTAAAATTATAAATGGGTAAAACTACCCATTTATAATTTTAATGCGTATAGTTTTATAAACATAAAATTAAATACATAATTGGTCAAGTGTTAGGCGTGCGTTAGCGTCGGTCTGCCATTTATTACAAAATTAATCTAAAGAATGTCTATCTTTCAAAACAGTAACCTAAAAAAGAACAAAAACAGGAAAAAGCTGTACCTTAGACTTTTGGCATCATCTTATGGATGAAAAAATGCGACTGCATTTTTCTATGGGCTAGACACTGGAACCCCCAACTTAACTCATACAAGCACAGAAAGCATAGTAAAAGCGCGACTTTATAACATGTCTCTTTGCTAAGAGGATGTTGTCTTTAATGTACCGCTTTCAAAGTACAGTCTCTATTTTATAAGGAAAGAGCCATGTATGGGAGTAGATATTTGGCTTTCAAAAATATCGCCTCAGGATTAAGTGTGCAAAATTCTCAGACGACAGCTGCAAAATTCTACAGCTTGCCAACAAGGAGATAACGCAATTAACACAGGAATTTTAAACATCTCCACAGTTGCAGGATAACGGATAACAAACAAATTGCAAGTGTTTATTTACTAAGCAGATGGTTAAGTGGCCTTAACTTTTAGAAAAAAGTTGTGCATTTATGCGCAACTATAATTAAAATGTATTCGCTGCAGCTGGTAGAATTTATTTGTAGCGACTTTGTAATGTAAAGTTTTCTAAGCAGTTGTTTGATTGTATAAGGCAACATATTATAGAGTAATTACTTGAGAAATTTTAAAACTAACACTAATTTCAAATGGCGGGAAATCGAGCTTGTTGATCGATGGATTTTATGAATTTGTTTATAAATTTTAGGGCGTTTTAAATAAAAGTAGTATTATGTATATTTTTTCTGTCAATCTATACCACAACAATTGTGGTAGATTAACATCACCTATCGAGAATTCTTATGTATTTGTATTAAGCCCAGGGTAAGGTTTGGATGGAAATTGGCTTATAGTAAAAGAACACTCTAAAGACATTGAACTAGCTGGGTTTTCTGGCCCACGGTTGCATGAGATTGGGTCAGTGGGTATATTTGAATTGAAAGAAACAGAATAAAGGAGGCCACCTAAATTTTTTCTAAAGCAAGTAACTAAATGAATTTGCTTAAAGGAAAACTTGGAAACCTATATTACCATAAACCACTTTGAATACAAAGTTTGATAGTCACACATATCATACTTACATCTGCTGGTCTTCTTTCAAACATCTAATGTTGAGTGGGGTGACTCTGAAACATAGTTTCTACCAACATAGACACCCTATATAAATATTACGGATCAATATGAATATAGTATCTTTAAATTAATTTCAATTGTGTCTACTATCTGGATACTTTTTCGGATAAGTTTACTTTGTAGACACCGTACCAATTTTTGGGAGAATTTAATATTATTGAAAAATGAACTGAAGTCCAATAAAATAATTCTGTATTCTCTTTAAAGAAAAGTAATTAACATCATGATAAATAACATTGTTAAAAAATTTTAATTCTTATGAAAATGATTTGTAAGTGAGAAATTTAAATATTGACATTTTATATTTTATAAATTAGTCTTGTAGCGCTACGCGACCTCACAATGTTTAAATATTGCTTAATAAACATTTGGCAAAAATCAACAATTATCAGATTACTTTAAATTCCAATTTACATGATATAGCTTTCAAGTGTTATAATTTAACATATTAATACTTCAATTTGTCAAAACAAGATAACTGAGCAGGTATATTCACACCTGTACAATCGGTGAGATATGATATATAATTTGAACACGCTATTAATAAGAAATATAAGTTACGGTACTCATTGGACTTTATACTTTACAAAGGGATTTTTAAATTCAATTCACAAAACATTTATACAAGTGATATTAAGTTGCATAAAGCAACGTAATGTAAAACAAATTTCATAATCATATAATTGCATGCACAATTTACGCAGTGGACTTTGTAACGTCCGCCTTAAGTTATATCAAATATATTCTTACCGACCGCGGCAATGATCTGCAACCTTGAATCGACCTGTGCATCAGTAGAACGTGCTGGTTACAAGCAACATCCGTCACATGTGGAACACAGTAGTTTACAGCTTTGCCAGCTAAACGAGTTCCATAAATTAAAGTAAAATTTCTTCGAAAATTACTACAAGACCATCCTTATTTCGGTATCAAAGTTTCATATTTCTTGATTGTAAAATTACACGGCATCAAAGCCTTACGTTTGGAATTATACGAGATCAGAATCATACGGGATTACAGTTGTACGTTATTAAAGTTGTACGTTAAAAATGTTGTAGGTTAAAAGTTGTAGGTTGAAAGTTGCACTAAAATAAAATAAATAATTTCACATTCTAATTTATTTATACAAACCGTTCGCTAAGGGATTTGTACACTACATTATCACTATAGTTGTCATGGACAACTTTAACAAACTGCTCGTCGGTTACGACGTCGTCGCCAGGAAAACTTGGTTTTCCTGCACATGTTGAACATTTCCAACACGGAGCGACTTTTCAGTTTAACTACTAAACGAAAAGTGATCAACAATCGCCAATCGTCGGAACGATTTTAAAATCTTAGATACTTTACGATGTATGAACACGTTAACAGGTTTGTATATATAAATCAAAAGGAATATGTAGTTTGTATATTTTACTTGTAATTAGGATTAAAATGTGCTTTGTGAGTTTATTGATTATTAAATATGTAATAATAACTGAATGAATTATGTAAATGTTGTTAGATAACAACTAAAATAACAGCTACACCGCGCTAAGGTTAATAACCAAACTTTACCGAAAATTTATATGTTACAGTAGGTTGAATAAACATTCATGCAGAAAAAATTACTTGCAGGGTTTTGAACGTAGCAAATCCCCTCCCCCTCTAGCAAAATTAAGGTCGGGGTAGGAAGCAGAAGCAACGAAGCAGGCAGTATACTACTAAAATAAAGCAAAAGAAATTCGTTTAAGAAACTACAGGAAAAACTTAAAAACCTACAAAAGAATTTTTATTCGGCTTGAAGGACCAGTATACCATACCAAGTCAAGAAGTGTAAAAAATATAGGAAGAGGAAAGATATAAGGTAGCAATCACTGAGGACAAAGATGAAATGACCTAACACTACAAAAAGCCGTCGCAGAACAGATATCTCTAGTAAAGAAACAGTAAAGCTTTTCATCTCAAAAAAAGAAATTGGTTTTTCGCGAAAAAAACCCAAAGTAAGAAAAGGAGCAAGGAGGAAAACCAACAGTACAAGCCGAAACAAAACAATAAATGTCAAGCCTCAAAGCATGCAAGAGATCGACAAGAATTGTGGATCGAGATGTTGAGGTACTTCAAGTTGTGTTAACAAAAAATTGTATTAAATAAACAACCGTAGAAAAGAATTGCTAACTAGGCCTAAAAGTCGACTAACTCGTAGTTTCGGAAGAAAAGAAAAAAGGTCTAGAAAGCATCTTCCACAGGAAGTATATCGAAAAACTTAACTAAGTTCGTATAAAAAAACCAGCAGAGGGATAGAGAAAGGAAGGTAGATCAAAAGGAACGGAGAAGCAAAACTAAAAATAAAAATACTAACCTAAAAATAAAACCATAAGTAAGCATTATCAAAACTAAAGAAAAGAAGGAACGACCTAAAATATGTATGTGAGGGTGAGCAAGTGTGTATGTCTGTATATGTATGTGTGTGTGTGTGTGTGTTTTGGACTGCTTTAGTCGCCTTTTACGACAGGCAGGTTGTACAGGACTATTCTATTCTGGACCCATACGGGGTTGGGGTACAAGGAGAAAATGAAAGAAAAGAGAACCAATCTGAAATGTGTGTTTATGAAGTGTGTGTGTGTGTGTGTGTGTGTGTGTGTGTGTGTGTGTGTGTGTGTGTGTATTGGACCGCTTTAGTCGCCTCTTTTAACAGGCAGGTCGTACCGTGGGAATATTCTAATCCCGCACCCACACGGTGTTGGATAAGTATGATGAGCAAAAACAAAAGAATCGAAAGAAAACCAAGAACAATAAAATCATTGGAAAACAAGAAATCGTAAAGTTTAAAAATCGGGTGCTAAGGAAGGGCGGAGTCTACATAGAAATTGGGGACGTAGAAGGCTAGTAACGGGGCTTAAGACGTTTGCGTCGCCAGCAGGAAAATAAAACAACATCAAGAACATTGAGGTTTTGCCGACCTACATTTTCAAATTCTAAATCAACATAGAATATTTTTTTCCTCTTATTTCTTTTGTTAACTAGTTTCGTTGGTTGAGATACCGGAGCAAAGGGTAGTATTAGATGGGCGGTTTTTCCTAAAACAGGATTATCAGGGGTGTAGTAGTTGTAGCACGTGGTTGAGGAGATGGTGGCGGTAGTGGAGGTAGTTTAGGAAACTCAGTACACTCTATGGAAGAAAGCCGTTTGTTTTTAGTATTAGTTGTAAGAGTATCAACGTTAGAAAGGGATACATCATTGGCTGTAAAAATATCAACCTTAGGAAAAGGAACAGAATCAGATAACACTTCAGCAACATTAGATAAAGAAGCAGAATCTGGTAGGACTTTGTCAACATTACATAAAGAAATAGAATCAAGTAGAATTTCATAAACGTTAGGTAAAGGAGTAGAATCAAGAAGATCTTCATCCACATCAGGAATTGATTCCTCGACAACAGCAGATACCGGAACAGGATCAGATAAAAATTCATCAACATTAAAGATTGTATTGGCTCAATTCGTAGAGAAGGTACAGTCTGAGATGGAGGTAAACACGCAGGATCCGTGTGATCATCGTTTGAATCGAAAAACACAGAATTCGGCGTATAGTTCGAAGACATATTCGTCGAGAAAGAGCATGTTTTGGTAATATTACTAGGATGATCTGGTTGAAGTACAGAAGTGAACGCAGAACAAGAAGCAAAAGAAACTTGGTTGGCATTAGTAGTAGGATGACTGTTATATTTAGTATTGTTTATTGTCATTTCTTATAATTTAGTACATGTGATTAGCTTACGTCTACACTTCATGATTAACTACTAAGAACTGCCAGCCGCCTGTATTGGGCTCCCGCTCCCTACTCTTCTATATACGAGTGCCTCTAATGGCAGCGGACCTTACTACTCACTATTACTACAACATCTTCCCTTTTTTAACGGAAGGCAATATTTTACAATTTTTATAAATCTTAATCCTACCCTTATTTTAGTGTTGCCATCTTGAAGGAGTAACTATTACTCTACCGTAACGCGAAGTAATCGTGGTGCGATCTCGCTTTGCGTTAGTCTCTGTTGCACTACACTTTTCACCTGCCGCCACTTCACTTGCGTCATTATGTGCTAATTTAGAGCATGATGGTGTGTCACTCATTACATTACTCTGCTGATTATTTACAATGACATCTTGTTCTAACTTATCACTATAATTAATTAACTTAGGAAAATCTATACTATTAGAATAAGGTTTTGCATCTGCTCTACCTTCTTTCTCTTTTACAGTCTGATCTTTTGACCATGGCACCGTTTTCGGAATATTGAGGTGTTGGTCGTCTTTTATTGCAGATGGTCTTAAAAATTTCCTATTTCTTATATAAATTCCATTATTTACAGAAACCTTATATCTACGTTTACCAAGCTTCTTTAAAATTTTACCTGATTGCCAGATTGATTGAGGTTTTAATTGTACCCACACGTTTGTATTTGGTTTTAATATTGACAATTTTCTCGCCCCCTTTTTTTCATTATAATTTTCTATTTGCTTGTTTTGATTAATTTTAATGTGACTGTTATACTGAGCCGTGTTAACTAAGTGTGATTTCAATTTTTTGGTTGCTGTGGGAAGCAAAGGGTTACGAGTAGCTCTCGCCATTAATATTTCATTTGGTGAGTTAATTTCAAAAATAGGCGTTTTTCGGTATTGTAGAAGTGCAAGATTTAAATCTCTACCATCTTCAATAACCTTTTTCATCATTTTTTTAATTGTTTGTATGTGCCTTTCACTCATTCCATTAGACTGACTATGGGTCGGTGAACTTACACTATGTTGAAATTGCCATTCATCTGCAAAATCTTGAAATTCTTTGTAGGTAAACTGAGTTCCTCCGTCACTAATCAAGTATTTGGAAACTCCAAATCTTGCAAAAATGGTTTTGAATGTGTTAATTATAATCTTACTAGTTATATTATTTAATTTTTCAATTTCGACAAATTTAGAATAATAATCTACCACTATTACATAATATTTTCCTCTAAGTTAGTATATATCGCAACCAATTTTATACCACGGGATTGAGTGTATTTCGTGCGGTTGTAACGGTTCTGCTGGTTGTGAATTTGCATATTTTTGGCAAAGTGCACAATCTTCAATCATTGATTTAATTTCGATGCGAATCGTTGGCCAAAATACTGATTCTAGTGCTAGCTTTACACATTTAGTATACCCTAAGTGACTGTAATGAATTTTCTCTAGTATTGTTTTCCTCAGACTTAGTGGAATTACACAACTGTTATTTTTATAAATGATCTCATTTTCAATTATTAATTCGCTTTTATATTTAAGATATGGCCTAACACAATTTTTTAATAATTTATTATTTTTTGGCCAGCCCTTAGCGATTACCATTCGTAATTGCTGTAATTCTGGATCAGCATTAGTTGCCGACTTAATTTTATTTAAATATTCTTCACTAATATTAGCCTCAACAACTACACAAATTTGATCTTTTAAATCTAAATCATTACTCGCGGTGTCTTTAGAACAAGCTCGCGATAATGCATCCGCTATAACGAGATCTTTGCCTCTTTTGTATTTAAGATTAAAGTTGTACCTCTGTAAACATAATATTATGCGCTGTAAACGAGCTGGTACTTTATTAAACGGTTTATTAATTAATCTTATCAAAGGCTTGTGATCAGTTTCAACGATCACAAATACGTAATCATGATATTTAGTTAACCCATAATAAATCGCTAATAACTCTTTGGTGATTTGGGGTTGTTGTACCTGGGATTCCGTTAGAGCTTTTGATGCGTATGAAACAGGTATATTTTCCTGTAACATGCATGCCCCTAAACCATTCTGACTTGCATCTACAGATATAGTTATTTCTTTGGAAGGGTCGAAATACCTGAGTACCGGACTATTTGTTAAAATTTGTTTAAGTTTTTCAAATGCAGCTTTATGTTGATCTGACCATACAAAATAAACATCCTTCCTCAAGAGTTCACGTAAAGCTTTCGTTTCTTCTGAGAAATTTTCAACATACTTACTCATATAGTTTATAATACCTAACAGCCTCTGAACGTCTTTCTTGTCCTTGGGTTCCTGGAATTCTTGTATGGCTTTTAACCTGTCAGGATCTAATCCTATACCTTCACTGCTTAAATAATGCGCCATAAATTTAACTTTCGAAACACCTAAGATACATTTTTTTTGAATTGAATTTAATATTACGTTCTTTTGCCCTTTTTTAATACTTCTATTAGTGCTTTATCGTGTTCTTCTTTTGTCTTTCCCCATATAATTACATCATCTATATACACTGCTACATTACTCATCTCAAATATTTCCCTGAACCTTTCATTTAACACTTCCGGGCCGCTTGTAATTCCATACGGTAATCGAAGAAAACGATAGCGACCATAGGGTGTACCTACTGTACAAAGTTTACTACTTTCGTCGTCTAACGGTATCTGATAGAATGCTTGACTTGCATCTAACTTAGAAAATATGCATGCCCCATGTAATTTCGCCGTTATTTCCTCTAACGTTAATAGTTTGCAATGTTCTCGTTTGAGTACTTTATTTAATTGCAAGGGGTCTAAACAAATTCTTAATGTACCATTTTCTTTTCATATTAATACTAGTGGATGTACCCACTCGCTAGCGCCGTTTACTTTTTCGATAATATTTAATTTTTCTAATTCTACCAAATTGTCTTCTAATTTGTCCATCAGTGCAAATGGAACTTTTCTTATTGGCGTGATACAAGGAACTGCGCTAAGATCAATTTTCATTTTATAAGGTGGGTTGATACAACCTATACCTGAAAATACCTCACCAAACATTTGTATAATTTGTTCATAATTTAAATTGAAAGTATTATTAATGTGATCAATACTCTTAATAGAATGAGCTTCTGGTTCTATACGATTAATTAATTTCAAACTTATTGAGCTTGCTAACCCTAATATCGGTTCAGTGTCATCATTAACTACAAAAAATGCAATTTCAAGCTCTCTACTATTATACTTTCAATCAATTCTACATTCCCCTATAAGTGGCAAAATGTCGCCTGTGTACGATTTCAAGAGGGTCTTTGACTCTACTAATTGTTCAAACGGCATATTTAAACGAATAAAGTATTTTACAGGTAAAATGTTTACCATTGTACCTCTGTCAATTTTAAACGACATCTTAACTGCACCTATTGTTAAGTCTACCCACCAAGCCTTATCGTTTACAAGAACCCTTTTACAATTTGTATTACCTGTCGCTTCATTCAGGGTGCCTATAAAAACTACATTTTCTTGATTATAATTTTCCCGAGTTAAACTACTAATTTGTTTCTCGCTTCTACATACCGTTGCAAAGTGATTGTATTTTTTACACTTACCGCAAACCATTTTATATGCCGGACATCTATTAATTGCGTGATTGAGCCCACACCGCTTACAATTTTTAATTTGCGACCTCCTACCTTGCGATTGTGATCTGGCTCGTCCACGGAAAGGTGATGTCGCGCTTCCTTTGTTGTCCTCGCCAAATCGCCGTTGTTGACTTGACTGCTGTCTACCTGGACCAGACTGCCAGCCCCCCATGGAGCTTTGTTTGGGTGAAATCCTGTCAATTTGAGAATTTACCTGATTATTTGCGACGAATTTTTCCATTCTTGCCGCCTGCGATTTAGACTGCTCAATTATAGAAAACAATTGGATTGCTTTTTCCAAATCCGCTTCATCTTCTTGCAGTAATCGGTGCCTTATTTCTTGACTACTTGTTCCACAAATTAGCATAAGTTTTATAAGATCATCATTTAATTTGTCAAATTTACAACTTGCCGCTTGTCGTCTAAGATTAATGATATGAATTGTTCCATTGTCATTTCACTTGATTGCTTGGATGTAAAAAACTTGTATCGCAAAAATGTTAGATTCTTTCTAGGCGAGAAGTGGTTATCGAATTTTTCAATTACTGGCTCTAATTTGTCCTTTTCATCCTCTTCGAATTTAAACGTCGCGTAAATTTTCTGGATTTCAGGACCTGCAAAATGTAGCAACTGAGCGATTTGAATTTTTTCTTCTTTTTTATTGGCTTCCGTCGCTATTAAATATATGTTAAAGCTATTTTTCCATTGTGCCCATTGTTCTACAGCTTGACCATTGTTCAATTCTAACCTGGGTAGTACGTTACTCGCCATTTTTCTTAGTAAATTGTTGTACGCGTGTTAATTACTGTAATTATGCTTGCTGTTGTCGGTTTTGTCGCAGCGCCATGTTATATTTTGTATTGTTTATTGTCATAACTTATAATTTAGTACATGTGATTAGCTGACGTCTACACTTCATGATTAACTACTAAGAACTGCCAGCCGCCTGTATTGGACTCGCGCTCCCTACTCTTCTATATACGAGTGCCTCTAATGGCAGCGGACCTTACTACTCACTATTACTACAACAATGACAGTTCGAAAAAATGCGTCGAGTAACTGCATTGTGTCCGCAACCATAGCAATGAAGTACTTGAGGACGAGTACAACGCGTCGACACCTGACCAGATTGATCGCAATTAAAGCATGTGACTTTACGAGTAGATGTAGACACCGGAATAGGAACAGTAGAAATTACAGAAGCACTTGATCTACCCGTAGACGTAGGAGGAATCTTAATCGTTTGATCATGGGAAGTAGATGTATTTTTCTCAATCGTAGCGGACTTGTAAGCAAAATTTGGTTCTACGTATGTGTGTATGATTTTTTCTAAAAGTGTTTCGTCATAGTTAGCAGGTTGAAATTCTTCGTGTAGCAACTGAACAACATCGGACAACTTGGTTATTGAATTTTTATAAGCCCTATATAAAATTACAGCCTTGTCGGATAGAAAATCGGACGCAGAGGCACATAACTGAAAAGTAGAAACATTGTGCGCTAGACATAATTTGTCAACGCGAGTTACGTTTTGGGCCTTGGAGCAGTCTTTTTAAAAACTTCTTCCAAAAACTTCGTAACAAAACTTATGTATTAAACAGATATTAATGTGGAATTTTGACAAACTTGAGTAAAATGAAACTAAGTTGAGAAATAAATAATAATTGAACTAATATGAGTAGTAGCCTAAGCAAACGGCAATGTTAAAGCTGAAATACTCAAGACTGACTGACTGTCTTGAGGTTCCCGTGGTATTTATGTTCTCCCTGCCCCTCAAATATCTGTGGGAACTTGCAGAGCTCATGTCTGCTTATTTCTTAATTCTATTCATTATACAATGTAACAATCTTAATTTCTAAGTAATTGCGGTTTCTTAACCTTCTGTGACCTGCCACCTGCAGTATCACTATCGTCTGGAATACAATGTATTGCATGCGTGCTCACAACTTGCTTGTGAACCGTTAATAGCCTTTATTTAATTATCCTTAAATTTACATTGTTGCATATACTTAAGTTTCTTTAACAATTTCTAATAATTCCTAATAAACTCTATTTTGTTATACATATATAGATTGGGGGATACATAACTCCTCCCGACGTAAATAAAAAATTATGGTTTTCTTTGCTTAATTTTTTTAAATTCATTATTTAAAACTCTTTGTTTAAAATTCATTGTCCCTAAGGATACATCTGTCTCATTATTTCTCTTTGTTTTCCTATTTCTAAAATTTTTTCTTTATTCTTATATATAAGATACATTTTGTAATATATATATATATATATATATATATATATATATATATGATTAATAAAATAATTAAAATGATTAATACAATTGTCCAAACGCTTATATTGTCGCAGTGTAATTTCGGCACTTTTAATTCACTTAAGTGTGCTTTATAATTGTCCATTATTTTCATGGCGTGGTTGAGATTGTCTAGTCTAGATGTTCTAGTTGCGTGGGTTTCTTGATTAACTCTAAGGATTTCGTTTTTCAATTTTAAATAACAGTTTTCTTTAAAGGTGATTAATTTACTTCCGGTTAATGCTAGTTTATTCTCGTCTTGATTGCAGTGAACGGTTGCTATTACTTCTGTTGGAAATATGGCAATCCATTTGTTTTCGGTAATTTTCTGAATTTTCATGCTGGTGATTTGCATGGGTTTTGCTTCACAGTTTTCGTAATGATTTGAAAAATTTAATAATTGTACTTCGCAAGGGCTGTCTTCTTGGATAGTCGTTGTTGTTAATGATTGGCATAAATATTGGTTTGGTGTTACTTCGTTACATTCTTCTTTTGTATAACCACATCTTAGTTCATTTAAGGACAGGAACTTGGTTTTGGGTATGATAACTTGATACATGCTAGTCATTTTTTTTGGAAAAGCAAATAAATGATAATAATTATAATTGTTACTTTCTACTATTGGGATTTCTATTAAAAATAGTAATTATGCCATTATGTCATTATGTTATTATGTCATAATGTGATTATGTCATTATGTCAATATTGTCATTATGTCATTATGTCATTATGTCATTATGTCATTATGTCATTATGTCATTATGTCATTATGTCATTATGTCATTATGTCATTATGTCATTATGTCATTATGTCATTATGTCATTATGTCATTATGTCATTATGTCATTATGTCATTATGTCATTATGTCATTATGTCATTATGTCATTATGTCATTATGTCATTATGTCATTATGTCATTATGTCATTATGTCATTATGTCATTATGTCATTATGTCATTATGTCATTATGTCATTTTTCCATTATGCCATTATGTCATTATGTCATTATGTCTTTATGTCATTATGTCATTATGTCATTATGTCATTATGTCATTATGTCATTATGTCATTATGTCATTATGTCATTATGTCATTATGTCATTATGTCATTATGTCATTATGTCATTATGTCATTATGTCATTATGTCATTATGTCATTATGTCATTATGTCATTATGTCATTATGTCATTATGTCATTATGTCATTATGTCATTATGTCATTATGTCATTATGTCATTATGTCATTATGTCATTATGTCATTATGTCATTATGTCATTATGTCATTATGTCATTATGTCATTATGTCATTATGTCATTATGTCATTATGTCATTATGTCATTATGTCTTATAACTTTTGCCTTATAACTCAAGAAAGTTTTTTGGCTTGTTGGAGTTCTTCTGCTGAGTTGTTGTGGTGTAGTTTTCTAGTTGATATTTTTAAATAAATATGTTGGTTTGGATTCCTCGAGGCCTGCTCATGGAATCCCCATGTTTTGATGCAGTGAGCAGTTTTCCGGATCTTCCCCTTGGTTGTACTCCAACTACACGATATCCGGATCCTGGGTCTACTGGCCTGTGGTTTTCGACCGACAGGATGGCTATTCGCCACAGGCCGCTACATCGTCAGATAGCTCGTCTAACAGGACTGACGGATGTGCGTCCCCAACGACTTCACTTGTGTACCCATTTCTCGGTGCCCCGTATAGCTGGAGAACTCCCACAAGTCGTCACCGTTCCGCTGCTCACCTTTGATCCCCCGGAGGCGGTGATCGATAGCTGTTACTGCTTCAAAATCAAGGCAGCAACTGATTGTCGCCTACGGAGCAATAGGCATAAGAATGCTGTAGCTACTGCAATTGAGGGAGACGCTACCATTCAAATGTTTAGCACAACGTTTAATAACTACCTCGTTAGCGATCGCGTGAAGAACGTCGACACCGACGGCGGTAGAGTGCCCGAGCTTTTCCATCCACAGAGGGAACTAATTATTTGTTTAGTCCGTACAATGTAAAGCAAGTCTATGGCGATACTCTACATTTGATTTTCCAATGCTCCACCCGAAGGTACTACATGGGCCAGGATGCTAGTTTTTTTTCTCTGGAAATTTTAATGTGCGTGACAACACTCACACACGGACCTACATTTTGTCTCTCATCCGAACGAGGACGTATTTTTGTTAAAAATGTTTGCTTAACATTTTTCAAGCGGACAGTGTCGAGATTCGAACCTGAAACCTTGGGATCAGTAGTCACGCATAAATGTGCCTAATAGTAATATGCTCATGCTCTTTGATCATGTTTCGTACAAGACCAATAGATCGATATTCTTGTCAATAACTGAGATTTTTGGATTAGGAACTCGAACGTTGTCATTTAAGGAAAGTCGTCTACGTTGAAATTTGTTGTACCGCCGCTTTACGGTAGCTAAGGAACATGGCTTATCAACAAACACGCGATTAATTTCATCAAAACATTTTCTGTGACTTAAACCGCGCTTGAAGTTGTAAAAAATTACAGCTCGAAAATGCTCCTTATTTAATTCCAAGATTTAATGAAATAACAGTTACTTTAAAATTATGTATCTTCAAAACCGATTGGTATATTTGACAAGTAATACAAGTGAACTGTATACAACTAGGTTAAAATGTCAAACAAAGTTTGTTTTAAAACTTTACAACCTGCCAGATAGGCTCAGCGGAAAGAGAAGAGCCCTTCTATAAAGTTCATTATCGAAATTCCAAGATATTCTTTGCAGTTCAACAATCGTATTGAATGAAGGAACAAAAAACTTTACTTTTGCATACGTATGTTAAAATAGTTGCATATACGTTTTACATACTTGACGCTTAATTCACACTCAAGCGCCTTACTGTCAAAAATCTCGAAAACGATAAGCTGATCACTTCCCATTTTCTAATACTATTTTAACATCTTTTTAATTATAAAAGATTTTCGTTTTATTCAAAGAAGGGTCAGCAAATACAAAACTGTAACAGTGCTCGACTGTGTTCTGCTTTAGTTATTCAATATTTATGAATAATGCATTATAGTATCATTTTAAAAATCCGTGGACCCTAGGATAATGCTATTCAAATTGAAATCATCTCACGGAAACTCTCATTTCATCCAACAACGTTTACACTGTGTTACCGCTGTGTATGTCTGAGTACAATCAATGAATAATTCAAATGCGGATGCTATGACATAAAGCACCTTTTCTGCATAACAGCAGTTGCGTATCAATGTAAAATCACCTAAATAGTTTTTAAATTTGAAATATAAATCTGAATTCCTATAACATCGACCGTTTAAGTGTAATGTAATACTGACAGTGATAAGCGGCAGGCGAAACAACAAATACTACCCTATTGAAATCATAACATAAGTTTGTTAGGTGTCTAAAAAACTCTTATATAGCTTGATATAATTTCTTTTTGATGTAATTTTCTTTTGCCGTTACGTTGGTGATGAAATGAGGTATTTGATATAAATAGCTGTTGCCCGGGGTTAAGATACGGTATAGGGTTTCGTGGGTTCTCCCTCATATATTTGAAACAAAACTTGAAGATATGTTTTCTTTCTTGAGATATATACAAGTTTTCAACGTCGCCACGGCACAGTAACGTTACATATTATAGATACAAGGAAAGAAAGTGTTTCTTACCAACTATATGCTCTAGGTTAATTTAAGCACATTGTTACTGATACCTAAGTACGGAAGAGCTGAAGGCTAAACGCCCTCCCTTTCTTATACATTTTAATTTCCCGACTTTTAATCTCAAGATCTTAACATTTTTCTCAAAATCTTGACTATTTTCTTAAGATCTTGACTTTAATATCAAGATCTTGACTTTAATCTCAAGATCTTGACTTTTTCTCAAGATTGTAAAATTCAGTGTTTGTGATGGTCTAGTTACTTGTTGCGTGTCATCCTTTGTTTATAGAGCAGGTAAGTATAAATATAGAGTTATAAGCATGTACAAACAGAAAGTTACACATACAGATAAATATGTAAAGGTCAGGTTTAATTAATAGATATAAGATTACATTGAAAAGTATTAATCTATCTATGCAATCCGTGTGTCCATTTTTCGTCAACTTTAATCGCTTTAATTCGATTAAAACGAGTAAAATCCCACATATCATGATTAAATTGTGCAATTGCCAAAGAAATTTCAGAAAATGTAGACAATAATGTGCGTAACGAGGACGCAGAATCTGAACTAACTTTCGAGACATTACAAATGGCCTGCCAATAGCTAGTGAGCAACAACCGTTTGTTTTCGTACCTATCTATTAATAGTTGATACGCAATCGTATAATTATCAGAAGTTAATGGAAGCCCTTTAATAATTGCCAAAGGCTCCTTAACCAATGTTGAGGTTAAATATTGAAATCGTTCAATATTAGATAAAGTTTCATTTTCATGAATTAGTGTACGGAACAAATCGTAGAAAGAGCTCCAATTTTTATAATTACCATCGTAGGTGGGGATTACAATTCTTGGCAACTTAACTTTATTAGGGGCACCCGAGTGTTGTGTTTCAATACTAGAACGAGTATGAGGCTGCGACCTCTTAGCTGCTAATTCTCGGTGCACAATTTTGATTGAATATTGAATTTCATCAAAACTATCTTGGATTACCTGTTGTTGATCTAAATCAGCAACCTCTACACAAGCAACTATTTCGTAATGAACTTGTTCAAATTTATCTACTATGTTTGATAAATCGGTAAAACGAACATCAAAGGCAACAAAATTATTCTCAGGATCCATTTGAGCTGTTTGAGCACATTTTAATAAGGCTTGCGCCTTGCGCATTAACATGTTACGTTTATTTGACAATTTTTCAATTTCCATTGTCACAAATAATGGAAAACAATCAGAAAGTAAATCACAATTATGTAAACCCCAGTAGCAGTTTTCTACTTGCTAAAATGTTTATCTAACAAAATTGCACAGCTATCAACATGCGAATCTCAGAATACAAAACTATCAACAAATACATTTAATAGATCCTCTAAATAAATTATCAAACACCATAATGACAATTCTACCTGTTTCTAAATGCTAAAATAGGAACCGCTCACCGTAACATAGTAATCTCTCAAATGTAGGTAGTCACATACAAGTTATTCACCTCTTAAATACCAAGAAGATTTTAAAGGCTGAACCCTAATTCCATGGAATGCAGTTAGATACATCTGGTGCCACCCTCAAGCAGGTTTCAAAATGTTTAAAAGGGTAGCAACAGACAGGAATGTCAAACCTTCTATTCTGAAGATTAGATAGTTCAACACACGGATGGTTGAACTTTATATAATTGTACTAAAAATACCTTAAATATTTTTGAAGTCACTAAGCTATATATAATACTATTTTTACAGCCATATTATTATGTGAGCGGTAATATCAAATTTAATTGAGCTTTTTTCACTAATTTCTAACGAAATTCGCCGTCATTTACGCAAATATTTATGCAAATATCTTACGCTAATGATCGCCGTAAATTACGCGACAACAAAGGCTAAAAAACACGCAAAGCCAAATTACGTGTTTTTATGGACTATAAATCCACTAGATTAATTCAAATTCTGCTCGAAGGATCAAATGTACTTTGAATAAATTAATCAAGCCTAAATTTTCGAAGGACCAGTACATAAATACATATGTACACACACACGTGATCAAGTATTTCAATTTATATGTAAATTCAACACACTCACCTGAACAAAACACATCACGTTCCAACTGTACTCTGGACACAACACATCACGTCCTTTCGTCTCTAAGGATGGCGGCAAAACAGCTCGGAATGTCCGTTTTCCATGCATCAGGTAACAAACCACAGCGGGTGGTCGAGAGTGGTGGTTTCACTAAATTAAAATACTAGTCTATCCGCGAACAAAGTTTACACCCACAAATTTACAATATAACCCTATTAATTCTAAACAATCTGTAAGGAAAACAACATATTTGTATTTAAAACTAATAAATAGTGAATCTAATTTTTATATTATATGTGTTGTTGACGCCATCAAGGTATTTTTATTTAAAATAGAAATGCTAACATTTGTATATAGTTCATTTATCTAGTTGATAACTCGCAGATGTTGAAAGTTAAGTTACATATTTAATTGCTGTTCTTAGTTTGCTTTGAAAGGTGTTGTTTACAATATATAAGTAAAACTTGTGTCGCCGTTCCAATATCAGCAGCCACCTGTCGAACTCGTCCGCCGCCACCAATAGCTATATTGATTAAGGGTGCCCTTTTTGAATTTAGTAGAAGAGTGGTTTCCTGTTGATATTCTGCAGTCGATGCTGAATTGGTAAGTACTTTTGTCTTGCACTTGCTTTATTTATGTATATGGAACTTCCGCTAAAATTGTTCATTAAAATTAGTTTGTACTACCGGTATCACGCTCACCATGTGTAATGTTGATGTTATTTAGAATATATAACCTTTTGCTGTAGGAATAACAGTGTATCGCCTCTCAATCAACTTTTAACTGCTCTTGCTTTCTTCGCCAGTAATGGGCACCAAATAAATATAGGAGATTTTATGCAAATGGATCAGGTTACTGTGGCCCGCACATTAAAAAAAGTTTCAAGCGCCATTGCAGGTTTAGACAATCAATTTATAAAAATGCCAAGTACTCAGGTAGAGCAAATAACATGTAAAACATATTTTTATCATGTAGCCCGCTTTCCTCGAGTTATTGGATGCAAAAGTTATTTATTATTTATATTTTTAGGTGGTGAAAATGGAGAAATATATAGAAATAGGAAATCCTATTTTTCTGTAAATGTTCAGGTGGTGTGTAACGCAGAGTTAAAAATAATGAATATTGTAACGAGATGGCCTGGTTCAGCTCATGATGCCACTATTTTTAATAATAGCCGATTAAGAACGAGATTTGAAGTGGGCAAATTTGGAAATAGTTTTCTCCTTGGTACGTATATATGTATTAATATAATTTTGTGCTCAATGTTGTTTGTGATTTTTAAAAGTTTAGAGATCATATGAGTACAGTTTTGGGTGATGGTGGATACCCACTTAAAACTTATTTACTAACATCTCTAAGGAATCCAATTGAGCAGGCACAAAAACTTTATAACGAATTTCACATTCGTTCACGTAATGTAGTGAAACGGACATTTGGTATTTGGAAGAGAAGATTTCCCGTGCTGAATTATAGATTACGATGCAAACTGGACACTGGCTTGACTATAATTGTTGCTACTGCAGTAGTACATAATATTGCATGTTCCATGGACAATGATGTTCCACCACCTCAGGTCGGCATTAAAGCTAATGAACTGGAGTATTTAATTCAGTAGGGACAAATACCTCGTGTAAATCCTCAACATGATTTCGACTTCACAAATAATATAATTAATAATTACTTTGCTCATTTGTAATGTAATTTATGTGTAATTATGTAATGTAATGTAATTTATATTTAATGTTAATAATATAAAATTATGATTATAATACTACGTTAACTCTAGACCTAAATACAATAACACTCTAATGTTAAACTATGTCATCTATATACAATTAATATTAAGAAATATTGTCACCTTACTTATTTATACCCATGTTTGCCTTTTCTCGTATCTCGATTTCTAGTAGTTCTATTTCCAATTTTCGTTTTTTAATAATAAGGGCATTTTTAGCCTTCATATGGCGTAATTGACCTTCAACAAGTGCCCATCTTTTGGTCAGCAGTAAATCGTACTTTTTGGCAACATCAGAAGAAGTCATTGTTTTGATGAGTGTGGTTGGTCTCCTATGATTTGTGTTTTTTGTAGTTTGTCCATTTACGTGCAACAAAGTAAATGTACAATTTTAAAAGAAATGGTCTCACAACTTATTTATGATAGATGCATAGTGAAATCACTAACCACATAATGGCAGAATTATTTATATTTTTAATCTCAATTGTAAAAAATTGTAGAACTAATAATTCACAGCGATATCTGTTTCCATATGATAACATATTTTAAACATATCTAATTGTCTTTGTACTAGGTGTATTCTTTTTGTTTACCTTGAATGTTAAAGCTGGGGTGACGGACTTTTGTAATTGGTCTTTCCAATTTAAATTTAAAACATCATCTATATATATATATATATATATATATATATATATATATATATATATATATATCACTGGTACTCTAAAATATAATTGCTAGTTTATATTAACCTAATAGTAAAGTTAAATCCCTAAAATAATAAATATTATATAAAATAATATGTCAAATTATTTTAATTCTTCTGGTATTCTTCGGGATATAACTATACGATATTATTATCAATTACCGGTTTTAAATTAAATTAAGATTCTTCATCAGAAACAATCGATAATAGTTCCATCTACTGCACCCGTGTTGGTGGATAATTTAAGGTTTTCATCGGCATTATATATATTTTTAAACCCTGATAACGTTTTGTAACTTGTCATTTATGCCCCGTTACAATTTGCTTTCAGAAACGCAATTCGTTCATGTTGCGTAAGGTTAAATGTTATAATTTGGCGACGGGTTGCAAGACACTACCATGTCGTTATTTAGTTTAGTTGTTTTGTCGAATGTCAAATCGTTCTTAACAAGCTTGGTTTCAATTAATTATTGCTTTATTTTATTCAAGTGAACTAACTCAATGTTATTAAATAACAATGATTCAGACAACGATAATCAAATACACCTTGACTGTATTGATTATCTGAATATTGAACTTTGTTAGTGCCGAACTTCAACTAGGAATTTATTTGTTAGGTTCAACCATATATTGTTATTGTGATACTAGTTGTTCTTATCAACAAGATATAAAATGTATTATACACATTACATCGATCTTGTTTGGTGCAGCATACTTTGTGCAAGTCTCAGAAGAGGCACGCCCTATTGTAATTTTCATGGAGTGGTCCTGAAAATAAAGTTAATTATACAAATTAGTTTGGGGCACCCTTTTCTCATCCAGGAGAATTTTATAAAGAGTATTAGAGAAATTTCCTGGCTTAAGAAATTTATTTTGTGGAGGACATTTAGCACTTGGTGAGTACTTAGTTACCAGTAAGGATTGAAATCTAAAATATAAAACTTTTTAGCATTATTGATTATTGGTCGTGTGACTTGTCGTGGTTACAAATAATTGTGTTGATTATTATAAAGTGGAACCACTTAGAAAAGTGTAAGTAATTGCAGCAATAACCTTCAAATTTTAATTTGTGTGTACAGGGTTCTTTGGTACGGAGTATTCTTTCGGTACGGAATATTCTTTATGCGTGGGAGATTCTTTATTTCTGTTAGGAATCATATGGGGCTTCCTGTCCAACGTTGTATCTGGTGATACAAGATCAGACTCATCTTGCAGCAAACTGGTTTGGTCGTTGAGGACGCAATCCAGCAGACTTGGACATCTGGCACTTTTATCACAGGTTTTTATTGATTTTATTGTTTGTTTATTTAATGTTTTTTTTGTGCATATTGTGCATGTTTAATTACTATAGTAGCAAATTATATACGCTTTAATGATTAATTGAGTAAGCAGGGCTTAGGGAATTTATATCTTATATGATAGTCACTTACAATATTAAATTACATATCTACGTGTATGCAGTAAGGTCTAGCTTTCAGCAGATGCTTGGACCACTCTCTTTTTTTGTATAACAATATTATAACCTGATACCGGGGTTGCAAACCGGATTGACATATTGCCTAACATACAAGGGAAAGTGCACTACCCCTGAATAATAATATCTGCATTAATCTTGATTAATATATTCATAGTGTGGTACAAGTACTCCCTGAATAATTTCTCTGCTCTCAGTAAATATATTTTTAGTGTTAATTAAATGTGATTTTGGGCTCAAGCCAAGTTGATTGGGAGTGTAAATATTTTTTTTGTGAGCATATATATATATATATATATATATATATATTGATTCATGAATATAGGTATAATAATTGGGTATATAATTGTGTTTTGATTGAGTTGGATCTACTTGAACATTTATAGTATCAGGGACAATTAAGTTTGATTGCAGAGACTAAGTTGTTCTCTCTTAAGGTATGGTGTTTAGTGGCCTTTTACTGCAATTGGCGCCCCTCTTATTTTCAACGGTAACCATCAACTACCCACGGCCCACTACTGTTGCTAGTTCGGAAATTGCACCATATTCTATGCTAACCGTTCAGGAATGAATTTCCTTTGGGACTCCTAAATTGATCAGAGCGAACTAACGAATATACCAAACTTTAATTTTATTTCGTATACTTATTAGCGAGTGCCTGAAGTTTACGTTACAGTTTTTTGGTTAATGATAGTCATTAGTGGGTCTTTGGATTCATCATTTTTAATTTTAGGGGGTGGACCTCCGCCTGTTAGGTTTAGCTCTCTCCTTTCTAGCGCTAATGTTTCCGTAGTTCTTTCTTTCTATTTTCATAGCATTTTTTTAACGATGCAGCACTGCGCTATACATCATTGGGCGATGTTCCCCTCTCCATAAATATTATGGGTATTCAGATTAGTTTAGATTGGTTACACAGAAGTATTGAAACAACAACGTTTTTGCGATAATAAAATTAGTGATGTCAGTGACACAACCGGTTCAAATATATTCAGGAATACGGTTCAAAACAGTGTAACGTTAGAAAATACCTATGTCAGTCATTTGAAGTTCATATTCGAACTAAGGTTAGTGGTATTAGAATTGTTTATAAAAACATCGATTATTGACAAAAAAACAAAATACGCTATGAAAAACAATTGAAACAAGATTTTATTTTAACGTATATTCAATTGAAGCCTAATAAAATTAAAGTTGTAACATGTCTGATATCAATAAACAAACCAACGAAAAGTAAAAAATTAACAATACCGTATTCAAAACTGCAAAAGAATAATAATCTATATATTTAAAACAGTTAGCCATTTCTTGTAAGACTTAGTTTGAGAAATGTACTGAACAGACTTTTATCATTTAAGTACCTAAATGAAGCTTATTCGTAGATGTGCCCGCAGTGAGTATTTTTTTTACAGAAAGCATAATATTGCTGATGAAAACGGCGTTTAAAGTTTTCATTATTCATGATACAATGTATGGTTGGTTGCCTAAAATTCATAAACAAGACGTTTTTCTGTTTGGTAAATGAAAATAAGCTAAGTGTAATTACCTTGCATAAGTCGATTGTTTCCAGAATACCTATTTAGAGTACATAATGACGGGAAAAAACTCTGCTAAAATTATAGCCGTCAAATTTCGACGGGATTTATGCTTTACAATAAATGACCGAATAAAAAACCATTCTCAACAAAGATTGGTTCTGAATCCGATTTTGTTTACTTGTCTTTGAATGTCTTGTCTGCATATCCATGCAAATGTATTAAGAATCGTATGTGTTAGATCTTCAATATTATTAATTTTTGATAATAGTGCACTAAAACGCTTTACAGTAGGTCGTTGTTAGACAAGATGAACTACTAGTTTTACCTTTGCAGACGAGATATACAAAGAGCAGTAAACAGAATTGGATATAGAGCCAACCTTTGTTTACAAGAGAATGGCTTTTAATTCGGGTAAGTAGGGTAAAATCAAGAAACCCACCACCTCATTTCCCCCAGAATCCCTCATTTCCCCACACATCTGGACCAAATTTACATGTAAATTCGCACTATAAAGTCTTATTTTAGATGAATCTCCTCCTGACTCCTCCTTGCTCTCCTCCTTGCTCGGACACCCCCACAACCATTTTGATTACATCACACCCGCATTCTTTCCACCCGCGAGATAAATCTTTCTCCACATTTCCACCCACGAGATAAACCTATCTTGTTTGGTATCAATTAATATTAAATTTTCTTAGCTACCCGAATCTCTAGGAATTTTTAGATTGCATCATCCCCAGGGAGCTACCCCATTTTAAGATTTCTTACCTGTAGCAACTTTTAAGCGTTCTTATAAATTCTTTTAGTCATGCGATACATCTTGTTAGTCTAAAATTTTATGTAGAATCCAAATCTGTAAACAGATTTGAAATCGGACCACGCCCTGCAAAGTTATACCCTTTAAAGTCCTGATCTTCTAATTTTGCTATTTGCTCTATAAGCAAACCTAACAAATAGTTTTCTTCGTCTAACCAATGCATCTTTCGAGATAAACCTATCTTGTTTGGTATCAATTAATATTAGAATTTTCTCAGCTACCCGAATCTCTAAGAATTTTTAGATTGCATCATCCCCAGAGCTACCCTGATTTTAAGATTTCTTACCAGTTGCGATTTCCGACCGTCCTTAAACATTTTTTATACATGCGATACATTAAATTAGCTTAGAATTTTATGTAGAATCCGAATCTCTAAACAGATTTAAAATCGGACCACGCCCTGCAAAGTTACACATATACCCTCTGCGAGATAAATCTTTCTCCACATTTCCACCCACGAGATAAATGTACCTTGTTTGGTATCAATTAATATTAAATTTTTTAGCTACCCGAATCTCTTTAAATTTTCACATAGCACCATCCCCAAGGAGCTACCCCATTTTAAGATTTTTGCAGGCAGCGATTTTTGAGCGTTCTTATAAATTTTCTTTATACATGCGATGCATCTTGTTAGTCTAAATTTTATGTAAAATCCGAATCTGTAAATAGATTTAAAATCGAACGACCCTTACCATTTTACACACACCCTTTAAATTATAAATTTCCTGCGGCTTATACATAAAGAAAATCTAAAACCATTCTTAAAACTTTTTATTACAAACAATTTTTACTAATACAGTTTAAATTTTTTAAAACCACATTTCTAAATATATATTCACAATTTTTTTATTTTCAACCTAGAACTTGTCATATCGGGTCATACTTATTAATATTTATTTCTAAATAGAGCACCTTTTCCAAAGACCAACCGGACCCGCATGTTTCAAATTCCTCTGATTTTGTTCGCATGGTTTCGCTTAAGACCTCGTACGTATTTTCCAGATTACTAGAAGACGTTATAACAACATTTTTTGTGTTAAAGGATTTCACATCGGTAGTCTCTTCCCCCATTTTGATGTAAACGCCGTAGAGTTCGCAGTAGACTTTTACTGCTGTATGTTGTATTCTTTTTTCATTTATTAATCGAATAAATCGCTCTTTCTGCTTCAAAGAAACTCGGGCACTCCATCGTCGACACTGGCGTTCTTTATGCGATAGCTAGCCATACGGTTGTTAAACGCAGTGCTAACCATTTCTACACCATCGTCGCTAGTAGCGGTAACTGATGCATTTTATGTCTGTTGCTCCTTAAATGTGCGGCATACGTAGTTTTTCCATTTCGAAATCGCATACTTTACACATAATTCGTGGTTGTTTCGTACAAGTCCCTTTAACAGCTGGCGGAGCTGAACGTTTAAGGCTTAATGACATACCGTGCTGTTTTCCTTGTGTCGCAGTAAGTTGTCCATTCTCGTAAAAGCGAAACCGCAAGTCCCACAGTTTAAGTACTTTGCTGCGGGCGGATGTATAAGCAACCTTGGACGATGTTGCACCACGACATTTGTTCTGGTGCCGTATGAGCATTTTCCAGGTATAGGAAGCACCGCAAAGTTGCACTTAAAACGTTTGCAGATACCATTTTAGTACAAAACAAAATCCGCACTATAAGACTTGACTTGTAAGCGAACTAACATAACTAAAGAGTTTACTCCTGCGTACCTGCTTTATGTACCCTATAGAATGCAAACCGAAGGTTTCGAAGATACCCGAACGAAGTCTCAGGATTCAGCGAGGAACTAAATGACGTCATAATCCTCGCTGCTCGTCCAATACATTTAGCGCCAATGCATGCACCTGGTTCGCTTCGTCGATGGTGCGAATGCCGTTAGTAAAAACATCGGAAACGTCTTCCATGTTATACGGATCGCGTGCATATTAAAAATCCAAAGGGTGGTAGCACACGCACACAAATTGTGTGCAAGTCGTGCTGTAGAAGATGCAGTGCTACTATAACCAAAAACACTTTAAACCATTACTAAGAAAATACCAAACTTGTGTCTACAGAATACTTACTAATAAACCAATTTAATTTTAAATAACTTCTACGTCATACTTTAGGTAGGCTTGAATATTTTCAAATGAATCACCAAGCGAAAGTATATGTAGCGGTATTCAAATTACCCATTAATTTCCCATTTTACGACCATGGTTAATTATAGATTAAAATTTAATTTGTGCACGTTCGAGCTTCTCGTAAACTAACATATTTTATAGCAACAATGCGCTGTATAATACATGCATACCCTTCGCCGCGCTACTGCTATTCTTGTAATTGCTAGAAAAAGTCACTCTCCTTTTTACAGTTAGGACCGATGCAAAGCACCATTCCATACTTTCTATAACACATCGCGCGCTTTTTCGTATGATAATTAAATTTGCTTCTGTGAGGCTTTTACACTTTCGCATAGCGGTTAATCGCACGTAATGATTTCTAGAACCGGTAAGTACTCGATATCGTCCAAATAGAAATTAGATGCTCGATGTCTGTCAACTTCCAATTCCCTCGTAAAGGTAGAAAAACTCAGTCAATCATCCATCTAAACTTCAACCCGCTCCTGTTCTGATAATTTACAAACATTTTCAAACGACAATGGGCCGAGAATTTTTAAACCTCCGAGGGATCTTTAAGTTGTGATCAATTACACATCCGAGCTACGCGTAAACTAACATATTTTGTAGCAACTGTATAATACATGCATACCCCTTCTCTGCGCTACTGCTATTCTTGTAGTTGCTTGAAAAGTCAGTCGCCCTTTTTAGCAGGTAGGGACCGATGCAAAGCACCATTCCATACTTTCTTTATAAGTGTAGCACATCGCGCACTTTTTGTCGAATAATTAAATTTTGTTTATGTAGGCCTTTACACTTTCGCTTATTTAAACATCTAATACAATTGATTAACCACTTTCGATTATTCTAACGGAACCACCATACATCCCGCCGTACCGTTCTTTTTGAATCCAACGATCCTATGGGCTTCCACGACTAACACCTGACGTATCTTTCCTACTATTTGTTAAACAAAAACTACCGGCATCGCCATTTGTGGACGTAAACAGATGTTTGTGGATATGTACGAGAATATGTAACCATATACATTAACCAGTCTAAGCTATTTTATTTAGTCCACGAAAACTACTATTTTTCTAAACCATAATTAATAATCGTCTTTATAGGTTCCACATTTCTACCGTTACCCAATGACTGGTGCTACGTACATGGAAACTTTAATTTCTTATTGCAGAGAATTCTTATTCTCCCGCACTGCTGCGTAGTTGCATGCCTACCCCTTTTGGAGTATATGCTCGTTATAGGTTGTAAGACCCTCGGTTTTATAACTACAATTCGTGAAACCCTTTAATCTTTTTAATCGTATCTTTCTCGCCTACAATACAGTAGGACTTAACATTACTACCAACAAATTCTAATACTGGACCCCATTAAATACGTCTTTAATTTTCCTACAACTTTTTGTTGACAAGTGTTATATTATATTTATTATACGGGGTAGTCACTCTTTTAAGATAAATATATTTTGCTATGTATCAACTAATATTAAATTTTCTAGGGACCCCAAATCTGTAAATAGATTTTAAATAGGGCCACCCCATACAAAGTTATGCGTTTTAAAGACTAATTTTGCCCATTTTTATTTAACACCATTTTTAAAACCTTTTTCGCTACCCAAGACATACGCCTTAGCCAACCATCTCCCGAGAAATTTAAAACCGCCATGTCCCGCGAATACCACGTGGAGATAACACGTATACTCTGTCAACCAGGATAGAAGCCGGAAGGATTTGGAAGGTGGGAAAAGAACTTAAAAATTATGGAATCTTAAAACTAATATATACAATGGATTTACAAAATCCATACAAATATAAACAACTATCTTATATCTTTACACCCCCATGCGTAGATTGTTGTACTATTAGGAATGATGTACCTTTTGTCATCTTCCCTCGATAAACTAATTTTATTAATAAGCTGCGTATACAAATCGTATTCTTTTACTCCGGATACATACGCAGACAAGTACTCGATACCATCCAAATAAAGAATTGGATGCTTGGTGACTGTTAACATCTGCCTCCCTCGTGTACGCCCAGACACACCCAGCCATGCGCGCCCCTGCGCGTGCACACCCTGCCCATGCGCGCCCCCTGCGCGTACGCACCCTGCCCATGCGCGCTGCTCATGCGCACCCCTCTCTATGCGACTGCTATTTCGTGGTAACGTCACAGCCTTTTATAAATAAAGAACAATGTTATATACTATTATAAAATGTTTATTCTGACATTATACATAACAAATTTAAAAAAACAACTAATGCCAAGCATGGATCATTTAAACTTAATTTTAATACAAAGTTATACACAGAAGACAGTCCTTTCTTTATGTTTGTTTGCAGTGGTTTTAATTTTATCTAATTTTATTCGCAGCTTAAAATTTAAATCGACACCCAAGTCTTCTATCTCCTTTTCTAACCAATAGTTTGATACATAAAGACCGTCTAGGTTTTCAAATTGTAAAATGTACCGAAGTTTGCCTCTATATTTAAAGTCTTTGATTCCGCCGACAACCAGATCCATTCCTTCGTGTAATTCTTGCAGCTTGTGACAATCTTTTAATCGCAGCTTTCCCACTATATCCTGCATACGTATCTTGTTAGCTTGATCGACTTCTTCTTGTCGGTATTGGAGGAAATCCTTTTCTCCCACACACTGTTGCGTAGTTGCATGTCCACCACTTTTGGGAATATATGGTTGTTATAGGTTGTAAGACCCTCGGTTTTAAATGATCCGAAAGGTTCTTTACTAGGCAAATATACAATGTTTGCGGAACCCCTTTGACGTGTGGTGTACGCCAAGATTACGAAACCCGCATTCCTTAGTTCTTCTTTGTTATCTGCCATTTTGATAAATACGTTTTTAGAATAACCTTTTAAAAGTATACGGATTTAGACCATCCTTTTCGCAAGAACGCCTACATAACTAAAGAGTCTTTCTTACTAACCGCAAATGCAAACAGCTTGTAGAACCCGGATGTATTTAAGTCACTCCATCGGCACATAAAATAATCTTTTAATTCTTCCTCATTTTCTCTAATAAGATGTTCTTTGTATAACACATCTTTGTATTGTTCGCGTATTGTCGCAGTGTTTTCCATGTATCCAATTTTCGTCTTTTGCATCCATTTCCTCTAATTCCAGTTGTCTTTTCCTTCCACTTACAGCGTATGGTATGCATAATGGAGCAATTTCCTTTAGCGTAAACGGATAAAGTTTACTACCAATATTTACGCGTTGTCGTACAACCTCTGGACGAATGTTATGCGTATCTATCAATCCCAATTCCGAAATGATTATTTCTTTTGGAATTGTAGAATATAGTGTTGCAGATTGTGTAAAATATGTACTGCCTGCTTTAATGTAGCACTTGTGTAAGATTTTTATTTTATCTGAGCTGTCTTCCTCCTCTACTATCTCCAAATAATTTACAGGTAAATAGTTAAAACTAAAAGCCAGCACATACTTTATCAATTTTTCCCTTTCTTTTGGTTTTCGGACAACTTAATCTGCAAGCCCGTCAATTTCTTTGTATTACCATTCCCCAATACACGTACTGTAGCAGGTTATTAAACACTAAACAGCAGCTATTTTGTAGCTTGTCCGATAGCTTACTCCACATTTTGGCAAGTGGTACCGAGTACATTGGCGCCTTTAGGAAGTATAACTACTATCTTCCAATAACGTTAAACAGTCTTTTAAGGGATTATACACCCGTTCCGCACTGACATTGCTTCCAATTGCACAATTGTATATTGTCGCTTCCAATCGCGTAATACCATGTTCTTTAGCCAAAGTAGACGCAAATGTTTCCCTTAAACGCACATCTGGACAACGTAAAAAATCTAGTATATGATTGCCAAGTTGTTTATTAACACCAGGACTTGTTATCTGACACACAAATTTGTTGTATATCTTAATTCTTGCATTGGTTGTTAGCCATGTTAAACAATCAATTCCTACAGTTTTATCGTTGTCAACTATAATATTACACTTTTCTTCGTATTCGCCCTTATAGCAAAAGTTATGGTTTGTAGTTAAATAATTACACATCTCCATCTTGCTAAATATACCCGCAAAATCTTGGGTTACATCCATGTCAAAAAGATAGAAATAATCTTTTTCGAGTTCGTCTAATATATCTGGTAGTTCCTCCAATAAAGTTTCCAATTTAACATCTGCTAGTTCCACTTTGTATGGAACACATATAGGATTTTGGAATTTTTTATTAATGCATTCGAGGTCTTCTTTTCCGATAATTTCTTTTACTCTCTGGCCCATCTTGTTAGTGCTTTCCAGAGAAAACGGAAGCTTAGCTTTAACACTATGTCTAGCGAAACAAATCGGTCAAACTTTCTTCGTAGATAGCTGTTAAATGCACCACAAATTTCTTTTTTGAGGATAAACATCCTTTTGCTTGCAGAGGTTTGTTCGGCGTCAGAAAAGTCGCAAATTTTAACCAACATTATATTGTCACAAAATGGTTCTGTAATTGGTGTGTGTAGTCCACCAGTCAGCATCTGCTCGCCTTCGACATAACAAATATTACCAATATCTGTTACCAGATTATTGTTGCACATATTTTCTACCAAAAGCCATAATCCAAATCGCTCATTTGTCGGTTTCACTTTATTCCCAAGAAGTTGAGAAACGTTAATCACCTTGGAGACGCTCATGTTTACCGTTCTAGCTACTATCGAATACTAAATTAAATACGAAAAAATTGTTCTCTTATGTATTCTACAGAGTGGGGGCGTATATTGCCGAAGATAGTCGAATATGTTGTTATCCGACCTAAGCCGACAGGGATGCGCATCGACATATATCCGGATATATGTAGGATGTTAAGTTAGTGTGAAATGACCCCCATGACCACATGACCATATGACCAATGACCACATGACCATGACCACATGACCATAATGACCATATGATAATTAGGCTGTTTTAATGTTTTCTCATTAAAAACCCATTAACTAATTGCTTTTTAATGAGTTTTCCATTAAAAACAAGTGTGGACCTAGGTTAGATAAAGGAAAATTAATAGGTTGGGTCAGGCGCGGCGCGGCTAACTATCGTATTCACACCTGGCACAATGGAACTCGTCGCTGTGGTCAATGAATGTGTGAATCGTCTCTGATGCTGTGATCATGTGTCATGAATGCATGTGTGTCTGATGGCGTCATGTCGTGCAGCATGGTCGTCTGCGACATCGTGTCAGTGCGATGTGCGTCTCGGTGTTGTCGTAGACGGCCTGGAACGTTCGGTGTTGTCGGTAGTGATGTTGTATTCGTGAACTGCGTGACGGTTCGTGTGGCCAACGGCTGAATAGATAGTATGAGTGTGACGATGTGAGTGTGTGCGAGCGGTTGTGTCGGAGCTGACGACAACTGATGACGCTGTGTCTGTTGAGATTGCGACTGGCTTGCAACGGATCCGTATATGGCGTGCTGAATGTCTGCCAGAATGCTGTACAGTATGAAGACTGATTCGTGAATTCAAAATGTGTTCCGTAGGGAATGAAATGAAGGTGAAAGACCAGTGAACGAACTCGGTGTCTATCTTTGTGGATTGACAGACTGCGGTGTGGATGAGATTGACGCTGGAAGAGTGATGGTTGACGCTAGCGTGATGGTTGACTGAATGCGTGAATGCGTGAATGTCGCGTGACGTTTACGTCGGCTGCCGTCTGAAATTGCGTGCGTGCGTGCTTGAACGTGTGCGTGCTGAGCGTGCATTGGATCGGTGCGAGTGATGGTTTGGCGGTGATAATGTGCTACACTGCCGAAAATGTGCGTGATCGGACAAAACTGCTGCAATGCTGTGTGTTAGATACAATGGCGCTGGCAAGAAAGGGATGACTGTGAACGGGCAATGCTATAGATGATGGAAAAGAGTGTAAGTCGATAAAATTTACAATCTTGATCGATTGACAGCTGCATGATTCAATCTGTGTCTTAATCGAATGACGTCGTGGTGCTGCAACGCGTGTGGTGAAGGTGCAGTTGCGAGGTGTGAGAAAAATGTGGACATGAGATGCTGCTGGTGAAATCGTGTGGACGTTGTGGAAAATGGTGAAGAATTTATGGATGCGAGACTGCATCGGTTCTGTGCGTTGACAAGACTCTTGGTGTGAGCGTCTGCGAAAAATCCGATGCTAGGTTGATTAACGTGTGTATAAAATGACGATGCTAAGGCTGTCTGTGCGTGCCAGGTCCTAAACGTGATTGCACATGTAGTTTCGGATCTAAACTCGGTCTTACTGCTGTTCCCAAAGTGTGTTGACTGACGCGTGGGAAAGATCAGTCACGAAGAGTCGATCAAGCTCGTGCAGGTGGGCTGCGATGGTCTGCGCATGCACAATGGTGGATTCGGAAAACGTGGCAGCATCGTACGTGACTGACGTGTTATTGTCTGAAAAGATGAGACGTGTCGTAAAGCTGGTCAAGTGCGATAAAGTGAAGGACTGTTGTCGGTATGTAAAGTAGATGGTCTGACGTGGTGTTTAATATGGTCATGTGGTGAATAACGTTGTATGTAACTGTTCTTTGTTATAAAGGACTGTGGGCTGCAATGCGGGGTGCGCATGGGGTGCGGAGCTGGCGGTGCAGACGAGGCGCGGGCTGCGGTGCATGGTGACATTCATGCTGTTGCGATGGACGGACTGCGGTCGTGGTCTGTTGTCGCGCATTGGTGTTTATCGAGGAAAGACATCATCTCGTAAATATGCGATTGATGAAGATGTTGTTAATGTGGTTTTAAAGCGTAAGTGATTTATAATTTGGTGTTCTTTAATCCTTCGGCTGACTGTTGAAGTAGACGTGTTATTGACAATGTCGTAATGAAGGTGAATGCGGAAATAGTTGGAAAATGTGTCTTCTATATAACGGTGCTTGATGCTGTTAATGCACTGCATCTATCTGCAGATCTTGCACAAATGTTGAAAATGTGCGTCGCGTACATAGCTCCAGGATTGTGGTAATGGGGATCGTGTTGTGGAGTCTCGTATAACGGAAGACGTTATTCGAGTGCTCGTGAAACTGGCATGTCGCAACGTCGCTAAACTGGCGCAACCTGGCAGGTGCGTGCAGCATTGCGTGCTAAATGTTTCCAGTCTGGACGGAGCGTCGAGGAATGGAACGTGCGATGTTATGGTTTAACAAAAATGGTTCGGGAATCGGTTCGTGGATAGTGCATCGACGAACCGTTCGGTTCGTGTCATGTAAGCTATGGCGTCACGATAAATACCGGTGTGCTCGTTGGCAAAGTATGACTCTATGCGTGGGTTAATAAGTGTGTTGACTTATCGTGTGCAAGTCTTAAGTGCGGATGTGTTTGATGACAATAATGCGTATTCTGACAAAGTTGTTGCTGCAATCTTGGGTGCTGCTCTGCGCTGGAAAATGTGCTGGCTACAACGGCGTGACGTTAAATTTGTCGTGCAACATTCGGTCGACGTTGGCTTTGTCAGGTCGTCGCGCAAATGTACGCTGTAATGATCTGTGACGTTTCGCAGTATGCTTTTGACGATGGCTGACGAATCAGGCATGGACGTACAACGTGGCGTACGCGAAACAGCTGGACCGGTTCGTCAATTTATGCGCTGTGCATGGAACTCGTACGGTCGTATGCGCAGCGTGTAAAAAGGGAGTGCCTCTGTCGCATAAATCATGCACGGTTACGTCGAAGTGATGCATTTCGAAATGGAAAAACTGTGATGCGAATTTGAATGCGGCTGTAACAATGCGTGGTGAATTAAAGTCGCATCGTCTCGCTGTACTGTCACGTATGGTTGAAATGGATTAATTGCTGTTTGTAACGTTTTCAACACAATATGCTTGGTGCATGCGCTGACAATGTTAATGGCTGTCGACGATCGGGTGGCTCTGAGCGTTTCATTTGGAGCAGAAAGACGATTGATTCGATAATAAATGAAAGTGCAACTACAGCAGTCATGTCTGCGAACTTACGGCGTTTCAGCGAAATGGAGGAAATTGACAGGATTGATATCGTTAACCAAAAATGATGTTGGTTATAACTGTCGTTGGCTAGAATCTGGAAAATATGTGATGGCTTGCATAAGAATCTTAAATCGGAATTGAAACATGCGTGAGTCCGGTTGGCTCTAAAGTTTGAAAGGCTGCAAATGTCTATTTATGAAATAAAGATGTGTGAAACAATGTGATCATCAGATACTAGTAACTAAAATTTTATCTAGGCTTTGAATAAGTTAAATACAGTCCTGTTTCAATTGTTTTTAAATAGGTTTTGTTTTGCTTTTTTGTCAATAATCGATATTTTTACAAATAAAAATAAATCATTTGGTACATTGTTGAAATCGCCAAAAAACAATCTATTTAAATTTAAAACAATCTAATATGAGAATCATAAGAAAAAATAAACCTAATGATGGTTTGATGAATCGAAACGTCGTACGACGATTTTAACCTTACCGTCGTTTTCAGCATAAAATCTGCTTCCGATAAGTACATATAGATTTCAAGAATTCTTAAAAACAAAAAGTTACAGCTAAAAAACGAAAAGCGTTCTCAATTTTTTTACCATTACTACAAAATAAAAACAGTTACATAAATTTCCTTTGCGAATATTGACCAGCATTAACATCTTCAACTTTGCCCCAATTTAACCAACGCTGTATCTCTTACAGTTTCTGAAATACCAATGGTAAGCGTTGAAATTGATGAACTCTGTATATAGCGACGCGATCGTCTTGTCATAAATACTATGATTTCGACTTGCGTCAGTGGCAACTATAGTTGACTGTGATAGAAAAAAATTTATGTAAAATATTTATTCCGTATATTATAAATTGTATTTATTAATGTGCTTGCAAGGCCTCCCCGAGTGGGGGGTGTCCGGGGTGCGACACCCTCATTATGAATTGGTCAGTCGGAAAATGTTTCCGTGAGTCGGAAATTTACTGCTCGATATAAGTTGATGACTATGCTATTTTGAAATATTGGTTTAGTAAACAAAGAACTGTCTATACAAAAACACAAACGTTTACTTTCTTTTAAATTGAATAAGTCAATTTTCAAAATAGAGTTCGTTTAGTAAGCTACTATGAACTTCATACTGTAGCGGGCTACTACTACTGCGTTTCACTAATTTAAAACAAGTAATAACAAGAGTCTTTATTACTCACTGTTCACAAGTCTAATTAACAGTATATGCCTTATTTATAGATGTTTTCAGTCCAATTCGCAATGAAGCACTATCACACTAATGAATTTACAAGCACTAATATCTTCTTAAACTAAATTCTTAACCATAGGTCTATTAACAACACTAACACAACTATTTATTTATTACATTTTTGTCTATTTATGTAATCTACAAGCTGCATGTACATTAGATACGTTCACATAATATAACATTTATGTTTACTCTTGGACTTGTATCTATGTTCGTTGTCTTTGAACATAGCTGCTGTTCTTTCTTGTTTGATGCAGTTCGGTCACCTTATATTGTTTTACAGTTATATACCCTATTTCCCCGATATTCAGTGGTATATGAAGGGGGGTAAGCAGCCTTTGGCTGACAAGTTCCCCCAGCACCTGAAACTTTGTGGAATTAATAGTTTTTCCAATTTATCCTTTCGCACAATCAACATTAGTTGAAAATATTTCGCAAGCAACACCTGTAGTTGTTTATAATAATCATCAGATTTAGGAGCACTTACTTTTTGTCATTGGGTTTTACATCTTGAAACTGGTTGGACTTGTACCTCAGCTTATTTATGTTCTGAGCTGGCCTACACCGTTCCCTGCAATTCTCACAACAGCTGATATACATTACATGTGATTTTCCAATGCTCCACCCGAAGGTACTACATTGGCCAGGAAGCGAGTTTTTTTTTTACATGGAAAATTTTGAAAGCAAGGTAGGGATCTTTATCGTGCGTGACAACACTCACACACGGGACCTCCATTTTACCTCTCATCCGAACGAGGGTGTATTTTTGCGAAAAATGCTCGCCTAACATTTTTCAAGCGGACCGTGTCGGGATTCGAACCCGGGACCTAGGGCGTAGTAGTCACACACATACCACTACGCCACGGAGCCGCCACAGCTGATATACATTACATGTGATTTTCCAATGCTCCACCCGAAGGTACTACATTGGCCAGGAAGCGATTTTTTTTTACCTGGAAAATTTTGAATTTTGCCGAATCCTTGCTGTTCCAAGCAAGGTAGGGATCTTTAACGTGCGTGACAACACTCACACACGGGACCTCCATTTTACCTCTCATCCGAACGAGGGTGTATTTTTGCGAAAAATGCTCGCCTAACATTTTTCAAGCGGACCGTGTCGGGATTCGAACCCGGGACCTTGGGCGTAGTAGTCACACACATACCACTACGCCAAGGAGCCGCCTACAGCTGATATACAGCTCGATTCCCCTTCTATTGTTTTCTAATTATATGCCCTATTTCACAGATATTCAGTAGTATGTGAAGGGAGTTAAGCAGCCTGTGGCTGCCAAGATTCCCCCAACACTTAGACATTTACCGTATTAATAGTTTTCAAATAAATACTTACGCACAATTAACATTAGTTGAGAGTATTGCAAAACCGATATCTGTAGTTGTTTATAGTAATCACCATGTTTAAGTACTGTTACTAGTTTTGTCATTAGTTTTCCATCTTGCGGCTGTTTGGAAGCGTACCTCTATTGATTTCTATTCTGAGCTACCCTACACATTTCCCTGAAATTCTCACAACCTACATCTTTCACTATCCGTGTGCAGTAGTCTAACCTAGGTCTACCTCTACTTCTCTTTTGTCCTATCTCTGCTTCTAATATATTTCGCACTATTGCCATATGTCTTAGTATGTGGCCTATCATCCTATCTCTCCTACTTTTCACTGTTTTCCGCATAGTTCTTTCTTCGCCTACCATGTCTAGTACCTCTTTGTTCTTAACTTTGTCTGTCCATGGTATCTTCATCATACATCTGTAGCACCACATTTCAAAGGCTTCTACCTTTTTCTTCACCGCTTCTCCTACTGTCCAGGCTTCACAGCCATACAGTGCTGTGCTCCACACATGTGTTTTAAGCAATCTTTTTCTTGTTTCTATGTTTGTTGTCTTTGAACACAGTAGTTGCTTTTTCTTGTTAAATGTAGCACGGCCTTGTGCTAATCTTTGTTTTATATTTTTTTTGTGCTTTTCCCATCTTGCGTTATTTGACTTCCTTGTAAGTTCTCGTTACCTATTTGTATTTTTGTTTTTGATTTATTATCTCCTCTTTTGCATACTAGAACTTTAGTTTAATTTTTGTTAATTTTTATACCATATCTCTCCGTTAGAACTGTTTCCATTTCATTAAGAGCAGCTTCTAACTTTTCCTTGCTAGATGCTAATACCACTATATCATCTGCAAATCTATGCATATCAATCTTTTGTCTCTGCATATTATTTTCAAATGTCTTCCTGCCTTTGACAGTATTCATTGCCTTTTCTATGTACAAGTAAAAAATTAACCGGGATTAGGCACATCCCTGTCTCACCCCTTTCCTAATATTTACTTCTCTACTTTCTTGCTCTAATTCTATTACTGCTGTTTGTTCTTTGTATAAGCTATGCACTATTCGTCTACGCCTATAACTCATTCCAATTTTTTTGAGTATTTTGAACACTTTTTCCATTTTACATTGTCAAATGCTTTTTCCAGATCTACAAACCCTATATATACGCTTACCCCCTTCTCTATTGTATTCTCCATTATCTCCCTCAGAGCTAAATAGCCTCCCTTGTTCCCCTGTTTCGCCTAAACTCAAATTGATCTTCTCCCAGTATTTCTTCAGCTCATTTTTTCATTCGTCTTTGTACAATTCTAGTTAATATTTTTGAAACGTGTGCTGTCAAGCTTATTGTTGGTAAAATTTCACATCTTACCGCGCCTTTTTTTTTGGTATAGTTACTATGAGGTTACGTTTGAAATCTTTGGGTATCTCGCCTGTATCATACATATAGCTTACAAGTCGGAAGAAACGTTCTGTTACTGCTTGTCCAGCGGCTTTTAGAGTTTCTACTTGCACCTTATCTGTATCCGGTGCCTTACTATTTTTAAGATCCTTTAATGCCAATTCAAACTCATCTCTAAGTATAGGATATCCCAGGTCAACCTTTTCAATGTCTGATTTCTGTTCCAATGCTGTTAATTCCTCTTCTGAATATAAATTCCCTATATATTCCTGCCATCTAGCTACTTTCTCTACATTTTCTTTAATGACGTTTCTTCCCGCATCCCTTATATTTTTGCTATATGGTTTTATATCCCTAAAATTCATTCTAATTAATTTGTATGCTTCGTCTGTCTTTCCTATTTCTATCTTAGTTTGTACCTCTTTGTACTTTTCATCAATCCATTGTTCTTTAGCTTTCCTGCATTTGCGAATAATTTCCCATTTAATGGTTTTGTATCTCTGTTTTCCAGTTTCGTCTGATCTATTTATGTATTTTCGTTTTTTTCTATTAAATTCAGGATGTCCTTTGTTATCAATGGTTTCTTATTTTCTTTTTGTGAATACCCCAGAATATTTCTGGCCGCCATGTCTAAACTGCATTTAATGTTATTCCATTCTGTTTCTACTTCCTTAGTATCAGAAATTTTTCTGATATCTTTCAGCAATTCGTTTGACTTTTTTCCAAATCTTTCGTGGATATCTTTATCTTTTAGCTTCTCAAAGTCAAAGTGCCTTTTTCCGTTCCTCTTTTTCAGATTTTTAAATTTAAGTGCGGCCTTCATAATTACGATGTTGTGGTCAGTGTCTATATCTGCTTCTGGGTAGGTTCTTCAGCCTTTTACTTGATTTTTAAACCTTTGTCTAAAACAATAATGTAATTTATTTGATATCTTCCTATATCTCCTGTCATCTTCCACGTGTATCGTATTCTAGCATGATGATGAAATAATGTATTTGTGATGGTTAAGTTGTTCTTGTCGCAAAATTCTACCAGCCTATTTCCCCATCACATTTCCCGTGCCTAAACCAAATAAACATATCGTTCCTTCCCTACCCTCACCTACCACTGCATTAAAATCCCCCCTAATTAGTAAATTTTCATGTCCTTTTACGTATCTTAGTATGTCTTCGATATCTTTGTAGATCGCCTCTACCTATTCCTCACTGTACCTAGAGGTGGGCATCTATACTTATATTATTACTGTATTTACTGGTTTAGATTCAAATCTAACCATGAGTACTCTTTCGTTCTTTTGTCGGTAGTTTTCTACACGCTGTCCTATTTTTTTTCGCATAACTATCCCCACATCCGAATTTCCTTCCTCTGATCCTGTATGAATTACCTTGAAGTCTCCACTCCAAAAATCCCCCGCCTCTGGCCAGCGGACTTCGCTAATTCCTACTGGGTCTAGTGTTAACTTATCCATTTCGAGTTTCAGGTTCTCTAGCTTACCTACTTGTTTCATACTTCTGACATTCCACGCTCCTATTCGCAGAACGTTCACGGATCTTTTTCTATTTTTTCGGATTACATCCCCCGAAATAGTCCCTCCCGGAGATCCGGGATTTTTTATTCCAGAGAATGCCATCATATTTAACAATTTCTGTACGCAATGTACTTGGGAGGTAATGTGGTGGTTTCCCGTTGCCCTCCACATCGCAGTAGTGTGGCTTAGAATGTCATACCGACCCCTATGGTCTCTGCCACTCTAAGTACCGAAAAAGCTGCTGCCTTCTTTCGGGGACCTGTCTTAGTCTGGTTCCTCACTAAAGACCCCACTAATTTAGTTAAACCTATAGTTCGGCTCTTTAGCTCATTAAAACGCGCAAGCCATTCTACCTGTTCTAGTATTTTAGAACGTCGTCAAGGTGCAGGTTCGTTCAGAATGGTCAAATCACTTATAGCTTTACCAATCAATACCAGCACAACAGTTCAATAAGAAAAATTCGTTACCTCGAGTGTTCTCCGGAATCATTACCTCAGTAGATGACGTCCACCAAGCTCACGTTCCTGGACTACACCCAATTTCTGCTTTCCAACTAGAACCACCATTCCATCTTGACTCGTTCATTCAATTCCCCCAACGATTCGTGGATGCCTTCCATACAGCTCCCCATCCAGGGTCCAAACTCCAATTAACGTCCTACCAGCATTCTCGTTCAAGATGTAATTTAATCGCTTACCTCAGTAACATCCAGCAGTACCCGTTATAATTATTTATACAAATATGTTCAGCCCGTTTACTTTAATTGCATCTACTTGTGCTTTTATAACACTGAAAAATATACGACGGACTGCACTATCACCCGGTTTTAAAGCTAGAATGTCTTCTCAACGATACTCAATGTATAAGAAGTGAATCAGAAAATCAGCAAAAAAAAGTGAGCTTTGCCACCTCCGGTAAGGCTTATATAAGCTCAAAACCCCACTTTTGTCACGTATTTTCATACTACTTTCTTTATACTGTAGCAACGGCCACACAATTCCAACCGCGAATTAAAAAGGATGACTCATCCTCCAATAATTGCTAGAAGCTTCCCGGTCAATGGAGAATATACAGTGCTTACGACGCTTGTGTATTTGATGGGTTGCCAAATAGTAGCTCGTAACAATATTATACAACCTAAATGTAGAAATACTATACTTAAACGTGAACCTAAAGCCTCTATATTGTTGTTCTTCGGTAGCAGACTGTCATCGACAGTCTCTTGGCGTCAGTCGTTGACTTATATCCTCCATAATTGAATCCTTTCGGATTGGTATGCCGAAGGTCGACACTAAGCTGCTTAAAATAGTCGCCGGTTGACACTTTTATTTTTATAAATCTTTTATTGTGGAAACATTTACGGTTGCACACATACGGCCTTAAAATAATAGTTTATTCTAAAACACAGTATACAACTAGTTGCAATAATTGTGTTGTGTGTCTATACAAAAACATTTGCTATGAATTCTAAGAAAAAGCGCATTAAAATTGAATGCACATTATGTGGACGTGTGTTTGATAGTGATTACAGTAAAAGACATTAGATTAAATGTCATGATGGGAAACCGGCCAAGTAAAACATGTTTCTGCTCCTGAAAATCCATTTGTGGCAGCCAAAAAGCAGAAAATACAAAACAGCCAATCGCTACAACAATGACGCAAGTAGATATATAGATATTAATATAATACTGTTATTTAAACCAAATAAGCCGAATTGTATTTTGTATAAGCATTTCATCTACATTTGTGTCACAGTAGTACCGTTTACTATATTATAATGTTGTTAACTTTTAATCAAATCAATATCTCATGATAATATAGTATATTGTGATACAAGTTTATAAGGAGCCTTTAAAGCACTTGCAACGTGTGAGGGCACGATGCGAAGCGGAGTATGGTACGCTATTTTTTAATACATCTGCATTAAAAGTTGACATAAAGGTTTAAATATCACTGAATCTATCTTAATCTATTTCGTGAAGTAGACTACCGGTCGTTTTAATTTACTGTTGTCATGGAAATAATTGTGGTTTGCAATTAGTTTGACAGTTCATTTAATTGACATTTTTGAGCATAGTTAAATATTTACGTTTGACATATATAATTTGACAAGTGAATATAAAGTTGTAAATGTTGTTGCTTAGCAACCTTTAAAACGCGAGTGCGATAAAGATCTATTTACGCACGCTAATTAGTTCTTTAAATTGGTATTATGATGCAGGTGTATTAAAAAAAAACTTTGCAAAACAATATGTTGCTCTACATTTACTTATTTTTTAAATAGGAACCGCAACCATCAACTTCAAGTATGGGATCAGAATCATTAAAAATTGTAACGAATAAAGAGCACTGGTGCCCGGATAACAGAGTCCAATATGGAGACAAGAACGTAAATGAAGAAACATCTAAAATTCTTAAACACCGTGTAAATGAAGATAACTCAAGAAACGAAAATGGTTTACTCGAAAGCGTTGAATTAGTTGCGGATACGAGTCCTGAGCACCATAGTTCTTTACCAACAACTGAACAAATAAATGAAAGTGTGCAACAATCAAATATGACCAATTTTGAGGAAACTTTCGAGAATATCTCTGATGTGGAATGTGCTGGACAACTAGAGGCCTTTTTCAAACAAATGGATGCATGTAGAATACCACTTGAGAAAATTAAAGGCGCAGATGCCACGTATTCTATAACATTTTTAACAGAAACAATTGATATTTTAAGATTTATTAAAGACTCTAGCACAACTATCCTTCTAAATTGTGAAAAAGCATTAGAAGGAATTATGAATAGAAATAAAAACGTTCCAGTTCAGGTGGTAGACTACTTCGTAGATCATGACCCTGGTAACCGCAAAATTCCTTTATCGGACTTTCAAAGAGAATATTTAGTAAAACTTGGTCCATGTCAGTCAAAACTAAGTACGTTTCCGGTACATGAAAGTATTCCTAAAGAAAAACAGTGTAAATTTGCTGCAAAATAGTACGACACTTATCACAATTTAGAATACAGCATAGAAAAGGACGCTGCATTTTGTTTTGCGTGTTGTCTTTTCCCTAATGGACCTGGAAGAGAAAAATACGATAACTCGTGGGTTACTAAGGGCATAAGAACTTGACATAAAATGAGGAGTCGTGGCAAAAATAAAAGTGGGAAGTTGAAAAAACATTTTAAATCCGAATCTCACAAGGCAGCATTACAATACTTAGGTCATTTTATATTAAAGGATCGGCATGTTGATACACTCATTAATAAGACAGGGAATAAAGTCCAAATTGAGAAACAGGCAGAATTAGAATTTAATACGCAGGCGCTCAAAATTTTAGCAGATATTGTACGCACAATAGTAAGACAAGGAATAGCATTTAGAGGTGATAATGAAAAGAATAGCAACTATATACAGATTGTGAATCTTGTCGCAAGACATAATCCCATCTTACAAAAATGGATTAACGCAAAACATATGAGACCTTACCACGAATCGTATTTAAGCCATAGAGCTCAAAATGAATTTATATCAATACTTGGAGAGGAACTAAAATTACATATTATTAATGAAATTAAAAACGCAGGTTTATTTTCAATTATGGCAGATACAACACCGGATTTAAGCCATAATGATAGGTTGTCAATTGTTTATCGTTATGTAAACAAAGAAGGACTGCCAGTTGAGAGGCTTTTAAACGTGGTTGAAACACAGGATAAAACTTGCCAAAAATTGGCCATGGTCATAGTAAAATGCATACAATTGAATGATTTATCGACGTATGAATTGGCATTTCAGTCATATGATTATGCATCTTCTATGTCAGGTCAATATAACGGAGCACAAAAATTTGTTTCTGATCTCGTAAATCACAATGTTCCTTACATCCCATGCCAAGCGCACCGGATGAACACATTTATGCAACACAGTTGCAAGGCAAGTCCCATAATATCTAACCTGTTAGACTTACTAGAAAACTTATATGTATTTTTTACTTCAAGTACCAAAAGATTTTTGTACGTAAGCAAAGAGCTGGCAAATGTAGAATGTGCTCTTCATTTACGAAATTTGTCAAAAACCAGATGGACTGCTATAGCAGAATCTTTAAATGCGGTTCATGCATCGTTTGAAGCTATCATTTCTGTGTTAAATATTATTTTTTGCTCTTCTAATTTTAATACAAATACAAAAACTCTTGCTCTTGGAATTGAAAAACGACTGCTCTCTTTTGATACTATAATTTCTGTATTTTTTATGAAAAATGTAATGAACAAAACCAAGATTCTTACAGAATTACTAGATAGTGAAAATTTGAATATTGTCGATGCGATAGAATTAATAGCAACTACTGCAAATACAATGGAAAAAATCAATTTAAACGAAATAGAAATGAACAACTTTATAGATGCTTCATTACAAATATCAAAACATTTAACGTCGACGCAGTATTGGAATTTAAAAAACACCATAGAAGACGCTTGGTTCCAAAACGATTTGATGATGCTACAGAAAATCAAATTGAATCTGACATATTCTTTTTATAGAAAAGAGTTTAAAACGGTCTTAGACATGTTAATAACTTTAATGCGTGACAATATAAAAGTAACGATTGAAACAATAAAACCGTTCTTCGAAAATATTTATAAACCTAATTAAATAAGAACGGTAGATAGTGTTGTGTGTATATGAAATTTGTTTCCCGTTTGTAAGCCAGATCCTACATCACTACATATGGAGTTCGAAATTTTTGTAAACTATTGTGAAAAAAGTGATTATTCATTAGCTGAGTTAGCTTCCATGACGCATAAGTTGCAGAAAGTTTTAAAACTAGTAAATAAAACTCAGTGTTTAGCTTTAACAGCACCCGTTACGGTCTCATCAAATGAAAGAAGTTTTAGTAAACTAAAATTAGTAAAAAATTATTTGCGGTCGACTATGGCTGACGATCGCTTAGAAATGCTGATGCTTCTTTCATGCAAAAAAGACATTACTGATAAAATAGATTTACAAGTCGCGCTTAGTAAATGGGCAAAAATGAAAATAAGACGTTCCAAAGTAGTTGTGTGAGCTTATTTTGTTTATTGTTGTTATTTGATTTTATTTGTATAAATAGGTCTTGAAGATAATTCTTTTTCTGTTATACCTACATATATTGCTTAGTCGCAAAATGCTAGGAATGCACACCCCTCTAATAGTAACCTTCGGGGGGCTCTGTGTGCTTGTACAAAATTGTGTTGTTATATAAGTTATTACGATTTTAAAACTGTTAGATTATATTTTAACAATCTCTACATGTAAGTACCACTCGCAAACCATTTAAGTTACAGAATTGCAGCCAACCTTTCGTTCATTCCACCTGAAGTTGATGTTGATGATAAATAAATTTTACATATTTAATTCTAAAAGTAAGTGATTTCTCAAAGTAGTGTACAAATCGACTACTTCGTAGGCGTTGTCAGGCATAGACAAATTCTGTTCTTCCCTTATAATTAGACATAACTCATAAATAGTAATGTCGCAAGTAATGCAGTAAAAGAATGTACATTCTTCCAAGAAAACCCCAATTTCATTGTCAGGAACTGTGCATAGGTAGTCTACTGTAATGTACAATTCTTGTAAATGAAACATCATCTTTGATCTACCACAGTACTTAATTACGTGGTTTTCTTATAAAGTGTACGTTCCATTCATTTTGGAAAACTTTTAGTTCTTCCTGAAACCATGTTCTAGTTAGTTATTTTGTTTTAATAATAGAATTTTAAATTTAATACCTGTATAAGTTTTAAAAAGCAAAATCGGATTAACGATTTGTCTAAATAACTTCCTTCTTTCATTAAACCAAATAAATTCATCCAATACTGGCTATAGTGTTTGCGTAGCATCGACCACCAGCATCAAATGCGTTGGTTTGCGGTATTTGTACCGTACAGAAAACTGTGTTCTCTATAATATCTGTCATTTGAGTTACATGGCTGTCTACTAAAAAATCTTTGATTTTTCTCAATGTGTTTGTTTTCCGTACCTAGATATGATCTAATTCTTCTAGGGCAACCTTTTAGTTTTGAATTTTATTTCATAAAGTAACCTCCGATTACTTTCAGGTCACTAACAGTTCTTTCGGCGCAAACCCATAGAATTTGTCGTAAAAATCCATCAATGGCTGCATTTATCGATATTCCATAGGGCGTATGCTTATCATTTGAATCTACGTGCCACAGAAAATTAGGTCCATCGACATTGTATTTTCTTCTACGTAACTTTTTTTCCTCCTTGCATTAGAACCGATTGGATCCAATTCCTTAAGTAAAATTCGAACAGTTAGTTGTGTAACTATTAGTCCGTGTTGAATGCACTTTAGATGTATCCACCGATAACTATGTAATTGACCGGAATATTGCGGCAGATTTTCAATAAAGTCGACAACTATTTCTAGCTCTGAAAATTTTTTTTGTGTACATATTTAAATGCTTAAGTTTTCTCTTTAATGTAGAATAACTCAATAAAATCTTGTGCCGAATTTGTAAACATGCAATAATTTCAGTGTAGTTTAACTCCATTGTAAAATAATATCTGATTAAGTCGTTAACGTTATCCATATTAAGCAGCTGTAGCCTTAAAATGCTAAATATATTCAAACAAGTAATACATTTAATACAACAGTAGGAAATAGTACCCACAACAAAACAAAATAACGCATTCACTGATGAGCTTTCAGATTAAATTATCCAAAGAAATAAGTCAAGATCTTGAGATTAAAGTCGAGATCTTGAGAAACAAAGTTAAGATCTTGAGAAAAAATTTAAGAGCTTGAGATAAATGTCAAGATTTTGAGAAAAAAGTTAAGATCTTAAGAAAAAGTCAAGATCTTGAGATAAATGTCAAGATCTTGAGAAAAATGTCAAGATCTTGAGATTAAAAGTGGGGAAATTAAAATGCATAAGAAAGGAAGGGCGTTGAACCCTCAGCTCTTCTGTACCTAAGCATTTAGGTATATTTCGACGTTACGTTTCGCGTGTAAACCTGTCAAAAACTAAGAGAGAAGAAAGCGTTCGCACACCGTTGCACTCCCTACCTGTCGTCACAATCTTATTCTCTCACTTCTCCTATAGCGTTCGCTACATAAAAAGCAATAGGTATTTACAAAATACCGTAACACACGCCCATTAGTTACAAAAAGAAAACAAAAAAAGAAAGACGACTTTACGTTAGGTGATATCAAACTAAAAAACATCTCAACATTAGCAATTAACAAAGTATACTTAACTCTACCCTAAATTGAAAAATGCTTATTTAATAAGGCACTGCTAGAGTGTTTAAAATACGTTAGACTCCACATTGATTTAATTTTCCAAATCACTTCTTCAATAAAAGCAGTAAATCTTGTAAAGGACGACTAAACCAATTAATCGATCCATCACTCCAGGCCAGGTTGACCGCTAGCCCCTTGCGTTTTTTGAGTTTTTTAATTTTTCTTCAGTTTATCGAATTGTGCTCGTTTTGTGCTCAATTGTGCCGATGTTTATTTGAATTGTGCTCATTTGCTTATAGCAAAAAAATTGAAAACAAATCCAGGGGGGCCAGGTTGACGGTTTATTTTTTACATTTCCAATACTCACCCGAAGGTACTACATTGGCCAGGAGGCGAGTTTTTTGTTGCTTGGATATTTAGAATTTTGCCGAACCCTTGCCGTTCCAGGCAAAGTAGGGATCTTTAACGTGCGTGAAAACACTCACACACGGGACCTCCACTTAACCTCTCATCCGAACGAGGGCGTAATTTTTGTGAAAAATGCTCACCTGCCATTTTTCAAGCGGTCGGCCGTGTCGGGATTTGAACCCAGGACCTTGGGATCTGTAGTCTTACGCTTACTACATTGATCCACGGCGACGCCGACCAGGTTGACCGCTAGCCCTCGCGTTTTTTGAGTTTTCCAATTTTTCTTCAGTCCATTGAATTGTGCTGGTTTTGTGCTCAATTCTGCCGGTGTTTGTTTCAATTGTACTCATTTGCTTATAATGAAAACCTTCAAAACAAATCCGCGCGGCTGCGGTGGCCTTACATTTGATTTTTTGATGTTCCTCCCGAAGATACTACATTGGCCAGGATGCCAGTTGTTTTTACACTCGGGACTTACGTTTTACCTCCATCCGAAAAAGGGCGCAATTTTGTAAAATATGCTTACTTAACATTTTTTAGCGGTCCGTGTCGGGAATCAAACCCGGCACCTATGGTATTAGTACTCATAAGTGAACCCTACCTAATCCACGAAGCCTCCGGCCGGGTTGGCCGCTAAGGTTCCGTTTTTGTTTGAGTTTTTAAATTTTTTCTTAGTCTATTGAGTTGTGGTCGATTGCATCGATGTTTGCGTTAATTGTGCTCGACTACTTATACCAAGAAATATGGAAAACAATTCAATGAAGACGGGGGGCATTCTAACCGCCATCCTCGCAATCTTCGAGTGATTCAATTGATTTTTAATCCAATAAATTTTGCTTTTGTTTACGCATAGTATAAAATTCCCAAAACCGAAACGTATATAATATAAGCAAACTTATAGAATATAAACTCAGAAAGTCAGTTTTCAACGATAAAAACACAAGAAACAAAACTAAATAGTGTGCGTCAGACTATCAAATTATAATCCTTTTGCACCACCATAATACCCAAAGAAAATCACCCACCTATTTCAATATATTGCAGTGAACTTGAGAGTTATGCTTCCCACGAATATAAGAAACCCAAAGTCAGCATTTCTGTTTGTTTAATACGTGATTAGGCTGGTGTAAACTGCAGCATATTGAAATTGGGTTACTGCTGTTTGACAGATTTACACAATAATGAATTCTGTGACATTAAGAAATAATTCTTTCAGTATTGAGAAATAAGCAGATTCGACATTTATTTGCCATAGAGAGGCATAAAGTCTCTTTAATGAATGAACTTAACGTTGACAAAGTTAATATTCTGAAGTAACTACTTTGGGTTTGTGTTGGTGCTAGAGGATTACAATTTGATAAGATGTCTGACGCACACTATTTAGTGTTGTTTCTTAATGGTTTTTACACAATTATACAGAGTATCTCACCACAGCTAGATGGTTTCATAAAGTACTTTACCGTTGCATACAGACATTTTTCAAATTAGCGCATTTGTAATTACAGTTAAGATGACACGTCCAAAATCTTCAAAAATTGAGTTACTTTATGCTAAGTTTGCACAACAAGAGGAGTTATTTGGGCCAAATGGAAACGTAAATCGACCAAGTGATCCAGTCTGGAAGACTATTAGTAAGGAAATCGACTACTGCTTTACCACCAAATATTTATATACTATTGTTTCGTGCAATAGACATCGAATAAAGGACAAATTAAAGCCCACATCTGTTAGAGAAGTGCTTGGAACTGCTATAAATGCAATAACTCCAAACTCGTCGGTAACTTCACGCGCATCCACGAATTCATCTGATGATGGGAATGAAATATTAAAATTTACAATTACGCTATCTTCTCAAGAATGCTTGGAAATATATCCCGAAAATAAGCCCTACAAGGATGGTAGAATTTATTCAGTTTTAAAACCGCATATTTCTGGGACCATACAAAATTACCGTGCACTATAAAATTTAACAGAGCCAAGGTACATGTAAGCCATTCCTTTTTAAAAAATTTTGACAGCTGTAAAAGCTGCGAATCGCATTTATTTGGGGAATTAAAAAGAAAACCTATTAATGTCTATAGAGCCACAATTCCCTGTTTGTACTAGGGTAGTTTTAATAATTGCGGTTGTAATGTCAAAAGACAACTGAAAGGACATACACGGAAGGGTTTTTAAACACTGTTGGTATCCATTGGTCTTGCACCTAGTGCTTACAGAAAACAAATGGCTGATACGTTAATGGAATACGGAGACGTTGAACCGAGCATTTTACCAACTGCAAAGGTACTAAAAAACGCGAAATACCTTGGAAAAAAAACGAAACGCTTTAATGACGATCCTTTAAAAGCAGTGCATATACTAAAATATAAATTTCCAATCAACGACTATGTAGAAGAAGTTGGCATGGATAGGTTTTACGTGCATTATTGGTCAACGCCACAAGTTCATGTTAACAGTAACTACTGCAGAAATTCGACCTATTCGCGAATTGCTACCGATGCAACCGGTGGAGTTGTGCATAAACTGTAGAGGCCAACGGTATGAAATCTGGCTCAATTTTGTTGTACGATGTTGCAATAAGAGATACTTGTACGGGTATGCGATATTCTGTATGTAATATGCTGTCCGAAAGGCGCGATTCAGACAGCATTTGTCACTGGCTGAATATCTGGACAAGAGATGGTGCATCACTACCAAATGAAATCATTTGTGACTTACCCATTGCCCTAATATCTGCCATCATGCGAACATTTACGAATTTTTCGTCGTTGAATCTCTATATACAATATTGTTATAAATATCTGGTACAAAAGCAAATTGATAGAGATGTCGTTTTGAAATGCTACATTCGCTTCGATGTAGCACATACCATAAAAATTTTTGTGGGCGACATTGTTTGAAAACCGCTTTAAGACGAAGTAATCAATTTTACAAAAGATCTCTTGCACAATTAATACAGTCAAATGACATAGAGCAGACACAAACAATAATTGAATCAATATTCGGTGTCGCTTTAAACAAAACATGTGGATTGGATGCGCTTTGTGAAAGCATCAAAATATACTTAGGAAAACTTTTGGAAAATGAATATGCTGATGACATTGAAGCAAACGATGAAGTAGCCATTGATGTATCAATGCTGGAAAACAACAATTTTGTTCAATGGGGTTACAATATTAAAAACTCAATTGAAAATAAAATTATTAGAGGACCAGATGACAACTGCCAATATTTACCCGAACTTGTCCCTCAAATTATAACGTTTTTAAAATTATTTTCTTTATGGTGTAACGTTATGTCTTCTGCGTTTCCCAATTCTCACCGAACATCATTTAGTGTCTTTGTGGAAAGCAATTTTAATGATATAAAAAATAGAATATTTCCAAATTACACACTTCCAATCAAAATTCGCTGATATACAGCAAGAAATACAAACCTATTTGGATTTTATAAATACTCCAAAACCTGTGTTAAAGTCAACTGCAGCTCAAAAACAAATACTGAAATTACTTTTAATCGTAGTTATTTATTTTTAGGAGTATGGCAACTCTCCTTAACCAAAACCACTACACACAAAACTTTGCGATATTCCAACTGACATCACGATCGAGAACATAAAATTCGGATTAGGAGGCTTAAAAGCTTACTCAGACTCTGAAATCGAGCAAAAGGATGTGCTTGGTCATTTTAAGTCTTACACTTGTAGAATAAATAACAAATGGGAAATTTATGACGATCTCGCCAACAAAAAAGCAGTTTGTTCTAATAAGAAACAAGTCTTGCCTCATTAGCTTTTTTATACTATATAATAGGGATATTTTCTGTTATATCTAGTTTCTCCCGACACGGTTCGCTTGAAAAATGTTAGGCGAGCATTTTTCACAAAAATACACCCTCGTTTGGATGAGAGGTAAAATGGAGGTCCCGTGTGTGAGTATTGTCACGCACGTTAAAGATCCCCGCCTTGCTTGGAACAGCAAGGGTTCGGCAAAATTCTAAATTTTCCAGGTAAAAGAACTCGCTTCCTGGCCATTGTAGTACCTTCGGGTGGAGCATTGGAAAATCACATGTAGTATATCTTAGTTTCTATAATAAAAACCTATATTTTGATAGGTATCGCAGTATGAAAATTTTAGTTCACTGTGACTGAACTGTGAAATATTAGTATTGTATTTTTCCAAATGTGTGCAATATAGTGCTCTCATTTTAATATACATAAACATATCTACCGTTTTCTTTACTGCATTTGTTCTAAATGATTATTTTTGCAACTTTAGTTTTTATATTATCTAATTTTGCAACCTGTACTATGCTTTTATGTTTCATCATTGACTGACGTATGTCAATCAACGGATATACTCATCATAATATGATGATAGTATTAAGTATTAAGTGGACTATTTTTGTTTGTATTTTTAAATGCCCTGTGATCATTATATTTTCAGATGCTTCAAAAGCTTTTAACTTTTGAACGAATAAAGATAGATAAATGCGGTTTTCACTCAAACTCTTTACAATGACACACTGTTTGTTTGGATTCATCCAACTTTTTTTGTCACTTTTAGGTAGCCAACCTGTATATTTTTTAATAAACGCAAAGCCACTTCTTTCAGCTATTAGTCTGTATAACGTTTGTTAAATCAATGCGGAATTAACTGAGCAATTAATGTTTAAGCAGTAGCTTGCGAAATCCGTAATGTATAATGTACACAAAAGCAAAATTACAAATAAACAAAAAAAAGAGGTAATCAGTAAATGTAATATGCTCTATATGCAATAAAAATCTTAGAAAATAATAAAATAAATATTCCTAATTGTTTTGACAGGGAAAAGGTAACTTTTGCCATGTAGAACACTTTATTAAAATAGCGTACTTAGCAAACAATTAAGGTATTTAATTTGTTATTTCCTTAAATTATTATTGCAAAACATACTACACTACCGAATTGTTTATTTGTTACAATCTTTGTAATTTTTCTTTAAAAGAAAATGAAATTGTCTAATAGAAGATATTGTTTATTGTGTCCAAATTTTTATTTTTATATACATTACTGAATTTGCAAGCTTCATTAATTTCTCAGTTACTTCTGCATCGATTTTAAAAAACGTTATAACTACTGACATAGCTGATAGAAGTAGCTTTTGATTTATAAAAAAAACAGGGCATTCCACATTTAATAAATCAATAAAGAAAAATTAGAATAAACCACCATTTTTTTTTGGCTAACTGAATGTGTTCAAAGAAATTTTGTGTCATTGTTAAGCATCTCAGTGAAAACGACATGTATCTATCTTTATTCGCTTAAAAGTTGAAAGCTCTTGCAGTTTCTGCAAATAGAACGGGACCCGGGTAGTTACCGCATTGTTATTTTTAAAATTATTTTTATAAAATTTTGTTATTAATGATATTTGTGTTTTTATCGTTGAAAACTGACTTTCTGTGTTTGTATTCTATAAGTTTGCTTATATTACATACGTTGCATATTAATTTTTCAACTGGTTTTGGGAATTCTATAGCATGCGTAAACAAAAGGCAAAATTCATTGAAATAAAAATCAATTGAATCACTCAAAGATTGCGAGGGGGCGGTTAGAATGCCCCCCCCCCTTCGGTCACCGTTGAATTGTTTTCCATATTTCTTGGTATATGTAGTCGAGCACAATTAACGCAAAGACCGGCACAATCGAGCGCAATTCAATAGACTAAGAAAAATTTAAAGAACTCAAACAAAAACGGAACCGTAGCGGTCAACCTAGCCGGAGGCTTCGTGAATTAGGGAGGTTCACTTATGAGAACTAATCCCATAGGTGCCGGGCAGGGGCAGACTGACAGTTGTTTAGCGGCGCTGGATGTTACTAATTGCAGGCCAGTTTTTAATATATATTGCTGTGATATTCTCCTTTGAATGCGGGAACTTGGTCCTTTCAACAAAAAAATTCTAGTCCCACAGATTGGGCGTCATAAACAGCTGTGATCCTCTTTTCGCCTCGGCTGCTCACCTAATGTTATAAACCTCCTCATTCATAAAAAAAAAACAACACATTCCTACCAAAAACATCAACGTTAACTCTATTTACATCAATATTCAGAATACATTAAAATTTTAAAATTAAAACTCAGCATAAATTTCAGTTTTAAAAAGAATTTCAAGATTAATTTTATTATCATTTTAATGTGCATCCAAAATTAAAGTCCTTGTTGGATGCCTACTAATTAATATAACAATATAAGCAGACCGGAGTCTGAGTATAAAGGAGCATCTACCACCCCTTTACGTTAATTAACCAGGTTCGTCTAATTGAGCTCAAAGACATACCCAAATTTTCATCATATTACCGAACATCAAAACTAAATACTCCTTTCTACTTCAACAAGCAAATTTCATCTTAAAATTAAAATTTTATGGTTAGTACAATTTCACTAATGTCCATTTAAAGTAAATCAATTATAAAGTTATTCAACACACACAAAAATGTCAAACAAAATAGTATAATTTACCTGAAGGTTACTGTCCTCGTAGCTTCAAAGTACATCGTCCCTTTAGTTAATCACACCATTCCAACAGGATTATATTTACGGCTTCTAATTCTCAACGCTTTTAAAATTTTCTCCATCCCCATTTATTTAAAGTTGTTTCTGGGCTTTTCCGGAATTCATCTGTGTATATCTGACCCTTGTTTCGTGGATCCAGACACGTATTTGAACCATTTAATTATTAACACCCCCGAAAAATAGCAAATAACTTCATACTTCTTTCACCAATATACGCCAAAACTGCCTACTTTTGTGTATACATTTGTCGTTGTAAATTTTGCTAATTGGTACAGTGAAACTAAATTTTATTACCTTGTATCTAAGTGCACTGAAGTACATTCATGTTAGCACGTAAATAACCAACTATTTTGAATCACTAAAATATACGAGCAAAATTTTAAATTATTTTATCAAACTAAAATGCACTGTTTAACATCTTCAATCAAGTCGCGGATGTAAGAGCTTTTAACGCATCGAATAGTCAAAAGTCTAAGAGGGCTTGTTTATATTCATCTCGGTATATATAGCAAAAAGCCGGCACGTCGCTTTTGTCCTCAAAACGGTAATTCTAAAGAATTCCTCATTCTATGTTCCCAGTCTGTCGCTCGCGCGTCGATTTTACGAATTTTCACTCGTCCCATTTAAATCTCAGAAATTTCAACACACGGCACGCAAGCATGTCCGAGAAAAACTAATTAATTTTGTACAGAAATTGTTGTTTCTACCTCTGATATTTGCATCCTATTTTCAACCAATTGTGACCCTCGTGACGTTGCTTAAATCCCGCCTTTTACTATATGTGTCTTTGCTTGACGCATTTTCTCTTTTCTTTTCTAACCTGTTCGTATTGGTGCAAATTGATATTCTTTATTATCGATTATATTTTAGTTCATGTGGACTGTTATCTGGGTTTAATAACCCCGTATCGCACATTCTCGTGAATATTAAGCCCCGGTTTCTCCAAGATTCTTTGAAACTATTAATTATCTACAAAATTTACGCCGTATGTGATATTTAAACTACGCAGGTGTTCAAAATAATATTAATTCTCAGAGCTTTATTTTCTGGTATTATAATCTTGGGTTTTTACAAGTTTCTATAGATATTATCTGTTACTAACGGTTCAATTAATTTCAATTAAAATTAATACTCTTTAATTTTTAGTGAATCCTAATTAAATATTCAATTATTATCTGTACGTTTCGTTTAATACTCGTTGCCCAAACTTGAATCAATTCATATAAATCTTGCACGTAATTTCCATTTGATTCTTTACTTTGGAATAAAGTAAATTACACGTTGAGCATTTTAAAACTGCTTATTTTTATATGAAGCGTCTTGTAAATAATTTTAATCTCTTATTTTTAATAAAACGAATGAATTTTTATTCTCCACGGGTTTTTAATAAAGCGTATTATCTAATAAACTTCCTTATACACGGTGATTAAAATTATTTGATGTAATCCATTAATTTTCTACCCTGGTCTAAATATGAGTATTTTCCCCCTATTTGAATACATATAATCCCACTTATTTGACTTCAAATATAAAACATTTAGACAAAAAAAATTACAAACAAACTGCCTATTTCTCTCTACCCTTATCTATCTAACTTACCTACTTTGTCTCCAATCGAGAAAAAATATTTACACCTATCCTATATCCCTATCCTATTCCTAACTCTCACCTCATTCTATAAACTGAAATTATCCCTAACTTCATCCTACTCATCCATCTAATCCTATATACATCCTATATACCTATCCTATTCCTAACTTTTAACTAATCTTCACTATACTTTACTTCATCCTACCTAATCCTATATACCTATCCTATTTCTAACTTTATTCCTAACTCTCCACTACTCTTCTATGAAATATCTACACTTAATCTATCTTATTTTCTTCCTATTTTCTATCAACACCTACTTTTACTCTTCTATATACACCTATGCTATCCCTTATTCTATTTAAATCTAACTCTCTTCTTGACCCTCCAAGTCTTTCTTCTCACCATCCTAATACTCTTCATCCCTATTTCTCCCCCTTCTATATCTATACTTATCATCCCTATTATCTCACATACAATAAACTTATCATCCCTACTATCCTGACTCTTAAATATTACTTCTTCTTCAGTCCCTACACTTGTCTGTTTCTCATTTATTCTTGTTTCCCTTTCTGCCGACAAACCAAACGATACTACTTTACAATTATCGATTTTTCCCTCTATGGAAAACCCTACGTACTTTCTAGAATTTTTGTGTAATGGAATCCGCCAGAATGAATCCCTTAAATCTACTTTATTAAAAACAAACTTGCCATTTAACCTCGTCAAAAATATTTCTGCCTTCACCTGCTCCCGATATGCTGCTTCTACCCCCACTACTTCTGCGTGTTTTTATATTAAAGCTTGAACCTCTACTTTCCTTTCCTCTGGACATCTTATCGTGTTGATCTGTTTTACTTCATCATCCTCTACCTCTACTACATTAATACTAAACCCCGTGTCATCCTCTGTGACTTCATAACTGCCCTTCCATGGCACTACCTTATCATTAATCCTTATTACCTTCCTTTCCATATCTATCAAAACCCCTAACTTCATCATACAGTCAACACCTAAAATGCTCTGAAACTTCAGTCCAGGTACAATTACAAACTCCTGTTCACAGCTAAAACCTCCTATATCTATCCTAAGCACCACAACACTATTTACTACAGCAAACTTCTTTTTATTTGGAGCTACTAAATGGCTACGCTTTATAGGCATAATTCTATCACAAACCTTATCCCTAATTTTGCTGACGAATTCCTCCGATATTAAACTCGCCTCTGCCCCTGTATCAAGTAATACTTCTACATTATTTTCAAAAATTTCTAAATTAATAATTGGCAAACATAATTTTCTACAGTTTCTGGCTCTACTTCCTCCTCAATTTTGAAAAATTCACGTGGATGTTCATATACATTTACACAGAAATCTAGTGGTCTGTCGCGTTCTAAAAATCCTGTCCCATCCTGTTTTCCGTGCTTGGTCCTGGTCGTCCTTCTACAACCTGTGCGTACGTCCTCCTCGTGTTAATATCCGTGTCCCTGTCTCTATTCGGCGTGCTGGTCACAGTCCTGTTTACCTCCGGTAAACTGTTCTGTCGCGTGTAACTAGGTCTTGGCGTCGGTCCCCTAGTCGCACTATTGCTCCTGTATTCCTGTCCTCGTCGTTCCCAATTCGGTCGAAAATTTCTGTTGTAGTCAGGCCGTCTCGGATAATTCGGTGTCCTGTTGTCAAACCTAACTGTGTTAACGTTTCGTTCTCGTATCTCTCTTGTCCGTCCAACACATACATCGTCATATCTCTGTAAGTATTCCAAAACGTCTCCCGTTCTGTGATGTTTTGTAAGGCCACGTGTTGTCTAATTTCCAGTTCAAAATGTCGTGATAGGTACTTGATTATCTGTCTGTCCGTCAATGGTGGATTCAGTTGTTTGGCCACACTGTATTTGCGGATGGCATATTGCTCCTAGAACCTGCAAACTCTCCCTTAAATTTTCCTGTAATCAAGTCGTCCCTAATCTGATCCTGTTTGTGATCACTCCAGTAATGTTGTAAAAATTTGTTTTCAAAGTCCTGATACGTGTCTATGTCCTGTCCTACTAAATTGTACCATGCCTCCGCATTGTCCTTTAATAAAGCCTTTATCGTATTTAGTTTAGTCTGTTCGTCAAATAAATTTCCCACTAGATTTCTTACACTATTAATAAAAATTTGTGGATTTACCCTGTTATCGCCATAAAACTTCATGTGTTGGTCCAATGATACTCCACCTGTAGAAAATCTGGGACCATCCCCCGTTAAATTTGACATGTTGTATTTAATACTACTAACTTCGCGTTCTACCCTGCCTAACTGATCCCTACATGAGTCCGTCACTTCAGTCATTTTTATATTAATCTCTTCTTCACAAAAAATGCGTACTTCGGACCTTAAATGTCCCATTTCCTGTCGAAGACCTGTAATATCACGCTCATTTTTTTCAACCCTATTTTCAACTTCCCCCATTTTCACGGTAAGACTATTTTTAAATTCTGTAAATTCTCTCGTCGATTTTTCTATTTTATTCCCTAATTCCTGATTTAATTGGTCAAATTTCTTATTCGATTCTTCCCTAGCTCTATTAGATTCATCGCTTAGCTGTTCTAATTTTCTATTGGATTCTTCACTCATCCTCTCTAACATTCTCAATATCATCTCGTTTCCTTGATCCCCTGATTCCGTCCTCGACTGATCTCTACTGCCTCCAGCTTCTTCCATTTTCGAATTTTTCCCACACAATGCACTATCGTCACTTCCAATTTCCACTCCTTGACTCCTTAACCACTCCTTTCTCTGCATACGTTCTAATCACTCACACACTCTAAAATACTCTTAAATTTATACACACACAGAAACTCTCTCTCAGATCGCCAGTTTCCTGGAATAAAATCACAAAATTTTATTTGGAACTCGAGCCCTCACGTTGTGGTCGCCATGAACTGCTGTGATATTCTCCTTTGAATGCGGGAACTGGGTCCTTTCAACAAAAAATTCTAGTCCCACAGATTGGGCGTCATAAACGGCTGTGATCCTCTTTTCGCCTCGGCTGCTCACCTAATGTTATAAACCTCCTCATTCATAAAAAAACAACACATTCCTACCAAAAACATCAACGTTAACTCTATTTACATCAATATTCAGAATACATTAAAATTTCAAAATTAAAACTCAGCATAAATTTCAGTTTTAAAAGAATTTCAAGATTAATTTTATTATCATTTTAATGTGCATCCAAAATTAAAGTCCTTGTTGGATGCCTACTAATTAATATAACAATATAAGCAGACCGAGTCTGAGTATAAAGGAGCATCTACCACCCTTTACGTTAATTAACCAGGTTCGTCTAATTGAGCTCAAAGACATACCCAAATTTTCATCATATTACCGAACATCAAAACTAAATACTCCTTTCTACTTCAACAAGCAAATTTCATCTTAAAATTAAAATTTTATGGTTAGTACAATTTCACTAATGTCCATTTAAAGTAAATCAATTATAAAGTTATTCAACACACACAAAATGTCAAACAAAATAGTATAATTTACCTGAAGGTTACTGTCCTCGTAGCTTCAAAGTACATCGTCCCTTTAGTTAATCACACCATTCCAACAGGATTATATTTACGGCTTCTAATTCTCAACGCTTTTAAAATTTTCTCCATCCCCATTTATTTAAAGTTGTTTCTGGGCTTTTCCGGAATTCATCTGTGTATATCTGACCCTTGTTTCGTGGATCCAGACACGTATTTGAACCATTTAATTATTAACACCCCGAAAAATAGCAAATAACTTCATACTTCTTTCACCAATATACGCCAAAACTGCCTACTTTTGTGTATACATTTGTCGTTGTAAATTTTGCTAATTGGTACAGTGAAACTAAATTTTATTACCTTGTATCTAAGTGCACTGAAGTACATTCATGTTAGCACGTAAATAACCAACTATTTTGAATCACTAAAATATACGAGCAAAATTTTAAATTATTTTATCAAACTAAAATGCACTGTTTAACATCTTCAATCAAGTCGCGGATGTAAGAGCTTTTAACGCATCGAATAGTCAAAAGTCTAAGAGAGCTTGTTTATATTCATCTCGGTATATATAGCAAAAGCCGGCACGTCGCTTTTGTCCTCAAAACGGTAATTCTAAAGAATTCCTTATTCTATGTTCCCAGTCTGTCGCTCGCGCATCGATGTTTACGAATTTTCACTCGTCCCATTTAAATCTCAGAAATTTCAACACACGGCACGCAAGCATGTCCGAGAAAAACTAATTAATTTTGTACAGAAATTGTTGTTTCTACCTCTGATATTTGCATCCTATTTTCAACCAATTGTGACCCTCGTGACGTTGCTTAAATCCCGCCTTTTACTATATGTCTTTGCTTGACGCATTTCTCTTTCCTTTTCTAACCTGTTCGTATTGGTGCAAATTGATATTCTTTATTATCGATTATATTTTAGTCCATGTGGACTGTTATCTGGGTTTAATAACCCCGTATCGCACATTCTCGTGAATATTAAGCCCCGGTTTCTCCAAGATTCTTTGAAACTATTAATTATCTACAAAATTTACGCCGTATGTGATATTTAAACTACGCAGGTGTTCAAAATAATATTAATTCTCAGAGCTTTATTTTCTGGTATTATAATCTTGGGTTTTTACAAGTTTCTATAGATATTATCTGTTACTAACGGTTCAATTAACTTCAATTAAAATTAATACTCTTTAATTTTAGTGAATCCTAATTAAATATTCAATTATTATCTGTACGTTTCGTTTAATACTCGTTGCCCAAACTTGAATCAATTCATATAAATCTTGCACGTAATTTCCATTTGATTCTTTACTTTGGAATAAAGTAAATTACACGTTGAGCATTTTAAAACTGCTTATTTTTATATGAAGCGTCTTGTAAATAATTTTAATCTCTTATTTTTAATAAAACGAATGAATTTTTATTCTCCACGGGTTTTTAATAAAGCGTATTATCTAATAAACTTCCTTATACACGGTGATTAAAATTATTTGATGTAATCCATTAATTTTCTACCCTGGTCTAAATATGAGTATATATATATATATATATATATATATATATATATATATATTGCTATGATACCACCAAAATCCGGGTACTCCGCTTTTCGAATCGAGCCCCTACGAATTGGATGCCAAAGAATGCTGTGAAACCTACAAAGTTATTAAATTACCTGGTCCGTTGACTTTCTTCTGTTAATCGCCTCGGCTGCTCCTCTGTGATTACTTTCATCCTCATTCATAAAAAAAAACAACACATTCCTACCAAAAACATCAACGTTAACTCTATTTACATCAATATTCAGAATACATTAAAATTTCAAAATTAAAACTCAGCATAAATTTCAGTTTTAAAAAGAATTTCAAGATTAATTTTATTATCATTTTAATGTGCATCCAAAATTAAAGTCCTTGTTGGATGCCTACTAGTTAATATAACAATATAAGCAGACCGGAGTCTGAGTATAAAGGGAGCATCTACCACCCCTTTACGTTAATTAACCAGGTTCGTCTAATTGAGCTCAAAGACATACCCAAATTTTCATCATATTACCGAACATCAAAACTAAATACTCCTTTCTACTTCAACAAGCAAATTTCATCTTAAAATTAAAATTTTATGGTTAGTACAATTTCACTAATGTCCATTTAAAGTAAATCAATTATAAAGTTATTCAACACACACAAAAATGTCAAACAAAATAGTATAATTTACCTGAAGGTTACTGTCCTCGTAGCTTCAATGTACATCGTCCCTTTAGTTAATCACACCATTCCAACTGGGTTATATTTACGACTTCTAATTCTCAACGCTTTTAAAATTTTCTCCATCACCATTTATTTAAAGTTGTTTCTGGGCTTTTCCGGAACTCATCTGTGTATATCTGACCCTGGTTTTGTGGATCCAGACACGTTTTTGAACCATTTAATTATTAACACCCCCGAAAAATAACAAAGAAATTCATACTTCTTTCACCAATATACGCCAAAACTGCCTACTTTTGTGTATACATTTGTCGTTGTAAATTTTGCTAATTGGTACAGTGATACTAAAGTTTATTACCTTGTATCTAAGTGCACTGAAGTACATTCATGTTAGCACCTAAATAACAAACTATTTTGAATCACTAAAATATACGAGCGAACTTTAAATTATTTTATCAAACTAAAATGCACTGTTTAACATCTTGAATCAAGTCGCGGATGTAAGAGCTTTTAACGCATCGAATAGTCAAAAGTCTAAGAGGCCGAAATTCATATTACCACCGGTATATATAGCGAATAGCCGGCACGTCGCTTTTGTCCTCAAAACAGACAATTCTTAAGAATTTCTCATGCTATGTTCTCAGTCCGTAGCCTGTGCGTCGGTTTTTACGAATTTTGTACTCGCCCCATTTAAATATCAGAAATTCTCACACGGCACGCAAACATGTCCGAGAAAAACTAATTAATTTTGTACAGAAATTGTTGTTTCTACCTCTGATATTTGCATCCTATTTTCAACCAATTGTGACCCTCGTGACGTTGCTTAAATCACGCCTTTTACTATATGTGTCTTTGCTTGACGCATTTTCTCTTTCCTTTTCTAACTTGTTCGTATTGGTGCAAATTGATATTCTTTATTATCGATTATATTTTAGTCCATGTGGACTATCTGGGTTAAATAACCCCGTATCGCACCTTCTCGTGAATATTGAGCCCCGGTTTCTCCAAGATTCTTTGTAAACATTAATTATCTGCAAAATTTTCGCCGAATGAGCTTTTAAATAAACCCTGTTTTGTATTTCGTGCTAAAGCATCTGACCGTTTCCAATATCCTTAGAATCGACATGTTTATCTTAACAAATTAAACTGAAATTGCCTTTTAAAATACGCAGGTGTGTTCAACCATCCTACTTCTAACTAACACTTCTAGGATTTGCATTTTAGTGGGTTTTTACAAGTTTCTATAGATATTATCTGTACGTTTTGTTCAATACCGGTTACTTGAAATAGGGTTAATTAATATAAATTTTGCACGTAATTTCCATTTGTTTAGGAATAATTACATTACACGCAGAGCTTTTTAATACTGTTTCTTTTGATATAAAGCGTCTTGTACATGGTTTAAATTTCTTATTTTTACTGAGACGACCGAATTTATTTATGCTTCATGGTTTTAATAAAGCGTATTATTTAATAAAATTCCTTATACACGGTGATTAAAATTATTTGATGTGATTATTTAATTTTCTACCCTGGTCTAAATATGAGTATTTTCCCCCTATTTGAATACAAATAATCCCACTTATTTGAATGCAAATATTAAGCATTTAGCCCAAAAAAAAATTACAAACAAAAATTGCCTATCACTCTCTACCCTTATCTATCTAACTTACCTACTTTGTCTCCAATCCAAAAAAAAATATTTACACCTACCTATATCCCTATCCTATTCCTAACTCTCACCTACTCATCCATCTAATCCTATATACATCCTATATACCTATCCTATTTAACTAATCTTCACTATACTTTACTTCCCCTTACCTAATCCTATATGCCTATCCTACTCTTACTCTATTCCTAACTCTCCACTAATCTTCTATGAAATATCTACACTTAACCTATCTTATTTTCTTCCTACATTTAATCTTTATTCTCATCCTAAACCTATTTCTAATTATCTCCCATATTTATCCTATACCTAACTTTATTTTCTATAAACACTTACTTCTACTCTTTTATATACACCTATTCTATCCCTATCCTATTTAAATTTTACTCTATTATACCCCTATCTACTCTCTATTCTATTTAAATCTAACTCTCTTCTTGACCCTCCAAGTCTTTCTTCTCACTATTCTAATACTCTTCATCCCTATCTCTCCCTCTTCTATATCTATACTTAACATCCCTGTTATCTCACCTACAATAAACTTATCATCCCTATTATCCTTACTTTTAAATATTACTTCTTCTTCAGTCCCTACACTTGCCTGTTTCTCAGTTATTATTGTGTCCCTTTCTGCCGACAAACCAAACGATACTACTTTACAATTCTCGATTTTTCTCTCTACGGAAAATCCTACGCACCTTCTAGAATTCTTATGTAATGGAATCCGCCAGATTGAATTCCTTAAATCTACTTTATTAAAAACAAACTTGCCACTTAACTTCGTCAAAAATAATTCTGCCTTCACCTGCTCCCGATATGCTGCTGTTGCTTCTACCCCCACTAATTCTGCATGTTTTTGTACTAAAGCTTGAACCTCTACTATCCTATCCTCTGGACATCTTATCGTGTTGATCTGTTTACCTTCATCATCCTCTACCTCTACTACATTAATACTCAACCCTGTGTCATCCTCTGTGACTTCATAACTGCCCTTCCATGGCACTACCTTATCCTTAATCCTTACTACCTTCCTCTCCATATCTATCAAAACCCCTAACTTCATCATACAGTCAACACCTAAAATGCTCTGAAACTTCAGTCCAGGTACAATTACAAACTCCTGTTCACAGCTTAAATCTCCTATATCTATCCTAAGCACCACAACACTATTTACTACAGCAAATTTCTTTTTATTTGGAGCTACTAAATGGCTACGCTTTATAGGCATAATTCTATCACAAACCTTATCCCTAATTTTGCTGACGAATTCCTCCGATATTAAACTCGCCTCTGCCCCTGTATCAAGTAATACTTCTACATTATTCTCAAAAATCTCTATATTAATAATTGGCAAACATAATTTTTCCTCAGTTTCTGGCTCTACTTCCTCCTCAATTTTGAAAAATTCACGTGGATGTTCATATACATTTACACTGAAATCTAGTGGTCTGTCGCGTTCTAAAAATCCTGTCCAGGTCTGTTTTCCCTACTCGGTCCTGGTCTAGCCGTCACCTCAGCGTATGTCCTAGGCGTTTCCACTCGTTCCGTGTCTGTATTAGCAGTCCCCCTCATGTCCGATGAACTATTCCTTCTGGTAGGTTCCGGTCTCGGTGCAGGTCCCTTCCTAAACTATTACTCTAACGTATGGTCGTCTCTGTTCCCAATTCTGTCGCTGGTATCCGTAACTATTCCCCTTCTAGCATAGTTGTCCCGTCTATTGTCAAACCTAACTGTGTTGATCTGTCTTTCCCTATTTTCCCGAGGTCGTCCACTACTTACGTCGTCGTACCTCTGCAAGTATTCTAGAAACATTTCTCTGTCCACTATGTTCTGTAGTGCTACGTGCTGTCGTATGTCTACCTCGAAGTGTCGTGATAAATACTTAATAATTTGTCGGTCCGTCAGTGGTGGGTTCAGTTGCTTTGCTATGCTATACTTGCGTATAGCATATTGCTCCTACTTCCTGAAAATTCTCCTTAAATTTCCTGTGATTAAGTCGTCTCGTACCTGGTCTTGTCTGTGGTCACTCCAGTAGTGCTTTAAAATCTGTCTTCAAAGTCCGTGTAGGTGTCTATGTCCTGTCCTACTAAATTGTACCATGCTTCCGCGTTGTCTTTCAATAAAGCCTTTATCGTATTCAGTTTAGTCTGTTCGTCAAATAAATTTCCCACTAGATTTCTTACACTATTAATAAAAATTTGTGGATTTACCCTGTTATCGCCATAAAACTTCATGTGTTGGTCCAATGATCCTCCACCTGTATAAAATCTGGGACCATCCCCCGTTAAACTTGACACGTTGTATTTAATACTACTAACTTCGCGTTCTACCCTGCCTAACTGATCCCTACATGAGTCCGTCACTTCAGTCATTTTTACATTAATCTCTTCTTCACAAAAAATGCGTACTTCGGACTTTAAATGTCCCATTTCCTGTCGAAGACCTGCAATATCACGCTCATTTTTTTCAACCCTATTTTCTACTTCCCCCAGTTTCACGGTAAGACTATCTTTAAATTCTGTAAATTCTTTAGTATTTTGTTCAATTTTCCGCTTATCTGCTCTAATTTTTGGTTGGACTCCTCCTTGCTCTATTCGATTCTTCCCTAGCTCTATTAGCTTCTTCGTTCATCCTCTCTAGCATTCTCATTATCATCTCGTTTCCTTGATCCCCTGATTCCGTCCTCGACTGATCTCTACTGCCTCCAGCTTCTTCCATTTTTGAATTTTTCTCACACAATGCACTTTCGTCACTTCCAATTTCCACTCCTTGACTCCTTAACCACTCCTTTCTCTGCATACGTTCTAATCACTCTCACACACTCTAAAATACTCTTAAATTTATACACACACAGAAACTCTCTCTCTCAGATCGCCAGTTTCCTGGAATAAAATAACAAAAATTTTATTTGGAACTCGAGCCTCACTTTTGGGTCGCCAAGAATGCTGTGATCCATGTATTAGAATCGAGCCTCACGAATTGGGCGTCAAGAATGCTATGATACCACCAAAATCCGGGTACTCCGCTTTTCGAATCGAGCCCCTACGAATTGGATGCCAAAGAATGCTGTGAAACCTACAAAGTTATTAAATTACCTGGTCCGTTGACTTTCTTCTGTTAATCGCCTCGGCTGCTCCTCTGTGATTACTTTCATCCTCATACATAAAAAAAAAAACACATTCCTACCACAAACATCAACGTCAACTCTATTTACATCAATATTCAAAATACATTAAAATTTCAAAATTAATATTCAGCATAAATTTTAATATCGGAAAATTTCAAAATTAAATTTATTATCATTTTAATGTGCATCCAGAATTAAAGTCCTTGTAGAATTCCTACTAATTACTATAACAATATATGCAGAGTACAAAAGGAGCATCTACCACCCCTTTTACGTTAATTAACCAGGTTCGTCTAATTGAGCTCAAAGACATACCCATATTTTTATCATAATCCAGAACATCAATACTAAATACCCCTTTCTACTTAAACAAGCAAATTTCACCTTAAAATTAAAGTTTTATTGTTAGTACAATTTCACTAATGTCCATTTTAAGTAAATCAATTATAAAGTCATTCAACACACACCAAAAATGTCAAACAAAATAGTATAATTTACCTGAAGGTTACTGTCCTCGTAGCTTCAATGTACATCGTCCCTTTAGTTAATCACACCATTCCAACTGGGTTATATTTACGACTTCTAATTCTCAACGCTTTTAAAATTTTCTCCATCACCATTTATTTAAAGTTGTTTCTGGGCTTTTCCGGAACTCATCTGTGTATATCTGACCCTGGTTTTGTGGATCCAGACACGTTTTTGAACCATTTAATTATTAACACCCCCGAAAAATAACAAAGAAATTCATACTTCTTTCACCAATATACGCCAAAACTGCCTACTTTTGTGTATACATTTGTCGTTGTAAATTTTGCTAATTGGTACAGTGATACTAAAGTTTATTACCTTGTATCTAAGTGCACTGAAGTACATTCATGTTAGCACCTAAATAACAAACTATTTTGAATCACTAAAATATACGAGCAAACTTTAAATTATTTTATCAAACTAAAATGCACTGTTTAACATCTTGAATCAAGTCGCGGATGTAAGAGCTTTTAACGCATCGAATAGTCAAAAGTCTAAGAGGCCGAAATTCATATTACCACCGGTATATATAGCGAATAGCCGGCACGTCGCTTTTGTCCTCAAAACAGACAATTCTTAAGAATTTCTCATGCTATGTTCTCAGTCCGTAGCCTGTGCGTCGGTTTTTTACGAATTTTGTACTCGCCCCATTTAAATATCAGAAATTCTCACACGGCACGCAAACATGTCCGAGAAAAACTAATTAATTTTGTACAGAAATTGTTGTTTCTACCTCTGATATTTGCATCCTATTTTCAACCAATTGTGACCCTCGTGACGTTGCTTAAATCACGCCTTTTACTATATGTGTCTTTGCTTGACGCATTTTCTCTTTCCTTTTCTAACCTGTTCGTATTGGTGCAAATTGATATTCTTTATTATCGATTATATTTTAGTCCATGTGGACTATCTGGGTTAAATAACCCCGTATCGCACCTTCTCGTGAATATTAAGCCCCGGTTTCTCCAAGATTCTTTGTAAACATTAATTATCTGCAAAATTTTCGCCGAATGAGCTTTTTAAATAAACCCTGTTTTGTATTTCGTGCTAAAGCATCTGACCGTTTCCAATATCCTTAGAATCGACATGTTTATCTAAACAAATTAAACTGAAATTGCCTTTTAAAATACGCAGGTGTGTTCAACCATCCTACTTCTAACTAACACTTCTAGGATTTGCATTTTAGTGGGTTTTTTACAAGTTTCTATAGATATTATCTGTACGTTTTGTTCAATACCGGTTACTTGAAATAGGGTTAATTAATATAAATTTTGCACGTAATTTCCATTTGTTTAGGAATAATTACATTACACGCAGAGCTTTTTAATACTGTTTCTTTTGATATAAAGCGTCTTGTACATGGTTTAAATTTCTTATTTTTACTGAGACGACCGAATATATTTATGCTTCATGGTTTTAATAAAGCGTATTATTTAATAAAATTCCTTATACACGGTGATTAAAATTATTTGATGTGATTATTTAATTTTCTACCCTGGTCTAAATATGAGTAATATATATATATATATATATATATATATATATATATATTATTGTGTAATTAAAAGAGACAATAAAATACATGAGGGCATAAGTGAATCCATAGGGGTGAGGGCAATTAGGTACAGTAAAATTAATTTATTGAGTTAAAAGATTTTCAACAATTATTTTCTATCCTAATTAAGGGATAATAGGAGAATATTGATTTAGTTTAACACGTGATTAATGTAGGAATAATTTAACTTAATTAGATTTAGTTAGGGGCCATGAATCATAGTATTTATGTAAAGGAGAATAAAAAAATAATTTGGAGTCAAATTATAGCATAATGAAGGTCTATGGAACAGTTTTAAAAGCGTTAAGCACGTTAAAAACAACGATTTCTAGGTTTCAAATAACAAGGGGGAAAAATGGATATTTCTTAGTAAAGTTGCTGTAAACCAACAGCCGTTGAAATTAAAGCAGCCAAGGACGTAAACAAAACCACACAGAATTGATGTAAAAGCAGTATACGTTAGTTAAAATATTGATTTTTAATCTTAGATATAGTCGGAAAGAGCAATGAAAAGACCAAGATTGAATAAAAGCCTAGATTTATTAGAGAGAAACATAAAGTATATCCAGAACAAGGGAATTAAAAATCGATAATGTCAAGGATAGTTGTAAACAAGCACGCGTCGCTAAGAAAGGTGGGAAATGGAGCCAAGCGAGTTGATTGGCGAAAGGGCTAAAGGGCTAAAGGGCTAAAAATGCAGGTGGTAGAAGCATATGTGTGCAATAGAGCAATAAGGAAGATAAATGATGTTTGCTTGAAGTTAAAGGCGTAGAGTAGAGGCTATTCCGGAGAATGGGAAACGACAGTTGACGCCTTTAAGTGCATTACCACGTACTGTTGTGTTATGTTATGGAAAATTACGAGAAATCGACGGTTGTTGGTAATTTTCGAAGAAAATAAAACAACGGTTAAACAGATATACGTGGTATTTCTTAAACGGGGGGGGGGCACAGGCTGCATTATATAATCAGTAACAGAGAGAGGTTTCGCTCTCTTCGCTCTTACATTTCATCGGTAATACAGTGAGTTTACTTCCAAGTGAATTAGTGCAGTCTAATTAAATAAAATTTATGTAAAAGCTGATAAAGCGTTATTAGTCAATAGTAAAGTTGAGATGTAAGTACAAAGATTTTTGCTTGGATGCACCAGAAGTAATAGAATTTGAAAATTGTTTGGATGTGGATTAAAGCGAGGTTTGGGATAGTAGAATTTATTGGCAATAAAAGGAACGAAATTTGGAGATTGGATATTTTGATTGAAATTTATAAAAGAAGAGTTCTTGGAGTAGAGGCATGTATGGTACAAATGGGGATTCGACCATGGAAGTAAGGGATAGACGGAGGACCTACCAGATGGCAACATCTACAAGGGGCTAGTTAGTGGACCGCAGTACGAAGACAACTACAAGGTAGGAGATAGAATAAGACATTACATGGTGAATATTTTCATAGTGTGTGGTGTTTTGATGTGTTTTATGATTATTTGCTTTGATTTTTAATTGAACAGACATTTAAAGGACTGTTAAACGAAATTGATTTTTGAGAATTATTCATTAATTTGCAGATAACCAAAAGATGTAAAAAGGTATAGAGCGTTTTTTCATATAGGTCGTACAGAGAATTTATATGCACATTTATAAAGTTTTAAGGTGAGCTCAAGCTAGAACGAAGGGTAACGTAATGTATGAGGAATGCCCTCTTACTTTAATAAAAAGTTATGCGTTAAAAGGGTTATCAATATGCAAAATGATTGTTATAAAATTTAGTGAATATATAGGAAGCATCAAATTAAGAGGACGATTCAGGAGCAGCCGAGGCAAGATTTAATAATAATTCACAGCATTATTATAGCAGCCCAATGCAGGGGCACAAGAGTACCAGGTTTAACTTTACAATATTATTGCGTCCAAGCGTGGGACACGATTTTAGAGTCTTAAGTCACAGCAATAAATATATATATATATATTTATTTATATATATATATATATATATATTTATTATATATATATATATATATATTTATATATATATTACTGTGACAGGTGTGTAAATAGGTAAAGGACGTAGTTATGTAAGGACCTTGTGTATAGAAAACCATAATTTATTTTTTTACGCTTCAAATTAATTAGCTTAGAATTTAGCGAACGTATTATAATATATGCTCAAATCAATAATTTGTGTACTTTAATGTAATACAAAGTTGGGTAGTATTAAAGCTTTGCAATACAGAGAAAATTAATAATTTAGGCGGGTTATACAGTATTGCCCGAAATAAACAGTACTGAAATTGTAATTGTTTTGTATATTTAAAAAATACATATTATTGACACTTTATTATATGTTCTAAATGTGCACCTCCTCGTTCGAGACAGACTTCATAACGATGTTCTAAGTTTCTGGTCATGTTATTGAATAAGGGTTGTCTCAGGGCTGCGAAGAAGACTCTAACGGCATCCTTTAATTCATCGATGGTTTGTGGTGCCCGTTTGAAAACGGCATTTTTAGCCATGCCCCAAATGTATGCGTCTGGAGGTGTGAGGTCTGAAGAATGTGAAGGATAAGGGAAGTCAGTAAATCGTGATATGAATTTGCTTGGAAAATGTTCTTGAAGAAATTGACGAATTGCGGCAGCAGTATGGCAATTTGCCCCGTCCTGCTGAAAAAATTGGTTTCGAAATGCCAAGTTACGTGCACGACAGAATTGACGTAGATCAGGGATAAATCGTGTTAAAATTTGTCTGTACCTCTGTTGATTAAGTGTGACTTGCCTACCATTCTCTTCGATAAAGTACGCACCAATGATTCCGTGTCCGGAAACAGCACACCAGACACTCACTTTTTCACTATGTAAAGGAACCTCTTGAACCTCATCGGGTCTGGCAAAGTCCAGAAATCGATTTGTGCGACGATTCACATAGCCTGACAAGTGAAAATGTGCTTCGTCTGCAAACCAAACATTTTTCAAAAATTCAGGTTTTTCATACTGTAACGCGAGAATTCTGGCGCAATATTCCACTCTACTGCGATAATCCCGAGGATGTAGTTGTTGATGTACCTGAATCACATACGAAAATGTACCCAGCTCCTTCAGGATTCTTTGAAAGGAAGTTCTTTTAAATCAAGTTGTAACGCTGTCCTTGCCTGGCTGACTTTCGGATTTTCTAAGATTTGCTCAAAAACACGTTCATGGTTATTGTTGTTGTTAACTGTCCTGGGACGCCCTGAGTTTCCTTTTCGTTGGCACAATACACTACCTGTATTTCTAAACTTTTCAATAACCTTCAAAATTACAGCATTACTTGGAGAACGTTTATTAAACCTTTGTGTGAATTGATCAGACACGTATAGCAAACTTGCACCATTACGTCGGCCGATTCCGTATGAACGAAAATAATGCTCTACCAGAAACACTTTCTCCTCTGTACTTAACACCATTTTTAACAATTAGGCCCTACTAATTACTTGTTTGAGGTTTACTTGACAGGTCTATACTAGCTAACTTGAGTGTGACAGCGCACGCATAAAAACACCGCCAACTTAGTTTCAGTACTGTTTATTTCGGGCAATACTGTATTTGTGTGAAGGTTATGGTAAGGGAAATTTTCAGAGAATATTTCAATCGTTTGGTTTGTCGGTTAGTTTTTCGTGGTAAAGGCGGATTTTTGCAGGCTATTTCTAAGTTTTGGACGACGGTTTCGAGAGAATTTCTAGAAATGAGTGGCGGTTTGTCAATTTACGGGAACGAAATACGAAAATACGTACCACTAAACGGGGGAAGAAGGTTATATAAACGGGGTTAGAGGCAGTAAAATCTCTCTCTCTCTCTCTCTCTCTCTCTCTCTCTCTCTCTCTCTCTCTCTTACTTTCGAAGTTCACTACTAGATCATCCTAGCTTACAACACGTGATAAGTAAAGTCCGATTAAGTTTTATAAGTGTTTAATGCACAAGTAAAATGCACAGTAATTTTAAAACGGAGTGAACCGTAATATAGTAGTATGATGAAAGCAGAATGATTCGTAAGTAGGTTATTTACAATTTGAACGAGGGTGCTTGAGGCTTATTGAGTGCAAGGCGAGATGATATTTGGATTTAGATGAAATTAATAATGAGTTGGATAAAAAACAAATTGATTTTGGTGTGGTTTTTCAAAATGGAAACCCACAATATGGAATAATCTTGGAACGAGCAGTCGAGTTGAAGGCTACTACATAGATGTTGTTATGGAAGCAGTATACTCTCCAGGTAACAATTTTTGCTTGGTTGAACTGTGGTGCTAGAGTGATTTTATTTAAACTGTTTGGGATTGGTGTTTTATTGATAAAAATATTTATGAACTGAAAATGATTTATTAACCTAAAATAAAAGACAATTATTCTGTATTATAAATCAGAGGGGCAAAAGCTTGGGGAATATGCTATATGATGTAAGAGGTAAACGGGTCTGTGTTTAATTTTCAGTGCAATAATTTAAGCACAAAAGATAAAAAGTTTATACTGAGCTCACCATAGACCAGGAAAAATTCAGTTAAGGTTTCAGGATAGGTCCATCTACTTTCAACTAAGATAATGAAGTGTAGAAAAGCATAAAATTGGGGAATATTAAATTGAGTTATTTTGATACAGAGTAAAATTATAAAGATGTTTCAAGGATTCATGTTGGAAATATTGAGATAGTGAACAAAATTTTTATCTTGTTTGAATAAAAGGTTGTATGGTGTGTTGAATTATTTGGTTTTTTTTTATTGTTCATTTTAAAAGGTGATCGAGAGTATGGGTATTGGTGGTAAGTATTTTTGGAAGAAGTTGGGAGCAGAGCTAGTCGTGGCATAACAATTTGGAAAACTTTTCAGAGGAGTGTAAAACATAACTTATAGTAAACAAAGCGTGGATTAATAATTTTAGTTCGAAAGAAAATTAGTAGTGTTTAAAATTTTATTTTCAGCAAGCAATTTTATGACAGCCCTACAGTGGGGCACGAGTAGTTAGAGTCTCAACTTTATAGAAATATAGATATATATATATATATATATATATATATATATATATATTGCTGTGTTATTCTTGTTAAATTCGCCCCACGGATTGGGCGCACATAAAATGCTGTGTTAATACCCTTATACCACTCAAGCACTTGTGAAATTGTTAATTTATAATTTTCTTTTGCCTCGACTAGCTGATTCAATTAAATAAAGCACTTCTACAATACACAGTATAATGATTGAATATTTACAACCCTTTTAAATATCTTCTCCTTTTTTTAAATCATATACATCTGTCAAATTTTTATAAAATTAAGCCAGCAAAACGAACTTTTTATTTACCTTTAAAGATCTATAGAAACGTTTCAAGATGTATGCTTTTCATAAATTTACACAAGAAACCTCAATTTGTCGGCTCTTACACTTTAAATTATTATTGAGATAAAACAGTTCAAAATAAATCATATCCAAAATATTTGAGATAAAACAGTTTTAAAAATAAGTCATATCAAAATCTCTAACCTGAAGTGGTTCTGTAGGTGCTCCTAAGAATTGAAGTCGATATTCAAATCGTTATTGGTACGTTTATTCCAATGAAACGTTTCACATTTCCGCAATAGAATATTTACCATCAATTTGCTTGTACAGGCAGCATTCTCCAAAATTGTATTTCAGATGTTATTCAGATTGTCATTCAGATTGTAATTGAGATGGTAATTGAGATGCTAATTGAGATGGTAATGAGATGGCAATTGTGGTGGTAATGAGAGCCCTGTTTTATTTATTATTAGAAATAGTATAATTTTCTAAATCTTATCTACTTACGTCTCAGAAGTATGGCACTTTTTGCACAATTATACACTCTAAAATTTCACTGTTAATTTAATTTATTATTCACATAAATATTTAGTACTTTCAAGTATAGTAACTGCCCAGTTTCAAAGTATACTAACTCGATATTCAATTTTCAAGATATTTATAGGATTGTCCCCCTTTTATTTGTGATTCGTTGGCTTCACGTGCTAGGCGAGGGCAAGCGTATTATCACTTATTATTTTGGAAAGTTTACCAATTGTATGTATTTTAATTGCATGACGCGGTGCTCTAAGTCACGTAATTTAAATGTTATACCTTACATCTACTTCAAAAATTCCAGGAATTTTTGTTCATATCGATCACGTAATATTGTTTGTTGGCTTTATTCTAATCTAAATCGAATAAATTTGGTGTTTGTTTATTTTCTAATAAATTGGATTTTCGAACAACTGTGATTCTTTTAGATCACGTATGCTTCTAAATAATGCATATTTCTGCGTGCGTTTACGATGATATCTTAACACACTTTTTGAATGTTTATCTGGCCAATTCATGCAGGTTTTTCACTGATTTAATTTCAATGCGTTTCGTTATATCTTTAAATTCTAATCTTTGCTAGTAGCTACTCTTGGATATGTGTTTTATTCGTTTGTACTGCTATATACAGTGTGCTCGCAACTAATAATATTTATAATAACCCATTTACTCTTCTAATATCTATAATTCCTTGCTTTTGTTACTTGGGAGTTTCCCTTGCTTATTCTACGACTCCAATGACTTAACCTACCCCTAAATTAACCCTATAATTACAGCAATATATATATATATATATATATATATATAAGATAGATTCTTGGATCTTGGTCAGTAAACACTTTTTTACTGACCAAGATCCAAGAATCTATCTTAATACATTATAACATGTGGTTAAGAAAACAAAATTATAATTTTTATATAATATAATAAATGTAATAACGGGTTTATTGGTTCAATTTTTTAATCAAACTCTTTGTTTTTTGCCAAGCTTTCGATTTATTTTTTAAATCTTTATCAGGGTCCTATGTAAAAGAAGTTACGAACATCAACTATACTAAGAAATTACAAATACTTACAAAACATGAGTACTAAATAGTTTAAAAATAGATAAATATACATGTAACAGATTTAGGGTCAAGATGGAATTGTGGTTCTAGTTGGATTGCAGAAATTGGGTGTAGTCCAGGAACGTGAGCTTGGTGGACGTCATCTACTGAGGTGATGATTCCGGAGAACACTCGAGGTAACGAATTTTTCTTATTGAACTGTTGTGCTGGTATTGATTGATAAAGCTATGAGTGATTTGACCGTTCTGAACAGACCTGCACCTTGACGACGTTCTAAAATACTAGAACAGGTAGAATGGCTTGCGCATTTCAATGAGCTAAAGAGCCGAACTATAGGTTTAACCAAATTAGTGGGGTGTTTAGTGAGGAACCAGACTAAGACAGGTCCATGAAAAAGGGCAGCACCATTTTCGGTACTTAGAGTGGCAGAGACCATAGGGGTCGGTATCACATTCTAAGCCACACTACTGCGATGTGGAGGGCAACGGAAAACCACCACATTACCTCCCAAGTACACTGCGTACAGAAATTGTTAAACATGATGGCATCCTCTGGGATAAAAATTCCGGAGGTAAAGTAGTCCCAATTCGGATCTCCGGGAGGGCTATTTCGGGGATGTGATCCGAAAATTTGAAAAAGATCCGTGAACGTTCTGCGAGTAGGAGAGTGGAATGTCAGAAGTATGAAACAAGTAGGTAAGCTAGAGAACCTGAAACTCAAAATGGATAAGTTAGCACTAGACACAGTAGGAATTAGCAAAGTCCGCTGGCCAGAGGCGGGGGATTTTTGGAGTGGAGACTTCAAGGTAATTCATACAGGATCAGAGGAAGGAAATTCGGATGTGGGGATAGTTATGCGAAAAAAGATACGACAACGTGTTGAAAACTACCGCCAAAAGAACGGAAGAGTACTCATGGTTAGATTTGAATCTAAACCAGTAAATACAGTAATAATACAAGTATAGATGCCCACCTCTAGCTACAGTGAGGAATAGGTAGAGGCGATCTACAAAGATATCGAAGACATACTAAGATACGTAAAAGGACATGAAAATTTAATAATTAGGGGGGGATTTTAATGCAGTGGTAGGTGAGGGTAGGGAAGGAACAATAGTATGTTTATTTGGTTTAGGCACGGGAAATGTGATGGAGAAATAGGCTGGTAGAATTTTACGACAAGAACAACCTAACCATCACAAATACATTATTTCAACATCATGCTAGAAGACGATACACGTGGAAGATGCCAGGAGGTATAGGAAGATATCAAATTAATTACATTATTGTTTTAGACAACGGTTTAAAAATCAAGTAAAAGGCTGTAGAACCTACCCAAAAGCAGATATAGACACTGACCGCAACATCGTAATTATGAAGGCCGCACTTAAATTTAAAAATCTGAAAAAGAGGAATGGAAAAAGGCACTTTGACTTTGAGAAGCTAAAAGATAAAGATATCCACGAAAGATTTGGAAGAAAGTCAAATGAATTGCTGAAAGATATCGGGAAAATTTCTGATACTAAGGAAGTAGAAACGGAATGAAATAACATTAAATGCAGTTTAGACATGGCGGCCAGAGATATTCTGGGGTATTCACAAAAAGAAAATAAGAAACCACAGATAACAAAAAGCATCCTGAATTTAATAGAAAAAAGACCAAAAAACATAAATAGATCAGACGAAACTGGAAAACAGAGATACAAAGCCATAAAATGGGAAATTATTCGCAAATGTAGGAAAGCTAAACACAATGGATTGATGAAAAGTACAAAGAGGTACAAACTAAGATGGAAATAGGAAAGACAGATGAAGCATACAAATTAATTAGAATGAATTTTAGGGATATAAAACCATATAGCAAAAATATAAGGGATGCGGGAGGAAACGTCACTATAGAAAATGTAGAGAAAGTAGCTAGATGGCAGGAATATATAAGGAATTTATATTCAAGAGAGGAATTAACATCATTAGAACAGAAATCAGACATTGAAAAGGATGACTTGGGATATCCTATACTTAGAGATGAGTTTGAATTAACATTAAAGCATCTGAAAAATAGTAAGGCGCCGGGTACAAATAAGGTGCAAGCAGAAACTCTAAAAGCCGCTGGACAAGCAGTAACAGAACGTCTCTTCCGACTTGTAAGCTATATGCGAGATACCTTGGGAGGTGCCCCTCTTTGATATTCGGTGCCACTTACCTTAGCTGAACTCCAAACCAAACTCTTCTAATCCTTCACCTAAATAAAACAATTTATGCTTCCCCAAGCTAATCTGCCACAGCTATTCATCCTCTCACCTTTATATAAAAATACCAAAGAGGGGCACCTCCCAAGGTGTATATATATGTATACCTTGGGAGGTGCCCCTCTTTGGTATTCGGTGCCACTTTCCTTAGCTGAACTCCAAACCAAACTCTTCTAATCCATCACCTAAATAAAACAATTTATGCTTCCCAAGCTAATCTGCCACAGCTATTCATCCCCTCACCTTTATATAAAAAAAATAAGAAAACTCAACAACAAAATCTTTCGACAAAACATGCACCTTTTTATTCATAAGACATAAATTATGATTCATACAATCTCAATATTTACAAATTATTTACAATAAAATATTTCACACTTTAATTTAATCGAAATTCTCGTGCATTTTATGTTCCTCTATATTTCAACATTTCATATAAAAGTAGATGGGCCTATCCAGAAACCATAAATTTACTTTTCCCGGGTCTATGATGAGCTCAGAATAAACCCCTTTTATTCTGTATGCATAAATTATTGCATTATCAAATTACGCTAGAGACCCATTTACTCCTTACATCAAATAAAATTTTTATTCATGTATTTATACGCTCAGATTTAAAATAGAAAAGTGTCCTTCCATATGTTACACAAATTAAATTTCAGTTCATAAAATTTTCACCAAGTAACTTAAATCACTCATCATGATCATTAGGTCTTCAGTCCTAGAACTGGTTGGACGCGTACCCTCATTGTTTCCTAGTCTGAACCAACCTACACATTTCCCTGAAATTTGCACAGTCTGCATCTATCACTATATGTGTGCTAAAGTCTGATCTCGGTCTACCTCTACCTCTCTTTACCTATCACTGCTTGTAGTATATCCCGTACTATTCCCCAGAAATGTCTTAGAGCGTACCCTGCTCTTCTATTTTTATTTTTCACAGATATCTTTATTCCTCTACTATTTCTACAACCTATTTGTCATTAACTTTGTCTGTCCATGCTACCATTTTCATACGTCTGAAGCACAACATTCCAAAAGGCTTCTATCTCTTTCTGTCTGCTATTCCTACTGCCCCTATTTCATAGAAGTACTGTGCTGTGCTCCACACTAAGCTTTGAACAGTTTTCTTCTTGTATCTATGTTCGTTGTCTTTTAACATAGCTGCTGTTCTTTCTTGTTTGATGCAGTTCGGTCACCTTCTATTGTTTTACAGTTATATACCCTATTTCCCCGATATTCAGTGGTATATGAAGGGGGGTAAGCAGCCTTTGGCTGCCAAGTTCCCCCAGCACCTGAAACTTTGTCGAATTAATAGTTTTTCCAATTTATCCTTTCGCACAATCAACATTAGTTGAAAATATTTCGCAACCAACACCTATAGTTGCTTGTAATAATTATCAGATTTAGGAGCACTTATTTTTCGTCATTGGGTTTTACATCTTGAAACTGGTTGGACTTGTACCTCAGCTTATTTATGTTCTGGGCTGGCCTACACCGTTCTCTGCAATTCTCACAACAGCCGATATACAGCATGATCCCCATCTATTGTTCTCTAATTATATGCCCTATTTCATCGATATTCAGTAGTATGTGAAGGGGGTTAAGCAGCCTGTAGCTGCCAAGATTCCCACAACACTTAGACATTTAACGTATTAATAGTTTTCAAATAACTACTTTCGCACAATTAACATTAGTTGAGAGTATTGCAAAACCGATATCTGTAATTGTTTATAGTAATCACCATGTTTAACTACAGTTATTATTTTTGTCATTAGTTTTCCATCTTGCGGCTGTTTGGAAGCGTACCTCCATTGATTTCTATTTTGAGCTACCCTACACATTTCCTTGAAACTCTCACAACGTACATCTTTTACTATCCGTGTGCAGTAGTCTAACCTAGGTCTACCTCTACTTCTCTTTTTCCTATCTCTGCTTCTAATATATTCCGCACTATTGCCATATGTCTTAGTATGTGGCCTATCATCCTATCTCTTCTACTTTTCACTGTTTTCCACATAGTTCTTCCTTCGCCTACCATTTCTAGTACCTCTTTGTTCTTAACTTTGTCTGTCCATGGTATCTTCATCATACGTCTGTAGCACCACATTTCAAAGGCTTCTACCTTTTTCTTGACCGCTTCTCCTACTGTCCAGGCTTCACAGCCATACAGTGCTGTGCTCCACACATATGTTTTAAGCAATCTTTTCCTTGTTTCTATGTTTGTTGTCTTTGAACACAGTAGTTGCTTTTTCTTGTTAAATGTAGCACGGCCTTGTGCTAATCTGTTTTATATCTTTTGTGCTTTTCCCATCTTGCGTTATTTGACTTCCTAGGTAGCAGAAATCTTTAACGTCTTGTAAGTTCTCGTTACCTATTTGTATTCTTGTTTTTGATTTATTATCCCCTCTTTTGCATAGTAGAACTTTAGTTTAATTTTTGTTAATTTTCATACCATATCCCTCCGTTAGAACTGTTTCCATTTCATTAAGAGCAGCTTCTAACTTTTCCTTGCTAGATGCTAATACCGCTATATCATCTGCAAATCTAAGCATATCAATCTTTTGGCTCTGCATATTATTTTCAAATGTCTTTCTGCATTTGACAGTATTCATTGCCTTTTCTATGTACAAGTAAAAAATTTACGGGGATTAGGCACATCACTGTCTGACCCCTTTACTAATATTTTCTTCTCTTCTTTCTTGCTCTAATTCTATTACTGCTGTTTGTTCTTTGTATAAGCTATGCACTATTCGTCTATGCCTATATCTCATTCCAATCTTTTCGAGTATTTCGAACACTTTTTTCCGTTTTACATTGTCAAATGCTTTTTCCAGATCTACAAACCCTATATATACGCTTTCCCCCTTCTCTACTGTTTTCTCCATTATCACCCTCAGAGCTAAATAGCCTCCCTTGTTTCCCTGTTTCGCCTAAACTCAAATTGATCTTCTCCCAGTATTTCTTCAGCTCGTTTTTCCATTCGTTTTTGTACAATTCTAATTAATATTTTTCAAACGTGTGCTGTCAAGCTTATTGTTGGTAAAATTTCACAACTATCCACGCCTCTTTTTTTTGGTATAGTTACTATGATGTTAGGTTTGAAATCTTTGGGTATCTCGCCTGTCTCATACATATAGCTTACAAGTCGGAAGAGACGTTCTGTTACTGCTTGTCCAGCGGTTTTTAGAGTTTCTGCTTGCACCTTATCTGTAGCCGGTGCCTTACTATTTTTCAGATCCTTTAATGCTAATTCAAACTCATCTCTAAGTATAGGATATCCCAGGTCATCCTTTTCAATGTCTGATTTCTGTTCTAATGATGTTAATTCCTCTCCTGAATATAAATTCCTTATATATTCCTGCCATCTAGCTACTTTCTCTACATTTTCTATAATGACGTTTCCTCCTGCATCCCTTATATTTTTGCTATATGGTTTTATATCCCTAAGATTCATTCTAATTAATTTGTATGCTTCATCTGTCTTTCCTATTTCCATCTTAGTTTGTACCTCTTTGTACTTTTCATCAATCCATTGTGTTTAGCTTTCCTACATTTGCGAATAATTTCCCATTTTATGGCTTTGTATCTCTGTTTTCCAGTTTCGTCTGATCTATTTATGTATTTTGGTCTTTTTTCTATTAAATTCAGGATGCTTTTTGTTATCTGTGGTTTCTTATTTTCTTTTTGTGAATACCCCAGAATATCTCTGGCCGCCATGTCTAAACTGCATTTAATGTTATTTCATTCCGTTTCTACTACCTTAGTATCAGAAATTTTCCCGATATCTTTCAGCAATTCATTTGACTTTCTTCCAAATCTTTCGTGAATATCTTTATCTTTTAGCTTCTCAAAGTCAAAGTGCCTTTTTCCATTCCTCTTTTTCAGATTTTTAAATTTAAGTGCGGCCTTCATAATTACGATGTTGCGGTCAGTGTCTATATCTGCTTTTGGGTAGGTTCTACAGCCTTTTACTTGATTTTTAAACCGTTGTCTAAAACAATAATGTAATTAATTTGATATCTTCCTATACCTCCTGGCATCTTCCACGTGTATCGTCTTCTAGCATGATGTTGAAATAATGTATTTGTGATGGTTAGGTTGTTCTTGTCGCAAAATTCTACCAGCCTATTTCTCCATCACATTTCCCGTGCCTAAACCAAATAAACATACTATTGTTCCTTCCCTACCCTCACCTACCACTGCATTAAAATCCCCTAATTATTAAATTTTCATGTCCTTTACGTATCTTAGTATGTCTTCGATATCTTTGTAGATCGCCTCTACCTATTCCTCACTGTAGCTAGAGGTGGGCATCTATACTTGTATTATTACTGTATTTACTGGTTTAGATTCAAATCTAACCATGAGTACTCTTCCGTTCTTTTGGCGGTAGTTTTCAACACGTTGTCGTATCTTTTTCGCATAACTATCCCCACATCCAAATTTCCTTCCTCTGATCCTGTATGAATTACCTTGAAGTCTCCACTCCAAAAATCCCCCGCCTCTGGCCAGCGGACTTCGCTAATTCCTACTGTGTCTAGTGCTAACTTATCCATTTTGAGTTTCAGGTTCTCTAGCTTACCTACTTGTTTCATACTTCTGACATTCCACTCTCCTACTCGCAGAACGTTCACGGATCTTTTTCAAATTTTTCGGATCACATCCCCCGAAATAGCCCCTCCCGGAGATCCGAATTGGGGACTACTTTACCTCCGGAATTTTTTATCCCAGAGGATGCCATCATGTTTAACAATTTCTGTACGCAGTGTACTTGGGAGGTAATGTGGTGGTTTTCCGTTGCCCTCCACATCGCAGTAGTGTGGCTTAGAATGTGATACCGACCCCTATGGTCTCTGCCACTCTAAGTACCGAAAAAGGTGCTGCCCTTTTTCATGGACCTGTCTTAGTCTGGTTCCTCACTAAACACCCCACTAACTTGGTTAAACCTATAGTTCGGCTCTTTAGCTCATTGAAACGCGCAAGCCATTCTACCTGTTCTAGTATTTTAGAACGTCGTCAAAGTGCAGGTCCGTTCAGAACGGTCAAATCACTCATAGCTTTATCAATCAATACCAGCACAACAGTTCAATAAGAAAAATTCGTTACCTCGAGTGTTCTCCGGAATCATCACCTCAGTAGATGACGTCCACCAAGCTCACGTTTCTGGACTACACCCAATTTCTGCTATCCAACTAGAACCACAATTCCATCTTGACCCTAAATCTGTTCATGTATATTTATTTATTTTTAAACGATTTAGTACTCATGTTTTGTAAGTATTTGTAATTTCTTAGTATAGTTGATGTTCGTAACTTCTTTTACATAGGACCCTGATAAAGATTTAAAAAATAAATCGAAAGCTTGGCAAAAAACAAAGAGTTTGATTAAAAAATAGAAGAAGAAGTTGAGCCAGAAGTAAAAGAAAATTTTTGTTTGCCTATAATTGATGTTAATATTTTTGAGAAAAATTTAGGAGCGTTATTGGATTCAGGAGCTGAGGCGAGTATCGGAGGAATTCGTCAATGAAATTAAGGAAAAAGTGTGTGACAGGATTATGCCATTAAAAAGAAGTCACTTGGTTCCGCCGAATAAAAAGCGATTTGCTGTTGTGAATAGTGTAGTTATTTTAAAAGTAGAGTTAGGTTCAGTAAGCTGTGAGCAGGAATTTATAATTGTGCCTGGGTTAAAGTTTAAAGGGATATTAGGGATCGTTTGTATAACGAAGTTAGGAGTTGTAATAGTAAGGAAAGTAGTTAAGATTGAGGATAGGATATTGCCCTGGAAGGCAAGTTATGATGTCACAGAGGATGACATGGGGTTATGTGTTAATGTTATGGAGGTAGATGAGGAAGAGGTGAAGGAAATCGACACTATTAAATGCCCTGAAGAAAAGTTAGGAGAAGTACAAGAGTTATTACAAAAACATTCTGAGTTAGTAGGGGTAGAGGCAAGCACAGCGTTAAATTATGAGCATGTTTTAGAGGTAGACAATTCTGAACCATTTAATGCAAAAGTATATCCAATACCGACAGCATATAGGGAGCAGATGAATCAGGAGTTGACAAGAATGTTGAATGATGGCATAATCGAGTTTTCGAATACACATTTTATAAATCCATTAGTTGTGGTTAAGAAAAAGGATAACAGTATTCGTTTATGTTTGGATGCAAGGAAGATTAATCAAAGGACGAAACCACAATTTGATTGTCCACCGTCTATGAACACACTTTTGACCAGATTAAGTGGCAAATTTATATTTAGCAAATTAGATTTAAGGAATTTTTTCTGGCTAATTTCATTACAAAAAGAGTCTAGAAGGTATACGGGGTTTTCCGTGGAAGGGAAAGTGTAAACTTTAAAGTAGTACCGTATGGTTTGTCAACATCGAGTGCAGCATTAATTAAAGCCATGCAGGCAATTTTAGGAGCGTATGAGCAGTTTTGTATACATTATGTGGACGATATTTTGATTTTTAGCGAAACTGAAAAGGAACATTATGCTCATTTAGAGAGAGTTTTATTAGAGCTGAAGTTAGCAGGTTTAAGATTGAATATAGACAAGTGTGAGTTCTTTTCAAAGACCGTGAAATTTTTGGGATATGTAGTGAATCATGAAGGTATGTGTATAGACAAAGAGAAAGGTTGTCTGAAATTTTGAAATATCCGAGACCAATTAATATCAGAAAATTAAGAGCATTTTTGGGAGTTCTCAATTTTTATAAGAAGTTTGTACCAGCATTTTCAGGAAAGGCAGGGCCGCTGTTCAAACTCTTGAAGAAAGGAGTCAAATGGAAATGGTCTGAGGGCCAAGAGGCAGCGTATCTAACCCTGTTGGAACAGTTTCACGAACAACTAATTTTGAGGCATCCCAGATTTGACGTAGGGCTTATATTACGGACGGATGCATCGGATAGTGCCTTAGCGGCCGAGCTCTACCAGATTCCGGATGGTGAGGAAGTACTTATATCGTTTGTTTCACGAACACTGAAGCCGCATGAGTTGAACCACACTATTAGTGAGAAGGAGATGGCAGCAGTGGTTTTTGGCGTGAGCAAACTGAAGTTTTATCTCGTAGGTCGACATTTTGTCATTGAGACGGACCATTCAGCGTTGTGTGCCCTGATGAATACTCGGTTTTTTAATAATAGGGTGTATAGATGGGGTTTGTTGCTACATGAATTTGATTTTGAGATAAAATATATAAAGGGAGAAAATAATTTCATAGCGAATGCATTCCCTCGGAGCAAAGACAATGTAAATAAAAGGCCTGGTGACATCATGATTGCTATAAATATTTTGCTACAAGATGGATCCAGACATGGACAGGAAGAGATACTGAGGAATCGGGAGCAGAGTGAAGAACTACTACGCATCAAAAGACGGTTAGAAACTGAACCAGAGTTTAAAAATTATCGGATGATAGAGGGATTTCTGTGTAAGAGGGTACAGAATTTGAAGTTATATGTAGTAAATAGGGTGCAAGCGGAGTTGATTGTGAAGGATTTTCATGTTAAGTATGTACACATAAGCGTTAGGATACTTTAGCTCATATTTAGGGAAAACTTTTTCTCCTTTAAAGATATTAGTATTGTTAAATCAGTGATCAAATTGTGTCATCTGTGTACATTGGGGAAGTACAAAAATCACACGAGTCAAGATGTGATACGGAGCATACAGGTAGAAAACCCATTGGACTTAATTGCGATTGATTACTTGAGTAACTTAGTAAGGAGTAGAAGAGGGCATCAACATGTACTAATAATCATAGATATTTTTTCTAAATTTACTAAATTATACCCGACTAAAGAGTGTAGTACGGTAGAGACGATTAGAAAATTAAAGTTATATTGTAGAGAGGTTGGAAAATTTAAACGTGTGCTGGCAGATAATGCCACGTATTTTAATAATCAAAGATTTGTGAATTATTGGGATCAACAAAATGTCAAGGTAATTTTCTGCAGCATAAGACATCCTCAGGCGAACCCAGCTGAGCGATACATTTAGGAAACTGTAAAATTCTTACGTCTGGCATCATATAGAGACCATCGACAATGGGAGGACAATCTGTCTAAGGTTGAATCATTCATAAATGAAACCCCGAGCACGGTTACAGAAACCAGCCCCATAATGCTGATGAGGCAGCAATGTCCTGAGAGACCTTGGCAGATTGTGCCTCGAGCAGATGAATTTCAACAATTATTGTTGGATGTCAGGGAGAAATTAAGAAAACGGGCAAACAAGTACACACGTAAGATGAATGCAAAAATTCGAAAGAGGGTAAAATTCAAAGTTAGAGATCTGGTAATAGTATGAAGTCTAAGGGTAGGCAAGCGTGAGTCAATGACGTGTGCTAAGCTACACTTGCCCTACGAAAGACCGTTTCAAATTGGGGAGGTCGTAGAGAAGTGTACTTATATATTAAGAGATGTGGAGACACAGGCGGAAAGGGAAAAATTTCACGTGAGCCTGTTGTTTTCCTATACACCTAAGGAGAGACAGAATGAGGGAAATGACGCCTAATAAATGAAAACATATAATAATAGGTGAATAGTTATAGTTGAATTTAAATAGATAGAGATAGAGATAGAGATAGCTGTATGTAGAAAAATAGAATTAGGTATATGATAAAGAAGGGAAGATAGTGAGATGTAGATATAGAGTTAGGTGTGTATAGTTAGTATAATAAATAGATAGTAATAGTAATAGGTAAGGTTAAAAATAAAACAGTGGGACATAAGTAGAAGAATCTTAAATAAAAGTGAAGATAGGTAGAAAAGTATAGAAGTGAGGTACTTAAAGAGTCAATAGTTGACAAAAGTAAAAGAGAAATACAAAAAATAAAAAGGTGAAGGGTTAATGGTAGATAGAAATAGTTAGTTAACAAGTAGTGATAGGTGAAAATAATTAGTGATAGATAGAGATAGGTAGAAATAAGTAGATAAGTAGTGATAGGTTGAATAGATAGGTATATGTAGTGTTAGGTGAGTAGATAGGTGTTTAGAAATATCATGTAAAATTAGGTAGTAGGAATTAGGTTATATTTAAATTCAATAAAACATAGGTGAGTTTTCTTTGAATTGAAATAGGGGGATTATGTAATGGATTCAAAGGGGTAAAGAGGTATTTACAATAAAATTTCAACAACCATGTATATAGAAAAGAGCATATTATATACGCGCAAAATTAATTTAATTCATTTAGTGAAAACGGACAAATATTAGGGTATTTTTATATTTAATAATTGAAATGTTAGGATTACATAAAGGAAGAATGTTTCAAAGCAAATAGAAGTTCAAGGGTACGCATAATTAAGCATAAATTATTTTAATCAAACGCATATAAGCAAAAGGGAGCGTGCTTGCGTAAGAAAATCAATAATTCTCGAGGCAAGTGTATTCGTTTTAAAAGCCAACGTCAGATACGAAGAACCAGAAAATCGAGGAAATTGTTATTTTCAAACGGTCGATAATTAACAGGAACACCTGCTTGTTAAAGGTTACGTTCACAGAATTTTTATGTACGTTAAGATAAGATTTCATAGAAATTGTTTTCAACCGTCAGTTTGTATAAACAGCTAGGGTAACAAATATCTTAAGGAGAGAGTGAAATGAACAATCGGTAATATACAACAGATAGAGAGACAAATATAAAAGCGTTGGGATTGAAAGTCACGTAAGACATACACGTGGAGTTGAGGTAAGACATCGACGATATCGATTTTTTGTAACTCAAGTGGGGTTTGAAATGAGACAACAAACATGCATAGGACTGAGATGCATAGCGCTTAGGAGGAGTTTGGTGACGACAGAAAACTCTGTCATTGATCGAGAGCCAACAGTGTTAGAAACAAACGCACACGCGAAGGTTGAAAGCGAATTCGAGGTATACAGCACGTAGGACGGGAGAAATTTTACGAACTTAGAAACGGTTACGAACAAAATTGTTAGAAATCGTTTTGAAAATATGCTTTTCGAAGGAAACGCGTCCAGTAGGGGGTTTAAAAGATAATATTACCCAAGCAGGGTTATTAAGGCTCTCTTCTTCTCTTACTTTGATCAAGTGCTGAATACTGATTCAGACCACGATAATAATAAAGCTTTTTGTGAGTATTTTGTGTATGGGTAGTAATGTTACCGTAAATATAGTAGTTGAAAGTATATAACGGTAGTAGCGGACCTTTAATTATTAACGTGACATAAGAGTTAGTGCGTATTTAATTAAAAAGGTCCGGCTACTATAACAAAAATTATTTAATGGATTCAGGATTTATGGGTAAGCAGAACTGATAATCAAGTTTGTATGCATGATATATGGAATGGTACTGTGAGATGAGGCGCATAGCCTGCAGAGATATCAGATGGTAGAGGACTGTGGATCCGCTGAGCAGCACAGTAAATGGAAACAACGCCGAGGGGTTTTCTGGTAATCATCTCCGACGGGAATGAAGACTGAAGAATTCTCCAGGTAATTTATTTGAAATTTCTGTTGTTAATAAACATTTGTGGAATTTTTGTGTTGTGTGCTTGACTTTTGGTGACTTATTTATGGTTTTAGAAACTTATTTTAGAAGATACATGTACTGGACAATTTACTGATGTTGAATATTGAAAAAAGGGTGTATTTAAAATATATCAAAATTTTATTCAGGATATAAATTGAGTTGTAAAGGGTAAACGGGTCTGTAAATTTGTTTTAATTAATGCAAGGTTTTAAAAAGCATATACAAACAAAAGTGGGTTATAATGAGCTTACAATACTCCAGTGTGAAGTCAATTTAGGGTTACATGTGGGGCCCATCTACTCATATTTAATCAAATTTGTTTAAAATCATTATAAAAATCAAGGACTTTGAAACATACAATATTGAGCTGATAATTATTGTAGCTAACTGTTTGAAAACATGTGTAAATATATTTTATCTGTTAATAAATGTAAATAAAAGGTTGTATGATTGTCGTATTATTTTGGTAATTTTATTTAATGATGTGTGAGTGGGAAACAGGTATGAATGTAAAATTAGGTATTTAAGAAGAGGCCGATTGCTGAGCTAGCCAGGGAAGCAAAAGAAATGCGAAGGCGGCCTTAATAAAAGTTGGCCCAAGTAGGGGCACAAATTTTACTAAGGTTCCACGGCAATATATATATATATATATATATATATATATATATATATATATATATATATTACTCATATTTAGACCAGGGTAGAAAATTAAATAATCATATCAAATAATTTTAATCACCGTGTAGAAGCTTTGGGAAAAGGTACGCTTTATTAAAACCGTGAAGCATAAAAAGTCAGTCGTTTCATTAAAAATAAGAGATTTAAATCATTTACAAGACGCTTGCTATAAAAAAGGAAGCAGTATTAAAATGCTCTACGTGTAATTTAAATCATTCCGAGTAAAGAAACAAATGGAAATTACGTGCAAAATTTATATTAATTAACTCAATTTTAAGTAACCGGTATTAAACAAAATGTACAGATAATAATTAATATTTGATTAGGAGTCACTAAAAATTAAAAGGTATTATTTTAATTGAAGTTAATTGAACCATTAGTAACATATAATATTTATAAAAGCTTGTAAAAACCCAATAATATTCAAATCGTAGAAGTATTATGTTTGAACACCTGCGTATTTTTAAAAGGCTCATTCTGCGTAAATTTTGCAGATAACGAATGGTTACAGAGAATCTTGGAGAAACCGTCGTTTAATATTCACGGGAAGGCTAGATACGGGATTATTTAACCCAGATAAGAACACACGTGGACTGAAATAATCGATAATAAAGAATACCAATTTGCACCAATAAGAACAGGGTAGATAGAGACAGATAATATGCGCAAGACAGAGACATATATAGTAAAAGGCGTGAGTGGAGCAACGTCACTGGGATGCGATTGGTTGAAAATAAAAGGCAAACTTGAGAAGGAAAAATAACATTTCTGTATAAAAATTAATTAGTTATTTCCAGACGTTGCGAGCCGTGTCAAAATTTCTGAGATTTAACTGGTGCGAGTGCAAAATTTAATAAGAACCGACGCACAGGCGGGCGAGATGGGAACATAGTACACGAAATTCTGGAAATTGTCCGTTTTGGGGACAAGACCGACAGACGGGCTAACCTCTATATATACCCGGGTTAATATGAGTTTCGCTCTCTTAGATTTTCGAATTGATTCAATGCGTTAAACAGTGCTTTTTAGTTTTCCGATTTTGATAGAATAATTTAAACAGTTTGTTCTTTACGTGCTACAATGAATGTAATTTTGTGCACTTAGAAAAGAAGATACAAGGTAATAAAGTTTAGTATCACTGTACCAATTAGTCAAATTTGCAACGACAAATGAATACACAAAAGTAGGCAGTTTTGGCGTATATTTGTGAAAGAAGTATGAATTTCTTTGCTATTTTTCGGGGGTGTTAATAATTAAATGGTTCGTAAACGTGTATGGATCCACAAAACAAGCTTCTGATATACACAGATGAGTTCCGAAAAAGCACTGAAACAACTTTAGATGAATGATGGTGTAGAGAAAATGTTTAAAAGCGTTGAGAATCAGAAGCCGTAAATATAACCCAGTTGGAATGGTGTGATTAACAAAGGGACGATGTACATTGAAGCTACGAGTGCAGTAACCTTCAGGTAAATTATACTATTTTGTTCGAACTTTGATGTTTTGGTGTGTGTTGAATAACTTTATAATTTGTTTATTTAAAATGGACAGTAGTGAAATTGTACTAACAGCAAATTTTTAATTTTAAGGTGAAAATTTTCTTGTTTAAGTAGAAAGGGGTATTTAGTATTTATGTTCTAGATTATGATGAAAATTTGGGTATGTCTTTGAGCTCAATTAGACGAACCTGGTTAATTAACGTAAAGGGGTGGTAGATGCTCCCTTTGTACTCAGACTCAGGTCTGTATATATCGTTATATTAATTAGTAGGCATCCTACAAGGACTTTCATTCTGGATGCACATTAAAATGATAACAAATTTAATCTTGAAATTTTCTGATACTGAAATTTATGCTGAATTTTAATTTTGAAATTTTAATGTATTGTGAATATTGATGTAAATAGAGTTAACGTTGATGTTTGTGGTAGGAATGTGTTTGTTTTTTTTATGAATGAGGATGAAAGTTTTAACTAGGTGAGAAGCAGAGGCGGAAAAGAGTAAAGAGGCGATTAACAGAAAAAAGTCAACGGACCAGGTAATTTAATAGCTTTTTGTACATTTCACAGCATACATGGCGCCCAACGTGGGGCTCGAGTTCCAAATAAAATTTTTGTGATTTTATTCCAGGAAACTGGCGATCTGAGAGAGAGAGTTTCTGTGTGTGTATAAATTTAAGAGTATTTTAGAGTGTGTGAGAGTGATTAGAACGTATGCAGAGAAAGGAGTGGTTAAGGAGTCAAGGAGTGGAAATTGGAAGTGACGATAGTGCATTGTGTGAGAAAAATTTTAAAATGGAAGAAGCTGGAGGCAGTAGAGATCAGTCGAGGACGGAATCAGGGAATCAAGGAAACGAGATGATAATGAGAATGCTAGAGAGGATGAACGAAGAATCCAATAGAAAATTAGAACAGCTAAGCGATGAAGCTAATAGAGCTAGGGAGGAGTCCAACCAAAAATTAGAGCAGATAAGCGGGAAAATTGAGCAGTCGACTAAAGAATTTACAGAATTTAAAAATAGTCTTACCGTGAAAATGGGGGAGGTTGAAAATAGGGTTGAAAAAAATGAGCGTGATATTACAGGTCTTCGACAGGAAATGGGACATTTAAGGTCCGAAGTACGCATTTTTTGTGAAGAAGAAATAAATGTAAAAATGACTGAAGTAACGGACTCATGTAGGGATCAGTTAGGCAGGGTAGAACGCGAAGTTAGTAGTATCAAATACAACATGTCGAATTTAACGGGGGATGGTCCCAGATTTTATACAGGTGGAGGATCATTGGATCAACACATGAAGTTTTATGGCGATAACAGGGTAAATCCACAAATTTTTATTAATAGTGTAAGAAATCTAGTGGGAAATTTATTTGACGAACAGACTAAACTGAAAACGATAAAGGCTTTATTGAAAGACAACGCGGAAGCATGGTACAATTTAGTAGGACAGGACATAGACACCTACACGGACCTTGAAGACAGATTTTTAAAGCACTACTGGAGTGACCACAGACAAGACCAGGTACGAGACGACTTAATCACAGGAAATTTAAGGGAGAATTTTCAGGAAGTAGGGAGCAATATGCTATACGCAAGTATAGCATAGCAAAGCAACTGAACCCACCACTGACGGACCGACAAATTATCAAGTATTTATCACGACACTTCGAGGTAGAAGTAAGACAACACGTAGCACTACAGAACATAGTGGACAGAGAAATGTTTTTAGAATACCAGCAGAGGTACGACGACGTAAGTAGTGGACGACCTCGGGATAATAGGGAAAGACAGATCAACACAGTTAGGTTTGACAATAGACGGGACAACTATGCTAGAAGGGGGAATAGTTACGGATACCAGCGACAGAATTGGGAACAGAGACGACCATACTTTAGAAGTAATAGTTTAGGAAGGGGACCTGCACCGAGACCGGAACCTACCAGAAGGAATAGTTCACCGGACATGAGGGGGACTGCTAATACAGACACGGAACGAGTGAAAACGCCTAGGACATACGCTGAGGTGACGGTTAGACCAGGACCAAGTAGGGAAAACAGACCTGGACAGAATTTTTAGAACGCGACAGACCACTAGATTTCAGTGTAAATGTATATGAACATCCACGTGAATTTTTCAAAATTGAGGAGGAAGTAGAGCCAGAAACTGAGGAAAAATTATGTTTGCCAATTATTAATATAGGAATTTTTGAAAATAATGTAGAAGTATTACTTGATACAGGGGCAGAGGCGAGTTTAATATCGGAGGAATTCGTCAGCAAAATTAGGGATAAGGTTTGTGATAGAATTATGCCTATAAAGCGTAGCCATTTAGTAGCTCCAAATAAAAAGAAATTTGCTGTAGTAAATAGTGTTGTGGTGCTTAGGATAAATATAGGAGGTTTAAGCTGTGAACAGGAGTTTGTAATTGTACCTGGACTGAAGTTTCAGAGCATTTTAGGTGTTGACTGTATGATGAAGTTAGGGTTTTGATAGATATGGAATGGAAGGTAATAAGGATTAAGGATAGGGTAGTGCCATGGAAGGGCAGTTATGAAGTCACAGAGGATGACACGGGGTTGAGTATTAATGTAGTAGAGGTAGAGGATGATGAAGGTAAACAGATCAACACAATAAGATGTCCAGAGGATAGGAGAGTAGAGGTTCAAGCTTTATTACAAAACATGCAGAATTAGTGGGGGTAGAAGCAAGCACAGCGTTAGGCTATGAGCACATATTGGAGGTGGATAATTCAGAACCGTTCAACGCAAAGGTTTATCCAATTCCAGCAGCATATCGGGAGCAGGTGAAGGCAGAATTAAATAAAATGTTGGATGATGGCATAATAGAGGTATCAAACACTCATTTCATAAATCCGTTGGTGGTAGTTAAGAAAAAGGACGATAGCATTCGTTTATGTTTAGATGCACGAAAAATTAATCAACGGACCAAACCGCAATTCCATTGTCCACCATCCATGGACACACTTTTGACGAGATTAAGTGGCAAGTTTATTTTTAGTAAATTAGATTTAAGGAATTCATTCTGGCTGATTCCATTACACAAAGATTCTAGAAGGTACACAGGATTTTCCGTAGAGAGAAAAATCGAGAATTTTAAAGTAGTATCGTTTGGTTTGTCGGCAGAAAGGAAAAAAATAGTAAATGAGAAACAGACAAGTATAGGGCATGAAGAAGAAGCAGTATTTAAGAGTCAGGATAATAGGGATGATAAGTTTATTGTATGTGAGATAATAGGGATGATAAGTATAGATATAGAAGGGGGAGAAATAGGGATGAAGAGTATTAGGATGGTGAGAAGAAAGACTTGGAGGGTCAAGAAGAGAGTTAGATTTAAATAACTTGATGAACAAAGGATAGAGATAGGTGAATTTTAGTATAGATATAGAATCAAGAGTAGAAGTAGGTGTTTATGGAAAATAAAGCTAAGTATAGGATAAATATGGGAAATAGTTAGAAATAGGTGTTTAGGATGAGACTAAAGATTAAATGTTGGAAGAAAATAAGATAGGTTAAGTATAGATATTTCGTATAAGATTAGTGGAGAGTTAGGAATAGAGTAAGAGTAGGATGTATATAGGATTAGATGGATAAGTAGGATGAAGTTAGGGATAAATTCAGTTTATAGAATTAGGTGAGAGTTAGGAATAGGATAGGGATATAGGATAGGTCTAAATATTTTTTTTGGATTGGAGATAAGGTAGGTAAGTTAGATAGATAAGGGTAGAGAGAGATAGGCAATTTTTTTTGTAAATTTTTTTGGCAGTCTAAATGCTTTATATTTGAATTCAAATAAGTGGGATTATTTGTATTCAAATAGGGGGAAAATACTCATATTTAGACCAGGGTAGAAAATTAAATAATCATATCAAATAATTTTAATCACCGTGTAGAAGCTTTGGGAAAAGGTACGCTTTATTAAAACCGTGAAGCATAAAAAGTCAGTCGTTTCATTAAAAATAAGAGATTTAAATCATTTACAAGACGCTTTCTATAAAAAAGGAAGCAGTATTAAAATGCTCTACGTGTAATTTAAATCATTCCGAGTAAAGAAACAAATGGAAATTACGTGCAAAATTTATATTAATTAACTCAATTTTAAGTAACCGGTATTAAACAAAATGTACAGATAATAATTAATATTTGATTAGGAGTCACTAAAAATTAAAGGGTATTATTTTAATTGAAGTTAATTGAACCATTAGTAACATATAATATTTATAAAAGCTTGTAAAAACCCAATAATATTCAAATCGTAGAAGTATTATGTTTGAACACCTGCGTATTTTTAAAAGGCTCATTCTGCGTATATTTTGCAGATAATGAATGGTTACAGAGAATCTTGGAGAAACCGTCGTTTAATATTTACGGGAAGGCTAGATACGGGATTATTTAACCCAGATAAGAACACACGTGGACTGAAATAATCGATAATAAAGAATATCAATTTGCACCAATAAGAACAGGGTAGATAGAGACAGATAATATGCGCAAGACAGAGACATATGTAGTAAAAGGCGTGAGTGGAGCAACGTCACTGGTTTGCGATTGGTTGAAAATAAAAGGCAAACTTGAGAAGGAAAAATAACATTTCTGTATAAAAATTAATTAGTTATTTCCAGACGTTGCGAGCCGTTTCGAAATTTCTGAGATTTAACTGGTGCGAGTGCAAAATTTAATAAGAACCGACGCACAGGCGGGCGAGATGGAAACATAGTACACGAAATTCTGGAAATTGTCCGTTTTGGGGACAAGACCGACAGACGGGCTAACCTCTATATATACCCGGGTTAATATGAGTTTCGCTCTCTTAGATTTTCGAATTGATTCAATGCGTTAAACAGTGCTTTTTAGTTTTCCGATTTTGATAGAATAATTTAAACAGTTTGTTCTTTACGTGCTACAATGAATGTAATTTTGTGCACTTAGAAAAGAAGATACAAGGTAATAAAGTTTAGTATCACTGTACCAATTAGTCAAATTTGCAACGACAAATGAATACACAAAAGTAGGCAGTTTTGGCGTATATTTGTGAAAGAAGTATGAATTTCTTTGCTATTTTTCGGGGTGTTAATAATTAAATGGTTCGTAAACGTGTTGGATCCACAAAACAAGCTTCGATATACACAGATGAGTTCCGGAAAAGCACTGAAACAACTTTAGATGAATGATGGTGTAGAAAATGTTTAAAAGCGTTGAGAATCAGAAGCCGTAAATATAACCCAGTTGGAATGGTGTGATTAACAAAGGGACGATGTACATTGAAGCTACGAGTGCAGTAACCTTCAGGTAAATTATACTATTTTGTTCGAACTTTGATGTTTTGGTGTGTGTTGAATAACTTTATAATTTGTTTATTTAAAATGGACAGTAGTGAAATTGTACTAACACAAATTTTTAATTTTAAGGTGAAATTTTCTTGTTTAAGTAGAAAGGGTATTTAGTATTTATGTTCTAGATTATGATGAAAATTTGGGTATGTCTTTGAGCTCAATTAGACGAACCTGGTTAATTAACGTAAAGGGTGGTAGATGCTCCTTTGTACTCAGACTCAGGTCTGTATATATCGTTATATTAATTAGTAGGCATCCTACAAGGACTTTAATTCTGGATGCACATTAAAATGATAACAAATTTAATCTTGAAATTTTCTGATACTGAAATTTATGCTGAATTTTAATTTTGAAATTTTAATGTATTGTGAATATTGATGTAAATAGAGTTAACGTTGATGTTTGTGGTAGGAATGTGTTTGTTTTTTTTATGAATGAGGATGAAAGTTTTAACTAGGTGAGAAGCAGAGGCGGAAAAGAGTAAAGAGGCGATTAACAGAAAAAAGTCAACGGACCAGGTAATTTAATAGCTTTTGTACATTTCACAGCATACATGGCGCCCAACGTGGGGCTCGAGTTCCAAATAAAATTTTGTGATTTTATTCCAGGAAACTGGCGATCTGAGAGAGAGTTTCTGTGTGTTATAAATTTAAGAGTATTTTAGAGTGTGTGAGTGATTAGAACGTATGCAGAGAAAGGAGTGGTTAAGGAGTCAAGGAGTGGAAATTGGAAGTGACGATAGTGCATTGTGTGAGAAAAATTTTAAAATGGAAGAAGCTGGAGGCAGTAGAGATCAGTCGAGGACGGAATCAGGGAATCAAGGAAACGAGATGATAATGAGAATGCTAGAGAGGATGAACGAAGAATCCAATAGAAAATTAGAACAGCTAAGCGATGAAGCTAATAGAGCTAGGGAGGAGTCCAACCAAAAATTAGAGCAGATAAGCGGGAAAATTGAGCAGTCGACTAAAGAATTTACAGAATTTAAAATAGTCTTACCGTGAAAATGGGGAGGTTGAAAATAGGGTTGAAAAAAATGAGCGTGATATTACAGGTCTTCGACAGGAAATGGGACATTTAAGGTCCAAGTACGCATTTTTGTGAAGAAGAAATAAATGTAAAATGACTGAAGTAACGGACTCATGTAGGGATCAGTTAGGCAGGGTAGAACGCGAAGTTAGTAGTATCAAATACAACATGTCGAATTTAACGGGGATGGTCCCAGATTTTATACAGGTGGAGGATCATTGGATCAAACATGAAGTTTTATGGCGATAACAGGGTAAATCCACAAATTTTTATTAATAGTGTAAGAAATCTAGTGGGAAATTTATTTGACGAACAGACTAAACTGAAAACGATAAAGGCTTTATTGAAAGACAACGCAAGCATGGTACAATTTAGTAGGACAGGACATAGACACCTACACGGACCTTGAAGACAGATTTTTAAAGCACTACTGGAGTGACCACAGACAAGACCAGGTACGAGACGACTTAATCACAGGAAATTTAAGGAGAATTTTCAGGAAGTAGGGAGCAATATGCTATACCAAGTATAGCATAAAACAACTGAACCCACCACTGACGGACCGACAAATTATCAAGTATTTATCACGACACTTCGAGGTAGAAGTAAGACAACACGTAGCACTACAGAACATAGTGGACAGAGAAATGTTTTAGAATACCAGCAGAGGTACGACGACGTAAGTAGTGGACGACCTCGGGATAATAGGGAAAGACAGATCAACACAGTTAGGTTTGACAATAGACGGGACAACTATGCTAGAAGGGGAATAGTTACGGATACCAGCGACAGAATTGGGAACAGAGACGACCATACTTTAGAAGTAATAGTTTAGGAAGGGGACCTGCACCGAGACCGGAACCTACCAGAAGGAATAGTTCACCGGACATGAGGGGGACTGCTAATACAGACACGGAACGAGTGAAAACGCCTAGGACATACGCTGAGGTGACGGTTAGACCAGGACCAAGTAGGAAAACAGACCTGGACAGAATTTTTAGAACGCGACAGACCACTAGATTTCAGTGTAAATGTATATGAACATCCACGTGAATTTTTCAAAATTGAGGAGGAAGTAGAGCCAGAAACTGAGGAAAAATTATGTTTGCCAATTATTAATATAGGAATTTTGAAAATAATGTAGAAGTATTACTTGATACAGGGGCAGAGGCGAGTTTAATATCGGAGGAATTCGTCAGCAAAATTAGGGATAAGGTTTGTGATAGAATTATGCCTATAAAGCGTAGCCATTTAGTAGCTCCAAATAAAAAGAAATTTGCTGTAGTAAATAGTGTTGTGGTGCTTAGGATAAATATAGGAGGTTTAAGCTGTGAACAGGAGTTTGTAATTGTACCTGGACTGAAGTTTCAGAGCATTTTAGGTGTTGACTGTATGATGAAGTTAGGGGTTTTGATAGATATGGAATGGAAGGTAATAAGGATTAAGGATAGGGTAGTGCCATGGAAGGGCAGTTATGAAGTCACAGAGGATGACACGGGGTTGAGTATTAATGTAGTAGAGGTAGAGGATGATGAAGGTAAACAGATCAACACAATAAGATGTCCAGAGGATAGGAGGTAGAGGTTCAAGCTTTATTACAAAACATGCAGAATTAGTGGGGGTAGAAGCAAGCACAGCGTTAGGCTATGAGCACATATTGGAGGTGGATAATTCAGAACCGTTCAACGCAAAGGTTTATCCAATTCCAGCAGCATATCGGGAGCAGGTGAAGGCAGAATTAAATAAAATGTTGGATGATGGCATAATAGAGGTATCAAACACTCATTTCATAAATCCGTTGGTGGTAGTTAAGAAAAGGACGATAGCATTCGTTTATGTTTAGATGCACGAAAAATTAATCAACGGACCAAACGCAATTCCATTGTCCACCATCCATGGACACACTTTTGACGAGATTAAGTGGCAAGTTTATTTTTAGTAAATTAGATTTAAGGAATTCATTCTGGCTGATTCCATTACACAAAGATTCTAGAAGGTACACAGGATTTTCCGTAGAGAGAAAATCGAGAATTTTAAAGTAGTATCGTTTGGTTTGTCGGCAGAAAGGAAAAAATAGTAAATGAGAAACAGACAAGTATAGGGCATGAAGAAGAAGCAGTATTTAAGAGTCAGGATAATAGGGATGATAAGTTTATTGTATGTGAGATAATAGGGATGATAAGTATAGATATAGAAGGGGAGAAATAGGGATGAAGAGTATTAGGATGGTGAGAAGAAAGACTTGGAGGGTCAAGAAGAGTTAGATTTAAATAACTTGATGAACAAAGGATAGAGATAGGTGAATTTTAGTATAGATATAGAATCAAGAGTAGAAGTAGGTGTTTATGGAAAATAAAGCTAAGTATAGGATAAATATGGGAAATAGTTAGAAATAGGTGTTTAGGATGAGACTAAAGATTAAATGTTGGAAGAAAATAAGATAGGTTAAGTATAGATATTTCGTATAAGATTAGTGGAGAGTTAGGAATAGAGTAAGAGTAGGATGTATATAGGATTAGATGGATAAGTAGGATGAAGTTAGGGATAAATTCAGTTTATAGAATTAGGTGAGAGTTAGGAATAGGATAGGGATATAGGATAGGTCTAAATATTTTTTTTTTGGATTGGAGATAAGGTAGGTAAGTTAGATAGATAAGGGTAGAGAGAGATAGGCAATTTTTTTTGTAAATTTTTTTGGCAGTCTAAATGCTTTATATTTGAATTCAAATAAGTGGGATTATTTGTATTCAAATAGGGGGAAAATACTCATATTTAGACCAGGGTAGAAAATTAAATAATCATATCAAATAATTTTAATCACCGTGTAGAAGCTTTGGGAAAAGGTACGCTTTATTAAAACCGTGAAGCATAAAAAGTCAGTCGTTTCATTAAAAATAAGAGATTTAAATCATTTACAAGACGCTTTCTATAAAAAAAGGAAGCAGTATTAAAATGCTCTACGTGTAATTTAAATCATTCCGAGTAAAGAAACAAATGGAAATTACGTGCAAAATTTATATTAATTAACTCAATTTTAAGTAACCGGTATTAAACAAAATGTACAGATAATAATTAATATTTGATTAGGAGTCACTAAAAATTAAAGGGTATTATTTTAATTGAAGTTAATTGAACCATTAGTAACATATAATATTTATAAAAGCTTGTAAAAACCCAATAATATTCAAATCGTAGAAGTATTATGTTTGAACACCTGCGTATTTTTAAAAGGCTCATTCTGCGTATATTTTGCAGATAATGAATGGTTACAGAGAATCTTGGAGAAACCGTCGTTTAATATTTACGGAAGGCTAGATACGGGATTATTTAACCCAGATAAGAACACACGTGGACTGAAATAATCGATAATAAAGAATATCAATTTGCACCAATAAGAACAGGGTAGATAGAGACAGATAATATGCGCAAGACAGAGACATATGTAGTAAAAGGCGTGAGTGGAGCAACGTCACTGGTTTGCGATTGGTTGAAAATAAAAGGCAAACTTGAGAAGGAAAAATAACATTTCTGTATAAAAATTAATTAGTTATTTCCAGACGTTGCGAGCCGTTTCGAAATTTCTGAGATTTAACTGGTGCGAGTGCAAAATTTAATAAGAACCGACGCACAGGCGGGCGAGATGGGAACATAGTACACGAAATTCTGGAAATTGTCCGTTTTGGGGACAAGACCGACAGACGGGCTAACCTCTATATATACCCGGGTTAATATGAGTTTCGCTCTCTTAGATTTTCGAATTGATTCAATGCGTTAAACAGTGCTTTTTAGTTTTCCGATTTTGATAGAATAATTTAAACAGTTTGTTCTTTACGTGCTACAATGAATGTAATTTTGTGCACTTAGAAAAGAAGATACAAGGTAATAAAGTTTAGTATCACTGTACCAATTAGTCAAATTTGCAACGACAAATGAATACACAAAAGTAGGCAGTTTTGGCGTATATTTGTGAAAGAAGTATGAATTTCTTTGCTATTTTTCGGGGGTGTTAATAATTAAATGGTTCGTAAACGTGTATGGATCCACAAAACAAGCTTCTGATATACACAGATGAGTTCCGGAAAAGCACTGAAACAACTTTAGATGAATGATGGTGTAGAGAAAATGTTTAAAAGCGTTGAGAATCAGAAGCCGTAAATATAACCCAGTTGGAATGGTGTGATTAACAAAGGGACGATGTACATTGAAGCTACAAGTGCAGTAACCTTCAGGTAAATTATACTATTTTGTTCGAACTTTGATGTTTTGGTGTGTGTTGAATAACTTTATAATTTGTTTATTTAAAATGGACAGTAGTGAAATTGTACTAGCAGCAAATTTTTAATTTTAAGGTGAAAATTTTCTTGTTTAAGTAGAAAGGGGTATTTAGTATTTATGTTCTGGATTATGATGAAAATTTGGGTATGTCTTTGAGCTCAATTAGACGAACCTGGTTAATTAACGTAAAGGGGTGGTAGATGCTCCCTTTGTACTCAGACTCAGGTCTGTATATATTGTTATATTAATTAGTAGGCATCCTACAAGGACTTTCATTCTGGATGCACATTAAAATGGTAACAAATTTAATCTTGAAATTTTCTGATACTGAAATTTATGCTGAATTTTAATTTTGAAATTTTAATGTATTGTGAATATTGATGTAAATAGAGTTAACGTTGATGTTTGTGGTAGGAATGTGTTTGTTTTTTTTATGAATGAGGATGAAAGTTTTAACTAGGTGAGCAGCCGAGGCGGAAAAGAGTAAAGAGGCGATTAATTGAAATTAATTAAATTAATTGAAATAGAATATTCAAATTTGGTACATCATGGTAATTCCCCATTGCGCTTCACATTTTCAACTTAGATTTTGTCTAGAGTATCTAGATTTTACGTGACGATGTTCAACTTTTTATTTTCAAATAGCCGCCATATTGGATTTTTACATTTTTGAAATGCTGATAAAAAACCCTTTCCAAAGAGGTATAACATGGCTATATTTGATTGAATGAAAACACTAAAAATCACATAATTATGTTTTGGTTGTAGTAAACTTTAATTTCCATTATCACAAAGAGAAATAATTGCTCAACATCTGAGAAACGTCAAAGTTTGTCTTTTATTTTATGTTTCAAGTAGTGCAGTTTAAAAAAAACAGTTAATTAATTTACATAGAAATTTAAGCAAAGCATTTGCGCTTGAAATGGATCGCTTTACTAACCGTGATAAATATCAAATGTTAGAATGTTTTATTCTTTCTGGAAGGAATGATGTTAAAGCCGCTGAATTGTATTTAAATAAATATCCAGAAAAACATCAACCAAACAAATGTATGTTTCGGAGATTACAAAATAATTTAATAAATTATGGTAGTTTTGGTTTGTCTAAGAGAAATAGGCAAATTAAAAAAGATAATGAAAACAGCGTTTTACAAACAGTTGTCGAAAATCCTCGTACCTCTCTTAGACAAATTCAGAATATGACAGGTGTTGCTCATTCTACGACAAGAGCTATCTTAAAATGTTTCAAGTACCATCCATATCATGAACGACCATGTCAGGGATTACGTACTGAAGATCAAATTCGAAGAATGGAATTTTGTGCTTGGTACATCAGAAAGTGCAACGAAAATTCAAATTTTGCATATACAATTTTGTGGTCTGACGAAAGTCGATTTACGAATTGTGGTATGTTCAACTGCAAAAATACAATTTTTTGGTCAGATGAAAATCCACATTTGAACCGCCGAGTTAGACATCAAGTTAAATGGGGATTCAATGTCTGGATTGGTATTATTGGAAGGTACATTATAGGTCCGTTTTTTTATTATGCAAATTTAAACTCTGGGAGATACTTAGATTTATTGCAGGGAAATGTGGCAGATAGACTAATGGAGCTTCCACTCGCTACTTTGCAAAATATGATTTTTCAAAATAATGGCGCTCCACCCCACAATGCTCTGATTATTAGAATTTTTTTTAATTCTGAGTGTAATGAAAACTGGATTGGAAATCGGGGACCAATTAAGTGGCCGGCGAGATCACCGGATTTAACTCCTCTAGATTTCTTTATATGGGGCCATTTAAAAGTCGTGTGTACTCAAAACGTATGATAATGTAGGCCAATTACAACAAGCAGTCCAAGAGGCCGTAAATAAAATAACTCCAACTATGATAAGACGATCTTGTAAAGATGTTTATAAAAGGTGTCGGTTGTGTGTTCAACAAAATGGGGGGTTATTTGAACACTTAAAATAAATAATGAATTCATGTGGCTGACTATTGTTATATTTTTTTTCCTTGATTGTTAATTTGTAATTGTTTGAACATGAATGACAACTAAAAACAGCGTAAATAATATTTTGTATTGAATAGATGCTAGTTTGTATTTATTCTTTGTTAATGCATAGTTATGTAAGTTCTGATTAATACAGATTTATTTTCAATTTTCTACGTTTTTTACTGTTTTTATTACCACTGAAAATTGAGTTTAAAATTTTTAGAGCAATTGTTTCTCTTTGTCATAATGAAAATTAAAGCCTACTACGTCCAAAACATAATTATGTGATTTTTAGTGTTTTGATTTGATCAAACATAGCCATCTTATACCTCTTTGGAAAGGGTTTTTTGTCAGCATTTCAAAAATGTAAAAATCCAATATGGCGGCTATTTAAAAATAAATAGTTGAACATCGTCACGCAAAATCTAGATGCCCTAGACAAAATCTAAGTTGAAAATGTGAAGCGCAATGGGGAATTACCATGATGTACCAAATTTGAACATTCTATTTCAATTAGTAGACTAACTACGAGCAAATAAAGAAATCGTCAATTTTGTGTTTTTTGCCTCTATCTAGTAACCTATGAAAAATTTTTGAAATTTGAAAACCGATCTGAGATACCCTTATGATTATGCAACTTTTGTCCCATTTAAACAAGATCGTATCTCTTACAGTTTCCAAGACCCCCATGTACTGCATTTTATACTGTACACACTGTATATTGTAATTAATAATATGAAATAACAACTTAGACTTTTTATGCAAAGCCCGAGCTAGTAATTGAAAGAAGGAAAATATAAGGCCTTGGACAAGATTTAAACCTTTCAATTACTAGCTCGATTTGAAATGATCATTTGGGCTTTGCATAAAAGGTCTAAGTTATTATTTCATCTTATTAATTGCAATTCTAGTATTTATCAACTTACCTTGTGAAAAAACTAACTAATGTATATATATATATATATATATATATATATATATATATGTATTATATATATATCAATATATATATATATATATATATATGTATATGCTGTGGTACCTCCAAAATTCGGGTCCGTTGACTTTCTTCTGTTAATCGCCTCTTTACTCTTTCCGCCTCGGCTGCTCAAATTTAAAACTTTCATCCTCATTCATAAAAAAAACAAACACATTCCTACCACAAACATCAACGTTAACTCTATTTACATCAATATTCATAATACATTAAAATTTCAAAATTAAATTGTAGCATAAATTTCAGTATCATAAAATTTCAAGATTAAATTTGTCATCATTTTCATTTGCATCCAGAATTAAAGTCCTTGTAGGATGCCTACTAATTAATTTAACAATATTTGCAGACCTGCGTCTGAGTACAAAGGGAGCATCTCCCACCCCTTTACGTTAATCAAAGAGGTTAGTCTAATTGAGCTCAAAGACAGACCCAAATTTTCATCATAATCAAGAACATAAACTGCTAAATACTCCTTTCTACTTAAACAAGAAAATTTCACCTTAAAATTAAAAATTTTGTTGTTTGTACAAATTCACTACTGTCCATTTTTTAGCAAACAAATTATAAAGTTATTCAACACACACCAAAACATCAACATTCGAACAAGATTGTATAATTTACCTGAAGGTTACTGCACTCGTGGTTTCAATGTACATCGGACTTGCTAATTCAACCATTCCAGCTGGGTTATGTTTACGACTTCTGATTCTGAACGCTTCTAAAATTTTCTACACCACCATTCATCTAAAGTTGTTTCAGAGCTTCTCAGAAACGCATCTATGTATATCAAAATCTTGTTTTGTGGATCCAATCACGATTACGAATAACATTTGATTATTAACACCCCAGAAAAATAGCAACGAAATTCCTAATTCTTTCACGCTATACCCCCAAACTGCCTACTTTTGTTTATTCATTTATCGTTACAACTTTGGATACTTGGTACAGTAATACTCGCAAATATAACTAAACTTTATTACCTTGTATCTTCTTTTCTAAGTGCACTAATGCATAATAACTTGTATCGTAGCACGTAAAGAGCAAACTGTTTTAAAGTATTCAATAATCACAAAATATAAGAGCAAACTGTTTCAAGTATTGAATCAAAATCGAAAATCTAAGAGAGCACTGTTTAAAGCATCGAATAATCAAAAATCTAAGAGAGCGAAACTCATATTATCACCGGTTTATATAAGAGCCCGCCCGTACGTCGGTTTTGTCCCGCCAACGGACAATTTCCAGAATTTCGCATACTATGTTCCCTTTCGACAGTCGGGCACAGCGATTCTGTTAAATTTGCACACGCGCCAGTTGAAAATCTCAGAAATTTTCACACGGCTCGCAAACACGTCCGAGAACACTAATTAATTTTGTATACAAATCGTTACGTTTACACCTCTCATATTTGCATCCTATTTCCACCGGTCGTATCCTCGTGACGTTGCTCAAATCACGCCTTTTATTATCTGTGTCTCTGCCTTGCGTATTTCATGTGTCTTTTTCTAACTTGGTCCTAGTGGTGCAAATCGATACTCTTTACTATCGGTTATTTCAATCCACGTGGATTCGTAAGTAAAATAACCCCGTATCTAGCCTTCCCGTTAAAACATCCGACCGTTTCCAATATACTTAGAAGCTGCATGTTTATCCAAACAAATTAATTAGAACTTTGATATTTAAAAATACGCAGGTGTTCAATTGTAATACTTTGAATAACACTTCTACGATTTGAATATTATTGGGTTTTTAACAGCTTTTATGCATATAATACCTTAATAATCGTTCAATTAACTCTAATTAAAATAATAATGAATGGCATTGACTTCTACCCTTTAATTTTTAGTGAATACAAATTAAATATTAATTATTATTTGTACACTTTGTTTAATACCCGTTACTTACAACTTGAATTAATTAATATAAATTTTGCACGTAATTTCTATTTGTTTTAATATTTGGAACAATTAAATTACATACAAGTTGAGCATTTTAATTCTGCTTCTTTCTATAGAAAGCGTCCTTATACACGGTTTTAATAACGCGTATTATCTAATAAAATTCTATACAAAACTTACATTCTAATTGAATGATTTAAATCTTCACACCAGGCATTTAATTACGCGTACTTTTTCCCAAAGCTCCCTTATACATGGTGATTAAAATTATTTGATGTAATTAATTCATTTTCTACCCTGGTCTAAATTTGAGTAATATATATATATATATATATATATATATATATATATATATTACTCATATTTAGACCAGGGTAGAAAATTAATGAATTACATAAAATAATTTTAATCACCGTGTATAAGGAATTTTATTAGATAATACGCTTTATTAAAACACCGTCGAGAATAAAAATTCATTCGTTTTAGTAAAAATAAGAGATTTAAATCATGTACAAGACGCTTTATATCAAAAGAAACAGTATTAACAAGCTCTACGTGTAATGTATTTATTCCGAGGAAAGAAACAAATGGAAATTACGTGCAAAATTTATATTAATTAACCTTATTTTAAGTAACCGGTATTAAACAAAGTGTACAAATAATAATTAATATTTAATTTGTATTCATAAAATGAAAGGATAGAAGTCAATTTTAATTGAGTTAATTAAACCATTATTAATAATAAGCATAAAAGTCTGTGAAAATCCAGGATTATAATACCAGAAAATAAAGCTCTGAGAATTAATAGTATGTTTGAACACCTGCGTAGTTTAAAAAGCTCATTCGTCGTAAATTTTGCAGATAATTAATGGTTACAAAGAATCTTGGAGAAACCGGGGCTTAATATTCACGGGAAGGCGCGATACGGGGTTATTTAACCCAGATAGTCCACATGGACTGAAATAATCGATAGTAAGGAATATCAATTTGCACCACTAAGAACAGGTTAGAGAAGGAAAGATAATGTGCGTAAGACAAAGACACTAATAATTAAAGGCGTGATATGAGCAACGTCACGAGGGTCACGATTGGTTGAAAATAAGATGCACATATGAGAGGTAGAAACAACAATTTCTGTATAAAATTTAATTAGTTATTCTCGGACATGTTTGCGTGCCGTGTGAGAATTTCTGAGATTTAACTGGGACGAGTACAAAATTCGTAAAAACCGACGCACAGGCTACGGACTGGGAACCTAGCATGCGAAATTCTTTAGAATTGTCCGTTTTGGGGAACAGACCAACAGACAGGCTAACCGCTATATATACCGAGGTAAATATAAACAAGCTCTCTTACATCCGCGACTTGATTCAATACGTTAAACAGTGCATTTTAGTTTGATAGAATAATTTAAAGTTTGCTCGTATATTTTGGTGATTTAAAACAGTTTGTTATTTACGTGCTAACATGAATGTACTTGAGTGCACTTAGATACAAGGTAATAAAATTTAGTATCACTGTACCAATTAGTAAAATTTACAACGACAAATAAATACACCAAAAGTAGGCAGTTTTGGCGTATATTGGTGAAAGAAGTATGAATTTCTTTGCTATTTTTCGGGGTGTTAATGATTAAATGGTTCATAAATGTGTCTGGATCCACAAAACAAGGGTCAGATATACACAGATGAGTTCTGGAAAAGCCCAGAAACAACTTTAAATAAATGGTGATGGAGAAAATTTGAAAAGCGTTGAGAATCAGAAGCTGTAAATATAACCCAGTTGGAATGGTGTGATTAACAAAAGGGACGATGTACATTGAAGCTACGAGTGCAGTAACCTTCAGGTAATTTATACTATTTTGTTTGAACTTTGATATTTTTGTGTGTGTTGAATTACTTTATAATTGATTTACTTTAAATGGACATTAGTGTAATTGTACTAACCATAAAATTTTAATGTTAAGGTGAAATTTGCTTGTTTAGGTAGAAAGGGTATTTAGTATTGATGTTCTGGATTATGATGAAAATTTGGGTATGTCTTTGAGCTCAATTAGACGAACCTGGTTAATTAACGTAAAGGGTGGTAGATGCTCCTTTCTACTCAGACTCCGGTCTGCATATATTGTTATATTAATTAGTAGGCATCCAACAAGGACTTTAATTCAGGATGCACATTTAAATGATAATAAATGTAATCTTGAAAATTTCTGATACTGAAATTTATGCTGAATTTTAATTTTGAAATTTTAATGTATTGTGAATATTGATGTAAATAGAGTTAACGTTGATGTTTGTGGTAGGAATGTGTTTGTTTTTTTTTATGAATGAGGATGAAAGTTATCTAGGGAGCAGCCGAGGCGATTAACAGAAGAAAGTCAATGGACCAACACAGTTAAGATAACTGGCGAGGCTTTTAAAGGATTCACAGCATTCTATATATATATATATATATATATATATATATATATATATATATATATATATAGAAAAGATTTTGTTTTTGCTTCTTGGGATAAAGTCGCTCATAAATTAAACACAAAACATTAAATGTGTATCATTTGTATTAAATCGTACGTTTCGGTGATAATTTACACCTTAATCATCGATCTACATGAAAAGTATATAAATAGGTAATTCATATAACAGGTAATATATGTTTAACTTACTTATTACTTGATAAAATTATTTTATGTATTCACCCATAATAAAAGTAACAGAAGGAAGCTTGTCATATTACTGATTAAGAATTAAAATTAATTTTGAATGAAATGTCAGTTCACTTATTTGACAAAAATGTAGGATCAAGGATGACATCAAACAACAAATTATGACACTATTTGATTATATTTTTATTTAAATAGTAGTATGTGGTTTATTTGTAAAAATTTTTTTGTATGGTGGGTTGCATAAAAATAGTTAGATTTTAAAATCATATATTTTTACAGGTGTAGTAAACAGGTTGACTTTTGACTTAAATTAAATAGAATTCTGTGTGGTAAGCAATATCATTATAGTTAGTATATTTTTTTTGAATTTTCCTTTTCTAATTTAACTACGCTCAAGAATTATCAAGAACCTTTTATATATATATATATATATATATATATATATATATATATATATATATTGCCGTGGAGCTTTCTGGAACACTCTTTTAACATCGAGCCCCAGCGTTGGGCCGTCATAAAAGTGCCGTAGAATCGTGGATTAAGCTTTTAAAATTCTTGCCCCACGAATTGGGCCAACATAAAATTTTCAAAAAAATAAATTCTAGATTCAAAAAAAAATTCTTACTTTACCTTTTGGATGCCTTCTTATTTCTGCTCACCCTGGCTAGCTCAGCAATCGGATTCTTCTTGAATATCTATTATTTTAAATACATACCTTTCTCACACACACACACACACACACACACACACACAGTCAAATGAAATTACCAAACAAATAGTACAACAACCATACAACCTTTTATTGACACATATTGGTTCGTATTCCCGTTTTATTCATTTTAAAATAAAACACAATTTATTTCGCGTTTTTAAACAACTCCAGTTGTTAATAAAACTATTTTGAAATTGGTGCATTACAATCGCCAATTGTCGTAAATATGTCGAATTATCTCCAATCAAAAGAGAAGAAGACGATTTAGCATTTGTTATCATTCGTTTTCGTAATTTCGAACTACAAGCAACAACAAGTGCAGCTGCTCCATATGGCTGAAGTGCGTGATTTCAAGTGAACCAAACCGCTTAATCACCGCCGTTTCAGTGTACCGTACCTGCTCAGAAAGCTACTGGAGGTATGTTCGTTTTGTTATAATAAATTAATAATTTGTACTTGTTGCATTTATATTATAATTTTTGATATAAATTCAATCACCATTACTGTCGATAACCATATGTCATTACACATTGTGTTGAATCACAAACATATTAAAAGGTCCTTCGAATTTCGCAATCTTTCGCAATCTTTCGCAATCTTTACGCACCATTTCTTGGTCACTTCGGCCTGAATTTGTAACAGTCCTGGATTTACATCCATTAAAAACAATAATTTCGACTTTGGTTATGTACTTAATAAATTAAGGTATTTGTAGTATAGTGTGCTTCAACACCTGCATTACAGATTTTGTTACCGGCGTTATATCGCTTTCTTTACAGCGAATATTATTTTGAATGTTTGACTTCGGGCAATACCCATAAGGTGGCGCATTAAGTCGAACATAATTTCATTTCTGAATCATTTACATTTGTAAACAAACATTGTAGGTTGTGTTTCTTGAAAATACTGATTTACTACAATTATTTATCAAAAGTTATTGCAGTTTCGTTAATATATGTTGTTTGTTTGTTGCAAATACACATGATTCAAAAGGTATAATTAAATTGTAATTAAATGTTTACATATATGTTTGCAACTTCCTTCTAATACATGTTTACAGAGATTAATTGATTGAAAATTGTTTGTTCTTGTTTAATCTTATTTAAACACAGGTGAGTTATTGTATAATTATTGTTATTAGCATCTTTGGTAAAGTTTAAAGTTGTATTGTAGCCTAAAACTTGAGGTTAGGTTTGTTGTTTGCATTATTTAGTTTGTTTACTTGAATAAATTTGGACATTAGCGACATTCTAATGGCTCCAAAGAAAGATCAATTGATTTTAGCCAATTCCGTGCATAAAACAAGATTGAAAGAGATCTTAGATTGTGCAAATCGTTCGATGGATGATCCATCACTTAGAAATTTATTTAAAATACAATATAGAAATGTAGAATCAATTTACAAGGAATATAATGAAAACTATTTGTTAATTCTTCATGCAACAAGTGAAGAATCTCAACAACTACTATTGCAAGAACGATTGTCACTTGACAAAATTTATTATTCGATAAATCTTTTGGAAGATAAACTTTTTTCTTCGGTCAGCATGTCAGATGGGTCTAATACACAGGTGCCTGCTGCAACTTCGTCTCAATTGTCTAATGTCAAGCTTCCCAGAGTCCAGTTAAGTACATTTTCTGGTGATCTGAAGCATTGGTGTACATTTAAAGATTTGTTCGACACACTTATTCATAATTCAAGTTTTCGCGAACATCGAGAAATTTCAATACCTTATACTATCACTTAAAAATGAGGCATATAATCTTATCAAGAGCATTCCAATGACCTCTGATAATTACCCTTTAGCATATAAAACACTTACAGATCGTTTTTCGAATAGAAGGCTCTTAGGCAACCATCATTGGTCTTTATTGAAAACGTATCCGTCTCTCACTACAGAGATTTTAAAGCAACTTAGGAATTTGGTTGATGGGTTTAATGAAAATTTGTCAATATTGAAATCGTTACAATTTGATACAGATAGCTGGGACTTTGTTCTGGTAGATCTTTTGTTAAGCAAACTTGATGAAGCTACTCATAAAAGATTTGAGTTGCACTTTAATTCGTCTGAAGTGCCAACTTATCAATGTGTTAAAGAGTTTTTGTTGAAACAATGCGTTGCTTTAGATAACCTGGTGCCCAGTGGGATTTTGAAAACACCATTGTCTAAAGGTACTGCTGCTAAATCGTATAGTCGACTAAGTCCTACACGTTCTAATTTCGATTCGAAGCCTAAAACATTTCTAGCACAAACTACTACTCATTCTAGGAGTAATACGTTATGTACTATTTGTAAAGGCAATCATTCGTTGTATTCATGTGAGCAATTTCTTAAATTGTCTCCAACTCAGCGTCATGAACAAGCCAAACATCATCAGTTATGTTTGAATTGTCTTCGACCTAACCACAGCATGTCGTCTTGTTTTTCGAAGTCATCCTGTAGACATTGTGGTAAACATCATCATTCACTTCTTCATTTTGTTTCGCCTAACACTACTTTGCACTTGTCCTCTTCGAATACTCCAATTCGTCAAGAGACACCTCAAGCTAGTACTTCTACTAATGTTTGTACAACCATTATTGGTTCTGCAGCAACAACTTGTCTTGCTTTGTTACCCACAGTTCATTTAGAAATTCTTGACAAGAGAAATCGACCTCAAATTGTTCGTGCTCTTGTTGACCCTGGAAGTCAAATCTCGTTTATTACTGAAGATTGTCGTAAATCTATTGGGTCTTTATCTCGTCCTTCGCATGTTCCTATTTCTGGTTTGGGTCAAACTTCGCATCAAACTTTAGGCATGATTTCTGGTATAATACGACCCATTCAGGAATATGATTCTGTCCCTACAGATAGTAATTTAAAGGTAACTTTTATGGTTTTACCGTCCATCTGCGGTGACCTTCCAGCGAAACTTATACAATCTCGATGGTCTCATTTGGAGAATATTAAACTTGCAGATGAACAATGGAGACAGCCAGCTCCTATTCAGATGTTATTGGGTGCTGACGTTGCTTCTCGTATTATACTAGATGGGAAAATCACTGGTAATGACAATTCTCCAGTTGCAATTAATACAATTTTCGGCTACATGGTTTTTGGTCCTATAGATTTCATGTCAGCACATCGCTTAAATTCATTTTTTTGTTTCGGTTGATCCTTACAGGGATATTAATCTCAAACAATTTTGGGAACTTGAAGATATTCCGGGTAATAAACGGTCCTCTCCGGACGACCTTATGGCTCAACAGTCATTCGATAAATCGTTATTTCGTTTGTTCAATGGTAGGTTTGGAGTAAGTCTTCCGTTCAAGGAAAATATTCCCGACTTTCCAGATTCAAAAGCTATTGCAGTTAAGCGTCTGTTGGGTTTAGAGCGTCGTCTCCAAGCCAATCCAGAACTTCGCAAATTGTATGTTGATTTCATGTGTGATTATGAATCTTCAGGTCACATGTCACTTTTACCGTCTGCCCCTATTGGTAGTGATTCGTACTACATTCCGCATCATGCAATTTTTAAGATGGAAAATGGTAAATCTAAATTGAGGGTTGTATTCGATGCCTCTGCACAATCAACTAATGGTATTTCATTAAATGATATTTTGCTTACTGGACCTAAGCTCCAGAACGATATTGTTAAAATATTGTTAGCTTTTCGTACTTACAAATTTGTTGTCGTTTGTGACATTAAACAAATGTATTGTCAGATATTGATAACAGAATCAGATCGTCGCTATCAGCTAATACAATGGAGGTGGAATCCGTCTGAGCCTATTCAGACTTATCAGTTGAACACCATCACTTATGGGGTGTCATCAGCTCCATTCTTAGCGATTCGAACAATTTTGGAGTTAGCCAAACTTGGCAAGAATACATATCCTTTGGCTGCTCAAGCGTTGGAAAACAATTTGTATGTTGATGATATTTTGTGTGGTGCTTCCACTCTGTCAGAAGCTCAGGAACTAAAATGTCAGCTTGTCCAGTTGCTTGGTTCAGGATGTTTTGAATTACGTAAATGGGCTGGCAATAATCCAGTACTTTTGGAAGACATCCCTCTTGAACACCAACAATCGAAGTCAAATCTTGTTGCAAGTGGTGGTGATTTTATCATTAAGGTACTTGGACTCCGTTGGCAATCACAATTAGACATTTTTTCTTTCGATCTTCAACTTTTGGAGAATCGTATCTCTAAACGTATACTTCTCTCAACGATTGCTCGCATTTATGACCCTCTGGGATTTCTTACACCAGTCACTTTCGCCCTCAAGCGACTCATTCAACAATTTTGGGTTCTTGGGTTAGATTGGGATGAGGATCCTCCAGATGTCAGTGTCATGTTTTGGAAAAAAATTGTTTCTGAATTTTCAATTATTGAATCAATTCAGATACCACATTATCTAGCTATTAAAGAAGCTTGTAGCGTGCAGCTTCATGGTTTTGCTGATGCCTCAGAAAAGGGCTATTCAGCCATTGTTTATTTTCGTATGGTATTTCATTCTGGGGATATTTCTGTTCGTTTTGTTATAGCTAAATCAAAGGTAGCTCCTTTGAAATACTTATCTGTACCTCGGCTGGAACTTTGTGCTGGGGTACTCTTATCAAAATTGGTACAATTCGTAATTGGTGCTTATTCGTCTATAACCTTTGAAAAATCATTTGTTATACTGACTCCTCGGTGGCTTTGACTTGGATAAAGTTACCTGCTTATCGTTTGAAAACATTTGTAGCTAATCGTGTAAGTTTCATTCAGGAAAGAGTTCCTCCTGAATGTTGGTGTTATATTCGCTCTTGTGACAATCCTGTTGATTGTGCCACAAGAGGTTTGTTTCCTTCTGAACTGCCCTGGCATCCGTTATGGTGGGCAGGTCCTTCATTTTTGTCAATCCCTGAAGCAAATTGGCCTTCGCCTTTGTCATGTGTTTCGTCTCCAGAAGCAGCTGTTGAAAAGAAACACCTCGTGTGTGTCGCTACTATAGAATCGACATGGATTGATAATTTCTTTGAAAGATTTTTGTCTTTACGTAAAATTCAAGGCATAATTGCATATTGCCTAAGAGTATTTCACGCGAGAAAAAATATTCTGAAGTCGTTATCATTGTCTTTGTTAGAGCTACAAAATTCTCTAATGGTTATCACAAAAGTAGTTCAACACACATCGTTTAAGTATGAATTAGAAGCACTTCATCAAAATGAACTTTTACCTAAACACTTTCAGCGTTTAGGTTTATTCCTCGATTCCGATGATATTTTGAGAGTGGGCGGTAGACTAACTCATTCTAGCCTTCCCGATTCTTCTAAGTATCCTGCTTTGTTACCTAGTAAACATCGTTTTACGGACTTACTGATAGAACAAGTTCATTGCAAGAATCTGCATTCTGGAGTGAATACAACTTTATATTTAATTCAGGAAAATTTCTGGATTCTTTCGTCTCGTCGCGCTATTCGTCGCATTTTGTCGAAATGTTATCGTTGCTATAGAATCAATCCTGTATTTATTGTTCCTATTATGGGTAACTTACCCCATTATCGTGTTTCCCAGGCTAAACCATTTAGCTCTGTCGGAATAGATTTTGCTGGTCCCTTTACTATTACGCCATATCGTAAGAAGGGCTCCAGAACATCTAAGTCGTATCTTTGTGTTTTCGTTTGTTTGGCTACCAAGGCCTTGCATCTTGAAGTTGTTTTGGATCTGTCTACTGACTCAGTTATTGCCTGTCTTCGACGCTTTATAGCTCGCCGCGGTCGCTGTCAAGACATCTACAGCGATTGTGGAACAAACTTTGTTGGTGCTGATCGACAACTACAAGAATATTTTCGTCAATCTGTCAAGTCAGAAGCCATTGTCTGGCATTTTAACCCCCCTTCTGCTCACCATTTTGGAGGCATTTGGGAAAGTGCAGTTAAATCCGTTAAAACTCATCTAGCTCGTGTTATGGGTAGTCAAATACTTAGCCTAGAAGAGTTTCAAACTCTTACTGTTCAGATTGAGGCTCTGTTGAACTCTAGACCTCTTTGCAGTCTAAGTAGCGATCCTAATGATCTTCGTTCGTTGACTCCAGGTCATTTTTTGACCCTGGAACCTTTGTCGTCATTCCCTGATCATATTGTTTCTCATATAAAACAGTCTCGTTTGTCGCGCTGGCAATTAATTCAAGCATTGCAGCAGGGATTTTGGGATCGATGGCACAAGGAGTATTTACATCAATTATATCAACGTGCTCGTTGGTTAAAATCTAAACAATTAGACAACATTGACATTGGTACTTTCGTTATGATAAAGGAGGATTCAGTATCTCCCCTTTGTTGGCGACTAGCTCACATCATTCAGCTACATCCTGGAAGTGATGGCGTTTCTCGTGTAGCTTCTGTTCAAACGTCCAAGGGAATACTAAAATGTCCCATGGTCAAATTGTGTCCGTTGCCATCACAATGAATAAATTTCAATTTGTGGATCTATGTAAATATACTAATATTTTGTGTTCGTGTCTATAAAAAAAAAAAAAAATTATATATACATATGTACATAACCAAACTCGTATTGTTGTATTGTATTCGTGTAACTTATAGCTACCAGCAGTTATAAGTCAAAATTTTGTATTTGAAAAAATAGCATCTTACATGCTATTTTTGGTGGGCAATTATGGTTCGTATTCCCGTTTTATTTATTTTAAAACAAAACACAATTTATTTCGCGTTTTTAAACAACTCCAGTTGTTAATAAAACTATTTTGAAATTGGTGCATTACAATCGCCAATTGTCGTAAATATGCCGAATTATCTCCAATCAGAAGAGAAGAAGACGATTTGGCATTTGTTATCATTCGTTTTCGTAATTTCGAACTACAAGCAACAACAAGTGCAGCTGCTCCATATGGCTGAAGTGCGTGATTTCAAGTGAACCAAACCGCTTAATCACCGCCGTTTCAGTGTACCGTACCTGCTCAGAAAACTACTGGAGGTATGTTCGTTTTGTTATAATAAATTAATAATTTGTACTTGTTGCATTTATATTATAATTTTTGATATAAATTCAATCACCATTACTGCCGATAACCATATGTCATTACACATTGTGTTGAATCACAAACATATTAAAAGGTCCTTCGAATTTCGCAATCTTTCGCAATCTTTACGCACCACATATTAACCCGTTTCTATTATAAATAAAAATATTTACACCTTGGTACAGACAGTTTGTTACAACAGTTACCAGCTCAATCGTTAAATACCTTAAAGTCTTTGGTTTTAATATATTTTAACAAATTCTAAATAATACTAGTAGATGGGCCCCACATGCAACCCTAGTTTGACTTTATTCTGGTCTATTTTGAGCTCATTATAACCCAGTTTCTGTAAATGCTTTTAACCTTGCATTTTATTGAAAACAAATTTAAAGACCAGTTTACTCCTTACAACAACAATTTATAGCACGAATAAACCTTTACATATCATCAATAAACCCTTTTTTAATAATCAAAATTAATTGTGCTGCACATGTACCTCTTTAAACAAGTTTTATGGTAATAAATACGTCACCAATAAGTCAAAACACGCAAACACAAAAAATATCAACACAAATGTTTATACAAAAACAGGAATTTAAGTTTAGTTACCTGGAGTCGCTTTCGTTCCTCGTCACCGCTGCAAATGGTTACCAGAAACCTTCGTCGTTGCGTCTATCTACGTCGATTATGCGTGGATCCAACTGATCCCCACCTATCCAAATCGCGGCCACTACAACTATTCTTAAATTACGCTTTCGGCTTTGCTTACCCAAATATCATCCCTTCATTTAATCGATTCGTTGTAGTAACGGCACCTTTTATCTAAACAAAAGCACTAACTCGTGCAATATTACTTCACAACATGCGGTACGCTACTACAGCTTTCATAATTTCAAAACAGGATGTTATATGCAACTTTACTGACTAAACACAATAATTAATAACCGTAAGAGCATTTACTATTATTACGTTGCAGATCTAAGCACGGTCTCAGTTCTAAAAGAAAAGAGAGCTTTACTATTTTTATTCGTGTATTTATATGATTTTCAAACCCCCCGGTCGAACCTATTTCACTTGAGAAGCTTATTTTTCAATTTACTTCTACTAATTCCAAACGTAACGAACTCTAACTTCTCAAAAATCCTCCGTTCGTTGTGCTGTTACATAGAATTTTGTTTACTACCTTAACGGACATGCTCTTCGTGAAAACTGCTAGCCATCAACCAATAATATAATTTTCCCTCGTCATAACGCTCCACATCTCAGCTATCTATCTCCATTCCATGCATGTTTATTGTCTCCTTTAAAACCCCTCTTAAGCTACAGAAAATCGATATCGTAGTCGTCCTTCACATTTACCCGTGTAATTCGTACGTGACTTTTACCCAACGCTTTCTTTACCTGCTTCTCTGTCTGTCTTACATAATCGATCATTTATTCTACTCACTCTTCAAGGCACTTGTTATTTAAAGCAGTTGGTCAAACCGACCGCTGCAAACAATTTCATAGGAATTGTCTTAACGTTTATTTAAGTTCCCTGAACGTGACATTTAATCAACAGGTGTCCTTCGACGCAACCGACCGTTTAAAATAACAATTCTTTGTTTCTTTCCTTCTCAGTATTTGTATAAACGCACGTTGGCTTTTAAAATGGAAACATTTGCGTTTAAAATTATTGATTTTCTATACATGCAAGCTCTCTTTTTGTTTCCATGCGTTTGATTAAAATTATTATAATTACTTATTCGTATCCTTGAGTTTTTATGTACTCTAAAGCTTTCTTCCCTAATGCAATTTTAACATTCCACTTTAAAAATAGAAAAATACCTTAATAACCGTCCGTTTTCACTATATAAATTAACTAATTTGGCGCGTAAATAATTCGCTCCTGTTTCTATATACACAGTTGATAAAATTTTGTTGTCTACACTTATTTAACCTCTAATTCCACAACAATATATATAATATATATATATATATATATATATATATATATATATATATATATATATATGCCTTGTTGATTAATTACAAGGGATGAAATAAATGGTGAGCTAAAATTAACCATCTTAATATAGGATATTAATCCATAAACTATGAATCCATTATTCAAAAGTGTTTGAAAGATATTTATAAAAAGATGGTTTTTACTAAACTTCTTATTGTTGCGTTTGGAGAAATGTATATAAAAAGTTACCCTTATTTTTGGAAGGGGTTTTAGTTGTAGCATTTATGATATAGAATTCGGGACCGCCCTGTATATAAAATTAAAAATATATAGCATACGGCTACATTAAACAACTAACTTTATCCACACATTTTTTCGAACGAAAATGACGTACTTTGGGTATTCGTTGTTGACAGAATAAAGAAAACTATAAAAAAAATGCAACAAAAGCTTATTTTAACAATAAGATAACTCCCTTCTCAACGAATAGCCTTCCTCTGAAATCTTGTCTATTATTTTGTCACTGTTTAAGTTTTGTAACACGTCTTTCTCAACTGCCATTAACAAAAATGCTTCTAGATTAGTATTACTAAGTGTACTCCTTAGTCTGGTTAAAACACCTTTCATAAGCTACTTGTGTTGTGGGTAATGTCAAGAGATATTGGTAAGCCAATATTAATATACTGTACGCTTCACTATATAAGTTATATTTTATAAGCACGCTGAAACAGCATACCGCACCGCTTTTACAAATGGTGGAAATTTTGCAAATTTTTTAATTATCAGCATCTTCCTCCACTTCCTCATCATTTTCAATTTGATAATATTGTTCGTATTCCTAGGCGATAGTTTTCTTTAAATTGTCCCATCTATTCGCAAAATTTAGTAACTCTTCATTCACATAACCTTTCTTTCGTTGCATCCTTATTGAATAGTGTTAACTTTAAACTTAGTGTTTCTAGTGCATGCAAAGGCAAATCGGCTTTTATAAAATCATTAAAATTTGAAGGCGACAAAAAATTTAAATCTTGGTACAACATCTTGTGACATTCATCATGCTTTCAATAACAGTATCTAAAATAACATTATGTACATCTACAGTAAATTTACAAACTCTATCGTTAACTGGATTGTGATCAAAATTTTCCCCAGGCATCTTTTTCACTTTTCTAGGGCTCTTGTTAGAAAAGGTATGCTCAATATAAATTGTGTCATCTGCACCTCTTGCACTAAGTTCCCCTGTTGCCCAGTTTATAAATGAATCTGATGCTGATTTTATCCTATCAACGTCTCTTTGAATTCGTTTTAATTGTAAAAGTGTCGAGTCCACAAACTGCTGTGCTTTCAGAAGATCAAGTCCGTTGGTTTGTAGATATTTTGACAATGGAGTTGTTATATTAAATATTTTTAAATAAATTTGCGATAACATGATTGTTTCAAATTTTTGCAAAGATTCTCTCAAATTTTTGGCCTTTGCTCGGTGTTTTCAATTTCAAAGAGGGACATAATAACATCCACATAAAGTGAATCCTTATTAGGATTAAAAAATGTATCGGAAATACGATTAATGGCCTTGTGTTTTGTACACCAACGAGTCTCGCCTATTACGTGAAGGTTTCGTAAATTCCTTTTTTTTTGTTAAAATCTCGCCAAACATATATTCGTTGATAAGACTCTTTAAAAAATACTGCCAAAGAATTGATTGTATAGGAAAAGTTTGCCGAAGGAATAGGAGATTTCGTGACATCACCCAATACTAAATTTAAAATATGAGCATAGCACATATATGCATTTGATTAAAGATTTTTCCGTAAGTCATGCGGTAAAACCATTATATTCCCCTTTCATATTCGTAACACCATCAGTGGAATTACCAATACATCTACTTATGTATAAGTTGTTGTCCACCAGAACTTTTGATAACAAATTCATAAGCCCTTTTCCTGCAGAATCGCTAACTGTGACCACTCCTAAGAGTCTTTTCTTAGTTTCATCATTCAAAATGTATCGGATGATTACTGAACCTGGTCTTTTACTGCAATGTTTTGTGTAGTATCTATTTGTACCGAAAACAATCCTGCTTCTCCTACCTTACTTGCTATTAATGTTTCCATATAAGAAGATATTGTTTTAATAACAAGGTTGACAGTGGTTTTTGAGAGAAGTTAACAGATTTCCTCTATCTTGACGTTTTATAATTTTTTCTTATTCGGTATTTTGAGTTAACATCAAGTACTTCTGTTCAGACTTGTCATGGGCTGCTTTACTAGCAGCAATTGCTACAGCTAAATGCTTCTGTAATACAACGTCGTACTTGCCGATTAATAATATTAATTCTAAAAATTTCGTGGTGTAAGCATGGATCTTCTAAAGTATAAGCTGCTTCAAACTGTTTACCTCTAAAACTTAAACCTCATTTGCCAATAAACTTTATTGTGTCGATAATGCGTTCCAAAACTAAACGTTTTTTTTTCACTTGGGAATGTTGAACAGTAATTTGTTTTTTAAATAATACGTCTGCAATAGTTTTGTTCTGAGTTTTAAGAAAGAAGAAATCGGCAGCATTTTGATGGGTTTTACTTTGCTCTTGTTCATTTATACGTTGATGAACATGTTTCCAGTCGCTGATGCCTTCTATAAATGTGATTTTGTCTGTTGTTCTAGCAAAAGCCAAACATACCGTACAATACAATTTCAACGAGTTGGAGTCGAAAGTATGCCAAGTACGATTGGTGTTATTTTGACGAAAGAACGCCTTCTGTGTTAAAAACGAAAATTTGTTATCATTATACGGCTGCATGAGATGACTTTCAAAAAATAAATCTATTTTATCAGTTTTTGGTCTTACAAATAAGTTAAAAGCGGGCTTTGTAGAAGATTGTGATTGATCTTGATTGCTTTGATTAATTAGAACATAAATCTTTGGATTCTATTATTTGCACATTCTGTAGTTCAGTAGTTTCAGATGAGCAGAAGACTGTTGTATTTACTATATTTATTTGTAGTACCTGCATATCAGAAAGTGTTAAAGACGATGTACTTGGAGTCGGTTCCATTGGCTCCTGTTTTTCTGACCGAGTCAAAAATTCATTTAATCTACAACATTTAAAGGCTTTTTGTTCAATTTTTTTATGTTTTGTATCTCTCATGCGCTCAGCGCCACCTTTTCGTTTAGTGACTTTGTCGGTAGGCATTGTTGTAGTAATGTACTGACACTATATAATTTTCAAAAATCAGAAATAAAAATATTCTTAACGTAGAATTTTGTAACTTTAAAGGTATAAAACTGAATTAGCAGCTCGTCGTCTTAAAATGTACATTTTCACTAACGACACTAATTTTAACGTTACCAAAATCGACACGGAACAGTCATGTGTACTGCACAAATACGCGATTATCGAGCAACTAAAACAAGCCTGGCCATGATGTAGATGTGCAAATGCTTCTAAGAAATATATACAATAGAGCCCCAGGCTGTAAATTTGCAGCTTCTATGGAGACAAAAGGTTTGGTCAGGTATATCGTGGATTGAGGTATTGGGAAGATACTCGACTATATGGACGAAAACGTGTCACATCGTATTGTATATATTTTAAGTAAGTTTGGTCTCGAATTTAGCGACAACATACGGAGTTCAGCTAAAACTAATAATAGAAAAATGTAATTGAATCTAAGCGGTATATTTCCGTACTAAGTTGAATTCAATTTGGGATGACGCTTTAATAAATGTCATAGGCGTAATATCGGTAATATCACACAATCTAAAGAATGTAAATAAATATTTATAATTTATAATGATGTAGGTACAATTTTGATAACGGACTGAAAATCAATTTCGAAGCAAAAATAGTCCCAGTGTTGAGTTTTGCCGGTAAACAAGGGTATATTTATGTTTATTCATTGTGGCGAACTCAGGTCACTGAACTTAAAAAAAGCTGCTCCATTATCAGTGTCTGCTTTAAAGGGGCGCAGCTGCTAGGGACAGATGCTGTTTCACTCATATGCACCGGCGCCTATGACTGAATGATGACAGACATGTAAAAAGTAGATGCATAGGTGCATATAATCGTTGTATACACCTTTCAAAAAGTCCCATTCTAAATGAATTTATTGTAAAATGTATACTTATAAAAAGCTTATTGCAGGACAAATAGTAGCAAGATAAATAATTTGAATACTTATATTGTCAAATGATTCTAGATACATTGAATGAATTCTTTTGGAAATAAATAATGTTGCTACAAATGGAAACAAATCTATTTTGTATTTAAGGCTGGCGTTTTATTACGAAACTTTAATACATTCTAGGCAGTTTTTGTGACATTTCCTTGAAAATATGCAAACACCTACTAGGAACTAATTGAGAAAGGTTTAAAAAAGGTATTGAAGAATTCTCACCATAATCTATGTAACACATTTATTTGAAACGACTTTGGAAGTTGAGTAAAAAATGATGTCGTGAACTCGCGCACTTTGAAATTGCACAAAAAAATGAGGCCATATCTATTGTAGCTAGAGTGTTGGTACCTTCTTAATACTATTATCATTACACGAAGTGTATATTTGTGGAGATACAATTAGAAATTTTCAAATGGAGATGCATTAAAAACGTACATTTTGAACATTTCAAGGTGAATTACCACGAAAATATTCACCACCTTTTTTAAACCTTTCTATATTTGTTCCACACTAACTATTTTTAGTAGGTGTTTGCACATTTTCGAGGGGATAATACAAAAAATTGTCTAAAATGTATCAGTTTCGTAATACAATGTCAGCCTCAAGGAATATTTTCTAATAATACACTGACACTTTATAGATACATCTAAAACTAAATTTTTTCTCCGACCTCATTAAAAGACCTCATTTTTAATACTATTTTCTGACAAAGTTGAGGTTTTTGTTACTGATGTATAATAATAGGTACGTGTTGCTAAGCAACTTATTAAAGTCTAAAAATAAAAATACTTTTAGCTCCTGGGATTACAAGTGTTGCCAATTAATATTTTCAATATTTATTAATTTTGAATGATAGATTTTTTAGTTGGAGAAAAAGTGGTGTGTGTTATTTGTCTTAAAAGTGGCTTTGTTTGACGAGCAAAATTACATAAGCTCAGATACGCTGCGTTTCGCCTCACCAACGCAAAATTTATGTATCAAACAAAGAATCACTTTTAATCCTAATATCACAATATACTATTTTGTGCAACGGTAGAAGTATAAGCATTTTGTGTTCTCTCCACTGTACACGAAATACAATTTCGCGGCTGTTACCCCAAGTAATGAGCGCCATACTAAATGTCACTTTTATAGGTAATTGACGTTGGTCACTTCACACTTATACATTTCTAAAATATGCCAACAAAGTGTTATTGCTTTTTTATTAAGAACCATTGCTATTGCCAGACTTTTTCACAAATTTTGAAGAACTATCAAATAGCTTTAGTATATTATTTCCATAGCAATGTTGTGATTTAAAGCCACTACAAATATGAACGGTAGATTTATTATAACATCTAAATTCTAACCATACATTTATCGAGTAGGAAAAAAAATTGTATAACATCAATACATACGGTTGCAGATCAAACAGTGTGTATAACTTGGCCGTGAAATTTTTTAGTCTCGGCGAAAAACTTTTTCTCAGTACGCTAAAAGGCAATTTCTTGGTCTTTGTATACAAATAACTATTAAAATTTTTTTGTGATGTTTCACACTTTACTAATTTCTTTTCGAAAGCAAACAATACATACTATTATACCACTTTTAATCTTAATAATACAATACTATTATGTAACTTATAACTTATTCTGTATTGCAACAGTAAAACCTAGTAAGTCATTTTTTAGCCAAAATGAGGTTTTTACACAATCTGAATGTACTAATAGGTAACATACAAGTGTTCAAAAGTTTTGTAGTCGAGCAGGGCCTGCCAGATCTTAGAGCCTATTCCTTGAGTTGTTATTCAAACTTTACTTTAAATGTAAGTTACATAATATTCAAAACGAGCATACTTGCAACCCCAACACTGCATACAAAAATATGATTACTGCTTTATTATTGCTATCTAATACAGTACTTCAAACCATGTATTATTTGACCTCCTAAAAAGTTTGTAGTTGTGGCTTTACTAAGATCTACCCTTGCAACGAAAGTTGCCTTAATAACTAAACGGTCTAGGTCGCCAATTCATCATTAAGATTATCCATGTCATACACATCCATAATGCTTAAAACTTTTCTTGTCATATATAAAAAAGCAGTATTTATTGTAGGGCTATGCGGTTTAAACGTTAAACATTTAGTTTCTATTACACGTTTATTGTTTGTCTAAACAAAAAGAATTAAAAATCTAAAAGTCCGGCCAGGTATCCTGCCGATCGTAAAATGTGTGCAGGGAAACAAATCAATGCATGAAATGCAGGGTGCTTTTCATTTAATAATAAAAACAACACAAAAACTGTTTAAATTCACGTTTTAAGCATATAAAAAAATTTAGTAAAAGTTATATTTTTGTGTTTCGAATTTTTAACAGTCCACTGCTCAGTTCATACCTATATCTTATTGCGTTTATTATTTATGGTTAAACGTTTAACAAAATCGTTTAAAAAAGCACAGCCTTATTGTATTTGTTGTGGAATCAAAAACTAATACAACATCTTTAAAATAACTAAATCATTATTATCAACGTTTACTTTTAAGTATTTAAATACTTCTGATAAAAACCTGCTTCACAATCAAAAGAACTTACCACTTACTTAAAGTGGCAATATGAGCTACATTTAATTCATTCTAAGAGATGACTCCAGATAGATAGATATATTTATTGCAGAATCATATATACAAGATATTTAACCATGTTATACAAAATACTTTACATTATTATGGCACTCTTTAGGTAGTCATCAATGCTGTATGGTGCAAGACCCGTAAGGTACACTTTCATTCTGTTGACCAGTTCCCCAGTGGTCTTCTGTTGTAAATATTGATTTGGGATTTTATTGTAAATCTTGTAAGTCCAGTAATTTACTCCACTTTTACTTTTGTTCATGCGGTACCATGGTACTACTAGTTTAAAGTTGTTTCGCGTGTTGTAGCTATGTGTGTCTTGGTGTGTCAATGAATGCTTCTGTAGTGCTACAACATATTTGATGCACTGAAGAACATATATTGCCGACAATGTTAATATTCCTAGCTTTCGGAATAATGGTTTACAGTGAATGGTTATTGGTACATTAGTAAGTAATCTGATAGCTCTTTTTTGTAGAATGAATGCGCGCTTAGCATGTGGTGAGGCGCCCCATAATTTAGTCCCATAATTCAGGTGGCTGTGTATGAGTGCATAATAAACCGATTTAGCTGCAGATTGTGTGCTTATGTTCATTAATTTTCTTATTGCATATAGTGATCGGGCTATTGTAACACACATTTTGTGTATGTGCATTTTCCAGTTCAATTTAGAATCTATTGTGAAACCTAGAAATTTTATACTTTCAGTGTCATTATGATGATTTACGTGATGTGAGAAAATGTGTATGTTGGTATTGTAACGCGCTACTACTACCGCGTTTCTTTAATTTAAAACAAGTAATAATAATGGTCTTTATTACTCACTGTTCACAAGTCTAATTAACAATATATGCCTTATTTATAGATGTTTTCAGTCCACTTAACAATGAAGCACTATTACACTAATGAATTTACAAGCACTAATATCTTCTTAAACTAACTTCTTTACCCTAGGTCCAATAACCACACTAACACAACTATTTGTTTATACACTTCTATTTATTTATGTATACTGCAAGCTGCATGCACATTAGACACAGCATATCATTTATGTATATATTCTAAAAACTCAACTACGTTTACTTTACAACGATATAATTTATATTAGACATTCAAGATTAGACTAACTCTTACATTCATAAGCGGCCTTATATATACCCTGCATTAAGATATGACTCATTATCTAGAACTTTGTAGAAGGATTCTCGAATGCTGAAGAATACACTGTGCCCCGGGCGTTTGTATGTTTGACGGGTTGCCTAATAGTGGATCGCAACACTGCCCCCTCTTTAAAACCGTTACGTCTCGTAACTGTAAATCCATCTTGACGCCAATTCGATGACTGGTGACGGTATCGGCAGCTATCTCCTCTGGTGCATCCACCGCGTCGTTGGAAGTAACAGTCAACACTCTTTTCATGGTCTTGGTAGGCAACCGGTTGATAACAACAAACAAGAACCTGGACGTTGGTTCCTGGAAAACTACTTCTAGCATATTTCGGACTATCCTCCAATCCAAGCGATCCAGTCCACAGCCCAGCTTGGGCACCGCTAGTCTCGTTACTCCATTTTCCATCATCTGCGCCTTAAGATTTAGCAAAGCCTCCCATAGATGTCCATAACTAGGTCTCTGCCATGAAGAATTTTGGTGACCAGATAGTAAACATAACGATTTTTATCTTGAAGAACCAAAGATTTTCCTACAGTTGGCTGCTGTTGTACTAATTCATCCACACATCCAAACTTTTCTTGAAAACAACAGCTATTCCCCTTGACATTGCCAAATCTTGAGCTACGCAATGTGCAAGGAATACTCTTCTGGTGCTCTAAACAGATCTTGCTGTTTTTCAACAACAACGCCAAATCTCGCTTTAGCGGAACCACCATACGCCGCCATAAAGCTCTCAAAATCTGCATTTGGCTCATGATTAATAACTTGCCGAACACCATTATCATTATTTGAGTCTTCCTGGTTGTTGCCAGTGTAGTGTGTTAAACGGTCAAAGTGTACCACTTTCGGTTTACCACGAGGGGATCTTCTGATCCGGTACACTACATCATTAATCCTTTTTAACACTTCGTACGGCCCTTCCCATTGTCTTTGTAGTTTTGGCGACAATCCACGTTTTCTTTGTGGATTGTACAACCACACTAAATCTCCAGGTTGATAACCACCTTCTTGTGCTCTCGTGTCATATTGTGATTTCATTCGATCGCTTGCTGCCTGTATATTCTTTCGGACGTTTTCGTGAATACTATTTGATCTTTCACGAAGCTTACTAACGTAATCTTTACCGGCGATCTCTTCTCCAGGTTTAAATCCAAACTGAAGATCACATGGTAGCCGCAATTCACGTCCTAGCATTACGCAAGCGGGCGAGTATCCTGTGCTGTCATGTACCGAAGATCGGTACGCCAGTAGGAACAAATGTAGATATTGGTCCCAGTCCGTTGATGTTCAGAGACAACTTTGGCCAGGTACTTTCCTAACGTTCTGTTCATTCTTTCAACCATTCCATCCGATTGAGGATGAAGTGGCGTGGTTCTAGTTTTCCTGATTCCAAGATGCTTGCAGACGTTTTCAAACAACGCTGATTCGAAGTTCCGACCTTGATTGGAGTGTAATTCCAACGGAACTCCAAAGCGACAAAACAACTCCTCACTAGTACATCTGCAACCGTCTCGGCTTCTTGGTTAGGTATAGCATATGCCTCCGGCCATTTGGTAAAATAATCCATTGCAACCAAGATGTATTTATTCCCTTTCTCTGATTCAGGAAACGGACCAGCTATATCAATGGCTACCCTTTCAAAAGGATTCCCCACGTTATACTGTCTCATTGGGGCTTTCCGTTTTGAGACCGGGCCATTTGCAGAGGCACACAATTCACATTTCCGGCACCACTCCTTCACATCTTCTTTGCAGTTCACCCAATAGAATCTTTCTCTCACTCTTTCGAGAGTTCTTTTCACGCCAAAGTGCCCTCCGGAAATACCATCGTGCAAGTGCTGCAACACTTCCGGCACTCTGCTTCTCGGCACTATCACTTGAAGTCTCTCAGTGCCATCTTCAAATTCCAGGCGTCGTTTCAAGATTCTATTTTTCCATCCCACTGTGACCAGTATGCCTTCAGGCTCCTACTTGAAATACTAATTTCTTCCCAAACTGGTCGTTGTCCTCTATTTTTCCACTCAATAATACGTCCCAATTCGGCGTCATTCTCCTGGTCTTCTCGTATTCTTTCGAGTTGCCAAGTATCATCGGTTACCGTCATTCTATGGATGACACTTATTTTCTCTTCCATCTTGGAGCAATGATTGCAGTCCATCGGACAAGGTCTCCTTGATAGAGCGTCTGCATTCCGATGGCTAGATCCTACACGATGTTCCGTATCAAAGTCATATTCCTGCAGCCGCTCTATCCACCTTGCCACTTGCCCTTCAGGATTTCGAAACTGCAGTAACCATTTCAGTGCGGCATGGTCTGTTCTCAACAGGAATTTACGGCCGTATAAGTACTTATAAAAGTGCTCTACGGATTTGACGACGGCCAACAGCTTCCTTCTTGTCACACAATAGTTCCTTTCTGGCCGCGACAAGACCTTGCTGAAATACCCAATAACTTTTTCTTGTCCGTCCTGCACTTGAGAAAGAACGCCTCCTATAGCTGTGTTACTGGCATCGGTATCCAACACAAACTTTCCCTCCATCCGCGGATAACTCAAAATTGGTGCTGTAACTAGTAGTCGTTTCAGTTGTTCAAATGCTCTGTGGCAGTCGTCATTCCAATCATATTCTTGTCCATCTTTGGTTAATTTTGTTAACGGTTTGGCAATGTTCGCAAACCCAAGTATAAAACGTCGGTAATATGTGCACAATCCTAGAAAACTGCGTAGTTGGTGTATATCTGCTGGTGTAGGCCACTCTTGTACCGTTTTTATTTTGTCAGGGTCAGCTCTTATTCCGGTCTCTGAGACGACATGTCCTAGGTATTTCACCTCTTTTCCAAATAGGTGGCACTTCTTGGGGCTTAATGTAAGGTTTGCCCGCGTAATCTTTTGGAATATCTCCTCTAGGTTCTTAAGATGTTCTTCAAAAGACCGGCCTAACACTATCACGTCGTCCAGGTACACCAGACATGTCTTCCAGGACAGTCCACGCAGTACCGACTCCATCAATCGTTCAAAAGTAGCAGGAGCATTGCATAATCCAAATGGCATGACCTTGAACTGCCATAATCCAGTTCCAATTGTAAACGCAGTCTTTTCTTTATCGTTTGGCTCCAAGCCTACCTGCCAGTATCCGCTTTTCAAGTCCAAGGTCGAAAACCATTTAGATCCGGATAGAGTATCTAAGGTGTCATCAATTCTGGGCAAAGGATAGCTGTCTTTCTTTGTCACATTATTAAGCCGCCGGTAGTCTACACAAAACCTTGTCGACCCGTCCTTTTCTTGACAAGCACTACCGGGGATGCCCATGGACTATTCGAGGTTCAATCACTCCCTGTTTTTCCATATCGGTGATAATTTGCTCGGCTTCCTTACGTTTTGCCAAAGGAAGCCGCCTGGGTGTTGTCTTATCGGTTGCGCATCTCCAGTATTGATCTTGTGTTGCACAACATTCGTCCTTCCTTTCTCACTATCATCCAGTGCAAACACACCTCGATATCGTCCGACCAGTTCTTTTACCTTGCCCAGTTGGTCGCCATTTAATCCTTGACACGAGGGTATCAACATATCCAGCAATTTCTGTGAGCAACCGTTGGTTGGTTTATTTTTCGTGTCGTCCACACAACGTTTAATATGACATACTGGAATGCAACTTCCCACAATCATGCCTTTCTTCAGGGTCACTGTATGGGGATTAATGTTCAGCACCCTTACTGGTACCATATTTCGAGACTTTACCAGCGTTCTTCCAATCAGAAGTCCTCCTGACCCACTCCCGATTCAGTTGCTTCCATCATGCATACTTGTCCTTCCCGGAGCGTACCATCCGGGCATCCCATTACTATCATTTCTGCCTTCTCGGGTATTTTCATATCGCAAATCATTCGAACTTGCATCGTCTGGTTACTCCTACCTTAAAATGGAATCTCATCATCATCTATCCGAAGCACATTTTTTTTCATGTTTACATGAAACCCATATTCTCTCATGAGATCCATTCCCAAGATCACTTCTTCTGTAATTTCAGCTACCAACACTCGATGATTAATTAATTTGTCCCCAATTGTCAACATAACGGCAGTCTCTCCGTGAGTACAAATTTTCTCACCACTTGCCGTTCGAAGACACACCGATACAGGTAGCATTTTCCACGACCAACCAAATCTGGTCTCACAATAGTTTTGTCGCTCCTGTATCCACGAGTAATCGGACACCCTACCATTAATTCTTCCATCGATATAAATGCTGTCCAGACTCCCCATCGACGATGCAGCACGGATGATAATCTCCGGGGCACTACGTTGTGCTGTCGACGTTCGCCCCCTTACGTCGACTTGCTTTAGTTTTCCTGCTGCTCAACCGGTTGTTTTTTTGGTTGAGTGCAGCGTCTCTGTATATGACCAACTTCGCCGCAGTTCCAGCATCGCAGACCCCATCTCCGCGGTCGTTGTCTTTCAAGCTTTTCCACACGGTTGATTATTTCCTCTATGCTGTTCTGCGCTTGATCAGGTTCCTCTAAGGCAGACCGAACTTTGTGACTCATTCTGTGTGATGTCTGCTTAGCTGTTTCAAATTCAAGCGCATGAGCTAGTGCATCATCTAACATCTTTGGCCGTGCTAATCTTAGCGCTTGCTGTATTTCGCCATCTTTAACGCCATCCACAAATGTTTGTACAGCCAGTTGTTCGAGGAAACTATCTGGTGCCGTTGGATATGCCAATCTAACTAATCTGGCGATGTCAGCTTCGAATTCTTGCAGGCTTTCACTTGTCTTTTGCGAGCGGTTCTTAACTTGTGCGTGGTAAACCTGTTGAAGGTGAGCGTCTCCATATCTCATCTCAAGCTTCGATGTTAAGAGGCCGTAATCATTCTGCTAGTGATCGGGAATCGTTTGTAAGATGTTAAGAGCTTCCCCCCGTAGGGCCACTATTAGAGAGATAGCCTTCTCTTTGTTGCACCAACCGTTGGCTATTGCAGCAGCTTCAAATTGTTTCAAATATGTGGGCCAAGGTGTTTTACCATCGAATGTAGGTGGTTTTACTTTAAATTTAGACGGAATTGACTCGCTTCTTTCCGTGGTTCTTATTTCTGGAATGTTCTGATTAACAACTTGGCTTGGCAATTCAAGTGGCCGCGTTGTTAGTGAAATTACTTGTTCTTGCAACCTCATCACATCTTCTTCCATTTTTATCAATTTACTGTCCAACTTTTGCTCAACTGTTTTACCTGTTCAGTGAAATCTTCTTTCAATGCAATGGAACTTTCCATTAATCTTCGTTCTAACGTGGCTGTATTTTCACTTAACTTTTCCTCTATTTTCTCAGCATTTTCACTAAGTGTCATTTCCATGCCGTATTTAAATTCTTTAAGGGTCGATTCCAGTTCAACTGACTTCACTAAGTTTTCGTTTAGTGTCACTTCCAGTTTAGCCGACCTCTCCTCCATTTTCTCAGCATTTTCACTAAGTGTCACTTGCATTTCGGATTTAAAATCCTTAAGGAAATTCATTAAACTTTCTGCCTCCATCTTATTTTGACTCCTTGTAACTGGCATATATAAACTACTTAAATGTCTTTAGACTTGTGTTTTAAATTAATCACTATATACCCCACAAATGCCTGACACCAGTGTAACGCGCTACTACTACCGCGTTTCTTTAATTTAAAACAAGTAATAATAATGGTCTTTATTACTCACTGTTCACAAGTCTAATTAACAATATATGCCTTATTTATAGATGTTTTCAGTCCACTTAACAATGAAGCACTATTACACTAATGAATTTACAAGCACTAATATCTTCTTAAACTAACTTCTTTACCCTAGGTCCAATAACCACACTAACACAACTATTTATTTATACACTTCTATTTATTTATGTATACTGCAAGCTGCATGCACATTAGACACAGCATATCATTTATGTATATATTCTAAAAACTCAACTACGTTTACTTTACAACGATATAATTTATATTAGACATTCAAGAATAGACTAACTCTTACATTCATAAGCGGCCTTATATATACCCTGCATTAAGATATGACTCATTATCTAGAACTTTGTAGAAAGATTCTCGAATGCTGAAGAATACGCTGTGCCCCGGGCGTTTGTATGTTTGACGGGTTGCCTAATAGTGGATCGCAACAGTATTTTTCTTATTGACTTTAAGTTTATTTGTATTAATCCAGTTCGTTGCTGATAGAAGTCCGTCGTTTAGATCAGCCATGATTTGTTCGTAGCTTTCACCTGTTACCAGGATAGTTGTATCATCTGCATATAAGCATGTATGTAAGCCTATGTTCTGCGGTAGGTTATCAATAAATAGGCGGAAGAGTAATGGTCCAAGTAAGGATCCTTGAGGGACTCCAGTCTGGACCTTTTTGATTTCTGATTGTCCTTGAGCAGTATCAGTTTTTTGTAGCCGGTTCTCTAAGTAACTTTTAATTAGTTTGTGTGCAGTTCCACGAATACCTTTTCTTTCTAGTTTGTCAAGTAAAATCATATGCTGGACGCAGTCAAAGGCTTTACTGAGATCCAAGCATGCTGCTATGATGAGCTTTTTCTTTTCGAAACCTACATAGATGTGCTCTAGTGTTTCTACTGTTGCACTAATAGTGGATCTTTTTGACCTGAATCCAAATTGGTGGTCAGATAGTAACTTGAATTTGTTCAGGAAATTCATCATTCTTATGTATATGATTTTCTCCAATATTTTGAACAGTACAAGGAGAATAGCGATTGGTCGATAGTTTTCTGGATTTTTGGGTCGCCTTCTTTATAGATAGGTGTGATAGCTGCAATATTTAGTAAATCAGGAAATATTCCTTCATGGAGACTTTGGTTTACTACATAGGCTATTGGTGTACTGATATATTCGATTATACCTTTTATTAGGTTAGTATTTAGGCCATAAACATCTTGACTAGTTTTACATTTGAATCGTTTTATTATTATTTGGATCTCGGTAGGTGTTGTCGGATATAAATAAATAGTATTTATCTGCGTTTTTAATTGATTTAAATAATGTGATATGGCTTTGACGCTGTTTGTAAATTGGCTGCCATTTTCTTAGCAACGTTGGCAAAGTATGTGTTTAATGTGGTTGCATCTATATCTGCTTTATTTTGTTTATCCACTTTCCCAGTTTCGTAATTTATTATTTGCCAAACTTTTTTGTAAATTTTGACTTGTTACGAGTTGGGAAGCGTAATACTGTAGTTTTTCATTCAGTAGTGCTGTTCTGTATTGACTTCTGATGTTACTCAGAAGTATTCTAGTATCTTCACTGCTTATTTGTTGATGTACATGATACATTATCTTAAATTTATTGCGCAATAGTTTTAGTTCTTTACCAAACTTAAATTTTGCTAGTTGGAACTATAATAAAACAATAATAAATATCAAAAAACTTACTTGTTTACTGCAGAAGCGGGAGCGCTGAAAAACACGTCCGCTTGCTTGAAGCGGTAACTAGAAAGTTAGCTTCTTCGAACAACTGGCTGTTCAAACATTTGTGGATGGCGTTAAAAATGGCGAAGTACAGCAAGCGCTAAAATCAGCACGGCCAAAAATGTTAGATGACGCACTGGTTCATGCGCTTGAATTTGAAGCAGCTAAACAGAAATCACACAGGATGAGTCACAAAGTTCGGTCTGCCTTAGAGGAACCTGATTAAGCGTAGAACAGCATAGATGAAATAATCAACCGTGTGTTTGAAAAGCAAAAGGCAGAAAGGCTAGAAAAACGACGACCGCGGAGATGGCGTCTGCGATGCTGGAGCTGCGGTGAAGTTGGTCATATACAGAGACGCTGTACTCAACCAAAGAAACAACCGGTTGAGCTAAAGCAGGTCAATGTAAGGGGGCAAACGTCGATAGCACAGCGTAGTACCCCGGAGATTATCATCCGTGCTGCATCGTTGATGGGAAGTGTGGACAGCATTTATATCGATAGTAGAATTAATGGTAGGGTTGTCCGATTACTCGTGGATACAGGAGCAACTAGGACTATTGTGAGACCAGATTTGGTTGGACGTGGAAAAGTGCTACCTGTATCGGTATGTCTTCGAACGGCAAGTGGTGAGAAAATTTCTACTCACGGAGAGATTGCCGTAACGTTGGAAATTGTAGACAGACTAATTAATCATCGGGTGTTGGTAGCTGAAATCACAGACAAAGTGATCTTGGGAATGAATCTCATGAGAGAATATGGGTTTTATGTGAACATGAAAGAAGATGTGCTACGGATAGATGACGATGAAATTCCATTTCAAGGGACGAGTAACCAGACGATGTAAGTTCGAATGACTTGTGATATGAAAATACTCGAAAAGGCAGAAATGATAGTAATAGGACGGCCGAATGGTACGCTCCGGGAAGGACAAATATGCATGATGGAAGCAAATGAATCGGGAATGGGTCAGGAGGATTACTGATTGGAAGAACGCTGGTAAAGTTTCGAAATATGATGCCAGTAAGGGTGCTAAACATTAATCCGCATACGGTAACCCTGAAGAAAGACATGATTGTGGGAAGTTGCATTTCAGTATGCCATATTAAACGTTATGTGGACGACACGAAAGATAAACCCGCCAACGGTTGCTCACAGAAATTGCTGGATATGTTGATACCTTCGTGTCAAGGATTAAACGGCGACCAACTGGGCAAGGTAAAAGAACTGGTCGGACGATATCGAGGTATGTTTGCACTGGATGATAGTGAGAAAGGAAGGACGAATGTTGTGCAACATAAGATCAATACTGGAGATGCGCAGCCGATAAGACAACACTCCAGGCGGCTTCCTTTGGCAAACCGTAAGAATGCCGAGCAAATTATCACTGATATGGAAGAACAGGGAGTGATTGAACCCTCGAATAGTCTATGGGCATCCCCGGTAGTACTAGTCAAGAAAAAGGACGGGACGACAAGGTTTTGTGTATACTACCGGCGGCTTAACAATGTGACAAACAAAGACAGCTATTCTTTGCCCAGAATTGATCACACCTTGAATACTCTATCCAGATCTAAATGGTTTTCGACCTTGGACTTGAAAGGCGGATACTGGCAGGTAGGCTTGGAACCAAACGATAAACAAAAAAAAACTGAGTTTACAATTGGAACTGGTTTATGGCAGTTTCAGGTCATGCCATTTGGATTATCCAATGCCCCTGCTACTTTTTAACGATCGATGGAGTCGATACTGCGTGGGCTGTCCTGGAAGACATGTCTGGTGTACCTAGACGACGTGATAATGTTAGGCCGGTCTTTTGAAGAACATCTTAAGAACCTAGAGGAGATATTCCAAAGATTACACGGGGGCAAACCTTACATTGAGCCCTAATAAGTGTCACCTATTTGGGAAAAAGGTGAAATACCTAGGACATGTCGCTTCGGAGACCGGAATAAGAGCTGACCCTGACAAAATAAAAACGGTACAAGAGTGGCCTACACCAGCAGATATACACAAACTACGTAGTTTTCTAGGATTGTGCACATATTACCGACGTTTGATACTTAGGTTTGCAAACATTGTCAAACCGTTAACGAATTTAACCGAAGATGGACAAGAATATGATTGGAATGACGACTGCCACAGTGCATTTGAACAACTGAAACGGCTACTAGTTGCAGCACCAATTTTGAGTTATCCACGGATGGAGGGAAAATTTGTGTTGGATATCGATACCAGTAACACAGCTATAGGAAGCGTACTTTCTCAAGTGCAGGACGGACAAGAAAAAGTTATTGGGTATTTCAGCAAGGTCTTGTCGCGGTCAGAAAGGAACTATTGTGTGACAAGAAGTGAGCTGTTGGCCGTAGAGCACTTTTATAAGTACTTATGCGGCCGTAAATTCCTGTTGAAACCAGACCATGCTGCACTAAACTTCTGCAGTTTCGAAATCCTGAAGAGCAAGTTGCAAGGTGGATAGAGCAGCTGCAGGAATATGACTTTGACACAGAACGTCGTGTAGGAACTAGCCATCGGAATGCAGACGCTTTATCAAGGAGACCTTGTCCGGTAGACTGCAATCATTGCTCCAAGATGGAAGAGAAAATAAGTGTCATCCATAGAATGACGGTAACCGATGATACTTGGCAACCCGAAAGAATACGAGAAAACCAGGAGAATGACGCCGAACTGGGACGTATTTTTGAGTGGAAAAGTAGAGGACAACGACCAGCTTGGGAAGAAATTAGTATTTCAAGTAGGAGCCTGAAGGCATACTGGGCACAGTGGGACTCCTTGGTGATTAAAAATAGAATCTTGAAACGACGCCTGGAATGTGAAGATGGCACTAAGAGACTCCAAGTGATAGTGCCGAGAAGCAGAGTGCCGGAAGTGTTGCGGCACTTGCACGATGGTATTTCCGGAGGGCACTTTGGCGTGAAAAAAACTCTCGAAAAAGTGAGAGAAAGATTCTATTGGGTGACCTGCAAAGAAGATGTGAAGGAGTGGTGCCGGAAATGTGAGTTGTGTGCCTCTGCAAATGGTCCGGTCACAAAACGGAAAACCCCAATGACACAGTATAACGTGAGGAGTCCTTTAGAGAGGGTAGCCATTGATATAGCTGGTCCGTTTCCTGAATCAGAGAAAGGAAATATATACATCCTGCTTGCAATGGATTGTTTTACCAAATGGCCGGAGGCATATGCTGTACCTAACCAAGAAGCCGAGACGGTTGCAGATGTACTAATGAGGGAGTTGTTTTGTCGCTTTGGAGTTTCGTTGGAATTACACTCCGATCAGGGTCGGAACTTCAAATCAGCGTTGTTTCAAAACGTCTGCAAAAATCTTAGAATCAGGAAGACTAGAACCACGCCACTTCACCCTCAATCGGATTGAATGGTTCAAAGAATATACAGGACGTTAGGAAAGTACCTAGCGAAAGTTGTCTCTGAACATCAACGAGACTGGGATCAATATTTACATTTGTTCCTACTGGCGTACCGATCTTCGGTACATGATAGCACAGGATACTCTCCTGCTTGCGTGATGTTAAGACGTGAATTGCGGCTACCATGTGATTTTCAGTTTGGATTTAAACCTGGAGAAGAGATCGCAGGTGAAGATTACGTTAGTAAGCTTCATAAAAGATTAAATATCATTCACGAAAACGTCCGAAAGAATATCCAGGGAGCAAGCGATCGAATGAAATCACAATATGACACGAGAGCTCAAGAAGGTGGTTATCAACCTGGGGATTTAGTGTGGTTGTATAATCCACAAAGAAAGCACGGGTTGTCACCAAAATTACAAAGACAATAGGAAGGTCCGTACGAAGTGATAACAAGAATTAATGATGTAGTGTACCGGATCAGAAGATTTCCCCGTGGTAAACCGAAAGTGGTACTGGCAACAACCAGTGGTACTTGAGTAATGAGAATGGTGTGCGAAGAGTTATTAATCATGAACCAAATGTAGATTTTGAGAGTTTCATGGCGGCGTATGGTGGTTCCGCTAAGGCAAGATTTGGCGTTATTGTTGAAAAACGGCGGATCTGTTTAGAGCACCAGATGAGTATTCCCTTGCACATTGCGTAGCTCAGGACCTGCAAATGTCAAGAGAGATAGCTATTGTTTTCAAGAAAAGTTTGGATGTGTGGATAAATTAGTACAACAGGAGCCAACTGTAGGAAAAGCTTTGGTCCTTCAGGATAAAAATCGTTATGTTTACTATCTGGTCACCAAGAATTCTTCATGGCAGAGACCTAGTTATGGACATCTATGGGAGGCTTTGCTAAATCTTAAGGCTTAGATGATGGAAAATGGAGTAACAAAACTAGCGGTGCCCAAGTTAGGCTGTGGTCTGGATCGCTTAGATTGGAGGATAGTCCGAAATATGCTAGAAGTAATTTTTCAGGGAACCAACGTCCAGGTCCTTGTTTGTTGTTATCAACCGGTTGCCTACCAAGACCAAGAAGAGTGTTTTGAGTGTTATTTCCAACGACGTGGTGGATGCGCCAGAGGAGATTGCTGCCGATACCGTCATCAGTCGTCGAATTGGCGTCAAAATCTATTTACAGTTACGGGACGTAACGGTTTTAAAGAGAGGGCAGTGTTACGAGCTACTATTAGGCAACCCGTCATACACACAAGCGCCATAAGCACTGTATATTCTCCATGGACCGAGAAATTTCTAGCAATTACTGGAGGATGAGTCATCTTTTTAATTCACGATATAAATAAGACCGATGATTAAGTACAGGGTTAGTCTATATCAGAATGTCGAATATAAATTATATCGTGTAAAGTTAAATAGTTGAGCTTTTGGAACCAAAAGTATACATAAATGTTATATTATGTGTCTAATGACATGCAGCTTGTAGAATACATAACTAGACAAAAGTGTAATAAATAAATAGTTGTGTTAGTGTTGTTAATGGACCAATCCTTAAGAAGTTAGTTTAAGAAGATATTAGTGCTTGTAAATTCATTAGTGTGATAGTGCTTCATTGTTAATTGGACTGAAAACATCTACAAATAAGGCATATGCTGTTAATTAGACTTGTGAACAGTGAGTAATAAAGACTCTTGTTATTACTTGTTTTAAATTAGAGAAACGCGGTAGTAGTAGCCCGTTACAGTACTAACGACTCCTGTAGTTTTACACAAAATAAACTTTGGAGCCAATTTCACTGCAAATTTTTTGTAGTATCAAATAAGACGTGGTTGTTTTTCCATACTTTTTCATCCAACGCAAAAGATGTATTCTTCTTTCTCAAATTATAATGGATTTTACTTTTATCTTGACCACTACGAAGGTGTTGACGAACTTCAAAGAAAATAGACGGAAGTTGCGGTTGATCCCATCGAGCTTTTAATCAAATTCTATGATATCAACGTCGTCTGGAACGGTACCGTAAAAACTATTATTGATGGGAACATAACGACCAAATACTAAAAACGAAAGCGCAAATTGGGTTGTTTCGAGTTTAGAAGTGCGTATTGTTTGTGCAATTTGGTAAATATTTTCATTCCAGCAGCTATGATCCTTTTGTATATAAGACGATATAAGGTAAGAATCACTCTATGGACTCTTTCGGTTGGGTTCACTTGGGGGATGATATTGAACAATAAACCACACCTTTTGGATATGGTATTGTTTTACAATATCTTGAAATTGTACTCTATTATCACAATCTACTATTTGCGGTCCCCCATAGATAAGAAATATATGCTACTCCAAAAATTTAACAATAGTACGAGAAGTGAATTTAGGTAAAGGTTGAACTAAGAGAAATTTAGAGAACCAATCAGTCATCACGAGTAGAAATTAATTACCTTTCTTTGAACGAGGTAGGGGACCCATTAAATCTAAAAATATCAACTGGAGGAGATAAGAAATATATTTTATTGTCCCATTAACCCAAAACGTGGTTCATGCGAACTGTTGTTTTAGCTAGCGTTTTAGTTTCAAATGTACTCCTCTCAACAGCAGGTCCACTCGATTAATTAAATGAATCAAGCGTGACATACATTTTATTTTCCCCGATATCAGGTAAAGAAGTTGTAGACATTAAAATATTTTCAGGTTCCTCCAAAGCTTCATTAATTTCCGAATAAATAATATCAAGGTCGTTAGTTTGTATCTTAGTTTCAATATTACCCTTCTTCTCCTCGGCTAAAAGTACGTGTAAGTGTGCCGTACACAAAGATAAGTTATCGACGGGAATAACGTTCTTACAAGACAATACAAACTGCAATTCATTCAGTTTCAAATGTATAGCTTCTATTATAAGAAAAGATAAGATAACTTTTCAGCAATATTTTTTTGTTTTTAAATAGCACGATAAACGCTTAATAATACATAAAGATTAAGAAACTAATGGTGCGCTTTGTGTTTCAAGAGCGCTTCCTGTTAGTATTAAAAACCTACTGATAAAAAAGGCAGCATTCAACAGAGAATAGCAAAGGCGATAAACCTCACCTTAACAAACGTCACGTATTCGTTTCTAGACAACAAAAACATAATCATAATTAGTTAATTTTTATACGTAATATTTATATACAACTATCAATAGGACAAGAAAGTGCTCTTTACAACCAGATAAATTTTAACAATACGTTTAAAATACATTAAAAATGCTTACGGGAAATTTATTATCCCTCATACAAATAAAACTATTCAGTAGGTGGCACCTGCGAGATAAAGCGCGCTTGACCTCGGACGCGTGTACCCATAACGTTAGATAGCCTTTACGTTAATTCTTGCAAACAAATTGCAATGCAAAACCGGAAATTAATCGTTTGAGACACAGATAACGTTAGGTGAAATGAATTGTAATTTCTGAAAGGGTGGAAATAAAATTCGTCCTATAAATTTTAATTTAGCAGAAAACTTTCTTTTGCTGTTACATTGGTGATGAAATGAGATGTTGGATAAAACAGCTGTTGCTAGGGGTTAAGATACGGTACAGGGTTTCATGGGTTCTTCCTCATATTTCTTAAACAAAACTTGAAGATGTGCTTTTTTATTGAGATATATATACAAGTTATCGACGTCGCCACGGTACAGTAACGTTAAATAGTATAGATACATGGAAGAAAGTGTTTCTTGCCAACTATATGCTGTGTTAATTTCAACACATTGTTGCAGATAGATAAGTATTTAGGTATATTTTGACGTTACATTTCAAGTCCTAACCGGTCAAAAACCAAGAGAGAAAAGAGCATTCGCATACCCAGTGTTGCCAGTTTATTGTTGCTGTCAATCATCTGCACCGACAGAAAAAGTCCCCCAATTGTCGCCAAAAGTAAATACGATACTTTAATTCCAATGACTGATTCCAACACCGGGCAATTTGATTAGTTTCAAAGATCTTCGAAAAGCTTAATTTATTGTAATGGATATGGAATAAGCAGTTATTGCGTTTTCGTTCTCAAATAACCGATATGAAACTTGTACAAAGTACACAAGCACAGAAACAAACGGGTATAGTAAAGGTGAGGACTTAACATCACTTGTTAGCAAAAATTAAAAGTGAGGTTAGAATACTAGAAAGTGTATAAGTTTTGCCAATTTTGATACTATAACCGCTAATTAAAAGTTAACGCGTAATAATAACGTTACGGAGAAAGTAATAACACATATGGACAAGCACAATAACTGCCTAATAACTCCGATACTTTGCTAGAGGTTTACCACATCAAAACCATATGTATTTGTCTAGTTTTATCAAATTTAGGTTCAATTTCCAAAGGAAACATTTTTGAAAAGCTAAAACAGTTAGGAATCTGTTTATCATCATTAGGTTTTCAGTCTTGGAACTGGTTAGAGGCGCACCCTCATTGTTTCCTATTATGAACTAACCTACACATTTTCCTGAAATTTGCACAGTCTGCATCTATCACTATCTGATCTAAGTTTACATCTACCTTCTTTTTCCTATCTTTGCTTGTAGTATATCCCATACTATTTCCTAAAAATGCCTTAAAACGTTTTCTGCCCTTCTATTTCATCTACTGTTTTTTCACAGATATCTTTATTCCCCTACCATTTCTATAATATATTTGTTATTAACTTTGTCTGTCCATGCCTATCATCCTCATACATCTGAAGCACCACATTCCGAATGTCTGCTACTGTTTTTCTGTCTGCTTTTCCTACTGCCCGTATTTCATATGCATACTATGCTGTGCTCCACACATATGCTTTGAACAATTTTTTTTTTGTTTCTAAGTTTGTTGTCCTTGAACACAGGCGCCGTTCCCTCTTGCTAGATGCAGCTCGGTCCCCTTCTATTGTTTTACAATTATATACCCTATTTCTCCGACCTTCAGTGGCTGTGAAGGGGGGGGGGGGAGCGGCCTGTGGCTACCAAGTTCCCCCAGTACTTGAACATTTGCCGATTTAATATTTTTTCCAATATATCTTTTCGCACAGTCAACATTAGTTGCAGATATTTCACAACCAACAACTAGTTGTTTATAATAATCATCACATTTATCTGCGCTTACTTTTTCGTCATTAGGTTTTCAGTCTCAAAGTACTTGTACGCGTACCTCCACTTATTTATATTCTGAGCTAGCCTACACAGTTCCCTGAAATTCCCACAAAGCCTATTTACAGCTCAGTTCCCCTTCTATTGTTTACTAATTATATGCCCTATTTCACCGAGATTCAATGGTATGCGAAGCGGGTTAAACAGCCTGTGGCTGCCAAGATCACCCAACACTTAGACATTTGTCGAATTAATAGTTTTCCAGTAAATCCTTTCCCACAATTAACATTATACGAGAATAATCATCATGTTTAAGTACAGTTTTTTTATCGTCGTTAGTTTATCCATCTTGGGACTGGTTGGATACGTACCTCCATTGATCTCCTTTCTGAGCTACCCTACACATTTTACTGAAATTCCTATCTGTGTGCAATAGTCTAACGTAGGTCTACCCCCTACTTCTCTTTTTTCCTATCTCTGCTTCTAATATATTCCGCACTATTTCCTCATGCCGTAGTATGTCGCCTATCATCCTCTCTTCTACTTTTTACTGTTTTCTACATATTTCTTTCTTCCCTTACCATTTTTAGTACCTCTTTGTTTTTAACCTGTCTGTCCATGATATCTTCATCATACGTCTGTAGCACCACATTTCACACTTTTCCCATATTGCGTTATTTGGCTTCTTAAGTAGCAGAAATTCTTAACGTCTTGCAAGTTTTTGTTACCTATTTGTATTCTTGTTTTTGATTTATTTTCCCCTCCTTTGCATACTAGTACTTTAGTCTTATTTTCGTTAATTTTTATACCGTATCTCTCTGTTAGAACCGTTTCCATTTCATTAAGAGCAGTTTCTAATTCTTCCTTGCTAGATGCTAATACTGCTATATCATCTGCAAATATAAGCATATCAATTTTTTGTCCCCATATAGTCATTCCAAATGTCTTCTTGCATTCGACAGTACTCATTGCCTCTTCAATGTACAAGTTAAAAATTATTGGGGATAGTGCACATCCCTGTCTCAGCCCTTTCCTAATGTTTACTTCTCTACTTGCCTGCTCTAATTATATTAATGCCGTTTGCTTCGTGTATAAGCTATGTACTATTCGTCTATCTCTATAACCCATCTCAATTTTTTTAAGTATTTTGAACATTTTTTTCCATTTTACATTGTTGAATGCTTTTTCCAGATCTACAAACCCTATATACACGCTTTCCTCTTTTTCTATTGTTTTCTCCATTATCACTCTCAGAGCTAAAATAGCCTCCCGTCTTCCCCTGTTTTGCCTAAACGCAATTTGACCTTCTCCTAGTATTTCTTCAGCTCGTTTTTCCATTCGTTTTTGTACAATTTTAGTTAATATTTTTAACACGTGTGTTGTCAAAGTTATTGTTCAAAAATTTTCACATCTATTCGCGCCTTTCTTTTTTGGTATAGTTACTATGATGATACGTTTTATCTTACCTGTCTCATACATCTAGCTTACAAGTTGGAAGAGACGTTCTGTTACTGATTGTCCAGCGGCTTTTAGAGTTTCTGCTTGCACCTTATCTGTACCCGACGCCGTACCATTTTTCAGACCTTATAATGCTAATTCAAACTCATCTCTAAGTATAGGATATCCCAAGTCATCATTTTCAATGTCTTATTCCTGTTCTAATGCTGTTAGTTCCTCTTTTGCATATAAATTCCCTATATTTTCTTGCCATCTACCCACTTTCTCTAAATTTCCTATAATGACGTTTCCTCCCGCGTCCTTTATATTTTTGCTATACTGTTTTATATCCCTAAAATTGATTCTAATTAGTTTGTATACTTCATCTGTATTTTTTATTTCCATCCTAGTTTGTACTTCTTTGCACTTTTCATCAATTCATTGTTTTTAGCTGTCCTGAATTTGCAAATAATTTCCCATTTTATGGTTTTGTATCTCTGTTTTCCTGTTTCGTCTGATTTATTTTTGTATTTTCGTCTTTCTTCTATAAATTCTGGATATCATTTGTTATGCATGGTTTCTTATTTTCTTTTTGTGTATACCCCAGAATATCTCTGGTTACCATATATAAGCTGGATTTAATGTTACTCCATTTTGTTTCTACTTCCTTATTATCTGATATTTTCCCGATATCTTTCAGCAATTCATTTGACTTTATTAAATATCTTTATCTATTATTTTCTCAAAGTAAAAGTGCCTTTTTCCGTTTATTTTTTCAAATTTTTAAATTTAAGGACGGTCTTCATAAATACGATGTTGTCGTCATTGTCTATATCTTCTTCTGGGTAGCTTCTACAGTTTTTTACTTGATTCCTAAACCGTTGTCTAACAAAAATGTAATCTATTTAATATCTTCCTATATCTCCTGGCATCTTCCACGAATATCGTCTTTTAGCATGATGTTCAAATAATGTGTTTGTTATGGTTAAATTGTTCTTGTCGCAAAATTCTACCATCCTATTTCCCCTGTCGTTTTTCGTGCCTAAACCAAATAAACCTACTACCGCTTCTTCCCCCACCCTCACCTACCACTGCATTAAAATCCCCCGCAATTATTAAATTTTCATGTCCTTTTGCGTATCTTAGCATGTCTTCAATATCTTTGTAGAACGCTTCTACCTCTTCGTCACTATAGCTAGAGGTGGACATGTATACGTGTATTATTACTGCGTTTACCGGTTTAGATTTTAATCTAACCATGAGAACTGTTGCGTTCTTTTGTAAGTAATTTTCTACAGTGTCTTATCTCTTTTTGCATAAGTATCCCCACACCCAAATTTCCTTTCTCTGCTCCTGTATGAATTACCCTAAAGTCTCCACTTCAAAAATCCCTTGCCTCTGGCCACCGAACTTCGCCGATCTCTACTATTTCTAGTGCTAACCTATTCATTTCAATTTTCAGGTTCTCTTGCTTACTTACTTGCTTCATACTTTTAACATTCCACACTCCGACTCGTAAAATGTTCCCGACTTTTATTCTGAACTTTTCGATCGCATCCTCCAAAGTAGTCCCCTCTTGGAGATCCGAATGGGGGACTATTTTAACTCCGAAATCTGTTACCCCAGAGAATGCCATCATGTTTATTGCAATTTAAGTACGCTGTGTACTTGGTAGGTAACTAGTGGTTTCCCGTTGCCTTCCACATCGCGGTAGTGTGTCTTAGACTGCCGATCCCTATGGTCTCTGCCAATCTAAGTACCGAAAGAGCCGTTGCCCTATTCGCGGACCTGTCTTAGTCTGGTTCCTCATTAACGACCCTACTACTTTGGTTGGACCTGTAGTTTGGCTCTTTAGTTCATTAGAGCACGCAAGCCATTTCGCCTGTTCTAGTAATCTAGAACTTTGGCAAGGTGCAGGTCCATTCGAAACGGCATTTTTATCTAAATTAAATAAGTAGCTTGTTTAATGTTGCGTTTTTAGTAGTTTTGCTCCTTATCAAATATTTTAGCATTTTCCCATTCTATTTCATGGTTGAAGTTTCGTGCATGATGGCAAATCATGGATTTTCAAATTTTCGATTTTTATAAATTTGATGTACATTCTTTTAATCTAACCTTAGACAGTTTATAACTTTCTCCTATATAAAAGACAGTACATTTGCATGGTATTTTGTAGTTGCAATTTTGTTTTTGGATTTTGTTTTTGGCAATTGAAATTTCGCGAGGCAATTGTTTTGGGCTACCAAGTTCTTCATAGCAAACCTATAGTGCTTTTAAATGCAAGAAATGGAAAAGTAGGCCGTCACATTGAAAATTATGTAAGAAAAGCTATGGATAATTTAAATTTCAATTTGTTTGTCAGTTTTAGTTAAGCATGTAGTTCTAGTGCCTTTTGTATTAAGAAAAATTATTAAAATTAACTAGTTTTCTGCCTTGCATTTATTAATAAATTCGGATAAGTGTACTTATAGCAAGTTTATTTGCCTCACTCTGTAGTGCGATAATTTTGATCTAATATTCGTATTTAGTTAATGGATATTTTTCGACGTTCTATTATTAACAGAGAAAGGTTATCACCTCTCAAGTTATACTTGCGAGTATCGTGAGTTGTGTGAATTGCGTTTAAAAAATGTAAAAACGGTCTTGAAAATGTGGATTTTTAGCTACCGAAAACTTAGACAAAACTTCGCACACATATAGCTAATAACATAAGTTATATGTTTATACTATAGAACCAAAAAGCTATTATTTAGCATATATGCTATTACAAAACAATCAAGACACGCTAATGTTTAAGGAATCTGTTAAGAAATATTAATTAAATTTTTAATAAATTATAGAATAAGTAGTTGTGGCTTTGTATTACTATTTCAAAAACAAATTATACTGTAACATGTTTTAAGTTATAGATACAAATTACAATAACATTTGGTGATGCGGATAATAAATATTTTCTAACACCTCTATCACGTAGTCATCAGTTGCTTCAGAGAAACCTTCATCACAATTTTTTTCTTTTCGGTACATAGTAGTATCAAACTTTTTTAACGTTGAACTTGTTATTTTGAAATTTTTACAACAAATACCTTCATTGTACAAATTTAATCTTATTCTAAGGATAGAGTTAATCATTTGTATATCTAACTGATTTCTAACTCTAGTTTTTACAGCATTCATTGTTGAGAATCCACGTTCAACTACGGCATTCCTACTGGGAAGTGATAATACTTGCAAAACAAACTTTACTATATTTTTGAATGCAAATTTTCCTCTAGAATTTTTAAAATCGTAAACTATATATCAAAATGTTGAACTACTTTCAAATATTCCATTAGTAAACATTTGTTCTATTCAACTGCAGGAAGTATATTATATTCATTTTCCGTAATATATAAATCTTGTTGGGCAGCAAGGTAAAAAAGGGTAAATCAAAAAACTTGCACTTGGTCAATCGATTTAAACAAAATTTTGATAAAAAACGCTTATTTTTTTAATTAAGTTTAAGTGATTGGGTAACCTTTGTACACACTCTTCAAAGAGTTTTTAAATATAATTAAAACATTTATATTCTAACGTAACTTTATTTATTCGATCGCAAAGTCACATTGGTGCGGTTGGACATTTGCCAAAGGATTGTTGTAATTGTTGAAATATGTATACACGTTTTTCTGATTAGTAAATTCAAGTTTGAAAATTTTTGACCCCAGGTAACATATCAAATTAGAAATATCATTATATACATTTCTAAGGTCTACGTGACTTACTTGAAACAACAAATTTATTTGTTTTAAATAAAATGGGACGTACTATCAATAATGATAAAAAATTAAAATTGCTATTCAACATGTTATATAATAATCTTGAAGAATAGCATTTTTCTTCAGTTACAACTAAGTTAAAGTGCCCTCTTAATTCCCCCCCAATGTTCTAATACAGTATTAAAATCATTAGATCTTGCTAACCACCGTGTATTAGACAACTGAACAAAATTACGAAAAACTTTCTCTTTTCCATTTAAAGTGTAAAATAGTTGACTATACTGATTCCAACGTTGGAAACTATGGCAAAACCAATTATAAATTTCTTTACAGAGATATTTTATGCATGCAAGCATTTCTTGAACAGCACTTGACACAGCATTGTCCATAGAATAGCGCACTAGCAGCAAATGATGATTGTGTTGCTGTAAAAGAGTATATAAAGAATGATTCTTTAGCCATAAACTAGGGACCCCCATCGGTACCGTTCATTTTGGTTAAAAATAATTCCACTGCATTTGTAATAAAGTTGTTTACAATTCTTAACAAATCATCTGCGGTAGCTAACTCGACTGGAAGTAATGCTGCGAATTCTGAACAAATCTCAAGTTTTTCAAATAAAAAAATTTTATGTATACGTTAAGAAATTTAAAAACTTAACAGTCTATGCCTTCATCAATTATTAACGAAAATGGTGCATCTACTAGTCTTTTTTTCAAAGTTTCAAAAAGACTAGGGCCAATGACAAATTTAATTAATGCGGAACACTATGTTCGATGCAATCGGATATTTTGTAAAGGACACTCGCATTGTTACCGACGTTTTGGAGAATTTCGCCTAAGTGATCAACACTCTTAATTGAATAACGTGCAGCAATAAACACTGCTAAGAAGATATCGTTCTCTTTCTCTTCATTGATGATATTGAGACTGAAATGAGTTTTTAAAGTGGATTGATTATTTTCATAAGATTTATGCTTCCGAACGTGTCTAGTTTATAACAATTAAGAATAAACATTACAAATAAGATCTACTGATTATGTGGTCGAGCTTTAGTTATTAGAAACTGTTTTAAATTTACATAACGCAATTAGGGATGGACACGAACCGAACAGGTTCGAGGTTCGGTTCGATTTTTCGAACCGAACCGAACCGAACCGGACATTTTATTTTCGAACCGAACCGGCAAATTTTTCGAACCGAACCGAACCTAGCTCAAGGTTCGGTCCGGTTCGGTTCGAAAGGTTCGATTTTTTAAATAAAAATTTAGTTTAAAAATATAATTTTCACTAAAAGCATGTCAATCTTAATTTCTTCCAAACGCACATTTTAAAAATCTCTAGTAGCAAGCATATAAGAATTAGAACGATTTTCTAATGTACATGGTCATCGAGTTTTAAGGCAATAGGTAAATAATGTAATTGGTATTAGTGATACATATCTAATAAATTTTGTCATCGAGCCACGTTTGTAGATCAAAAAATTCTAGATTAGATCGATTTGTTTAATGCTCCTTATTTCAAATTGTTGTTTGTTTATAACTAGTATTAGATATTGGAGAAACTCGAAATGATTTTGAAAATTTGGTTTTAAAAACAAGTTTATTTTATTTAATGAACAGAAGTCGTGTTGAAAATCATCTTAAACATATACAAGCCGAGGTCACGGTCTAGAGACTACAGAAGTTTTCAGAATAAACGAAACAATTTAATTTTTAATTAAGTATGTATTACTAATCCATCATTTTTAATTTTTTACTTTTATATGAAAACCAGCTCTCTATTAATATTAAAAAATGAGACCTTGTAGCAAAAACTAATCTCCTTTTCTTTTGTACATAATCGCTCAACAAATGGTGTTACAAAACGCATGGTACGATAATATTTACGGTTGGTTTATTTATTGTGGCCATTACCAACGTCCTTAGAAGTAGCCGATACTCCAAAAGAATGACCTCAATGACAATGCCGACATAAAATAACACACTATAATGCAAATAAGCAGACATAATGTCCGTGCCATAAATACTGTTATATTTTATTATGAAAAACGTAAACACTGTTTGAGGTAGATTTACGATTCTTTCCGAGAACCATCTGATATTGTCTTTTAAAAGAAATAATAATAAAGATAAACTGACAAACAGCTTTTTGTTTGTACTGTATAAGAAATCAGCAACACTTTATTTATTGTCTTGATACTTTTTTTATACTAACTAAAACTAAAATAAAAGTAATCGCAAAGATCGTGTGATATCGTTCTTTCACGGTAAAATGACATTAGTAAAATTCATCATTTATTAACACATGCTAAATTTTAGAGGTGGTTTTCACTACTAACCTAATTGTAATTACGCTTTGTTAAAGAGAGTACGTATTGAAAAATCAAACCTGGACAAATAATATTAATATAATTTATGCTACTAAAATCTAAAAGATTAATGTTGGGTTTATTTGAAAATAGCAGCTACTAAATATAAAAACTACATTAAACATTTAAATTGTTGCAGTTGAACGTACTAGTTGTTTAAAATATCAAAATGTCGAACCGGTTCGGTTCGGTTCGAGGTTCGCTTCGTTTTTTTCGAACCGAACCGAACCGAACCGGAATATATTTTTTCGAACCGAACCTCGAACCGAACCGGACTAAAAAGTTTTTGAACCGAACCGAACCTAGGGCAAGGTTCGATTCGGTTCGAATCCATCACTAACTAAAATACATGATGTTTTGAATTAAAATTTAGAACAACAGTCGATGCTTGCGTTAATTCGCGTAATGCAGATATACCTTTCACATATAAAGAGAAACTTAATTAGCATACTCTTTGACAACTTATGTTTGTGCTAAATGGTGCTATTAGTCATTGAACTCTATGATTTTATTATTATGCTCTTATTAGAATTTTAATTAGAAATTATTTTTGTAAACCAATACCTCAGGCCTGAATATTGATACATAAATATAAATTTCAAGTATAATACAAAGTTTTTTTTTTATCCAAATTCTTAGAATCAAGTTAATAATCAAAACTAAGAATTTCAATATTTTTTAGCAACTTGAGAAATTTAATCAAATAAAATGCTAAATTATTTATTTTAAAAAAACGAAATGATCTTTTGTAAATAGTTGTAATTATATAATATAAAATACTTAACCATTAATATAATTTTTTATTTTATTGTGTTTATGAATTGAATACTAAAGTGAAGAGTGAATTATAAAAAAGGTATCGACGTTATCCAAGCTTGTTTCTAAGAATATGGATTATTATTGATTAGCAAGTCTAGGAATTTTTTGATTAGACTCCACATGATAAAGGTTATCTTATCTTGCAATATTTTTTAACTATGTTTTGGGAGGCAAACTGCTGTCTCGTATTTATATATGGCGGTTCCGTGGCTTAATTCGTATGCTTGTGATTATTAAGCCCAATGGTCCGGGTTTGATTTCCGACACAGACCTCTTAAAAATGTTAAGCGAGCATTTTTCAGAAAAATACGCCCTCGTCGGATGAAAGGTAAAATGTAAGTCCCGTGAATGAGTGTTGTCATGCTCGTTAAAGATCCATACCTTACTTGGAATAGCAAGGATTTGGCAAAATTACAAAATTTCCAGGTAAAAGTACGCTTTGTGGTATGTAATATCTTTGAGTGGAGCATTGGAAAATCAAATGGAGTGTTTCGTATTTATAATTAATATGTTTTTCTTTTAGGTTCAGGTATTGTGTAATTTTTTTTTAAATATAAGTTGGTGCGTCTATCTGACATTTCACCAGCAGTTTTACAATACTAAATATTATATAATAAAACAAATTCACATTACTAATTTTGTTCCTAACTTTTTTTATAGATTATATAACCTTATAGCTTACAATGATTAAATTAAGATACCGGATCTTCTAATAAATGAGTAAATTTCAAAATTAATCTGAATGTCATTAAATGCTAAAACCATATTCAGTTGAAAAGGTTGGTAGGCAGATGTGATTTTAGATATTTCCAAACACAATTTATCTCGATGAAGGCCAGAATTTTTACATTCGAATATAATATTTTTCACAGACCCAATTTTACCACACTCACAGAGAGGATCTTCTTTTTTCTTAATTTTGCGTAAATATTCTGGGCATAATTCATGGCCGCTTCTCAAGCGGGATATAACGCGTATGAAGTCTCTATCTGTATACTTAAGACCTATGTTATTAGATATTGTTAACGAACTGAACCAAAGATGCTTTGGAGGAACATGTTCGATGGACTTGTAAACTTTCCCTACCGAGTTCCCTGCGTATTTCCTGCTCCAGTCAGAATTACTGATTGCTTTAAGAATCGGATACATATCGGTGTGAATGCATAGTGCTGGATAAGTTTCTATGAGGCTTGTAGCTGATTTTGCCAGCGCGAGTTAAGGTTCGGGCCTTTGGAGCAATGTTTTTAAAAAACGTTTCCAAACTCTTAACAATTGATTTATCTTAAACAGAAATTATCATAGAATTTTGAATAACTGTATAAAATAACTTTAAATCGAAAATAATTAATTAATTGAAATAGGGCGAGTAGTCTAGGTAAACAACAATGCAAAAGCTGTAGTACTCAGACTGACTTACTTGAGTAGCTTGAACAACGAAGTATGGAATTCGAAGACTGACTGCCGGGCCTTGAGCTCCCGGGCTTTTTATAATATCCTGCCCCCTCACATAGCTGTGAGAACTTGCAAATCTCATGTCTGCTTTACTCTTAATTCTACACTTTATTACATTATAAGAATCTTATTTCTAGGTAATTGCGGTATGTTAATCGTCTGTAACTTGCCACCTGCAGTATCACTGTCGTCTCGGATACAAAGTTGCATACCCGTTCTTATGAACTGTTAATAACCTGTCTGGTTTATCCTTGTATTACATTGTTGCAATTGACTTATGATTTATTTAACAATTTCTAATAATTCCTATTAGATTCAATTATTCAATATATATAGGTAAATTGGAGGATACATAACTCCTCCCACCGTAAATAAAAAATTAAGGTTTTACTTAATTTTTAAATACATAAAATTTATTATTCAATTTTATTATTTAAAATTTATTGTTTGTAAGGGTACACTTATTGTTTCTTTATTTCTCTTGGTTTCTTCAATCTAAAACTGTTTCCTTTATTCTTATATCTAAGATACATTTTGTAAAATATAATTAGAAAAATTATGAGAATGATTAACACAATTGTCCAAACCCTTATATTATCATAGTGTAACTTTGGCGTTTTGAGTTCAATGTTCTTTGTAACTTTCCATTAATTTCATGGCGTGGTTGAGATCGTCTAAGTCTAGATGCTCTAGCTTCATGGGTTTCTTGACTATTTCTTCGTCCTCTTGTTGTTCTATCTAGAACTGTAGTTCTGGTAGGTTTGCAAGTTTCTTTGTTGCTATGGGATCTTGATAAACTCTGATTACTTCGTCTTTCAATTTTACGTAACAGTCTTCCTTTAGGGTGATTAGTTTACTTCCGGTTAATGCTAGGTTATTTTCATCTTGATTGCAGTGGATGGTTGCTATTACTTCTGTTGGAAAAATGGCTATCCATTTGTTTTCTGTAACTTTTTGAATTTTTATGTTGGTTATTTGCACGGGTTTGGCTTCACAGTTTTCGTAATGATTTGAAAATTTTAATAGGTGTTCTTCACAAGGGCTGTCTTCTTGAATGGTTGCTGTCGTCATCGATTGGCATAAGCATTGGTTTGGTGTTACTTCAGTACATTTTTCGTTTGTATAACCATATCTCAGTTCATTTAAGGATAGGAATTTGGTTTTGGGTATGATAACTTGGTATCTGCTAGTAACTTTCGTTGGAAAAGCAAATAAATGATAATAATTATAATTGTTACTTTCTACTATCGGGATCTCTATTAAAAATATTATTTCGTTATTCTTAATGTAGTCTTTGACTATAGCTTTTTTTTCAAATATTAGAATGTTTGATCCTGTTACATCAAAAGGTAATTTACTGTTAGTTATAAATGATCTAATTCTTATTAATTCTTTTAATAAATCGGTTGGTTCAATGATACTAGAGTGTAGGGTATTTAATTTTGCAAATGTTACTGCGTCTTCTAACGTTGCTAAAATTTGTTAAATTAAAGTAAGAGTTGATATTATTTGAGTGAATATTGTATTAAATCTAATTAAATCTCGCATGCCTAACATGGTAGTTTGCATGTTGGTTTCAAGTGTTTGTATTCGGTTGGCTATACTGTCCTGGTTTCTTACTAACTTTCTCAATGTTTCGTTGAATTTTATAATCGTTGATTGGGTTAGTGATAGTTGGTTGCTGATTATGGTTCTTATGTCATTTTGGTTCTCAATTAGTTGTTGTATTGCGTTGTCATAACGTTCTGCGTCTTGGTTATCTAAATTGCCTGTGATAGCTTTTATTATGTTACCTAATCCGTTGATTAGTTTTTTTTCGTCTCGTAGTTTGTTCGTTGAGTATTAATCTATTAAGTTTATCTTCTATGTTTTTTAAAATGCTTTCTATTATACTGTTGTAATTCATCATTTCTATTGCGTATTCCTTTCCGAATTTTGCTGTGTCCATTGATTGTTTTAATCGGTAATAATTTTCTGTGATTGTTTGAAATTCTTGTTTTAATTCTGTTAGGTCGAATTTTTGTGCAAATGTCCAATAGTCGATTGTGTTTTGCATACTGCCTAATTTTATTGGTAGTATACCGGGGTTGTTTTTTATATCTTCTATTATTATTTGCTTGTCCGTTCTACCTAAGCGGAGGTTGACGGTAAGGGTGATGATTGTCCATCTAAAATTACAGGGTGTCTTAGGTTTTTCAAGTGAATGTACTTCGTTATTTTGCCGTTGTCTACTACTGCTATATTTTTGTCTGACATTCTCTTAATTTTAAATGGTCCTAAATTTCTGGGTGCTGTTTTATGTCGCTTGCTTTGGAAATTTTTTTCATACACGGTTTGTCCTATTGAAAATTTATTTGTGTCGGTATTTTTATTACGGGTTGTGGTGATACGTTCCTTATCGTTATCTAATTTATCTTTTACCTTGTCGTAAGTTATTTTTAGTTTTTCTTTGTGATCTTTCGCATATTGTTTATATACTTCCTTGTTGTAGTGTATGTCATAAGGATTGAGTGAATCTGAATGTCCTAAGGTTAATTCTAAGGGTGTAAAATTTGTTGATGAGTGAATTGTATTATTATAGGCGATTAGTGCGTATGACATTAAATTGGTTGTGTTCTTTTTTATAATTTATTCTTAATAATCGAATTTGTTCTAACAGGGTTGAATGTAATCGTTCAATTAGTCCGTTTGATTCAGGGTGGTTTTCCGTTATGAAATGAATTTTTATTTTGTGGAGTTCTAAAGTATTTTGTATTGTCTCATTTTTAAATTCGCTACCATTATCTAGAGTTATTGTTTCGGGTGTTCCATAAAATGTGAAATACTGCAAAAATCTTTGGGTCACGTCAATGCTATTTTTGGATGTGATTGGTATTGCTTGGCCTATTTTTGTGAATGCGTCCACAATTGTTAAATAGTTTTGCGCTTCTACTATTAGAGTATCGGCATGTAGTTTTTGAAATGGTTTGTCGCGTGTTTTGGTTAACATTAAGGGTATCTTTGGGGGTTTCCTGTCCTAATTCGCTTTGTCACATAGTTCACATTGGTTAATGAAATCTGTGGTCAATTCTTTCATGTCTTTAAAATAATATCGTCTTACAAGTTGCTTTATTGTTTCGTTTATTCCACGATGGTTGGGTTTTCCTTCGTGTTGATTTTTATTTACATCATTTATTTCGTTAGTGTCATCTAGTGTTATTAATTTTCTCGTACATCTGATAAGTTCAGGACCAGAGTTATTAAATAATTTAACGTAAATATTCTGAAAATCTTTGGTATAAGTGTTCGGTGTTGAAATAGAAATAAAATCGTTGTTTCTCGGGGGTGTATTCTTTTAGAATTTTAATTATTTGCTTTTCGTTGTCATCTTTGGCTATTTGAATTTGGTATATCTGTTTGTTATCTACTTTTGTATATTTTACGGGATTGGGGTTATTGAAAACTTCGGTAATTATAAATTGGTTGGGTTTTATATCGATTGCTTCGTTTAAAATTTTAATCGCGGTTTTAGGTTCTTCGTTTTGTGTCGAATGTATCCTGTCGATCTCGTCTGGATCTTCCCTTATTTCTGCTTCGTCTACGATTCCTACAATGGATTCCATTTCTAATGCATTGAGTTGGATTCTACTTAAAGCGTCTGGGTTGTTATAAATTCCCTTTTTATATGTAATTTCGTAATCGTATTCTTCTAGTCTGATTCGATATCGTTGTAATTTTGAATTAGGTTCTTTAAGTTTGCATAGCCATACTAATGGTCTATGATCGGTGTATATGTAAAATTTTCTTTCGTATAGGTAAGGTCTCAAATATTTTGTTGCCCAAATTATGGCTAATAATTTCTTTTCTATGGTGCTATATTTCTGTTCAGTTTCATTTAGGGTTCTGGATGCGTAGCTAATGGGTTTATCGCTACTTACTTTTCCTTGGCTCAATACTGCGCCTAATGCTACGTTCGATTGCTTCTGTCGTTAGTATAAATATAATATAATATAATATAAATCGTAATTTAATATATACATACGCTAAATATACGAGTCATAAACCGGATCAATTACAATTTTGAGTCATATTGTTTAGTATCATGCGAATGTATAAACATATTACGTTACCTTCTGTTTATCGAATTTAATAAACCTCGCGGCCAACTGATACACAATACTAGTTGCAATAGGGTGGGAAAGGCTTTTTATATACTCCTCTAATTTAATTACAAAAAGGTACTCACCAATCACCAATTTTACCCCTATTTTCAATGAATTACTAATTGCAGTTTATTTTATCACTAAAGCTCTAATTCTGAACTCGCTTGTCAATAACCCTTTGTCACTCAAATTGCCTGCAATGTGGTACACAGACTCCTTAAAACTTAATTTATCACTCTTCGACGAAAGCACTAGAGGGAACACCCCATCCTGTCTCAATTGCTGAATAATCAATTAATCGCTTTACAGACAGGAACGTCATATACCAGCAACCTGATATGGGTTAATACAGATTCCATTCAAGCTTTAACGTTTAATGAAACGAATATCGTTTGGAATTGATTTTGAGATGTATTTTATATTTGGTGTAAGGGCATAGCGCAATATGATGCGTATGCTAACTAATTTTATCATTTGCAAATTAAAGTACCATAATTCTAAGATTAATTGTTAAATCATTCCTTTTACTTTATATCGAATATCAAAGGGTTATTATTGTTTGTGCAGCTGTGAATATTCACGATTATTTTGAGTCACTTCCAAAACGAGAAATATGTCGGATAATTATTACTTAAATATTTAATCATTAATTTTAACTTATTAAAATCCTTAAAAATTTTAATACACTTATTATTTATTTAGAAAAATCTAATTTTACAAGTAGGATAATGAACAGAATCTAATATTGAGAACCAAACAGTCAGTTCAACAGGAATATTTAAATTTAAAGAGAAAACTTTCCATACAGAAAATGGAATTTCAATTAGTAAATTGACGTATTCCTTGATTTCTATAGAAACATTTGCTTGTTCCCACATAATTTTCAAAACATAAAAATACAAACTAGAACAATCATGTTTCTTTAAAGGAGTGGTTTTGGTAATAAAATATAGACTAAAGTTTGGATTACGCCCGTATAATGAATAAAGAGAACAACTAATGCGAGGGCAGTGTTTCTCAATGTCCTCCTACTATTTTTACTGCTACAGCTAACCTAACCGTGTGTGGAGTTCTTTTAAAGCTTTGTGATTCAGGATTGTTATTTCCAGCGAATGTGAACTTTAGGAACAGCTCTTTGCCTTTAAAAATTAACTTGCATAGTATACCGTGAAAGATTAATACTCAGAAGCCTGCTAGTTTAATGCCAATCTGATTCTGATCGATAATCGCAACTCTTCAAAATCTTTGGTTAGGACTATATTTTATTATCTATAATAGTTTTGATCTGGAGAATTAATATCTATAATGCCGACAACGAATCCGACTTGCACTTGGACGATTAAGTACTTTATTGTAAGATGCGATACGATTGTCTTTATTATCCGAATTGCTATGTGTAATGTAGGAGAGCGACTTGTTTAGAGTTAGGTAGGAACCAACGAAAGAGTAATGGTTCGGGTTGATTCGTACTAGATTGTATAGGTTAAGGGTTAATTGTGTACAAATCAGGGTGGCACATAACTATTTGTACACGCTACTAAAACGCATTAACAGCCCATCAAATTATGAGTGAAAACACTTATTTTCTGAAAATGAACAAACATATATAAATATGTACGTAGTTACTTAAATGTATACAACTAATGAAATCATCATCATTAAGTCTTCAGTCCTGGAACTGGTTAAACACGTACCTCCATTCTGTCCTATTCTGAGAGTTTTATATAAAATTCACAGTCTGCATCTTTCAATATCTGCATGCAATATTCGGATCTAGGTTTACATTTACTTCTCTATTCCTATATCTGCTTGTAATGTAGCCCGCACTATTCCCCAAAAATGCCTTAAAACATATCCTGCCCTTCTATTTCTCCTATTTTTTTTGTTTCAGATAGATATTTTTATTCCACTACTATTTCTATAACCTCTTTGTTATTAACTTTATCTATTCATGTTGAAGATTAACATTTCAAAAGGCTTCGTTATTCTGCCTGCTTCTGCTACTGTCCCTATTTCATAGGCGTACACTGCTCCCAACACTTTTGTCCTTGTTTCTACGTTTGTTGTCTTTGAACATAGCCGCTGCTCTTTTTGTTAGGTACAGTTCGGTTCCTCTTCTATTGTTTTGTAAATATATACCCTATTACAACGATATTCAGTGGATGCGAAGGGCGTTAAGAAGCCTGTGACTACCAAGATCCCCCAACACTTGAACATTTGCCGAGTTAATAGTTTTCCAATAAATCCCTCTGCACAAACAAGATTAGTTGAAAATATTGCAAAACTAACAATTAACACAATTAACATTAGTTGAGAATATTGTAAAACTAACACCTGTAGTTGGTTATAATAATTAGCAGGTTAAAGTGCATTTATTGTTTGTCTTCATAAGGTTTCCTGTCTTGGAATTGGTTAGACGCGTACCTCCATTGGTTTCTATTCTGAGCTACCCTAAACATTTTCCTGAAATTCCCACAGCCTACATGTTTGACTATCGGTGAGCAATAGTCCCTTTGTTCTTAACTTCGTTTTTCTCGCTCTTTCTATCTCGCTCTCTCTAACTCTCACTCACCCTCTCTCACTCTCTCTCACTCTCTCTCTCACTCGCTCTCACTCTCTCTCACTCTCTATCACTCTCTGTCACCCTCTGTCACCCTCTGTCACTCTCTCACTCACTCTTTCTATCTCTTTCTCTTTCTCTCGCCCTTTTTCTCTCTCTCTCTCACTCCCTCTCACTCTCTCTCATTCTTTCTCACTCTCACTCTGTCATTCTCTCTCTTTCCCTCTGTTTTTATCTCTCTCTCACTCTTGCTCTCACTCTTTCTCACTCTGTCTCAGTCTCTCTCATTCTCTCTCAACCTTTCTCACTCTTTCTCACTCTCACCCTTTGCCACTCTCTATCACTTTCTCTCTGTCTATGTCTGTCTCTCACCCTATCTCTCACTTTCTCTCAGTCTCTCTCACACTCTCTTTCTCTCTCTCTCTCTCTCACTCTCTCTCACTCTCTCTCACTCTCTCTCACTCTCTCTCACTCTCTCTCACTCTCTAACTCTTTCTCACTTTTTCACACTCTTTCTCACTCTCTCTCACTCCCTGTCACTCTCTGACACTCTCACTCTTTCTCACTCTATCTCCTTCGCTCTGTCTCTTTCTCTTACACTCACTCTTTCTCACTCTCTCGCTGTCTCTCTCACACTATCTCCCTTTCTCTCACTCTCTCACTCCCTCCCACTCTTTCTCACTCTCTCTTACTCCCTCTCTCCCTCACCCTCTTTCACTACCTCTCACTTTCTCTCTCACTCTCTCTCTCTGTCACTCTCTGTCACTCCCTGTCACTCTCGCACACTCTCTCTCACTCTCTCTTTCCGATCTCTCTTTATTTCTCCCCCTGTCTCACTCTCTGTCACTCTCTCTCTTTCTCTCTCTTTCTCACCCTTTTCTCTCTCTCGCACTCCTTCTCACTCTTTTTCACTCTCACTATCTGTCACTCTCTCTAAAACTTTCTCTCTCTGTTTCTGTCTATCTCACACACTCTCTTTCTCACTCTTTCCCACTCTCTTTCAGTCTCTCTCACTCTCTCTCTTACTCTCAGACTCTTTCACATTCTCTCACTCTTTCTCACCCTTTCTCACTCTCTCTCACACTCTATCCGTCTCTCTCACCTTCTCTCACATTCTGTCTGTTTCTCTCTCTTTCTCACTCTTTCTCATTCTCTCTCTGTCTCTCTCTCCCACCATCTCCCATTCTCTCTCACAATTTCTCACTCTCTCTTACGCTCTCTCCCCACTCTCTCTCACTCTCTTTACCCTCTCTCACTCTCTCTGTCACCGTCTTTTACTGTCTCTCACTCTCTCCCGCCTTTCTCACTCTCTGTCACGCTCTTTCACTCTCTCTCACTCTCTCTCCCTCTGTCTCCCTCTCTCTGTCTCTCTCACACTCTCTTTCTTTCGTTCCCTCTGTCTCTTTAGCTCCCTTTCACTCTCTCTCACTTTTTCTCCATCTTACTCTGTGTCACTTTCTCCACCTCCGTCTCTCTCATTCATTCTCATTCTCACTCTCCGTCACTCTCTCTCACACTCTCTCTCTTTGTCCCTGTATCTCTCTCACTCACACTATCTGTCTCTCTCACACACTCTCGCCCACTCTCTCTCACTCCCTCTCACTTTCTCTCGCTCTCTCTGTCTCTCTTACCTCTCTCTCACTTTCTCTCACTCCCTATCACTCTCTAAGTCTCTCTCACTCCCTCTCACCCTCTCTCTCACTCTCTCTCACTTTCTCTCACCCTGTCTCACTCTCTGTCACTCTTTCTCACTCTCTCTGTGTCTCTCCCTTTCTCTCTCTTGCTCCCTCTCACTCTTTCACACTCCTTCTCACTCTCACTCTTGGTCACTCTGTCTCTCTTTCTATCTCTGTTTCTCTCTCACACTATCTCTCACTTTTTCTCACTCTCTCTTACCCTCTCTCTCTCATTCTTTCTCACTTTCTTTCACTCTCTCACTCTTTCTCACTTTCTCTCACTCTCTGTCATTGTCTGACACACTCTTTCACTCTCTCTCTCCTTCGCTCTGTCTCTTTCTCTTACACTCTCTCTCACTCTTTCTCACTCTCTCTGTCTCCCTCTCGCACGCTCTCTCACTCCCTCTCACTCTTTCTCGCTCACCTTCACTTTCTCTCTCACTCTTTCTCATTCTCACTCACTCTCTATTACTCTCTGTTACCCTCTGTCACTCTCTCACTCACTCTTTCTATCTCTCTCCCGTTCTCTTGCTCTTTTTTCCTATGCCTCACTCCCTCTCACTCTCTCTCACTTTTTCTTACTCTCACTTTGTCACTCTCGCCCTTTCCCTCTGTTTCTGTCTCTCTCTTTCTCGCTCTCATTCTTTCTCACCCTGTTTCAGTCTCTCTCACTCTCTCTGAACCTTTCTCAATCTTTCGCACTCTCACCCTCTGTTACTTTCTCTTACTTTCTCTCACCCTATCTCTCACTCTTTCTCACTTTCTCTCAGTCTCTTTCTCACTCTCTCTTACTCTCTGTCATCCTCTGACACTCTCTCTCGCTCTTCCTCACTCTATCTTCTTTGCTGTGTTTCTTTCTCACTCTCTCTCTGTCTCTCTCACGCTATCTCCTTCTCTCGCACACTCTTTCTCACTCCCTCTTACTCTCTCACTCTCTCTCATTCTCTCTCACTCCCTTTCTCTTTTACTCTCTTTCACTACCTCTCACTTTCCCTCACTTTCTCTCTGTGTCACTCTCTGTCACTCCCTGTCTCGTACACTCGTACAATCGTACACTCTCACTCTCCCAATTCTCTATCTCTGTTTCTGTCTATCTCACACACTCTGTCTCACTCTCCCACTCTCTTTCAGTCTTTCTCATTCTCTCTCTTACTCTCTCTCTTACTCTTTCACACTCTCTCACTCTTTCTCACTCTTTTTCACCCTTTTTTACTCTTTCTCACTCTCTCTCACACTCTATCTGTCTCTCTCACTTTCTCTCACACTCTGTCTGTTTCTCTCACTCTCTCTCACTCTTTCTCACTCTCTATCTGTCTTTCTCTACCACTCACTCCCATTCTCCTTCACAATTTCTCACTCTCTCACGCTCTCCCCTCACTCTCTCTCTCTCACTCTTTCTCACTTTCTCTCACTTTCTCTCACTCTCACTCACTCTCTCTCACCCTCTTTGTCCCTCGCTCTATCTCGTTCTCTTACACTTTCGCTCACTTTTTCTTACTCTCTTTCTCTCTTTCGCACACTCACCCACTCTCGCTCAACCCCTTTCACTCTCTTTTGCTCTCTCTTACTCTCTTACGCTCTCTTACTCTTTCTCTCTCGGTCTCACTCCCCCTCACTTTCTCTCGCTCTCTCTGTCTCTCTTACCTCTCTCTCACTTTCTCTCACTCCCTATCACTCTCTAAGTCTCTCTCACTCCCTCTCACCCTCTCTCTCACTCTCTCTCACTTTCTCTCACCCTATCGCACTCTCTGTCACTCTTTCTCACTCTCTCTGTGTCTCTCCCTTTCTCTCTCTTGCTCCCTCTCACTCTTTCACACTCCCTCTCACTCTCACTCTTGGTCACTCTGTCTCTCTTTCTGTCTCTGTTTCTCTCTCACACTATCTCTCACTTTTTCTCACTCTCTCTTACCCTCTCTCTCTCATTCTTTCTCACTTTCTTTCACTCTCTCACTCTTTCTCACTTTCTCTCACTCTCTGTCATTGTCTGACACACTCTTTTACTCTCTCTCCTTCGCTCTGTCTCTTTCTCTTACACTCTCTCTCACTCTTTCTCACTCTCTCTGTCTCCCTCTCGCACGCTCTCCCACTCTCTCTCACTCCCTCTCACTCTTTCTCGCTCACCTTCACTTTCTCTCTCACTCTTTCTCATTCTCTCTCATTCTCTCTCACTCTCTATTACTCTCTGTTACCCTCTGTCACTCTCTCACCCACTCTCTCTATCTCTCTCTCGTTCTCTTGCTCTTTTTTCCTATCCCTCACTCCCTCTCACTCTCTCTCACTTTTTCTCACTCTCACTTTGTCACTCTTGCCCTTTCCCTCTGTTTCTGTCTCTCTCTTTCTCGCTCTCATTCTTTCTCACCCTGTTTCAGTCTTTCTCACTCTCTCTGAACCTTTCTCACTCTTTCGCACTCTTACCCTCTGTTACTTTCTCTTACTTTCTCTCTCTTATTCTGTCTGTCTCTCACCCTATCTCTCACTCTTTCTCACTTTCTCTCAGTCTCTTTCTCACTCTCTCTTACTCTCTGTCATCCTCTGACACTCTCTCTCGCTCTCCCTCACTCTATCTTTTTGCTGTGTTTCTTTCTCACTCTCTCTCTGTCTCTCTCACGCTATCTCCTTCTCTCGCACACTTTTTCTTACTCCCTCTTACTCTCTCACTCTCTCTCATTCTCTCTCACTCCCTTTCTCTTTCACTCTCTTTCACTACCTCTCACTTTCCCTCACTTTCTCTCTGTGTCACTCTCTGTCACTCCCTGTCACTCTCGTACACTCGTACAATCGTACACTCTCACTCTCCCAATTCTCTCTCTCTCTCTGTTTCTGTCTATCTCACACACTCTGTCTCACTCTTTCCCACTCTCTTTCAGTCTCTCTCATTCTCTCTCTTACTCTCTCTCTTACTCTTTCACACTCTCTCACTCTTTCTCACTCTTTTTCACCCTTTTTCACTCTTTCTCACTCTCTCTCACACTCTATCTGTCTCTCTCACTTTCTCTCACACTCTGTCTGTTTCTCTCACTCTCTCTCTCACTCTTTCTCACTCTCTCTCTCTGTCTTTCTCTACCACTTACTCCCATTCTCCTTTACAATTTCTCACTCTCTCACGCTCTCCTCCCACTCTCTCTCTCACTCTTTCTCACTTTCTCTCACTCTCTCTCACTCTCACTCACTCTCTCTCACCCTCTTTGTCCCTCGCTCTATCTCGTTCTCTTACACTTTCGCTCACTTTTTCTTACTCTCTGTCTCTCTTTCGCACACTCACCCACTCTCGCTCAACCCCTCTCACTCTCTTTTGCTCTCTCTTACTCTCTTACGCTCTCTTACTCTTTCTCTCTCGGTCTCACTCTCTCTCACTCTCTCTCACTCTCTCTCACTCTCTCTCCGTCTCTCTCTCACTTTCTCACTCCCTCTCTCACTCTCTCTCACTCTCTCTCTCTCTCTCGCTGTTTCTCGTTCTCTTACACTCTCTCTCACTCTTTCTCACTCTTTCTGTCTGTTTCTCTCTCGCACTCTCTCCCACTTTCTCTCACTCCCTCTCTCACTCTTTCTCGCTCTCTCTCACTCTCTCTCGCTCTCTCTCACTCTCACTCTATCTCACTTTCTCTTTCATTCTCTTTCACTCTCTCTCACTCTCTGTCACCCTCTTACATTCTGTCCCACTCTCACACTTTCTCTTGCTGTCTTTCACTTGCTGTCTCTCTCACACCCACTCTCACTCTCTCACTTCCTATCACTCTCTAAGTCTCTTTCACTCTCTTTCACTCCCTCTCACCCTCTCTCTCACTCTCTCTCACTTTCTCTCACTTTGTCTCACTCTCAGTCACTCTTTCTCACTCTCTCTCTGTCTCTTTCTCCCTCTCTTTCATTTTCTCTCACTTTGTCTCACTCTCAGCCACTCTTTCTCACTCTCTCTCTGTCTCTTTCTCCCTCTCTCTCTCTTACTCCCTCTCATTTTCCTTCACTTTTTCTCACTCTCGGTCACTCTGTGTCTCTTTCTGTCTCTGTTTCTCTCTCACACTATCTCTCACTCTTTCTCAATATCTCTCACACTTTCCCACTCTCTCTCATTCTTTTTCACTTTCTCTCACTCTCTGTTACTGTCTGACACTCTCTTTCCCTCTGCCTCACACTCTCTTTCTCCGTCGCTCTGTCTCGTTCTCTTACACTTTCTTTCTGCCTCTCTAACACACTATCTCTCTCTTTCTCTCACCCTCCCTCTCACTCTCTCTCACTCTCTCTCACTCCCTCTCTCTCTCACTCTCTTTCACTACCTCTCACTCTCTCTCACTTTCTCTCTGTCTCTCTCTGTCACTCCCTGTCACTCTCGCACTCTCTCTCACCCTATCTCCCAATTCTCTCACTCTTTCTCTCACTTTTTCTCTTTTTTCGCTTTTTCCCTCCCCCCTTTCTCACTTTCTGTCTCACTCTTTCTCGTTATCTCTGACTGTTTTCTTTCTCTCTCTCTCACTTCCTCTCACTCTTTTTCACTCTCACTCTCTGTCACTCTCTCTCTAACTCTCTCTCTGTTTCTCTCACTCTTTCCCATCCTTTTGCAGTCTCTCTCACTCTCTTTCACTCTTTCATACTCTCTCACTTTTTCTCACTCTTTCTCACCCTTACTCATTCTTTCTCACCTTCTCACACACTCTGTCTGTCTCGCTCACTTTTTGTCACACTTTGTCTGTCTTTCTCACTCTGTCTCCCTCTTCCACTCTCTCATAAATCTCTCTCACTAATTCTCACTCTCTCACACGCTCTCCCACTCTCTCTCGCTCTCTCTCACCTTATCGCACTTTCTCTGTTACTGTGTCTTACTGTCTCTCACTCTCTTCCCCCTCTCTCACTCTCTGTCACTCTTTTTCACTCTCCCTTACCCTCTCTCCTTCTTTCTCCCTTTCTCTCTGTTTCTCTCACACTCCCTCTCTCTCTCCTCCCTCTCTCTCTTTCGCTCCATTTCACTCTCTTTCACTCTCTCACTCCCTTTCACTATCTCTCCCTCACTCTCTATCACCCTCTCTTTCACTCTCCCTCACTCTCTCTTTCTCATTCTTTCTCACTCTCTGTCACTCTCTCTCTTTTTGCTCTTTCTATCTCTCTCCTCCCTCTCTCACTCTTTCTCACTCTCTTTCACTCTCTCACTCTCTCTCATTCTTTACCTTTTCCTCGCTCTGTCTCTTTCTCTCACAATCTCTCTCACTCGCTCTGTCTCTTTCTCACTCCCTTTCACTCTTTCTCACTCTCTCTCATTCATTCTCTCTCACTTGCTCTCTCACTCTCTCTCACTCCCTCTCACTCTCTCTCACTCTTTGTCAATCTGTCACACTCTCACTCTTTCTGTCTCTCCTTTTCTCTCTCACTCTCTCTCTCTCTTACTCTCTTTCTCTCTCTCTTTCTTTCTCTCTCATTCTCTCCCTTTCACTCTCTGTTACTCTCTCGCTGATTCTCTCACTCTTTCTCACTCTCTCTTACTCTCTCTCTGCCTCAGTATGTTTTTCCTTCTTTCTTTCTTTTTCTCTTTTTCTCTCTCTCTCTCCCTCTTTCTCTTTTCTTATTTCTCCCCCCCTCTCTCTCCCCCGCTCTCTCACTCTGTCACTCTTTCACTCTTTCTTTCTGTCTCTCTCTCTCACTCGCTCTTTCTCTCTCTGTCTATCCGTCTCTCTCTCACGCTCACGCTCACTCTACCTCTCACTCTCTCTCTCACTCCCTCTCACTTTCTTTTACTCTTTCTCATTTTCACTCTTTGTCACTCTCTCTCACTCTCTCTCTTCTGTCTCTCTTTCAAACTCTCTGTTTTTCTTTCTCAGACACTCTCAGTTTCTTTTACTCCCAATACCCTACACTCTAGTATCATAGAACCAAATGACTTATTAAAGAAATTATTGAGAATTAGATCATTTATAACCAATAGTAAATTACCCTTTGATGTAGTAGAATCAAACATTCCAATATTTGAAAAAATAGCTATAGTTAAAGGCTATGTAAAGGATAATGACATGGCATTTTCAATAGAGATCCCGATAGTAGATAATAGTAATTACAATTATTATCATTTATTTGCTTTTCCAATGAAAGTTACTAGCATGTATTAGGTTATAATATCCAAAACCAAATTCCTATTCTTAAATGAACAAAGATATGGTTATACGAACGAAAAATGTAACAAAGTCACACCAAACCAATATTTATGTCAATCATTGACAACAATAAATATTCAAGAAAACAGCCTTTGAGAAGTACAATTGTTAAAATTTTTAAATCATTATAAAAACTGTGAAGCCAAGCCCGTACAAATCACCAACATGAAGATTCAAAAAGTTACAGAAAATAAATGGATTGCCATTTTCTCAACGGAAGTAATAGCGACCGTCTACTGCAATCAAGACGAAAAGAATTTAGCAATAACCGGAAGAAAATTAATCACCCTCAAGGAAGACTGTTTGAAACTAAAAAACGAATTATCAGAGTTTACCAAGATCACGTAGCAACCAAGAAATTCGCAAACTTATCAGAGCTACAAATCAAGACAACTCAAATTGAAGATAAAGAAATAATCCAAAAACTCATGCAGCTAGAACATCTAGAATTAGACGATCTCAACCACGCCATGAAATTAATAGTAAACTACAAAGCACATATAAGTGAACTAAAAACACCCAAGTTACACTACGACAACACAAGTGTTTAGACAATTGTATTAATCATTTTACTAATTTTTCTAATTATATATGTATTTTACAAAACGTATCCTACATATAAAAATAACGAAAACAGTTTTAGATTTAAGGAAACAAAGGTAAACATAGAAACAAATATACTCTTAAAAACCATGAAGTTTAAGCAATGAAATTAAGCTATGAATTTTAAATTAAAAATTAAGCAAATAATTTTTCATGTACGTCGGGAGGAGTAACATATCCCCCAATTGTGTATGTATTATAAATTACAATCTAATAAGAAATAATTAGAAATCATTAAGAAGTTACTAAGTGACGTACAATAATGTAATTCAAGGACAATCATTAAACTTTATTAACAGTTCAGGAGAACGGATGCAATACCTTGTATCGCAGACGATAGTGACACTGCAGGTGGCAGGTCACAGACAGTCAAGATACTGCACTTACCTAGAAAATAAGATTATAACATTGTAACAAAGTATAGAATTAAGAATAAGCAGACATGCTTTGCAAGTTCCCACAGACATGTGAGGGGCAGGGACATCATAAATAGCCCGGGAGTCCCGAGACCCGGCAGTCAGTCAAAGTATTCAGCTTTAACATTGCACTTGCTTAGACTACTCAAAACAGTACATTTAATTCTTTTTTAGACTTTAAGTAATATTAAATCAAGTTTGTAAAGTTTCATATTCAATTCTGTTTAATTAAATAAATTTGTTAAGAAATTTGAAAGTGTTTTTTAAAAACGCAGCTCCCAATGCCCGAAACTTAACTAGCGTAGTAGGAAAATTCATTTATATGGTTTAACAACACTTGAAGTAGATCTGGATCAGTCATCCAAAGATGTAACCAAAAATAATGGTCGAATTCGGGGCATGCTTCCAAGCATCTATTCAAAAAGCAACAAATAGAACTAAATAAACAAAGTCGTAAAAGAAAAAATATATTTCTATACTAGATCATATTGCGACAACTATAGAAAAAAGATGAATTTCATTTTTTTGTCATGAATGTCGCACAACAATTACGGAAGCTATCTCTTGAGTAGGCATTAAAATGCCGAGAGCTACAAGATGGATGAATTTATTCGCATACTTTTATCGAATTAGTTAGTTTTAGGGAACTTTTAAAACACCCACTGGAAAATCCCCAGTATTGTAATGTTTTAGTGCAAACGTATAGTACGTCATTTGACATATACGCATTCTTTGAAAGTCAGTGGAAAAGCGGATTTAATAATTGTCACAGTTCCCATAGAGTAGATATTCTAAAATCATGTTTTATTTTGTTGGTTTTTTTAAATTAACTTGGCGAATACGTGAATAAGCAAGGTATAAAACACAAAGAAACAGAAAGAAAACTATGAAAGCGTAAGAAATAAATATATTATGTCAAAGTCACAAATGTCAATTGACATTTAACAGCAATTTATCTACGCCACTGATATGCTGAACGAACACGCCTATTTATAAACAATGGACTAATCTGACACCGTTTTAGCCGTGTGCGCATAATGACGTACAGGCTCTTCTTAAATAAATGCTACCTACCTGAAAACCACACAGATTTGCTTCCCACGAAACTGCGCTCCAGCGGCAATAGTACAAGTGAGTGATTCGCCATTAACATCGACAGTTCTTGGTTGTTTCAGTTTAGTGTGTTATTTATACGAACCCAGCTTAATTTTAAATAAGAAAATGTTCAAGCCTTTTAATTATGGTAAGTATAATAATAGTGTACATCATTACGATATTAGTTTACAATTGTAACGGATTAACCAAGCTGAAGTTACATTTTTATCAGTGCAAACCTCCTAAAAAATGCGAATCGCTTTAGCCCAGTAAAATGACTCGAAATTTGTCGATTTGGAGGAAATAATATTGACTGGGCTGAAACTTTGTAAACAGGCTTGTTTTAGGGTACTATTGAACATATTAAAGGTTCACACGTGTAAACGCTGCTTTGCGGGCAAGCACGGGTCCAAAGGTCAAAAAAAATTGTTTTTCGCAAATAACTCGGAAAATATTAACTTTACGGAAATTTACGTAAATATCAAAATTGTAGCTTACAAAATCCCGAACAATTTCATTTTTATTCAAGTCTGTACGACCAAATGGAGCAGAGATATAATTTTTTTTAAGCACCTGTAGGTTTGCGACTGATTTTTACGTGAAAAATATTCACTATCAACATTAAAAAAATATCTTTTAATTAATAACTCGGCGAATTTGTGCCGTACAGAAAGCAAAATTGTTCGTAATTAAAATCTCTACAACTTTTATTTAAAACGTATTGCGATTCGAGGGTCCATTTTCGTGATATTAGTGAAAAATGCGCCCACGCGTATGCGTTTTCGTTGCGTCGCAAAACTACCGATGCTTTAAAAAATTGTATCTCTGCTCCATTTGGTGGTACAGACTTGAATAATACACTAAATTGTGGGGAATTTCATAAGCTACAATTTTTATTTTAACATAAATTTCCGTAAAGTTGATATTTTCCGAGTTATTTGCAAAAAACTGATTTTTTGGACCTTATAGACCCTCTCCTACCCGCAACGTAGCGTCTCGACATGGGGACTTTTAATATGTTAAACAGTACCCTAAAACAAGCCTGTTTACAAAGTTTCGGCCGAGTCAGTATTATTTCTTCCAAACTTTGTAATTTTACTGGGCTATTCTAGTAGTACACTTTCAAACAAAACTTGCCTAGACATCAATACCTTCCAAGTACAGCATTATTTATACATATTATCAATAATGCCTAAATTAATTACACCAAAATCGGGAAAAATAATTTTAAAGTTTAAGCGCATTTTTTGGGTTTGCAGTGGTGACGACAAAAGCGAATATTTCTGAAACAGCGAAACCTTTTGAAAAACGACAAAATACATTATTTAGAGTGAGGGCCCTTCTATATAGCGCATCTTATGCGAGAACAGGATCCTCACCAAATTCGAGAAAGATAATCTTAAAGTTAGTCAATTTTTCGGGTTTGCGGTGGTGAAAACAAAAAAGAATATTTCTTAAACGGTTACACTTTTTGAAAAACTATTAAGTAAGTTATTTAGAGTAAGAATCCGATATATTGGGCATCTTATACAATGTCAGCACCATCACCAAATTCCAAAAAAATAATTTTAAAGTTTCAGCGCTTTTTTGGGGTTTAAAATGGTGAGGGAAAGACCGAATATTTCTTAAACGACAACACTTTTTGAAAAACGACAAAGTACATTATTTAGACTAAGAGTCCTATATGACACATCTTATGCGATGACAGGATCCATCACCAAATTCGAGAAAAATACTCTTAAATTTAGTCAATTTTTGGGATTTGCAGTGGTGACAACAAAAGCGAATATTTCTTCAATGGCAACACTTTTTGAAAAACGACTTGGTACATTATTTAGAGTAAGTTTTCTATATAGGGCATTTTATACAATGTCAGGATCCATCACCAAATTCGAGAAAAATAAATTTAAAGTTTTAGCACTTTTTTGGGGTTTAAAATGGTGAGGGAAAGAGGGAATATTTTTTAAACGACACCAACTTTTGAAAAACGGCAAATCTACTACCGCTACCAAACAGTTGTATAACACGGTACAAATGTTTCACAAAAGAAATATTTTCTTAATATTTTCCATACGTTCGCCGCTCTTCAAAATTTGTCAGTAATTAGCTTGGCCTCACCAACACAACATGTATTTTTCTTATGAACGGATCTTAAAATTTACTACCTCTATCAAAAACTTATATAACACGGTACAAGAGTTTCACTAAAAAAGTATTTTTTTTAATATATTTCATACGATCTCCACTATTCGAAAATTTTCAGTAATTAGATTTGGCTCACCAACACAACATATATTTTTCTTAAGAACGGATTTTGAAATATACTACTTTTAACAAGGTACTACAGTTTCACAAAAAAATATTTTTTTCAGTACCTTCCATACGATCTCCGCTCTTCAAAATTTGTCAGTAATTAGCTTAGCCTAACCAACACAATACACATTTTTCTTAAGAACGGATTTTAAAATTTACTACTTCTACCACACAGTTATATAATACGGTACAATAGTTTCACTAAAAAAGTATCTCTTCAATATATTTTCTACGATTCCCGCCCTTCAATATTTGTCAGCAATTAGCATGGGCTCACCAACACAACACATATTTTTCTTAAGAAAGGCTTTTGAAATTTATTACCTCTACCAAACAGTTATTTAACATGGTACAATAGTTTCACTAAAATAATATTTCTTTTAATATTTACCATACAACCTCCGCTCTTCAAAAGTTGTCAGTAGCTAACTTAGGCTCACCAATACAACATATATTTTTTTTAAGAACGGATTTTGAAATTTACTACCGCTACCAAACAATTATATAGCACTGTACAACAATTTCACTAAAAAAATATTTCTTTTAATATTTTTCATTCGACTGCCGCTTTTCAAAATTTGTCTGTAATTAGCTTAGCCTCACCAACACAACATATATTTTTCTTAAGACCGGATTTTAAAATTTACTACTTCTGCCAAACAGCTATATAACACAGTAGGACAATTTCACTAAAAAGTATTTTTTAATATTTTCCATACGACCTCCGCTTTTTCAGAATTTGTTACTAACTAGCTTTGGCTCACCATATATTTCTCTTAAAAACGGATTTTACTGCCTCTACCAAACAGTTATATAACACGGTACAGGTTTCACAAAAAGAAATATTCTTTTTAATGTCTTCCATACAACCTCCGCTTGTCAAAATTGTCAGCAATTAGCTTTGACTCACCAGCACACCATATATTTTTCTCATGGACAGATTTTGAAATTTACTATCTTTACTAAACAGTTATATAACACGGTACAACAGTTTTCTAAAAAATATTTTTTTTTATTATCTTCCATACGACCTCCGCCCTTCAGAATTTGTCACTAACTAGCATTGGCTCACCAACGCAACATATATTTTTTTAAGAACGGATTTTGAAATCTAATACCTCTACCAAACGGTTATATAGTACGGTACAACAGTTTCGCCAAAAAAAATATTTTTTTAATACCTTCCATACGACATTCGTCCTTCAAAATCTGTCAGTAATTAGCTTAACATCACCAACACAGCATATATTTTTCTTAAGACCATATTTTTAAATTTACTACCTCTACCAAACAGTCATACAACACGGTACAACAGTGTCACTAAACGTTATTTCTTTTAATATATTCCATACGACTTCCGCTCTACAGAATTTGTCACTAACTAGTTTTAGCTCACCACCAAAACACATATTTTTCTTTTGAACGGATTTTTAAATCTACTACCTCTATCAAACAGTTATATAACACGGTACAAGTTTCACAAAAAAAAATATTTCTTTTAATATTTACCATACGACCTCCGCTCTTCAAAAGTTGTCAGTAGCTAACTTAGGCTCACCAATACAACATATATTTTTTTTAAGAACGGATTTTGAAATTTACTACCGCTACCAAACAATTATATAGCACTGTACAACAATTTCACTAAAAAAATATTTCTTTTAATATTTTTCATTCGACCGCCGCTTTTCAAAATTTGTCTGTAATTAGCTTAGCCTCACCAACACAACATATATTTTTCTTAAAACCGGATTTTAAAATTTACTACCTCTGCCAAACAGCTATATAACACAGTAGGACAATTTCACTAAAAAGTATTTTTTAATATTTTCCATACGACCTCCGCTTTTTCAGAATTTGTCACTAACTAGCTTTGGCTCACCATATATTTCTCTTAAAAACGGATTTTACTGCCTCTACCAAACAGTTATATAACACGGTACAGGTTTCACAAAAAGAAATATTCTTTTTAATGTCTTCCATACAACCTCCGCTTGTCAAAATTGTCAGTAATTAGCTTTGACTCACCAGCACACCATATATTTTTCTCATGGACAGATTTCGAAATTTACTATCTTTACCAAACAGTTATATAACACGGTACAACAGTTTTCTAAAAAATATTTTTTTTTAATATCTTCCATACGACCTCCGCCCTTCAGAATTTGTCACTAACTAGCATTGGCTCACCAACGCAACATATATTTTTTTAAGAACGGATTTTGAAATCTAATACCTCTACCAAACGGTTATATAGTACGGTACAACAGTTTCGCCAAAAAAAATATTTTTTTAATACCTTCCATACGACATTCGTCCTTCCAAATCTGTCAGAAATTAGCTTAACATCACCAACACAGCATATATTTTTCTTAAGACGATATTTTTAAATTTACTACCTCTACCAAACAGTTTATACAACACGGTACAACAGTGTCACTAAACGTTATTTCTTTTAATATATTCCATACGACTTCCGCTCTACAGAATTTGTCACTAACTAGTTTTAGCTCACCACCAAAACACATATTTTTCTTTTGAACGGATTTTTAAATCTACTACCTCTATCAAACAGTTATATAACACGGTACAAGTTTCACAAAAAAAATATTTCTTTTAATATTTACCATACGACCTCCGCTCTTCAAAAGTTGTCAGTAGCAACTTAGGCTCACCAATACAACATATATTTTTTTAAGAACGGATTTTGAAATTTACTACCGCTACCAAACAATTATATAACACTGTACAACAATTTCACTAAAAAAATTTCTTTTAATATTTTTCATTCGACCCCTTTTCAAAATTTGTCTGTAATTAGCTTAGCCTCACCAACACAACATATATTTTCTTAAAACCATTTTAAAATTTACTTCTCTCTCCAAACAGCTATATAACACTAGGACAATTTCACTAAAAGTATTTTTAATATTTTCCTACACCGTTTTTAAATTTTCATAACTGCTTTGTCAATTTTTCTCTTAAAACGTTTACTCTCTACCAAAATTAAAACAGTACGGTTTCAAAAAGAAATATTCTTTAAGTTTCCAAAACTCCTTTAAAATTTCTAATTGCTTTGTCACAGCAACCATATATTTTCTCAGCAGATTCAAATTTATTCTTTACAAACAGTTTAAAGTACAACTTTTCTAAAAATATTTTTGTAAACTTCTAACTCCCTTAATTTTCAACTACTTGGCCCCAAGAATATATTTTTAGAACGATTTGAAATTAATCTTACAAACGGTTTATATACGTACACATTCCGAAAAATATTTTTAAACTTCCAACAATTTCTTCAAACTTCAAATACTTACTCCCAAACGCATAATTTTCTTAACATATTTAAATTTATCCTTACAAACGGTATTAAAGTACAACTTACAAACGTTATTCTTTTAAATTCCATAACTTTCTAATTTTCCTAACATTTTGCTCACCGCAAAACACTATTTTTTTTTGAACGGATTTAAACTATCTCTTAAACGTTTTAAACGTACAATTTCAAAATATATACTTTTAAAATTTCAAAACTAGATTTTCAAAATTTTCACATTAGCTTAGCCTCCCAAAATTTTTTGTTAAAAACGGATTTTAAAATTTACTACCTCTATCAAACAGTTTTAATATTTTCCATACGTCCCCCACTATTCAAAATTTGTCAGTAACTAGCTTTGGCTCACCAACACAACATATATTTTTGTTGAGAAAGGATTTTGAAATTTACTACTTCTACCAAACAGTTATATAACACGGTACAACAGTTTCACTATAAAAATATTTCTTTTAAAATTTTCCATACGACCTCCGCTCTATAAAATTTCTCAGTAATTAGCTTAGCTTCACCAACACAACATATATTTTTGTTAAGAACAGATTCTAAAATTTACTACATCTAACAAACAGTTTTAATATTTTCCATACGTCCCCCACTATTCAAAATTTGTCAGTAACTAGCTTTGGCTCACCAACACAACATATATTTTTGTTGAGAAAGGATTTTGAAATTTACTACCTCTACCAAACAGTTATATAACACGGTACAACAGTTTCACTAAAAAAATATTTCTTTTAATATTTTCCATACGACCTCCGCTTTTCAAAATTTGTTAGTAACTAGCTCAAACTCACCAACAAAACATATATTTTTCCTAAGAATGGATTTTGGAATATACTACTTTTGCCAAACAGATATATAGCAGGTTTCAACAGTTTCACTAAAGTAAAAATTTTTTTTAATATCTTTCGTATGACCCCCGCCCTTCAAAATTTGACAGTAGTTAGCTTAGGCTCACCCACACAACATACATTTTGTTTAAAAACGGATTTTATAAGTTACTACCTCTACCAAACAGTTATATAACACAATACAACAGTTTCACTAAAAAATTATTCTTTTAATATCTACCATATAATCTCCTATCTTCAAAATTAGTCAGTAATTAGCATAACCTCACCAACACAACATATATTTTTCTTAAAACCGGATTTTGAAATTTACTACCTCTACCAAACAGTTATATAACACCGTACAACAGTTTCACTAAAAAAAGTTTTTTTTAATATTTCCCATACAATCTCCGAAATTCAAAATTTGTCGGTATTTAGCTTTGGCTCTCCACCGCAACATATATTTTTCTTAAGAACGAATTTTGAAATTTACTACCTCTACCAATCAGTTACATAACACGGTACAGCAGTTTCACAAAAAATATTTCTTTTAATATTTTCCATACGACCTCCGCTCTTCAAAATTTGTTAGAATCTAGCTCAAACTCACCAACAAAACATATATTTTTCCTAAGAACGGATTTTGGAATATACTACTTTTGCCAAACAGATATATGGCAGGTTTCAACAGTTTCACTAAAGTAAAATTTTTTTTTAATATCTTTCGTATGACCCTCGCCTTTCAAAATTTGACAGTAGTTAGCTTAGGCTCACCCACACAACATACATTTTTCTTAAAAACGGATTTTAAAAATTACTACCTCTACCAAACAGTTATATAACACAATACAATAGTTTCACTAAAAAATTATTTTTTTAATATCTACCATATAATCTCCGATCTTCAAAATTAGTCAGTAAATAGCATAACCTCACCAGCACAACATATATTTTTCTTAAAACCGGATTTTGAAATTTACTACCTCTACCAAACAGTTATATAACACCGTACAACAGTTTCACTAAAAAAAGTTTTTTTTAATATTTCCCATACAATCTCCGAAATTCAAAATTTGTCGGTATTTAGCTTTGGCTCTCCACCGCAACATATATTTTTCTTAAGAACGAATTTTGAAATTTACTACCTCTACCAATCAGTTACATAACACGGTACAGCAGTTTCACAAAAAATATTTCTTTTAATATTTTCCATACGACCTCCGCTCTTCAAAATTTGTTAGAATCTAGCTCAAACTCACCAACAAAACATATATTTTTCCTAAGAACGGATTTTGGAATATACTACTTTTGCCAAACAGATATATGGCAGGTTTCAACAGTTTCACTAAAGTAAAATTTTTTTTTAATATCTTTCGTATGACCCTCGCCTTTCAAAATTTGACAGTAGTTAGCTTAGGCTCACCCACACAACATACATTTTTCTTAAAAACGGATTTTAAAAATTACTACCTCTACCAAACAGTTATATAACACAATACAATAGTTTCACTAAAAAATTATTTTTTTAATATCTACCATATAATCTCCGATCTTCAAAATTAGTCAGTAAATAGCATAACCTCACCAGCACAACATATATTTTTCTTAAAACCGGATTTTGAAATTTACTACCTCTACCAAACAGTTATATAACACCGTACAACAGTTTCACTAAAAAAGTTTTTTTTTAATATTTCCCATACAATCTCCGAAATTCAAAATCTGTCGGTATTTAGCTTTGGCTCTCCAACGCAACATATATTTTTCTTAAGAACGAATTTTGAAATTTACTACCTCTACCAATCAGTTATATAACACGGTACAGCAGTTTCACAAAAAATATTTCTTTCAATATTTTCCAACGACATCCGCTCTTCAAAATTTATCAGTAGTTAGATTAGGCTGACGAACACAACACACGTTTTTCTTAAGAACAGATTGTATAATTTACTACCTCTACCAAACAGTTATATAACAAAATACAACAGTTTCACTAAAAAAGTATTTTTTAATATCTGCCATACAGCCTCCGATCTTCAAAATTAATCAGTAATTAGCATAGCCTTACCAACACAACATATATTTTTCTTAAGACCGGATTTTAGAATTTACTACCTCTGCCAAACAGCTATATAACACAGTAGGACAATTTCACTAAAAAGTATTTTTTTAATATTTTCCATACGACCTCCGCTTTTTTAGAATTTGTCACTAACTAGCTTTGGCTCACCATATATTTCTCTTAAGAACGAATTTTAAAATTCACTGCCTCTACCAAACAGTTATATAACATGGGACAGATTTCACAAAAAGAAATATTCTTTTTAATGTCTTCCATACAACCTCCGCTTTTCAAAATTGTCAGTAATTAGCATTGGCTCACCAGCACACCATATATTTTTCTCATGGACAGATTTTGAAATTTACTACCTTTACCAAACAGTTATATAACACGGTCCAACAGTTTTCTAAAAAAATATTTCTTCTAATATCTTCCATACGACCTCCGCCCTTCAGAATTTGTCACTAACTAGCTTTGGCTCACCAACGCAACATATATTTTTCTTAAGAACGAATTTTGAAATCTAATACTTCTACCAAACGGTTATATAGTACGGTACAACAGTTTCGCCAAAAAGATATTTTTTAATACCTTCCATACGATATTTGCCCTTCAAAATATGTCAGTAATTAGCTTAACATCACCAACACAGCATATATTTTTCTTAAGACCATATTTTTAAATTTACTACCTATACCAAACAGTCATACAACACGGTACAACAGTTTCACTAAAATTTATTTCTTTTAATATATTCCATACGACTTCCGCTCTACAGAATTTGTCACTAACTAGTTTTAGCTCACCACCAAAACACATATTTTTCTTTTGAACGGATTTTTAAATCTACTACCTCTACCAAACAGTTATATAACACGGTACAAGTTTAAAAAAAATATATATTTTTTTTAATTTTTCATACAACCTACCATTTTCAAAATTTGTCCGCAATTAGCTTAGCCTCACCAACACAACATACATTTTTATAAAGAACGGATTTTGAAACCTACCTCCTCTACCAAAGGGTTATGTAACACGATACAGCTGTTTTACCAAAAACGTTTTTTTTAATATCTTCAATACGACCTCTGCTCATCAAAATTTGTCAGTAATTAGCTTAGCCTCACCAACACTACGTACATTTTTCTTAAGAACTTATTTTAAAATTTTCTACGTCTATCAAACAGTTATATAACACGGTGCAACAGTTTCACTAAAATATCATTTGCTTTAGTGTCTTCATACGACCACTGCTTTTCAGAATTTAGCAGTAACTAGCTTTGGCTTACCAACACAACATATATTTTTCTTAAGTACGTATTTTAAAATTTACTACTTCTATCAAACAGTTATATAACATGGTGCAACAGTTTCATTAAAAAGTATTTTTTTTGGTGTCTTCATACAACCACTGCTTTTCAGAATTTGTAAGTATCTAACTTTGGCTCACCAACACAATATATATTTTTTTAAGAGCGGATTTTAAAATTTTTTTACCTCTATCAAACAATTATATAACACGATTTAACAGTTTACCAGAAAAGTATTTTTTTAGTATCTTCCATACGACCTCCACTATTCAAAATTTCTCAGTAATTAGCTTTGGCTCACCAACATGACCTATATTTTCTTAAGGACGGATTTTAGAATGTACAACTTCTGCACGGTACATGAGAGTCGTTAAAGTAAACATTTTTTTAGTATCTTCTATAAGACTTTCGCTTTTCAAAATTTGTCAGTAATTAGCCCAGACTCACCAACACAACATACAGTTTTTTTAAGAACGGATTTTCAAATTTACTACTTCTACCAAATAGTTATATTACACGTAACAGTTTCACTAAAAAAGTATTTTTTTAATATCTTGCATACGACCTCCATTATTCAAAATTGGTCAGTAATTAGCTTTGGCTCACCTACCCAACATATATGTTTCTCAAGAACGGATTTTGACATTTACCACCTCTACCAAACAGTTATATAACACGGTACAACAGTTACCAGAAAAGTATTTTTTTAGTATCTTTCATACGACCTCCACTATTCAAAATTTTCAGTAATTAGCTTTGGCTCACCAACATCACCTATATTTTTCTTAAGAACGGATTTTAGAATATATTACTTCTGCACGGTACAAGAGAGTAATTAACGTAAACAATTTTTTTAATATCTTCTATACGACCTCCGCTTTTCATAATTTGTCAGTAGTTAGCTCAGACGCACCAACACAATATATAGTTTTCTTAAAAACGGATTTTCAAATTTACTACTCCTACCAAACAGTCATATAACACGCTACAACAGTTTCATAAAAGAAATATTTTTTCAAATATTTTCCATACGACCTTCGCTTTTTGAAATTTACCAGTAATTAGCTTAGTCTCCCCAATAGAACACATATTTTTCTTAAAAACGGGTTTTGGAATTTACTACTTCTGCCATATTGTTATATAACACGATACAGCTGTTTCACTAAAAAAACTTTTTTTTAATACCTTCCATACGACCTCTGCTTTTCAAAATGTGCCAGTAATTAGCTTAGCCTCACCAACACGACATACATTTTTCTTAAGAACTTATTTTAAAATTTTCTACCTCTATCAAACAGTTATATAACACGGTGCAACAGTTTCACTAAAATATTATTTCTTTTAGTGTCTTCATACGACCACTGCTTTTCAGAATTTAGCAGTAACTAGGTTTGGCTCACCAACACAACATATATGTTTCTTAAGAACGGATTTTCACATTTACTTCCCCTACCAAACAGATATATAACACGGTACAACAATTTCATAAAAGAAATATGTTTTTAAATATTTTCCATACGACCTTTGCTCTTTGAAATTTGCCAGTAATTAGCTTAGCCTCCTCAACAGAACACTTATTTTCTTAAGAACGGGTTTTGGAATATATTACTTCTGCCAAACTGTTATATAACACGATACAGCTGTTTCACTAAAGAAGCATTTTTTTAATATTTTCCATACGACCTCCGCTCTTCAAAATTTGCCAGTAATTAGCTTAGTCTTACCAACACAACATATATTTTTCTTAAGGACTTATTTTAAAATTTTCTACCTCTATCAAACAGTTATATAACACCGTACAACAGTTTACTAGGAAAGTATTTTTTAGTATCTTCTATACGACCTCCACTATTTAAAATTTGTCAGTAATTAGCTTTGGCTTACTAACACAACATATATTTTTCTTACGGACGGATTTTAGAATATACTACCTCTGTCAAACAGTTATGTTACACGGTACAACTATTTCACTAAAGCAGATTTTTTTAATATCTTCTTTTCACTTCCAGTCTATGATATTTGTCAGTAATTAGCTTAGTTTCACCAACACAACATATATTGTTCTTAAGATCGGATTTTGAAGTTTAAAACTTCCACCAAACAGTGATGTACCTCAGTACAACAGTTTCACTAAAAAAATATTATTTTTAATATCTTCCATACGACCGCCACTATTCAAATTTGTCAGTAACACAGTAACTAGCTTAGAGTCACCAACAAAACATATTTTTTTTAGAAACGGATTTTAAAAATTACTACCGCTACCTCTAACAGTTATATAACAAGGTACAATAGTTTCACCAAAAAAAATTTCGTTTTAATTTCTTCCATACAACCTTCGCTTTTCAAAATTTGTCAGTAATTAGTTTAGCCTCACCAACACAACATACATCTTTTTTAGGAACGGATTTTAAAATTAACTACCTCTACCAAAGAGTTATATAACACTGTACAACTATTTCACTAAAGTAACATTTTTTTAATATCTTCCTTCCACTTCCGGTCTTCAAAATTTGTCAGTAATTAGCTTAGCCTCACCAACACATCATATATTTTTTTTAAGAACGGATTTTAAAGTTAACTACCTCTACCAAACAGTAATATTACACGTTACAATTGTTTCACAAAAAAAATTTGTTTTGGATATTTTCCATACGACCTCGACTATTTAAAATTTGTCAGTAATTAGCTTGGCCTCACCAACACAACATGTATTTTTCTTATGAACGGATCTTAAAATTTACTACCTCTATCAAAAGGTTATATAACACGGTACAAGAGTTTCACTAAAAAAGTATTTTTTTTAAATATCTTCCATACGATCTCCACTATTCAAAAATTTTCAGTAATTAGATTTGGCTCACCACCACAACATATATTTTTCTTAAGAACAGATTTTGGAATATACTACTACTGCCAAACAGTTATGTAACACGGTACAGCTGTTTCACTAAGGATACATCTTTTTAAATATCTTCCATATGACCTCCGTTCATCAAAATTTGTAAGCGGTTAGCTTCGGCTATCCAACACAACATATATGTTTCTTAAGAATGGATTTGGCATTTACTACCTCTATCAAACGGTTATATAACACGGTACAACAGTTTCACTAAAGAAGTATTTTTTTAATATCTTTAATACGACCTCCACTATTCAAAATTTGTCAGTATTTCTCTTTGGCTCACCAACACAACATATTTTTTTTAAGAACGGATATTAGACTATACTACTTCTGCTAAACAGTTATGTAACACGGTACAACTATTTCGCTAAAGAGACCTTTTTTTAAATATCTTCCTTCCACCACTGCTTTTCAAAATTTGTCAGCAATTAGCTTAGGCTCACCAACACAACATATATTTTTCTTAAGAACAGATTTTGAAATATAATACTTTTACCAAACTGTTACATAACACGGTACAACAGTTTCATAAAAAAAACATTTTTTTACTATCTTCCATACGACCTCCGCTCTTCAAAATTTGTCAGTATTTAGTTTAGCCTCACCAACACAACATACATCTTTCGTAAGAACGTATTTTAAAATTAACTACCTCTACTGAAGAGTTATATAACACGGTACAAGAGTTTCATTAAAAAAGTATTTTTTAAATATCTTCTATACGACCTCCGCTCTTCAAAATTTGTCAGTAATTAGCTTGGGCTTAGCAACACAACTTACATCTTTCTTAAAAACGGATTTTAAAATTAACTATCTCTACCAGAGAGTTATATAACACGGTACAACAGTTTCACTAAAAAAGTAATTTTTAAATATCTTCTATACAACCTCCGCTCTTCAAAATTTGTTATCATTTAGCTTGGGCTCACCAGCACAAGAATTATTCTGAAGAACGGATTTTGAAATTTACTACCTGTACCAAACAGTAATGAGAGCCAAATGTCTTCTGCTTCTAGTTCTACGTTCTTTTCTGTACCTCATCCAGGTCGTCCTAATACTGCTACTACCAAGAAATATACTTCTTCGGCAAATATAATGTCGAACAAAATTTCTTCGATCCCTATGTTCTCTGTACCTCCTCATGGTCGTCTTGCTACCATCACAACATATCTTTTTCAGCGATATAAGCCTTTGAACTGTAATATCGACTTCTACGACTATCATTCCCCTACTTACCGAACACTCTCTAATAAGTACCAAATTTCATCTATTCTTAGCTGGTTAAATTATGATCAAACGGATCCTACGTATTCACTTCTACCTCAGCTTGTACCTCCTTCATGATTGGAGCCCATACTACAAATTAGTGACTTACAAGTAGCAACTCAAGAGTTTATTTCTGCTTTCTTAAATGATTCTACCAAAGAAATCTGGGTCTGCAATAACAGATGTAGTTGAAGTGACAATAACTTGCCATACTGATAGAAAAGGTCCTGTTGTAGTTAGTGAACCGTTAGCTATAATGCCTGTAGCTGTTATTGTCAAAGTTTTACCTGCTGCTATTTCTTTATCTGCTGTTGTTGAGAAAGCAATTCCTATTATAGATGAAGTATTGCCTGCTTCTACTGCTTTTTCTAATGTTCTTGATTTTGCTCCTCTACCTAATGTTGATAAAATTTTACTTGATTCTGCTCCTTTATTTAACATTGACGAAATTCTACCTGATTCTGTTTCTTTATCTAATGTTGACGAAGTTCTATCTGATCCTGCCCCTTTATCTAACGTCGATGAAATTCTACCTGATTCTGTTCCTTTATCTAATGTTGATCAAATTTTATGTGATTCTGCTTCTTTATCTAATGTTGATGATGTTCTACCTGATTTCGCTCCTTTGAATAATTTTGCTGGAAGTGTTATAGGATTCTACTCCTTTTCCTTAGATTGATACTCTTACAGTCAATGCTCTTCGTTTTTCTAACGTTGATACTCCAACAATCTATGCTAAAAACAAATGTCTATACGTCTATAACGTAAGATGAGTATCCTAAACCTCAACCACCACTACTACCTCCACCATTGCCACCACCTCTCCTCAACCAAGTGCTACAACTACTGCACACCCTGTTAATTTTGTATTTGGAAAAACTGTACAACCAATACTACCCACTACTCCTGTAACGCAACCAATAAAGTCGGCTAACAAAAGAAATAAGAGGCAGAAAATATTATATATTGATTCAGCATCCGAAGATGTTGGTTGGCAAAACCCTAATGTCCCTGATGTCGCTTTGTTTTCTTTCTGGCGACGCAAACGTCTTAAGCCTCATTACTAATCTCCTTTCTTTCTCCTTCTGCTGGTTTTCTAACTATTAGTCCTCATACTGACTTTATGAAATTTTTCGACCCACTTCCTATTGTAAGTGCTTTCTAGACCTTTTCTTCGAAAACCACGACTTAATCGACTATCGGTCTAGTTAGCTCTTCTTTTCTTGATTTCTTCGTTTAACACGATTTTTTGTTACCACAGCTTGAAGTACTTCCACTTGTTTCTATCCAGCATTCTTGTTGTTCCCTTGCTTATTTTGAGGCTTGACAGTTATTGTTTCGTTTTGACTTGTACTGTTGGTTTCCTTCTCGTTTTTTTTTTCTTACTTTTTGGTTTTTCGCGTAAAATCAATTTCTTTTCCTGGAGTTGAAAGTTTTATTGTTTCTTTACTAGAGATATGTCATTCGACGACTTTCTGCAGTGTTAGGCCATTTCATTTTCATCCTCGATGATTGCTACCTTCTACGTTTCCTTTTCCCATGTCCTTTAAACTTCATGATTTGATCCAGATACTGTGCTTTGAGCCGGATAAAAATTATTTTGTTGATTTTTGAGTATTTCTTGTAGTTTTCTTAAGCGAATTTTCTTTTGGTTTATCCTATTAGTATATATTGCCCTTTCGAGCCGAATTTCTTTGTTTCTTGCTTTTCCTTGAGTTTTCTCAGAAACAATAAGTTTAACAGCACACGTGTCAAAAATATTAACTAGAATTGTACAAAGACGAATGGAAAAACGAGCTGAAGAAATACTAGGAGAAGATCAATTTGGGTTTAGGCAAAACAGGAGAACACGTAAGGCTATTTTAGCTCTGAAGGTGATAATGGAGGAAACAATGGAAACAAAGAAAAGCCTGTATATAGGGTTTGTAGATCTAGAAAAAGCTTTCGACAATGTAAAATAGAACAAAATGTTCAAAGTACTCAAAAAGATTGGAATGAGCTTTAGGGATAGACGGATAGTACATTGCTTATACAAAGAGCAAACAGCGGTAGTAGAATTAGGGCAGAAATGTAGAGAAGTAAATATTAGGAAAGGGGTGAGACAGGGATGTGCCCTATCCCCATTAATTTTTAACTTGTACATCGAAGAGGCAATGAATACTGTCAAATGCAGGGAGAGATATTTGGAATTATTATATAGAAACTAAAGATTGATGTGCTTGGATTTATAGATAATATAGCGATATTAGCATCTAGCAAAGAAGAGTTAGAAGCTGCTCTTAATGACATGGACACAGTTTTAACTGAGAGATACAAAAGATACAAAAATAAAACTAAAATGCAAAGGAGGGGAAAATAAATCAAAACCAAGGATACAAATAGGTAACAAGAACTTACAAAGTTAAGGATTTCTGTTACTTAGGAAGCCAAATAACGCAAGATGGGAAAAAGACAAGAGATATAAAACAAAAATTAGAACAAGGCCGTGCTACATTTAACAAGAAAAAACAACTACTGTGTTCAAAAACAACAAACATAGAAACGAGGAAAAGATTGCTTAAAACATATGTGTGGAGCACACTACAGTATGGCTGTGAAACCTGGACAATAGGAGAAGCGCACAGGAAAAAAATAGAAGCTTTTAAAACGTGGTGCTACAGACGCATGATGCAGATGCCATAGACAAAGTTAAGAACAAGGAGGTGGTAGAAACGGTAGGAAGAAAGAAATGTGCGGAAAACAGTAAAAAATAGGAGAGATAGGATGATGGGCCACATATTAAGCCATGAGGGAATTGTGCGAAATATATTAGAAGCAGAGATAGCAAAAAAGAGAGATAGATGTAGACCTAGGTAGACCATTGAACACATATAGTGAACGATGTAAGCTGGGAATTTCAGGGAAATGTGTAGGCTAGCTCAGAATAGAAATCAATGGAAGTACGTGTTGTACCAGTTTCAAGATCTTCACATTCCACTGAATCTCGGTGAAATAGGGCATATAATTAGGAACAACAGAAGGGAACTGAACTGTATCAAGGTTGTGGGAATTTTACGGAACAGTGTAGGCTAGTTCAGAATAGAAACAAACCTAATGACGAGAAAAAAAATAATTGCACTTAAATCTGATGATTATTATAAACAAATAGTTGTTGGTTTTAAAATATTTTCAATTAATGTTGATTGTGCGAAAGGATATATTGGCTACTAATTCGGCAAATGTTCAAGTGCCGTGGAATCTTGGTAGCCGCAGACCGTTTAGTCCCCTTCACATATCATACATTTGATTTACCAATGCTCCACCCGAAGATACTACATTGGCCAGGAAGTGAGTTTTTTTTTTACCTGAAAATTTTGAATTTTGGCGAAACTTTGCTGTTGCAAGAAAGGTAGGTATCTATAACGTGCGTGACAACAGTCACACACGAGACCTCCATTTTACCTCCCAACCGAACGAGGGCATAAAATGCTCGCATAAGATTTTTCAATCGGACCCTGTCGGGATGTGAACCCGGGACCTTGGGCATAGTAGTCAGATGCATACCAACTACATCACGGAGCCGCCTCCCCTTCACATACCTACATGTGATTTTCCAAAGTTACACCCGAAGGTACTATATTGGCTAGGAAGCGAGTTTTTTTACCCGAAAAATTTTGAATTTTGCCGAACCCTTGCTGTTCCGAGCAAGGTAGGAATCTTTAACGTTCGTGACAACATACACACGGGACCTCCATTTTACCTCTCATCCGAACGAGGGCGTGTTTTTGTGAAAAATGCTCGCCTAACATTTTTCAAGAGGACCGTGTTGGGATACAAACCCGGAACCTTTGGCGTAATAGTCACACGCATACCAACTACACCACAGAGCCGCCCCCTTCACATCCACTTAATATCGGGGAAATAGGATATAAATTTGTAAACAATAGAAGGGGAACCAAACTGCATCTAACAAGAAAAAGCTGCAGCTTTGTTCGAAGACAACAAACATATTAACGAGGGGCAGTAGGAGAGGCAGACAGTTTCTGCTTTCTATTATTTGTATACTGTTAGCTCCATTGCTTCTGCTTCCTACCCCGACCTTATAATTTTATCAAGGGAATTTGTTACGTTAACTTTTTGAATTGGAATGATTCTGCATTTGTTTCCATCTACCTTAATTAAACACCTCCTAAAGACGGTAATCTAAACTCTTTTAATGTTATTTTCAATTATACAAGCTTAGCAATTTCAATAGATACGTATTTATGTCCTGTTTAAAAATTTCTCTCAGTGTAGGTACGTGAAATATACGTTAGAACTGTTTTTAAAAATCTCTGAGCTCTTTGAATATAACTAAAACAACTTTACTAAATTCGTTGAAACAAGCAAGTATTTGCTCCTTTGTAACCTTCGGTTTTATTTTATAAATACTCATCAACTACCCTACATATTTTCATGCTAAAATCCATATTCTTCATAATAGTATTTTAAGGTAATATTCTAAAACCTGTTAGGACTTGGAAAATAGCTGATTGTAAGGCAGTTGGTCGTTTGGCTTCCAAGAAAACACGCAGCACACGCATGTTAGTTTCAAATAGTTTAGCGTTCGCTATCTCCCTTCAATACAAGAGTTATATGGTTTCTTGTCACTTACCGGTAATTTACGAGGACAGGAGAAGAAAGGTTAATCGTCGTAGTTCACGTTGGGTATTTGAAGGGTTGAGAGTATGTAGTTGTAGAAAGTTCTTTTAGGCGCGAAGTACAATAAACATTCACGTGCATAATTAATTGGTTCGGTCGTGTAAAAAGTCAATTGGTTTCTTTTTACGACGTAGTTGCTCCCGATTTTTTTCAAGGAAGATTTTAAGCACGTTGAATAAAGTGGTTGTAAAGCCTGCACGTTACTAGTTATCATTAAGTAACGGAATATTTAAATTGCGTCGGAGGCGTTTTGCATTGAGATTGTTTTTTGTGAAGAAATAAAACCTTGGCCCAACGGACTCGCGTAGTTAGTTTTACGTTAATATAGGAAACTGTTATTGCTGTAAAATTAATAATAAGTTTAGTGCTTACCAGAGAACTTAATGTTGTGTCGAGTGATAATTATTAATCCGAAAATTTAGGGAACTGGATCAGCAAACCATATTGCATTTTATTCTTTGTTGGCTATCCCAAAGGTATCCGAACCAGTTTAATCCGGTAAATTCCAATATTTGCCGCTCATTATATCAACGATCACCTCACGTGATTCTTATTCAAAATTCATCTTCTTTCTAAGTCGTTTGTTGATGAACCGTCCTGGAATACAACATTGCCCGAAAGTAATTAAGGTAAACTGAAGACTGAAAAGTTTATTCCTGCGGTGGTTTCACCATCCGTACTGTAAGTTATTATTGTCGTATTATTTTATACACTGAACTTGTTTACAATTCCGTATAAGGTTCAATTTCGTACGATTAAAACTATTTTAAAATATTCATTTTACGCTGACTTAATTAGTAAATTTAATCATTGTTGATACAGAGATAAGAGGATCTATTAGGGTTGGTATAAGGATTTAATGAAAGCTAAATGTACATGAACTGTTTGTTGCTCGACACATTAATATTGGTTATAATTAATAGAAACATGTTATAGAGGTTGTGTATAATTTAGAGGTGTGAGTAATGTTGATTTGGTGTTCAGTTAAAGACTACCATATGGTTATATTAAAACAAATTCCGTCGTTCTAAAATTATAATTTTATCAAGAGTTTAAGTAATACTGTGAACAGGGATTCAGATCAAGTATATTTAATTTAAAGACTCGATCCAGATAGTTCAGAATATCTTAAGTGATAACCCTATTACAGGTACAAGTTAGTGTTAAACTTGCATTATTATTATTGACTATTTTTAAACAGTCAGAAGGTGTACAACAACTTGGCTAATAACTCGAAATAGTGTCATTCCCATATTTTGTCATACGGGTTTCTTGTCCGAGAAGAATAAGTTTTCTTTTATTTTGCCGTTCTCCCATAAAAGACAGGGAATCCATGCCACTTTAGGCAGAACTCTACTAAGATAAGGGTGGTGCCTAGAATTCATCGGCTTAGTCAAGATAACTATCATTACTCTCCACTCCCCTCCCCATTTTACCCTAGCCCATCACGACTGCAGCCAACCGAGTCGCGGTTTAATTCGTTAGTTTGAGCTTACCGTGTTTGTTCATGCCTCCCCCTACCCCTCCCATCGTAACGTCAAACTACTTTAATAGTTTCTTCTTCATTGAAATACGCATGTTATTTCCAATAGTTTATTCTACGAAACGTGTTCGAAACAACTGCTTTGTACAAATTTTAATGGCTAGTACTGAGAAAATCTATGTCGTTATATTTGCACGTGTTTGGCCGCTCGACTTTAAAGGGTAATAAAATCGGTCCATAATTAATTCATTTCTGGTATCCCCGTAGCGTGGATCGATAATTGAACGAATCTCTATTCATTTTTGTCAGGCAATTGGTTTACCTTGGCAGTATGCATACTAGCTCGGATGTTCTAAAATACATTGTGGTTTCCCATGCGAACGAAGTTCAATGGAATTAATTATCGTATTTTGTCTTCTTTATTGCTTGCATTCTAGGAATATTTCGCGATTGCTGTCTAGAATATGATTTTTGCTTGCTATCGTAGAATATTTAATATTCTATTGCTGGGAATGGTTTTATGTTATTTTCCCTCATGCTTTTGAATTTGTATAAATGCAAGCCGAGCGTTTGGAAGGCTCTCTTATTCATTCGACTCTTCTCTTATGTATTCGATTCTAATTCTATTCAACTTTTTTTGAGTGTAAGTCGCGATTTTAGAATGTATTTTTGTACATAGTGTGTTAGTATAGCTAAGTTGTTCAATCCAGCACTCGGTTCTAGACGAATGCAGCCCGCACTTCCTAATTCCTGACGATGGTGAAAACTTGGCTAAAAGTGCAGTGTATTTTTCTGTTTGCTTTACTTGTGCTGCTGTTTTGGCAGACATACACTTTTTTCTCTTTCTGTTGATTTCGCAATAAATTGCAGACTGTACGTTACAAAATACATGATCACAATGTACGAACGATTATGTAATTATTCTTAAAGCTTGCATTAGAACATTTTTTACTGTTTCCTTTCCTTTGTATATAAATGTTAACTTCGACAATTTGCTAGTTAATGCTTGATTACGTTATTTAAAATTTAATGTTACGTTCATAAATCTTACGGAGTGCACTTCTCACTATATTATTGCTTGCATATATTACTGTATTATTTTTTAAGCTAGCCCGAAATCTAATTCTTTTGTATTCCGATTTTACCATTCCATTCAAGTTTTGTTGCAGTATTTGGTGTAGGCGATTTTCTTTACTTACTTTACTACTTACTTTCTTGTCTGCACGGAATACTGTAACAACACCATTGTAAATTTGTGATCGTTGATATTTGTTGCAGTCCTCACCTTAGAAGGCTCTAATTCTGTAGTATGGAATCCACCTGGCACCACAAAATATCAAGCTGGACATAAATTGATTGTAAGACAAGCATTGCTAGGAGCTGATTCTGTACCAAACGAATTGAACATAGTTGGAGTTGAAATGATTTCATGGAATAACAAATCAATCAAAAAACCCATAGCATTATTGAGGTCTGGAACAAACAATCAAGTTGAGTTAGATTTAGAATTCCTTAATCCACCAGTTACCTTTAGTTTAATCCAAGGGAGCGGTCCAGTATACTTAAGGGGCCAGAATATAATAGGCGTTACTCTTGCAGAGTTCAATAAGATGAATGTTGACGAGAGTGAAGAAGAGGCAGTGAGTGTATTTTTATATTATTTCAATATATAAATGTGTTTTGGAAATACAATATTTTTTAATGACCATGCAGGTTTTTCGTTTCTAAGTTGACTTGTATCTAGTTACTCCTTTTTAGAAGGCAATTAAACTAAAACGAAAATTATTAAATATTGAAGAGAGTGATTTGTCTCTGTATGAATTTCATATAAGATTTTGTTATAGGAAGAAAACGAAAATACTGAGGAACAATATAAAAATGTGGAGGAATAAAACAGCTATGAGTAAGAAATTCAAGACAGGCAATGCTGGGGCAGAAAACAACAATTTTAAATTCATTTCATGTGTATAATAAGTTGAATTTGCTAAAAATATTTTTGATTTAGGTTTTTCCAAAATAAATAAATAGATTCCCAGTCGTAGTAGTATAGCTGGTTGTTTAATTTAAAAACTCGAGATACCGCAAAGGATTTTAGAAACTTGGGTAGGTATTTAGGTTTCACTAGTAATTGTCAACGTTTGATGATTTTTGTGAGGGTTAAAAAATTCTTAATTTTATAAATGAATCTTGGTTATTGTGCCATTAAATTTAATAACCACATCTTGAAATTACTTTCAGTGCATACTGAAAAAGGAAATACATAACTTAAACGAGGAAGTTAGTCATATATAGGCTCAAAATCTATTCTCAGATTCCGAATCTTTTTATGCCGAAATTATTAAAAAAAAATGGTAGAAGTAGACATTTTATACTCAACAATGTTGATAAAATCTAATTCTGCTATGGCGCCTGAACATTTACAGTTTGATAAGACTGCTGTTACCCAGGTTTTAAGCACCCTTGAAATTCAATATGCTGCTCTAGTTGCTGTTATATGATCAGAAAAGAGAGCTGTTAAATCTAGACCCTAAAAGTTATCGGCACCGATAGTTCCATAAGTTATTCTAGTCTAAAATATGGCGCCAAATTAATCTCTATGCCATATCGTATAGCTACCTATTCCACAGTCAAACAAAGAAACTATCTCCAAACACTGAAAGCTGAACTCAATGAACAGCATCTTAAAGGCGAGGAAGTTACTATCAAATACATTAACAATACTCCTTCTGTAATACCTTCAAACATTAAACGTCACAAATAAACCAGATTTTCCCCTTTTGCAACTAAATATTTACTACTATCAAAATGTGGGCAGCATCAGATCTCGTCTGAAGGAGTTTAGAGACAAATTTGTTCTTAATAATTGCTATGGTGTACTAGTTATTACAGAGGCTTGGTTTAATGATACTATTTAGGAAAATGAAATAACAACAAATCTTATACAGTTTTCGCACTAACAGAAATTATTACACTAGTGTTAAAACGTGACCAGGCAGTGTCCTAATCTTGGTGCATTTATCACTGTCTGGAGAAACAATCAAAATCAGTGTATCCGAAGTTGCGCCCCCCACTCGGATTTCTGGGAGGGAACTACTTCGGAGGATGTGATCAGCAAGTTTAAACGAAGAACCGAGAGCATTTTGTGAGTTGAAGCGTGGAATGTTAGAAGCATGAAGCAAGTAGATAAGCTAGAGAATTTGAAAATTGAAATGGATAGATTAGCATTAGACGTAGTAGGGATTAACAAATTCTGAATTTAATAGAAGAAAAGCAAAAATACAAAAACAAACCAGATTAGGCAGGAAAACAGGGATACAAAACCATAGAATAAGAAATTATTTGCATATGTAGGAAAGCTAAAGAACAATGGATTGTTGAAGAGTACTGAGATGGAAATTGGAAATACAGAAAAAAACATACAAACAGAATAAATTTTACAGATATAAATTAGAATAGCAAAAACATAAGGTGCGTGGAAGGACACATCATTATAGGAAATGTAGAGAAAGTGGTTAAATGTCAAAAATAATATGCGACTTTACAAGCTGGACAAGAACCAGAAGATCTAGAACAGGAAACAGACATTGAAAAAGATTATTTGGACTATCCTATACTTAGAAATGAGTTTGAACTGTCATTAAAGGGCCAGAAAACAATAAGGCACCAAGTACAGATAAAGTACAAGGAAAAACTACAAACTGCTAGATAAGCAGTAACAGAATGTCTTTTCCAACTTTTCAAACAGTCGAGATTCCCAAAGATTTCAAACGTAAAACCATAGTTACTATACCAGGAAAGAGAGGTGTGGATAGATGTGAAGATTTTCGTACAAAAAGTTAACATCACACGTGGCAAAAACATTAACTAGAATTGCAGAAAAACGCGCAGAAGAAATAAATATCAGAAGTTCAATTTGGGTTAAGGGGAAACATAGGAACAAGGAGGTTCCTTTTAACTTTAAGGGCGATAATAAACAAAATAATATAAAAAGAAGAAAGCGTGTATGTAGGGTTCGAAGATCTGAAAAAAGCATTCGACAATATTTAAATGGGAAAAAATATTCAAAATACTAAAGAGATAGGAATGTGTTATAAAGATAGACAGATAGTGCATGGCTTATACGAAAAGCAAACAGCAGTATAGAACTAGAGCAGAAACGTATAGAAGTAAGGAAGAGAAGACAGGGATGTGCGCTATCCCCATTAACTTTTAACTTGTATTATATCGAACAAGCAATGAATACTGTCAAATGCAGAAAGACACTTGGAATTATTATGCAAGGAAAAGATTTGCCCAGATTCGCAGATGTTACAACAGTATTAGCATCTAGCAAATAGAAGTTAGAAGGTTTTTAATGAAATGGAAACAGCGCCATCAGAGAGATATAATATTAAGATTAACAATAATAAAACTAAAGTACTAGTACGTTGAGAAGGGGAAAATAAGTCAAAAACCAAAGTACAAGTAGGAAATCCGAATTTACAAGAGGTTAATGATTTCTGCTTACTAGGAGGTCAAATAACGCACGTTGGAAAAAGTGCAAAAACATAAAACAAAGATTACCACAAGACTGTGCTGCATTTAACAAAAAAAAAACAACTATTATATTTAAAAACAACAAACATTGGAACAAGAGAAAGACTGCTAAATGCATATGTGTGGAGCACAGCGTTGTACAGCTGTAAAACGTGAACAGTCAGAGAAGCAAGCTGGAAAAAGATCGAAACCTTTGAAATGTGATGTTACAGACATATGATGAAGATATCATGGACAAACAAAGTTAAAACAAAGAGGTACTAGAAATGGTAGTGGAAGAAAGATATATGTGGAAAATAGTTAAAAACATGAGAAATATGATGATAGGACATGTTCTACGGCATGAGGGAAGAGTGCGGGCTATATTAGAAGCAAAGAAAGGAAAAAGAAAGCTAGACTGTTGCATACAGATAGTGAAATATGTAAGGTGTGGGAATTTCAGGGAAATGTTTAGTATAGCTCAGAATAGGAAACTGTGGAGCAACGTGTCCAACCAGTTCCAGAACTAAAAACCTAATGATGATGACTCATATTTCAATCATTGCACAGCATTTACTAATAAGCTCTAACAGCTTGACTGGTTTGGTTCCTCCTTAAGCTCATTTCTTACATCCGTGATAAAATTGCTAAAACATAATAACATTAATTTCTAACAATAGTGTTGTTAAGATTACGATAATTCTTGTTTTTAATTTTTTATTTATTATTGTGTAATGGTGTTTGCCTTGGTTTAGTTGTAATTTATATTTTTTATTGTCATGCATTGCACATATGTTTGTGATATATATTTTTTGTATATAGGGTTTCATGATAATAAGAAATAATAATAATACTAATGCTTTGTATATTGCAATGATTAATTTTTCATTGGGGTATTACGTAATGTGTAAATTTTATGTATGAATCTATTAACTTTTTGCTAGCTGAGTTCCGCTTGCACCGCTTTTAGTTAAAAGAGGAGTTAAGCTAAACTTCAGAATAACACTAAACTGAAGTTTATCTTTCACTCTTATTTGGTTGCTTGCAGTCAATGTTAACAGTGGTTTTGGTAAACTATACCTAAATGTTAATATATGGCATATTTTTCTCCTGTTGGTAGCATTTGGTGTAATTATAACCTCACTGTTGTTAATAATCCTTTCTGCTAGAGAAGTTGTAGTTAATTTTTTTAGAATACTACTTTTGTGTAAAATACGGCATTTAACCAGCAATAAATAAATAATAAAATATGTAAGTAGGTTTATGAAATATTAATTGTAAGGTACTGTTATACCTATACAGTGTATTTTCTTCATTATAATTTAATTAAGGGGCCGCTGTGCTTGCGGCCACGTCCCCAATGCTCTACCCGAAGGTACTACATTGGGTTTAAACGCAAAAATATAAACGTGCTCCTAATTATTCTAACTTCAAAATTAACACATCCTAAATAAAAATCTAACAACTGAAACAAAAACTAAAAATAGGGTTTCATTGATGGTATCCCTAGCATTGATTTGGAGTGTGCACGATCAACAAGATACAAACAAAATGAATGAGGAGGGATTCGTAATGCCGGATAGCAGCTGCCAGCTCTGCTTACCGGTGCGACCTGAAGGGTCGACTTAAAACGATCCAAGTGTAGCTAGCTAATTTAAAATGGATTCAAATTTTCTAAGAATACGCCAAATATATTAATAATGAATCCAGCTATACCTGCTCTATAAATTTACAAATTCGTCTTCCCTGGTCTAAGTAATTTGTTAGTCTAAGTCCGCCCCGAGCTTGCCCTATCATTCCCTAAGTTATTTATATTGTAATTACAATCTTCTTAAACAATCTTTCTTCCTGTATATAAGTTACCACCAAAAATGACGACAGAACGTCAAACAAATAATATCAAGCCACAAACAATAAAAGCAGGCAAAAATATAAATATAAAAATAAATATTTATGAAAATATATAACTAAACATCTATAAGCATTAAGCGTTGAGCAGTGCATAAAATTGCAAAAAGTATAACCCAAATTATCCGGTGAACTCGCATAAGCATTATACCGGCTAGCGCCATTACGCACAAAACGTGCTCGTTAAATTATTTTAAATCTACTAATTATCATAAATCAATGCTTATGCGAGCACAACAGCCACAATTTTCTTCTTATCTCGTTAATATATTTCTCCAGCATCCGAAGATCTGGTGGTGCGGGAATTGTCGTGCATATGGACTTTTATAAATATTATGATATTTTTTTTGTTTTTTTTTTGTTTTTGTTTTTTATTTCTATTTTTTTTTTAACTTTTTTTTAAATTATTTAAATACAGGTTTTGGTTACCAAACTCATATCATTTAACGCCAGGTCAAAATCTAAAATTTCCAATCCTCCCCATACCCCCCTTCTGTTTTACGTGCGGTTATCGCCGTCTAATCTCGCGACCCTTCCCGCGAACTCTTTAAAGGCTGTCCAGAACGCCTTCTGGTTAGCCACTTCCGTAACTTCCTTATGATCGAGTTTCACCTCGATCTTACCTCTAGCTTCTAAGCTCGGTATGAATTTGTGGGTCAACCTGCCCGTGGCAGCGTTGTTCCACCTCTCTTCCCATTGTCTGATTGACTTTTCGCGCAGATTTCTTTTAATTAGAGACCTCGGTATCGACGAATATGATATCCAAAAGTCGCCCGTTGCGACCTCTTTAGCTAATTCATCAGCCCTATCGTTCCCTACGTTACCATCGTGCGACCTAACCCAACAGAACTTTAAACGTCGAAACCCCAGCGCCGTATGCGCTATCCTCCAGACATCCGCCAGGAGGTTTGTTAAGGTGTTCATGTTTATCAAAGTTGTCAGCGCTGATTTGCTGTCGCTGATTATATAATATTCATCTCTGCCCGTGTGGTTTATGACGTAATCGATTGCTTCTCGTATGGCTACCAATTCGCACTGGAAGATAGTGCTCCAGTTTGCAAGTTTGGTTTGATACCGAAACACCTCCCTTTCCTGCTTAAACACAACAAACGCCGCGCCTGCTTGCCCGTCATCCATGCGTGAACCGTCTGTACACTGAGAAAAGGATTTAGTTGCTTCAACTGAAAATTAGTTGATTCAATTAGAATTTTGGTTTGTATATAAACAATGATCTATATGCATTAAATAGAACATAATAAAATGTTGGAAAACCGATTTTGAAGCAAACAAACCTAAATTTGTACCACAATAATTATGGCATTTACTCAAATCGCTATTAATGTAACTTGAATGTTAGGTATCGTTACTTCAATTGCTTGTAGGTTTGATTTGAATTATTTAATACTTTTATCAAATAAACTGTTGTGTTAAATCAACACGTTGAATATCCCACTTACATATAAAAATCATTGAAGCAAATACTTGAAAGGGTTTGTAGCATTAAAACAAACTATTCAAATTTTTCAACTAACCAAAATGCGTCATTGGTTTAACTAACCCATATACTGAGCAGATAATAATTATTAAGCTAAGTGGCTAATAAGGGTTCAAATAATAACATTTGTGGTTTAATCAAACTTTTATTGTGTTGAATTGAAATATTTAGCTGTCAAATCAATCATTTCGTTGCCTTGTACATTGTTTAGAAATAGAATTAGTTGGTTTAAACATCCAAGGTAGTTTGATTCAATATCCAGCTTGATCGATTACGGCTTAATGAAGTTATTTTAACCATTTTTTTTAATACAACTTGGCGATCAACAAATGAGTTTGTTCATCCCTAACAGATTTTTAACAAAAAAATTGATTTAAAATAACTTCATTCAGTCACATTATCAAGTTGTATATTGAATCAAATCTCACCTTGAATGTTACATTAACCCTAGTTCATCATGCATAAGCTTCCACTCCAATTTTATAAAACTGACACTGATTATTGAAAGTTTGTTTATTCCTTGAGGTTGCAATGGGTCTTTGAAGTTAGACATTCGCTTATATAGTTGAATGCTAAAAACAACTGCTTTAGTTATGGGCAATAAGACTAATTTATAGAAATGTACTTACGTGTTTTTAGACGAAAAGATTTTGTTTACACATAGTACAGCGTACTAAATTTATCTTTCATGTATTTTTACAGTTAGTCGAAATACTTTTATGGAAACTAACACAATAAACAATGCGAAGTAACGCTTGACGCCATTTTGACGTGTTGCAGTCGAAGGTTACCGGTATATTAAAGATATAATGTGCGCGCGCTGTATTTCCAATACGTAGCATCGGTGGCGTACAATACCGTTGCATTCAACGAATAACGTCGACGTTTGATTTAGCAATCGTAGTTTATTTAAATCAAGAAGCTAGAGACGTTTGTTTCAATATTAAATTTGTTATAAAACGTGTTCATTTGACACTTTTTCCAGCATTCATTTAACTAAAATGGATTTTTTTCAACATTAATGTAGTATTGGACTAAAATATGAAATTTGTTGACAATATTAGTTTGTATTAAATACGACTGATGTTGAATGAAATTCACTTTTGCATTCTTTTATCAACCAACTATTATTATGCATTCAAACAAACAAATTTAAGTCAACTAATTTGTGATGTTAGTTTAACCATCTGCAAGCGGTTCAGTGAATATAGTTTCGTTTAGAACGACTAAAAAATACTTGATCAAATGCTTTACTCTTCAAAACAACAGAATTAGTTGAATCAACCAAATCACTTTTCTCAGTGTATAAATTCTGATAACCGTCGCGTCCCCATCGCTTTCGACAAACTCGATTCCTCTAATATCGGCCGAGTGCCCCAACTCCGATACAACGATCCTTCCCTCTACCTCCCTATTACCAGGATGAATATCTTCGATAATTTCGCGCCCTTTCCCTATATTTATCAATCTCCTATCTCTAATCTCCCTAACGACATATTCGATAGGGACAGTCTTACTGATCACCAGGACCGCCTCCGTGGAGGTGGTTCTGTATGTCCTCGCCGCTTTCACCACGGTTATGCGTTGTACGCTCGTCAATTGACGCATCTCCCGGACTTTACAACCTTTCGCCCATACAGATGCTGCGTACAGCATTGCCGGCTCAATTGCTCCGGCATAAATCACCCTCAGCGATTCGCCCCTGAAACCCCAGTTGATTTTCGCCGCTTCTTTAAACGGTATTCTTTTCCCTCCCAGCTCTAGCCTAGGGGGTCGCTGTCCCGGTTTCTTTCCGAAATAAAACGCCTCTGACTTCGCGGTGTTAAATTTTAATTTTACCGCCTGCGACCATTCGTGTAGTTTATTAAGCGCCTCGTTCGGTTTTGTGCGCATTTCCATTAGCAATCGGGATCTGACAATTAAAAGAGTATCATCCGCAAACCCAACGATTGAGCATCCTGTGGGCAACTTGACCCTAAAAATGCTCTTATACAACAACTTCCAAAATGTGGGACCAGAGCATGACCCCTGCGGGCATCCCTTTTCCACCTCGCGCGACAAAACTTTTCCCGGAGTTTCAACCTGTGCCAAACACCCCGAGAAATAACTCTTGACCAAAGACATCAAGTTTCGCGGACAACCTCTATTTTCCAACTCGCAAACAATCAATGGCCACCAGGCAGCATCAAATGCTCCCGAAATGTCCAAAGCAACAACGACACAATACTCCTTTGCATCTCTCGCCTGCTTAATTTCCCCGATAACGAACTCTAATGCGTCGATAGTCGACTTTCCCTCCACAAACCCGAACTGTCGGTTATTAAAACCGCCGCTGTCACGCACTAAGTGCTCAACTCGGGTAGTCATAACGCGATCCAAAGCTTTCCTCAGCACCGGTAGCAAGCTAATTGGACGATAGCTGCCCGGGTCTGACGCATCCGCCTTTTTAGGTTTAGGTATGAATTTCACGTTCTGGACTTTCCAGCAAAGCGGAAAGACGCCCCTTTCTAGACAAAGATTAAACAACCCGGTAAACACACACGGGGCTAACAGGCACGCCTACAGAGCAGCGTCTGAAGTGATTCTGTCATGCCCAGGTGCCTTCTTTGGGCTCATCCTTCTAAGAGCCCTAACGACCTCGTGAACTAGAATTGCCTTATCGACACCTTTTCTTTGCGCTTCTGTAGCTTCCCGACGTACTAAATCGTGCGACCCTTCATCCTCTTCAAGATTATCCGAAGAGAAGAATTTTTCTAATAAATATTCCGCCGTGGTTTTAAAACCTTATGTGTATTCGCCATTTGTCTTTCTTATGTTACGGAGCGTGATTTTCTGTTGTTTACCCCTTATTACTCGATATGCGGTTCCCCAAGGTTCTTTCTCTGAGTTTCGCGTGCAGAATTCTTTGAATTTATTTGTTCGCGTTTCTTCTATTAATATCTTATATTCGCGGTAACTGTGATTGTATTCTATTCTCCGTTGTTCTCTTATTTCTCCCGAGGCGCGTTGGTAGCCGCGCTTTAGGTTACGCGTTTCTGCCCGCTTGGTGGTTAGTTCCCGGGTCCACCAGGGTACGCTTTCTTTAAATGTTTTCTTTCGCGGCATGGAGTACGACGACGCGTCTACCACCGCGTCCTTTAAATTTTTCGCGAGTGTTTCTATTTCGTCTGCCTCTTGGCAGTTAAATAGATCGTTTTCGAGCGCAGGGATACTTTCGCCAAATTTTTGTTTAAACCGCTCCCAATTTGCTGATTTATTACAGAACCGCGAAAATATAGTTAGCTGCTCGTCTGCGCTTGTTTTGGTCTCAACGTCCCATGTAATTAATTTATGATCAGAAAGCGCTTCCTCGTCCGACTTCAATTTCCAATTACAACTGATTTCTAACATCTCGTGCGAGGCTGCAGTAATATCAATAAAACTGCTGCCTCCATGCCCCTCAAACGTAGGTGAATCATTAGTGTTTATCACACTAAGATCCCGTTCCGTAAAAACATCAGTAACCTGTGAACCCCTATCGTCTTCTAAAGGGCTACCCCATAGTGGCGACTTGACATTAAAATCTACCCCGATAATTAGATTTTTATTCCTACCGATTTTACGAAGAATTCCTTCAATTTGATTTATTAAGTCCCCTGTTTGAGGATTTTTCCGCCGGGAGTCGACCGGTGGAAGGTACGCGCTAATCACGTAAAACGTATCTAATCTGGTTTTAATTTCGGCCGTTGTTAGAAATTCGTTTGATAAATTATTTAATATAATTCCGGCACACGCCCCATGCTGACAAATCAGACAACAAAAACAAGGACAAACAAAACCCAGATCAAAATGCCCTGACGACGCTAAATAAACTCGAAGCTAAGATGTACAGCTAAACGGCAAAACAACAACAAGTACAAAACAAAAACGCTGCTCCAATAATAGACCTAGATTTCAAATGACCCTTAAACTTCTCTGTTTTTATTTATTTATTCAAATTTTATAAACCGCCAAATAAAATTTCAAATTTATGAGAAATAAAATAAACACTAACGTCAAAATAACAAGGAGGGCAAAATAAAATAGCAAGCCCAATAAATATGTGCAATTAAAAGTCTACGATAACAAAACTGTTTTTATTTATTTAAAATTCAAACTAACTAATTACCTCAAAAACAAATTTATAAAATACCGAACTTTTAATTTAGAAACATTCTAATTAAAACACGCGTTATTGGAATGCGGTACCGGAAGCACGTACCGCTTGTTTACTGGGTGTTTACTCGACTTTCAAGTGTGTTACACCACTAATTACACCCAAAGATCGACTTTAAGAAACTTTAAAGTACACGTGTACTTAAAAATGGAATATTTATATTCAAATTATTTTAAAATTTACGGTTTTTAGTTATTTGTTTGATTCAAAAAGGGGCTAGATTTTGGTTTTTAAATTGTTATTTTATTACACGCACGTTATATAATTATCCCAATTTTAGTTGCTGGTTTTACGCTGTTTTAACCCGTTTCACCCGTTTTTTTCAATAAATTTATTAAAATGCTTTTTTAAATTATTTTGAATTTATTTTTGGTTATTTATTTAGTAGATTTTTGATTTATTATCCCGAAATTTAAGTTGGTTTATTTTAAAACGCGGATTTTAGTTAAATTTTAAGTTAAAACGCGATTTATTTATTATTTATTCGGTTTTAATTTTGTTTTTATTTACTGCTCTATGTATTAAAATTAACGTCACACAATAATAAAAATATAATACACTAAATATAAACGCTTAAAATATAATAATAAATAATAAATCCTACATAAAAACTTACATGTAGCCTTGTTGTCAGGAGCTCTGCAAAACACGTCCGCTCACTTCAAGCGCTAACTAGAAACTAATTCTGTATTTTCTTCAGCAATGTCCTTCTTTAGAATCGATAGATACATAATAATAGAAAATGAAAGGAGAGCTCAAAATTTTAGTACCGATGAAAAGATGAGAGCTCAAAACATTAGTACCGATGGAAAGAAGTTACTCTTAAGACTTGTTGTTAAAAGAAGTATTCCGGAAAATAAGAAGACTCATGCAACTGCATGGTATGACAAAGATATTGCATGCCAAAAATTACAAATGTGAATAATTCCGAAAATAATGTTAAAAGAACTAAACAGGGTGTGAGAACATATCATGAAAATACAAAGAACAATGTGCGAAAAGCAGCAGCATCAGAACGAAAGGAAGCTAATGCTTGAAATTCTTGAGCTGGAACTAGCTGTTAAAAAGCCAAAATTGCAATTGGTTTTTAGAAACACAAATAACTTTTTGTAAATGCATATGTAAATTTATAGGCGAATCAAGTATGGTGGTATACTTTTTTATATTCATTTTATTGTATTAATAAAAACTACTGTAGTATTTATTATGTAAGATTACAATTATTTTGTTAAAAAAACACAACACCAATGCTATTAATGTTACAATCTTTTAAAATGGTTTGTTACAAAGTTTCTTTTAATAAAATTTTCAGCATTATCATCATTAATAATATTGTTTATTTGACCTTCTTCAAGTAATTCTTCAAATAACTGTAAATTTTCCTCTGGCTGTGAAGAAACAATATCGTCAAATTTTATAGCTATGTTGTGTAAAACCGCGCTTGTTACCACAATCCCCAAACTTAAGACAACTGCCGTATATCAAGAATGGGAATCTTCTTTTCAAAGCCACAAACGTTCTCTCAAGAGTTATGCTTGTTTGCTTTAGAACTCATTATATCGACGTTTGCCTTGTGTCATAGGATATAAAAAGAGCGTGAGAAGGTATCTATTTAATTGATATCCATTATCTCCTACAATATTTAATTAAATTAATATAATTTAACAAGCTGTAAATTTACCAGGAGCGTTATTGGATTCAGGAGCTGAGGCGAGTTTAGTATCGGAGGAATTCGTCAATGAATTTAAAGCAAAAGTGTGTGACAGGATAATGCCAATAGAAAGAAGTCACCTGGTAGCGCCGAATAAAAAGCGATTTGCTGTTGTGAATAGTGTAGTTATTTTAAAAGTAGAGTTATGTTCAGTATGCTGTGAGCAGGAATTTATAATTGTACCTGGATTAAAGTTTAAAAGGATATTAGGGGGTCGATTGTATGATGAAGTTAGGAGTAGTAATAGATATGCAGAGAAAGGTAGTTAGGATTGGGGATAGGATATTGCCCTGGAAGGCAAGTTATGATGTCACAGAGGATGACATGGGGTTATGTATTAATATTATGGAGGTACATGAGGAAGAGGTGAAAGAAATTGACACAGGTGAAGATACGTAGGAAAAGTTAGAAGAGGTACAATTGATAGTGAACAAAGAATCTGAACTGGTTGAGGTAGAGTCGAGCGCAGCATTAATAGTGAATAAAGAGTCTGAATTAATAGGAGTAGAGGTGAACGCAGCATTAGGTTACACACAAGAGTTACAAGTAGGCATAAAGGAAATAAGTGGCAAAGATAATTTTGATAAGTTGATTTAGGAGATTATTACGGTGTGAATATAGTACATAGTCTAGAAGAGATGAAGAATTTTCTTTAGAGGGAAAAGATGAAAATGTTAAGGTAGTATCGTTTGGTTTGTCCGCATTAAAGGGAATAATAGTGAATGAGAAACAGACAAGCATAGAAACAGAGGAAGAAATATTTACGATTCAGGATAGTAAGGATAGTTTTATTTTATGTGAAGTAACAAAGAGAACAAGTATAGAGATATTATAAGGAGGAAAGATAGGGATGAAGTTTATTAAGATTGTTAGAAGAAAGACATGCAGGATTAGGAAAAGAGTCAGATTTAAATAAAGAGATGACGTAATAGATGAAAATATAATAATAGGTGTATATGGAAAAGTAGAATTAGGAATAGGATAAACAAGGGAAGATAGTTAGAAGTAGATATAGAGATAAGTGTGAATAGGTAGTATAATAAATAGATAGTGATAGTAATAGGTAAGGTTAAATATAAAACAGTTGTACATAAGTAGAAGGAATTTTAATAAATTGAAGATAGATACAGAAGAATAGAAGTGAGGTACTTAAAGAATCAATGTTCGACAAAAGGTAAAGGAAAATAATTAAAAATAGAGGGTGAAGAATTAGAGATAGATAGAAATAGTTAGTTAATAAGTAGTGATAGGTGTGAATAGTTGGTTATAAATAAAGATAAGTGTAAATAGATAGAAATAATTAGAAATAGTTAGAAATAGGTAGATAAGGAGTCATAGGTTGTATAAAATAGGTATAGGTAGAGTTAGGTGAGTAGATAGGTGTTTAGAAATATCATGTAAGATTAGGTAGTAGTAATTAGTTCATATTTAAATTCAAGAAAACGTGGTGACTTTTCTTTGAATTGAAATAGGGGGATTATGTGGTGGATTTAGAGGTTAATTAGGTATAGACAATAAAATTTTAGCAACCGTGTATATAGAAATAGGAGCAAATTATTTACGCGCCAAATTAATTAATTTATACAGTGAAAACGGACCATTATTAAGGTATTTTTCTATATTTAAACTGAAATGTTAAAATTGCTTAAGAGAAAGCTTTAGAGTACAAAAAAGCTCAAGGATACGCATAAGAAATTATAATAATTTAATCAAACGCATGGCAGCACAAAGGGAAGCGCGCAGGCATAGAAAATCAATAATTTCAAACGCAAATGTTCCATTTTAAAAGCCAACGTTCGTTTATACAATACGAAGAAGGAAAAAACCGAGAATTGTTATTCTAAACGTTCGATTATTTTAAGAAACACCTGTTGTTAAATGTCACGTTCAGGGAACTTAAATAAACGTTAAGGCAAAATTCCATAGAAATTGTTTGCAACGGTCAATTTGGCCAACTGCTTTAAATATCAAATACCTTCAGGAGTGAGTGAAATAAACCATCGATAATATAAAACAGACAGAGAAACGTATAAATAAAGCGTGGATAGAAGTCACGTAAGATATACACGGGTAAAAGTAAAGGACGACTACGATATCGATTTTCTGTAATTTAAAAGGGGTTCTAAAGGAGACAACAAATATGCGTAGAACGCAGATGGATAGCTGATAGGTGGAGCGCTGTGACGAAGGAAAATTCTATCATTGGTCGATGGCCAACAGTTTTCGAGAAGAGTGCGTACGTTACGGTGGTAAACACAATTTTATGTATTTGCACGACGAAAGTGGGATTTTTGGAGAAGTCAGTGTTTGTTACGTTAAAAATTTTAGGAAGCAGCTTCAAAAATAAGCTTTTTACGTGAAACAGGTTCCACTGGGGGGGTTTGAAAATGATATAAATACACGAACAAAGATATTAAAGCTTTCTTTGTTTCCATTTAGATCTGAACACGGGTTTAGATCTATAACATAATAGTAGTAAATGCTCTTACCGTTGTCAATTATTGTGTGTTCAGTAAAGTTGCATTAACATCCTGTTTAAAAATAATGAAAGCTGTAGTAGCGTACCGCATGTTATGAAAGAAATATTGCACGAGTTGGTGCTTGTTGAGATAAAAGGTGCCGTTACTACGACAAAGCTATTAAATGAAGGAATAATATTTGGGGAAGCAAAGCTGAAAACGTAATTTGTATGCATGGAATATTTGGTATGAAATGTTACTTTTGAGACGAAGCTAATATCTGGGGAGAAGAACCGTCGTAGTAGTGGAGGTTTGCATGGTGGGGATCTGTGGATCCAGGTATCATCGTAGTAGATAAACACAACGACGAGGGTTTCTGGTAACCATCTTTAGCGGTGACGAGGAACGAAGGTGACTCCAGGTAACGAACTTTAAATTTCTGTTTTTGTATGAACATTTGTGTTGATATTTTGATGTTTATGTGTTTGACTTATTGGTGGCTAATTTATTACCTTTAAAACTTGTTTAAAAAGGTACATGTGCAGGACAATTAAGTTTGATTATTAAAAAAAAGGATTATTGATGATATATAAAGGTTTATTCATGCTATAAATTGTTGTTGTAAGGAGTAAACGGGTCTTTAAATTTGTTTTTCAATAAAATGCAAGGTTAAAAAGCATTTACAAAAACTGGGTTATAATGAGGTCACAATAGACCAGCATGAAGTCAAACTAGGGTTACATGTGGGGCCCATTTACTCTGATCATGTAGAATTTGTTAAAATATTTTTAAAAACCAAGGATTTTAAAGCATTTAATAATTGAGCTGGTAACAATTGTACCAAACCGTTTGTACCCAAGTGTAAATATTTTATCTGTTAATATGTGTAAATAAAAGGTTGTATGGTTGTTCTTTTATTTTGGTAATTTCATTTGACGGTGTTTATTCTATTAAATTAGTGCATAAACTAAGCCGGTAGACTATTATTAAACACCTAAATGACTAAACTATTAATTGGTATAGCTAATTGTTTATTCTTTAAAATTAAAAACTATGCACTATAGGTCCGTAATAGGAATTTTCTTGATTAAGGCCGGAAAAAAACAAAAACGCAATTAAACCGTAAAGTGTAATACATCGTTGAATTCGGCATAAAAAGGGCTTTCAGAATCTGATACCAGATCACTAGGACGGCATTTAAAAAAAAAGTTGAAGATGGTTCCGCAAAAACAAAACGTCAGGTGAAAAACTGACAATGCCATGTTAAGGGACATTAAAAGTTACTGTAGTGAAGTGCCTTCGGTTTTGGTCTAGGTGCCATATTAACGCCAGAACAAAATATGTAAAATAAGAAAATCCAATTTTTTCGAATTATTTCAAAAATCAAAAACTGTTTTGGGGATTTCTAAACGCCATTTTTTTAGGCCTTTGATTACACATACCGTTTTCATGATCTCCATAGTGGCCCTCCTTATCCCGGACACAATGTATATTGCTGTGATAAGGGGTTGTTTAGGGGTGTATTGAGTACTAAGGGTCGTGAGTAACAGTAAATAGCAATGGGAATCATAAAACTGCATTTATTTAGCACGAAATTAAATAATTCGCACATTATGTAAATAGCAAGCATTTAACATCCTGTATATGGACCGTAATTAACTTTAATCAATGCCAATAAGCATATCTTTCAATAATAGAACGCGTATTCAGCAGAGAAATAATCATACATGTAATTCAACTACGTTGAGAAGTATTCAACAACTTTATAAAATAAATACGCAGAAGATAAGATAAAACCTAGTAAATCTTTATGCATTTACGCTTGTAATAAAGAAGGAACAATAAGCGCTTTGATAAGAAAACGCACTTTCAAAGATAAGTTTAAATAAATACATAAACGAAAACAGCACTCGTGTTACATCATTTATTTTTGTACAATTCTCCAAAAGCTTTATCTACACAAAACAACAGACATAAGCTAAAAGTCCAGCAACGATAACAATAACAAGGCAATCAAAGATCGTAAAACAATAGTAAATAACAGCATGATAGGAAACTCCAAAATAGTTTCATCAGAAATCAGCTTGAAAATATACTAAGAATATCCAGAACAAATATGGTTGGTCGCAATAATTTGTAAGGCTGTTTAGAAAACCAATACAAAGGTAGAAGGGGAAAGCTATATAACGCCCAGAGGTGATAAGAAACAATCAGTCTCAACTTGAAGCACGTCGAATCCACAATACTTTTAATCAAATATTTACGCGTCAGATAAATAAAATTTATATTATAGTGAAATAGTTCTGTGTAAGAATTGCGTTAAGAATATATAAAGAGTTTTTGCCGTTTTTTTTGAAAACGTGAGTAAAAATTGGGTAATTAATTTAAATCAAATATTTATAATGATATAGGGCTTCTAATTCTAATCCGCTTTTAATTCTGGGACAATTCTAACTCTGTTCTAATCCATGGTCCTAAGGCTGGTATTCTAATCCGCTTCTAATATAATTCAGAAATTCATAATACTAAGAAACCTACAAATTTCAAGTGGTATTCAAGTGAAGAGGTTCAAGGCGTAAACGGAGAAATATAAAATAAAGCACGAGGTAAATTTTGGAAACAATGGGTAACCGTACTAGATTATTGGTTCAAACATAAGGAAAACAAAGCAGGGCATTGGTTTTCGATTGAAGGGGGTATTGCTCCACAACACGAACAACTCATCAGGAAGTCACAGGTCAGAGCTACCTAGTTTTAAGAAATCTTTTCAAATTTAAATTTTAACATTGAATATATTAATTTTCTCTGAAACTTGTGAGGAATCAACAAGAATAATTGAATACGTTAAAATTTACGTAATAATTATAAAAAGGTCTCGAACGTTCCAGATTTTTTTGTAAATGGTGTTGTTTTTGGTGACTTTAAATTAAATTAAAAGGATATAAATTTTGGGATAAATAATTCATATAATATTAATTGATTGAAGGGTGCATTTAAAGGATTATAAAAAGTGTTAAGTGTAAATATAATTTTTTTTCATTATATGAATATTGATTGACTTCATTTTATCAATACGCACAGGTAAGAGAAATGGATATATGAAAATTGATCATCGTAACGTTGTGTAGTCTGTGTAAATTAAAAAAGGGCTAGCCGTGGCATTATAAAATTAGAAGATTTGAGAGAATACAGAGCGGTGGCGTTCAGCTAGACGTTTATTACATCCGACCGCACAAAAAGGGGGGTACTACAGCAATATATTGTAACAATTTTTTTGACGACTGCAAATCACCTAAAAGTTATTTGTTAAAGACGTCTTTTTGTCTATTGGATTGAACAAGTAAATATCGTCATTCAAATAAATATTCGTATTGGGATCATGTAGCCCAATCATAATGCAGAAATTATCCTTTAGTGCTAGTTTGGTTGCTAACAACAGGCGTTGGCTGTTTGAATAAATATCGCAATGTCAAACGACTTTGAAATACTATACGCAGCATGCCAACCCATCACTCTGGCTTGGGCACTTGATAAGAACACATCATGCAGAGAATTAGTGTCCTAGCCAGCAATTTGCGTGTGGTCTTACGCATAGATGTTTAATTCGAGTGCAACATGCACTTAAATAAGTGTTTTTAATAATGATAAGCACATAGATTTAATCCCTAAAACAAACTAAATAAATTTGTTATAGGGCTCTTCAATTTGACCGTAATATTTTTGATTTAATATGAACGTCCTTCAATTTAATTGTAATACTTTTGATCTAATATAAATGTTCGTCAATTTAATCACAATTCTTTTGTTTTAATTTAAGCGTCCTTCAATTAGCATTTACGATAATCTTTGAATTGCCACGATGTTGAATTCGAAAGAAAATGCTTGGCAAATGTCCGGTATTTACAAGTAATAAAGTGGATAATTACGGCCAACATAACTGTTTCGTAACGAACAAAATGCCGTAAAAGAAAGAAGCATAGCATTTTTGGTAGCTGTTGGATTGAATTTTGGTTTGTTTTATTTTTGCAAAGAAGAAATACACTTTATGTTTGTATAATTGGGTCCAAGAGGGTCCAGTTGGTTGGCTGCGTCACATGTGGACAGCGACGTCATTTGTTTGTCGAGGCACAGTATGTAAGCACATCTGGTTTATACAATGTAATACTGTCACATAAATAAGAATCTGGCTATACAAGGTAAGCCTTCTTTATTATTTTCACATGACGTCCGCATTTGGCCAACATAGATACAAGGCAACATATTAAACATAACATTGTAATGACCTACGATTATTATTTTGCTTAACAAACTATAAAGGACTTTTGATGTTTTGTAATTATCAACATTTAAATCCAGGTTTGTACCCGTTATTATTACAAACGAACTTAAACACCTTAATTGAGTTCTGATTAAAGTTTTCATTTATGTGTAATTATACTTAAAGCAAATATGAAAGTTAAATTATTAGTTTTTTGATATTTCCATATACACCTGTAAACCTAATAACAGATCTGATATTTTGGGTATTGATTTGAGATAGCTTTATAACAAAAAGAAATGCTTAACATATTTGATATTTTATTTAATTTTATTATTTTACATCTGCGTAGAAGAAATTGAAGTACAATTTTGATGTATATATTTTGTACATACAACCTTTTATCATGAAACAACATTTGATTAAAGAATCATTATTTAATTCATTTAATTAATTGTTTTATTTTCAACAAGTGAGTTCAAGAATAAGGTAATTGAATCAAGGAGTAAAAGGAATAGATACCTTCAATATAATGATATTTGTAGCTTCCATTTGACAAAGGAGCAGTGATAGTACTTTCAAAATTTGATGCCTAATATTTGTGTCTATAAAAGTGTGTGCATAATTGATATTTATAGCTTTTCTTTTTATGAGGTAGCAAGAGTACACCTCTTGTATCCTCCATTGTTAATTTATTCCAATTTTCTTTACAGCTCCTGCTTAAGCAGTAAATACAATATTCCTCTCTAAGGACTCCCAAGTCCCTCTTAGGGAAACTCTGTGTTTAAAACTTAATGACTTGGTGGCGCCCTCCCCATACCCCTATTTTGGTATAAATTGAGTCAGTAAGTAAATAATGTTTTGTAAAAAGAACCACGACCAATCCTCATAAGCTCTACCCGAGGAATAGACCCCTAGCATAGCCGGAAGATAGTTGCGTTCCATCATTTTAAGGAAATCCTTCCTTAAAGTTCACTGGTTTTGTCAGAGAATATTAAAGAACCCACGGGTTACTTTAATTATTTAATTAACCAAATAAATCAGTAAGGAGAAAGTAAGAATATATATATATATATATATATATATATATATATATATATATATTCTTATGCTCTCCACCCCCTCGCCTTTTTTTATTAATTATTTAATTTTATTTTTATATATGAAAATATTTACTTTTTATTCGTGCTTTAGCTACGTTTGGTTGGTTTATAAAACAAAACTGTGTTAATATGCCTCGACTATTTGAAAACTCGTTCTTTCCAGGGTATCCACCTACTTACCGTGGGTTCAGTGGTAAGTAGATGTGTAATGCACCAACCAAACAGGACTACTTTCTGTTTTTGTACCTTTGATATTTTACACTTGTATATGCCAAATTTTTATATAAGATCCACGTAGCCTTGTGCCAAATTAATTAATATTACAAAATTTATGACTTTGACGTTATAACACACAGTACTCACCTATTTTACACCTCGTCGTCGGCCTTTTTGAAAAACTGGCTCAACAATCTCACTCGCCGTATGCGTCTTCACAATGCTGGCACTATCACTATGAAAGATCTGCTGTCCAGCTTCCAGGTTTCTTTTAATGAATTTTGATGTCCTCAAATCTAAAATAAATATACCCAAATTTAGAATTTTGACTACTTTTTTATATAACTTCCCCTGCGCTAATTTTCCTGATGTTTATTCTTTGCTCGTATTAATCCTCCTGCTACTCCACTGCTTTGCTGTTCCAAATTCCGCTCGTTCCAAATTCAATGCTTTCCTCCTAAGTCCACTCTTTCCAATTCACTGCTATCCTCTAGTTACCATTCAATACCATTAATCCTCCTAATACCATATCCAAATCTATTCCATTAATATCGCCTTCAGTTTCATAAATACCATTCAATGCCTTTCTTCCTTTCTTACTCTCGTTCCAATATCCCACTATTTACTGTTACTTTAATCCACTCTTACCCGTTTCACTTCGTCGTTGCTATTAATTATTCTTACTCTTGCTTATACGTACTCTTCTTTATATATTAATCAAACTCTTAAACTTTCAAATTCATTTATTAATTCTTAAAATGTTCAAAATATAGCGCAGTTTACAAAAATACGTTTTACTACCAAAACTATTTTAAATCGACCTTTTGTTTATCTTTTCCTTGGTGATTATTACAATTCAAATATGCCTACTCTTTAATGCATTTTATATAAATTCCATCCAATAATATCGTCCCAACAAGTTCGTGTCACTCATACCTTGTAATCTTTCTTTTACGCTTTTCCTTTTCATATATAAATGTTCAATCATTGGTCCTTAATATCGCACAACCCTTCAATCATATTTGACAATACTTTTACTTATAATTTTGATATTACATATTTGTCCAAAGGTTGATTCTATTAAAATAAATGCCGAAATGTTACACATATTAACCTGGATCTGCGTCGTGAATAGTGTAATTTCTACAGACGCATCCGGTTTCTCGATTAGCAAATGTACGTTCTATGGCTTATTCAACATACAACTCAGTGTAAATCCTTGATTACTGTGCTTTATCACGTCATCAAGTCATTGTTTTTTCGTCTTGGCACTTATCCTTTGACTAATATTTCAAATACTTTAACATTTGTAAAGTACGGCAAACATAAATTTCTCAGTTACGGGATCTGATATTTGGCTTTCTTTATTTGGCATACACTACCTTCAACAAAACAACCCTTAGAACCCTTTTAGCCCCTACTAACATTTCATTGGCCCCACTGGTTTTGAATAAAAGTGGAAATTTCGTCTGTCTTTATAACTCTTATCTTGGTGTGCATAATTTCTAGTTTTATTTAAAACCACTCCACGCATTTCTACATATTAATTGTTACTCAAACCCTAATTTCATTTCTCTCACGTCTGTCCAACTACGCTATATAATAACTTACACTATAAAATAAAACAAATTTAAACTTTCCGTCGCATGAACTCTCATCATGCTAAACCCTCTTCTTGTACAATTTTATATGGATATAAATTTTCTAAGTGAAAACGCCCACGACATTCCCCTGTCATAGTATCTAATTCGAACGTATTTCCTTCAGCAAAAATACGCGTGATTTTGTACGGCCCTTCGTAAGGAAACAACAACTTCGCGCAAATGTTTCTTTCGCGGTTTGAAACCCTTAATCTTTTTACTACCACCATATCGCCTATTTCAAAAATCGTCCTTTTTTAATCCTACTACGCCTTCGCCCGATGTACCTACGCTGCGTTCTTTCGATTCTACGCCTAACACTACCCAACAACTCTGTGATGTCTTGCACCTCGACTTCTTCCCTCCAAGGCCTAGCTGGTATAATCTTTCTAATCAATGTTATCGGACATGTTTTTGTAACAGAACTCTGTACGCAATTCATAAAATTTTCAATCTGGCAGATATCTAACCCATCTATCGTGGTGCTCTTGCGTCGCCAACCGTAGATATTTTATGACCTCTCGTATATAACGTTCGCATGGATTTGCTTTCGGATGCCGTATGCTGCTAAATGATACCTTAATATGTCCTCTATTTAACCCGTTTCTGAATCTTTGGTTATTGAAATATGTCGCGTTGTCTACCAAAATCCTATCCATTTTCCCAACCTGACTTCCAAATTCTCTAATTGACTGTAAAGCATGCACCGTGTTACTTCGTCTTGCCGGAAATAATTTAACAAATTTCGAAAAAACGTCCACCATTACCAATATGTGCCGATACCCCTGTTCACTAGTAATTAGGTTGCTCAAGTAATCAATAGCTACCAATTCTAACGGTCCACTCACGCTCACATTCATCGGTATGTTCTGCAACACCACGTTTTTGTCTTTCCCTAAAATACAAATCTTACAACGATTAATCCGTTCTTTAACCACCGTGATATCGTTTCTTGTATAAAACGCCTCTCTAAATACCAAAAATGTTTTTCTAATGCCTATATGTCCAAATTTCAGATGAATTTCGTCTATAATTTCCACAGCCGTGTCTCTGGATTACACTAACAGTTCTGCATCACCTATCCTTTTTACCACAAACTGCCCTACAATGGTAAATCCACGGTACTCCTCTACATTTTCCCTCGTTAATTTCTCGCGTATCGAGCTCACCTCACTGTGCCTCTGCGTCTCCACAAGCTTGGCGTTTGTCCACCGACCAACATCCCTGAACTCCTGCAAAGCAACTAAACAATCTTTTACGTCTTCTTTACTCGCCTCTACCTGCGGTCTGCTTAGAAAGTCTGCCGTCACATTTTCCTTTCCTGGTTTATGTTTAATTTCAAAATCGTACTCTTGCAATACTAGTGCCCACCTATACAACCTACTGTTCAAAAACTCCTTTTTCTTCATGAATGTTACCACCGTGTTGTCGGATTCTATCAAAAATTTCTTTCCTAGCAGATAAAATCGTAACTTTTTTACTGCATACACTATCGCCAACATCTCCTTCTCTGCCGTCGCATATCTGGTTTCGCAGTCTTTTAACACCCTGGAAATAAATACAATTGGTACCTCAGCTCCGTCCTGGATCTGCACCAACTCAGCCCCAATCGCATATTTCGACGCATCCGTCCTCAAAATAAATTCGTCTTTGAAATTTGGATACTTTAACGACAACTCTTCATAAAACGCACGTTTTAAATCTTGAAACGCCTTCTCCCGTTCAGCAGTCCATTTCCATCTTTCGTTTTTCCTTAACAAACTCACCAACGGCACACACAACTCAGAATATCTCGGTATAAACCGTTTATAATAATTTAAAACCCCTAAAAATCCTCGCAATCCTCTTACATTCTTTGGTTGCGCAATATTTTTCAACTCGTCTAGCCTCTTATTACAAATTTTCATACCATGCTCACTAATTTCAAATCCTAAATACGTGACCTGGAAAAAATTAATAGATCATCCACATAGTGCGAACAGAAACATTCATACTCGTTTAACAGCTTCTGCATGGCCCTAACAAGTGCTGCTGAAGAACTACTTAAACCAAATGGAACTACAGAAAACATATAAATCTCCCCTTCAATACTAAACCCCGTAAACTTCTTACTATCTTCATGCAACGGAATCAACCAAAATGATTTTTTAAATCTAACTTGCTAAAAATCTTCATCTCATACACCTTATATAACAAATTATCCAACCCTTGTGGTTGTTCGTACTGCGCTTTCGTAATTGAATTCAACTTTCTCGCATCCAAACAAATTCTTATATCTCTTTTGTTAGGTTTAGGTACAATAACTACCGGGTTCACATATGGAGTCTTCGCTGGTTCGATGATTCCTTCTTTTAACATTTTACTAATCTCGGCTTTAACCCTATTTCTAATTGCAAACGGAATTGGATACACCTTGGTACTAAATCCGCTGTCTTCCGTGACCTCTAACTTATGCGTATATCGCTTCACAAATCTCGGCTCTTCATTAAACAACCCTATAAATCTATTAAATAATTCCCCCAGCTTCTCTTTAATATCAATACTCACTTTTCCTATCTGTCCATCATCAATTATTCTCGCAAACATATTACATAATCTCACTTCAACCTGTCTATAATTACTTGCCCTTTTCACTCCTAATCCTGACTTATCTATATCATTTCCATCCCTATATTCCGAACTAACCGTAGGCACCACCCATAACTTATCTTTATCTAATATCCGAATCGACCTATCATTTCCATCTATATTCAATCCAAAATCCTCTATAAAATCCATTCCTAATATAAAATCTAACTGCAACCCCTTTGTTATCAAGAACTCTGCATCTCCTGCCTTTTTATTTCCTACAAATATCGGTTCACGGATTACCCTATAAATCGTCGTTAGCTTCTTGTTCATTGCCGACCATAAATTAACCCCATCAATTGTTTCTATTCGTCCTTTTAAAAATTCTGCATGTTTTATCACCACACTTTCATTTACCAGCGACAACTGTGAACCACTATCAACTAAAGCAGCATATAAACAATCTCTTAATCTAATATTAATAAACAACAAATTCTTTTTATTAACGGTATAATTATTCAACAACAAATCACTTAAACTATAACATAAATCTATATCTAAACCTAACAACTCTGTCTTCCGAAAATTGACGTTTTTTTTTTAATCGTCGGTGCCTCGTGCACTTGTACCACCTCGATCTTGTCCGTGTCCTTTGTCGCCGCGCTGGTCGTTATATGTTGGACGTTTATGTCCCTGTCAGTCCGGCTGTATCCGTCTCGCGTTCCGCCTCCCGTCGTACGGCCGTCATCCTCGTTGTCGCCGTGTAGGTACCTATTTTGTCCTTTGTATTCGTTTCCCCGGTATTCCCTATTGAAATACTGTCGTCTGTTTCCGTCGTGTCCCCAATAATTACGCTGTCCGTGGTTGAAACCTTCATGTCTGTAGCTAGGTCTGTGTTCATTGTGGTATACGTGTCGTCGGTTTTCGTCCTTATAACCCCGGTTTTGCTCCCAGTAAGTTCCACGCGTCTTTGCCTCCAGTGCCGTCGCTAAGTCAAAATTTCGCATTACTCCTAAAAATTCCCGCAGGGTTTTTATGTTCTGTACTACAACCACCTTTGTCACCTCCGGTTCCATGTGTCTTGCAAGTAGTAATACTATGTCGTCCTCGCCCAATTTCGGTGTCAGATGTTGTGCCTGGTTGTATTTGTCGATCGCGTATTCTTCGCGTGATCCGTTTATCTTACTGTAATGTCCTGTTATTAAGTTTGTCCTTATGTTTGTCTGAAGCGTGTTACTCCAAAATTGTTCGATGAACAGTCGTCTAAATTCCGCGTATGTGTCGTACTGTCTCCGTATGATGTTGTGCCATTTTTCCGCGTTACCCGTCAAAGTCGCCCCAACTATCTGTAATTTCGTCCGTTCGTTCTCTGTCTTCACAATTTCGTCTAATCTGTCCAAAAACCCCATCGGTTGTTCAGTCCGTCGTCCTTCAAATTTTGGTAGCGCGTCTCGGTTTAATTTAAACTGCTGTCCGTAGTCTAGTCCTCCGCGTCTTCTTTCTAGGTCGTCTAACTTGTCTTGTATATGTCTGACTTCGTTACCGACGCTGTTTTCCAATATCGTAACTTTGTCTTCAAGTTTTTCGTCCAGTTGTGTCCTAGCGTTAACATTTTCGTGTTGTAGTGTTTCTAGCGTCTGTCCTAAATTCATGTAATTTGTCGTATGCTTTTTGTCACATGTTTGTATCTCAGTGTTTAAAGTCGTAAATCCGCTGATCATAGTCTCCTCGACTGCTTCCACGCGTGTCTTTATTTCTGTTCGTAGGTCCGTCCTTGTTGCGTTCAACTCTCCCTGAAATTGTACCCGTGTACTTTCAATCTTGTCGTCCACGCGGTCTACCTTTTCTTGCAACTCAGTCTTTAGTTCGTCCTTTACCTGTTGTATCGAAACGAGTAGATAGTCCTGGGTGTTGTCTAATTTTGCCGTCAGTTCGGCGTGCGCCGTTCTAAATTCATTTCTCAGATCCGTGTGTGATTCTACAATTTTGTTCGTTAATTCCGTTTTTAGTTCCGTGTGTGATGTCTTAAAATCTGTCCGCGACTCTGCAATTTGGTTCGTTAAATCCATTTTTAGTTCCTTGTGTGAATCTACCATTTTGTCTTGCAAACTCATCAGGAATCGCATAATGTCTTGGCTTCCGGCGGTTTCAGCCACCTTGCCCTCCTGTACCGTTGCCTGGTCCGTTTCCATGTTTATTTCCTCCGGATCTACTAAATTAACCCCCGTTTCCTGGACATCTCCCCCTGCATCTAACTCCTCGTCTTGTGATCTAAATTCTGCGTCAATTCCGTACATTCTTCCTGACCTCGTTATCCGTTTCGTGTCCGCGTCCGTCATCTCTGCTGCCTTTTTCGCCCTCTATTTTCCTGAAAAACAATTTTTTAACTACGGGCCCCACTTAACCTCGGGGTCCCGTATCCTACTACTATTTCTGTCTAGCTATCTAGCCCCACGTTGGGTTTGCCACCTTCTTATGCTCTCCACCCCCTCGCCTTTTTTTATTAATTATTTAATTTTATTTTTATATATGAAAATATTTACTTTTTATTCGTGCTTTAGCTACGTTTGGTTGGTTTATAAAACAAAACTGTGTTAATATGCCTCGACTATTTGAAAACTCGTTCTTCCCAGGGTATACACCTACTTACCGTGGGTTCAGTGGTAAGTAGATGTGCAATGCACCAACCAAACAGCGCTACCTTCTGTTTTTGTGCCTTTGATATTTTACACTTGTATATGCCAAATTTTTATATAAGATCCACGTAGCCTTGTGCCAAATTAATTAATATTACAAAATTTATGACTTTGACGTTATAACACACAGTACTCACCTATTTTACACCTCGTCGTCGGCCTTTTTGAAAAACTGGCTCAACAATCTCACTCGCCGTATGCGTCTTCACAATGCTGGCACTATCATTATGAAAGATCTGCTGTCCAGCTTCCAGGTTTCTTTTAATGAATTTTGATGTCCCCAAATCTAAAATAAATATACCCAAATTTAGAATTTTGACTACCTTTTTATATAACTTCCCCTGCGCTAATTTTCCTGATGTTTATTCTTTGCTCGTATTAATCCTCCTGCTACTCCACTGCTTTCCTGTTCCAGATTCCGCTCGTTCCAAATTCAATGCTTTCCTCCTAAGTCCACTCTTTCCAATTCACTGCTATCCTCTAGTTACCATTCAATACCATTAATCCTCCTAATACCATATCCAAATCTATTCCATTAATATCGCCTTCAGTTTCATAAATACCATTTAATGCCTTTCTGCCTTTCTCACTCTCGTTCCAATATCCCACTATTTACTACGCCTTTTCCACTGTTACTTTAATCCACTCTTACCCGTTTCACTTCGTCGTTGCTATTAATTATTCTTACTCTTGCTTATACGTACTCTTCTTTATATATTAATCAAACTCTTAAACTTTCAAATTCATTTATTAATTTTTAAAATGTTCAAAATATAGCGCAGTTTACAAAAATACGTCTTACTACCAAAATTATTTTAAATCGACCTTTTGTTTATCTTTTCCTTGAAGATTATCACAATTCAAATATGCCTACTCTTTAATGCATTTTATACAAATTCCATCCAATAATATCGTCCCAACAAGTTCGTGTCACTCATACCTTATATTCTTTCTTTTACGCTTTCCCTTTTCATATATAAATGTTCAATCATTGGTCCTTAATATCGCACAACCCTTCAATCATATTTGACAATACTTTTACTTATAATTTTGATATTACATGTTTGTCCAAAGGTTGATTCTATTAAAATAAATGCCGAAATGTTACACATATAAACCTGGATCTGCGTCGTGAATAGTGTAATTTCTACAGACGCATCCGGTTTCTCGATTAGCAAATGTACGTTCTATGGCTTATTCAACATACAACTCAGTGTAAATCCTTGAATACTGTACTTTATCACGTCATCAAGTCATTGTTTTTTTCGTCTTGGCACTTATCCTTTGACTAATATTTCAAATACTTTAACATTTGTAAAGTACGGCAAACATAAATTTCTCAGTTACGGGATCTAATATTTGGCTTTCTTTATTTGGCATACACTACCTTCAACAAAATAACCCTTAGAACCCTTTTAGCCCCTACTAACATTTCAATATATATATATATATATATATATATATATATATATTGTTGTGATACTGTAGCAATACCCCTATGCGCCCTTTTTGTGAATTAAAAAGGTAAAAATTTTTAATCTGTCAATTTTTAATTTATAATGTATAATTTTAATTGCGTCGTCTAGCTTAGTTTTGAATTACACACGAAGCTTGGGACAATACGACAAACAAAGCATTTAAATCTACCTTCTACCTCTCCTAACTGTTTTAATCTTTAAACCAAAACACCATTAAGCACAAATTATTATAATGTTTTCAAAAATATTTAAAACGTATGAAAAGGTTAAAATTCTTTAACTAGAATTTTTTTCTAATAACTGAATAAGAAAATTTAATAATTATCATTTCCAAAGATGATAAAAGAAGTCACCAAAATCACTATTATTATTAATTATTACCTAAAGCCTGATGAACGTTTATTTAACTTCTTTTACTATTTACGTAATTTACAACGTATACTAAAAATACATAAATCTTGCCGATACCTCACATAAATTATCACGAAAGCAATTTTCAAAGTATTTAAATTAGTAACATTTAATTAAATGTTAAATTTTAAATGATTCAGTTTAGCAATGTACAATGAAATATCCACAAATAAAATAATAAAATAATAAACATTTAGATTGGCTAACCTGTTGTTTTCAGCTTGCATTAGTCTCTGGTTCAACCGTTTTCGGTATTGTGGCATCCCCTTAAACACACTAGCGTCTTCCATTAAACTCCTAGACCATTAATCTTTGAAGTAAATGCTTGTTGCATTTCCTCATTTGTTCCAGTAATAATCATTTATAATCGCTTCAGCATTTATTTAAACATGTTCCCGTATTTATGTAAACTTGACTCCAGTAATTATTGAGACTTGTCTCCAGTAATTGTTTAAAGCTGTCGCCCGTAATCATTTAGACTTGTCTCCAGTGATTCTTTAGAGTCCTTTTTATTAAGGTTAATATTAGAATTTAAATTAAAACAACTTTTAGTTATTTACGCTATTTTCGATTTAAGGATAAAACGACAAACCCATCAATTTTCCATATTTAACCGTATTATTTTACACTTCACAATTACTTACTTTACGTGGAGATTTTTGTTTTTAGCGACGTGAACTATACTTTACTTTATGATGAACTGATTTGTCTACAAATCTGGTCATATTTAAATGCACCGTCTATCTATTGACAAGCGCAAAGTTTGTTGTTTGTATAAATTTTCATACCAGGTATTACTATGGTATTATTATTATATATTAGCATCAATGCGTTGCTCTTGTCACGTACGATTTCGAGTTAATAGCATTGATTTGCTTGAATTTTCATACTTCTAGATAAATGAACCATTGTTTGTTCAAATAAATTTCGTGAACTTTGATTTTTATCACCATGCTTCGTTTGTTTACAATAAATCATGTGTCGATTTTAATTTTCCAGTCACCTAGACTAAGTACAATGTATGCCTTAAGCTATATGCGTTTGCTATCTTACGCATTTTTAAACCTGCTTGTTTTAATTAGGATTCTTGATGTATCAATGTTGCGTTATCCATGCGTGTCGCGTTTCAGCTTGCAATTATGTTGTTTAGCGACTTGCGGATTTGTTTTATTCAAATAAATCTTAAAAATATTTTTCATTAACTGAATTAATTATGATTATTATTTATATACAGGGCGTTGTGATTTACTTTCCAGTCTAATCATCGTATTTCTTGTTTTCTTCAGAAAACTATGTCGTTTTCTGAGCTCTTATGTATCTTATATGGAGTGCGCGATACTATTGGTCTTAATTACCACCTAAATGACCCTATTAACAGAGCAATACATATATATGTATATATATATATATATATATATATATATATATATAATAAAATGTATCTGTAAACAAACTCTTATGAAAATAATAAAAGCTTATTGACTTATACATATTGGGCTAATAGTTGTATAGTCATTAACCAAACAATAGCTTTATTACTTCACAAGAGGAGAAACATACTTTCATTTGATTTTCCAATGCTCCACCCGAAGGTACTACATTGGGAGGAAACATCCACTCACCGGCCCTTATAATTTTCATAAGAGTTTGTTTACAGATACATACATACACAATTTATTATCGCGCACTGCAAATAACTTGTCTTTTATTATATATATATATATATATATATATATATATATATACTATATATAATTATTTTATTATATATATATATATATATATATATATATATACCTCGGACACACTGATTTTGATTGTTTGTACAGACAGTGATAGATGCACCAAGATTAGGACACTGCCTTGTTGCGTTGTAATACTAGTGTAATAACTTCTATCAGTGCGAGAAACTGTATAACGATTTGTTGCTATTTAATTATCATAAATAGCAATTATTAAAAACGAAGTTGTCTTTAAACTCTTTCAGACGAAATGTTATACCACCTACGATTTGATAGTAAATATTTAGTTGCAAAAGGGAAAAATCTAGTTTATATGTGACGTTTAACATTTGAAAATATTATGGAAGGCGTATTGTTAATATATTTGATAGTAACTTCTTCCCCTTTCAAATGCCGCTCAGGAAGTTTAGCTCTCTGTGCTTGGAGATAGTTTCACTGTTTGGCTGTGGGATAGGCATTATAATTTGAATAAGGGCCGCTATACTTGCGGCCACGTCCCCAATGCTCCACCCGAAAGTATTGCATTGGGTTTATACTCGAAAATATAAACGTACTTCAGATCTAATCTAACTTCAAAACTAATCGATCCTAAATAAATATCTAACAAACTAAAACAAAAACTAAAAATAGGGTTTAAATAATGGTATCCCTAGCGTTAATTTAGAGTGTGTCCGTTCATCAACAAGATACACGCGAAAGTAAAAGGGTAGGGATCCGTAATACCGGATAGCAGTCGCCAGCTCTGGTTATCGGTGCGACCTAAAGGGTCGTCTTAAAACTATCCAAATGTAGCTAACTAATATTAAAAATGGATTCAAATTTCTAAGCATTTGCCAAATATTTTAATAGTGAATCCAGCTATTTTGCCTGACTTATAAATTTGCAAATTCGTCCTCCCTGGTCTAAGTATTTTATTCTATTTTTAGCCTCAATACATCCTTAGCTTTCCATACCATTCCTTAACTGATTTATATTATAGTTACATTCTTCACAATTACAATCTTCGTTCCTATAAAATGCTGTCACCAAAAATGACGGCAGAACGTCATACAAAACAAATCAAGCTCCAAAAATAAATGCAAAATGAATATAAATAAATATATTTATGTAAATAGATATCTAATAAGCATTAAGCATATAGTAGTGCACAAAAAAAAAGCAAAAAGCTATACCAATTTATCAGGTGCACTGGTATAAGCATTATGTCAACTAGCGCCATTACTTACAAAAACCTGCTCATTAAATTACTTCAAATTTACTTATTAATACAAATCAATGCTTATGCGAGTGCAGCCTCCACAATTTTTCTTCATACCTTGATAATAATTTCTCTAGTATCCGAAGATCTGGTCGTCTTCTTACGTCTATTTATATACTGCTAAGGGGAGATGGGTATGCACTCCTAAAGTCCTGGTGGGTATGCACTAAACGTTCTGGGTGGATCACAATCACTATCACTTTAAAGTTCATAAGGAATGCGCGGTTTCACTCTATTTTATTTTCTTTATTTATCTACCGATTTAAATTAATAAGGGTTTTTGATTTAGTTTGTTATTATTTACTTGTTTTGATTTATTCCCGGAATACCGCGCGTTTAAGGTTTGACAGCGATTGTTTTAGTAGTGTGTAGATTTGTCGTGTATATTAGATTTTGGTAATAATCATAATTAATTAATTTTGTTTTTTAATTTTTTTATTATTTTTTGTTTATTATTTTTTTTTATTTTTTTATGCAGGTTTTGATTATACCATGCTCATATCCATTTCTTATGCCAAATCAAATCTAAAATTTTTAATCCTCTCCCACCCCCTCATTCTCCGATTTACGCGCGGGTATCACCGTCTAATCTCGAGACTCTTCCTGAAAATTGTTTAAAGGCTGTCCAGAACGCCTTCTGGTTAGCCACTTCCCCGACTTTTTCTAGGCTCTTGGGCCATGCTAGCCCTGCGACAGCTAATTTTATATCAGCTAACCCTCGATTTGCTGCCTCGAGTGGCAGTCGAAAAGCATGTGCTCTGCGCTTTCTGCGCCCTCACCGCATTCGCAGCGGTCGTTATTGGTTAAACCGAACCTTTGTAAATATACTTTCAGAGCGCCGTGCCCTGTTAACTGTTGCACCATTTTATGAACGAGTTTCAACTCGATCTTACCTCTAGCTTCTATGCTCGGTATGAATTTGTGGGTCAACCTGCCCCTAGCAGCGTTGTTTCACCTCTCTTCCCATTGCCGGATTGACTTTTCGCGCAGCTTTCTTTTAATTAGAGATTTCGGTATCGACGAATATGATATCCGAAAGTCGCCCGTTGCGGCCTCTTTAGCTAATTCACCAGTCCTATCGTTTCCTATGTTACCATCGTGCGACCTAACCCAACAAAACTTTAAACGTCGAAACTCGAGCGTTGTATGCGCTATCCTCCAGACGTCCGCTTGCAAGTCTGTCAAGGTGTTCATATTCGTTAAAGCCGTCAGCGCCGATTTACTATCACTGATTATATAATACTGGTCTCTGCCCGTATGATTTATTACGTAATCGATACACTCTCGTATGGCTACCAATTCGCACTGGAAGATAGTGCTTCTTCGCGAGTTTGATCTGAAACCGACACACTTCTTTTTGCTCATTATATACGACAAACGCCACGCCTGCTTGACCATTGTCCATACGCGAACCGTCAGTGTAAATCCTGATCCCTACCGCGGCCCCATCACCTTTGACAAATTCGATACCTCTAGCATCGTCCGGGTGCCCTAACTCTGACACAACGATTCCCTATTTGCAAGATTCGTACTCTCTATAACTTCCTGTCCTTTCCCTGTATTAACTAACCTCCTATCCCTAATCTTTCTAACAACATATTCGATAGGGAGAGCCCTACTGATCACCAGGACTGCCTCCGTGGAGGTGGTCCTTTACGTCCTCGCACCTTGACCGCGATTATGCGTTGCACGCTCGTCAGCTGTCGAGTTTCCCTTACTTTACAACCCTCCGCCCAAACGGATGCTGCATACAGCATCGCCGGCTCTATTGCTCCGACGTAAACTGCGATTCGCCCTGAACCCTCAATTTATTTTCGCCACCGCCATCATTTTATTTGATATTTTGCTGCCCTTACTTTTTACGTACTGTACGTGTACTTTCCAATTTAATTTATTGTCGATCTTGACACGAGGTATGTGATATCATCCTTAAACGAAGTTTTCTCCCCTCCTAACTCTAGTTTAGGGGGTCGCTTTACAGGTTTCGTCCCGATATAAAACGCCTCTGATTTCAACGTGTTAAATTTTAACTTTGTCTGCTGCGACCATTCGTGTAACTAAATAAGCGCCTCGATCGGCTTTGTGCGCATATTCATCAGTAATCGCGATCTGACAAATAAAAGTGTATCATCTGCAAACCCAACGATTGAGCATCCCGTGGGCAACCTGGCCCTAAAAATGCTCTCATACAACAACTTACAAAATGTGGGATCAGAGCATGACCCCTGCGGGCATCCCCTTTCTACCCCGCGGGACAAAACTTCACCCGGAATTTCAACCTGTGCCAATCGCCCCGAGAAATAACTCTTGACCAAAGACATCAAGTTTCGCGGACAACCCCTACTTTCCAATTCGCAAACGATCAATGGCCACCAGGCAGCATCAAATGCTCTTGAAATGTCCAAAGCAACAACGACACAATACTCCTTTGCATCACGCGCCTGCTTAATTTCCTCTACAACGAACTCTAGTGCGTCGATAGTCGACTTTCCCTCCATAAAACCAAACTGTCGGTTATTAAAACCGCCGTTGTCTCGCACCAAGTGCTCAACTCGAGTAGTCATCACGCGATTCAAAGCTTTCCCCAGCACCGGTAGCAAGATAATTGGACGATAGCTGCCCGGGTCTGACGCAGTCGCTCTTTGGATTTAGGTATAAATTTCACGTTCTGGACTTTCCAGCATTGGGGAAAAACGCCCCTTTCTAAACAAAGATTAAATAACCCGGCACAGGCACACGGGGCTAACAGACACGCCTACAAAGCTGCATTTGAAGTGATTCTGTCATGCCCTGGTGCCTTCTTTGGGTTCATCCTCCTAAGAGCCCTTACGACCCCGTGATCTAAAATTGCCTTATCGGCACCTGTCCATTGCGCTTCTGTAGCTTTCCGACGTACTAAATCGTGCGACCCCTTATCTTCCTCGGGATTATCCGATGGGAAGAATTTCTGTAGCAGATATTCTGCCTTGCTTTTAAAACCTTTCGTGTATTTGCCATTTGTTTTTCTTATGTTACCGAGCGCGATTTTTTGTTGTTTACCCCTTAATACGCGATATGCGGTTCCCCGTGATTCCATCTCGGAGTTTCGCGAGCAAAATTCTTTAAATTTATTCGTTCGCGTTTCTTCTATTAATATCTTATATTCGCGGTAGCTTTGATTATATTCAATTCTTCGTTGTTCTCTTATTTCTCCCGAGGCGCGTTGATAGCGGCGCTTTAGGTTACGCGTTTCTGCCCGCTTGGTGGTTAGTTCCCAGGTCCATCAGGGTACGTTATTTTTAAATGTTTTTTTTCGCGGCTTGGAGTACGACGACGCGTCTACTACCGCGTCGTTTAAATTTTTCGCGAGTGTTTCTATTTGAACGGCCTCTCGGCAGTTGAATAGCTCGTTCTCGAGCGCGAGGATGCTTTCACCAAATTTTTCTTTAAACCGCTCCCAATTAGCCTTCTTATTACAAAACCGCGGAAATATAGTTAGCTGCTCGTTTGCGCTTGCTTTGGTTTCAATATCCCATGTAATTAATTTATGGTCAAAGAGCCTTACCTCGTCCGACTTCAATTCCCAATTACAAAATAAACTCTAACATCTCGTTTGAGGCTGCAGTAATATCTATAAAACTGCTGTCTCAATGCCCCTCAAACGTAGGTGAATCATTAGTGTTTATCATACTAAGATCCCATTCCGTAAAAAGATCAGCAACATGCGAGTCCTTATCGTTTTCGGTAGGCCTACCCCATAACGGCTACTTAGCATTAAAGTCTCCCCCAATTATTAGTTTTTTATTCTTACCAATTTTTCGAAAGACGCTTTCTATTTGATTTATTAAGTCCTCGGTTTGAGAATTTTCCCGCCTGGAATCGACCGGCGAGAGGTACGCACTTATTACGTAGAACGTATTTTCCCCTGATTTGATTTCGGCCGTCGGTAAAAATTCGTTTGACAGATTATTTAATATAATTCCGGCACACGTACCATTATTTATTATTATTCCGCTGCGCGGTCGTTCGCTATTCGCGTTTAAGGTGGTAACCCTTCTCCCAAAACCTGTTATTTTGTGGCCATACTGGTGCGGTTCCTGTATAAGCCCCATGTCGATATTTTTTTCGAAGAATAACTTTACGACGGTATTTGTTGCCCCTTTTCCTTCACCGAGATTTAGTTGCGCGAATTTAATTTTATTGCTTCTTATTGACTTTATTTTATCTTCACTGTCCATAATCGATGTTACGTGCGATTGCGTTCTTCAGACGCTGCATCGTGGGGCATATACTCGACTTGGCGTCGTGGCGCGTATCGACCTTCGTGCCACCGCCAGTTCTGTCGTTTGCCCTAGCGCAAACCACACAGAAGGGGACTGCCTTCCGGCAATTCTTGAATTCATGCCCGACTTCGGCACAGGTACCACACAACTGTACCTTATCTCTGCACTCCATTGATCTATGGCCGTACTCGTAGCACTAGTAACACTGCGTCATCGAGAAGTGGCCCCGCGACCAAACTCTTCGCCACCTTAGGTTGATAGCGTCAGCTAATATACGCCTTCAAAGTGTGGGGGTCACTTCGAAGACTACGTTGACGAAAGGATCCCTAGGGCCCTTTCCGCCAAACCTGAACTTCTCTCTCAGGTGGTCTTCTAGCTTCAAATCGCCGAAACGGAGATTCTGGCTCGCAATCAACCGCACGAGCTCTTCAACCTTCATCCTCGCATCGACCCCCGGAAGAACGATCCGTGGACGCTTCTTCTCGATCATCTTCGCTACGAGTTCTTTGCAGTGCCCGCCGATCTTTGACTACAATGTCTTAGCGTCTTCACGACCTGCACACTCCACTACAACAGCGCCCCTACGTGTACGAGGAGCTCCGACAACGACAAACCCATCACGAGCGGGATCGATCTTTTTCTTCAGGGTCGACATGACGTCCTCCTTCTCAGCAGGCTTGGCGTCGACCCTAACAGCAAACGTTGGCGTGCACCAGAAGCTGCTGCAGCATACGACATCTTACGCGGCATGACCACCTTCTGGCTTCGGGAACCCTGCTGTCCTGAAACAGAAATAACCCCCGCTGGACTTTCCCCGACAACACTGGCTTTCCCAGAATTCTCTAAACAGAGTCTAACCGCTCTAACAATGCCTATAAGCTGATTTGTCGTGTCGCGGATATCATCCACGGCATGAAGAATCACCTTTCGGTCCTCCACGATGATAGTGGCGGAGGTTGTCGGCACCTTTTCGCATATGACCGCGTGCGTCTTCCTCACCCTAAATTTCAATTACTCCAGCTTATCGAGGTCGCTAGCGGCAACACGACCGTTGCTGCTAGTCAACGTCTTATGCTGGCCTCTTGAAGTAGAGGGCAATTCAGGCGCCGCAACCACCGCTGGGGGCTCCGATTCCCCAGACACGATCTTCGCAGACACAGGCTCCTTCCCTACCTCTTGAACCTCCTCCTGAGTCCCTAATCTAACGTCCTTCAAGACCACCTTAAGCTGTTTTCCCCAACAGCGCCCTCAGCCTCCAACTTAGCAGACTCCGACAGATCACCCCTCTTCTTCCGTGGCACCGGTTCCTCGTCTCAGTGGACCACCATGCTAACAAAAAAAAGAGTAACCAACGAAAACCGCAACTCAATAAACGACCTGACCGTTACGACGCTAGAAGAACGCAAAACGTTGGTCCAATAAAAATATTTTGGTTAAAGATGAACCGTAAACAACCCTGTATTTATGTATTTATTTAAATTTCGAACCGTCAAACTAAATTTCAAATTTAACAAAAGTACAGAAAGCACTAAACGTCAAATTAACAGCTAGAACCAAATAAAATCGCTAACCCAATAAAAATAGTACGATTAAAAATAAACCGTAAACAACACTGTATTTATTTATTTAAATTTTTAAACCGAAAAATCAAATTCTAAATATACACGAGCTAATTACTTGTAAATATCAAGTATATGAACTACTGCACTTTATATTTAGCTATGGAAATAAACAAATAAAAACACGCACTATTGGAATGCGGTACCGGAAACGCACTCATCCCGTGTTTACTTGGTGTGTGGCACGACCTTCAAGTGTTACACCACTAAATACACTAAAAGATCGACTTATAGGAATCTTTAAGTATGCGAATTTTTAAAATATATATATATATATATATATATATATATATATATATTATTATATATATATTATTTTATAATACGCGCACTATAAAATTTTTACACACTTTTTTGATGGTTTTTTAACCGACTTACGCGTGTTTTGTTTTAAAATTTATTAAAAACGCCTTTTTAAATTGTTTTAAATTTATTTTGGGTATTTGTTGATTAGATTTTTGTTTAGTAGTTTAAAATTTAAGATACTTTATTTTTAAACGCAAATTTTGATTAAAATTTAAGTTAAAACGCGATTTATTTATTATTTATTCGATTCAAATTTTGTTTTTTTTTCAATGTTTACTGCCCTACGTACTAAAATTTAATGCCACACAATAATAAAATAAATACAATAAATAATAAAGCTTTAAATATAAAATTATAGTAATAAACCCTATACAAAAACTTACTTGCTGCAGAAGCGGGAGCTCCGTAAAACACGTCCGCACACTTCAACAGCTAACTAGAAAGTTGTGGCATAGGCAACTATACAATATGACATAGAGTTAACTTGGTGCCACATTTTAGACCACAATAAGCTATAAAACTATTGGTGCAGATAACCTTTAGGGGTCTAGATTTAACACCCTTCTTTCCTTATCTAATAACAGCAACTGGAACAGTATCTTGCATTTCAAGTATGCTTAAAACCTGGGTAACAGCAGTCTTATCAAACTGTAGACGTTTAGGGGCATTTGCAGAATTAGATTCATCAACATTATATAGTATAAAATGTCTACTTCTACTAACTATTTCATTAATTTCGGCATAAAAAATTAGAGTCTAAAAAGAGATTTTGGGCCTCTAAATAACTAACTTTCTCTTTTAAGTTATCTATTTCCTTTTCCAGCATGCACAGGAAATGATCTCAAGATGTTATTAAATTTAATGGTAAAATAATCCAGATTCATTTTTAAAATTACGAATTTTTTAACCCTCACAAAAATCATCAAACGTTGAAAATTACTAGTAAAACCTAAATACCTACCCACGTGTCTAAAGACTTTTGCGGAATCTCGAGTTTTTTAATTAAACAAACAGCTATACTATAAAATCTACTGTGCAAACCATGTTTTAAGTTTCCTAAAATTTCATGTGCAACTTACCTGTAATACTTTTCAAATCAAGATTTTATATGGATTATTACACGCTATTTTAGTGAAATCACATATTTACACACAATAGAACAATTATGATAAATAAATAACTTTTACATTTATATCACTAAAATTACAAACAGAAATTTAGATGTAAGTTTTACAAATCAAAAGATAAGAATTTATTTATTTATTTATTTTAGAAAAAAACTAAAATCAAAAATATTTTTACCGTTTTGTAATGAATGGTTAATGAAAGCAAATTTAATTAATCGTACATATGAACTAAAATACAAAAGAATACAAATTAAAATTTACAAACTTGATTCTTGGTATTCGTCTTCTTCCTTTAAGCCTTGCTTGTCTTCGATTTCATACTTATCCTCGTCTTCTGTTTTATTTTCAGCTTCCTCCTCGTAGCCGTTCTGTTCCTCCACATCGTCGTCTTCTTCCTTATTATCGTCTTCTCCCTATAACAAAATCCTCTATGAAATTTATACAATGACACATGAATCTCTTCAATTTTTAATAATTTTCGTTTTTGATTAATTGCCTTCTAAAAGGGAGCAATTAAATAAATCAATTTAGAAACGAAAACCTACATGACTAATAAGAGGTACTGCATTTTCAAAACACATTTAAATATAATAATAATATAAAAATACACTCACTGCGTCTTCTTCATTCTCGTCAACATTCAAAGTGTCTCCTTCCATTACATCCATCTTATCGGACTCTGCAATAGTAGTGCTTACTAGATGGTGGCCTATTATGTGTACTGGACCACACCCTTGGATTAAATTAAAGGTAACTGGCGGATCAGGGAATGATAAATCTAACCCAACTTGATTGTTTGTTCCAGCCTTCAACACTGCAACGGGAATTTTGATCGATTCCTTCCAAGCCATTGTTTCAACTTCAATTACATTCAAATCGTTTGCTATAGTATCAGTTCCTAGCAACACTTGTTTAATGATCAATTTATGTCCACCTTCATATTCTGTGGCGCCGTTTGGATCCCATACTTCAGAAGAATTAGAGCCTGTTAAGGTGAGAGCTGCAACAAATGTCAACAATACAAACTTGCAATAACGTTGTTACGGTATTCCGTGGGGACAAGAAAGAAAGCAGCAAAGTAAGTAAAGAAAATCTCCTACATCAAATACCGCAACAAAAGAAGGACAGATTGGTAGAACGAAATCCAAAAGAATTAGACTTCAGGCTAGCTCAAAAACGGCGTAGAGTGCCGTGGGTGATATAGAAAGAAAAATTGGAAACTTCAGCAAAAAGTTATATTCTAAACATACAGACCCAATACAATATTTACAAAAGTCAAAAACGCACATTTACGTAATCGTTCGTTATAACGTGATGTAAACAAAGCGTCAATTTACATATAATACAAAATAAACCTAAACATTTTAAAATATCGAGAATAAAATCTTATAATCTAAATACTATGCGATACATAGTCTTTCCAACCCTAAATATATACACAAGAAATAGTACAATAATATCTGCTTTGGGAAGAGCAGCTCGTAAGATTTAAGAACGTAGCATTAAATTCTAAATAACATAATCAAGTATCAACTAGCAAATTGTCGACATTAACATTTATGTACAAAGAAAAGGAAACACTACAAAGTATTTTAACGTAATCTTTAAGAATAATTGCATGATTGTTCGTGCATTGTGAACACGTATTTGATAACGTACAATCTGCAATCTATTGCGGAATCAATCAAAAATATATAACTTCTAAAACGGCAACATAAGTAAAGCAGACAGAAAAAACTGTACCATAAGCCAAGCTTTCACCATCTTCAAGAATTTGTAAGTGCGGGCTGCATTCGTCTACGGCTGGGTGCTGGATCGATCAACTTAACTGTACTAGCACACTATGTGCAAAAACGCATTTTAAAAGCGCAACTTACAATGCTCAAAGGACAATGTATAGAATTAGAATCGAATACATAAGAGACAAGTGGAATAAATAAGAGAACCTTTCAAATGCTCGGCTTGTATTTACACAAATTCAGAACCATGGGGGAAATAACATAAAACCATTCCCAGCAATAGAATCTTAAATATTCTACGAAAGCCAACAAAAGTTATATTGCAGACAACTACTGCGGAATATTTCTAGAATGTAAGCAATAAAAAAGGCAAAATACGATAAATAATTCCATTAAATTTCGTTCGCATGGGAAAACACAATATATTTTAAAACAACGGGCCAAATGTTCAACCTTGCATACCGCCCAAGGAAACAAGCTGTCTGACATAAAAATGAATAGAGATTCGTATTATTATCGATCCACGCTACCGGAATACTACGAATGAATTAATTAAGGGACCGGTTTTATTACCCATAAATCTCGAGCGGCCAAACACGTGAAAATATAACGATGTAGGTTTTCACAGTACTAACCATTAAATACCTTTATAAGTAGTATCGTAAGGTCGGTCTGACTTCAAAACGTGTCCACACGTATGTTACTCTGAAAGTAATATAAGGCCGGTCTGACTTCAAAACGTGTCCACACGTATGTTACATTGAAAGTAATATAAGACCGGTCTGGCTTTAAAACGTGTCCACACGTATGCTACGTTTAAAAAATGTAAGTGCGTGCAAAAAATGTGGAATTGTTTTGAATTCGGTTCTCTAACGAGCAATTATAAAGTAGGTCAAATGCAAAATATCACATCTAAGTCAATTGTATTGAATTAAAGTGGATTCTGATTTATGTTTTTTACTTTTGTTTAGAGGCTGCAAATACACATAGGCCGGTTTGACTTCAAAACGTGTCCACACGTATGCTACGTTGAAAAAATGTAAGTGCATGCAAAAAATGTGAAGCTGTTTTGAATTCGCATTAGATGTTCTCTAGCGAGAAGCTATAAAGTAGGTCAGATTCAAAATATCACATTTAAGTCAATTGTATAAAGAATGCTGTATTTAAATAAAGTGGATTCTGATTTATGTTTTTACTTTTGTTTAGAGGCTGCAAATACGCATAGGCTGGTTTGACTTCAAAACGTGCGCACGCGTATGCACAAAAAAATGAGGAGCTGTTTTGAATTCGTATTAGATGTTCTCTAGCGAGATGTTATAAAGTAGGTCAGATGCAAAATATCATATCTAAGTCAATTGTATAAAGAATGTTATATTTAATTAATGTGGATTCTGATTTATGTTTTTACTTTGAGGTTACTACCATGTTTGGAGAAAATCTTGTTTAAAAAAAAACTTTTATAAAATACTTTTATTTACAAATTATTGAATATTTTAATCTAACTATTTACAGTTAAAAAAGAATCACACTAAATATTCTTTACAACTTAAAATCTAACTATTTATAAATGAAAAAGTATTTATTAACTCTCGTTCTTAAAGTAGCTACAGCTCCCTTGCAGCCAGTTCCTCTGTTTTTGTTTTATCATTTTTAGTTCCAAATCTAGACGACAAAGTAGCTTCTCTTCACGCTTTTTAAATGTATTAAGCCACTCTACAGTGTCTTCTTTATTGGATTTGTCATCCTTACAGCAAACAGTCATATCCGGTCCAGGACATAACTTTTTCATAGTTCTAGAACCTTCACTCTATTTTTGCTCAATGATAAGTTGCTGGTAACTAATAATTATTCAAGAGATCTGATCGAATACGTGAAGTGTTTATATTAAATAAAAAACGGGTCTGTTACAAAAATTACAAATTTGCCTCGTTTTCTGAAAAAAAATTGCAAATGAAAATTTTATATTCAGCTATGCAATTTATTCTAATGAATAAAAAATAATGGTGCTCTCAGCAAAATAATGAATTTGGTTCATTTTTTTATTGTTAATCATGCAAGGTATTCATATTAAAAGAAATAGTAAAACTGTCAGCAAGACTTCGAATTTGCTTTATTTTCTAAAAAAATTGCAAATGTCTAATTTTATAACTAACCATAAAATACATTTTCATTAAATAAGAAACAGCATGTTAGCAAAAAAATAGTACTGAAAACAAGATTTCATAATTGCATTATTTTATGTAAAATTGCAAATATGCAATTTTAAGAAACGGCATGTTAGCAAAATAGGTACTGAAAGCAAAATTTCGAAGTTGCTTTATTGTATTTATAATTGTAAATAATGCGATCCATTTATTACTGAAAGTTTTTTAAAACTTGCTAATAGTGAAAATGTTTCAACCAAAGCATAATGTAGTGCATTGAATTCTAATTAATAAACGGTTTTATAATATTTTTTTCTATATCTGGGTGAATAAACTTACAAATCGCTAAATAAGCGATTTATCCAACCGATTTTTACACTTAAAGCGATTGACATTCATTTAAAACAAGTATTTATTTTTCATAAACAAGAGCATAAATTATTAAAGTCATATGAAAGACCCAAGGTCGCTTCTGTATTGTTCTCGTATTAAACGTAGTTCGTAAGCCATATTGCAGCATCTTGACAATGAAAAAATTCCTGATGACGCATGACTTATGTTTTAAAAATGTAATGAACTCGGTTGTTATTAAATACAAACTGCTTGCGATGTAAACGCAGGTAAATTTAATTGATTCATTGTAGGACAACGCATAAAAAAGGGTTCAATTTACTGCAGTCGACTACAATTACTAAATTATTTAAAACTTATTCAATATTTATCCTACGATTAAGGTGGGGTTGATTTTTAAGGTACTAGATTTATGTACAGTTAACTAAAACAAAGATGAAAACACCACCAACATTGTAAAAGTTGCCTGATTGCTAGACAATTGCATTAAATTATCAAATACGATTTTGTGGTTCAGTTAGATTTTTATATATTACTTTATTTATCTACACAGCAATTGAAGTGAAGGAATGCGTTATCAAAAATTTGATCCAGAATTATTATAAAAAAATCCGAGATGCTCTTATTTTTTGTGATTGAAATTAGAAATGCACCTAATCTAGTTGCATAGCGTTGGCTTCAGTACGTAACTATGAAAATCCAAATACTTGCATAAATCCAACTGAAGTTCAATAGACTAGACCTTTGTTGACAAAGAAAACGCTTTGTCGTGTGTAATTTTTGTAATCAAGTATTACAAATTACGCAATAGAAAAATTCTATGATAGCGGGTATTCTTTAATATTCTCAATGATTGCTTCACCATAAAGAAATTCATAATTATGGTTAATGTTGAAAATTAGGAATGTTTTGCAACCATCAAGGAATGTACTAAAATAAAACGTTGCCCTCATGTCAGCAAGAATTTTAATGCTAAGGTATTGCCTAGATAACAATTGTAAAAATAAAAAGATACAAATTGCTTTCAATGTAAACGCGATGTTAATTTGAATTTTTATTATTTTGTTGAAAATTAAATGTATAAAAGTCAATTTTTTTTCAGTTTTACTAAAAAGTAAATATTTCAAATGATTTCTCGGTAAATTAAATTTGATGCATTATAGATTTTTTTATTCGCTTAGGGCAAAGCAGAAACAGTTTGAATTGACCGCATTTTTAAAATTTTCTCATAATCTAAAAATTGCATAGCGTCAGCTTTCAGTACGTATGTAAACTGCAAAGCATGCATTAACTGCAATCAAAAACCGGAAGGTTTATCAAAGAAATTGCGGTTTTAGACCTGTTGGAAGGTGTTGTTTGGCATAAATTTTTAAACTGCCAATGCAGTCTAGTTGTTTGAGCCAAGATTATATAAAACATAACGACTGGGTCATAAGGAATATTCATGGTCTTTCTTGGGATGAATCTTCAACAGCTGGAATCGCATCAGCAATTATAGCACTTTATTTGAAGCAAATTATCAGACCCGGTGTAGAAGTATGTGTGAAGGATCTAGAAAAGAAAAAATGGATGCAAGCCTATCTAATGCAAAACGTTGTAACTGATATGATTGCACTAGGTTGTCCTAAGCTATCGGAGTTAAAAATCAACAATCGTTTACTATGTAATATCCATTGTTATAGACACAGCAATAATAATCTGCAATGTGCAAAACAAAATACCTTGTTATTAAAAGAATGGTTTAATAATAATAAAAAATAATAAAAAGATTGTGTCTATATTATTTATTTTAATTTAATTTTACAATGTTGGCCTTATTAACTATTATTATTATAACAACTTCTAGCAAACATTATTTTTATCGGTCCAGCTATTGTGTACGTTAGGGAAACCTAACCATTTTACAAAGACTTTATTTCCCCTTTTTCTTAGGACTTTTTCTACCAGGTAAATTCCTGGATGTTTAACCTTTTGCAACTCCATTTCATAAAATGCACCTTTGATTTTTTTCTCGTCTTGATCTTCTAATATATATGTTGTCAGATTGGTTACGTTTACCTTTTTAATCTTAAAAATTTCATTTGACCAGTTTGGTGTATAACCTTTAGTAAATGCTTCCCTGTGTTTAATAATCCTCACACTGTCTTTAATTGAATATTTTGGTATTTTGGTTGCAAGTTTGATGTGGGTAAATGATGATTTAAGAATAGTTTTTTCATTGGATTTATCAACTTTTAGAGGTTTGACTCCGATAGTACTGTGAACTGTATTGTTGTATTGTTTCACAATATCGCTTAAATTTTTTATCCAATTATAAGAACCGTTCAGGTTAAACAAGCGCCACATTTTTCCCTTTAAAGTTCTAATTACACGTTCCACAATGCATGCTTTCTTTGTAGAAAAAACACTATAATGGTTTATGCCATATGTCTGCATTAAGGATTGAAAGTGTTTGTTATAATCTTCTTTACAAAAATCAGACTGCAAATTTCTTGATGGATTCTTAAATTTATTTAAAATTGTTTTCATTGCAGCAGTAACATCGCCGTTTTACTTTTAAGTGGTACAGCCCAAACGTATTTGGAGAAACAATCAATAACTACAAAAATGTATTTAAATCCTTTGTTTGTTTGCGAATATGGTATCATTTCAATCAAATCGGTCTGAGGAAGTTTATTTAAACCTTTTGCTATCACTTTGCGTCTCTTGAATTTATTCTTGCTAGTTTATGAATTTCGTTTACTATATCCTCTTTCACTTTTGATTGAGCAACTATCATAATACTTTTTTTGTCTAATCAGGATTTGTTAAATACAATTAATAAATACTTCTACGTTTGAATGTCGAAAGCTCCACTTGCTTTGAAGGGAACATTTAATATAAAATCAAGACAGTGTGGTATTGTTTATGCTAGCACCGCTGTTACGAAAGCTGATTACATCCATACGTCTAAGTAAAAATCCTTGTAACTGTGCAATTACATAACTTTTCTCGTTTATAAGAACTTCAATGTCTTGCGGGTATCTTTTAATATTCTCTATGACTACTTCCTTATAAGGAAATTCATAATTATGCTTAATGTTGAAAATAAGGAATGTCTTGCAACCATAAAGGAATGTACTAGAGTAAAACGTTGCTACTACCGTGTAATGTAGCATATGGAACTTGTACTCAATCAAGGTTTCAAAACCTTCGTTTTTTTCATATTCCTGTTCACTTAGATCTATTTCACGGTTATTTAAGTGCTTTCCAAATTTGTCAATTATCATATAGATCACTTTTGCCTCGCGCAATTTTTCAATGATCGAATCTATTACGTTGCCGTAACCTGTGTGTCCAGCAGTCTAAGATGAAACTAAAAGCCGTAATCTATCAACAAGTTCATTAAGACCATTCGAATATAAATAATCTATGGGGTTATTTGATACTTCCATTGTCATACCGTCCCCAAGACGCATTGTATGGAGTAATGTTCTAGGTCTACGAGGTGTTTGGGGAAGTATGTTTAATGAAGATATTATATTTTTGTATTTATATAAACTATTACCCTAAATTTGTTCTGTTTCAGAATAATATCTTCTATTAGCATTTGTTCTTTTCACAATATCAATGTATGACTTTAGATCTTGCGGTCTGTACCCGACAGGATATTTCTTAAATAGTAGTTTGTATAATCCGGGAGTACCTTTATATCTCAAATCATTTAATAGTGCATTTTCATCATCCAACGCGAAATTCGATATCATAAGACCATTTGAATCAGAGTTATACCTAACACCATATTTATAATCAAATTCGTTCTTAACATCTTTAAACGTATTGTAAATATATTCTCGAGGTAGCGAATGTAGCTATTCAAGATAATGTGTCATACCAGGTGAATCGACAAAGCTTTGTATATATTCCTGGGCTTCTTGAGCATTTCGATTAACTTCTGTTTCGTATTCCTTATCATCATCATCATCTTTATCAATGGTATCATTTATATTCGGTATATGCTGAACAATAACTGGCGAATCAATATAGTCAACGTTCCTTTCTAGCAATTTATGTTTAATTTTTTTACACTGCTATGAAGCAGTTCTTCTTTAAATTTTTCTTTCTTTACCACACTTTCCCCTTCCAGTTTATTAGCAATAGTTTCTAATCGCGATGTTATGAGTAAGATTGATTTCGCTTGGATGACTTCACCATCTTTTAACTGGCGTAGTTTGTTTTTTACAATGTTTCTTTTCTTAATTAAAATTATTTTAAGTTTTATCGCCTTCTTGTTCATAGCGTAAAAAGCTTATTGTAATAAAAAATTTTGGATACTAACGATACTTGCGTCTCTCAAGGTTTAAATATGTATGAAGTGATCAAAACCTATTCGGTATCTTCTTTGACCAGGATCACTATCCTTGTCTACAACTATGAAACCGTATTTGTCTTTCCAACAAGCACCACATATTTCACGGAATTTATCATACTTCATGTCAGTTTTGATGTGATCGTAATATATGTGTTTTAAGTTTAAATCATCTTGTTTAAGTAAAACTAAAAGATTAGCATTATCACGTAGTAAGTGCTTAGGTATACGAGTATAACTTTGACAAAGGTAAAAACTGTCTACTTGTTTATGGCGCCTCATACTAAAGTATTCCCTAATTGTACCTTGTTTATTGCAAGCAACATCATCAAAAACAAATATAGAATTATTTCGAGCATCAGATGGTGAAATAATGTTATCAGAACTGGAAAATGTATAGTATTTGATTCCTTTTATTGGTCGCAGTAGACTTTCAAGGTATTGATACTTTGGTTGATAAAGTGTTTTAGAATAAACGTTTTCAAACTTTAAACCATTAGGATGTTCTATCAACCCAATCATAACGTTGGTTTTACCGCAATTTGATAGACCAACAACTAGACATCGAATAGATAAAGGCAGAAGAACGCTATGTTTTTTAGCTAAAGATTGCATGTCAATGTCATCATTGTTTATGGTTAAAGATGTTGATTGTTTCACAACACGCATGCTTGCAAGTACTAAATTCGATTGTAAAGAAGTAGAATTATATATAGGAACGGCGAGTATATAAAGAATCATTAATTCACAGTAATTTACTTACTGCATAGCTTGAGAGGACAGTTGTCCGCTAATGATTACATATAATAATTCCAAACCTACTGGGAACTGACAGTTAAATACTGTAATTAACAATTTACCATTTGAAGCGCATATTCCGGGTTACGAATTTTTCGGTCGGGGTACAAAACTAATCAAACGGTTAGCTCGGGGAGACAAGGGAATAAACAAGTTAGACGAAGCTTGTCAGGAGCACGATATTGCATACTCCAAAGAAAGAGATCTATCTAAACGCCATCCAGCAGATTCGAAGTTAGCTCAGTTAGCTACAAAAAGACTAAATTCTAGTGACGCGTCTTTAGATGAAAAGCAGCAGCATTTGGAGTAGCTACGGCAATGAAAGCTAAAGTAAAACTTGGTATGGGTGCCTGTGCATCACTGAGAACAAAAATATCAATAAAATAAGAAAACTGATAAAGAAACGTAAAATAAGAAGTACGCTAGGTATTAAAAGTATTATCAAACAAGCACGTACAGCTTTAAAAAGGGCTAAATGATCTAATATTATAAATGCAATCAACATAGCAATTAAGGCAGCCAATACAGCAAAACAAAAGAAGCATATTAAATCAGCTCGTATTATATCAATTCTAAAACAGGGGGTTTTCTATCACTAATACCAATTTTTGCAGGCCTAAGCGCCCTTGGTACTCTTACTGAAGGTACAGCTGCTGTTGCAAAAGCAGTTTCAGATACTAAAATAGCTAAGGAACAACTAGCGGAAAAACAACGTCATAACAAGGCAATGGAGGACATTGCAGTCGGAAACGGCATGTACATCAAACCATATAAAAAAGGGTTTGGTCTTTTTTTAGCCCCGCAAAACGTCAAAGGAACTTAACTTGATTTTACCGAATTGAGCACTAAGCAATGTACAATTAATAGAGTTTGTTAAGCAATTAGAAGTACCATATTTCCGTGAAATGTTTATGATAACCAATCTTCCCAAGAAATTTAATTTAAAAGAATGTGGTATAATTAATTTATATGGAATAGAAGGTTTAGGCACGCATTGGACCTCTTATAAAAAGTACGGCAGTAACGCTATTTACTACGACAGCTACGGAAACCTGCGACCGCCAACAGATTTGATAAGTTATTTGAATAGTGGGGGTAAATGTAAAATTCTTTATAACATTAACCAAGAACAATCGTATGGTACTTTGTTTTGCGGACATTTATGCTTACAATTTTTAAGCAGTACATAGAACTGCGTATGAAGTTGTCATGTTGTACACTTTTACTCTAACGGGAAACACTTCAGTTTTAACAAGCAACTCTAATTCATAGAAATACCTGAAGATACTTATGGGATTAGGGAAATAAGTAAATATCTTCAAAAAACGAGATAAAAACAAACGAATTCAAGGCTACAGCAATTAACCCAACATTATCGAGTATAAATCCCACAAATTAATTACCGCACCGTGTAACCAAGTACAAATAATAGCAACTACGATTCAATAAATAACGAAACGCAATCTGATCTGAAAATTAAGAAATCCAACCAAAAGCAACGATACAAACAGCGAAATAAATCTCAATTTTTACGAAATTTGAAATTACTTAAAAACGAAAACAACCCTTGAGCAAAATAAGTGCAGATATGAAACTTTAATTGGAGACGATTCAAATTTTTAATAGCGAGCAAGCTCACCTCTTGAATTTTATTGGAGTATGCGAAATGTTTTTGAAAAACTTCTACAAACCCGTAGATAACAAAAGAAATTTATTATTCTTACGCCTGGTAATAAGTAAGCTGACCGGAAGGAAACTAACCTTAATTGCCAGTAGGGACGATTTAGATGAATGGCAGGACTTTAAACGTATACTAATTGCATATTTTGGCGACTAACGTAATATAAAATGCCTTGTATGAGACCTAATAAACCTCAGAATGGAAAACAACCAATCCGCGTTCAATTCGAAATGAAATGCCAAGACGTGAGAAGTCTAATCCTAACGAAATTAAAAATCGAAAAACCCGAACAAAATATTCGACATTTAAAAACGAAAATGTATGACGAAATGGCACTGGACACATATATAAACGCTTTGCCAGAACGACTATCAGATAAGATCAGATTCCAACGTCCCCAAAACCTAGAAAAAGTCATGAACATGATAATAAAAGAAAAAAATGTAATGTATTACCGCAACAGCCTATACAACACCAACGCAAATATTGACCAATAAAAACTATATAAGCCGCGAGACAAACCACCACTCAATAAAAATTTACACCCTTCAACGCACAAACAAATCAACGGCGAATTAATAACCCAAATTTCAGCAATACAAATTTTAATAATCAATATAAACATTTTTCAAAACCAACGTTTAACCCAAATTTTACAAAACCCGCATTTCAACCAGGATTCAACCAAAACGCAAATCATCAAAAACCAGCATTCAGCGCAAACCCAATTAGAAATACACCAATGACAATTAACAATAACAATCCTAATAACTATTACAAATCAACGCCCATGGATACCTCATCTGGTAACACCAGACAAAATACAAAAATAACACACATCCGACCAAACCCTCATCAGAAACTAATTTTACATCGGAAGAACTATTTCACCAAGAAATAGAAGAATTTGACAATGACCAGATTAATTACATTCAACCCAGTACGAACGATAAATCAAACCATGTAGAAACTTATAAACGCGACAAACAATACAAAACTTACGAGAAGGACGATGAAGAAAACACGTGCTCAAATTTTCAGATAGACCGATTCGTAAACGACCAAACTTAATAAACTTAAATAACATAAACCATTTAGTACTACCATACACAGAAATACCCCATGCCGAATTTAAACTATTAATCGATACCGGATCCTCAAAAACATTAATTAGCCCCCAAACCGTAAAGAAACATTATTTAGACTATGTAAAAACAGAACCATTTAAAATTAAAACAGCCCATCAAACAACACTACAACAATTCATAGCTAATATACCCTTACCGAGAATATTTAATGTAAAAATGAAACATAAATTTTGTATTTTCGAATTTAACGACAAATATGACGGACTAATCGGAATAGACCTTCTAAGAAAATTAGGAGCCAACATTGACATAAAAAATTCTTTATTAAGAACGAAATACGGAAAGATCCCCATTAAATTTCAAAACACTCAAATCGAACAAAAATACACTATAAAACCCTGAACGGAAAGGAAAATAAAAATCCCATTAAATTCTAACAACAAAGTAGGAATAATAAATCATATAATATTTCAACAAGGAGTTGAGATCCCAACCGCCTTAGTACAAATAAAAGATAGTTATGCCACTACGACGATTTTAAACTCGAATGACTATCCCGTAGAACTATCGTTAACAAACCCAATTAACGTAGAAGAATTGAATTTTAACGAAATGGAAATAGACGAAAATTTAGAAAACGATTACATCCCCGTAGAACATGACAAAATGCTAAGAGAAAACTTAAGCAACATTCGCTTTAATACCGACATCAATCGAGAAAAGCAAAGAGCAATTAAAAACTTATGTTTTGATTACCGCGACATATTCTACTGTGAAGGAATACCACTAACATTCTCCAACACAGTTAAACATAATATCGAACTAAGAGACAACAAGTCAATCTTTACAAAAGCATATAGACTACCTCATGCAAGCCAAGAAGAAGCTGACAGACAAGTAGCAGACTTATTAGAACAAGACATAATCCAGCACTCCAACTCACCATGGAGCAGCCCCGTGTTAATAGTACCTAAGAAATTAGACGCAACCGGAAAGAGAAAGTACAGAATAGTAATAGACTGCAGAAAGTTAAACGAAAAAACGGTAGATGACAAATATCCACTACCAAATATAACCCAAATTTTAGACAAATTAGGCAAATGCCAATATTTTTCAACATTAGACCTAGCATCAAGATACCATCAAGTAGAAATCGATGAAAAGATCTATCAAAAACAGCCTTCAGCACACCTAGAGAACATTATGAATACAAACGAATGCTATTTGGATTAAAGAACGCACCCGCTACTTTCCAGAGAGCCATGGACAATATATTACGAGTAATACACAACGAAAAATGCCTTGTGTACCTAGACGACATTATAGTTTGTTCCACATCATTAGTGGAACACATAGAAAGTCTAAAAAAAGTATTTGAAAGACTAAGACAGACACATTTCAAAGTACAGTTAGACAAAAGCAAATTTTTACAAAAGAAAGTACCATTTTTAGGACATATAATAACACCCCAAGGAGTAATGCCAAATCCCGATAAAACAAATGCAGTTCAAAATTACCCCTTACCAAAGACAACCAAAGAAATTAAAGGATTTCTAGGACTTAGTGGATACTACTGCAAATTCATTAAAAGTTACGCTCAGATAACCAAGCCCTTGACAAATTGTTTAAAAAAGGAAAACAAAATTGAACACACTCCGGAATTCATTAAAACCGTAGACAAAATTAAAAATATATTAACGAATCACCCCGTATTAGAATACCCAGACTTTTCAAAATCATTTATATTAACGACAGACGCATCCAATGTAGCATTAGGCGCAGTATTGAGCCAAGGAAAAGTAGGTAACGATAAACCCATCAGCTACGCATCCAGAACCCTAAATGAAACCGAACAGAAATATAATGCCATGGAAAAAGAATTATTAGCCATAATTTGGACAACAAAATATTTTAGACCTTACCTTTACGGAAGAAAATTTTACATATACACCGATTATAGACCATTAGTATGGCTATGCAAACTTAAAGACCCAAATTCAAAATTAAAACGATGGAGAATCAGATTAGAAGAATACGACTACAAAATTATATACAAAAAAAAATTTATAATATCTCCGCAGACGCTTTAAATCGATTGTAGGAAACGTAGAGGAAACAGAAATTAGGGAAAACCCAGACGAGATCCACACAATACATTCGACACAAAACAAGGAACCTGAAACCGCGATTAAAATTTTAAACGAAGCATTCGGCATGAAACCCAATCAGTTCATAATTACCGAAATTTTAAATAACCCCAATCCCGTAAAATATACAAAAGTAGATAACAAAAAGATACACCAAATTCAAATAACCAAAGATGACAACGAAGAGCAAATAATTAAAATTCTAAAAGAAATACACCCCCGAGAAAAAACGATTTTATTCTTATTTCAACACCAAACACTTATACCAAAGATTTTCAGAATTATACGTTAAATTATTCAATAACTCTGGCCCTGAACTTATCAGATGTACTAGAAAATTAATAACACTGGACGACCCTGATGAAATAAATGATGTAATTAGACATCAACACGAAGGAAGAACCAACCATCGTGGAATTAATGAAACCATAAAGAAACTTGTAAGACAATATTATTTTAAAGATATGAAAGAATTGACCACAGATTATATTAACCAATGTGAACTATGCGACAAAGCAAAATACGAAAGAAAACCCCCAAGGATACCCTTAATGTTAACCAAAAACACCCGACAAACCATTTCAAAAATTGCATGCCGACACTCTAGTAGTAGAAGCACAAAACTATTTAACAATTATAGACGCATTCACAAAAATAAGCCAAGCAATACCAATCACATCCAAAAACAGCAGTGACGTAACCCAAAGATTTCTACAGTATTTTACATTTTATGGAATACCCGAAACAATAACGTTAGATAGCGGCAGCGAATTTAAAAATGAGACAATACAAAACACTTAGAACTCCACAAAATAAAAATTCATTTCATAACGAAAAACCACCCTGAATCAAATGTACTAATTGAACGACTACATTCAACCCTGTTAGAATAAATTCGATTATTAAGAATAACTTATAAAAAGGAACACATAATCAATTTAATGTCATATGCACTAATCGCCTATAATAATACAATTCACTCATCGACAAATTTTTTACCCTTAGAATTAACTCTAGGACATTCAGATTCACGTAATCCCTTTGACATACACTACAACAAAGAAGTATATCCACAATACGCCAAAGATCACAAATAAAAACTAAAAATAACCTATGACAAAGTAAAAGATAAATTAGATAACAATAAAGAACGTATCACCACAACCAGTAATAAAAATACCGACGCAAATAAATTTTCAATAAGACAAACCGTGTATGAGAAAACTTTCCAAAGCAAGCGACATAAAACGGCACCCAGAAAGTTAGGCCTATTTAAAATTAAGAAAAGATTCGACAAAAATATAGCAGTAGTAGACAACGGCAAAATAACAAAGTACATTCACTTGAAAAACTTAAGACACCCTGTAATTTCAGATGGACAATTATCACCCTCACCGTCAACCTCCGTCCAGGTAGAACGGACAACCAAATAATAATAGAAGATATAAAAAAACAACCCCGGAATACTACCAATAAAATTAGGCAGTATGCAAAACACAATCGACTATTGGACATTTGCACAAAAATTCGACCTAACAGAATTAAAACAAGAATTTCAAACAATCACAGAAAATTATTACCGATTAAAACAATCAATGGACACAGCAAAATTCGGAAAAGAATACGCAATAGAAATGATAAATTAAAGAGTATAATAGAAAGCATTTTAAGAAACATAGAATATAAATTTAATAGATGAATACCCGCCGAACAAACTACGATCGAAAAAAAGGACTAATCAACGGATTAGGTAACATAATAAAAGCTATCACAGGCAATTTAGATAATCAAGACGCAGAACGTTATGACAACGCAATACAACAATTAATTGAGAACCAAAACGACGTAAAAACCATAATTAGCAACTAAATATCACTAACCCAATCAACAATTGTAAAATTCAACGAAACATTGAAAAAGTTAGTAAGAAACCAGGACAGTATAGCCAACCGAATACAACCCCTTGAAACCAACATGCAAACTACCATGTTAGGCATGCGAGATTTAATAAGATTTAATACTATATTTACTCAAATAATATCAACCCTTACATTAATTCAACAAATTTTAGCCACGTTAGAAAACGCAGTAACATTTGCAAAATTAAATACCCTACATTCCAGTATCATAGAACCAATTGATTTATTAAAGGAATTATTAAGAATTAAATCATTTATAACCAACAGTAAATTACCCTTTGATGTAGTAGAATCAAACACTCTATTATTTGAAAAAATAGCTATAGTTAAAGGCTATGTAAAAAATAACGACATAACTTTTTTAATAGAAATCCCAATAGTAGAGACTAACAATTATAATTATTATCATTTATTCGGTTTTCCAATGAAAATTACTAACACATACCAAGTTATTATACCTAAAACCAAATTCCTATCCTTAAATGAACTGAGATATAGTTATGCAAACGAAGAATGTACTGAAGTAACACCAAACCAATACTTATGCCAATCGTTGACGACAACGACCATTTAAGAAGACAGTCCTTGTGAAGTACAATTATTAAAATTTTTAAATCATTACGAAAACTGTGAAGCCAAACCCGTGCAAATAACCAACATGAAAATTCAAAAAGTTACAGAAAACAAATGGATAGCCATTTTCCCAACAGAAGTAATACCAACCATCCACTGCAATCAAGATGAAAGTAACCTAGCAAAAACCGGAAGCAAATTAACTACCCTTAAAGAAGACTGTTATGTAAAATTGAAAAACCAAGTAATCAGAGTTTATCAAGACCCCATAGCAACAAAGAAACTTGCAAACCTACCGAAACTACAGTTCAAGATAGATCAACAAGAAGACGAAGATATGGTCAAGAAACCCATGAAGCTAGAGCATCTAGACTTAGACGACCTCAACCACGCCATGAAATTAATGGAGAGTTACAAAGAACATTTAAGTGAACTCAAAGTGCCCAAGTTACACTATGACAATATAAGTGTTTGGACAATTGTGTTAATCATTCTAATAATTTTCTAATTATATATGTACTTTACAAAATGTATCTTAGAAATAAGAATAAAGGAAACGGGAAACAGACTGCGTTGTTATATGAGATGTATGCCCAATTTCAACAATCATACTACGAAAATGAAAATAAACCACTTTTTAATCCTGAAGATTTACGAAGTATTGCGCCATAAGTAGTCATAGATTGTTCTAGACAAAACGAAGCGTTAAAATATGGTACTGTCGATATTAGATTAGAATTTGAAACTAGCAGAAACGTTTTGCCAAAGACATCTTGTCATTGCCTTATACTTCATGATAAGATAGTCAAATACAATCCGCTCTCTAACATCATAAAAATATTATAATTACTTTATTACTATGCCTTTACAAATTATATAAAAAAAAAAACAATAAATCATTTAGCAGTCACAGTCTATTTATTATTTTATATGTTTTTTACAATATCAAATGTTTGATTGTTAATGGGTTATAATATTGCAATTGCAATTAGTAATGTTTTAACCACAAATTTAGATGTATTTAAGTATAGTTTTGCGTTTAAACAATACATACTAATACCGAAAATGTATTTCTCTTTCTTAATACTACTTTAAATTTGCTATTGAAATACTACCATTGTTTCAATAATTCCAAGCTTCAACCTATTGATTTTTTCCCTAAAAATAATTTGGGGAAGCCAACATTTGAATATTAAGAATTTAACATGGAAATTCTTATGGTGTGTGATCCAATTATATTCCCCATATAGGAACAGTTTAAGCGGTTTAACTCAATTTTAAGCTAAAATGTCAGGTACGTCCCCTTCATCATATAACCCTTAATATGTATCGGCTTTGAATTTACACTAGATGTTCTCTTGCAATAGGTCTGAATCCGAAAAAATCTGAATCTGCATTGCATGTAATTCTCACTTTTAAAAAATGAACAAGTTGTTGAATGAAAAAGAAATAGAATGCTGTTTTGATTAGTACACAAATTTTTAAAACCAGTCAGTGATTCCTAGATTTTTTTTGTTTTAGTAACTTATTGAACTTCAATGTCAATTAATAATGATAAGAGATAGGTAAATGTCAATCTGAGCTAATAAGTAATGCTTTAAACTTTTATGGATTGATTACTAATCCATTTCTTTATGATCAATATGATATTCTTTGTAGATCACAATTTATTTCCTTTATAGCATCATCGATAAGGCATGGCGCATAACTGTTTATGAGCTGTGTGTCATCTGCGTGAAGCTGCACAATACAGTGTTTAATTACATTAGACAGATCTATTCTGTATATTGGAAATTAAAACCAGTCCCAGTATACTTCTTTGTGGAACATCTTTTTAGGATTTATTAACGCTTCTGAAGTGTAGTTTTCAATTCTAATACACTAATTTCTCTTTGATAGACTACCATGAAAAAACCATTTCAATAACTACATCTTTCAGTCTAACGCTTTTTAATTTTTGTAGCAGCAATTATTTATTTTATTTTCAATACTTTAAGTTCTACTTAAAAAAATGTATGTAGTACTATTTCGAAAATAGATATAAAATTCTTGCTTCTTTAGGCTTACCAAACGTTCAAGAACATACAAAATTCATTATTTTTTTATACATGCTACATCATTGAAAAGGTAATTTTAAGGCTTATAATATTCACTTAATATCCAAAATGACGATCATAAGAAAAAAAAAACAAAAAGTTGTATGCGGTTCCTTGAAAAGAAAAAGGCAGCCAAATGATTCTGTTCATGCTAAAATACTCTTTTAAAAAGTATCCCGTGTCCTAACAATGGCTAAGCTTAGTGATGGTACGACTTAGGGTTTATATTTTATTATCAAAAACTAAATTATTTATTTTTTAGATTTCTTTGGTATCTCCTAAAGCAAAGGACTTACAACAATTTTATAAACAACTAAATAATTGCATTACTGCAGTTATCGCAAAAATTTTTTCTATTACATAATTTGAAGTACTTGGTTACAAAAAATCATACACACACAAGCGTTTTATTGTTTCAACGAACGGTCTAGTCAATTGAACTTCCGATGTTATGTCTGCATTTGCATTTATATGTTATGTACTGAAAGTTGATGTTATGCATTTCTAATTTCAGCATATACTTCGATAGTTATAAAGTTGAAACATTTCCGAAAATACATCTTGTTACTGTGTCATATTACATGATAGATTAGTAAAGTATAATCCACTTTCTAATGCTATACGAATTTTGTACAGCTATTTATTTCTTGCATGAAAAATGTATTCTCGTTTGCTTAATTCTCTTAATGCATTTGCTTGATATAATCTTTACAAGATCTAGTCTATAAACCTTCCGTTTCGATTGCAGTTAATGCATGCTTTGCAGTTTACATACGTACTGAAAGCTGACAGTATGCAATTTTTAGATTATGAGAAAATTTTAAAAATGCGGTCAATTCAAACTTTTTCTGCGTTGCCCTAAGCAAATAAAAAAAATCTATAATGCATCAAATTAAATATACCGAGAAACCATTTGAAATATTTACTTTTCAGTAAAACTGACAGAAATTGGCTTTTATACATTTAATTAAATTTACTTTTCAGTAAAACTGAAAAGAAATTGACTTTTATACATTTAATTTTCAACAAAATAATAAAAATTCAAATTAACATTGCGTTTACATTGAAAGCAATTTGTATCTTTTTAATTTTCTACAATTGTTATCTAGGCAATACCTTAGCATTAAAATTCTTGCTGACATGAGGGCAACGTTTAGTACATTGCTTGATGGTTGCAAAACATTCCTAATTTTCAACATTACCCATAATTATGAATTTCTTTATGATGAAGCAATCATTAAGAATATTAAAGAATACCTGCTATCATAGAATTTTTCTATTGCGTAATTTGTAGTACTTGATTACAAAAATTACAAACGACAAAGCGTTATCTTTGTCAACGAAGGTCTAGTCTATTGAACTTCAGTTGGATTTATGCAAGTATTTGGATTTCCATAGTTACGTACTGAAGCCAACGCTATACAATTAGAGATGTGCGTGAAGTTAGCCCCCAACTTTTGAAAAAATAACTTTCTATAACTCATTCGTTTGCACATGTATGCACATCCGGTATTTTTGTTTGCACACTTTTTGTTTAAAAATTATTCAAGAAACAATTTGGGGGCCAACTTCACACTGGCCCCCCGACTTTCAGAAAATTTATTTTAAACCGGCGGAATTAATACACCATCGTTTGCACATGTATGCACATCCATTATTTATGTTTGCACACCTTTCGTTTAAAAGTTATTAAAGAAACAATTGCAGGGGCCAACTTAACACTAGACCCCGACTTTCAGCAAATTCATTTTAAACCGACGAAACTGATAGATCTTCGTTTGCACATGTGTACACATCTATTATTTTCGTTTGCACACTTCCAGTTTAAAAGTTATTTAACATTTAGCTTCATAATCCTTGCTACGAAAGTAAATATTAAATAAGTTTTGAACTAAAGGTGTGCAAACGAAAAAGCGACTTGATTCATGATGTGCAAACGAAGATACTTTGATTTCCGTCATCATATGTTAGAATTGCACAAAAATGCGATATTTGACTTGTGTGAAGTTGGCCCCTCCCATGATTAAATTTAAAATTTTTTTTGGCATACAGTGGTGTGCAAATAAAAAGTTGATGTGTTTGATAATGTGCAAACAAAAAGGTATCAATTGTACTCATTGTATTAATTTTTTCACATTTTCAACAGTAGCCATCGTCTAGCGAGGACTATGAAGCTGAATGTTAACTTTTACACTGAAAATGTAAATGTTAAATAAGTTTAGAACTAAAAGTGTGCAAACGAAAAAACGACTTGATTCATGATGTGCAAACGAGGATACCTTGATTTCCGTCATCACATGTTAGAATTACACAAATATGCGATGTTTGACATGTGTGAAATTAGCCCCCTGATTAAATTTAAAAAAATTTTTAACTTACAGTGGTGTGCAAACAAAAAGTTGATGTGTTTCGCAATGTGCAAACGAAAAAGTATCAATTGGACTTATTGTAACAATTTTTCCACATCTTCAACAGAAGCTATAGTCCAGCGAGGACTATGAAGCTGAATGTTAAATAACTATTAAACTGGAAGTCTAAATGTTAAGTAAGTTTAGAACTAACGGTGTGCAAACGAAAAAGCGATTTGATTCATGATGTGCAATCGAAACTACTTTGATTTACATCATCACATATTAAAATTGCACAAAAATGCGATATTTGACATGTGTAAAGTAACCCCTCTAATTAAATTTAAAATTTTTTTGACTTACAGTAGTGTGCAAAAAAACAGTTGATGTGTTTAGTAATGTGCAAACAAAAAGGTATCAATTAGGTTCATTGTAATCCATTTTTGAACACTTTGAACAGTAGCTATCGTATAGGGGATACTACGAAAATGTTAAATAAGTTTTGAACTAAAGGTGTGCAAACAAGAACACCTTGAATTGCACAAAAATGCGATATTTGACTTGTGTGAAGTTAGCCCCCCCCCATGATTAAATTTAAAAAAAATTTTGGCATACAGTGGTGTGCAAATAAAAAGTTGATGTGTTTGATAATGTGCAAACAAAAAGGTATCAATTGGACGCATTGTATTAATTTTTTCACATTTTCAACAGTAGCCATCGTCTAGCGAGGACTATGAAGCTGAATGTTAAATCACTTTTACACTGAAAATGTAAATGTTAAATAAGTTTTGAACTAAAAGTGTGCAAACGAAAAAACGACTTGATTCATGATGTGCAAACGAGGATACCTTAATTTCCGTCATCACATGTTAGAATTACACAAATATGCGATGTTTGACATGTGTGAAGTTAGCCCCCTGATTAAATTTAAAAAAAATTTTAACTTACAGTGGTGTGCAAACAAAAAGTTGATGTGTTTCGCAATGTGCAAACGAAAAAGTATCAATTGGACTTATTGTAACAATTTTTCCACATCTTCAACAGAAGCTATAGTCCAGCGAGGACTATGAAGCTGAATGTTAAATAACTATTAAACTGGAAGTCTAAATGTTAAGTAAGTTTAGAACTAACGGTGTGCAAACGAAAAAGCGATTTGATTCATGATGTGCAATCGAAACTACTTTGATTTACATCATCACATATTAAAATTGCACAAAAATGCGATATTTGACATGTGTAAAGTAACCCCTCTGATTAAATTTAAAAATTTTTTGACTTACAGTGGTGTGCAAAAAAACAGTTGATGTGTTTAGTAATGTGCAAACAAAATGATATCAATTAAGCTCATTGTTATCCATTTTTGAACACTTTTAACAGTAGCTATCGTATAGGGGATACTACGAAAATGTTAAATAAGTTTTGAACTAAAGGTGTACAAACGAAAAAACGACTTGATTCATGATGTGCAAACGAGGATACCTTGATTTCCGTCATCACATGTTAGAATTGCACAAAAATGCGATGTTTAACATGTGCGAAGTTAGCCCCCTGATTAAATTTAAAAAATTTTTTGACTTACAGTGGTGTGCAAAAAAAAAGTTGATGTGTTTCGCAATGTGCAAACGAAAAGGTATCAATTGGACTCATTGTAGCAATTTTTCCACATTTTCAACAGAAGCTGTCCAGCGAGGACTATGAAGCTAAATGTTAAATAACTATTAAACTGGAAGTCTAAATGTTAAGTAAGTTTAGAACTAACGGTGTGCAAACGAAAAAGCGATTTGATTCATGATGTGCAATCGAAACTACTTTGATTTCCATCATCACATATTAGAATTGCACAAAAACGCGATATTTGACATGTGTAAAGTAACCCCCCTGATTAAATTTAAAATTTTTTTTGACTTACAGTGGTGTGCAAAAAAAAAGTTGATGTGTTTGATAATGTGCAAACAAAAAGTTATCAATTAGGCTCATTGTAATCCATTTTTGAACACTTTGAACAGTAGCTATCGTATAGGGGATACTACGAAAATGTTAAATAAGTTTTGAACTAAAGGTGTACAAACGAAAAAACGACTTGATTCATGATGTGCAAACGAGGATACCTTGATTCCCGTCATCACATGTTAGAATTGCACAAAAATGCGATGTTTGACATGTGTGAAGTTAGCCCCCTGATTAAATTTAAAAAATTTTTTGACTTACAGTGGTGTGCAAACAAAAAGTTGATGTGATTCGCAATGTGCAAACGAAAAGGTATTAATTGGAATCATTGTAACAATTTTTTCACATTTTCAGCAGAAGCTATAGTCTAGCGAGGACTATCAAGCTGAATGTTAAATAACTATTAAACTGGAAGTCTAAATGTTAAGTAAGTTTAAAACTAACGGTGTGCAAACGAAAAAGCGATTTGATTTATGATGTGCCATCGAAACTACTTCGATTTCCATCATCACATATTAGAATTGCACAAAAATGCGATATTTGACATGTGTAAAGTTACCCCTCTGATTAAATTTAAAAAATTTTTTACTTACAGTGGGATGTAAAAAAAAGTTGATGTGTTTAGGAATGTGCAAACGAAAAGGTACCAATTAGGCTCATTGTAATCCATTTTTGCACATGCGTGAAGTTAGCCCCCAACTTTTGAAAAAAATAACTTTCTATAGCTCATTCGTTTGCACATTGTTTGCACATGTATGCACATCCGGTATTTATGTATGCACACCTTTCGTTTATATTAAAGAAACCATTGTGGGGGGCTAACTTCAGACTAACTTCCCGACTTTCAGAAAATTTATTTTAAACCGGCGGAATTAATACATTATTGCTTGCACATGTATGCACATCCATTATTTTTGCTTGCACACATTTTGTTTAAAGGTTATTAAAGAAACCATTGTGGGGGGCCAACTTCACACTAACCCCTCAACTTTCAACAAATTTATATTAAATCTACGAAATTAATAGATTCTTCGTTTGCACATGTATGCACATCTATTGTCTTTGATTGCACACTTCCAGTTTAAAAGTTATTCAACATTCAGCTTCATATTCCTCGCTGGACTATAGCTTCTGTTGAAAATGTGAAAAATTGTTGCAATGAGTCCAATTGATACCTTTTCGTTTGCACATTGCAAAACACATCAACTTTTTGTTTGCACACCACAGTAAGTCAAAAAAAAATTTAAATTTAATCAGGGGGCTAACTTCACACATTTCAAACATAGCATTTTTGTGTAATTCTAACATGTAATGACGGAAATCAAGGTATCCTTGTTTGCACATCATGAATCAAGTCGCTTTTTTGTTTGCACACTTTTAGTTCAAAACTTATTTAACATTTTCATAGTATCCCTTATACGATAGCTACCGTTCAAAGTGTTCAAAAATGGATTACAATGAACCTAATTGATACCTTTTTGTTTGCACATTACTAAACACATCAATTTTTTTTTTTGCACACCACTGTAAGTAAAAAAAAATTTTAATTTAATCAGGGGGTTAACTTTACACATGTCAAATATCGCATTTTTGTGCAATTCTAATATGTGATGATGGAAATCGAAGTAGTTTCGATTGCACATCATAAATCAAATCGCTTTTTCGTTTGCACACCGTTAGTTCCAAACTTACTTAACATTTAGACTTAAAGTTTAATAGTTATTTAACATTCAGCTTCATAGTCTCGCTGGACTATAGCTTTCGTTGAAAATGTGAAAAAATTATTACAATGAGTCCAATTGATACCTTTTCGTTTGCACATTATCAAACACATCAACTTTTTATTTGCACACCACTGTAAGTAAAAAAAAATTTTAATTTAATCAGGGGGGTAACTTTACACATGTCAAATAGCGCATTTTTGTGCAATTCTAATATGTGATGATGGAAATCGAAGTAGTCTCGATTGCACATCATAAATCAAATCGCTTTTTCGTTTGCATACCGTTAGTTCTAAACTTACTTAACATTTAGACTTCCAGTTTAAAAGTTATTTAACATTCAGCTTCATAGTCCTCGCTAGACTATAGCTTCTGCTGAAAATGTAAAAAAAATTGTTACAATCAGTCCAATTGATACCTTTTCGTTTGCACATTATCAAATACATCAACTTTTTATTTGCACACCACTGTAAGTAAAAAATTTTTTAAATTTAATCAGGGGGGTAACTTTACACATGTCAAATATCGCATTTTTGTGCAATTCTAATATGTGATAATGGAAATCGAAGTAGTTTCGGTTGCACATCATAAATCAAATCGCTTTTTCGTTTGCACACCGTTAGTTTCAAACTTACTTAACATTTAGACTTCCAGTTTAATAGTTATTTAACATTCAGCTTCATAGTCCTCGCTGGACTATAGCTTCTGTTGAAAATGTGAAAAAATTGTTGCAATGAATCCAATTGATACCTTTTCGTTTGCACATTGCAAAACACATCAACTTTTTGTTTGCACACCACTGTAAGTTAAGAAAATTTTTAAATTTAATCTTGGGACTAACTTCACACATTTTAAACATCGCATTTTTGTTTAATTCTAACATGTAATAACGAAAATCAAGGTATCCTCGTGTGCACATCATGAATCAAGTCGCTTTTTCGTTTGCACACTTTTAGTTCAAAACTTATTTAACATTTTTGTAGTATCCCTTATACGATAGCTACTGTTCAAAGTGTTCAAAAATGGATTACAATTAGCCTAATTGATACCTTTTCGTTTGCACATTACTAAACACATCAACATTTTTTTGCACACTACTGTAAGTAAAAAAAAAATTTAATTTAATCAGGGAGGGGCTAACTTCGCACAAGTCAAATATCGCATTTTTGTGCAATTCTAACATATGATAACGGAAATCAAAGTATCTTCGTTTGCACATCATGAATCAAGTCGCTTTTTCGTTGCACACCTTTAGTTCAAAACTTATTTAATATTTACTTTCGTAGCAAGGACTATGAAGCTGAATGTTAAATAACTTTTAAACTGGAAGTGTGAAAACGAAAATAATAGATGTGTATACATGTGCAAACGAAGATCTATCAATTTCGTCGGTTTAAAATAAATTTGCTGAAAGTCGGGGTCTAGTGTTAAGTTGGCCCCCACAATTGTTTCTTAAATAACTTTTAAACGACAGGTGTGCAAACAAAAATAATGGATGTGCATACAAGTGCAAACGATGGGTTATTAATTCCGCCGGTTTAAAATAAATTTCCTGAAATTCGGGGGGCCAGTGTGAAGTTGGCCTCTCCCACATTGTTTCTTGAATAATTTTTAAACGAAAAGTGTGCAAACAAAAATACTGGATGTGCATACATGTGCAAACAATGTGCAAACGAATGAGTTATAGAAAGTTATTTTTTTCAAAAGTTGGGGGCTAGCTTCACGCACATCAATTAGAGTAGGTGCATTTCTAATTTTTTATAATAATAAGTTTTGGATCAAATTTTTAATAACGTTTTCCTTCACTTCAATTACTCTGTATATAAATAAAGTAATATATAAAAATCTAACCGAACCTCAAAATCGTATTTGATAATTTAATGCAATCGTCTAGCAATCAGCCGACTTTTACAATGTTGCTGATTTTTTAATCTTTGTTTTAGTTAACTTTAGATAAATCTAGTACCTTAAAAATCAACAACACCTTAATCGTAGGGTAAACATTGAATGAGTTTTAAATAATTTAGTAATTGTAGTCGACTGCAGTAAATTGAAACTTTTTTTATGCTTTGTCCTACAATGAATCAATTAAATTTACCTGCGTTTACATGGCAAACAGTTTGTATTTGATAACAACCGAGGACATTACATTTTTAAAACATGAGTCATGCATCATCAAAAATTTTTTCATTGTCAAGATGCTGCAATATGGCTTACGAACTGCGTTTAATACGAGAACAATACAGAAGCAACCTTGTGTCTTTCATATGACTTTAATAATTTATGGAAAATGAATACTTGTTTGAAATAAATGTCAATCGCTTTAAGTGTAAAAATCAGTTTGATAAATCGCTTATTTAGCGATTTGTGAGTTTATTCACCTAGATATGGAAAAACATATTATAACACCGTTTATTAATTAAAATTCAATGCACCACATTATGCTTTGATTGAAACATTTTCACTATTTGAAAGTTTTGAAAAACTTTCAGTAATAAATAGATCGCATTATTTACAATTATAAATACAATAAAGCAACTTCGAAATTTTGCTTCCAGTACCTATTTTGCTAACATGCCGTTTCTTAAAATTGCATATTTGCAATTTTACATAAAATTGCGAAATCTTGTTTTCACTACTATTTTTTTGCTAACATGCTGTTTCTTATTTAATGAAAATGTATTTTATGGTTAGCTATAAAATTAGACATTTGCAATTTTTTCAGAAAATAAAGCAAATTCGAAGTTTTGCTGACAGTTTTACTATTTCTTTAATATGAATACCTTGCATGATTAACTATAAAAAATGAACCAAATTCATTATTTTGCTGAGAGCACCATTATTTTTTTATTTAATAGAATAAATTGCATAGCTGAATATAAAATTTTCATTTGCAATTTTTTTTTCAGAAAACGGGGCAAATTTGTAATTTTTGTAACAGACCCGTTTCTCATTTAATATAAACACTTCACGTATTCGATCAGATCTCTTGCATAATTATTAGTTAATAGCAACTTATCATTGAGCAAAAATAAAGTGAAGGTTCTAGAGCTATGAAAAAGTTATGTTCTGGACCGGATATGACTGTTTGCTGTAAGGATGACAAATCCAATGAAGAAGTCACTGTAGAGTGGCTTAATACATTTAAAAAGCGTGAAGAGAAGCTATTTTGTCGTCTAGATTTGGAACTAAAAATGATAAAACAAAAACAGAGGAATGGCTGCAAGGGAGCTGCAGATTCTTCAAGAATGGGAGTTAATAAATACTTTTTTCATTTATAAATAGTTAGATTTTAAGTTGTAAAGAATATTTAGTGTAATTCTTTTTAACTGTAAATAGTTAGGTTAAAATATTCAATAATTTGTAAATAAAAGTATTTTATAAAAGTTTCTTTTTTAAACAAGATTTCCTCTAAACAAGGTTGTAACCTCAAAGTAAAAACATAAATCAAATTCCACTTTAATTAAATACAGCATTCTTTATACAATTGACTTAGATATGATATTTTGCATCTGACCTACTTTATAACATCTCGCTAGAGAACATCTAATGCGAATTCAAAACAGCTCCACATTCTTTCTGCACGCATCTACATTTTTTCAATGTAGCATACGTGTGGACACGTTTTGAAGTCAAACCGGCCTATGTGTATTTGCAGCCTCAAAACAAAAGTAAAAAACATAAATCAGAATCCACTTTAATTAAATACAATTGACTTAGATGTGATATTTTGCATCTGACCTACTTTATAACTTCTCGCTAGAGAATCGAATTCACAACAGCTTCACATTTTTTGCACGCACCTACACTTCTTCAACGTAGCATACGCGTGGACACGTTTTGAAGCTAGGCCTGTCTTATATTACTTTCAATGTAACATACATGTGGACACGTTTTGAAGTCAGACCGGTCTTACTATACTACTTTTATATTTGTACAAAGCAGTTGTTTCAACAGTTTCGTAGAATTAACTATTGGAAATAACAAGCGTATTTCAAGAAAAAAGAAACCATTAAAATGGTTTGAGGAGGAGCAAATGGTTGCTTATTTCAACGAATTTAGCGTAGTTTTAATGATACTCAAACAGTTCAGAGAATTTTAGAAACTGTTTTAACGTATATTTCACGTATTTTTGCACTGAGGAAAATTTTTATACAGGATTTAATTACGTATTTATTGAACTTGTTAGGCTTGTATGATTTGAAAATAACATAAAAATGGTTTAGATTACCGTCTTTAGGAGGCATTTAATTAAGGTACATGGAAACCAATTCAGAATCACTCCAATTCAAAAAGTTAACGTAACCACGTGTAAAACTAAAAAATAATATATTTATTTTGTGGATAAGCCCGCATCACATTTTACCCTCTATTTCTATAATAGAAGTCATTGGATAATCAACATGCAAAAGCAATGTCATCGGAGGTATCTGGAATTATTTACAACACTACACATAATAGTTACCAAAATATAATAACTTACTTGGCTTTGTGACTAATGATTGTAACGAAAGTGAGATAAACATGAAATTATCATCATATCGCGATGAGTCATCTATCATTTGGACAGTCTCCACCAGTAGTATATATAAATTTCTTCTTTGGTCGGAATTTTTTTTTGAACGATGCTTCTTTTATATTTGTTTCTTAAATTTTCCACATCCCTAAAGACGGTGCCACTCTGTAGGTTATATACATTACAAACTTTTCTCAGGCATCATTTTGTATTTTGCTATTATCTGCGTCGGTTTTTGTTTCTATTGCCGAAGCAAATCGCTGCACTGATTATAATTATTTAATTAATTAATTTTCATTTTCTGAAAAATTTTCAGCACATTTCCTGTCAATATCACAAAACTCAGACATTTTAAGGTTTCGATGCAACTATAAAAACAATATATTCTAGGAAGGGTGCGATATTGTTCTACTTGAACAAATTTAAAACTATACTCGAAAAATGGTTATCGATGACTAAACTATAATACAATTTTCAAGATGAAAATAGGCACGACAGAACATTTTCAGAAAATAGTTGATGTTCAAGAATTCAGCTACTGTTAAGATTAAAGCTGCATTTCTAATCACTTCACGGACGAAGTGGAACTTTGGCACGCATGCTAGGTATATGAAATTGAATGTAGTCGTTTATAATGAATTTACTGTCAAAATGCATGTCAGCACTATGGACACCTCTACTTAGGACGTTAATCTTCCTATCTTTGCAATACTATAAAACTGTGACAAATAATCTCTAGTTAATAATGTTGCCGCTAGGGAAAAGGAGGGTTAATTTTCTATTGTGTCTTATGGCGTATTAGCATTAAAATCGCATTTTTATAAAATTGTGAAGTCTAATTAGATTAAGATCATCATATTTGGTACTTTATAGCTGTGATAGTCAATTGTGTGTAAAATTTGCGGCCTATAGCTTATCTGTAGATATAAAATATGAAGTGTTGTTTTGTCCCTGGGTGCAAATCCGGATATAAATCATTCAAACACATAAGGAGAAGTATTTATTCTGCTCCAAAGGTATTTTTGGTGTTTAGCGATTAGGGATGAACTCGGGCCGGACTTTTAATAAGCCCGGCCCGACCCGACGTGGAAAAATCACCGGCCCAGCCCGGGGCCAGACCCGAAATGAAAACTGACGGCCCGGCCCGAAATTTTGGGCCGTCCCGACTTTCGTTCAGTGAATGAGAAGATATTTTTTTAGTTGTGTTCAACAAGTAACTATCATTCTTTTAATAATCTATAGGAACACTGTGGCACGATTTAAATAAAATTAAATAAAAACCCTTAACCACAAAAAATATTTAAATTACTAAATACGTATTTCGACCACTATGTGGTCATCATCAGCCGGCAAAAATAAATGCGTCGTTCTGGAACACTTCAGAGATATTCTCCTCACCATTAGGCTGAAGTGAACCTTCCCAACCTATAATTTACTATATTGTTGCTTTAAACACTATCGAGGATATTCCTCACGCAGGCTGGTGTTCTCAACAACAAACAGTGTACATTATAACATCTACTTAATTTAACTAATTCTAACTGAAGCGGAACCAATTTAATCTTGCTTTCTCATTGGTTGTTGACCAATAGGAAAGCAGCAGATGACTCATTGGCCCTTATCTGGTTTGAGGGTCCTTTATGTTTAACAATTTTAATTGATTCATAGGCATTTAAGGAGGAAAACGTTGGTCGCTTTTAACAATTTAACATTTTCTAGTTTAACTGGGTGGCTGGTTTCAAATATATGTTTGGCGACCTGAGACCTTTCATATTTACCATATTTGAAGTGAGCAATGTGTTCTTTAAATCTTGTTGTATATTCTCTTGGTCGACCAAATATTTTGAAAACACTGCTGCACAATTTCATAAATCCCCGACTTTGCAATTGTGTGTAATTGCAAATGTCGGGGATTTATGAAATTAGTTGTGCAGGGCCAGGGTGTTTTCAAAACATATTGGTCAGACCAAGAGGAATATAACAACAAGATTTAAAGAGCACATTGCTCACTTCAAATATGGTAAATATGAAAGGTCTCAGGTCGCCAAACATATATTTGAAACCAGCCACCCAGTTAAACTAGAAAATGTTAAATTGTTAAAAGCGGTACCAACGTTTTTCTCCTTAAATGCCTATGAATCAATTAAAATTGTTAAACATAAAGGACCCTCTTAAACACCGATAAAGGGCCAATAGAGTCATCTGCTTTGCTTCCTATTGGTCAACAACCAATGAGAAAGCAAGATTAAATTGGTTCCGCTTCAGTAGATTTAGAATTAGTATAAATTAAGTAGATTTAGTTATAATGTCACACCACTTGTTTGTTGTTGAGAACACCAGCCTGCGGGTGAGGAGAATATCCTCGATAGTGTTTAAAGCAACAATATAGTAAATTATAGGTTGGGAAGGTTCACTTCAGCCTAAGTGGTGAGGAGAATATCCTCTGAAGTGTTCCAGAACAACAGCTAATTATTATTTTTTTTCCCTACTGATGATGACCACATAGTGGTCGAAATACGTATTTAGTAATTTAAATATTTTTTGTGGTTCAGGGTTTTTATTTATCATTCTTTTGTTTGATTCAAGAGTACAATGATTTTGAGTTACAATCAAGATACTTGTGGAACATACCGTAGTATATCATTTGATTTTTGATTTTTTTTAAAAATCCTAGAAATATGTAACAAAAGTACAAAATGTTTAGCAATTTTCAATGCTTACTAAATTGTTACAGACAGATATAGCCTTTTTTTTTACTTTGAGAAACTGAAACTTACTGCTGATAATATCAAAGTAATCATAGTATAAAATTCAAAATTTCAAGTGCCCTAGAAGTGTCTTCTATAACTATAGTCTACGAATAGCCGATTAACGTATTGTTTTCGAAAGTTTTATTAAAATCATTATTTTAAAATGCATGCAGCAGTAAAGAATTTAACGCTAGTATATACTACATGGTAGCGTTTGAATAGTTATTTGTATATCAAGCCCGCGAAATAGCTTTTTAGCGTACCGAGAGAAAGTTTATCGCATAGATCGCTTGCGATGAAAGCAATATAATCTCGAGGTCGCTAAAATAATTTCGTGCTCAAAGTGCAACCGTTTGCATGGTTTTATAACAAAATTTTGTCACTTAACTGATTAAGTTATAACTAGAATTTAGATGTTTATATAGTGGCTTTACATCAGATGTTGCTACAGAAATGATATATTTAAAACACCGACAGTATTCTTAAAAATTCCTGAAAAATTCCAAGCTGCGCTAGTACTACATAGTTCAATTTCCTACACTATTTCAGAGCTCAGAGTATTATAAACCCAGCTTTCTGATTTACTATTTAACACCTTAAAACTCGAACCCGAAATCGGGCCGGGCCGGCCCGAAAGCCCGAGCCCGAGTCCCTCCCTATTAGTGATACTATTGAGTTTCTAAATACATGTCTTTGTAGGATGTGGAAACATTAAAAAAGTGGAGACAAGCTGTTCCTCGAAGTGACAAGGTTCTTTCTAATTTGTGTATATATTAATGTATGATGAAATTTTTTTATGTGCATTGGATGGTAAGAATTGTAATTTAAGTATCTACCTAAGCATATATGTTTCTAATACGATTTTTGTTATGATAATACATTTTTATTTCTAATTAAAAGTGTGTATAAAAAAGTTAGATATACTGTTGTTTTATTTTATTTAATATAATACTTTTTGCTTCAATAAAATCACTATTTTATCCCCAAAAAGATGGTCAAATTTTTGTGTGCTCAATGATACATGTACTTCATCCTTCTGGACCATCAAAGATTCTAAAAGTGTTAAAATTTCTCATTTTTACAGTATAGGACTTAACTACAGAAATTAACAATAACTTTAAATTGAAAACTAGTGTTACCAGAGATAAAACATCCTTTTTCCGTATGAACGACATCCCCTATTGCTCTAAAAGTACTTTGAATAAATATTATTTATGTATGATTACATTGCCCAGCATGCAATTTTGATTCTTTAATAATTTGAAATTCTTATAGGAATACGGAAGTATTAAATTGGTAATTGTTAAGAATTTGTGTATATTTCAACTTCCAATGACTGAAATTTTGAATAAAATCCGAATTTATAATTATTTATGAGAAAAATAACAAATGCCCCATAAGACTACATGTAAAAATCGCCCTCCATTTCCCTAGCGGTAAGTCGCGAACTACGAATACAGCGCTAAAATATGCACAGGTTTCTGACCGAGATTAATGTCCTAAGTTGAGAGGTCCATAGTCAGCACGGAACGTGAAAGTTTGCAAGCTGCAAACTTTCGTGCTGCGTGCAGTGTATGAGACATGCGTATTTAAAATGTTTTTAAAATGTCAACCATTTTTATTTGAGATTTTCATATTTGTGGTTAGGTATTCTATCTTTTGTGAAGTTCAAAATTAAAAACCTTTGTACAAATGAAGGAAAATATTAATGACTTACATTTATTATTGATAGGAAGTGTTTACTAATTAAAAAAAAAACGTAATGAAAAAGACTAAAAAGCAGAAACGGTTTGGTATACATTTAATATATATGGTCCGCAAAACGCAAGGAATTTATTAAAATTTATTACAAGAAACACGTTTAGGCGATCCTTTCATATTGTTTAATAATATTAAAAACAACAAAGTTTAATTACGCATGTCACAAACTGAAGTGTGCTACATTGAAAATGGCTAGGGCACAATTCATGATTCGCGCCGAAGTTTGTCTTGGCCGTCGAAATGATTAGAAATGCACCTTAATACTTAAAAGCCATCTGTTAATTCATTACGAAAAGTGCAAGAAAACGTGAATTTGACACAATGAAATCACCAACAAACAAACCTATGAATTAACTAATCGAATTTGTATGTCAAATTGTGCTCAACTAGGGTTAAATTTTAATTCTCAATTAGCTAATCTTCTGGTTCAGAATTTATACAATGCACCCTAAAGTATATAAACTGCTTGTCATGATTCACTTCGTGTAATTTGAACCCCTCGTACTATATTTTAGTAAAACCCGATCTATATAAACTAGCGTTTATCTATTTAACTACGAAACAATTATAAAATAAGGTAATAATCTAACACTATTACTAGTAAGCAAATTATAGTTACCATAAAAATATTGATTGGCCATTTTTTATCTAGATAAAGCTGGATTAGTTTTGGCAATAACGTTACACACCACAACACCAGGGACGCACCAAACAAAAGATGCTAACAAATGGCGTATCTAATTTATACTGAAACCGCTTGGAGCGCTGTTCGAAAACTTAGATTAGTTAAAATAAATGGAAAGTGTGCAACTGTAATCCTAAAAATTTATGTAAATATAAACTATTGTGTTTCTAATTTAAATACAACTGAAACAAACAGTGCGTATACAAAATCAATAACTACCGTAGTTATAACTATCTTAGAATAACTACCAATAGATGGCGGACTGTATACGCAACGGTGCTTCTAAGACCCGCGTTAATAAACTCTTTTAGTAACTTCTGTTTGTAGTTGTATTTATGCATGTCCCCAAAATAAAATTCAAATTATACCCTGGAATTTATAGCAAAATTTGTTATTGTTTGCATTTGTTTCATGGTTTTAAAATACCCCCTTTCCTCCATTGAATCGATTAAATGAGCTTCCAATATACAAATGATCATGCAGCAAGAATATACTAGGGGTAATGATTCATTTCTTATTGGTGATTCTGGTTATCCCATACAACCTTATTTACTTACTCCATTTGAGGATCCTCAAGAAAATACCCCTGAAAGTCATTATAATCATTACTTCAAAAGAGCAAGGAAAATAATCGAACAAACCAATGGTGTTTTAAAATCACAATTTCAGTGCCTATCGAAACACCGCATTTTATATTATGATCCCATAAAAGCAGGAAAAATTATTTTTTAGCTGCGGTGTACTACACAATATTGCACAATTTTATAAAGATGACCTGCCAGAAGAAGAAATTGAGTTATCAGATGATGATGATGATAATCATCCAGATGAGTTCGTAGTATACAACGATTTATGTATAAGGGGTGAGGCCATGTGAAATAAAGTTGTAGAGCAGTACTTTACTTAATAGTTAATTGTAGCATATTGTATTTAAACATAAATATCGTTAACATGTTCTATACATATTATAAAAATATATTAAAATTAAAAAATGTTAAAATAGAAATCAATAGGTATCTTCCATGACATATGTCATATAAATTCAATCAAAATAGAACAATTATATAAACTGAATATTGAAATAAATTAAAAACTATTTGCTTCGGCGATTATGACTATTTATTGCCTGTGCTACCTTAGTTATTGCTCTAGCTATTGCATAATTAGGATTTAGTAAGTTATTCCAATTGTTTATCATGCTGTTCCAATGCAATTTCTGTGCGGTTTCCTAAACGTCTACCTCGTTTGATTGATCGTCTCTCTTGCAATCTTTTTACATTTTTCGTTGAAACCTGCATAGTCTGTAGTTCAATATTTTCTTTAGAAGTACCTTGTCTAGGATTTTCTACTATAATTCCCGTGATAAACTCTGATGCCTAAAAGTCAATAATAATTACTGGGATTCAGTGATAATTTATTAGAAACTTACTGTATTCATTACTACGGAAAGGTACGGTATACCAAGATCGTTCTCGAGGACAATTTCATTAAATAATTCTGGAACCTCAGGAACTTTATCACACGTTCCAGCTTCAACTATGTTAGCTCCCTCAATAGTAAGCACTGATATAAGATCCAAAACACTCTCTTCTAGATCAGAGAGCAGTTTCACAGGAGGCCCACCTCCGGTTCCGCAATGACCATATCGAATTTCTCTTGCACGCCTTCTCACGTTTGTTTTCATTTCACTAATTGTCTAAAATATTTACAGTTGAATAATTTACTAATAGCACTATGTAATACATACATCTTTCCATTGTCTTACAGTTTTCAAGGGGCCCAACTTATTCGCTTCCTTACATAAAGTTGCCCATAATTTATTTACTGTAGGCAGCTCAAGAGAATTTATTTTACCACCACAGAGCATTTTATTATCACGCAGAAAACTTATTATAAACTCTTTTCGCTTTTTTGTTGTTCTTGGAGCACGGGATTGAGACATTGTTAAAATAAATACTTAACAAACTAAAAGTTCCAGAATGCGTTTTTAAAAATAGGTTATGTGTGTTTGGACAGTTCTCATATATGTGGGTTACTAATATACAACGCGTGGTTTTCAAACGATTTTTTGGTCTTTTTTAAAGGATCCTCTAAAACTATATATTTTTAACCGAACTTTAAAATATGTGTTTGTAGAATAACATTTGTTTCATTACTTTTTAATCGGCTGTTAAAATTACAAATTTTAAAGGCATTTAAAATTTAACGGATGAGTTATTGAATTGACTTCTGTGACTGCTATGTACATAACTTTCATCTGCAATTGCTTTCCGATTTATAGTGAAGCAATTGGTTCAATTAAACAACTCTTTTATAACGAATGCCGTGAGATTCCATTAAAATTTTTCGTTTATCTGAAGTTTTTTGCTACCTAAAAAGCAAATGCATATAATTACTCACAAACGAGTATGGTTTAATAACTTACGTAAAACCTATGCGCTTTTTTCGGCAAAGAGTGGAAAGGCCAACTTTAAATTTTACACCCGATTCCTGTATTTTTGCATGTATTAGTTTTAAAGTAGGTCGTCTTTTCTCCGTTATATAAAACTGATGTATTACACGACGAACTGTTTCTCGTTCACCTTCCGAGAAAGTGCTTTTTTTGTGAAACTCTTTGTCGTTTGTTGTTCGAAGCAGGAAAATATGGGTCTTGATCTTCTTTTGACTCCTCAACAATTCGTTTATATGTGCTCTAGGAAATCTTTGTAGCAGCAAGTAAACGTTTCTTAAAATTAGCTAAAGGAATAAGATGTGTCCCATTTTCTGCTTTTCGCTTACAAAATTCCAGCACATTCAAAACCATTTCTCGAGTTTGTTTATGTAAAAGTTACCCTTTACTTCCATAGGTATTTTTTAAAGGAGTTTCAATCTCTAAAATATTATCAATTTTTATCCCACTTAATAATGACTAACAATTTTACCTGCGCTTGATGTACTTGAATTAAGACAGGTTCTATTGGAATTATAATGCATATATTGACAAAATCTCAAAAACGTTGGATTTTACCTCTGAAAAGAACTTGTTTTGTAGAAAATATAATAAGCAAGATATAAAACACAAAGAAACAGAAGGGAAACTATGAAAGCGTAAGAAAAAAATAATTTTCTTAATCTTCTTTGGGAATTAAACCACTCATAGTTTTTAAAATCATCTTTATTTACGTTTCGATCCATGACCTAAAATCGTTGTCAAAATAATAAAAACTTCAAGTTTGACATTTATGACATAAATTGAAGATGACTTTGATTTATTGATGTTCGATTTATTTGGTTTGAGTACATTAGGTGAAAATTTTGAAGTTTAAAAGAATGATTTCCTACAATTTGTATTCCGGCCTGGGACCGACTTTTTAGGTAGCCAATAAGCTTAACGTACAATCAGCTGATTAATTTTTATTGGTAATTTCAAATAAATTCAATAATTTGAGGTTTGGAATACATTTTTTAACATGTTCCTATTTTTACAACTAATTACTAACAATAGGCATATTAGCAGCCCCCGGCTGCTTAAGCCTTACGGTAACGCAATCACAACTTCTTTAATAACCATCTTCTCACCCATATAAATAGAAACATATTAAAAAATGTTTTCCAAACCTCAAATTATTGAATTTATTTGAAATTATCAACAAAATTAATCAGCTGATTTCACGTTAACCGCATTGGCTACCTAAAAAGTCGGTCCCAGGCCGCAACACAAATTGAAGACAATCATTCTTTTAAACTTTAAAATTTTCACTTATGTACTCAAACTAAATATATCGAACATCAATAAATCAAAGTCACCTTCAATTTATGTCATAAATGTCAAACTTGAAGTTTTTATTATTTTGACAACGACACTAGGTCATGGATCGAAACTTAAATAAAGATGATTTTAAAACTATGAGTGGTTTAATTCCCAAAGAAGATTAAGAAAAATGCTAAACAAACCACAACAAACATAGAAAAAATATAGAATGCCAAAGTCACAAAAGTGTCAATTGACAGCGTTTTAGCCGTGTGCGCATCATGTCGTACGGGCTCTTCTTAAATAAATTCTACTCTACAAGGTAGATTTAAATATGATATGAAGATTATATGCACCAATCGACTTAACCTAAAATGTTTTATTACAAGCAATTGTCCAAACGGGTACAACGGCCGTAATTACATCCATAATTGAAAACAAATTACTTTAAATTTCTCTTCAGGTTAGATCCATTATTCTCAATTAAGTTATTTACGTACTGTATTGCTGGATCTTTAAGCACTTTACCAAGGGCCATATAAATATTCAAATGTTTACTTTTCACTCCGAATGTACTTTAAAACTAGTAGAGCCATAATACCACGCCCTTCCAGGTCTCATATTTGCTTCTGTTAGCTGTACACGGCGTTTAACACCGTGATTTATTACTACTGTAGTCATAACTACGGTAGTTATTGTTCGTGTGTACGTACTCAAAGATAATAATTATATAAATTTATATTAGATACAATAAAATTAGTAATCAATGAAATTAAAATTCGACGTTTGTTGGTATGTTTATTTCTGTGACAGTTATGATGTTTTGATCTCATTGAAATGGAAAAGATGACCAAGATTTGTGCACGCTTATTTAACTAAATAATTTTTTAAGCGATACGTGCATTGGACCAATTAGGAATAGATATTAGTTCTCGACTGTTCGAGTTATGTTATGTAATAGAGCTTACGTGCAGAAAAGATGAAATGTGTTCTTTATAGCAAAGGTAAGAATTTTACACGTTGTAAAATCAACTCTTCCACCCTAGAGGCACTAAGAAACGCCAAGCAGCTGCTCGGAGAATCCACCTTTTAGGTGGACTTTATTTCTTATCAGGTGGATTGGCGTTTAAAGGCTCAAATTTAAACAAAAAAGTTTAGAAACCGTTTAAGATAGCATACAGGTATTTGGTAGAGTTTTGTAGCTTCTATACCCCTAAGAATATTATAGTTTCCTTTCATTGAACCCACCCCGCGACACGTAACAAAACGTATCTACCTTATATGCTGCCTATGAAACGGGAAACGTTTTAGCTTTGACAAACCAGTCATATTCATGTGTTCAGCACCAAAAAAAAAACATAATGTCGGCATCCTCTTCTATTTAACATAACTTTCTGGAGCACTGTATTACCAATGGGAACTAATATTGAAATAATTTAAGAACCACCGCACTTAAAGCTTTATAAGGTTAATATTTATCACACATAATCTCAAATTTACTCGGGGTTAAATTCCCTGGGGCTTCAAATGCCTGTAAGGTATTATTTTATCACTTATCCGCGGTGTCTTGCCCCTGAAGCTGTAGTTTCAAATTCTTTGGGTTGTTGCGACTAGAATCCCGATGTCTCTGTGCTTGGCTGTCTGTAGACTTTTCTGTTGAAGCGTCGATATATGGTGATCAATAAAGAATAGGAACAGGAGGAAAGAGATCACTTCGTCGCTATGCCGGAGCACTACAACACGTCTACACTCGAGGGAGATCGGTAGTCATGTCTTTTGTTCCGACACATTCGTTCCCACGAAATGTTTCTTTACTCCGAGAGAGGTTAAAGTTTTCTGACGCACGCTAGTGGGTACACCTGCGTGTAAGGCATGATAAATGCAATCTTTGTATTTTCTCAGACCACAAAATGATAAGTCAATGACTGGACTTTCGCGAGCACCAAATCTTTGTGTGGTTTTCACGTACGCTTGCACAAAACATTGTAATACTGGAAAGTTCCCCATGGGGGTTTAAGAGTCCGCTGAACCTTACTAATGCAATAAAAGTTAAAGCTTTTAAAAAAAAGCGTAACAAGATGCTAATAAGCTCATTCATCTTGTAACGCTCAGCATTGTAATGCCAATTCAAGAGGTAGATCTGCAATTGGTATGCAACATTTATGCCAAAAAAATGAAATTAATCTTTTTCTCCTAAACTCTTTTTAATTTATATAATTTTTCTATGGCTGTCGCAGTATGATCTAGTATAGAAATATCTTTTTTCCTTTTACGACTTTATTTATTTGGTTTTATTTGTTGCTTTTTGAATAGATTGCTTGTATGCATGTCCCGAGAACTAGATCATTATTTTTCGTTATATCTTTGGACGACTTGTCCAAATTTACTTCTACTTCTGTTAAACCCTATACATGTATTTTCCTATTATGCTTCTTACTGCTCCAATATAGTTAACTGGAGCACCCTTTAAATCTATACGTGTTTTCGCTTCCTCAAGATAAAACTACATTATTAACTTAACTTCTATTTTACGCGTAACAGATTTTCTAGCCCCACGTTTCTCTGGTCAAAAGAGTACTGGAATTTTAGTTGGTGCCGGTTAATTCTGCGATTAACGTTTGCGTGTACAATCCCAACGGCCGTTCCCTTATTGGCGTTACCTTAACCTTTCGTAATCTTACTGCCTTATAGTACCGTCAAACGGGGAGAAGTCGATCAGCAGGGGTGAAGTCGATCAAACCAGTATTTTCATTTGTGTTTAAGCATAATGGCAACACTGCATTACAAATTAGCTGATTTTTATTTACATTGTGTGGCGAACAGATGAACATCTATTATACCGGTATTGTTGGTTATGGTGTAAAGTAAGTTTTCCAAAAATAATTAAATAGTAAAAGAGCAAAATTTCTCAAACTCTAAAATATGCAAAATCAAATAGTTGTACAGCCAAATTAGTGAAATTTACATGACTGATGTAAAACATATTTTTAGAAATAAAATAATTAATATATAGTACTTAATTAACGTTTACTATTTGTAAAACCTTAGTATACAAGGTGCGTCCATATTTATTCTGTGCATCCAGATTTAATATTTATTTCTTTTTATATGGTTAGTTTGCGCCATTATAAATTACTCGACTGGTAAACAAAAGTTCAAGTGCTTTCGATTTAATTGTTGCTGGTTGAACAAGCACGGCACTAATGCTAATTAAGGTTTACACTATACGTGTAAAATAGTAGTAGGCTGACGCTAGTTAATCAGTAATAACTAACTAGCATAATGTAATCACCGCTTAAACAGCTATTATATGTTTGGTTTAAGTGCTGCATCTGTACCTGTGTTTGTATGTGTGAGAGAGTGAGAGAAAAGAAGGGGGTTGAGCTAGAGGGCTGAGGAGGAGAGGGAGAGGGAGAGAGGAGGGAAGAAAAGGAGAAAGACAGAGAGAGAAGATTGAGGGAGGAGTAAAGAGAGATGACGGGAGCGGGGGAAGAGAGAGAAGGAGAAGAAGAGAAAGTGGGAAAGGAAGAGGGTGATGGAGCGGAAGGGAGGGGTGGAGTGAAAGGGGAGGAGGGTTTTGGGAAAGGAATGGGGGAGAGAAAAGGGTGGAAGAGAGAGAGAGGAAAAAGAGAAACCTCAAATAAAGCTACAGATCGGAACTATCTAAACTTCTTACTTTTGATTATGGTAATCAAGTCGCATACACCGACTTACTGACTACCACATTTGTTGTGAATAACTCTAGTACTAGAGGATCATTTGCATAATGGAAGATCCAACAGCAGTGAATGCCGAATCAGAAATCAAAAACATGTATGTAAAATTTATCTTAATATTTTGATTAAACAATAATCGCTAGATTTATATAAATAAAATTAGTAATGTGCAAATAGTTGGATTAGTAATAATGTAGATCATACATTTAGTATATTATAATAAATATTATTAGAGATTATAATAGATAACAGGTATGAACATTGATAAAGATGTTGATACATTATTACACAGTCTTACATAGCGTTTAGGCATTTGACAAACGTCATTGGTTAATTTATGTATATGTATTGTAGTTTAGTTTCTTTATTCTGTGACTATGAAAGTGGAGGTTATTAATGTTGAGTGTTCGCATTATTTTTTCTGTGGACCATAAAAGTTGAGGTTATAACGTGTAAATAATCTAGTAATGTAGTTGTGTACTTTATAAAAATAGTTGTATTTGGCTAATGAAATTCAATTGCAATATTCCGCTCAAGGTAATAACTATAAATATTGTGATATTTATGCACTATATTGTATTTTTCTCGAACGGAAGTGAGTATAACTTTTAATTGTGAATTATTTTGGGATGCTCTTCTTCATAAAGCATAAAACTAATGCATCAATTGTAATTTAATTTCCAACGTTTCCACATGAAATTTATGCCTTAATCATCGACTAGAATTGGATAAAAATTAGTTAACAAGATATAAAACATATATATATATATACATATACAACTTACATTATTACGATGACAAAGTGCTATTAAAGAAACAAAGTTTTTGGGTGATTTACAACAGGAATGCAATACGTAACAAAAGTTAACTAGATGTAATAAATCATATTGGAAACTTAAAAGGTAAAACTTAAACTTTAAGATAAACATAAACTAAACCAAGCTTTAATTAAAATGGGAAAAAGTAATAGAAGATAAGACTGCAATAAGTCATTCTTGTTATAAAGATATTGGTTTATGTGATATGTGAAGGTGAGTATTGTTATCACTTAAATCTGTAAAGAGTGGAATAAACAACATTCAGGTTGTTAATATCTTGTTTGCTATTGAGAGGCTTCAGTTGCTGATGAATGCGGAAGGATTCTAGAAATAGTCGTTTCCAATGTCTAGTATTTTTGTATCATTGAAGTTTGCAATATGTTTTGTTGAGCTTATGTGAGACGCGAGTACACAACATAATTTACCTATCCTCGCAACCCTTTTGTGTTGGATTAAGCGATTTTTTAGCGACTGCGTGGAAAGACTTATGTAACGTTATTTGCAACTGCGTTCAATTTTATAGACAATGTTCCTACACATTGATTTGTCAGTGCTATTTTTAAGTCAAGTGAATAAATTTCTTATTGATGTAAGTTTGAGGGGTTAAACTTTGAATATATATTCTAATGTGTTGAACTTGATAACACGAGGTCTGTCTAATGTAATTAGTAAGTGGTTACCGTTACATAGCCCTTTTAAAAGAGATTTAGGGTATGCATTGTTGATTACAGTATATTCTAATTGTTTTAAATTTTTGTAAAAGAAGCCTGGTTTACAGATTTTTAGAATCTGGTGTTTTAGACCAATTATTGTATTGAGTTTGTGATTAATATAATGACTTGAGTGATGATTTATGTACCTACTCGGGGCAGTAAGTTATTATAAATATTAAAATCCACATTGTTGGTAGAAGATCTAGCAACAAAGTTGTCTAGGAATGTGATGCTATGGTTGGTTTCTTTTTCATATGTAAAAATTAACTTGAAATTAAAACTGTTAAAAATAGACAAAGTATATTCTATTGAGTGTTCGAGAACAGAGCATAAAATGTCGTCTACAGATTTGACAATGAAGGCCGTGTCAAAGGGTAGTAAAATAAAGGCCAACTCTAACAAATGATCCTTGGCCATTTGAGCAATGAGGGGTGAGGGGTTAAATCCAACGGGGTGCCAAATGTCTGAAGATAATATTTAGAATTAAAAGTGAAATATATGTGTTATTAAAGACTAACTCAATGGTTAATAGAAAAGAATTTAGGTCCAGGTTACAATGTGGTTGAATAAGATTCCAATTTTTTGTAATAATATCAGATGCTAACTCTATGCGAATGTTAGTGAACAATCAGCGGATATCTAGGGGTATAAGTATATGGTCAGCAGGTAATTGAGAATGTCTGTACCGATCAACAAAAGAAAAAGTATCATTGATGTTCCAATCTTTTAAAGGAAAAGTCGGTTGCAAAATTTTGGATAAAAAAGAAGCTAAGTTATAGGTAGGAGTATTGTAGCATGAAATGATAGGTCTTAAAGGTTTATTATATTTGTGGATTTTTGGCAAACCGTAATATTTACCTGGAACATCGTATTTGTTTTTTATTAAGCTATTTTTAATTGTTAGTATAATTATAGAATGATCACGTAGAAATTTAAGGTGATCATTAACTCTTTGGTGTATAATAAATGTAAGATATTTGTAGAGTATTTTTATAAGTATCTTCATCACCAGTAACTCGTTGGATTTGGTAACATAATCTTGTTTATCTAATACAACTGTGATGGAACTTTTGTTCGCTTTGATGACTAGAATATTAGAATTGTTCTACAGGAATTTTTCTGTTATAGAATACATACTACTGATTGTATTGTTTGTATTTTTGTATTCATGATTAGTTAAAAGTTAGTAATTAGGTTGGTGACACTAGATCTCAGAATTGTTTTCTCTTCTACAATTTTTTTAATGGCTTTAATGATTGATTCAATATCACCTATAATTTTCTTATTTTGATATCTGTAGTGCACATTTTTATATTAAACTTAACTTCTTTGGATAAGAACACTTAATAGAATACATATTTTACATTTTTAACAGTTTCAATTCCAAGTTAATTTTTACCTATAAAAAAGAAACAAACCATTGCATCCCATTCCTAGATATTTTAGTTCTTAGATTGTCTACCAACAATCTGAATTTTAACATTTATTAGAAAACGTACTAATTTGGGTAGGTACATAAATTATCACTCATATCATCCTTTTAATCACAAACTCAACACAATAATTGGTTTATAACATTTGATTTAAAAATCTGTGAACATGGTTTCTTCTACAAAAATTTAAAACAATTAGAATACACCTTACTCAACAATGCATACCCTAAATCTCTTTTAAAAGGACTATTGTACTCTAACCATTTATTAATTACATCAGACTGATCTCCAGTTATCAAGTTTACGACATTACCATATATTCAAAATTCAACACCTCAAATTAGCAAAATATTAAAGCAACCAAAAATTCTTATAGCTTACTACAATAAATTAATAAGAAATTTATTCATTCGACTTAAATGATAGTACTGAGAAATCAATGTGTTGAAACATTATCTATACATTTGAATGTAGTTGCAAGAAAACTTACATAGGTCATTATAAGCAGTGGCTAAAAAACTGCTTAATCTACCATAAAAGGGATGCCAGGATCAGTAAATTATGTTGTGTACTCACGTCTCACATAAGTTCAACAAAACATATTGCAAACTTCAATAATACAAAAATATTGGACATTGAAAACGACTATAACAAACGACTATTTCTAGAATCCTTCCACATTCATCAGCAACTTAATCCTTTTAACAGCAAACAAGATATTAACAACCTGAATGTTGTTTATTCCACTCTTTACAGATTCAAGTGACAACAATACTCACTTTTGCATATCGTATGAACCAACACCTTTATAACAACAATGACTTATCGCAGTTTTTATCTACCATTACTTTTTTTCATTTCAATTATACCTTGGTTTAGTTTATGATTATCTTAAGGCTTACATTTTACCTTTTACGTTTTCAATATGATTTATCACATCTAGTTTACTTTTGCTATGTTTTGCATTTCTGTTGTCATCATATTGTCAATCACCCAAAAACTATATCCTGAATAAGTGTTTCTATTAATAGCATTTTTTGTCATAGTAATTATGCAAGTTGTATATCTATACCAGTTTGTATCTTGTTAACTAATTTTGTCCAATTGTAGTCTATGATTAAAGCCTAAATTTCATTTTGCAACGTTACAAATTAAATTACAATTGACGCCTTAGTATTTTGAGTTTTACTCTTTCACTTTCACGATGTTGAGCAGCAAGTACAACAGTTCCAGTTCTCTCATCCGTCTATTTACCGCCACAAAAGTTTTACTATTGGAAACAATGTGTCCTGGATATTTCTCTGCATATTTTCTTATAGCCTTTTCAAAATTGCCTAGGCATTCTCTTAGTACCAAATGCATGTCAGCATATTCAAAGAATGTGTATGTTACGATTTATGTGTTTGATTATTAACACAATAATAAGAAATAAGCAAGCTGTAGTTACATGTTGAACGAATATAACTTTTGATAACTACGCTGAGTAAGAGAAGCCTACTAGATTCGGCAACAGTTTGTAATTATTTGTATTTTAATAATAAAACTAATATGAAGGGAACATTATTTTTACGAAATATGTACATGTTCGTCAACTTACTGTATTTGATTTAAATCAGATACCAGTTTTGAATTCATAAAATAAGCCTTGGTATTTTTGAAGGAATTTATAATATGCTGTTTTCATGCATGAGTTGAGTATGACTTAATTTAAAATATCTCGAAAATGGAAAGCTTTACAGAGGTTAACCAAGAGTACCTTTTTTGTGGCAATTTGTATGAGGAATAATTATGAGTTTTAATTTTTATAAAAAACAGCGTGTGCAAAAAGTATAGGTCAAAATTGTTTTGTTGAAATGAAATATAATAATTTGTATTAGTAAACAACTAATATGTACCTATTTTCAAGTTAAAATCTCTACCCAAAATAAAATGTAAGTACTCTAAAAAAATTTTGGATGCACACGCCCTGTTTCTCTTAAACGTTTTGCCAATCATGTAAATACCATTTTGGTATAATGTTTTCTTTCAGGATATGCCATTGCATATTCACGCTCAGCAATAGCCGCGTTTTCAAAACTTTGAAAGTAAATTCTAAGCATGTCATAAGTTTCAGCATTAGAGAAAGACATTCCTGTAGTTCAAAATTAACAAACAAACTTACACACAGAGCATACACGATTTAACTACTATAACAATAACTAGTATGACAGAGTTATACCTGTTGACAGATATGGATGTTTTTGTTTTCATCGCCTACTTGATGCATTTTAAAGGGATCTATTAGCGACATATTATTAATGTTTATAAACATCGTCACTAAATGAAAGGCACTTTTGAACATCTGCTGTAATAATATTTATGACTAAATAATTTCAAATATTTGATTTGAAAATTCAGGAAAGTTCTAATTAGTACTGGGATAGATCTCTAAAATGCACATACTTTTTGCAATAACTTAAGAACCATTAAAGATATCGAGGTGCGATTTTCACTAAAATCTTTGTTCTTTTACCCTTCATTCAATTCCCCTTTGATAAATGTCTTTCTATTTAATTTTTTTAAGTAAATGAACAAAAACTGGCATGATTGGAAAAAGCGCCCTCTAACATATTTAGAAAACATTAGAAAAATCAATTTAGTCGTTTTTCTTGATCCCTGAGAAATTCTCTTTCAAACGATTTTAAGATTATTAAATTCCAACATGGGCATTGTGAGATAACCCTATTTACATGTAAACCAATTCACCAGGTCCTGCAGCTGTCCTTGTGCGATCTACAGAATAAAGTTTCAAATAAAAGTTGTGAATAATAAAGATAACTGCCTATTCGCGTTTTGAGCATAATACCTTGTGCTTAAATTTTGGGAGAAAATTGAATTTTGTTGTTGACCTTAGCAAATACTCCCCCTTGCGGTAGAAATTTAAACTTAAAAATAATTTCCGGCAATTTCTCTTGGCCACTTTACTTAATAAATTTTTTCCTCAAAGCTCTAGGCCTTATACTTTATGATATACAGCCGCGCGGTACGCTTAATGGAACACCCGGTATATATATATATATTTATATATATATATTTATATATATATATATATTTTAGGTAGTTAATTACACAAGGTAAGTTGATAAATACTATCGTATTATAGTGAATAAGATGAAATAATAACTTTTATGCAAAGTCCAAATGATTGACAAAAATGCCGAATGTAATTGAAAGTTAGGTTGATGTATCGTCGTGTACACGATTTAAATTTGTAAATTTCCCAATTGTGTCATTGGTGTCGGTCGCGTAATTGGTAAACGCATGGTTTCCGCAAAACCAGAATACAGGTTCAAGTCCTGTCCAAGACTTTATATTTTCCATCTTTCAATTACTAGCTCGATTTGAAATTATCATTTGGGCTTTGCATAAAAGTCTAAGTTATTATTTCATCTTATTCACTATATATATATATATATATATATATATATATATATATATATATAAAATGAAAATAATTGCTTATAGCAAATTTTAATAAATAAAACAGTATATACGATGTATAAATAAACAGAAACTTTACGAAGAATCGAAAGAAAGTTATTAATTATATAGCAGTTAGATTTGCATAGCCATAAATGAAAGAATTTGTTTGTTTCATTTTATTCCCTTTATGAAACAAACAAATTCTTTCATATATGGCTATGCAAATTACTAGCTTGCTTTGTATAATTATATATATTACCGTGTATCCTTAAATTGATCGAGCCTTTCGAATTGGGCGTCAAATTTATGCCGTGGATCTCGGGTAAGCAATTACGATACAAAAATATATTCGAAAATTTTACAAATTTTTCAGATTTGACAATAAACAAAATTTTCAAAAATTACCTAATCAAAAAAAAATTATCCTTACCCGTTTCCCTTTTTTCTCGGTTGAACGGCCTTCTTCAATTGCTTCCGGCTAGCTCATTCGGATCTTCTCTTGGGTATCTAAATTCACTCGCATATTCTCAATCATACACACTCTAGCAATAAAACCTCAAATACAATCAACATACAAGCTTTTATTTATAACTATTTACACATGAAATGCAACAATGTCCATATTCCATTAATCACGTTACACTTCAGAAAAACCTTATTTCATAATGTCCAGTATTTTATTTTTAAATCATTAAACACAGAAATTGTACACGGAGTACATGGGCCTTGAATAATACCTTCTCTAAAATTCCTTCTTTATAATTTATTTATTCATTTTACTCTAACTAAACTCTGGGGTAGGATGAGCTCAGAGTACCCAGTAATTATGCATTTGCATACTTTTAAAACAAATAACAAAACAAAGCCATGTACTCTTTACAAAAATTTTATGTTCTGATGGAACGTTTAAAAGCTTTATAGAAACCTTCAACTTTTCAGTTAACTACCATAATAAAGTTTTACACGTATTACGTTCAATACGTAATAATACACACTACCTTGAAATTTCACGTTAGCATTCTCCCAATATTCTCAGTTTAAAAGTCACAATTCAAATCGTTACCTGGAAATTTATAGTAGATCTCTGCTTTGAGGATGATGCCGTCAATTCCTTTTGTCCGTTCTGCAGGTCGTTTCTAGCGGTTACTAGAAAAACTCCATTTCCATTGAACTGCAAACGCGGCCTCCCTGGTGTAACCAATTCCAAATTCCATTTAAAATTTTTCTTCTTTTAATTAGAAGCTTCGAACCACGTTATTTAAAGCGCGACACGAGTTGTTTATAATTGAAGATGGTATCTCTATTAAAAGTAATTTCGGCACACTTAACCGCGTATTTAATTAAGAGACTATCACCTTGTAATTAATTTAAGTGATTTTGTAATACTTACAACTCGTGATACTGCGATATGTTCTTTTGAGCGCTCGAAAACTTAAGGGCCTTTACTACGTTCTCTAAAATCATTTATACACTTAGGCTGCCACCTCCTGGCCGCCTTTCATCCGAAATCCCCTATCTACAACAACATATTCTCGCAAATTTGCACTCAACTCCATTTTCACTCCACGAATTTTAATACCTCGTTATAACATTTCCAGAATAATACGCTACACTAAGTTCTTGTTCGTTTCAAACTAGACTAAACATTTTAACCAATCGTAGACCTAGTGACGCTTTACAAATCCCTCCTTATATTATTAGTGTCTTTTACTTATGCGTTTTATCCATCCCTTTCTAATCTGGTCTGAGTGGTACAAATCGATATTCTTGACTATCTACTATCTAGACCCCACGTGGACTAGCGACGTGACTTTTAAACAAACGCTGTTTTGTATTTCGTGCTAAAACATTTACCCGTTTCCAATATATGTAGAATCTTGGCTTGTTATCTACACAAATTATAAGAACGTGACATTTAAAAGTTTGCAGGTGTTCGCTCCTAATGAACGTTTTAAATACAATTCTCCGAGATTCGTTTCATGGTATTTTAACCCTCCTTTTAGCCGTTTGTTACCAACGCGTTTCACCTTGGGTTTTCACAGGCTGTTATGCTTATTATTTATCACTAATTGTTCAATTAACTCTAATTAAATTAATAATGAATGGCATTGACTTCTACCATTTAATTTTTAGCAAAGCTATTAAATATTAATTATTATTTGTACAATTTGATTAATACCCGTTACTTAAAAATTGAATTAATTAATATAAATTTCGCACGTAATTTCTGTTTGTTCCTTTATACAGGGTGTTTTGAAATTGCTGCGTTTTTTCTATTTTTAATTATATAAAAACCACTATAATATATATATATATATAATTAATGAGATGAAATAAAAACTTAAGACTTTTTTGTGCAAAGCCCAAATGATCATTTCAAATCGAGCTAGTAATTGAAAGTAGGAAAATATAAGGCCTTGGACAGGATTTGAACCTACATCTTAGTTTTGCCGGGACTATGCCTTTACCAATTACGCCACCGAGACCGTTGACTATAATTTTAAAATTTACAAATCTAAATCGTGTACACAACTATAAACAAACCTAACTTTCAATTACGGTTAGCATTTTTGTCAATCATATCTGACATTGTCAAGTTTTTGACTTATGTCAGTATAGACAGGAAGCAACGCTCAAAATTACAGCTATACTGACATAAGTCAAAGCTTAACTATGTCAGATGTGATTGACAAAAATGCTTATTTGGATTGCCGAAGAAATGGTCATTTTAAGATCATGTGTGATTGCAAGAGACCCGTTGCCGCTATAGATGTTGAAAAGGTGCACGAATTGTAGCCTGAAACCATATGGTGGTTATTATCTACTATCTCTACATTAGGAGAAGCTACAGTTCCTACCCAAATAGGGAACAATAACGTCAAAGTGTTAAATGACAAGGGAATACTAGCAGTTTTATAGACTCTAAAATTGTCAAACAGCCAAACATCAAGGTGGAGTATTGTGAACAAGAAATAACATTGGCTAGATCCTCATGTCGATCAAAAATTAGAGAAACTTTTGATGCAACATTGGAAGTTTTAGTTATACATGAACATGATGTTCTTAAGAAACGCTCTTGCGTTCAACTCAACTTTGGAGGCTCAGGGCTTGCCCTACAGTTATGTGCATTTTCGGCAGCCAACATCGAACCACAACAGTTATTCTCATACTTAACTTCAGATTGTAAAGTGATAGGTATAAGATCATTGAGGTATTAACATATTGACTTCAAGATTATTAGTGGCGAAATTCAAAAATTACTAAACAATGAAATCATTGTACGGAACTTTTCATCATGGACAGCTTAAGTAGTAGCAATTATGGACAACAAGCATAAAAAAACGATTGGACATAGAATATTCGTAAACCATTAATCAGTTTACGATGCGGGATTCATTTCCTTTGCCGTCTGTAGAAGTTGTGGTTGGTAAGATATCTGAAAATATAATTTTTAGTAAATTTGACCTAACAAGTGCTTACCATCATACACCGATAATATATGATCAATGACCATATACAGCTTTCAAAGCTGTGGGAAATATACTTCGGTTTCGTCAATTTGCATTTGGCGTCACAGATGGTGTTGCTTGCTTCCAAAGAGTGATCCACAAAGTTATTTATAATGAAAAACCAGGAGTAGAAGCTTGTGTGGATGATTTAATTATTTGTGGAATAACTCGAGAAGTTCAGATGTATGAGGACGATAGCATGGACAGACAAAGATAATAACAAATAGGTTATAGAAATGGTAGGGGAACAAGGATATCTGGGGAAAAAGAGAAATAGAAGGGCGGAATACGTTCTAAGTCATTTTTGGGGAATAGTATGGAATATATTACAAGCAGAGATAGGAAAAAGAGGTAGATGTAGACCTAGATCAGATAGTGATAGATGCAGACTGTGCAAATTTCAGGGAAATCTGTAGGTTAGTTCAGAATAGGAAACAATGATGGTACGCGTCTAACCAGTTCCAGGACTGAAGACCTAATGATGATGAACTCGAGAAGATCACGATCGAAAACTTAAAGCACCTATTCAAGTTGTTTACAAATACAATCTGACCATGAATGTAAAAGAAAGTACACATTCTGTAACTGATATTAAAATATTAGATTACTACATCTCAGGTGGTGTAATTAAACCTGATTCGAATAGACCTCAACCCTTTCCTGGAACTACCCATACCTACAAATCTAACCTCTCTGCATAGAGTCATAGGGATGTTTTATGGCATTCCATGCAGACAAAAAAGAAAAGTAAAGTAAGCAGGGAAAATTGCCTGCACTGAATATAGGACAAAACAAGGAGAATTCAAAGAATTAATACCGTACTAGTTGAAAACATCATTGAGTGCAGTGGATAACACAGAAAGAAAAATAGCAAACCTCAGGAAGTAGACTTATTACAAAGTGTTAATTAACAAACCTGGTATCAAAGGGAATATTTACACAAACTAAAACGAACATTTATGTAATGTTCTGTTTAAACATGATATAAACGAAAGGGTCAATTTGCATATATCACAACATAACTCTAACATATACATAAAATTTAAACAAGTATCAATTAGGAATTATTTCCCAGTCATATCAATTAGTAAAATCTAAATAACAAGTATATATATATACCTACACAATGTTTCCAACCCTAAATAAATACAACAAGAAAATTAGACATAATATATACAGTAATACAAAGCTGTTTACCTGCTACTTAACGAAATGCACTTTCTTAAAGTAATAGCGCAACCCTAAACTGAAGGTAAGTTTTATAGATAACCAAGTGTTTAACTTATTCTACCTTATAATTAGTAAACATAAAACTTCTAATAAATATATGCCCTTAAATGTACCCCTATGAAATTATAACCCCTTTATAGGGGTCTAGGTGAAGTTAAGTTTTTTTAATTATCTGAAGAACCACAAAATATATTTTATTCAGATTTTTGTTGCCCACCCATGTTATTATGCCGAATAAGATAGGCTTATTTATTTTTCGATAATAAGATCAGGAGCGTCGCATGCTTCACCTCAATTAACTCAAAAACAGCTACAGTTATCGACTTCAAACAAGAGTGACTATGACTCAGAAATGTAAAAAGATTTTATTCTGGAATTATAATTTATAAAAGCTTACACACAAAAAAATTATAGGGTTAAACGTGATTGCCCCCCTCCCCCAATTGGATGTTCCTGATCTTATTTTCAAAAATAAGCCTATTTTATTTGGCATAAGAACAGGGGTGGGTAACAAAAATTTGAATAAAATATCTTTTGTTCTTCAGATAATTAAAAAAACTCAATTTCACCTAGGCCCCTTAAAGTGGTTATAACTCCATAGGGGTACATTTTAGGGCATATGTTTATTAGAAGTTTTATGTTTATTTTGTGCTAAAAAATACTCCCTTAAAATAGTGCCATGCAATTTTGTAACACCCTGTATATATATTGCAACAAACCGCTCCCCCACACAGTGTAAATGAAATGTACAGCGGTTGTTGATATAATCGATGTTCACCCGTTACACAAACTAGTTTAGTCAGTTAACACAAGACTCCTTCAGGGTGGGTTCAAATCTACAAACTCTAGATTTTTAATTTTTAATTTTTGACTATAAACCTTTTACGCATGAATTAATTTATCAATCAACAAATGTGTTATAAAAACCGAAATCATACACTTGTGAATCGTTGAATATCAAACTAGAATCTAATATTTACCAACATCCTTTCAAAATATTTTTACTAGATTTTCTTCGGTGATGGCGTCCAGTTCAGCACTGCTTGCGTATTGTTTGTATGTGGTCAATTTTTGAAATTTTGTTCTTTCTTCAGCCTGCAATTTCAGGTGTATGAATATTTTGAATTTTTGTAACGATTTTAGAAAATAGCCTGTCAAATGTAATGTCAACCAAAATAATTAAGATCACTTTACGTCAAAATTTTAAATGCAACAGCCAAAAATTGTATAGTCACAATACATGCTATTCTGGATTCACTCACTCAAGCGATACTTTCACACACTTTCTACAACTACCAAATATATAAAATTTATAAATTACTTTCCTTGTCGGGGCTCCTGTTGTGTCGCGTTGCTTTATTGGTGTTGGGCTTGGGAAGGAACACTGTCTATCTTCTACCTTCACTTTTCTTATGGAAATCCTGTTCAGAGTAATTATCTCTAGCTCTGGAATGAAAAACGTCCACTTTCTATGGCTGCCAATAATATTTATTCAAAATTCAAAATTAAACATTCAATTCCTTTACCCATATTTTTAGTTACATTAATGAGTTCCATATATCAAATTCACAGTTTTCTATATACATATTAATACAACTTCTACAGCTTTGGTTAAATTCAATTGCAATTTTCAATATCTAATAATAATTTTTATTACCATTTTTGCAAAACTCTCATAATAATAATAACAAACTTTAATCTCCTTGGATACCAACTCAATCACATATATGCCTACTAGTTTTATATGAATTTTCAAAATGATTGTCTTATTTCAATATTATATAAACCATATTCAGCATATTCAGCTTTTCTAATGTACTAAACTATACTACTTTTACATAGTCACACTTTTTGAATATATTTCCTTTTGTCCTATACTACGCATTAAGCTTTTAAATTTGATTAGACATAATTCTTTGCTGAGTTATACCTCTTTAACTAAAATATCATTTTACAATTATGTAACGCTACATTCCTAACCTACACTTTTTAATTTTATTTTTCCTTATATAGGGTCCTTATTTACAAAATATATACACCATGCCTCTTTACAATATACACATAGGTTCTTTTTGTTTTTATATAATTATAACCATCACTACTGTCTCATTCATACCTTACCCTGCATCCCCAAACTACAGTGAGCTGTTTCAATCTTTGGTCTAATCTGTTTTATCTTATATAACCCTCCCTTTTTTTATTTGTTATAATATATATATATATATATATATATATATATATATATATATGGGATATATTACAAGCAGATAGTTATAGATTCAGACTGTGCAAATTTCAGGAAAGGTGTAGGTTAGTTCAGAATAGGAAACAATGATGGTACGCGTCTAACCAGTTCTAGGACTTAAGAACTTATGATGATGATGAATATATATATATATATATGTATGTATATATGTATATATGTATATATTATATATATATATATATATATATGGATATGATGGTTCTAAAGATTAAGATAAGGTTCAAGTTCAAGTTATTATTTCATCTTATAATTATATAATAATAATGAAATAATAACTTAGACTTGAACCTGTATCTTAGTCTTTTTAGGACCATGCATTTACCAATTACGCCACCAAGAGACCGATGACAATTGGAATTTTTTTAAATCTAAATCATATACACAACTATACATAAACCGAAGTTTCAATTAGGTTTAGCATTTTTGTCAATCATATCTGACATTGTCAAGTTTTTGACTTATGTCAGTTATAGGCAGGAAGCAGCACTCAAACTTATGGCTATAAGCCAAGTATTAAATATATAAATATTTTGTGTATAAAACTACATAAAATATTATATATATATATATATATATATACATATGTATATATATATATATATATTGCTGTGACAAGGCCATGTTGAGACTTTACTAAAAGGGTGCTGTGATAAGGCCCGCGTTAAACGTCGCTGAAAGAGTGATATGAAAATGGCCTCGCGTTGGGATGCCGGTAAAAGAGTGCTGTGACAACACCGCATTGAGGAGCGTTACTAAAAGGGTGATATGAAAATGGCCGCACGTTGAGGTGCCGCTAAAAGAGTGCTATGATAAGGCCACACCGAGAGCGTCACTAAAAGAGTGCTGTGATTCAGATACAGCAATTTATAAAACTTGAAATTGTTCACTTACCTTCCTTTTTAACTTTGCCTGGCTAGCTCAATGGAATTGACAGAGTTTTTCAAAATGAAATTAAACACAGCAACTTCACAAAGCATTTATACAGTATGAAATATTTTCTCTCATACAAAAGCATATAGAACATTATAACATCGTTTCAAACACAAAATAATTTCTAATCAGCATTTATTACAAAAGTAAAATAGTTCCTTACCTTATTTTGAATTTACCGAATTAAACTTCTTCTTTTGAAGATGGTTTACCTGGTTATAATTATTTCCACGCTTGTAAGATTTGTTTTGGCCAAAAAAATCCTTGACAGATAATCCATTATAAGGTCGGAGTATTTCGAACTCTGAACACAAATTTTCCTGGTAAAGATTCCTTTACAAAAAAAATATATGATTAACACTTATTATTCTACCTTAAACTACATACAAATACTCTAATATCATTTAAAAATAAATCTAAAAGTAATACTTGCAGAATCCACAAAAACGCTTCTCGTAATTAAAAATCTTATTTTAAATTGACCTCAAATCAGCTTACAAGATTTTCCCTATTTCAAAATTCTCATTTCAAACAGCAGTTACCAACGTACATTATGCTTAAATCTGCCTTTCAATTATTTAATAAAATTTTTAATATAGCGTTATCTTGAAGAATTTTTTTTCTTGTAATTAATAATTTTTATTTTTTCTTTGTAAGGTACGTTTAAAACATCACTTTTTTATTCATTGCAACCTCACAACTATTAAATTACAGTTTTTTACTGCATACTTTAAATACTATCTTCGCATAGCAACAACTCGCGGATTAAATCAAAATAAGATTTCGCGATCGAATTTCAGAATCGTGTGATTCCAATGAATTAATAAACGCTTCCTTATATACAAATTATTTTTTTCTAGAAGTTTACTAGAATGGTATGGAGCATTATGATGCAAGGTTTCTCAGAAAAACTTATTAGCATCTAGAATTGTGGCGTTTATTCCTTGTAATCTCCTTTCAGTTATTCATTATGCGTGCTGGCTTTTCTTGTTTAACACATATACTATTGTTGTGGAGTCGCATACTAATGCTAAAGATAATCAATTTTATCTGATATTTCTTGGATTTTTGTGAGTTTTCCGTGTTCCGACCGCTTTTTGGTATAAACCATTATTTATTAATTAGTTTATTTATGTAGTTCTAAATACCAATGACCCATCCTTTTCTATTCTAGAAAATTCTTTATTTAGAATAAATTTATGTAATCCACAGGAAAATTAATTTAAACTTTTATTGCTTTTAATGCAAAAGGGGTTGCATTTTATAGAAAATATTTGCTTACGTGTTTCAATACACAAAATTAAGGCAAGAATTGGTTTTTTTAAATACGCGAAATTATTTATTTTTATGCTAAATGCATAAAGCTAGTACTATTCTTTGCTATTTACAGGAAATGAAAAAATATTTTTATATGCATCGATTTGCGTTCGCAATGAAATGCGTTTTACGGTATTATTTTTACATATGCAACTTACGCTACTTGTTATTTATTTACAATACGTCTATATCATACAGGGTGATTATTTATTCACGCGCAATTTGCGTTTTTGCATGGCACTTTAATGAATAAAGATACGCTTGTATTTTACAGGGTGTAGCCATGAATTTACAGAAATTTCAATTTTTCCGGATTCCTTTATATCTTAGTGAGATTTATTTGTAGAATTTGGGTTTCAATGACCTCTCGTGACCCCATATCATGTCAATATACCAATTATGCCACTGAGACCAATGACAATAATTGGAAAACCTAAACCTAACTTTCAATTACGTTTGGCATTTTTGTCAATCATATCTGGCATTGTCAAGTTTTTGACTTATGTCAGTTATAGACAGGAAGCAACGCTCATTATTACGGCTATAAGCCGATGTATAGTTGTGTACAAGATTTAGATTTGTAGATTTTCCAATTATCGTTATCGGTCTCGGTGGCGTAATTGGTAAACGCATAGTCCTAGAAAGCCTAAGATACAGGTTCAAGTCTTGTCCAAGACCTTATATTCTCCATCTTTGAATTACCAGCTCGATTTGAAATTAGTGATGGACGAGACTGAGACCAACATGGTTTCGGTCTCGTGTTGGTCTCCCCTATATTTATGCATTTCAATATGATACATTAAAAAGAGCCATTCATTAATGAGAACAAGCTAAATAAATGACCAAAAATCTGTAAATATACATGAATTTAATGATATTGTATATTGAATCAAAAACTTTGTACATATCACATTGAATCTGATTTGGGAACACGAAGTTCCCATGTACAACTCACCTAATTCAAAAGAAGAGAAAGCGAAGAATATTTTGCTTTAGAGTAAATACATATCATTTTTCCCAACATATTCTCAAAATGTCATCCCGGTATATTATTCACATTTCTGATTTCGATATTGCGATAAAATTCTCCCAAGTACCAACCAAATATTGCTAATCTGTTAACTTGATTTCTATTTCTGTTTCAAAAATAGACAAGTTTTTGTTAAAATAAACTGTTTTTTATTGCAAAATTTTGAAAACGTTACTACGGAAACTTATTACACAGCTACACTAAACCTATTTGTCTAAATAACAAATTTCAGCTCGCTGGGCAATTCAGAATTCTCCTAACAATGTTTTACACATGTAGCGCATCGAATAGAAAATAGTTATTAAAATTTGAGATTTCCGTTTTGTTTAACACTGGTGTATTTGCAAAAAAAAGAAAGATAAATTCAAACACGTGAACTGACGCTCTTCATTCCAATAGGTTCAAATAAACTTTGACATTTTGCAATCTTTCAACATTTTGTATAAGTCGATAAAATTTTGAAAAACTAGTTTTTAATTTTGACAATATTAATTGGTGGGATACTGACCAAGAATTCATGCGGTTAATCTCTATCAGCTTAGATAAACATATTGGTTTATATGCAAATAAGTAACTTTGTCTTACAATTAAAAAAGCAAATTATAAGATTTGAATTCTTCATAACACATTGTAGTCTAAGCAGTAGCACTGATCTATATTGACAATTATTTGCATTATGAATTTTGGTTATTAATAAATATACACAAAACGGCATATTTATTTATTTGGGTCGCAAATTGTTTTGGGCTCGAACTTGTAAGAAAAAGGACAATTTTTCCTTAAGACTCTTGCTGTAAATTAGATTGCATTTGCTTTGAACGTCCGTGACGTATCAGAAGATTCCCATGTATAACAATTTTGTTTATTTCTATAACAGAATTTAGAAAAACAAAGCGATACTTAAAAATTATTTATTAATACCAATATCTAAAGCATAAGGAAATAAACAGGTATGCATACTATAAAGAATAATAATCCTAATATTAAAAAATGATTACATATGTATATTATTTTGATCAGCAAACATAGCAATAAACCTTTTGAAGCAAGGTATCCTACTTTTCATGATCAAGATTGAAACGGAATAAAATAAAAGATATTTTTTAAGAACGGCGTTCACTTTGAAGGTTACAGAAACACTAATCGTTTACTAGTCTTTATTTTAAATTATTGAGCATCAAAATTGGACTTGGGATGAGCCTTTGTCATATTCCTAAGTTTTTCACTCAAGCCACACGTAAACCATGAATTTAAACACAATCGTGATCTTGCAGTTTCTGAATAAAGTCTATTACTATGCTTACGTATTATTATAGCAGCCTTTGAAAACTTACGTTCAGAGGGGACGGATATCGCATTCACCATAAATAAATCTCGAGCTGCTGCAGATAGAATTGGATACTTTTGATGCTTGGATACTTGGATACTTCTTGATGCTTTTTCCACCACATTAAAATGTCATCATTTGCGTCACAATGTACAACTGAGGTATAATCTTCCAGCTCCGTTTCCAAGAATCACTCTCCACTCTAATCTCGCTAGGCTTTGATTTCTGTCGGAAAAGTTCATTAAAGTTTAAAATATCGTCTTCCTCGTGATGGTCTTGGTGAATTTCTCCGGTTTGAGTTACCATTTTCTGTTGGTGATATTGTTCTTGTTCTAAAGTTATAGCAGTGTTTTTTTTATTAAGCCTTAATAAGCATGAAGTATACATTTAACTCTTTGCAACGAGGTGTCTCGTATCTCGCGACCCCATTGTGTCAATTGAAATGGTTCCAATTTATGCCATGGATCAAATATTAAAACATTGCAATATGTCCAATTTGCAAGCTTATAATGTTTAAGCATTTTGTCCCGGGCAGCTTAAAATGCTAGTAGAAGAGTCTCGTCGGTAATGTTTCTACTTTATCCAAAAGTAAATTGAATGACACTACTACCATTGGTAATGTAGCAAATTTCTCACCACCCAAACGAGTTGAAAGTGTTTTAAAATTTTGCAAACATGCGAAGATTTTTTTAAGAAGATCCTAATCGAAATCTGAAACACGACAGTTTTTCTAATCATTGTTGTTATCGCATAAAATATTTAAAGATTGCTTCAGTTGTAGGGCTATACCTATCATATCATGTGTGCTATTCCATCGTGTTCTGATATCCAGCATAGGCGAAATCATTTTCATTCTGGTAGTTTCACATGCACTCTTTAATTTGTTTTTTAATTGCTCGAATCATTTTATTTTACAAAGAGAGTTCGTATCTTATTAATAGGGGTGGCAGTATTTTCCTGCGTATAGAATTCTTCATTATCAATGTTTTCATCCTCATTACCTACTTTAATTTCATCTACTACTAAAAGTTTCATAACATCTTGGACAGCTAAATTAAGAATATGGACAAAACAACGAAAGTGATCATCTTCTTTATCAAAGATGGGTATTAATTTTGAAAGTTCGTCTATGAAAGTTGTGTTTGTGGATGCATTGTCGACAGTTATGCTGTGGATTTTATCCTGAATTCCAAATTCTGTTAGCGTTTAAAAAAATAAATTAGCAATGTCTTTCCCAGTATGTAAACCGTTTGAAGGCACAAAATCTAATACAAAGGATTGTAATAGCCAATTATCGTTAATATTGTGGACAGTTATACCGTAGTAGGATTTTGAAGCAATAGACATCCAGCTGTCTATAGTCTACACTTGTTTTCTTTTAGGATTATCATTACAGCGCTTTGCATTGTTTCAAATCTTTCAGTAACCTTAGCTCTCAGTGATTTTCTTCGGGGATAAGTGTATGCTGGATTTAAATAGTGGGAAAAAGTTGTGTTGCGTCGTCATCGAAAAAATTAAAAGGTAAATATTTCCTTGCCAATCATTCCACTACAACATCATAAAAATCTTCTTTATCTTCCTTGTGCTAGAAAGAGATAAATAATTAATGAAAATGTTGAAATCAACACTCTGCATTTTATAATAAGCTTGTGAGGCTAGGGTGTAACGAACCGTAATTAGCAGCAAGCCGGTGATATCATATTGGTTATAATACCGTGTGGGTATGTCTATCTTTTTAGGATGGTTTTTGTTCGGTAAGTATATTATTGTGATCATGTGCCAAACCTTACCATCGCTTTCTGAATATTTAAAACTTGTGCAGTGTAAGTTCAATACTCCTTATAATCCGGTACATGCCTTAACTTTCGCTTTCTTTGAAATTTATGATACCCGCAAATCGCAAAAAGTGAAAGGTCCTTTTGAATAAATTTGATTTACATTAAAAAATTTTAATACTATGATTTAACATGAACATGACATCCTTTACCCATTTTCTTTTATAAATAATCAGAATATAGATATTGTGCTTTATTATGAGGGCGTTGCACGACAAATTGGTGATTGTATATAGGTAATTACTAATTTGAAATATAAAGCTATTATTGTACAAAAGTATTGAATCTTCACACATTGAATATTGTGCTTCACATTATTTAATTTAAATTGAAGAGTTAAATAAGGAATTTTGATAATTTTGATTTATACATGATTTTGACGTTGACTGCGAGATTCTTCAACAAATTTAACGCTATTCCGCCCAAATAAGGAACTACAAAGATAAAGAATTTCAAACAAGATCTAATATCTATGAATACGATATGCGTTGTTTTTCTTTCCATTATTTATGGTTCTAGAATTTGTAATAAAATTTTCTAAACGCTAGGGGAAACTCCGAACATCGTCAGAACTTAATTATTATACTACTTTAGAAGTTTTCTACTAATTTAGTTCTAGTTTTGAAATTAATTCTAAAACTATCGAGGCTTGAGAAGGGATAAATTGACTACTTATTTAGAACTTTAGTTTATAGGTACAAGATGTTAACATGGGTATTTCATTTATTTGGTGTATCTATAGTATACTACCCTTTGCAATTGGGAGAACTTTAGTAGGGTCCGTTTTAAATAAATTGATCAGTGACTGTTGCTTTCGCTACTTCCTCTAGGAATATAATTGTCACTGGAAGATACATCTTCTTCAAAGCTATCAGCACCAATCTCTGTCGAACTATTATCTATTTTAGCCCGGAACTCTTTTCTACTTCTTTTCATGTTGATGAAAATACAAAAAATTGTGTTTTACCTAATGACTATTGGTTTAAAACTGAAATACCTACTACTGACAAAATTGAATCAGGGTAACTAAGTGTGGTAATATGCATATAGTTCGAACACTATGGCAGTATCTGCTTTGCAACTGCGGAATTGCATAAAACAAACATGAAAGAAAAATCATAAATTATTAGTTTGTTTATTGCGAATAATTTATAGAACTAAAATATTTCTTAAAATGAGAGACCCATGTTTTCAGATTGCAGCAATAATCATGTTTCAGTATCAGCAAGCAAACTATCTACGGTAAAATAAAGAATAAACAAACTTTAGAACGCCGAAAAAGGGTCGGTTGCTTTGTTACAGAAATATTGTAAAAGGTTTTAATTCATCTCTTCTCGGTAAACTTAATTTTGTTATAATTTTATGCTCTTGAACTGAGGAAGGAACAATATAAAGATTTGCTTAGGCATCAGTGATGATATCAATAGCTGCTAATAAAAATATTTCCGTCTGCTATAGTAGCAATCCGCAATTGACCGACATCAACTGCTCAAAAAGAGGAAATTAGGACAGGCTGTGATTATGTTGTTAGTGTGAGTATATAACACTAAAATTCTTGATATCTAGAACACAACAAACATATTCTGTAAATCTGAGTTTGACACTTAATAATACATAGTTTGAAAATTAGGCTAGCGCCTGCTTTGGCTAAAATCCCTAATTCGGTACAATGAAATTTCTAATCTTGTTATGAAGTTAGCAGATCAATTTTATGAATTCATGCATTGCATCTACTTCAGTTATCTATTTTTGTAAACTGTGACATTGGTATACATACGCATAATTTATTACATTTTCAACCAAAACCCTAGAATATTTGATTGTAAGATAAGATAGCCTAACTGAATCAAACAAATTACACATTATACACAAGCGCCCTGCATACATTGATTATTATAATTTCGGCGTCCAAACAAAAAAAAGATCAAAAATAATGTGGGTTCGATACGAGCTTGTACGTATTTGAGCATTTTAATTCCAACTATCAAAATGCAAAAAAAATATTTTCTAAATTTAATTACTTAGTATTTTGGAAATCGAGGAAGTGAATATTTCTCCTTCTTTTAGTAGAATGCGATTCTATCTTTAAACAATAAATTGACTACATGAGAATATAAGATTAGCAAGAAAACTCGAGGCCGAGACCAAACCGAGAGTCTCGAATCGAGACCGGGACCAAGTCGGTCTTGGTCTAGACTACGAAATTGTGGTCTCAATCTTGGTCTCGTGTCGATGTATTGTTCCCTTTTTGTTTATAAACCAACCGCAAACCCAAATATTTGTTTGAGAAAATGAATTATCAGCAATGCAGATTTACCTTTAAATTTTTGTATACCCTCCTTTGGAAATTGTATTCAAAGTTAATGTGTGCATATTAATGTATAAGTTGTTCTGGTCAAGCAATTTTGGACGTAACTAAATAGTTGGAACATAATCTAAATGTGGTATACAAAAAACATATAGTTTCATATTTCGGTAACATTTCTAGATGTTCAAAGTATGCATTTGGTTAAGTATTTTGCAACGAACCTCAATTTTTTTAATCAAACTAACCCTTGCTGGGTTATAGGCTTACGTTTAAAAATTTTTACACGTAGATTTCTGTATATTCTTAGGCAGGTACTTCATGTAGAATTTAATTATAATGAAACCAAGCAAGTCTTAACTATTTATAACCTTTAAAACAAAAATCAGATTTTCACCGAATGTTTTAGAGTAGATCAAGATGCATTTGGTATACTTTTAGAACTAAAAAAATACGTAATTCGTATTTGGAAGCGTTTTAGTTATTAACCTGCAAAAAATTAAGATCGATCTAAAATTTTACTGGAGATTTCTAAAAATCTGACAAAATGGATTGAATTAAAAAAGAGTAAGCGAAGTCGAAAGATAAGATTTTCTGAATTATATTAAAAACACGTGGTTTATATTAAATTTGAATAAATTCCTGTTTAATTAAATTCAATCAATTCTACATGCAACTAAAATCAATTCCTTTACCTAAAATACATATTAAAAAATTCACAAAATAATTATTTAGTTCATAAACCGCAATAAAATTCACCTTCATTATAAAAAAATACTTAATAAAAACATAATTAAAATGCAATGTTTTATGCAAGAGTAATAATTGTAGGCTCTTACGAATAGTATATACTTTATTTACAATACACAACTTAATAATTTGTAGAAGCATAATAATGTATATTACCATATATTATGTACATGATTCATGATATTTAATTGACATTCACATGACATAACCCGAGAGAGTTACGTCGCAAGTACTTACTACAGTATGTAAATAATATAGCATTGTATCATAGATCACCAAGTATGTTACATTGCCTCCCCTTACAAACTATACTATTAACACGCATTTACTTGTCACTAACTTTCATTTACAAGTCGAGTCTTCTTGGTGCTTGTATCCTATGACGTTCTATGTGAGCTGCCAATGAGGGCGAACTGTTTGTGGTAGAAGTTGCGTTTGGAGTATATGGTGTAATTCTTTCAGGTACCTGTGATGCCCCCTCAACGAAAGGTTCAGTAGGTTCTTCAGTTGTATTTGTTCGCTCTTGTTCATGAGCTGTTTGTTGTACAGGTGCAACAGATTCCATGTTAGGATGTGTAGGTGTAGTAGTATTAATAGTAGCATTTTGTTGTGTGGTATAGGTACGAGGTAAGTAAGGTATATCAGGTAAAATAGGAATAGGTATCTCCATACCAATTAGTCGAATTTGTGAAGCATGACGGCGCCACAATTCATTTTGAAGTTTTACGGTATATTATAAACCACCATCTTTTGATATTATATGACCAAAAGTCCATTTTTTCTTAGGGCTGCTGTAATTTCTTACAGCGAGCTTTTGACCATTGTGAAAAATTGGATCCGTTAAGGTGTATTCCTTTCTGATTTTATTTTTAATATTTTGCAGTATGTTAGGTTGTAACATTGACAATGAGGAATGTAGCTCTCTTTTTAAGACCATTTGAGCAGGACTTTCTCATGTTGTGAAGTGAGATGCACGCCGATAAGACATTAAAAAGGTTTGTAAATTTCTGTGTAAGTTGTCTTTATTTGACAAGCATCGTAGTACTTATTTGAGAGTATAAACATAGCGTTCGGCTTGCCCGTTTGAAGCTTCATTGTATGAAGAACCCGTGATATGTTTTATTCCTTTAGATTTCATAAAACTTTGAAATTCAATGCCAACATATTACATACATGATACATGATATTTAATTGACATTCATATGACATAACTGAGAGGGTTGTGTCGCAAGTACCTACTGCGATATGTAAATAATATCGTTGGATCATAGATCACCAAGTATGCCACATAAAATAAAATTTATTGTTAAACCTACGTGTTCCAAAATTGAAAGTGTCTTAAATTATTAATATTTATCTAATGTGATTGTAGAGATCATCACAACTAGCTTGTAATGGATTCATAGCTTAGGAGTAATTTGTCAATTCTCAATTAGAAATAGAGAAATTTAATTGATTTTTGTGAGTATAATGTTGAATTTGTGGTAGAATGTGAGCAAGTAAATTCAACAATAGAGTCGGTTAAAAGCCTGATTTCTGAATTTGAAGCAAGTCTGACATATTCAATTTTTAAAGGGGTATTGTCAAGACTTGCGCATGTGTTTGATTGTGTGAAACGAATAAAGCTCTCATCAGTAAATTCTGAGGTAGCTGTTACATATAGAAATGTAACAAAAGCTACTACATTATTTAGAAGCCGTATTATATGAAAAAGTTGAGCAATATACAGGGTCGACAAGTTTTACTAAAATGAATAATACGTTTTCTCCTACAGTTAATGTACCTGTACCTACAATAACATACCTTTCTCCATCTATACTGATTGGTTTTTGGTCAGCTAAGTTTGATGGTGATCCTAAGCAGCTGTATCAATTTTTAGGTAGGTTAATGTAACCTACAGTCTCGCAAGGTTCCTAAAGTGGATTTATATAATGCATCAGTTGAATTATTCGTGAATATCGCCCTTATTTGGTTTTGTAGTGTGAGCAGTTCTGTAAAAGATTGGGATTCCTTAGTGTATCATTTAAAAAAAGGTTTTTTCCTGCCAATTTAGGAGATCTGAGACTTAATAAAATCTTGTCAGAAAATGGGCGAACCTATCATTTTGTCTGTTGCTCACATAGAGAATTTGTTTATAAATTATCTAATGTCCCTCCAGAAGTAACTAAAGTAAGATTGATTAGAAAAAATTTACTGCCCGATTTTATCTCACAATTCGCCGTGTCCGAGAATGAAAACGTTATAACTTTGGTAAATTTGTGTAAAAGATTGGAGGAAGCTAATTAGATGAAACAAAGATCTGCCCACTTTGCCAAGTAATAAATTTAAACCTCAATTTGAAGAAAAACTTTAATTTCAATTGAAAAAGATTGGGCTCTCAGAAGTCGAGTTTATAAACAAGTCCTCAGTAGTGAAAATCCTAATTCTGTGTTCTGTTATCTAGTTGATATAATTTTGTGTTCACCGTCGTTTGAAGAACATTTAAAATTGTTGAGTAAAGTAAAGGAATGTCTTAAGGAAGCCCATTTGACTATTAATTTAAAGAATTGTGAATTTTTCAACAAAACTTTAAGATTTTAGGTTATATAGAAGGGTGGAATTTTTTTTGCACCGAAAAAGTTACGGCAATGGTCAATTTTGTGCGTCCGAAACCGACTACAGAGGTTAAGCGATTTATAGAAATGTGTAGTTGGTACCGTAAATTGACTAATTCTCTACATTAGTTTGTCTATAAACGATTTAATAAAAAAGAAAAGAATGGTCAACCTATTGTCTGGACTTCAGAAACTGAGTCTTCATTTGTGCAAATTAAAGAAGCTTTAGTCTCTGCATCCTTGCTTTGCAGCCTGATTATTCGGCTCCCTTTATTGTTGAATGTGACGCTAATCATACTGGTCTTGATGCTAATTTTCTACAAAATATATATGGTGGGGAAAGAGTCTTTTCGTATGCGAGTAAATCTCTAAGTCGTACAGAAAGTAACTACTCAGTTACAGAAAAAGTGTCTTGCTGTCATATTTGCAATAGAAAAATTTTGTCCTTGAGTCGAAGGAACCCGTTTCACTTACCATTTTTCTTTACTCTGGGTTAATAATATTCAGAATCTCACAGGTAAGTTGGCAAGATGGGTTGTCTGCTTAAGGCAGCATGCGTTTGATTCAGTTCATCGAAAAGGCAAGTTCAACAATGTTCCTGATTGCTTAAGTAGCGGCGCAACTGTAGATGAAAATTTTGTAGTAGATTTAGTTGAAAACAATCTTGAAAAGTTGAATCCATGATTGCGCTACCTGAAAAAAATTTTGTCGTTTCCAGATTCTTACTCTCAGTGGAAAGTTCAAGATAATTTTGTATATAAGTTTGTTCCTTCAAATTTGCCACTTTCGTCAAATGAGTTGGAATGGAAGCGTTTACTACCTAAATCACAACGAGAAAAATGTATCCGTTTGTGCCATGATCCTTCACTTGCAGGGCATTTTGGATTTTCAAAAACCATTGCTTGCGTGCAAATAATTAATATTGGCCCAAGATGGCAGTTGACATGACAAAATTTTGTTGTAGTTGTTTAGCTTGTTAAATCCAAAAGTCTCTGAATAGGGGTCCGCTTGGATTTATGGGAACAGAGAAAGTTGTGAAATTCCCATTTCAAACAATTGCTCTTGATTTGATTAGTCCATTCCTTTGCTCAGAAGCAGGATATAAATGAATATTAGTTGTTGGGGATTGCTTTTCTAAGTATACGCTGTTACATCCTCTGTGTAATGCTAAGGCATATACTGTAGAACGATTTTTGGAAGAAGAAGTATTTTTATTATATGGCAAACTACAATTCGTTATTTGTGATGATGGACAACAATTATCAACTCGCATTTTAAAGAATTTGTATGATTGGTTTTGAAATTCAAAGTATTTGGTATACCTCAGTTTATTCTCCTTAGTGTAATTTTGTTGGAGAATAAATGAAACCTTAGGAACAGCAATTTGTTTATATGTTGAAGAACATGAAACGTGGGATATTGAGTTGCCCAAGATTCAATATGCCATTAATTCTGCAAGGAATCATGCTACTAGTTACTCCTCAAACTTCTTGGTTTTTGGTCGTCGCGTTCCTTTGAGTGGGAAATTTTATAGTGATGGACAAGTACCTACTGACGATTTTGGAATCATTCCTGGCAATCGCCTGTTGCAGGCAAATGGTTTTTTAATGGTCTGCAAAGATGTTCAAACTAAGTTGCATTTGACGTATGAGAGTTCAAGCCGCAAATATAATTTGAGAAGATGTGCATTGCATTTAAGGTTGGTGATAGGTATGGAAAGCAAATAAGGTGCTTTCGAGTGCTGTTGAAAAATTTTCTACAAAACTTGTTCCCAAGTTTGTGTTAAGTGTGGTCTGTAACAAACTTAGTTTATGAATTAAATAATTTAGATGGATTTAAGGCAGGTAAATAGTATGTTAAAGATCTGAAACCCTATTCAACCCTTGAACTAGATAATGTTTTCCAGGAACGATTGATGATTACATCATTATTGTTAGTGGAATAGAATAGTTTCTACGGTTATAATCTTTTTTGGATTTTTATGTAAGGTTATTTGATGTTTGAAAGGTAGTTTGCATTCAAAGTTCATTCTTGTGTTACGTTGCCTTATTATCTAGCTCGCGTGTTAACATAACTATATTTTCGTGCCATGGAACTGTGTAGTGGTTTCTTTGTGTTTTGGTTGAAGTGAAAAGAGTATTATTATTATTTTGTTGTTATTTTGAAGCAATATTGTTCCTGGTGAGCTTATTTTAGGTTATTTAGTTCAGGGGTAAATTGTTTCTCTTTGTTATTTTAGGTAATGGTGAGCAGAAATTGCTTGTATTTGTATTTGTGCTCAAAAGTATGTTTTGGACATAGGTCGATTAAAGTGGAATCAAGACTTCTTTTGCAGATAGTACAGTTTTTCTATATAATTTTTATGAAAGTAAATTTTAGCAAGCAAGAAGTATTTGCGTGCTGAGATATTTTGTCCACTGATTCGTTAAGTGAATGAGTTATGCTGGTGTTTAGTAAAGAGTTTTGTGTAGTGATATACTGAAGAGTGAGTTTTAGTGAGGCTTGATTGGGTGATGCCTCTCTGGCGTATTTGTAAATTACTATTAGTAGTCGTTATATTTTGAAAAGTTTGTTAATCTTCGTATGCTGAAAATTTTTTTTTGTAATATCATTGATTAGGATAGAAGTTAGCTAAATTTTTTACAATAGCTTTAGTAATAATTAGATTAAGAAAATGTACTCTGAGCATAATATATAGGGTTGCATTATTAGATAGTGTGTGAGTATGTATATAAATTCTTTTGCAGTTTGGTAGGTTAGCATCATGGATGTTTCGTGATAAATAATTTTCTTCTTGTGTATTTATTGTGTTACGTGCTATGCCATTCCTGTTGGTAAATATTTTCATTCACATGTAATTAAATTTCACATTCCCTACTGTTTTCACGGCCATTTTGCATGTTCTGCCACTCCCTTTTAATTTAAGCGGTTGTTTATCTATCATCCTGTAAATTTTTTATTAAATATTGTTATAAATTTAAATATTGTAAATCTATTTTATTTTAATTACGTGAAAACCTTGAATTTTCATTATTAACAAAGTACGGAAATCTATTTTATTTTAGATATAGCATTAAATCTGGTATTTATTTATCAAACCATTAGCTTTGGCAATATTTTAATAAGATTAAAACATGGTATTTACTCGTAACAATATGTGCTTTTGCTTAAATAAGGTTAGAACATGGGTTGTTTATCAGATCAATTTGGTTATTCTGGCAACTTATCATTAGACTATTTTCAACATCACGTTATTCACTGGGTTGATGCTACATTTTCTATACATTTATACAGGAAGGTAAACAACACATCATGCAGGTACTTAAAGGGCATAATTCTCATGTTGCTTAGAACGTTTATGACCTGTTTTACTACATAAGATGTACTGGGTTTTTCCATATATCGATGGTCGTTTGCTCTGTTAGTTACCCTTATTTGGACATGCTTGTTTACAAAGGACATTGCGATCGAAATAAAATTAGTTTTGTACTTGCTTTCAATGGCTTAAGAACGAAAAGTAGGAGTGTTTTCTGTTATAAAGTTGTGTTTTGTTTTGAAGTCTGTTTTGCGGTATAGTTAATAGTTTGTCCTAAGTTTTCTAAAGTTATGATTTGGTTTATACTTTTTGTATGAGTTAATTGTATCAATGATCTCTGATGATTGCAAGAGACATTACTTGGTTTCGTTAGTTAAAACAAGTGAGCACTTAATACATTTTGATTGGAGATACATAAATTCGTGTGATATTTTCATATTCAATTAAGTGGTATGAAAATGATTTTTGCTCCTTTCAGAGATATTACTACGTGATATATTTATAACAGGAGATTTTCGTGAATTGACCGATTTCTAGATTATAGTGTAAAATGTACGGAGCAAGATAATCCTATATATTCAAATCAACAGTATGATGTGCATGTGATCCCGCAGGTGTTGGATACAAAGAATTGTTGTTACGGTCCAACTGTGAATTGTTAAAACTTCGAGTTAATGCAGTGATAAGCTGGAAGCCGGAATGTCATACTAAGTGGTATCGATTGCTGTTTTTCTTTTTTGTGTCACTTTGAGGACTTCTGTTACTTTTATTGGAAGATTTGGGCCTGGATTTGTTAGGTTATTCATGGCACAATAGTAGGTGTTAAATTAAACTTACCTCATTCAAACTGTCAGAATATGCTATTGAAGAAGACAGTTTTTCGTGTTTGGGTATTTATTAAGAGATTAAGAATTATGCTAACTGACTATAACAATTTCCTATATAAAATTTAAAGTACACTATTATTTATGTGTGATATTTTTCTAATAGTATTCTTTCCTGCTACAATGAAATGCATTTTGCGTGTAGATGGGTTTTATCTTGTTTGCAGGTTAGGGTTTAAGAACTTTGTGTGGGTCCTGTAAGTATAGACTTTTCCGATTGATTAGTTTACGTTTTGTGGTAACCACAGGACTGAAATACAGTCCCCTATGTATATACTTTGTTTAGTTTTTTTTATAAATCATTATTTTGTTTAGATTTTTATACTCACTATATAATTTATCTTTAATTGCTGTTGTATATAAATAGTATGATTAAAAGTAAGCTAAGTTAGAAGGTACTAATTATTTGGTGTAATTTTTTGTAATGTAAATCCTCCAAGATATATTGAGGATAAACATTATTTTCTATTAGGGTTGATGTTCCTTTCGTACCATGTTTCGTTAACGAGGTTTTGTAATGTTCTCTTTGGTATATTGCATTGTTTTAACTAAAGGTATGTAAATAAAATTACTTTCTTGAGGTTTTCTTTTTCTTTTTTTCTGACCCACCCCACTCTATGATGTTTTAGCTAGTACGGTATTACTTCTTTAATTACTTTTTTTTCGGTACTGGGTGTGGGCTGTTTTCATTCTTTACTTTACTACTTTATTTCTTATCCGCACGAATTACCATAACAATTGATTCCGAGTGATTCATAAGTGTCAAATTTCCCCAATCTTGACCCCTACTGATTGAGTTGTTCTCTATTCATGCCTCTCTGGTTTATATTCCTTTCGGGCATGTGGTACGCATAGATACTTTTGTACTCTTTGAATTATTCGAATGGTTATTAGTTTGTCATTATGCTTTTTAGTTTATTTCAAAGTTTCATTTTGAAGTAATCAATTATTATGAATAATAGGTGTAAAACAATTTTCGGTTTCATATATTAAGCTATTAAAAGTCGTACCAGTAAAACAAAATCAACGCCTTAAGCTCTATGTGTTAGTGAAACATCTCATCTAGCAGTAAGTGAATGACTAACAACAAAATCTCTTTCCTAAAAAAAGTTATTAAAGGAATGACAGTCTTTCGACGTAGCTAGAGGTCTATGCCTGGACAGGGCAATGAGAGATGGCCGCGTGTCTTCAAAACACCAAATGGAAGCTAAAATTGGAACAATACTAAATAGGGTGGCACCAAGTTCTAGGCTCTTAAGAAAACAAAATGCACTCTAAGAGAGAACTTAGAAACCCTCAGAGAAAAATATTGCTTACGCAATGTGAATACGGTTACCATATCGGAGTGTACAGCATCTGTAATAAAACAATATAGCTAGAGCAAAGAAAGGGAACAAGGGGCGTGTTCTTGGTACCTTGCTATTGCAAAATAAACAACATTACATTATTTCCTATAACAAAAATATATCTGTTATCAGTCCACACTATTGGAAATACTTGAGTACTACTGTAAGACAAGAAAACTAAAAGAGCTTGTCATTATAAACTGTTACTAGTATAAAATCCAAGTAGTATTACTAACCAAACATGTTAGGAGACACTGTAAAAATAATTATCACTAGGTCACCATTAATATTTCACCTACTTAGCAATATAGATCAAAAAATCGTATTAAGTTACCCTATATTTGGTCACACTTATTCAAAATAAAACAGTAAGTTTAGCTTAAGTTGTTTGTTTAATAAATCTGTATTCCTTTTTATGTTTAATAATTTCAATTACTATACAACACATTCATAAAAAACACAAACATTCAGAAAGCGATAGCAAGTTTAATTTTAGTGCAGTATACCTTCCATACTAAATTCATATAAAACAGTAACTTTTTATGCAACATAACTGCGATGTCTATATATTGGGGCTCACAACATTGTTGACTTGACAACTAGTATTTTAAATTTCTGGTTAAAAGTATATACCGTTTGCAAATTTTAAAACTATATGGTAAGTGTTAATTCAAATTTTAACAATTTTAAACATGGGTCAAGGAGCTGTACTAAATTATATCTAAGAGTATGAATTCCCTTGACAATTTACTTAAGTTCCAGATATTAATTTTTAATAATTATTCGCGTGGCCTGTGCAAGCAAACTAGTTTTACATTAGAAATATTACTTTAAATGTAATCATTGATACTTTCAGTGGAAATTGGGATTGCATCTTAATATAAACAAATATTTGTTAGGTTAACATTTTCATGTTAAGGTATCATTAACTCTATTTTTCACTTCAAAATGATCAGGTGGCTAGACAAAAAGTATAAAGCTAATTCCTTACTTTGAACTGTTAAACAAATCTTGAAAGTTCACAAGATAACACAAGGGAGCCGTTTGTTGCGAATTGAAACAAGCCAATTTCTTATAGAAATTTTCCAGAACTACAAATTATCTAGGAATTGAATAATTATGCTGTGTTCCTTTTAATCTTTAAAGATAACTTGCTAATTGAATTTATTTTTTGTCATCCACAAACCAATAAATTGAAACAACGTAAATTAAGACGCCGTATATATCTAGCAGGATCTAACCTTGTGGCGAGCTAATCTTTTGTAGTTGAAATCAAATTAGAATTGTAGCTTTTTAGTCTTCCAATGCTATTTACAAGCAAGATTCTTGTGTGTGTGTGTGTGTGTGTGTGTGTGTGTGTCTATATATATATATATATATATTATATATATTGCTGTGCCACATACCTTGCGTTGGTCACCACTAAATTTGTGCTGTGATAACACCTTGCGATTAGTGATATAACAATGGTCGCACGTTGGAGTGTCGCTAAAGAGTGCTATGACACGGTACAGCAAATTGTAAATTTGAAACTACTGACTTATTCTTTCTAACTTTTGTTTTGCCTGGCTAGCTCAACGGAAGTAATAGAATTTACAAAAAGAATTCAAACAGCAGTATCATAAAGCGTCTATAAATTCAAAAGCAATTTTCTCTCATACAAAAGAATATAGAACATTTACAGCATAATTTTTTTATACACAAAATTATTCCTATTAAGTACCTATTTACTTAATTTTTATGTTCCTCACCTAAAACGACACAAATATGAAATACGTGACAAGATTGCAGTGGATATTTGGAAATTCTAAGATGCTATGATATATAGAATGTCGACATGCGGAATTGAATGAAAGTACAATTGAAACCAGGGAATTTGAGAAATTCCAAGGTTCTACAGAGATAGGTGGAAATTACAAACGTTTATTCATAAACACGCGATGCGCGCCAATTAGAACGTTGGAAGGTGTAGCTTATAAATGGGATAAGAAACTCGAAAATAAACAGTATATCTTCAACAAATGCACGAATCACGTCGATTTAAAGTGAAAATTACGTACCAGTAATAATTATTGAAAGTAAAAATTTATTAAAAGTAAAAATTTGAAAGTGCCAATATGTGCAACGAAGAATAGGTCGTTTTTACGTGTAAAACGGCTTCGAATAAACATCCAAGAAAAGTAAACGGTTTCAAGTAGACATACAGGTAAACGTATTTGAATAAAGTTGAAAGTAAACGTATTTGAGAATTTGAAAATAGGGAAAAGCATCTTTGAACGTTTGAAAAGTACTTTAGAGTAATTACAAAGATATTTTTGCTGGCTTTCAGAAAAATTAAATTTGGCGAATGTGAATAATTTATTCAGGGGCTAATTTTTGACATAAAACTGTACATGTTATCAATCATTATACTGTGTAATTTTGGACAGATAGAACGATCAGGGGAATTTCATAGCAATTTTAATGGTACGCATCGTAGGAGCTTAAATCCTAAAAAGGCTATTTCATAGCAATCTTAAAGGCACACCAACATACGGGCTATTTTATAGCAATATTGATTGCGCACCAACGTGGGGTTTGTAAAGAGGCATTCCACAGCAATATATATATATATATATATATATATATATATATATAAAATTAAGATTCGATTTTGGGTTTTACTTCGTCCAAATGTCATAAATTATTCAAAATATGCCAAAGTCATTTATTAATAACTGACGTTTCGGAAAGTATGTTTCCTTACACTTAGTTCTATAATTAAATAGTTAACATCTTTGGAGAATTTCTTAAATCTATACTTACATTTATTAAACTATTGGTTTTTATGAAATTTTGTGATGAATGAAATTTGTGTTGGTTTTGTTTTGTTTTACTAACTACGTTATTAATACTAAAAATTACAGAAGTGTCAATTACAAATAAGAAAATAAAATTTTAAAAATTAAAGATGTTGTTACTTATAAATTATATAAAATTATGATAATCTACTGAAACATTATAATTAATAAAAATATTATCATTTATATACAGTTGTATATTACGTTCTAATGTGTTTGTATGTATGCATGTGTGGTATGTGTGTGTGTGTGCGTGCGTGTGTGTGTGTGTGCGTGTGTGTGTGTGTGAGTTATTTATACATGTAAAATAAATTATAATGTATGTGTGTATGCATTTGTGTGTGTGTGTGTGTGTGTGTGTATGTTTATTTTAGACTGCTTTAATCAATTTAAATGGTGTTTATTACTTTTTATTTAAGGAGAATAAAAAAGCATAACTTTTGTGTAGGTTATCTATGTCATTTTTAAAATTAATTGTATTGATTTGTTTTTGGATGTGGTAACTTTCTAGAAATAATCTGTTTTTGTATATACTTTCTGTATCTAATATTTTTGTATTGTCAAAATCTGCTTGGTGTTGATATTCATTTAAATGTATAGTTAGGGCGCATGATTTTTTGTTTAATTTTTGATCACTTTTATGTTGTATTATTCTGTTCTTCAGCCACTGTTTCGATTGTCCTATATATTGTTTATTGCAGCTACAGGGGATGCTGTATATGGTATTGCTTTTTAGTGATTTTGGGATATTGTCTTTGGTCCTGGTAAATATGTTCTTAATGCTATTTTCATATTTAGTCGAAATTTTTATTTGTGGAGTTTCTAATAGTTTTATTAAAGATGGTGTTAGTTGTTGTATGTATGGAAGTGTTTTGTATTTGTTAAGTTTGGTTCCTATGTGTTTATCTGGATGTATTTGTTTAGTTTGAAAAATTAGTTTATTTGTTAAAGATTTAGGATATCCATTGTTTAGTAAAGTTTTTTGTAGTTGTTTAAGATTAGTTGTAAGAAAAATATAAATATATAAATATATAAATATATAAATATATAAATATATAAATATATAAATATATAAATATATAAATATATAAATATATAAATATATAAATATATAAATATATAAATATATAAATATATAAATATATAAATATATAAATATATAAATATATAAATATATAAATATATAAATATATAAATATATAAATATATAAATATATAAATATATAAATATATAAATATATAAATATATAAATATATAAATATATAAATATATAAATATATAAATATATAAATATATAAATATATAAATATATAAATATATAAATATATAAATATATAAATATATAAATATATAAATATATAAATATATAAATATATAAATATATAAATATATAAATATATAAATATATAAATATATAAATATATAAATATATAAATATATAAATATATAAATATATAAATATATAAATATATAAATATATAAATATATAAATATATAAATATATAAATATATAAATATATAAATATATAAATATATAAATATATAAATATATAAATATATAAATATATAAATAACTCACACACACACACGCACCTTCACACACACGCACGCACACACACACACACACATACCACACATGCATACATACAAACACATTAGAACGTAATATACAACTGTATATAAATGATAATATTTTTATTAATTATAATGTTTCAGTAGATTATCATAATTTTATATAATTTATAAGTAACAACATCTTTAATTTTTAAAATTTTATTTTCTTATTTGTAATTGACACTTTTGTAATTTTTAGTATTAATAACGTAGTTAGTAAAACAAAACAAAACCAACACAAATTTCATTCATCACAAAATTTCATAAAAACCAATAGTTTAATAAATGTAAGTATAGATTTAAAAAATTTCTCCAAAGATGTTAACTATTTAATTATAGAACTAAGTGTAAGGAAACATACTTTCCGAAACGTCAGTTATTAATAAATGACTTTGGCATATTTTGAATAATTTATGACATTTGGACGAAGTAAAACCCAAAATCGAATCTTAATTTAATATTAATAACGTCCAGAAACAAAGAATCTATTATATATATATATATATATATATATATATATATATATTACTCATATTTAGACCAGGGTAGGAAATTAAATAATCACATCAAATAATTTTAATCACCGCGTATAAGGAATTTTATTAAATAATACGCTTTATTAAAACCATGAAGCATAAATAAATTCGGTCGTCTCAGTAAAAATAAGAAATTTAAACCATGTACAAGACGCTTTATATCAAAAGAAACAGTATTAAAAGCTCTGCGTGTAATGTAATTATTCTAAACAAATGGAAATTACGTGCAAAATTTATATTAATTAACCCTATTTCAAGTAACCGGTATTGAACAAAACGTACAGATAATATCTATAGAAACTTGTAAAAACCCATTAAAATGCAAATCCTAGAAGTGTTAGTTAGAAGTAGGATGTTTGAACACACCTGCGTATTTTAAAAGGCAATTTCAGTTTAATTTGTTTAGATAAACATGTCGATTCTAAGGATATTGGAAACGGTCAGATGCTTTAGCACGAAATACAAAACAGGGTTTATTTAAAAGCTCATTCGGCGAAAATTTTGCAGATAATTAATGTTTACAAAGAATCTTGGAGAAACCGGGGCTTAATATTCACGAGAAGGTGCGATACGGGGTTATTTAACCCAGATAGTCCACATGGACTAAAATATAATCGATAATAAAGAATATCAATTTGCACCAATACGAACAGGATAGAAAAGGAAAGAGAAATGCGTCAAGCAAAGACACATATAGTAAAAGGGGTGATTTAAGCAACGTCACGAGGGTCACAATTGGTTGAAAATAGGATGCAAATATCAGAGGTAGAAACAACAATTTCTGTACAAAATTAATTAGTTTTTCTCGGACATGTTTGCGTGCCGTGTGAGAATTTCTGAGATTTAAATGGGGCGAGTACAAAATTCGTAAAAACCGACGCACAGGCTACGGACTGGGAACATAGCATGAGAAATTTTAAGAATTGTCTGTTTTGAGGACAAAAGCGACGTGCCGGCTATTCGCTATATATACCGGTGGTAATATGAATTTCGGCCTCTTAGACTTTTGACTATTCGATGCGTTAAAAGCTCTTAGATCCGCGACTTGATTGAAGATGTTAAACAGTGCATTTTAGTTTGATAAAATAATTTAAAGTTTGCTCGTATATTTTAGTGATTCAAAATAGTTTGTTATTTACGTGCTAACATGAATGTACTTCAGTGCACTTAGATACAAGGTAATAAAATTTAGTATCACTGTACCAATTAGCAAAATTTACAACGACAAATGTATACACAAAAGTAGGCAGTTTTGGCGTATATTGGTGAAAGAAGTATGAATTTCTTTGTTATTTTTCGGGGGTGTTAATAATTAAATGGTTCAAAAACGTGTCTGGATCCACAAAACCAGGGTCAGATATACACAGATGAGTTCCGGAAAAGCCCAGAAACAACTTTAAATAAATGGTGATGGAGAAAATTTTAAAAGCGTTGAGAATTAGAAGCCGTAAATATAATCCTGTTGGAATGGTGTGATTAACTAAAGGGACGATGTACATGGAAGCTACGAGTGCAGTGACCTTCAGGTAATTTATACTATTTTGTTTGAACTGTGATATTTTTGTGTGTGTTGAATAACTTTATAATTGATTTACTTTAAATGGACATTAGTGAAATTGTACTAACCATAAAATTTTAATTTTAAGATGAAATTTGCTTGTTTAGGTAGAAAGGGGTATTTAGTATTGATGTTCTGAATTATGATGAAAATTTGGGTATGTCTTTGAGCTCAATTAGACGAACCTGGTTAATTAACGTAAAGGGGTGGTAGATGCTCCCTTTGTACTCTGCATATATTGTTATAGTAATTAGTAGGCATCCTACAAGGACTTTAATTCTGGATGCACTTTAAAATGATAATAAATTTAATCTTATAAATTTCTGATACTGAAATTTATGCCAAAATTTAATTTTGAAATTTTAATGTATTGTGAATATTGATGTAAATAGAGTTAACGTTGATGTTTGTGTTAGGAATGTGTTTGTTTTTTTTTATGATTGAGGATGAAAGTTATCTAGGGGAGCAGCCGAGGCGATTAACAGAAGAAAGTCAACGAACCAGTTAATTTAGGAGGTTTCACAGCAATATATATATATATATATATATATATATATATATATATATATGTAATATTTCCTTTTCGTTTATACACCAACCACGAATGCTCAAATATTTGTTTGAAAAAGTGCATTATGATCAATGTGGATGTGCCTCTGAATTTCTGTTTACACTCCTTCAGAAATTGTACTCAAGGTTGTAACATGCCATTTGGCTGACGCCTAGCCATGTTACAACGCGGCCGCTTTTCACTTATTTAATTCGATCTTAGCGCGCTTAGAATTCTTATGTCTATTCACAATACCTTATATTACATAAAGAGTCCCTAATATTAATCTTATATTACGTTTCAAGGTTAAACATTAACAGTTTCCCTTGATTTATATTTAAAAACAGTTTATTCATAACAAGTCTTTGTTTACGTTCCTTAGATAATTATCTTTTGTTCGATTTAAATGAAACGCTCCGTTTGACATAACTGTTGTAGTTTTGAAAGATTGAGAAACTGTCGGTTCTGCAGCGGATTGGTTGTTCTTTTTCTTAACCTGTTAATACATTTTAGTTGTGCTTTGATATCGTTTTTTGTTTTATCTGACAGAAGGACAAGTCGGTAGAGAAAAAGTGAAAATGGTGTCTGATATTATGTGGTCCAAAATGGTTATTTGTCTGAAGCAGTTTTGTTCCAATCATGAAGCTCGCTTTTTATGATATGGACGGACTTCTATTTCTAAGGGCGGATTTCTAATAATGGAGACGTCGTTTAAATATTACCTTTAATTTTATAATTTCTCTATCTTCTTGGACATGTGTTCATATCTTCGTGTCGCCTAATAAGGATATTTATATCTATTGTTGGTTATAATATAAATACCTCATAGTCTAGTTTTGCATATTAAAAGACTGGAACTTGTATATACCTTTGCTGTTAGTATATTCCTGAATATTTCTCTGGTTTGTGTTATGGTCTGGATATCGTTTGGTTTGTGTCTACTCCAGGACGCTTCAGTCAAACTTTACTTTGTGATTGAAGAACCTGATAGACTACCTTACACCTTATGCAATGCTGAGTAGAATCAAGACGTGGATAAGGGTAACAATTTACACTTAGTAGTTATTCTACATCCGGGTATGAGATTTCACTTTACAATTTAATTATTCATTAAATAGTGTTTGTACTAAGAAGTCTTAGTAATAATTATTATGTTTACCTGATCAGAATTATTAAATATTCAACCTGGTCCTTAAATTTGTGAACGGAAGGTTTCATGGAACTTTTTGAGTATTAAAGGTTTAATTTATATCTACTCAATTTAAATAGCTCACTGTATTTTTGTCTAGTGAACTTTGAAGAATTCATTTTATTTTATCGAAACATCATAAAATTTAAGTTCAAACATTATTTCATAAAGGTGTCTGACTTTGTTTAAGTTATTAGTCTGACAGTCTACATGTTTTGTTGATTATTATGTAAATAAGAAATAACATTTCATTTATAGAAGTAACACAAAATTCATTTTTTGATTATTTTCAATATATTGTGATAAATTATTATGCCCTAATATACACTTGCATTACTAGACGTGTTCCTTACTGTTTTGTTATTGTAATTCCTCAGTAAGCATTGGTATAAAATAATTTAGTGAGTCTTTTCACAACTAAATCGTTCTCTCAACCCTGATGATCTTGGTCTTTTGCGGTCACCGCAACCCCGAAGGTCGAACTAGATTTTCCAAAGTATGTCCTCATACTTTGTCGTGTGTGTTCTATGCTCTTTACCCATGTAGAAGACAGAAAAACGACACAAAGTTAATGCGTGCTTATTGGTGTATTAGTTGCTCTGGTTATGCAGCACATAACGTTTTCGCAGATTAGATTGTAAGTTCAGTTGTATGCAGATGGGCAGGTGGATGGATTCTTTCTTATGATGATGGTGCGGTAGTAACTCAACTAAAATTGTTTTAAGATGGGCTACTTGGCGTGACGACTATATAATTTTAGGTTCCGGTCAAACACGACTTTTCTAATAATTGGAGGTAGCTAGATTTCTGATTATTGCTGGTTGAAGAGCAGTTAGCCACTTTAAATTTTATACAGATGGTTGCCCGTGGTGCATGATGAATTGGTTTGGTTTGCACGTATAATCTTCCAAATCCAACAATCAACACCTGCGAGCACTGAAAAAATTGAAGACCACCAGAAAAATCCCTTTAAGAGGTAGTACAAGATGGTACAAATAAGGACAACTTCATAATTGTTAGCCTACTAGCTACAAAATCACTTCTTGCAACTATAGGTTACAAGTTAAAGTATCGGGTTAGGAAAACAACATAAGGCACTACAAAAATAGTAATTACTTTCCATGGTATTAAGCTACTCGCAAAATACGATCATGACAAACGTAATAACCATCACAAATGTAATAATCATATTCATGTTCAAAACCAATAAACTCGCATTTCCTGCACCACTGCGATAGCAATAAAACAAGGTATTTAGGTAATATCAAGGACAAGAATTAAATTGTGGTTTTGAGCAAGTCTGTCGACTAAAGATTGAGAAATATATTGCTATTGATGCATATAGATTTCAAAAAGGAAAGCTATGAAATAGCACATATCGAAATATGCCTAAAGAAGAAATTTACCCATTACAATGTAATTATATGATTGTAAATGAAATAGTACAAAGAAATAATTTTAAACATTATTGACCCATAATACTTCAAAACACGAGATGTGAATTGAAAATAAAGGCAGTCGTTACAACAGTAAAAGACAATTAGAAAACAAGGATAACTCATGTACCAATAAATAAAGAATTATAAGAAATAATGTGTCCGTATAGAGTGTAACACTGCATAGATATGAGACTTGAACCACCATATATATTAAAGAATTGCAAGTGCAGACATTAAAATTGTGAACCCAGAAACAACTTGAAAAATAGGTGGAATAGAGAACAATGTCATCGTATTTAATTATTAAGTAGGTTGGGAACAAGCGATAGTAGGTGTATTTGATTTAGGAACAAGAAACGACTGAAGAAATAAGTTTGCAAAATTTTGTGACAAAAACAATTTAACCATCACAAATATATTATTTTAACATCATGCTAGAAGATGATACACGTGGAAGATGCCAGAAATTATTAATAGATATCTAATAAATTACATTCTTGCTAGACAACGACATATAAATCAAGTAAAAACTAGTAGAAGCTACTTTGAAGCATATATAAACACTGACCATAACATAGTAATTATGAAAGCCGCACTGAAATTTAAAAATTTGGAAAAGGAACGGAGGTTGAGAAACTAAAAGAATGATAACCACCAAATATTTGGGAAAACGTCACACGAGTTGTTGATAGACATCAGGAAAATTTCTTATACTAAGGAAGTAGAAGCAGAATGGAGTAGCATTAAATCCAGCTTAGACATTGTTACCAGAGATAGTCATAGTCTAGGGTATAAACAAGAAGAAAATAAGAAACAATGGATATTATCAATTTAATAGAAGAAGGAGTGAAAATACAAAACAAACCAGATGAAGCAGCAAAAAAAAGATAAAGAGCCATAAAATGTGAAACTATTCGCAAATACAGGCAAGCCAAAGAACAATGGATTGAGGAATAATGCGAAGAAGTACAAACTAAGATGAAAATTAGAATGACGGATGAGCTATACAAATTAATTATAATGAGTTTTAGGGGTATAAAGCTCTATAGCAAAAATCATTATAGAAAATGTCGAGAATGTAGATATATGCAGCAAGAACATTTAGTGAAATATTTCCAGGATTGGAAATAGATGCATTTGAACTGGAAACATACGTTGAAAAGGATATACTATACTTAGAGACGAGTTTGAACTAGCATTAAAGAGTTTGAAAAATAATAAGGCACCGGATACAGATAAAGTGCAAGCAGGAACTCTAAAAGCTGCACAACCAGTACTAAAACGTATCTTCTAACTTGTCAACTATACGTACGAGACAGGTGAAATATCCAAATATTTCAAACGTAACACCATAGTCGCAGGGGAACACGGGAAACCATCTTTGCTTTAAACGTGATAATGGGGAAAACAATAGAAGAAGAAGAAAGCATATATATATATATATATATATATATATATATATTGCAGTGTACTTAGCTTTATTAATCAAGTCCCAGTGAACTGGGCGCCATAAATTTATGCAGTGAAGTTACTGCTAGAACTCTTTCAAACAGATCCAATCGTGCCCCACAGATTGGGCACCATAAATATTGCAGAAGTTTTATTGAAAAATAAAGTTAACACCTACGAAATTTAAAAAAAAAATTTAATTCCAATATCTTTTGAAAAGCTCCGCCAAATCAGCATACCACGGCTAGCTCTGCTTTCAGCTTCTTCAGAGATACTTACCCATTCTATTCGTACTCTCTATCAGCTAGACTACCAATAAAAATTACCAACCAAATAATTTAACAAAACATTCAACCTTTTTTATTCATACAAATCAAAAATTACGTCACACCAGCTCAATGCTTACAAAAATGGATATAAAACATCTCCATAAATTTTTACGATATCAACAATTAAATCTTTGTAAATTTCCTAAATTTAATTTATTTCAACACTTCTTCATATTCAGTTCAAGTAGATGGACTTATCTTGAAACCCTAAATTGAAATTTACCCTAGTCTATGGTGAGCTCAGTATAAACCTTCTTACTCTGAATGCATAAATAAATTGCATTTTGTTTTAAACTACTTTAAAGACCCATTTATTCGTTATATCAAAATTATACGTCATGTATTTATACCTTCAAATAATAAAATCAAATTGTCTTTTTCATATAACCCTCAAAATAAATTTTATGTTCATAAAATATTCACTAAATACGTCAAATCACTCTAACATAAAATACCAGCACAAATGTTCAAACAATAACAAAAGAAAACAAATTTCTTTACCTGGTGTATGCACTTGAACCATCACCTCTGTAGATGTCGTCCACCAAATTCTCGTCGTTGCATTACATCAAACTTCTCTCTGCTACATGTACAGCAAACTCATTTCCACTCGTTCATCCAATTCTAAGTAGACGCCTTCAGTACAGCTACCCATATAATCGTCCAAATATGTTAGTCGGCTCTGGATATACCATACAACCAGCACCCTCGTTCCGAAAAATAACTTGGCTCGCTTACTTTTATAACATCTCTTGTTCTTTGCGTATTTAAATTTACAGCCCCGTTTATGAAATAGCACCTACTCGTGCTTTTAAACACTTGCAATTTAACTAAACGGTCTGCACTATCTACAAATTTTCAGCTTTGATGTTACACCATGTAGGTCTGGAGCGAACAGAAGAAATAAGAGAGCTTCACCACGTCTCCTAGTGTATTTATAACCTTCCAAGCCTACCCCCTGTAACCTATCTTCACCGAAATTCACCTCCACCTTAACTGATTCTTAAAATTCCAAACACAACGATTTTTGAAAACTAAGAATTTTCTCACCCATCGTAGCTTTAGTCCGAATTACTGATTAGCGTGCTCAACGGTTGAAATTCTCTGAGAAAAGTATCTCACCCCAATCGCAATCAACCAATCAAAACATATTTCTCTCGTTCAGGTCGATCGTCCAATTCTATTATCGTCGTCTACCCCATATTTACTGTCTTTGTTATAATCCCACTATAGAAACTTAAAATCAATATTGTCGTTAGCCTCTGCAAATTATCGCGTTCTTTAAATGGCTGTTTTGTACAACGTCTGTTATTTTTCATCTTCCTTTACCTTGTGCTATTTATATTCTGTCTCCGCTTTGTTTTACAACCACCCGATGTTTCTCAACCTTCGCTTCGGTCGTTAGCTCAAACTTCTAAAGAATTATGTTTCAACGTACATTATGATTTCTCGAATTGTATATTTGTCTGAAAGTCTTTTCTATGAACTGTTTGCCAGTTTGAAATTGTATTTTCCCAAGTTGCTTAGCCTGTAGACTTCCTAGAAATTGTTTTAACGGACGCTTTGTTAGTTAAACCAATCTACGCGTTTACAATATCGATTTTATATACTGCAAAGCTTTTCGTACTACACGTTACTTGTATGAAACTAAAAACACGCTTAAATTATTGATTTTATACTCTGTAAACAAAAGCTTTCCCCCTATTATTTGATGTGCTCGATTTACAATCTTAGAATATCAAAGCTAATTGTCCTCGCATTATTCTTGAGTTTTTTTATGAACTGCAAAGCTTCCACACTATGCAACTTTAAATTGCGACTTATTGATACAAATATATGCTATTATACGTTGTTTTAAAGTCAGAACTAATTAATTTGAAGCGTAAATAATATATTCTTGTTTTCTATATACAAGGTCCTTACAAAATTACTTTCTTGACTTATCTATCCATTTTTACCTATACCCTACAGGTTAATATATATATATATATATATATATATATATATTTTCTTCTTATTCCTGGAATTTGGTCATCAAATAACTTGACAAAAAAACGAAAACAACAGCTTTTCGTATATGAATATATTACGTAATTGCTATACGCGTTTCGGTACAAACTACCATAATCATTAAGCACCTACAATATTACATAGTTAGTACAAAAAAGTTTTTAAAATTGTTATACATACCCAAAACTATATAAAACTTTTTGATATTAATGAGTTTGCTATTAGGATGTGAACATTTTAGTCAGTTAGATAAAACGCATTTATCGTAAAAATAACTAAGATTAAAAATAGACAAATAATAAACAAAGTTTAACAATGTATCACATCTTCTTTTAAGAACTAAATTGCTTGAACTAAATTATTATGCTAAGGTAACCAACAAACTAATTGTTATCATTGATCAATATTTAGCGCGGGCAATGTGTGCATTTGTTTTAAACCAGGCTTGTATTAAGTGTATGAATCTTTACAGTGTTGTATTAAGCAAAGAAATCTGAGGTTGAAATAGTTTCATAATCATTTTTTAAAAACGAATTATATTGTTATATATGTTGATGAAATTATCCTGGTCTAGTTTTGAATTGATCGCGTTCGGGTGTTTGTGTATTTTAATAGTTTCTAAGATGTTTCTTTTCTTATCGTTATTTTCAACACCTAAAATTTTGACATTATTAAAGTCGAATTGGTGTAGTTTTTCGATTGCGTGGGTCGCTAATGCTGTAATTTTGTTATTGTTTGTTCTTATAGAGTATTTGTGTTCATATATGCGTTTGTGAATATATTGTTTTGAGTTTCCGATGTAACATCCTTCGCATTCTAAACAATTAATTTGATAAATAGTGTGGGTTCGGTTATTGTGATGAATTTGTGTAGACGATTGCATCATTTGCCTACCAACTCATAAAATTAAAGAAACATCAGATAGTAAATTAAATAATTATAATATTAGTGAAAGTCGTGATAGAAAATTTTGAAATAATAATACTAGGGCAACTATACGATAGAAGTTTGCCGTTAACTTTGAAACGTTAGTTTAAATTTTTAATTAAACATAATTTTAATATTTAATAACTTACGGCTATAAATATTCGACAAGATAACCAACTAAGCAATCTAAATATTCGAACAGAAAACCAACTAAGTAATCTAAATATCTAATACATAAACCACTACATAATCATTTAAGTATTCTTCTAAACATTGGTTTACATAAGCATCTGAGCATTGAACTGAGAAATTAATTAAGAAAATTAACTAAGGGTCGAGCTGTACTACACATTAAACAAGAGCGCTTAACTGAAAACAATCTAGGGGTTCTGGTCAATTGCATGCAGCAGCAGTTCCAAGAATTGAAAACACGCAGGGAAAACACAGGTCAGAAATAAGAACATTCTTTAATAGCATAAGGCATTATTTTCATTTTGAATATTTACAATTTTGCATATATCGAAATATTTATGTAAAGGGTCATCAAAAATCTTTTAAAAATTACGTAGAGAGAAAGAAGGCCGTTTGAACGTTTAAAGGGTACTTCCAGTCGTATACAGTGTTATTTTTGCTGGCTTTAACTGATTTAAGGAAGTTATAATTTGAGGACAAACAGATTATATTGTTACTTTGATTCAGGGGTTTATTTTTGAATAGCGAATCACATTATAAAAGTTGTAAAGCTGTGAAGTGTATATATTGTTTGGTCATTATACAAATTTTGGTAAGTTCATTTATTTCATTCATGTAGGAAAGTGTTAGAGAAAAGTGGGGTAAAAATTTCATTGTTATCATACCGTCGTGTACTCTGTGTGGATTGAACTGAGCTAGTCGAGGCATATAAAACCAATTGTGTTAAAAATTTTAATTTGAGATTATTTAGAGACAGAGCGGTCGCGGGCAGTAGGAAACTGAACGTTATCGGCGTGCGGCGATATCACAGCATTATATGTATGTATGTATGTATGTATGTATGTATATATATATATATGTATATATGTATGTATATAATATATATAATACTAGAATAGATGGGAATGAGTTATGGGAATACACAGATAATACATAGTTTAACAAAGAGCAAACAGTGGTAATAGAATTTGAAGAGGAACATGGAGAAGTAAATATTGGAAATGGAGTGAGACGGGGATGTACGCTATTTTTATTAATTTTTAACTTGTTTATTGAAGAAGCAATAAACACTGTCAAATGCAGAAAGACGTTGTGATATTCCCTTTGAAATAATTATAATCACATTTCATTTTAATAATTTCTGTATAAGTAAAGTTTACCAATAGGATTAGGTTATTCCCTTTAGGACATATAAGTTTTAGGCTTCTATAAATTTTAATTTAATAGAGAATTATTTTGCATCATATTCGATCCATAGTCAAAGGTTGTAAAAATCACGTCAGTTTTTAAAAAGGATAAAAGTTCTATCATCATGGTAATTAATACAACTTGATTTTGTTTTGTCTAGAAAATATATAATGTCACCAATAATTTCATCATCTTAAGAACAAAGGCAGGTCATATATAGTTTTGTGTTGACTCAGATTACATGTAAAACTCGAAATACATAAGTTTAAATATATAAAGCATAGATAGGGAAAACGACATGAAGGAGATCCATTTTTGATTCATCCGTCCGAAGCTTGCCAAGAATGCCTCGTTTGGTTTTAAACAGAGCAGATCAGTTCTTCAAAACAAAACTGTGTTTACAACATCCAAACTCTAAACATGCCACTTTTGTAGGTTAATTACTGTACGTAGAGGTTAGCCAACAAAGCAGAGAAGCCTAAGTAGGTTAAGATAATTTCCTCTCAAGTGAGTCAGTTTTTTTTAGGGACACTACTGGATCCATAGTGAGAGTTAAGCGTTGCGTTGAAAGTTTCATGTAGTGGACGAGATCGAACTAGTAGAGGTGCACGAAAGGAAGTAGAGGGCAACCTTTAATGCTAAAATTCATCTCCTTATTACAAGAAAGTTGAAAAAGCCTAAGGCCGAAACGATACTTGTGCGAAGGTTAGTACCTAATCATAAAATGTATAAATTAAATATCCTTACCAGTACGTCTCTGTGTAGGTTAAGTTATAGTTAATAGGTTTACAACATATTGTGTGTTTACTGTTTGTAGTTAGTAGATTTATTATATCATCATCATCGTTAGGTTTTCAGTCCTGGAACTGGTTAAAGGCATACCCTCATTGTTTCCTTTTCTGAACTAACCTACTCATTTCTCTAAAATTTCCACAGTCTGCATCTTTCACTATCTGCGTGCATTAGTCTGATCTAGGCCTATATCTATCTTTTTTTTCTTATATTTGCTTGTAATATATCCCGCACAATTTTTCCAAAAATGCCTTAGAACGTATCCTGCCCTTCCAATTCTCCTATATTTCTTTTGTTTTTTATATATGCTTTCAACAATTTTTTCCTTGTTTCTATGTTTGTTGTCTTCGAATATAGCCGCTGCTCTTTTTTGTTAGTTGCAGTTCGCTTCCCCTTCTATTGTTTTACAAATATATATCCTATTTCCTCGATATTCAGTGGAATGTGAAGGGGGTTAAGCAGCCTGCGACTACCAAGTTCTCCCAACTCTCGAACATGTGCTGAATTGATAGTTTTCCAATATTCTTTCAAACACACCATTAGTTGAAAATATTTCAAAACCAACAACTATTTGTTTATAATAATCATCAGATTTAAGTGCAATTATTTTTTTTTCGTCATTGGGTTTTTTTGTCTTGAAACTGGTTGGACGCATACCTCCACTTATTTCTATTCTGAGTTAGCCTACACAATTCCCTGAAATTTTCACAGCCTAGATGCAGCTCGATTCTCCTTCTTTTGTTTTCTAATTATATGTTCTATTTTACTAAGATTCAGTAGAATGTGAAAGGGGTAAGCAGCATGTTACTACCAAGATCCCTCTACACATAGACATTTGCCGAACTAATAGTTTACCAGTAAATGCTTTCGCACAATTAACATTAGTTGAGAATATTGCAAAACCAATACCTTGCTTATACTACTCATCAGGTTTAAGTACAGTTATTTTTTTCATCATTAGGTTTTCCATCTTGGAACTGGTTGGATGCGTCTTTCCCTATCTGTGTCCAATAGTCTAACCTAGGTCTTCCTCTACTTCTTTTTTTCCTATCTCTGCTTCTAATATATTCCGTACTATTCCCTCATGCCTTAGTATGTGGCCTACCACCATATCTATCCCATTTTTACAGTTTTCCACATATTTCTTTCTTCCCCTACCATTTCTAGCACCTCTTTGTTCTTAAATTTGTCTGTCCATGATATTTTTATCATACGTCAGTAGCACCACATTTCAAAGGCTATCTTTTTCCTGTCTGCTTCTCCTACTGTCCAGGTTTCACAGCCCTAAAGTACTGTGCTTCACACATAACTTCTAAGCAACCATTTCCTTGTTTCTATGTTTGTCGTCTTTCAACACAGTAGTTGCTTTTTCTTGTTAAATGTAGCCTGGTTTTGTGCTAATCCGTGTTTTATATCTTGTACGCTTTTCCCATCTCGCGTTATTTGGCTTCCTAGATAGCAGAAATCCTTAACCTTTTGTAAGTTCTTGTTAACCTATTTGTATTCTTGTTTTTGATTTATTTTCATTTCTTTTGCATACTAGTACTTTAGTTTTATTTTTGTTAATTTTCATATCGTATCTATCTGTTAGAACGTTTTTCATTTCATTAAGAGCACCTTCTGACTCTTCCTTGCTAGATGCTAATACCACTATATCATCTGCAAATCTAAGCATATCAATCTTATGTCCCTACATAATAATTCCAAATATCTTCCTGCATTTGACAGTATTCATTGTCTCTTCGATATACAAGTTAAAAATTAATGGAGATAGGGCATATTCCTTTCTCACACCTTTCCTAAAATTTACTTCTCTACGTTCCTGCTCTAATTCTATTACGGCTGTTTGCTCTTCGTATAAGCTATGTACTATGTACTCTTCTGCATATAAATTCCCAATATATTCTTGCCATCTACCCACTTTCTCTACATTTTCTATAATGACGTTTCCTCCCACATTCTTTATATTTTTGCTATACGGTTTTATATCCCTAAAATTCATTTTAATTAGTTTGTATGCTACGTCTGTATTTCCTATTTCCATCTTAATTTGTACCTCTTTGCACTTTTCAGCAATCCATCGTTCTTTAGCTTTCCTGCATTTGCGAATAATTTCCCATTTTATGGCTTTGTATCTCTATTTTCCTGTTTCATCTGATTTATTTTTGTATTTTCGTCTTTCTTCTATTAAATTCAGGATATCCCTTGTTGTCCATGGTTTCTTATTTTCTTTTTGTGTATACCGCAGAATATCTCTGGCCACCATGTCTAAGCTGGATATAATATTATTCCATTCTTCTTCTATTTTAATATCAGAAATTTTCCCAATTTCTTTCAGCAATTCATTTGACTTTTTTTCACATCTTTTGTGGATATCTTTATTTTTTAGTTTCTCAAAGTGAAAGTACCTTTTTCATTTCCCTTTTTTCAAATTTTTTAATTTAAGAGCAGCTGTCACAATTAAGATGTTGTGGTTAAGTGTCTATATCTGCTTCTGGGTAGCTTCTACAGTTTTTTACTTGATTCCTAAACCGTTGTCTAACAAGAATGTAATCTATTTGATATCTTCCTATATGCCCTGATGTCTGCCACATGTATTGTCTTCTAGCATGATGTTGAAATAATGTGTTTGTGATGGTTAAATTGTTCTTGTCGCAAAATTCTACCAGCCTATTTCCTCTGTCGGTTCTTGTGCCTAAACCAAATAATCCTACTACCACTCCTTTCCCCACCTCACCTACCACTGCATTAAAATCCTCCGTAATTATTAAATTTTCATGTCGTTTTACGTATCTTAGTATGTCTTCGATATCTTTGTAGATCGCCTCTACCTCTTCCTCACTGTAGCCAGAGGTGGGACTGTATATTTGTATTATTACTGTATTTACAAGTTTAGATTCTAATCTAACCATGAGTACTCTTTCGTTTTTTCGTAAGCAGTTTTTTACACTGTGTCCTATCTTTTTTCGCATAACTATCCCCACACCCGAATTTCCTTTCTCTGATCCTGTATGAGTTACCCTAAAGTCTCCACTCCAAAAATCCCCCGCCTCTAGCTACCGAATTTCACTAATGCCTACTATGTCTAGTGCTATCTTATCCATTTCAATTTTTAAGTTCTCTAGTTTACCTACTTGCTTCATACTTCTGACATTCCACGCTTCGACTCGCAGAGTATTCCTTACTCTTTTTCTAGATTTTCCAATCACATCCTCCAAAGTAGTACACTCCCGGAGATCCGAATGGGAGACTACTTTAATTCTGGAATTTTTTACCCCAGAGGATGCCATCATCTTAAATACAATTTAATTACGCTGTGTGCTTGGGAGGTAATGTGGTGATTTCTTGTTGCCTTCCACATCGCGGTAGTGTGTCTTAGAATGCCATACCGATCCCCTATGGTCTCTGCCAATCTAAGTACCGAAAAACTTGCTGCCTTCTTTCAGAGACCTGTTTTAGTCTGGTTCCTTACTAAAGACCCTACTACTTTGGTCGAACCTGTAGTGTGGCCCTTTAGGTCATTAGAATGCGGAAGCCATTCCACCGGTTCTAGTAATCTAGAACTTCTTCAAGGTACAGATCCATTCGGAATGGATTTAGGATTTAAGGAACTTTTAATATTTTTGTAGGCTGGTACTGTCTGAACGCATGTGTTATAGAATTAATAGAGTCGCAGCAAATTATATGAAGTTTGTATATTTGGTTTTTTCATTATTGTAAATGGTATATTTACAGTTTTGCCAAAAAAAAATTGCCTTGTTAATTTCGTCTCAAGCATGATTAATTATTTTAGGTATTATTTAACATTTACTCTCAGAGATCTTCCTTGCAGCTAGCAGTCATAAATAGGTTTACGTGTTCAGGTTTGTGTTGGGTTTAAAGTAATTTTTGTTTTAAGGAATTTTCAGGTTTATTTTAAGCCAGACCCACTCTCCAGATCTCAAGTTTTTGGCACCCCCTTCTTAGTCATTTCTAGGACTTTTTCCCAGCATTGCTGCGAGATTAGATGGCATACAAGGTATTTCCCAAACAAGATCACATTTTATACCCGGTAGCATTCTGGAACCCTTGTCAAACACTTACACCATCTGTCCCACTGAGTTAGTCGGCAGGACAACATTTTCGCTCGTACAAACGAGGTTTTCGGTATTTTACCAGGACGAAATTTTTAGAGGAGTAATTCACCAAATTTTTAGAGAATTACCTGCTAGATATTCTGAGGGACAAATGCTGATATGGTTAGAATTGTAGTTGATATAGAAACTAACAAAATGGAAACAGTATTAACAGAGATACTGTATGGAAATTAACAAAAATAAAACTATAGTTCTAGTACGTTACAGAGGGGAGAAGAAATCAAAAATCAGAATAAAGTAGGAAGCCAGGTTTTATTAAAGGCTAAGGATTTCTGCTATATAGAAAGCCAAATAATGCAAGATAGGAAAAGGACAAAAATATAAAATCAAAGATTTCCACAGGGTCGTGTGGCATTTAACACAAAAGAACAATTACTATATTCGGAGGCAACAAACATGGGAATTAGGAAAGAACTGTTGAAAGCATATGTGTTGTACACAGCACTCTATTGCTGGAAACATGAACAGTAGGAGAAGCGGATAGGAAAAAGATTGAAGCCTTTGAAATGTGATGCTACAGATGTAAGATGAAAGTATCATGAACGGACAAGAAGAACAAGGAGGTATTAGAAATGGTAGAGAAAGAAAGAAATATGTGGAAAATAGTAAGAAATACGAGAAATATGATGATAGGATACTTTATAAGGCACAAAGGATATATTAGAAGCTGAGAACAGGATAAAAGAGTAGTAGAGGTAAATCTATGTTAGACTATTGTAGACAGATAGTGAAAGATGTAGGTTTTCGAAATTTCAGGGAAATAGACAGATTAGCTCAGAATAGGAAACAATTGAGGTACGCATTCAACCAGTTCCAGGACCGAAACGTTATGATGACGATAATGCAGTTTTTTATTAAAATCTAACGGCATTTCTGTTAACTATCCATTTGCTCTATGTATATATATATATATATATATATATATATATATATATAATTAGTAATATTGACTGTTCTTATAATGTATAAGTAAGATAAATAAATATTGGGGATACAGTCAGATTGAGCATGGATTTAATATAAACTTCTTATAACCATTTCAAGCTTTCGAAAATGTTTATTTTCTTCATCAGGATACTAAAAGTATAATTTAACATTTATATAACAAAATTATATAGATTACTTATGATTATAAAGTTTACAATTATATAAACATAAAATGATATCTATATGACATGGACAGGTTTTTGTTCATACGTGTACATTTAAAAGGTTCTTGTAAGCATATGCAAAATTAAAATTAAAGTTAATATAGCAAAGATATTAAATAAAATAAAGTAACATAGCTATTATAGGTCTTGTTGATAAAAATAAAAATAGAAACTTAAATATGTTATACTAGTTTTTAAAAATTACAGCTAATCGTATTGTACCAAAGGTGTTATAAATTCGTATAGTGTGATAGTTTTATATAACCTACCATTACAGTTATGACAGGGTATACTGTAGACTACTCCTGACTATCAGAGTGTAGGTTTGTGGTCTTTAAGACTACTATATATTAACCTATCTAAAGTTATAATTGGTTTTTTGATAAGTTTGATGTCTTGAAGATCCTTAAAAATTTAAACAATATTTATTCATATCTTATAACAATAATAAAGAATAAAAATAATTCCAAACTTATATAATCACACTATACAAATTTATAACACCTTTGCTACAATACGATTAGCTGTAATTTTTAAAAACTAGTATAACACATTTTAGTTTCTATTTTTATTTTTATCAATAAGACCTATAATAGCTATGTTACTTTATTTTATTTAATATCTTTGCTACATTAATTTTAATTTTGCATATGCTTTTAAATGTACACGTATGAACAAAAACCTGTCCATATCATATAGACGTCATTTTATGTTTATATAATTGTAAACTTTATAATCGTAAGTAACGTATATAATGTTGTTATATAAATGTTAAATTATAAACTTTTAGTATCCTGATGAAGAAAATAAACATTTTCGAAAGCTTGAACTGGTTATAAGAAATTTATATTAAATCCATGCCCAATCTGACTGTATCCCCAATATTTATCTTACTATATATATATATATATATATATATATATATATATATCCATTTCGAATGAACCTGCACCTTGCCGAAGTTCTAGATTACTAGAACAGATAAAATGGCTTGCGTGTTCTAATTAGCTAGAGGGCAGCGGTTTTTTGGGTACTTAGATTGGCAGAGATTATAGGGGTCGGTATGGCAGTCTAAGACACACTACCGCCATCTGGAAGGCAACGGGAAACCACCATATTACCTCCCAAGTACACAGCATGCCTAAATTGTAATAAAATGATGGCATTCTCTGGGGTAAATAGTCTACCATTTGGATCTCCGGGAGGGAACTACTTTGGAGGATGCGATCGGAGAGTTCAGAATAAGAATCGGAAACATTTTGCGAGTCGGAGCATGAAATGTTAGAAGCATGAAGCAAATATGCAAGCTAGAGAACCTAAAAATCGAAATGAATTTAGCACTAGATATAGTAGGGATCAGCGAAGTTCGGTGTCCAGAGGCGGGGGATTTTTGAAGTGGAGATTTCAGGGTAGTTCATACAGGAGCAGGGGAAGGAAATTTGGGTGTGGAGATAGTTATGCGGAAAAAGATACGATACTGTGTAGAAAATTACTTACAAAAGAACGAAAGAGTACTCATGGTTAGATTAGAATCTAAACTGGTAAATGCAGTAATAATACAAGTATACATGCCCACCTCTAGCTATAGTGACACGAAGAGGTAGAAGCGATCTACAAAGATATCGAAGACATATTAAGATACATGAAAGGACATGAAAATTTAATAATTACGGGGATTTTAATGCAGTGGTAGGTTAGGATAGGGAAGGAGCAGTAGTAGGTTTATTTGGTTTAGGCACGAGAAACGACAGGTGAAATAGGCTGGTAGATTTTTTCCGACAAGAACAATTTAATCATCACAAACACATTATTTCAACATCATGCTAGAAGACAATATACGTGGAAGATGCCAGGAGATATAGGAAGATATCAAATAGATTACATTCTTGTTAGACAACGGTTTAGGAATTAAGTAAAAGACTGTAGAAGCTACCCAGAGGCAGATATAGACACTGACCATAACATCGTAATTATGAAGGCCGCACTTAAATTTAAAAATTTGAAAAATAGAAACAGAAAAAGGCACTAACTTTGAGAAACTAAAAGAAAAAGATATTCAAGAAAGATTTGAAAAAAGGTCAAATGAATTGCTGAAAGATATCGGGAAAATATCTGATACTAAGGAACTAGAAACAGAATGAAGTAACATTAAATCCAGCCTAGACATGGCGGCCAGAGATATTCTGAGGTATACACAAAAAGAAAATAAAAAACTATGGATAACAAAGGATATCCTGAATGTAATAGAAGAAAGACAAAGATACAAAAATAAATCAGACGAAACAGGAAAACAGAGATACAATGCCATAAAATGGGAAATTATTCGCAAATGCAGGAAAGCTAAAGAACAATGGATTGATAAAAAGTGCAATGAGGTACAAACTAAGATGGAAGTAGGAAAGACGGATGAAGCATACAAACTAATTAGAATCGATTTTCGGGATATAAAACCGTATAGCAAAAATATGAGACGCGGGAGGAAACTTTTTTATAGAAAATGTAGAGAAAGTGGGTAGATGGCAAGAATATATAGAGAATTTATATGCAGGAGAGGAACTAACAGCATTAGAACAGGAATCAGACATTGAAAATGATGACTTAAGATATCTTCTACTTCGAGATGAGTTTGAATTAGCAGTAAACGGTTTTAAAAATGGTAAGGTGTCGCCGTGTACAGATAAGGTGCAAGCAAAAACTCTAAAAGCTGGAAAACATTATGACAAAAAAATAAGCGCAGATAAATCTGAGGAATATTAGAAACAACTACTTGTGTTGGTTGTGAAATATCTGCAACTAATGTTGACCGTGCGAAAAAATTATATTGGAAAAAAATAATAAATCGGTAAATGTCCGAGTGCTGGGGAACTTGGCAGCCACAGGCTGCTTACCCTCCTTCACAACCACTGAATGTCGGAGAAATAGGATATATAATTGTAAAACAATAGAAGGAGACCGAACTACATGTAACAAGAAAGAACAGCGCCTATGATGAAAGACAACAAACAGAAACAAGAAAAAAATATTTGAAAGCATAGGTGTGGAGCACAGCACAGTATACCTATGAAATATGGGCAGTAGGAAAAGCAGACAGAAAAACGGTAGCAGCTTTTTGGAATGCTGTGCTTCAGATATATGAGGATGATAGCATGAACAGGCCAAGTTAATAGCAAATAGGTTATAGAAATAGTAGAGGAAATTAATAAGATGAAATTCTAAGTTATTATTTCATCTTATTAATTTCAATACGTAAGTATTTATCAACTTACCTTGTGTAAAAAACTACTTATAATATTTATATATTAATACTTGGCTTATAGCCGTGATTTTGAGCGTTGCTTCCTGTCTATATCTGACATAAGTCGAAAACTTGACAATTTCAGATATGATTGACAAAAATGCTAAACGTAATTGAAAGTTAGGTTTATATATGGTACTGTACACGATTTGGATTTGTAAATTTCCCAATTATAGCCATCGGCCTCGGTAGCGTAATTGGTTAACGCACAGTTCTGGCAAAACTGAGATGCAGGTTCAAATCCTGTCCAAGGCCTTATATTTTCCTTCTTTCAATTACTTGCTCGATTTGAAATGATCATTTGGGCTTTACTTAAAAAGTCTAAGTTATTATTTCATCTTATTAATTTCTATATATATATATATATATATATATATATATATATATATATATATATATATATATATATACAGTGTGTCTACTTAAGTTGGCGGCATATGGAAAACTTTTTTATTTTTGGTTTTAGGAAAAAAAGTTACTCTTTTAAAAAGTTCTGCTTGTTCTGAAACCTAAAATAAAACCTTCACATTTCAAAATTTATTAGTCATATACGAGGTTAATCAATAAATATGAATTTGGCGCAAGCGTAAAGTACCTTTATTTTTGACAATTTCGAAAATTGTTATTATAAAATGTTGTTCAGAATCAAAAACCACGTTCAAATATGTAAAATATCCATCGATTATAAAAAAAATTTTTTTAACTTTTCCAAAATAAAAATTTATTTAAGCTTACGTGTTATTTCATTTAATCTAAGATGCACTGACAAGAACTGTCCATAAAATGTAATTTCTCAGCATTTCGAAAGACTTTCTTTAATAAGAACAATAGTTCAATAATAATGTAATAGTTTTTGTTACACATACAGATCTTATTATTCCGGCCCTCAATTAACTACCGCTTCAACATATCCGCCTTCTCTATAAATACAGGTATTCGTTCTATCTCAAAACTCTATCAACACTCTTCTAATCATAGTCGGCGTTATACTCTGAACGGTTTCTTTAATGGTTTGTTCTAAATGGACAACATCTGTGAATGGCCCTTGGAGGTACACCTCTTTCAAGTAGCCCCACAAAAAAGAAGTCGAGTGGGGTCAAAGCTGGAATGTGAGGTGGCCAACGAATTTTCGAAAACCGATGCACAACTCTTCCATTAAAACAATTTTCAAGATATTGTCTTACATCTAACCTGCTATGGCATGGGGCACCATCCTGCTGGAACCATATCTGTTGACGTTCAAGTAGGGGTAAATCATCAAGAAAATCATCTAGTTCTTTTTGTAGAAAGAGTAAATAACGGTCTGCATTAAAAGATTGTCAAAAAAAGAAAGTTAGTTAATTGAGGGACGGAATAATAAGATCCGTATGTATAACAAAAACTATTACATTATTATTAAACTACTGTTATTATTAAAGAAAGTCTTTTTGGAAATGCTGAGAAATTACATTTCATGGACAGTTCTTGTCAGTGCATCTTAGATTAAATGAAATAACGCGTAAGCTTAAATAAAATTTTATTTTAGAAAAGTTTAAAAAATTTTTTTCATAAGCGATAGATATTTTGCATATTTGAACGTGGTTTTTGATTCTGAACAACATTTCATAGTAACATTTTTTGAAATTATCAAAAATAAAGGTACTTTACTCTTGCGCCAAATTCATATTTATTGATAAACCTCGTATATGACTAATAAATTTAGCTATTTGAAGGTTTTATTTTAGGTTTCAGAACAAGCAGAACTTTTTATAAAGAGTGACTTTTTCTCCTAAAACCAAAAATAAAAAAGTTTTCTATATGCCGCCAACTTAAGTAGACACACGTAAAACTTGTACCAAAGTTTAAAACTTAAAAAGTTTTTTAGTTGTTTATTTTACTTTCAAAATAATACCATGCAGAATATCTTTAAATGTTTTTGTGTAAAATTTATATACTGCTATTAAGAAGAATATTTTTACACAAATTTTACAAAAATTTGTAGTAACTAGATTTTTTGTTTTTATCTAACATTTATATGTTTTGTCATATATTTGTAGCGTCCTTTCAGTTTGCATATCGCTTAGAGATACATGTAATACATTTTGAATCACAGGTGTCAATGATTGCTAAAATTACATTAAGACATTGCTGAATTGCATCATGATTAGTAATGTATTAATTCTCTAATTTGATTAAAGTCTATCAAGGCAATACACCAATTGGGTTCGTTCAAATGTCTTTTATATCTATTTGCTGATATAATAGTAACTTATCTGTCATGCCATCGAGTTCTTGAAGTGTATATTTATACTCGAGCAAGTGATCAGTCATTAATGTAACAACTTGTAAGTTGTGCACTTCCAAATTCTCTGAATTATTGAACAACCTCAATAATTCTGCTAAACCAAAGTTCACAACAAAAATTGGTATTGAGCTAAAGGTCGCTTCATAGAAAAGTACCAAGTGCATACATAACTCTTTCCTGAAACATTTTTTCTTGTAGCTTTGGTAACAAAATGTTCAGTGAACCTGCTTCAAGTATGCATATGTTTGTGCATCAATATTATGCTGTACTAATGTTCTTTACAACATTTGGAATTTGTGTGCTAGAATATACAACTTCCTGAACACTACCTAACCGAATGAATATCAGAGCATCATCATATTCAACTATGTCATGAGTTATATTTATTATACGTAATCTTTTTGATTGGTAGTCTTTATTGTGTTTATTATTATAGAAAATATTATTAAAATTTTATTACTGAATCAAATCACTTAATATCTGTATTTTTGCCATTAAGATTTTATAGTCAATTACAACAGTTAATACGTATGTTTAATGTTTTAACTTTTTTTTCATCAAACACTTCATTCGTTTTTAAATTTTAAGAATTTAAATCTTGAAATTTGTTTATTTCAGTTTCCGGCTCTGCATTGAAAGGAAATGTGAGATACATATGTTTAAAATAACATTTATCCACCACTGCTTATGATTTGATAATTACATGAATAACTCTTAAGGTTAAGAACCATTATCAAAAATTCCAGAATTTCAAGCATAATCTGTTTCTTTATGTTCATTGTTTAAACAAAAGATTCCTTTAATGTTTAAAGTAAAAAGTTTTCTTGAAGATATTTAGTGATAGTGATTGATAGATAAAGTTGTGTGATAAAACTATTGATAAGAATAAATTAGTAGGATTTAATTTGGTTCTTAGATATATTTTATTACATGTGTAATTAATAACTAAAATGTGTAGTGTTGCAATGTTCTGTTGGGCATGCATTGCATATAGGTGGTCAAAATGAAAAATGCCAATTAAGTTGCATTAATTCATTAAATTGCTTATAACTGTCATGCATATACATTTGCTGTAAACGATTACATGTACAGTTAGGTGGACCAAACACTTAGTTTCAATTTCAATTATTAATATGCAAGAAAATCTTCTTACGGAATGTAACTTAATTGTAATTTTAAAAAATTTTTAACTCACGTGTATGTAAATTCTTGGGAGGAAAGTACTTTTATTCCCGTGGTCACTGTTTATTCTTTGGTTCTTAAGCAAAGAAAATAAGATTCACATATAACCTTTTGTACGATCTTAAAGATGTCAAATAAGAAAGGTAGGAGATAAGAAGGTACAACTAAAAAACCCTATAAGTTGAATTAATTGATCAAATAGCAAGCACTTTGAACACAACCTAAGTACCCAAAGCTGAATATTTGTAGACAAAACAAAATTAAGCAACTCAGTTTATAAGAATATGTTATTGTCTATCTAATATTTTTGGAAGAAATAAATCTTTTTTCCACCCTAAAAAAATAAAGAGAAGTTATTTCCTGAAAGTGGTTCTTGTCAGCCCTCTACCAGCCCTTTAATTATCCAAGAAATGTTTTAAAACAATAAAGTCATAATACTTGTCAAAAATTGTCTTTAATCCTCTGGCATTTCTATAAACTCTTCTTAATTTTAATTAATGTTTTCATTTGTACTGCTCATTTACTACGGCATTTAACTTTGGCTAATTTTTTATCGCTGTAGTGCTCCATCAGAGGTTTAGTAAACTCTAATAAATCGTGATTAGGAAGAGTTAATGCAGTGTATTGACAATTACCTTTTTCTAATGGTATCTGGAAACAGCAATATTATCAACACCAGAAATAAGTTTAGTATCATGAAATTAGTCTAAAATTGCAATTACAGACGGAAAGGAATAAGCATATCGGTACCTTAATTTGCAAACCCGCTAATTCCATTTTTACTAAAGTTCAATTTTTACATACATCGTTAGCTTATATTATTATCCATCATTTACAAAACAAATAATTCCAAAATTTAAACCTGTTTGCTCACTATGGCTTATTGGAAAATCGATTTAACTCCAGGTGCATAAGAAACATGCAGTTTCGTTCGGACAACTTTACTATCCCAACAATTTTATATGAAGTGACTTCAGCATATATAAACATACATTTACATTCACTTTCAGATTCAAGTTGAAAGTGACAGTTAACAATTTGCCATTTACATTGATAAGGTTCGAAATGCATAGGTAGTTACAAATAACCTTCAAAAATCATTTCTTCGTCAAATTCTAAAAAACAAGTAGGCTCAAAATTGATTGTATTTTTCTTAAATAGATACTTTTTAAACAATTGAATCTAGTTTAATTGAATATACTAACAAGTATAACAAGCATAACCTTATTCTTTACTTAAAAATTTAATATCAGCTTGCCTTTGATAAGCATCTTGACCACCTCTGAAGTGCACTTCAAAGTCAACTGTGCATTACGATTTGACAAGCACGCCAGTTACATTTCAAATTTGGCTTGGAAGTGAATGTAAATTAACCTTAATGTTTACCGTTTGTTCGTAAAAAATAATAGTAAATTGGTAAACGTAATGTAGAATTGTGCCATAAAGTGAATAACACACGTTATTTTATATCAGATTTTCTATTAAATTACCACATTTATTATTATTAAAAACAAAGCATGAGTTGGCCTGTTTTTGATTTTTATTCTGTATTATGTCTATATGTATTAGGATTAGACATCATAGTATGGCATTATTAATGACAGATGGGTGTTGTCTACACAATACGTCTATCTAATGATATAATTATGTGAATAAATTGTTCTGTTCGAGATCATACAATTATTGAGCCAGTGAGTCTGCAGTCTAAGTATACAACTTATACGGGAAATAATAAAGAATACTAAAGTGGTGACAAGGATAAACAAATAATACAATATATGGTAAAGCGAGGAATTTGTTAGTATTTATGAAAATTGTTTGTCATATCAAGAACGTCTAGATTTTTCAAAGCGAATAAAATTGTAGAACAGGATAGAGTACCAATATTTTTGTCTTTAATTGGTTGGAAAACATTTAGAGTGCTGAAAAACCTGTTGGCTCCAAAAAAGTATCTGACGCTGAATATAAAGATTTAGGAGATATATTATCGTGCCATTATAGACCTACAACTACAATTATTGGTGAAACTTTCTAATATTATAATGCCTATCATCAGAAGGATGGTCAAAATATTTCACAGTATGGAGTGGAAAGTGGCAAATACATGTGATTTTGGAAGCTATTTAGCAAAAGTGTTGCGTGATAGATTTGTATGTGGAATACGCAATGAAACAATTCAACAAAAACTAGTAACAATTGCAGATCTAAATTTTGAAAAAGCAGTTCATGTCACAGAAAATATGAAACTAGCCGAGCAGCAATATAAATCATATTATCTTGTTCATTGGGATCGTCTTGTCAACCATATTAAGAGGTCAAAAAAAGATCAAAGTCACGTTCAAGTACTCTATATGCACGGTTCAGCTGTAGAAGCAGATCCAAAAATCCATTCAGAAAGAAGTCTTATTATAGATGTACCAGATTTCATAATCCATATATTTGTCCTGCCATAAAAAAGGACACATCAAAAGTTTGTCATCCTAAACAGGTAAATTTTTTGTTTTTAAATCTGCTAGTCAAGAAGCACACCAAAATAGAACTTCGAAAATGGCAGAGTCTGTGTTAATATCTGATTAATAATTAAAGTTTATACAAATAATTAAGTCAAAATTTTCAAGGTTTTTACTGATGAATATAGATCTATTTTCAAAATTTGAAGTCAGTATTCATTTAAAAGAAAGTGCTATGCCGATATTGAAGCTGAGATTAAAAGCCAAGTTCAAAAGGATATTTTAAAACATGTAAAGGTGAGTGGTTGAGCCAGTCCAATTGTAATTGTCCCCAAACCTAATGCAAATATAAGCATGTGCATTGGTTTTAAAAATGCAGTCGATAAAGCCACTAAAATAGACCATTTTCTTTTGCTCACATTTGATTAATTGTCTGCTGCTTGAGCAAATTGTAAGTTTTTTGTAAAATAGATTAAAAAACACATATCAATAACTGTATACACTGATAAGAGAAAAAGTCAGTAGGACTTGGACAACTAAAGATCAGAAAGCTTTTGAGGAGTGTAAGAAATTATTAATTAGTACTCAGTTTGGGCTCATTTTGACCTAAACGTGCCAATTGTTACTGGAAACCGATTCTAACCATTATGGACATGGAGCAGTTATGTCGCATATTTTTGAAAATAGTGTGAAAAAGCCAATTGTGTTTGGGTCTCGTACATTAAATGATGCTGAAAAGAAGTATAGTCAAGCTTATGTGATGTTTTAGACATAATCTTCCTGCTAAAGAAGTTCCATAAATATTTGTATGGAAAAATTTTTTATTTTGGTTACAGACCATTCACAATTAGTTTGAAAAATTTGTAACATTCACTTTTGTTAGGTGTTTATTATTTCCATGTTTGTGATATTTTAACTAACTGAGGTTGTGTAAAATGTCATTTAGTCGGTAAGTTGTAATACATTAGTCTATAGTCGTCTGGTTGCTGGTTGAAAATAAAAGAGATATCAGCTGTCATAATAATTTTGGTGTTATTAAATTTACATGGTATTGATAACCGAAACTAAGTAGCTTCTTTTGATTTCTCTTCACATCAATAATTTTGGTTCTGAGCTATTGGTAGTAGAAGAAGACTTGCCTTACTGAATTCTTTAATAGAAACAGTTTGCAGTATTTTTGTATTGTTGGCTTACATTATACGCAGCTGTTTTTCTTTTCCTCATTATTTATTTCCTTTCATCATCAGGTTTTTAGTTCTGGAACTGGTTAGACGCGTACCCTCATTCTTTCATAGTCTGAACTAACCTACACATTTCCCTGAAATTTGCACAGTCTGCATCTGTCACTATCTGCATACGAAAGTCTGATCTCGATCTACCTCTATCTATTTTATCCTATCTCTGCATGTAATATATCCTGTACTATTCCCCAAAAATTCCTTAGAACGTATCCTGCCCTTCTATTTCTCCTATATTTTTTTTGTTTTCCAGAGATATCTTTATTTCTCTACTATTTTTATAACCTATTTGTTATTAACTTTGTCTATCCATGCTATCATCATCATACATCTGAAGCACCACATTCCCGAAGGCTTCTATTTCTTTCTGTCTGCTTTTCCTACTGCCCCTATTTCATAGACATACTGTGCTGTGCTCCACACATATGCTTTGAACAATTTTCTTCTTGTTTCTGTTTGTTGTCTTTGAACATGACTGCTGTTCTTTCTAGTTAGATGCAGTTCGGTCACCTTCTATTGTTTTACAATTATATACCCTATTTCTTGTTATTCAGTGGTATGTGAAGGGGGGAGGGCGGCTTCGTGGTGTAGTTGGTATGCGTGTGACTACTATGCCCGAGGTCCCGGGTTCAAATCCCGACACGGTCCGCTTGAAAAATGTTAGGCGAGCATTTTTCAGAAAAATACGCCCTCGTTCGGATGAGAGGTAAAATGGAGGTCCCGTGTGTGTGTGTGTTGTCACGCACGTTAAAGATTCCTACCTTGCTTATAGCAGCAAGGGTTTGGCAAAATTCAAAAATTTTCAGGTAAAAAACTCGCTTCCGGGCCAAAGTAGTACCTTCGGGTGGAGCATTGGAAAATCAAATGTAGGGTATGTGAAAGGGAGTAAGCACAGCCCCCACAAATAGTTGCTTTTTTAGCGACTAGTATACTAAAACATTGTAAACTCGCTAAAACTTGCTAATTATTAATTTTTCTCACTATAGTCGCTGTTTTCAACTGTTTTTCCACTCTTGCCAGAAATACAACGTAATTTTTTATTCCACAAAAAATAAATTATTATTTTCGCAAGAAAAATAAAATAAACGATCCCTTTATAAGAATGACAAATATTTTAATTGGAAATTAAATAACCGTAACGTAATTGTATAGTATAACTATACATAGCAAACGTCGCTGCTGGTGCCAACAAGTCGATGCATAAGTGAAGAAACAGCGTTATTGCCAGATATTCTCCCTTCTTTGCTAATGTTATATGAAACTTTAATATAGTACGTTTAATGAACAGATTCAATAAACAGAAGTTTAACAATTTAAAATATATTATGTGGCTATGATCTCGATCGACCAATATGAATTTTTTATTTAAACTTCGCGCTCATTTATGAGAGAAGTGATATCTCAGTATCTGTTCGTTAAATGCACATGCACTATAAAGATATGACTGCTGTGATACGCATTATTTTAGTTGGGCAAATCTCGTTTAAAAGCGGTTTGTTTAATTATGGTAAATTAAATCTGAAGTTTAAAATGTTTATTGTGTGTGTTTCGTTTATTTTATAAACATTGCATTGCATAGGCACAGTGAGTTCAAAATAGGAAAATGTAAGTTTGTAAACGAGTAGTTAAATAAAAAGGATATTAATGGTCGCACCATTTCTAAGTTGACTAAGAAATATGATGACATGAAAGCGTTTTGCCTAGTGTGCAATAAAACATTTAGTATTTCATATGGATTTATTAAATTAAATCAACATGCCAAGGGATATCAGCATTTGCAGTTGGTGAATTCAAAGTTGAACTCAATGCAGTTGCAAATACAGTTACTGAATGTATAGACAACATTGAAGAACACCCTGCAGGTTTGTTGACTTAATGTAGTTCTTTTAATCGTAGGAGCTCATTTGTAATTTAGGATTGATCAGATAACAGGGTGAACTAAAAATTCCAAAAGCATCATTATTTCAACTTATTTCGACAAGAGGCAGAGCAACTAAGCTAGAATTGCAATTGTGTCTTCAAATAGTTGGTGCAAACTGGAGTGTTGAGTCATGTAAAGGTTTAGCTTCGTTTTTGAAAAGTATTATACCCGATGATGGTGTCACACCTGCCAATTTTTCATTATCGTCTTCAGAAATAAGGTACATCATTAAATACGCATTAGGCCCATACTGCAAAAAAGATATACTTAAAGATATAGGCAATAGTTTTTACACAATTGAATATGACGAAACTACCAACCCTGAGAGTTTAAAGCAATTGCACATGTGTTAGATATTTTTCACATAAGCTATCGAAAGTGGTTAATGTATGCTTAGAAACTTATTTTTTGGGCCATGGTTATGGAGAGACATTATCGGATCATATATTAAAGGTCATTAATGATAATGGGTTGTTGCTAACAAACTGTCTAATGCTTGGTAGTGATGTTCCTAATGTCAATAAAAAGGTGTGGCGGATAATAAACGAAAAGAAATAAGAAGTAAGTCTTTAATAGATTTAGGATCATGTAATATACATATTGTGCATAATTCGTTCTTGAGTGGACTAAAATGTTTCTTATTAGAAACCTAGGATTTCATAATATCGTTGTATTACTTATTTCATGGTTGGCCTACAAGAGTGAAAGATTATGAAGTTATTCAAAAATCGCCGTGTGTTTCTAAACATCGATTTATTAAACATGTACCATCTAGATGACTTACTTTACAGCCTGCAATTGAAAGAGTTCTTGAGCAGTGACACAGTATTTTAAATTACTGTCTAGTATACATACCAAAAAATGGTTCAAAAGACTTGAACAACAATAAACATTATAAAATAGTAAAAAGCTTTATATCTAACCCTACATTACAAGCACAGCTATTATTCATGAATAGTGTGGCCAAAATATTTACAAAGTTTACATTATTCTTTCAAAAAGATGAAGCTTTGGTTAATGTTCTATATGAAAAACTTCAATCCCTTGGTTTTGATTTATTGTCCATGGTATGTATAGATGATGTGCTTGCTAATTATAAAAATATGAATTTCAAGGAAATGTTTGAAAATATAAATATTTTGATTTTGGACAAGATAAATCCTGGTCAAGAATGTTTAAGCTTACTGAATAGTAAAGAAGTATCCGAACGTGAAAAATTAGAAGTTTTAAATAAAATAAAATTTTTTATATAGCTTCAATTAAACATATCAATGAAAAAATTCCACATCTTAAAACAACTTTCAAGTATTTATCTTTTTTGAATATTAAAGACTCTTTGTCCAAAAAAATCAGTCTGGAAAAGGAGAAATATTTTTCTAAATGCCTGAAAATTTTGCCTTTTGATGTAGATTATGATACAGTTATTTTGCAATGCAAAAATTTAAAAGCAGACATTATAAATAAAAAAGTACATTTTGATAGAACAATAATTGATACAATGTGGACTACACTACTAGAACATGTTGATTCAAATGGGACAAAAACATGTGAGGAACTGTGGAAAGTAATAAAAGCTTTTCTAATATTAGCACATGGAAATGCAGAGGTTGAAAGAATTTTTTCTGTCAAAAAGAATATTAACAGAAGACAAAACTGCAATGGATGTTTCAACTCTGACATCCCTTATGCATATCAAAGACAATTAGAGATAATTCTATGGTAATAAACCTCAACTTATGTTGATTACAAAAGAATTGATGAACATGAGTAGGGTAGCATACAAAGTGTACAACAAATATTTAGAACCAAAAAAGGCAGAGAAAAGAGAAGAAGAAGAAAACCGGGCCAAATCTGAACAAGAAGCTAAATTACTTAAAGAACGGCAAGGGAAGGTGCAAGAAAACAAAACTATGATTGCTAATATGGCTAAAGAGTTACGTGATATGAGTGCTGAAAAGAAAGATACTCACAAATTATCGACACAGTTAGTCTGAGATACAATGGACAAATTAAAATATGCAATAAAGCAAAAGAATTTTGCTGAAGTGTCTGTTGTACAAATATTATTAGATAGTGCAACCAAAGTGACCTCTAAAGAGGAACATGGGTATAAAAAAATTATTAACCTACAAACTAACATTTTAAAACGTCATTTTTACAAAGAATACTTCAGTATCATTGTAGCATTTTTAAAGTATTGGATTACAAGTATCATTTTAAATACATGGATGTCGGTTTATGAGCTTTATATATTTTTAGTTGAAAGTGCAGTGGGTGCAGATGGTGTTTTTTTTGTTTTGTGCATTTGAAACTTCAGTTATGAAAGAAAAGCTGTAAATAATTGTAGTGCAATTATTAGGTAGTGCTAGAAACTTGATTAAGAATCTGGGCAGTCAATATAATCATCTGTGTGGGAGGAATAAAAAAATATTGCAGTAAGTATTTGTATATTTAGTTACAAATTACTTGCTTATATCCCATATATGTATCAAGGACATTTATAATTATTATTGTAGGATAACCAGAGTCTGTTTGACTGTTGTTATTTCAATTACATAAACCCCGAGTAATTCAGTTGTATGTACAGGAAAAATTCGAGACGAAATGTTGAATAGGAATAGAGGTTTTCAAAAATCGGGGACGAATTTTTAAGTAAACGAACGGTTTCAGAAATATAGCTAATTTTAATTAAAATAAAGGTTTCAAAAATCGAGCCACACTGTTGCAGGCGAATTCCTCGTAACGACATTTCTGTATTATTTTTGCGAATTTCTAGGCTATAATTCAATTTTTGTAGATCTAACTCTATTTACTAGTATGATTGGATAATTAGGAAATGTTGCATTGGTCTTGCGTGGTAATTTAAATGTTTAAATGTTATTGGTTGATTCGAATATGATGTATAATCAATTTAATTGGATATCTAGAGCGCATTATCAGTTCAAGTTAACATTTGTTTTCTGCTTGTTCGATATACTTCGATCCTGGTTGTTGCTTTATGCGGTTTAGCCGTTCACCATTTTTGGGATTTGTGACTCCAGGACTTTTTGAGGCAATCCATTTGGTGATACTTTATTATGGTTGCTCAATAAACTCATTTAAGAGGATTTACATATCGAAGTTGTAGGTAATTAATTATTACATTCGAATCTATTGATTTTATTATACAGGTGTTTTAGGTGCCATATGTTTCTGTTCGTATTGATCATCCGCTGATCGATGTATATGTTATCGTAGTTCATTGCCCGTTGTACGGTAGGTGAATTTATGTGTTGATATTGATTACTAATATTGCAAATTGTAGGGTTTTAGATTTCGGAATTTAGATTTTAGATTTTAGATTTCAAAATCCAGATTTTAGGTTTTAGGCTTTAAGTCTTTAACTTAAGAGTTTTAATTGTGAAGCGTGAAACTCGATAAGCTTCAAGTTCAATTGTTATCCTGCGACGCTTGGCAGTTGTTGGGAATTCCGTCATTGCAACCTCCTGAGTCGACCTTGGATGGGTATCGTTATGCATGATTTTTATTATAAGTTTATTGAATACAAATTTAATAACGTTAATGCATGAACCTTTTAATGATATTTGTGTACATTTTATTATGAAATATTTCAGTAGTTACAATTTGAATCATCACAATTAATTATTCATTTTACAATAATCAATAACAATCAACGCTTATTTATATTTACAAGTGCACCACTGTATATAATTTATTGTGCTAATTTGAACATTGTGTAACTGATATCGGTGCACCAATATCCCCTTTACATACAGTGCACAATTAATATTAAGTATTCTGTCATTTCACATACATAAAATAATAGGTAAATAATTTACGTAAACTTGATTCAATAAGGTATATGTATTGATGCTGCAGATTGTTTAGAAATCTAGTAAATATTGTGATAGTGTACTGGTATTTATTTGGGTATGTTCCGTAGTTGTATGTGTGATTTAAGTATCATTTTATGGTAGGATATTTGAGTATCTTTTCGACGGGAGAACGTCCCAATTGCGTTCGCGGAAATTCAGGTTCTTCCAATTGGGTGGCGCTCATTAATTTTCGATCTCAGATCTTTCTTTTTTGGGATGGTTTCGGGAGACCCACTCCCTCCTCTACTGATCTAGTTACGGCAAACGTTCCTAGTATTTTCCGCTGTTCAGTTATACCTATTCGTCCTCGTTATTGTATGTATATTTATTTTTAGGCGTTAGCGCCTGGCGGTCTTTATCTAGCCAACGTTTCTTTTTTAAATGTTACGATTGGTAACAGTGGGACAATCGTGTAGCATTTAATTGGCGCCCAACGTGTTGGCCATATTTTAATCTTGTTTTCCGGTATTTTTGTTGTCATTAAGAGAATATTTTATGGGGAATTTGCTTAGAAACTTATTATTAGATATTTATAAAATAACTGGTTTTGTTTATCTTGTGAATGTTTTTGTATTTATGCATGTTAAGCTAATTGGGTATTTTTAGAATTATTTTTTTTGAATAATTGTGAAAATGGATTATTATCGTTTATTAGTAGATGAGCTTACTTATGAATTAGCAATTAGAGGCTTACATATCAAAAAGGCTAACGTTGAAATTAAACGTAAACTATTGAGAGATTTGTTGACGTCTGAAACGTCATGTGAAATAATATCAAATTCTGATTTAAATTTTTTGCCTGGTAAAGAACTTACGATTTGCGCAGTTAAACGTAATGATTTAGAACGTGATATTGATAATTTTAATTTATCAAATTTTGTAAATGAAAATAAACGTATTTATTCACGACTTGTACATATTCAAAATAGACTTCAACGTATTTTGAATGGAGACGAAGGTCAATTAATTCATAGAGATGAATTATTAGACAAAACGGCATTAGTACTTACTCGGTTAATTAATATGCAACCCAACCGGGATACATCAACCCCTCCTGTTGAAGTAGAAACTTCTTTAATTGATCTAGATGTTCCTACTAACAATAATAGTTCATTAGATGAACCAAATTGTTTATTACCATTATTACCATCACAGAATCAACATTGTAGTCGTCCTGCAATTAATTTGGAAACTACCGAAACCCCTGAAATTTTGGAAAAGCACGGTGACCCAAAGGATATTATTGTTAATACGAATTTGGTTGGAAATTCATATCCCGATTTTCAATGGTTTTCCCATAAACCAATACAACAATTTTTGCCCATTTATAAATGGAATATAACATATGATGGTAATTCCAGCGTAAATGACTTTTTACAACGTATCGATGAACTCTGCGAATCGCGTGGTGTCTCGAAACATCTGTTATATCAATCCTCGTTCGACATTTTCCGTGGTCCCGCTCTCACGTGGTACCGAGCAATTAAGCATACAATTAAATCTTGGGATGAACTTGAACATTGTTTACGTTCCGCATTTCTACCGTACGATTACGAACTCGCCCTTCAAGACGAAATTCGAGCGCGTACCCAAGGTATCGATGAAAAAGTAATAATATTTATTTCGGTCATGGAAAATTTGTTTAAAAGACTCAGACATGTACCATCTGAAAAAGATCGTATACAAGTTATCAAGCGAAACTTATTACCGCACTTCCAGTCGCAGTTATGTTTACATGCGGTCAATACTGTTTTAGAATTGACTAAATTATGTCAAAATATAGAAGAAACAAATTTTAGGGCCAAACAATTTCGCCCACCTCCAACTAATACCAAATTACTTTTAGAACCGAACTTAGCTTATCAAAGACCTCTACGTCAGAACTATTTATCCCTTGTTGAGGAAAACAACAATGTGGATATTGAACCTATTAAAAATACTTTAACAAATTCTGATTTGTTATTGCAGAATCCTGTTTCCGTACATAATGATGTTATTCAACCGACGCGACCGGCACTTATTTGCTGGAATTGTAATAAGGAAGGACACAGATCCCGTGTCTGTACCGAATTAAAAAAATTACATTGTTTCAGATGTGGTCACCCGAATTGTACTCTTAGAAATTGTTCTAAGTGTTCGGGAAACGATTATTCGAGCTGTCGGTAGATCGGTCTACGTGCTCGTTGTTTTCAAAGACTCCGATCATTCGTAATGAAATTCCTACACCTAACTTAAATGTAACCCTGAAAGCCAAACTTGATTTTGTATTGGCTAGTGTTGTCAATGATGAACGACCTTATTTGAAAATTGATATTTTTGGCATCCCTATTCTTGGATTATTAGATAGCGGTGCGTCCCGTACTATTTTAGGTCAATCCGGATATGAGAAAATTAAAACTTTAAACTTAAAACTCTACTCTACTAAACTAAAAATGTGTACTGTAGCTAACGGAGAAAATTGTGAAATTAGGGGCAGCTACGACCTACCCATAAAACTGCAACATAAAGTTATTATTTTAGACGCACTTGTAGTACCCTCCGTGTCCCAATCACTAATTTTAGGGACAGATTTTTGGATGAAAATAGGTTTAGTCCCAGACTTGCGACATGGACAATGGTTTTTTAGTCCAACCGATCCGACTATTAGTTCTATTAATAGCGAACAGCATTTAAATTCGCAACAATTAGAAAAACTTAATGAGGTTGTTGACAAAATTTTTCAGAATATGCCTAGTACTCTCGGATGCACTAACATGGTAGAACATGTTATCAAGACTTCTGCCGATCCGATTAAGCAGCGATGGTACCCGATTTCCCCTGCATTACAAAAAATTGTTAATAAAGACTTAGACGATATGTTAAAAGATGGAATTATTAGTCCCTCGTCTAGTCCTTGGGCGTCCCCGATAGTGTTAGTCAAAAAAAAAGATAATTCGTACCGTTTCTGTGTGGACTATCGGAAAGTAAATAAAGCCACTGAGCGTGATGCGTATTCGTTACCCTTGGTATCTGCAACATTGGATAAACTACGAGGTGCCAAATTTTTGACATCATTAGATATTAAAAGCGCTTACTGGCAAGTTCCAGTAGCCGAATCTTCTCGTCCTATTACCGCTTTTAGCGTACCTAACCGCGGTTTATTTCAATTTAACCGTATGCCTTTTGGGCTTCATAATAGTCCAGCTACTTGGCAAAGATTAATCGATAGAGTTCTTGGATTGGACCATGAACCCTATGTTTTTGTATATCTAGACGATATAGTCCTAGTTTCTGAACAATTTGATAAGCATATCGAAGTTTTGGAAGAGGTTTTTAAGCGATTAAGGTTAGCAGGTCTTACCGTTTCCCGTGAAAAGTGCAATTTTTGTCGACCAGAAATAAAATACCTTGGTTATGTCGTCAATTCGAACGGTCTTCAAGTAGATCCTGAAAAAGTATCTGCTATTTTGGATCTTCCTCCTCCACTTAATATTACCGAAGTCCGTCGTTTTTTAGGTCTTTGCGGGTGGTACCGCCGCTTTATTCCCAACTTCTCTACAGTTGTTGCCCCTATCTCTAAGCTTTTATGTAAAAGTCACAAATTTGTATGGACTACCGAATGTGCAGTTTCGTTTTCTGCCATCAAACAATTGTTAGTCTCTGCTCCGATCATGTGTTGTCCTGATTTTGACAGTTCCTTTGTAATTCAGACCGATGCCAGTGATTTTGGTCTGGGAGCTGTATTATCCCAAACCAGCACCGATGGTGAAAAAGTAGTCAGTTATCTTAGTCGATCCCTTTCCCCTAGCGAATGGAAGTTCAGCGCTACGGAAAAAGAATGTCTTGCCGTGGTATGGGCCATTGGCAAGTTTAGGTCATATATTGAAGGCACCCATTTCACGGTTGTAACAGATCACTTTGCATTAGTCTGGCTTGACAATTTGAAGGATCCGTCCGGCCGTTTAGCACGCTGGATTGTTAAGCTACAGCAGTACGATTTTAATATTGTTCACCGTCGTGGTAAGGATAACGTCGTACCCGACACTTTATCTCGCTCTGTCCCGGTTATAAATCAGACTGATGTTAAGGCAGAAGAACCTTATTTTGAAAATATAAACGATCGTTGGTATTCTAAAATGTGCGATCAAATTAAGAAAAATCCGTTAAGCTACCCCGCTTGGCGATTCGATAGCGTTAATTTATTTAAAAGATGTGGAACTTCATTTCCTGGTTTGGATCAACCTAGTTTTGATTGGAAAATTGTAGTACCAAAGTCACATCATGAAGGATTAATTCGTCGGAATCATGATGAACCCACCTCTGGTCATCTCGGCATATTTAAAACCTATCATCGAATCATGTCTCGTTATTTCTGGCCCAAAGCCAAAGCTGACGTAACTCGTTACATTCGTTCCTGTAAAACTTGTATTGCGTGTAAAGTAGAAGCAAAGCCCCCTGCTGGCTTGATGTTAGGACGTCCAGAAGTGAACCGTCCATGGGAATTAATTTTTGTAGATATTGTAGGACCCCTTCCGAGATCTACGACAGGTCATAAATATATTTTAAGTATCAAGGACCATCTTAGTAAATTTTGTATTTTCTTACCTATGCGCGATGCAACTTCTCGTAAAGTTGCAGAACTGCTTGAAGACAATGTCTTTTTATTAATTGGCGTTCCCCGTATTCTAGTTTGCGATAATGGAAAGCCATTTCTCGGTAAACCTTTAAGGAACTTCTTAAAATTACAATGTTGAAGTAAGCCATACGGCTTATTATCATCCGCAGGCAAATTCGGCCGAAAGGCAGCATCGTTCGTTGAAAACTATACTGGCCTCGTTTGTTAATACTAATCAGCGTACTTGGTCTTCACTATTACAGAAAGCTGCTTGTGCTATGCGTACTTCTCGTCATGAAGTTACCAAACACACCCCGTATTTTGTAAATTTTGGTCGCGAGATGTTTCTTACTGGCGATAGTCATAAAATTCCTAAACCACCTCCTGAGCCTGGTGAAAATCCCGATTATGTCGATCCTATTAAACGCCCTTCAGTTTTTGAAAAATTGTTCCGTGAAATTAATACTCTGATAAAAAAATCATTCAATCATAGCAAGAAGATTTATAATCTTTGACATCGTGATCAGCGTTATAAAGTTGGCCAACAAGTATGGCATAAAAATATGGAAATTTTTCACTAAAAAGTTAGCCCCAAAATATGTAGGTCCATTTTTGGTTAGTAAGCGAGCCTCACCTTGGACGTATGAATTGCGTGATATAAATGGTCGCAATTGTGGTGTATGGCATGCGAAAGATTTACGTCCTGATTGTAAATATGATGAAGCTATGCATGTTGATTGAGAATTTAAGTTGTGATTGTAAGTAGATAGGTAGTGTGGGTTCGAGCCCCACGTTTAGCTTAGATTTGTTGCTGCCTGAATTTGATACTAGATTTTGAGATTTAATAGAAATAGTTGAATCCTTAGAAAATTTTCCTACGGGTCAATTTTCTGCGGGTAAAGGGGGGAATGTTGCAGGCGAATTCCTCGTAACGACATTTCTGTATTATTTTTGCGAATTTCTAGGCTATAATTCAATTTTCGTAGATCTAACTCTATTTACTAGTATGATTGGATAATTAGGAAATGTTGCATTGGTCTTGCGTGGTAATTTAAATGTTTAAATGTTATTGGTTGATTCGAATATGATGTATAATCAATTTAATTGGATATCTAGAGCGCATTATCAGTTCAAGTTAACATTTGTTTTCTGCTTGTTCGATATACTTCGATCCTGGTTGTTGCTTTATGCGGTTTAGCCGTTCACCATTTTTGGGATTTGTGACTCCAGGACTTTTTGAGGCAATCCATTTGGTGATACTTTGTTATGGTTGCTCAATAAACTCATTTAAGAGGATTTACATATCGAAGTTGTAGGTAATTAATTATTACATTCGAATCTATTGATTTTATTATACAGGTGTTTTAGGTGCCATATGTTTCTGTTCGTATTGATCATCCGCTGATCGATGTATATGTTATCGTAGTTCATTGCCCGTTGTACGGTAGGTGAATTTATGGTTGATATTGATTACTAATATTGCAAATTGTAGGGTTTTAGATTTTAGATTTCAGATTTTAGGTTTTAGGCTTTAAGTTTTTAACTTAAGAGTTTTAACTGTGAAGCGTGAAACCCGATAAGCTTCAAGTTCAATTGTTATCCTGCGACGCTTGGCAGTTGTTGGGAATTCCGTCATTGCAACCTCCTGAGTCGACCTTGGATGGGTATCGTTATGCATGATTTTTATTATAAGTTTATTGAATACAAATTTAATAACGTTAATGCATGAACCTTTTAATGATATTTGTGTACATTTTATTATGAAATATTTCAGTAGTTACAATTTGAATCATCACAATTAATTATTCATTTTACAATAATCAATAACAATCAACGCTTATTTATATTTACAAGTGCACCACTGTATATAATTTATTGTGCTAATTTGAACATTGTGTAACTGATATCGGTGCACCAATATCCCCTTTACATACAGTGCACAATTAATATTAAGTATTCTGTCATTTCACATACATAAAATAATAGGTAAATAATTTACGTAAACTTGATTCAATAAGGTATATGTATTGATGCTGTAGATTGTTTAGAAATCTAGTAAATATTGTGATAGTGTACTGGTATTTATTTGGGTATGTTCCGTAGTTGTGTGTGATTTAAGTATCACTCCCTCCTCCACTGATCTAGTTACGGCAAACGTTCCTACTATTTTCCGCTGTTCTGTTATACCTATTCGTCCTCGTTATTGTATGTATATTTATTTTTAGGCGTTAGCGCCTGGCGGTCTTTATCTAGCCAACGTTTCTTTTAAATGTTACGATTGGTAACAGTGGGACAATCGTGTAGGAACACGTTGGGTATGCCAAAATTTATGTTACGTTATTTCACGCCCTTGCGACATTACTATTTATGAGTTGTGTCTAATTATAATGGAAGATCAGAATGTGTCTATTCCTGGCAACGCCTACGAAGTAGTCGATTTGTACACTACTTTAAGTAATCAATTACTTTTAGAATTAAATATGTAAAATTTATTTATCATCAACATCAACTTCAGGTGACTTGAACGAAAGGTTGGCTGCAATTCTGTAACTTAAATGGTTTGCGAGTGGTACTTACATGTAGAGATTTTTAAAATATAATCTAACAGTTCTAAAATCGTAATAACTTATATAACAACATCATTTTGTACAAGCACATTAATAAATACAATTTATAATATACGGAATAAATATTTTACATAAACTTTTTTCATTCACAGGCAACTGTAGTTGCCAGTGACGCAAGTCCAAATCATAGTATTTATGACGAGACGATCGCGTCGCTATATATAGGGTTATTCCATTTCGACGCTCACCATTGGTATTTCAGAAATGGTAAGAGATACAGCGTTGGTTAAATTGGGGCAAAGCTAAAGATTTTGATGATGGTCAATATTCGTAAAGGAAATTTATGTAACTGTTTTTGTTTTGTAGTTATGGTAAAAATTTGAAAAAGTGCTTTCCGTTTTTTAGCTGTAACTTTTTATTTTTAATATTCTTGAAATCTATATGTACTTATCGCAAGCAAATTTTATGCTGAAAACGGCGGTAATGTTAAAATTGTCGTACGATGTTTCGATTCATTAGAACCATTATTAGGTTTATTTTTTCTTATGGTCGTCATATTAGATTGTTTTAAATTTAAATAGATTGTTTTTTGGCAATTTCAACAATGTACCAAATGATTTATTTTTATTTGTAAAAACATCGATTATTGACAAAAAAGCAAAAAAAAGCTATGAAAAACAATTGAAACAGGACTGTATTTAACGTGTATTCAATTGAAGCCTAATAAAATTAAAGTTACTATATATCTGATATCAATAAACAAACAACGAAAAGTAAAAATTAACAATACCAAAATCAAAAATGCAAGAAAATAATAATTACAATAAATACTCGAATTAAAAGCCATTCTCTTGTAAACAAAGGTTGGCTCTGAATCCAATTCTGTTTACTGCTCTTTGTATATCTCGTCTGCAAAGGTAAAAACTAGTAGTTCATCGTATCTAACAACGACCTACTGTAAAGTGTTTTAGTGCACTACTATCAAAAATTAATAATATTGAAGATCTAACACATACGATTCTTAATACATTTGCATGGTTATGCAGACAAGACATTCAAAGACAAGTAAACAGAATTGGATTCAGAGCCAATCTTTGTTTACAAGAGAATGGCTTTTAATTCGGGTATGTATTGTAAAGCATAAATCCCGTCGAAATTCGACGGCTATAATTTTAGCAGAGTTTGTACCCGTCATTATGTACTCTAAATAGGTATTCTGGAAACAATCGACTTATGCAAGGTAATTACACTTTGCTTATTTTCATTTACCGAACAGAAAAATATCTTGTTTATGAATTTTAGGCAACCAACCATACATTGTATCGCGAATAACGAAAACTTTAAATGCCATTTTCACCAGCAATATTATGCTTTCTGTAAAAAATACTCATTGCGGGCACATCTACGAATAAGCTTCATTTAGGTACTTGAATGTTAAAAGTACGTTCAGTACATTTCTCAAACTAAGTCTTACAAGAAATGGCAAACTGTTTTAAACATATAGATTATTATTCTTTTGCACTTTTGATTATGGTATTGTTAATTTTTTACTTTTCATTGTTTTGTTTATTGATATCAGACATGTTATAACTTTAATTTTATTAGGCTTCAACAGAATATTTTAAAATAAAATCTTGTTTCAATTATTTTTCATAGCGTATTTTGTTTTTTTTTGTCAATAATCGATGTTTTTACAAACAATTCTAATACTACTCCACTAACTTTAGTTCGAATATGAACTTCAAATGACTAACATGTGTTATCTAACGCTACACTGTTTTGAACCGTATTCGTGAATATATTTGAACCAGTTGTGTCACTGACATCACTAATTTTATTATCGCAAGAACGTTGTTGTTTTAATACTTCTGTGTAATCAATCTAAACTAATCTGAATACCCAAAATATTTATGGTCAGGGGGGAAACGGTTTGAATACAAGTGCCAAGTGCGGTTTAAAACTATTTGAACCCGCTGCATATCTGACGTCACCGTTGCAACGCCGGAATGCTAAGTTTTAAAACTTTTTCAAACTGGTTGAAACTGATACAACGCCGCAGAAAACACCTATTATCTATTATGACTGTTTTGGTTAGTTAGATATGTAATGTATACTATAGCAGTACTCCTTGAGGAACAAATAAGTACAATTTGTACGTTCACAAACGTAGAAAAATAGAACAATAATGCACATTTTATTATTTAATCAAATATTTAAGTAAACCATAATAATTAGAAGAACATAACGCTTATAGTATGTCTATTTCTCAAAGATTACTGGGCAATATGGAATTAAATTCACTGCGCAGTTCTATGAATGTTTCGTACTCAGTGGAGAGTTCAAGAGCTGACGAGCAAGTGTGAGCAATTGGCCTCCGTTCCCAGCCAATTCTATCATAAAAGGTTACTTTTATACAGCTTCTAACAATATTTGATTCTAAAAATTTATAAAATTGTCATTAATATAGTTAAATAGTTCGTTTTATACATACCTGTACAAAACCTTAAAAGAGCTTCTCTAATTTCTTGCGTCGATTCTTTTATGAATTTTTTAAAAACCTAGTACGTGTTCAGCTTTAGGAGAAATAAATTCATCATGAATTTAGTTTTGTAGGATATTTTTAGGGTTTGGCGCTCAAATTTTATAAACATTTTTTAGTTCCTCAACAGTTAAAAGATTCTTGAGATGATACAACCAGCAGTTCGCTATAAAATTGGCTTTTGGATAAGTTCCTTGTGTGCAATATCGGCTATTAATTTGGTTATGTTGTCTCTATTTGGAGACCATTTGGCATCATACACGGACATCACTTCTATCAATTCCTGCATATCTATAGTATCAAAGTCATCGAAGACAATTTTTAAAATAGTAGCATCGCATGGATTGACGAATTTCAAATACGATTCTGTCAAATCAAAATACGGTCTTTCAAAAAAACAATATTCAAAAAATGCGGGAGATATTTTTAGCGGCAGATATCTCTCGGTGGCCCATCCATGAACTACAATGAGATCAATGGCTTTCCAATCTTCTTCAGCAAAATTATGCCTTATACACGGCACCTTATGTTGCGTATCAATGGTGTGTGTTTCGTAAAATATTCTCCAAAATTCAGTGCGAACATCGCGAAATATTTATATAGATAGGGATAGAAGTAAGGGTTTATAGAAAATAAGATTAGGTATAGGATAAATATGGGAGATAGTTAGATATAGGTATAGAATTAGGTATGTATAGTTAGGATAAGAATAGATAGTGATAATAAGTGAGGTGAAAAGTATTGAAAACGGAAAATAAGACAAAGTACAAAATGATGTATGTAAAGAGTCAATAAAGGACTGAAAGGAGAAATAAAAGGATAAAAGACAATGAAATAAGAGGGCGAAGAGTTAATAATAGATAGAAATAGTTAGGCAAAAGATAGCGATAGGTGTGAATAGTTAATTAGAAATAAAGATAGGTGTAGATAGATAGAAATAAGTAGAGATAGGAGTAGAAATAGATAGAAATAGGTAGATAAGTAGTGATAGGTTGGATAAATAGGTATAGGTAGTGTTAGGTGGGTAGATAGGTGTTTAGAAATAGCGGATAGCATTAAATTAGAATGTAGGTATTTAAATTCAGAAAAACCGGGGATAGTTTTTCTTAGAATTGAAATAGGGAGATTATATAGTGGTTTTAAAGGGTTAAAAATAAATACAAAAGAAACAATTTCAAAACACCCTGTATAAAGGAACAAACAGAAATTACGTGCGAAATTTATATTAATTAATTCAATTTTTAAGTAACGGGTATTAATCAAATTGTACAAATAATAATTAAAAATTTAATAGCTTTGCAAAGAATTAAATGGTAGAAGTCAATGCCATTCATTATTAATTTAATTGGAGTTAATTGAACAATTATTGATATATAATAAGCATAAAAGCCTGTAAAAACCCAAGGTGAAACACGTTGCTAACAGACGGATATATCAGGAGGGTTGAAATACCATGAAACGAAGCTCGAAGAATTGTATTTAAAACATTCGTTACGATCGAACTCCTGCAAACTTTTAAATGTCAAGTTCTAATAAATTTGAGTAAGATAAACATGCAGATTCTACGTATATTGGAAACGGGTGAATGTTTTAGCATGAAATACTAAACAGGGGTTATTTAAAGTCACGTCGCAAGTCCACGTGTGTTTAGACAGCAGATGGTCAAGAATATCGATTTTGTACCACTCAGACCAGGGTAGAAAGGGACAGAGAAAACGCATAAGTAAGAGACACTATTAGAATAGGAGGGATTTGTGAAGCGTCATTAAGTCTATGAATGGTCGACATGTTAGTTTGATTTGAAACAAGCACGAGGAAGTGTAGCGTGATATTCTTGAAATTTTATAACGAGGTATTGAAATTCGCGGATTTGAAAATGGAGTTGAGTGCAAAATTGCGAGAATGTGTGGTGTTAACAGGGGATTTCGCGTTAAAGCAGGTATGGAGAGGTTACATTCGGAGTGTATAAATGCTTTTAGAGAACGTGGTGGAGGCCCCTTAAGTTTTCGATCGCTCCAAACAACGTATCTATGTATCACGAGTTGTAAGTATTACAAAATCAATTAAATTTATTACAAGGTGGTAGTCTCTTAATTAAATACGCGGTTAGTGTGCCGATATTATATTTTAATAGAGATATCATCTATAATTATAATCAACTCGTGTCCGGACATTACGTAACGTGGTTTGAAGCATCTAATTAATGAAGAAATAATTTTAAATGGAATTTGGAATTTGGTTACATTGGGGAGGCTGCGTTAGCAGTTCAATTTGGATGGAGTTTTTCTAGTAACGGCTAGAAACGACCTGTAGAACAGATAGGAGAAATACATGGCATCATCCACAAAGCAGAGATCTACTATAAATTTCCAGGTAACGATTTGAATTGTGACTTTATAAACTGTGAATATTGGGAGAATGTATGAGAGTGAAATTCCAAGGTAGTGTGTATTATTTACGTATTGAACTTAATACGTGTAAATAACTTTATTATGGTATTTAACTAGAAAGTTGAAGGTGTCTATAAAGCTTTTAAACGTTCCATCAGAACGTGAAATTTTTGTGAAGAGTACATGGCTTTGTTTTGTTATTTGTTTTAAAAGTATGCAAATGCATAATTAGCTGGGTTATTCTAAGCTCACCCTACCCCAGAGTTTAGTTAGAGTAAAATGAATAAATAAATTATAAAGAAGGAATTTTAGAGAAGGTATTATTCAAGGCCCATTTACTCCGGGTACTATTTATGTGTTTAATGATTTTAAAATAAAATACTGGACATTATAAAATAAGGTTTTCTGAAGTGTAACATGATCAATGGAATATGGACTATATTGCATTTCATTTGTAAATAGTTATAAATAAAAGCTTGTATGTTGGTTGTATTTGAGGTTTTATTGCTAATGTGTGTGTATGATTGAGAATATGCGAGTGAATCTAGATACCCAAGAGGAGATCCGAATGAGCTAGCCGGAAGCAGTTGAAGAAGGCCGTTCAACCGAGGAAAACGGGTAAGGATAATTTTTCTTTGGATTAGTTAATTTTTGAAAATTTGTTTATTGTCGAATATGAAAATTTTATAAAAATTTCGAAAATAATTCATGGTTGGTAAGCATCTTACCCGAGTTCTACGGCATAATTTTGGCGCCCTTCGTGATGCTCGATTCTTATAAGGGTACACAGTAATTTTGACGCCCAAAAAGTGAGGCTCGATTCTTATAAAGTTCCACGGCAATATATATATATATATATATATATATATATATATATATATATATATATATTGCTGTGAAACCTACAAAATCCGTGAACTACGCTTTATAATCGAGCCTCACTTTTGGATGTCAAGAATGCTGTGAATCCTACAAAAAGCTATTCATTACCTTAACTGTGTTGGTCCATTGACTTTCTTCTGTTAATCGCCTCGGCTGCTCCTCTAGATAGCTTTCATCCTCATACATAAAAAAACAAACACATTCCTACCACAAACATCAACGTCAACTCTATTTACATCAATATTCACAATACATTAAAATTTCAAAATTAATATTCAGCATAAATTTTAATATCGAAAAATTTCAAAATTAAATTTATTATCATTTTAATGTGCATCCAGAATTAAATGTCCTTGTAGGATGCCTACTAATTACTATAACAATATATGCAGACCGGAGTCTGAGTACAAAGGGAGCATCTACCACCCCTTTACGTTAATTAACCAGGTTCGTCTAATTGAGCTCAAAGACATACCCAAATTTTCATCATAATCCAGAACATCAATACTAAACTCCCCTTTCTACCTAAACAAGCAAATTTCACCTTAACATTAAAATTTTATGGTTAGTACAATTTCACTAATGTCCATTTAAAGTAAATCAATTATAAAAATATTCAACACACACGCACAAATATCAAAGTTCAAACAAAATAGTATAATTTACCTGAAGGTTACTTGCACTCGTAGCTTCCATGTACATCGTCCCTTTGTTAATTACACCATTCCAACTGGGTTATATTTATGGCTTCTGATTCTCAACGCTTTAAAAATTTTCTCCATCACCATTTATTTAAAGTTGTTTCAGGGCTTTTCCGGAACTAATCTGTGTATATCTGAACCTTGTTTTGTGGATCCAGACACGTTTATGCACCATTTAAGTATTAATACCCCCGAAAAATAACAAAGAAATTCATACTTCTTTCACCAAGATACGCCAAAACTGCCTACTTTTGTGTATTTATTTGTCATAGTAAATTTTACCAATTGGTACAGTGATATTAAACTTTATTACCTTGTATCTTCTTTTCTAAGTGCACTAAAGTACATTTATTGTAGCACGTAAAGAACAAGCTGTTTTAAATCACATAATATTCGAGCAAACTGTTTAAATTATTTAATATTAAAACCGGAAAACTAAAAAGCACTGTTTAACGCGTTCAATTAAGTCGAAGATCTCAGAGAGCTTGTTCATATTAACCTCCGTATATATAGCGGTTAGCCTGTCTGTCGGTCTGTTCCCCAAAACGGCCAGTTTCTAGAATTTCGTCATTCTATGTTCCCATTCCGTAGCTCGGCATGCGATTTTTACGAATTTTGGACTCGCCTCAGTTAAATCTCAGAAAATTTCCACACGGCACGCAACGTCTGAGAATACCTAATTAAATTTTATACAGAAATGTTATTTCTACCTCTCAATTTTGCCTTTTACTTTCAACCAATCGCAACCCCATGACGTTGCTCTACTCACGCCTTTTTACTATATGTGTCTCGGTCTTGCGCCTATTATCTGTCTCTATCTACCCTGTTCTTATTAGTGCAAATTGATATTCCTTATTATCGATTATTTCAGTCCATGTGGACTATCTGGGTTAAATAACCCCGTATCGCACCTTCTCGTGAATATTAAGCCACGGTTTCTCCAAGATTCTTTGTAACCATTAATTATCTGCAACATTTTCGCCGTACGTGACTTTTAAACTACGCAGGTGTTCAAACATAATATTAATTCTCAGAGCTTTATTTTATTGGGTTTTTCAAGTTTTTATAGATATTATATGTTACTAACGGTTCAATTAACTTCAATTACGATTATTATTAGTACATTTTGTTTAATACCGGTTACTTAAAATAGAGTTAATTAATATAAATTTTGCACGTAATTTTATTTGTTTCTTTACTAGGATAATTAAATTACCCGTAAAGTTTTCTAATACTGCTTACTTTTATATAAAGCGTCTTATAAATAATTTAAATTTCTTAATTTTAATAAAACGAATGAATTTTATGCTTCACGCTGTTATTTAATAACGCGTACCTTTTCCAAAAGCTTCTACACAGTGATTAAAATTATTTGATGTGATTATATAATTTTCTACCCTGGTCTAAATATGAGTAATATATATATATATATATATATATATATATATAGATTTTAGTGTTT